>CM042689.1:125716051-126966051 GCA_023614405.1 Avena insularis | reverse complement strand
CCAAGTGCTGAGGCACACAACCACTAGGTTGATGATGGTGTTTCTAGCCAACCTAGAGAGGTCTATAGACCATGCAATGTTGGCATGGGCCCACATCTGCCACAAAGTGTCTTATCATGTCTTGGGATAGCAAATTCGTACTTACATCTATCAAGTAGGTAGGATCATGTTGGCCAAGTGATGACTCATACAACAACAAGTTGGTGAAGGTGTTTCTATCCTGCCCAAAGAGGTCTAGATCCCATGCAATTTTGGCATGGCCCCATAATCTGCCACAAGTGTGTGTCATGGCTTGGCATAGCACTCCTATATTTAGATGTATCAACTGGCTGGGATCATGATGGTCAGGTGTAGTGACTCACACACCCACTAAGTTGATGATGGTGTTTCTATCTAGCCCAGAGAGGCCTAGATCGCATGCAATGTTGTCATGGCCCCACAATTGCCACAAGTGTGTCTCATCATGTCTTGGCATACTAGTGTTATACTAAGATCTAACAATAGGGTGGCATCTTGTTGGCCAACTGTTGAGGCACACAACCACTAGGTTGATGATGGTGTTTCTAGCCAACCTATAGAGGTCTATAGACTAGGCAATGTTGGCATGGGCCCACATCTGCCACAAAGTGTCTCATCATGTCTCGGCATAGAAAAATCATACTTAGATATATCTAGTAGGTAGGATCATGTTGGCCCAGTGATGACTCATACACCAACAAGTTGGTGAAGGTGTTTCTATCTAGCCCAAAGAGGTCTAGATCCCATGCAATTTTGGCATGGCCCCACAATCTGCCAAAGTGTGTGTCATGGCTTGGCATAGCACTCTTATACTTAGATGTATCAACTGGGTGGGATCATGATGGTCAGGTCTAGTGACTAACACACCCACTAAGTTGATGATGGTGTTTCTATCCAGCCCATAGAGGTCTATAGCCCATGCAATGTTGGCATGGGACCACATTTTCCACAGTTGTGTCTCATCATGTCTTGGCATAGTAGTGTTATACTAATATCTATCAACAGGGTAACATCATGTTGGCCAAGTGCTGAGGGACACAACCACTAGGTTGATGATGGTGTTTCTAGCCAACCTAGAGAGGTCTATAGACCATGCTATGTTGGCATGGGCCCACATATGTCACAAAGTGTCTCATCATGTCTTGGCATAGCAAATTCATACTTACATCTATCAAGTAGGTAGGATCATGTTGGCCAAGTGATGACTCATACAACAACAAGTTGGTGAAGGTGTTTCTATCCAGCCCAAAGAGGTCTAGATCCCATGCAATTTTGGCATGGCCCCATAATGTAGGGTTAGGATCTGACCCAACCTTGTTAAAATATAAGGTAAGGTAGAATCCCCTGTATTTACAATGCTAGTCCCTGGATCAATAGCTAGCATCCACATTTTAGATGTAATATCAAGAAACAAAGGTCATAATATAACTTTATAACCAGGAATAACATAAGTTTATTACATCAAACATAGCTCATTTGGCTATTACATTACATTGCAGCGGAATAACTATAAGCATGGGGTCCTTCATCTTCAAAGTGCCACAGGCAGATGTTGGTTGTAGACTTTGTAATCCTAATCAATCAATCTTCACTAAAATCAATCAAACCTGCAACACTACAAGTTACAGCCACAAGGGTCAATACATTTGAATTGTATTGGCAAGTGATACTATGGTAGTATAGTGGAGTCTATCATCTATATGCATTTGGCTAAGTGGAGTTGAGGCTTGCATTGCTCAAAATAGATTTTTCCTTAACCTTTGAAAATACTAAGTTTTTGCTTTGATAAAATCATTTTTCTCAATCAAAGATTGAAGATCCTTTGTCCAAGGCATCTCTCAATCAAAGATTGAAGATTTCAAACAACCCATGTTCAAACCACAAGTTTTACTTAGAAATTGGAGTGATGAGATTCTTGATTGCTTCCATGTCTTGATGCTCAAATTGTCCTTTACCAGGGACATGGCTAAGTACTTAGGTTTTACACTCTGCAGAGGTGGTGCACTTTCCCCACAAGACTTGGTTTCCCAAGACAAGATCTTTCGAAAGCCTTCCCTTAGACCAACATGGACGCGCTCCCACCTATCAAACACTACCACCCACTGTCCATTTGGCGAAGTTCTTGCAACCTATATGATCATGGCAGAGCCCATATTGCCAAGTGGCTGCACTTGAAGCTTCTCAACATTTGACATCTCAAATCTCTTTGTTCCTGGGTGGCTTTCCACAAGTGAGATACCAAGTTTTCCCCAGTATACTGGACTTGGTGATGCCCAAGTTTTCCCCAGCATACTGGACTTGCGTAACCACTCAACACAAACCATTCTTTCCATTCCACCGAGGTGATTGATTCACTTAGTTGTTTTATTAAACAAAACGTAAGTCCACAGACTTAGAATTTTTTTCCATAGTGTGAATATATATTCCACCCATGTTTTCTATTAGCTAGGCTAAGCTTGATAGTAATAGGAATCTTAACTTAGGAAATTGCTACTAAGGTTTCATCTACTAGGTTTTCCCATAACATAGTTTATACTTAGCAAAATTCCATGCAAGTCCTACTTAGAAATATCACTAATGCATAGAGAAAGTAACGGGACAAAAAGTATGAAGCATCACTTGCCTTTTTGGTAGAGTATGGGTTCACTCCTTGTCCTTGCAACAATCACACTCTTCAAGTTACTACAAATCAATCAAGCAAGGCACAAACTCAATCTACCAATCAAGCAAAACAACACATAAAATGACAAAGTCAAAGTAATGCATGCAAGCATGCCAAGCTTTGTTTTGTTTGAAAAAGTGGTTCCTAATGTGTCATAAACATTTGAAAACACCTAATGGTCATTTTGTAAAGTGGCCAAGTCATTTGCAAAGAGGTTTCACTTCAAAACCATTTTCAAAACAATGTATCATTTTATGTGGTGTAGAAATATTTTTACTAATGCTTTAATCTCCAAGGTTCACCAAATATGTTTTCAAACCATAAAACTTGGTGTTTGGGGTCAGAGAGTTTAAAACAAAACATTTTCCAAAGGTTTTCTTCCAAAACCATTTTTAATAAATAACCACATTTCTATTTGACTAGAAATGGTTTTAAATCAAAGAATCACTCTTTTGTTTCTCCAAATTCATTTTTTTGAAACCACAAAGTGTTTCCTAAGGTCAGTAGGTTTGGTCCAAAACATTTTCTCCAAAGTTTTTACTCAAAACCATTTTTTCATAACCAAAACAATAGTTTTATTTAGCTAGAAATGGACTAAACCAAGTAATCCATTCTAAACTTTTCCAAATTCATTTTCCAAACCATGGGTTGGTTCCTAGGGTCAGTAAGGTCACAACAAACCATTTTGCAAAAGTTTTAACCCTAAAATCAATTTTAAACAATTTTTCTACTCTAAACAAGCTCACAAAAGAATTTGCAAAAACAAGCAAGTTAACAGATACTATTTACTAAACTAAGGGCATGGTTGGCTAGGTCTTGCTCTCCTGAATCCAACGACATAAAATTTGTAATTTTTGGACGTGTGGATCCAGAGTATAAGGGTTTGAAATTCACAAAATATTCTGTTTTCAAATCTGTTTTTAAATAGAATAGGGGACACGCGGCGCTTTGCTATTCGCGGGTACCAATTCGGTTGGATCGCGGCTGTAGGGCGTTGGATCTGATCGATCGCACGGTCCAGAGGACATACCCCTTCACGGTTAAGTGAATCTATCGTGCTCGCCCGATCTAGATCGAATGGCTGCTATCGCCTGGCCAAGAATCGGCGAGGCCATGCTTGTGGCGCGGTGACGCGCAGCGGCGGCGAAGGTTAAATAGGATACGAGGGAGGAGGGAAAAGTGCTCACCATGTTCGCAAAGGCCTGAGGAAGCTCGACGTGGTCGTGATAGTCCAAGGGGCGCACGGTGCTGTCAGGGATTGCTCGCCGGAGCTGTTGCGAACGGCGGGTACCTCTGGAGGTTGTCGTGGACAGAGTTGTCGGTCGCGCTGAGACAATTGGAAGGTAGCATTAGGTGCGTATGAGCATGGGGAGTAAGGGAGTGTCAATGAGAGGGTTTGGGGCGGTTTGGTTTACCAGGGAGGTTTCGCCAGAGTAGACGCGCCGTCGGGTGGTCTCTGTCGTGGTCGGAGTCGTCGCTACAGGTCACGAGAAGAACAACCGAGGGTAGGGTTAGACGTAGGAGATCACGGAGGTGCTGTGTGCGTAAACGAGAAGAAGAGGGGCGACCGAAATCTACCTGTGGGCCTCGTCGGAGTTGGAGCGGACGGCGGCGTCGTTCAGAGCTTGTTGCAGACGTTGCTCGGGGGCGCCCGCGGTCGAACAAAAAGTGCTGGGAGGTGCGTCTGGGAGTGGGGAAGCTGCCAGCATGCTCAGGGAGGCTCGGGGCGGTGTCGAGTCGCCGGAATCGGCACCGGACTTCGTCGGAACAGAGGATGCTCGGGGAGGAAATTGGGGAGGTCTAAGGCGTGCCAGCGCGGGGTGTCAGAGGGGAAATATAGGGGAGACATGGGCGTTTCAACCTGCGTGATCAAGGCGACGTAAAGGCCCGGCATTATGACGAATTGAATCGGGGATTGATTAACAGAGAAACGGCGACGCTGTCTGAGGAAGAACGAGTCGCGGTGAAGACGATGGCTAGCGAAGTGAGACCGTTGCGTCAGTGGGAAAAAGAGTGAGGGGGAGGTCCACCGGTCATACTCAGTGCGGGTTAGGAACGAGGTGCGAATTGTTTTCTTACGGGGAGGGGAAACTGGGCTGTTTCTGGGCCTAGTGGGCTTTGTCGACTGGGCTGGTCCAAAACTCTATTTTTTTCTGTCTGCTGCCTTTTTCTTTTTCTATTTCTATATTCTGTTTTGAATTTGAATCAATTATTCATTCACTCAAATCAATTCAAACAAACACCACACTTCACAACTTTGAACTTGGTTCTGTTTATCAACATAAACCAAATTCTAAAAATAAAATAATATTTTTATTCATTTTAGGATCCATTCATTAATTAAATAAAATGGACCTTTTAGTTATTTAATCAAATAGGGTTTGATTTATTTAATAAAATTTCCATTTGAAATCCAAATATTTTCAAAACCAAATTAGTAGGTTTTATTTGGAAATAAAGAATACTTGGAAAGCTTGTTTAAAACAAAATAACATTTTTGCTATAGGGTCCATTAATAATTAAATAAAATGGGCCTTATTCATTTACTTCAAATAAGATTTGTTTTATTAGAATATTTATTTTGAAATCCAAAATAAAACCAAAACACTTCAGTAAGTTTTATTTGAGAATATAAAATACTTGGAAAACTTATTTTAAATAAATAAATAAGTTTTGATGTTTTTAAAATAGTAAAACCTTTATTAATAAAAACTTGGATATTTAAATCCTTTTATTTTATTTTAAATAAACCTCTACTATTTTAATCAAAGCAAAACCTTTTGTTTCAAAGTCTTGGCCAAGGTTTAATTTGGCTTTATAAAATAATCCTTATTTAAAATATTTCTTTTCATTTTGAGAACCAAAACCTTTGGAAAACTTATTAAAATAAAATAATAAGTTTTAGTGTTTATTTAAAAAGAAAAAGCCTTTACTTTAATAAAATTGGATATTTAAATCCTTATTATTTTATTTAAATAAACCTTTACTCATTTTATCAAAACAAAATAATTTAATATAAAAGCTTGGCCAAAATTAATTTGGCTCTTTAAAATATAATCTTTATTTATAAATCCACCTTTTCATTTGAAAACAAAGTCTTTTATTAAAAGATCCAAAATAGTATTTCCAAAATATTTTATTTTCCTTTATTAAATGTTTTATCTTTTTAAATCCCTTTAGGATTTTATTTGATCCAAATTGGTTTGAAGTCCCAATTGAATTCAAAAAGTTTCTTCTGGCCCTGAAAAACAAACAAAGTTTTATTTTATTCATTTATTTTCACATTACAAGATTTGGAAAATCTTGGGATGTGACAGGCTACCACCCTTAAAATAAATCTCGTCCCGAGATTTGGGGAGGCTAGGGGTTACAAGCAGGTTCAAAACAACTAGGGTACTACCACCCTTAAAAATTTTCCAACTAATTTACATATTGGCCTTCTTGGGATCCTAGGAAAACTTCTCTAAGCAAACATTTGCATTGAGTCCTTTGTTTCCATGCTTGACTCATGGGCCAAGGTTGAGTTTCTCCATAGGCTTGATCAACTTATTCTTCATCTTTTCTGGACAATTCTTTACATAGTGGCCTGGTTCCTTGCATTTGAAACATATCACTTGGCTGATATCTTTCTTTTCCTTTGGTATCATTGCCTCTTGTTTGTTTCCTTGGTTCTTCTTCTTTTCTGGGCACTCATTGGCATAGTGTCCCATCTCTTTGCAATTGAAACATTGCACTTGAGTAATATCCTCCTTGTTAGGGTTGGGGCATTTCTTCTTCTTCTTTTTGGGTCTCTCTAAAGTTAGGAGTTCTTCTAGTTCATGTTCTTCATATCTCACCTCAAAGGTGGGAAATCTTTCTCTCTTCTTGGGGCATTGATCTTCATGTTCCTTGGATGCATGCTCCTTGACTTCACAAGTATTGCTAACTTGGGTTCCTTCTAGAATAACATCTTTGTCATCCTTGTTGTCATTAGCTTTTTGGGAAAAGTTTTCTCCCGTGTTGATCATTTGAGTAACCAATCCTTGCAACAATTGGGATTGAAGTTTCAAAATCCTTTGTATGGCTGGGTCTAATCCATTGTTGTTGGCTAAAAGCTGAGTTGTCTCTTGGCTCAACTGGTTTTGGGTTGCTATGAGTTCTCTCATGTTGTCCTCTTGGTTGTTGTTGTTGTCACCATCCTTGATGTTGGAGTTTCTTGGAGAAGTCATCTGTTTGGGTTGAGTAGGGATCAGAGTAGGCAAGATATTTCTAAGGAGTCAATCCTAATCACACACATCACAATTCACACAAGCAATGTGCAAGCAATCACAAACAAACACTCCACTCAAACAACAAGTTTCTAGCATATTTTTAGGCAACCAAAAATAATTTTTGTTACACCACATAAGTTGGTGTGTTTGACTTATCTATAATATGGTGGTCCATCTATATGGTTCATTTGTGATCTTTCCATCCTTCCTGGTTGATTCTTCTTGAATGAGATCATGGTTTCCTTGGAGAATTCTTGTGTCTTGGTCACAAAACTTCAAAGGTGGTCATGGTTCCTTCTAAGTTGTTTTTCCTTAGTCTTCAAGTCTTGAGTAACATTTCTTGTCTCACTTGTAGTCTTTAGTGATATCCAAGATTGTAAGTCCTTGGTGAAAATGTTGAAGATGTTGAAGTCATTAGAGTTGATATCCAAGGTTGAAGATGTTGAAGTCATTAGAGTTGAAGGTGTTGAAGAAGTCCTTTGCACATGGTGTAGTCTTGGGCTATGGTGTAGGCTTTTCCATTAAGTTTGAAATAGACAAGATGTAGAGTTAAAACCAAAATGGTTGAGGGAAGAGTTTACTAGATTGTTTGTAAATAAGTTTGGAACAAATACAACTCCTATGTTTCTAAGGGTTTTGTCCAATCCTAGGGTTACAATCCTACAGGCAACACAATCCTCTGATACCATCTTGTAGGGTTAGGATCTGACCCAACCTTGTTAAAATATAAGGTAAGGTAGAATCCCCTGTGTTTACAATGCTAGTCCCTGGATCAATAGCTAGCATCCACAGTTTAGATGTAATATCAAGAAACAAAGGTCATAATATAACTTTATAACCAGGAATAACATAAGTTTATTACATCAAACATAGCTCATTTGGCTATTACATTACATTGCGGCGGAATAACTATAAGCATGGGGTCCTTCATCTTCAAAGTGCCACAGGCAGATGTTGGTTGTAGACTTTGTAATCCTAATCAATCAATCTTCACTAAAATCAATCAAACCTGCAACATTACAAGTTACAGCCACAAGGGTCAATACATTTGAATTGTATTGGCAAGTGATACTATGGTAGTATAGTGGAGTCTATCATCTATATGCATTTGGCTAAGTGGAGTTGAGGCTTGCATTGCTCAAAATAGATTTTTCCTTAACCTTTGAAAATACTAAGTTTTTGCTTTGATAAAATCATTTTTCTCAATCAAAGATTGAAGATCCTTTGTCCAAGGCATCTCTCAATCAAAGATTGAAGATTTCAAACAACCCATGTTCAAACCACAAGTTTTACTTAGAAATTGGAGTGATGAGATTCTTGATTGCTTCCATGTCTTGATGCTCAAATTGTCCTTTACCAGGGACATGGCTAAGTACTTAGGTTTTACACTCTGCAGAGGTGGTGCACTTTCCCCACAAGACTTGGTTTCCCAAGACAAGATCTTTCGAAAGCCTTCCCTTAGACCAACATGGACGCGCTCCCACCTATCAAACACTACCACCCACTGTCCATTTGGCTAAGTTCTTGCAACCTATATGATCATGGCAGAGCCCATATTGCCAAGTGGCTGCACTTGAAGCTTCTCAACATTTGACATCTCAAATCTCTTTGTTCCTGGGTGGCTTTCCACAAGTGAGATACTGTTTTCCCAGATATGGACTTGGTGATGCCCAAGTTTTCCCCAGCATACTGGACTTGCGTAACCACTCAACACAAACCATTCTTTCCATTCCACCGAGGTGATTGATTCACTTAGTTGTTTTATTAAACAAAACGTAAGTCCACAGACTTAGAATTTTTTTCCATAGTGTGAATATATATTCCACCCATGTTTTCTATTAGCTAGGCTAAGCTTGATAGTAATAGGAATCTTAACTTAGGAAATTGCTACTAAGGTTTCATCTACTAGGTTTTCCCATAGCATAGTTTATACTTAGCAAAATTCCATGCAAGTCCTACTTAGAAATATCACTAATGCATAGAGAAAGTAACGGGACAAAAAGTATGAAGCATCACTTGCCTTTTTGGTAGAGTATGGGTTCACTCCTTGTCCTTGCAACAATCACACTCTTCAAGTTACTACAAATCAATCAAGCAAGGCACAAACTCAATCTACCAATCAAGCAAAACAACACATAAAATGACAAAGTCAAAGTAATGCATGCAAGCATGCCAAGCTTTGTTTTGTTTGAAAAAGTGGTTCCTAATGTGTCATAAACATTTGAAAACACCTAATGGTCATTTTGTAAAGTGGCCAAGTCATTTGCAAAGAGGTTTCACTTCAAAACCATTTTCAAAACAAAGTATCATTTTATGTGGTGTAGAAATATTTTTACTAATGCTTTAATCTCCAAGGTTCACCAAATATGTTTTCAAACCATAAAACTTGGTGTTTGGGGTCAGAGAGTTTAAAACAAAACATTTTCCAAAGGTTTTCTTCCAAAACCATTTTTAATAAATAACCACATTTCTATTTGACTAGAAATGGTTTTAAATCAAAGAATCATTCTTTTGTTTCTCCAAATTCATTTTTTTGAAACCACAAAGTGTTTCCTAAGGTCAGTAGGTTTGGTCCAAAACATTTTCTCCAAAGTTTTTACTCAAAACCATTTTTTCATAACCAAAACAATAGTTTTATTTAGCTAGAAATGGACTAAACCAAGTAATCCATTCTAAACTTTTCCAAATTCATTTTCCAAACCATGGGTTGGTTCCTAGGGTCAGTAAGGTCACAACAAACCATTTTGCAAAAGTTTTAACCCTAAAATCAATTTTAAACAATTTTTCTACTCTAAACAAGCTCACAAAAGAATTTGCAAAAACAAGCAAGTTAACAGATACTATTTACTAAACTAAGGGCATGGTTGGCTAGGTCTTGCTCTCCTGAATCCAACGACATAAAATTTGTAATTTTTGGACGTGTGGATCCAGAGTATAAGGGTTTGAAATTCACAAAATATTTTGTTTTCAAATCTGTTTTTAAACAGAATAGGGGACACGCGGCGCTTTGCTATTCGCGGGTACCGATTCGGTTGGATCGCGGCTGTAGGGCGTTGGATCTGATCGATCGCACGGTCCAGAGGACATACCCCTTCGCGGTTAAGTGAATCTATCGTGCTCGCCCGATCTAGATCGAACGGCTGCTATCGCCTGGCCAAGAACTGGTGGCGCTGCGCGGCTGTGCGCGGCGGTGACGGGCAGACGGCGGCGGCGATGGTTAAATAGGAAACGAGGGAGGAGGGAAAAGTGCTCACCACATTCGCAAAGGCCTGAGGAAGCTCGACGTGGTCGTGATAGTCCAAGGCGCCGGTGCAGTCTTCGAGGATTGCTTCGGAGCTGTTGCGAACGGCGGGTACCTCTAGAGGTTGTCGTGGACAGAGTTGCCGGTCGCGCTGAGACAATTGGAAGGTAGCATTAGGTGCGTATGAGCATGGGGAGTAAGGGAGTGTCAATGAGAGGGTTTGGGGCGGTTTGGTTTACCAGGGAGGTTTCGCCGGAGTAGACGCGCCGTCGGGTGGTCTCTGTCGTGGTCGGAGTCGTCGCTAGAGGTCACGAGAAGAACAACCGAGGGTAGGGTTAGACGCAGGAGATCACGGAGGTGCTGTGTGTGTGAACAAGAAGAAGAGGGGCGACCGAAATCTACCTGTGGGGCTCGTCGGAGTTGGAGCGGACGGCGGCGTCGTTCATAGCTCGTTGCAGACGTTGCTCGGGGGCGCCCGCGGTCAAACAAAAAGTGCTGGGAGGTGCGTCTGGGAGTGGGGAAGCTGCCAGCGTGCTCAGGGAGGCTCGGGGCGGTGTCGAGTCGCCGGAATCGGCACCGGACTTCATCGGAACAGAGGATGCTCGGGGAGGAAATTGGGGAGGTCTAAGGCGTGCCAGCGCGGGGTGTCAGAGGGGAAATATAGGGGAGACATGGGCGTTTCAACCTGCGTGATCAAGGCGAGGTAAAGGCCCGGCATTATGACGAATTGAATCGGGGATTGATTAATAGAAAGCGACGGCATGTCGAGGAAGAACGAGTCAGGTGAAGACGATGGCTAGCGGTGGGACCGTTCGTCGATGGGGAAAAAGAGTGAGGGGAGGTCCACGGTCATACTCAGTCTTGGGTTAGGAACGAGGTGCGAATCGTTTTCTTACGGGGAGGGGAAACTGGGCTGTTTCTGGGCCTAGTGGGCTTTGTCGACTGGGCTGGTCCAAAACTCTATTTTTTTCTGTCTGCTGGCTTTTTCTTTTTCTATTTCTATATTCTGTTTTGAATTTGAATCAATTATTCATTCACTCAAATCAATTCAAACAAACACCACACTTCAGAACTTTGAACTTGGTTCTGTTTATCAACATAAACCAAATTCTAAAAATAAAATAATATTTTTATTCATTTTAGGATCCATTCATTAATTAAATAAAATGGACCTTTTAGTTATTTAATCAAATAGGGTTTGATTTATTTAATAAAATTTCCATTTGAAATCCAAATATTTTCAAAACCAAATCAGTAGGTTTTATTTGGAAATAAAGAATACTTGGAAAGCTTGTTTAAAACAAAATAACATTTTTGCTATAGGGTCCATTAATAATTAAATAAAATGGGCCTTATTCATTTACTTCAAATAAGATTTGTTTTATTAGAATATTTATTTTGAAATCCAAAATAAAACCAAAACACTTAAGTAAGTTTTATTTGAGAATATAAAATACTTGGAAAACTTATTTTAAATAAATAAATAATTTTTGATGTTTTGAAAATAGTAAAACCTTTATTAATAAAAACTTGGATATTTAAATCCTTTTATTTTATTTTAAATAAACCTCTACTATTTTAATCAAAGCAAAACCTTTTGTTTCAAAGTCTTGGCCAAGGTTTAATTTGGCTTTATAAAATAATCCTTATTTAAAATATTTCTTTTCATTTTGAGAACCAAAACCTTTGGAAAACTTATTAAAATAAAATAATAAGTTTTAGTGTTTATTTAAAAAGAAAAAGCCTTTACTTTAATAAAATTGGATATTTAAATCCTTATTATTTTATTTAAATAAACCTTTACTCATTTTATCCAAACAAAATATTTTAATATAAAAGCTTGGCCAAAATTAATTTGGCTCTTTAAAATATAATCTTATTTATAAATCCACCTTTTCATTTGAAAACAAAGTCTTTTATTAAAAGATCCAAAATAGTATTTCCAAAATATTTTATTTTCCTTTATTAAATATTTTATCTTTTTAAATCCCTTTAGGATTTTATTTGATCCAAATTGGTTTGAAGTCCCAATTGAATTCAAAAAGTTTCTTCTGGCCCTGAAAAACAAACAAAGTTTTATTTTATTCATTTATTTTCACATTACAAGATTTGGAAAATCTTGGGATGTGACACATAATCTGCCACAAGTGTGTGTCATGGCTTGGCATAGCACTCCTATATTTAGATGTATCAACTGGGTGGGATCATGATGGTCAGGTGTAGTGACTCACACACCCACTAAGTTGATGATGGTGTTTCTATCCAGCCTAGAGAGGCCTAGTTCCCATGCAATGTTGTCATGGCCCCACAATTGCCACAAGCGTGTCTCATCATGTCTTGGCATACTAGTGTTATACTAAGATCTAACAATAGGGTGGCATCTTATTGGCCAACTGCTGAGGCACACAACCACTAGGTTAATGATGGTGTTTCTAGCCAACCTATAGAGGTCTATAGACCAGGCAATGTTGGCATGGGCCCACATCTGCCACAAAGTGTCTCATTATGTCATGGCATAGAAAAAACATACTTAGATCTATCAAGTAGGTAGGATCATGTTGGCCAAGTGATAACTCATACGCCAACAAGTTGTTGAAGGTGTTTCTATCCAGCCCAAAGAGGTCTAGAACCCATGCAATTTTGGCATGGCCCCACAGCCTGTCACAAGTGTGTGTCATGGCTTGGCATATCAATCTTATACTTAGATGTATGAACTGGGTGGGATCATCATGGTCCTGTGTGGTGAGTCACACACCTAATAAGTTGATGATGGTGTTTCTATCCAGTCCAGAGAGGTCTATAGCCCATGCAATGTTGGCATGACCCCACATTTTCCACAGTTGTGTCTCATCATGTCTTGGCATAGTAGTGTTATACTAAGATCTATCAACAGGGTGGCATAATGTTGGCCAAGTGTTGAGGCACACAACCACTAGGTTGATGATGGTGTTTCAATCTCACCCAGAGAGGACTATAGACCATGGAATGTTGGCATGGACCCACATCTGCCACAAAGTTTCTCATCATGTCTTGCCATAGCAAAATCATACTTAGATCTATCAATTAGGTAGGATCATGTTGGCCAAGTGATGACTCATATAACAACAAGTTGGTGAAGGTGTTTCTATCCAGCCAGAGAGGTCTAGATCCCATGCAATGTTGGCATGCCCCCCAATTTCCACAAGCTAGTGTGTTCCATGCATTGGCATAGCACTCTTATAGCTAGATCTATCAAGTGGGTGGGATCATGTTGGCCCGGTGTAGTGACTCACACAACCACTAAGTTGATGATGATGGTGCCAGCCAGCCTAAAGAGGTCTAGACCCCATGCAACGTTGGCATGGGCCCACATTTGCCATAGTTGTGTCTCATCATGTCTTAGCATAGTATTGTTATACTAACATCTATCAACATGGTGGCATCATGTTGGCCAAGTGTTGAGGCACATAACCACTAGGTTGATGATGGTGTTTCTAGTGAACCCAGAGAGGTCTATAGACCATGCAATGTTGGCTTGGTCCCACATCTGCCACAAAGTGTCTCATCATGTCTTGGCATAGAAAATTCATACTTAGATCTATGAAGTAGGTGGGATCATGTTGGTCAAGTGATAACTCATACAACAACAAGTTGGTGATGGTGTTTCTATCATGCCTAGAGAGGTCTAGATCCAATGCAATGTTGGCATGGCCCCACAATTTCCACAGGCTAGTGAGTGTCATGTCTTGGCATAACACTAATATAGCTAGATATATCAAGTGGGTGGGATCATGTTGGCCAGGTGTACTGACTCACACAACCACTAAGTTGACGATGGTGATCCTAGCCAGCCCAGAGAGGTCTAGACCCCATGCAATGTTGGCATGGGCCCACATTTGCCACAGTTGTGTCTCATCATGTCTTGGCATAGTATTTTTATACTAAGATATATAAACAGGGTGTCATCATGTTGTCCAAGTTCCGAGGTACACAACCACTAGGTTGATGATGTGTTTCTAGCCAACCCAGAGAGGTCTATAGACCATGAAATGTTGGCATGGGCCCACATGTGCCACAAATTGTCTCATCATGTCTTGGCATAAAAAATTCATACTCAGATCTATCAAGTAGGTAGGATCATGTTGGACAAGTGATGACTCATACAACAACAAGTTGGTGAAGGTGTTTCTATCCAGCCAAAGAGGTCTAGATCCCATACAATATTGGCATGGCCCCACAATCTGCCACAAGTGTGTGTCATGGCTTGGCATAGCTCTCTTATACTTAGATGTATCAACTGGGTGGGATTATGATGGTCAGGTGTGGTTACTCGCGCACCTACTAAGTTGATGATGGTGTTCCTATCCAGCCCAGAGAGGTCTACACTGAGCATGAACATTGTAATAAACTTGAATAATTGTTATCTGGTGCCTGCACTGAGCATGAACATTGTATCTGGATCGTGTTTGATGCGAAGTGGTTATTCATTTAAATCCGAGAACAATGGTTGTTCCATTTATATGAAAGAAATCTTTTATGGTCATGCCCCGATGATGAATGGTTTATTTCTTTTAGATCTCGATAATAATGTTACGCATATTCATAATGTTGATGCTAAAAGGATTAAACTAAATGATGATATATCCGCATATATGTGGCACTGCCGTCTAGGTCATATTGGCGTTAAACGCATGAAGAAGCTCCATTCGGATGGACTTTTGGAATCACTTGATTATGAATCATTTGATACATGTGAGACATGCCTTATGGGCAAGATGACTAGAACACCGTTTTCCGGTTCAATGGAACGGGCGACATATTTATTGGAAATCATACATTCTGATGTATGCGGTCCAATGAGTGTGTCAGCGCGAGGTGGATATCGTTATTTTGTTACTTTCACGGATTATTTGAGTAGATACGGTTATATCTACTTGATGACACACAAGTCTGAAACCTTTGAAAGGTTCAAGGAATTTCAGAATGAAGTGGAAAATCATCATAATAGAAAGATCAAATTTCTACGGTCCGACCGTGGAGGTGAGTATCTAAGTTACGAGTTTAGCACTCGCATGAAAGAGTGTGGAATTGTTTCACAACTCACACCTGCCGGAACACCACAGAGAAATGGTGTGTCGGAACGTCGTAATCGTACTTTATTAGATATGGTTCGATCTATGATGTCTCTGACGGACTTGCCGTTGTCATTTTGGGGCTATGCACTAGAAACTGCTGCATTCACTTTAAATTGTGCACCGTCTAAATCCGTTGAAAAGACACCGTATGAATTGTGGTTTGGAAACAAACCTAAGCTGTAATTTCTTAAAGTTTGGGGATGCGATGTTTATGTGAAGAAACTTCAACCGGATAAACTCGAACCCAACATGGAAAAATGCGTCTTCATAGGATGCCCTAAGGAAACTATTGGGTATTCCTTCTATCACAGATCTGAGGGCAACGTTTTTGTTCCCAAGAATGGATCCTTTCTAGAGAAAGAGTTTCTCGCGAAAGGTGTGAGTAGTCAGAAGGTAGAACTCGAAGAGGTTATTGAACCTTCTCTTCAAAGTATGGCGAGTAGCGCAGCGCCGGAAGTTGTTCTGGAGTTGGCTCCACCTGTTGAAGAGGGAACTAATGATAATGATCATGAAACTCTAAAAGAGAGTACTACCGAACCTCGCAGGTCTAGCAGGACGTGTGCAGCTCCCGAGCTGTATGGAAATCCTGTCATGAATTTCATGGTTGATGAAAATGATGACCCTACGACGTATGAAGAAGCGATGATGAGCCCGGATTCCAACAAATGGTTAGAAGCCATGAAATCCGAGATGGAATCCATGTATGAAAATCAAGTTTGGAACTTGGTGGACTTACCTCACGACCGAAAGGCCGTGGAGAACAAATGGATTTTCAAAAGGAAAACTGATGCTGATGGTAATGTGACCGTCTATAAAGCTCGACTTGTCGCAAAGGGGTTTCGACAAATTCAAGGAGTTGACTACGATGAGACATTCTCTCCCGTAGCGATGCTAAAATCAGTTAGGATTATGTTAGCAATTGCTGCATATTTCGATTATGAGATATGGCAGATGGATGTCAAAACCGCATTTCTCAATGGTAATATTGAAGAAGAGTTGTATATGATACAACCAAAGGGTTTTGTCGATCCTAAGGATGCTAACAAGGTGTGCAAGCTTTAGCAATCCATCTATGGATTGAAGCAAGCATCACGAAGTTGGAATCTCCGCTTTGATGAGGTGATCAAAGAGTTTGGATTTGTCCAAACTTATGGAGAAGCTTGTATTTACAAGAAAGTGAGTGGGAGAAATGTGGCATTTCTGATATTATATGTGGATGACATATTATTGATCGGAAATGATATAGATCTTTTAAACAGTGTTAAAAGTTATCTAAACAGCAAATTTTCAATGAAGGACCTAGGTGAAGCGTCATACATATTAGGCATAAAGATCTATAGAGATAGATCTAGGCGCCTAATAGGGGGCTATCACAAAGTACATACCTTGATAACATTTTAAAGAAGTTTAAAATGGAAGATAGTAAGAAGGGGTTCTTACCTATGACACAAGGCACGACATTGAGTAAGACTTAAAGTCCGGCTTCGGCGGAAGAAAGAGAGATAATGGACAAGGTCCCCTATGCTTCAGCCATAGGATCTATAATGTATGCCATGCTATGTACTAGACCGGATGTGGCACATGCTATTAGTTTGACTAGTAGGTACCAATCGGATCCAGGTTCAGAACACTGGAAAGCGGTCAAGAATATCCTTAAGTACTTGCGAAGAACTAAGGATATGTTTCTTGTATACGGAGGTGAAGAAGAGCTCGTCGCTAAGTGTTATGTCAATGCTAGCTTTGACACCGATCCGGATGACTCTAAGTCTCAATCCGGATACGTATTTCTCATGAATGGCGGAGCGGTTAGTTGGAGGAGCTCCAAACAACCTGTGGTGGAAGGATCAACAACGGAGGCCGAATATGTTGCTTCTTCAGAAGCGGCTCAGGAAGCAGTTTGGATGAAGGAGTTCATATCCGAACTAGGTGTGGTTGCAAACGCGTTGGACCCAATGGTGATCTATTGTGACAACAATGGTGCCATTGCCAATGCCAAAGAGCCAAGGTCTCACAAGCATTCCAAGCATATTAAGCGCCGGTTTCACTCCATCCGTGAGCATGTCAAGGATGGAGATATAAAGATTTGTAAAGTACATACGGATCTCAATGTAGCAGATCCGTTGACTAAAAATCTCCCTAGAGAAAAACATGATCTACACCAGAACTCCATGGGTGTTAGATAAATCACAATGTAACTAGATTATTGTCTCTAGTGCAAGTGGGAGACTGAAGGGAATATGCCCTAAGAGGCAATAATAAAATGTTTATTATGTGTATTCCAAGTATATGATAGATGTTTATTTTGCATGCTATAATTGTATTAATATGGAAACGTTAATACATGTGTGTTTAATAAACAAACAGAAAGTTCCTAGTTATGCCTCTCTCATAAACTAGTTCGTTGATTAACAAGATGATCATGGTTTCCTGATCATAGACACTGGATGTTGTTAATAACGAGATCACAACATTAGTGTAATGGTGTGATGAACATTCATCCGAAGTATAGCATTATGATCAAAGTCATTGAGTTTATATTGCTATAAACAAACTACGACGTAATCCTAATCCTTAGACCATGAGATCATGCCAATCACTAACACCGGAAGAGTTTCTTGTTGACATCAAACGTCACTCCTTAACTGGGTGATTATAAAGATGGCTTCAAAGCTACTAAAGTGTTATGTTGAGAATCATGGATCAAGACTGGAATTTGTTCATCCCGATGACGGATAGATATGCTCTGAGCTCTCTCGGTGATATCACATTGTTTAGATTGCAAGCAAGTGATTTGATCACTAGAATGTTATATCACGGGAACGAGAAAAGAGTACACGTCAGTAACGAGATCAAACTAGGTATGGAGATACCAATGATCGAATCTCGGACATGTAATATATTGTGAAACAAAGGGATTAAGATACAAGCGTAAAAGGTTCCGACGATCACAGGAAAAGTCATCGTTGAATGTGTGGGAGTCAGTATGGATCTCCAGGTCCCGCTACTGATTATTGATCGGAGAAGGGTCTCGATCATGTCCGCATTATTCGCAAACCATAGGGTGACACACTTAAGGGACACTGGCATCCAGTTGGAGCAAATGTTTCATGCCGAAAGAATAAACAAGCGCAGGAATTTATTTCACTAGATACCGAAACAGGTTTTCGGGTGAAATTGCATAAAGTGGTTATGCATGTGAAATGGAATTCTAGCAAGGGGTTATTTGTGAATGTTTGTCATTAATGTAATTGACAAAATTCTGAATAAAATAAAAGAGTTTTATTTAATGAGAGTTTTCATTAAATTTGGTGGAAATTTAATGGGAATTTGAGTGGACTTTTGAGTGGAGAAAATTGAAGGGCCATTTTGTGAGTGGAGTGTCCACCCACATGAATGAAGGAGGGGAGGGGGCTGCCCGCATGGCCGGCGGCCACCCCCTAGGGTGCCCCCCTCCTCCTATAAAAGGAGACCCTCCTCTCACTTGTCTCTCACACCTCCTCGTGAAGGATCTCTCTCCCCCTCTAGAATTTATCCCCCATGGTCTCGGACTAGCGATATACATGTTCCCGGTGGCTATTCGGCAAGAAAGGGTTGTGCTTCCGCTGCATCGCTAGAGCAAGGAGGCGGAGGTTGCCCGGTGTCTTGTACGTGTGTGCGAGCACGGATGCGCTGCTGCTTTGCGGCGCTAGGACTTCCTCTCGATCTTGAGATCGGCAAGAGATCGTCTACATCAACCACGAGTTGAACTCGTTAAGCTTTGTCGGTCTTCAAGGGTATGTTCTCTACGGATATACATCCGCCCGTTGTTTGTATCTAGTAGATAGAACTTGGTACATAGTTCCCATCGTAGGAAACTTTTTGTTTCCTATGCTGCGAACCCTGCAGTGATGACTCATACAAACACAAGTTTGTGTTATCGCTTGGAATAGCACTCTCGTACTTATTAGATGTATCAACTGGGTGGGACCATGTTGGACAAAGTGTCAATTTTTTTGTAAGAAAAACTTAAACTTAGATATTACACACACTCAACCGTGCATTAAAATTCGAATTGTGTATTCCAAACTCAACTTCAAATAGTTGCAAAAGGAGGTAGCCATGATCAGAAAAGAATGGGTGGGCCACTGGTGGGGGTCCGCAGACAGAGAGAGAGTGTGAGATTCGTCAAAAAAAGAGAGATTGTTGGCGAATGGGTCCATCGTGCGCGTGAGAACCATGCATGTACCATAGGCGTGTCCGAGGCGCACCGTGCGCTTGTGAACTGTGTAGTACCGTACGCATGTCCGCGGTGCACTATGCGAGCATGTGTGCGTGCGTATGCTGTTGAACCATACACATGTGTACTGCGGGAGCACGAAACGTCAACGTCTCACCATATAGAGCCCATCCCTCTGTCCCTCTCCACCTCGCCTAATTCACTCCATCACGACACCGCTTCCCAACTCCCCGTAGGCTCCTACCCACTCCCCTTCCCCACTCCTCTCTCTCTTCGCCGACCAGGAAAAAACCCTCTCCCCTTCCGCTTCCGATCTACTTCCCATTCAGGCGATGGAGCACCCATCCGATGTTGTTGCCGCAGCGAAGGAGAAGGCCGCAACACTAGCGTTAGCCGTAGAGGAGGCAGCCAGAGCCACGACGGAGGCGGCCAGAGCCGTGACAGAGGCACACAATGCCGCAAGGGTGGCAATCATAGCCACAGCAGATGCGAAAGATGAAGTGGAGGCCATTGATGAAGGGCGGACCATCAGTCCCTCATAGGCTCCCTCTGCTATCAGTAGATGTGCGTACAATCTTGGGAAGTAGCCGCAGGATGACGACGAGGAGGTCGAGCTCATCATCAGGCCGCCGCCAGCCTTCGACGAGAACATCGTAGATAAGGAGGAGGAGGCAAGTTCCAATTAATAACTGTTAAGCTTGGGGCCTAGGGTTTTCACTTAGTGTCAGATTCATTTGATATCTGTTATGATTAATGTGTAATTAATGGATATGTGGATATTGCTAGCCAGGGTTCGATTATGGACATAATCGATTAATATTTGTGGATCTGTGCATTTTTGTTTTCATATCTATGGATTAATGCTAGCTTATTGATCGACGGAAGTGGATTATCTTCTTGATCCCTTGATTACTTTATGTTATTGCTAGCTGGAGACTGTTATCTATTGCTTCCTTTGTTAAGCATTCAATTTAAGTTGAAGTTTCTACATATTTGCTTCACATGTGTATTTTGCATATTTTAGGAGGCTACCGATGATGTTGAAAGCGATGTCGACTCGTGTCAAAGGAATACCAGGGCCACTCTCAACAAGCTTAAAGCGGGGAGGTTCAACAGGTTATGGAGTGAACCCTAGACTGATGGCATGAACAACTGCCCCTTCTGCAAAAGGAGCATAAAGATGGATTTCCAAAGCATCCTGCAGCATGCTGAAGGCTGTGGATCTGGCCGTGTAAAAGTTGGGGAAACTATCAACGTCCACGGCTTCATGGCCAATCACATGGCCTATGGCCGCTTCCTCAGGAACAAACTGGACCGAGCTATCGAGCTCGGTCGTGTGCCTGCTCCCAAGCCCAAGCCACCGAAGGATCCGGGTATGGGAAGCAGGAAGCAGAGGAAGCGGGACCGGGAGGAGCGGGACTGGGAGGAGGCGGTGAGGAGGCAGTGATGTACTGATGTGCCTGTTTGTGTGTGTTGCTGCTGCTTTAAGCAGCATCCTTTGTTGAATAGTGTTTATGTTGGCTGCTTAGCAGCGTTTGTGTTCAACCTCTGCCTTATAAATTTTGTGTTGAACCTTGCCTAATTAGTTGCTTGTTATGTTTCTACATTCTAGATGTTTACTATCCACATTTGTTTTTGTACATGCTAGTGTGTGGTGGGATGTCCTATTTCGGAAAGGTTCAAGGGAAATAGTTAAGAAATTGAGAAAGAGAAGCTGGTATAGATGTTCTACCAAATTTGGCAAAAAGGAATGAATGAGGTAAGCCTGGCACAGATAGACAGAAAGTGGTGCATGGATTTGTTTCCAAAAAAGGGAGGGAGAGAGAGAGGGAGGGAGGGTTCTTTGATTTGTTGCCAAATTGGGCTGGCTAGTTGCATTGCCCTATTGTAGCCTTATTTTGCTCTTCTGTCCTTTTGCATATAGTTTTTGATTGACAAAAAGCATGTTTTGTCTCACCTGAACCTCTTTTTCCAAAAAATTACAAATCTACAAATAGCCTGTTTTATCTCACCTGAGCCTCTTTCCTTCGCAAAATAACCTCAATATTTTTTACACATTCTAAAATACATAAACTTAGCCCAGCCCAGCTCGTGTTCCTGTGCTTGTGTTATCGATGCAACGGCTGCTTGCTTATTTGGACCGGCCCAACTACGCCCAGCAGACGCGCACACGTATGACGACGTAGACGCGTTAGGTATTTAGTCACTCCACGGTCGCCTTCGTCCACGACTCGCCTCCTATCCCTCCTCACACGAGCGCCTCCACGACAACAACCTCAAAAATTCCATCGAGGACGGCCTCCAGTATTTAATGCCTATGACGACACAGGTTCATGGATTAGAGATTCAAGGATCAGGTATGTTTTGTCCCAACTCCTATATGAAAATCTAGAACGAGCGATGTACAGAAATTTCATCAGATCTAGAGGAAATACGATCAAATTTTAAAAATGCATGACGATCATAATTGTGTAGATTAGATCTACATATGAACTAGTACAATAACACTCAATTATATGTTAGCACTGAAAGCATGTCATGTCAGATCTATATGGACTATTAAGAAAATTGTATGATCTAATGGACACTACTCAGTGCTTTGTAATATCATGCGTGTTTATGAACATGCAAACCATGTTCAAGTATATAAAATAAAAGGTGGTAGAATATAGATTTCTTTACTCTAAAAAGTTTGTGTACATGTCACGTTCTGGTTAGGTCGAGGAGTATGCTCGCACTCGTCATGTTTATGCCGCTCTTAAGTTGCATAAACCTATGCATATAAGAGGTATGTAATGTAAAATAAAAAAATAAATACAGTTATAATATTGGTGCTGATGTATTTATTCGTTACATGTAGCTCCCGGATTAAAGTTCGAGAAAGAATTTGAATGTTTCTGCCATTATGGCAACCGTGTAGCGATGGATGATGCCGAAATTAATGTATTGAGGTACGAAGTTGATAAGAACCTCCCGAAAAGACCATTTTATGTATGCACCATAAATAAATCAAATACCTTGAAAGGCAAAGCAAAAATGGTAAAACTTTTGAACTAGTAACAATTTGAAAAATTGTTACATTACTACTATTAGGTAATGACATTTGTATGTATATATTGGTGTAATCTATATATAGTACTTTTCGAGGAGCTTCACCATGGAGCATATTGTTCCATATATTGAACTACCAGCAGACATTCAAATATTTTGGAACAATATGGAAGTTTCAAAAGTTAAAATGGTGATGACCAAGTCAAACACTAGAGGCAAACTAAAATGTGGTGCCATGATAACATCAAAGTGGATGGAGGCTATGAACAAGTTTGATATAAGAGTTGGTGACATCTATGTGTTTTGGTTCCGTGGTAGCTCGGCTGGCCTCAAGCTCCTTATTAATCGTCTGTGAAATCAACATGCAAACCATGCGGGTCTATGGGATGAGACTTCATAATTAAGAGTAGATACATACAAATCGACTTGTTTGGAGCCTAGAAGTGTTGAGTCACACAAGCAAAAAGTTGATTGTATATGGTTTTTCTAGCCAACAGAGTGAGGTCTATAGCCCATGCAATGTTGGCATGGGTCCACAATTGCCACAAAGTGTTTCTAGCCAACTTAGTAAGAACTAAGTTGATGAATTCAATGTCCTTCGAAGGATTTTCAAGCCAAGGCTATAGACCTCTATAGGTTGGCTAGAAAGTCCTTCATCAACTTAGTGCTTATGTGATGATAGAATAGTAATGTAATTTATAAGTTAAGTCTTATCTCATTTTTATGACTTGATATTACATTAAATAGTACTAGTGTTATACCTGAATGATGCATACATTACCCCTCCCTAAATCATAACTAAGAATAGTAAAATATTCATATTGTTTAAATTACAAATTCATAAGCCATGTTTTGATGTATTGACGCTAGCTAAATGGACTCAAATTTGGCACAAGGGTGTATCATGATGTGCCTAATGATGCTAGCATTGTATCTAGCCTAATGATGCTAGCATTGTACCTAGACAGGTCTATAGCCGGCAATGTTGGCATGGGCCCACATCTGCCACTAAGTGGCTCATCGTGTCTTGTCATAGCAGTGTTATATTTAGATCAATCAACTATAGGTAGGATCATGTTGTCCATAGTGATGACTCATGCAACCACAAGTTGATGAAGGTATTTCTAGACAGCTGAGATAGATCTAGATATGCCACAAGTGTGATATGCCTTTGGATGATGCACACTTGTAGCACGTATAGCCTCATGCCAACATTGCATGGGTTCTTGACCTATGGGAGTTGTCTATGAACAGCTTCATCATCTTTGTGGTTGTATGAGTCAACACATGGCCAACATGATCCCACCTAGTTGTTACATCGAACTATACAACTACTATGCCAAATCATGACATTGATTCTAAGTATATAAGTGGTATGCCCATGGCATGATGCACACTTGTGCCTCATATATCCAAACATTGCATTGGGCTCTAAACCCATGGCATAATGCATATTCCATATTTTTGGCTAATTTTCTCTCATTTTATTCTTTCTGACAGTGGGAAAACGTGGCCATGATCCTTGTGTTCGTGCCATCCCACGAACGGATCGTTATCCGCGCGACTCGCTCCTGTTTGTAACAACATAACTGGAGCTAGACCTATGACTAAATCATCCAACTAAAACGGCTAAGTGCTAACCTGATGAAACTGAAACTCTGACAGACTAACAACTAAACTAAAGCCAAGCGCTTCGAGCGTGGCTCCAACTTCGCGTTCTAGGCTCTAAACTCTAAGTGCCTGACGGAGTCCGTAGAGGGCCTTGTGCAGGCGCATCACCTAGTGCTCCTGGCCAGCCACGACGAACCCTGGACAGAAGACTTGACGTTCATATGGTGCATAGCCCACCTGTAGTACACGGCGAACGCCAGCAGGAGTCGCACGGACTCCAGCCGTGCAACAGGCGCAAAGTCCTCCGTGGCGTCGATGCCCTGCTGCTGCACATATCCCTTTAGGCAACGAGGCGAGGCGGGTGTTCGGCTGCACGATGTCGTCCATGGTGTGCGTGGTCATCGGGTGCACCTCGCCGCATGGAAGATGTGATGGCGGCACGGCTTCAGCTTTGGGTGTCAGAGAGGCTAGCTCGGTGCACGAGGATGACGTTGTTGGAAACATGTACTCTGCGGGAGGTGGTGTCGATGGAGATGCCGACGAGTCCTGGCCTGCCACCTCAGGTGTAGCGGTATGAAGTGGATTCGAGTGCACGTAGCAGTCCACCATGAACGTCGTGCTCACAGGGTTGTCCTCGTGTGTGCTTCAGTCCCAGATCGTGTTCTCGTCAAAGACTATGTTCCCTGTGTGTGCACACACTTGGCGATGGGATCATAGACATGGTAGCCCTTGCTGCCTCTCTCGTAGCCTATGAAGACCATTGGCGTGCTTCGGTCATCCAACTTCTTTACGTGAGGAAGCGCGCTCTTCACGTACGTGCGCGATGTAGACGAAGATCCGTAGATACCAAGCCTCATATGGCGTCATGCCGGTGACGCTGCGCGTGAAAGCCGAGTTCAGGTTCAGCACGTAGACCGCTATCAGCACGGTCTCGCCCCAGAAGTAATTTGGCATGCCCTTCGCCTTCAGCATGCTTCTGGCCGCCACTACGATCGTCTGGTTGCGCTGCGCGATCACCCTATTCTGCTGGGGTGATTACGGCGCCGTGAGGTGGCGCTTGACGCCGGTGTCGGTGCACTGTGCACAACAAACATGGCCGACACGTGAACTCGCCGATGCGGTCCATGCACAGTACTCGGAGCTTGCGCCCGCTCTCCGTCTCCACTGCAGCTTGGTCCTTGGTGGCCGACGTGAAGGTGCGGTGCGTACCCCCGTCGATGGTGAACAAAACGGAATCCAAGAACCAGGGAGAGGCCCTGATGATCGACATCAAGCGCAGGCTTCTCCATGGCACATGGTCCTCGTTGCATAGAAAGTCTTCACTGGCAAATTCAGAGCGAGTGTGATTGTGAGAGAACGAACAGAGAAAAGTATTTTGTGCTGCTCAAACTTCTGATTTAGTTAGAAACACCTTGATCACCTTCTGGTTGAATGAGTCAATGATTGGTCGACATGATCCCAACTAGTTGTTAGATGTAACTATATCATTGCTACGCCTAGCCATGATGCTTTTGGCAAATATGGACTCACAACAACATTTCATTGGGATCTAAAATTAAACAATTTGAGTTGACTAGAAACAACTGACCAACTTGTACTAGTATGAGCCAACACTTGCTCAAACATGATCCCACCTAGTTATACTTAGATCTAGCAAGTAGGTAGGATCATCTTGGCCAAGTGATGACACATACAACAACAAGTTGGTGAAGGTGTTTCTATCCAACCCATAGAGGTTTCTAGACCCCATGCATGCAATGTTGGCACGGCCCCACATTTTCCACAAGCTAGTGTGTGTCATGCCTTGGCATAGCACTCATATAGCTAGATCTATCAAGTGGGTGGATCATGTTGGCCAGGTGTAGTGACTCACACAACCACTAAGTTGATGATGGTGTTTATAGCTATCGTAGAGAGGTCTAGACCCCATGCAATGTTGGCATGGCCCCACATTTTCCACAAGCTAGTGTGTGTCATGGCTTGGCATAGCAAAATTATAGCTATTTCTAGCAAGTAGGTAGGATCATGTTGGCCAGGTGTGATGACACATACAACAACAAGTTGGTTAAGGTGTTTCTATCCAGCCTAGAGAGGTGTCTAGACCCCATGCATGCAACGTTGGCATGGCCCCACATTTTCCACAAGCTAGTGTGTGTCATGCCTTGGCATAGCACTCTTATAGCTAGATCTATCAAGAGGGTGGGATCATGTTGGCCAGTTGTAGTGACTCACACAACCACTAAGTTGATGATGGTGGTTATAGCCAGCCCAGAGAGGTCTAGACCCCATGCAATGTTGGCATGGCCACACATTTTGCCACAAGCTAGTGTTTGTCATGGCTTGGCATAGCAAAATTATAGCTAGATCTAGCAAGTAGGTAGGATCATGTTGGCCAGGTGTGATGACACATACAACAACAAGTTGGTGAAGATGTTTCTATCCAGCCTAGAGAGGTGTCTAAACCCCATGCATGCAATATTGGCATGGCCCCACACTTTCCACAAGATAGTGTGTGTCATGCCTTGGCATAGCACTCTTATAGCTAGATCTATCAACTGGGTGGTATCATATTGGCCAGTTGTAGTGACTCACACAACCACTAAGTTAATGATGGTGGTTATAGCCAGCCCAGAGAGGTCTAGACCCCATGCAATGTTGGCATGGCCCCACATTTGCCACAAGCTAGTGTGTGTCATGGCTTGGCATAGCAAAATTATAGCTAAATCTAACAAGTAGGTAGGATCATGTTGGCCAGGTGTGATGATACATACAACAACAAGTTGGTGAAGTTGTTTCTATCCAGCCGAGAGAGGTGTCTAGACCCCATGCATGCAATGTTGTCATGGCCCCACATTTTACACAAGCTAGTGTGTATCATGCCTTGGCATAGCACTCTTATAGCTAGATCTATCAAGTGGGTGGGATCATGTTGGCCTGATGTAGTGACTCACACAACCACTAAGTGATGATGGTGGTTCTAGCCAGCCCAGATAGGTCTAGACACCATGCAATGTTGGCATGTCCCCACATTTGCCACAAGCTAGTGTGTGTCATGGATTGGCATGGAAAAATTATAGCTAGATCTAGCAAGTAGGTAGGATCATCTCGGCCAGGTGAGATGACACATACAACAAGTTGAGATGGTGTTTCTATCCAGCCCAGAGAGGTGTCTAGACCCCATGCATACAATGTTGGCATGGTCCCACATTTTACAGAAGCTATTGTGTGTCATGCCTTGGCATATCACACTTATAGATATATCTATCAAGTGGGTGGGATCATGTTGGCCAGGTGTAGTGACTCACACAACCACTAAGTTGATGATGGTGGTTATATCCATCCCAGAGAGGTCTATACCCCATGCAATGTTGGCATGGCCCCACATTTGCCATAATCTAGTTTGTTTCATGGCTTGGCATAGCAAAATTATAGCTAGATCTAGCAAGTAGGTAGGATCATGTTGGCCAGGTGTGATGACACATACAACAAAAAGTTGGTGAAGGTGTTTCTATCCAGCCCAGAGAGGTGTCTAGACCCCATGCATGCAATGTTGGCATGGCCCCACATTTTCCACAAGCTAGTGTGTGTCATACCTTGGCATAGCACTCTTATAGCTAGATCTATCAAGTGGGTGGGATCATGTTGGCCAGGTGTAGTGACTCACACAACTACTAAGTTGATGATGGTGTTTCTAGCCAGCCTAGAGAGGTCTAGACTTGTAGAGGTCCCAACCTTTAATAGGGTAGAGATCCCTGTGTTTACAATGCTAGTCCCTGGATCAATAGCTAGCATCCACAGTTAAGATGTAATATCAAGAAACAAAGGTCATAATACAACTTTATAACCAGGAATAAAATAATTCATTACATCTTACATAGCTCATTTGGCTATCTCATTACAATGCAGCAGAAATAACTATAGCATGGAGTCCATCATCTTCAAAGTGCCACATGCAATCATGTTGGTTGTACACTTGTAATCCTAATCAACACACATCACTAACATCAAACAAACGTACAACATAATAAGTTACAGCCACAAGGGTCAATACATTTGAATTGTATTGGCAAGTGATACTATGGTAGTATAGTGGAGTCTATCATCTATATGCATTTGGCTAAGTGGAGCTTAGGCCTGCTTTGCTCAAAAAAGATTTTCCTTATCATTTTGAAAACACTAAGTTTTTGTTTGTCAAAATCACCCAAGGCATCTCCCAATAGAAATTGGTGACCCTTCAACCCTTGTTCAACCACAAGTTTTTAACTTAGAAATTAGGATGAGTTGATTCTTGATAGCTTCCATGTATTGATGCTCAAATTGTCCATTGCCAGGGACATGGCTAAGTACTTAGATTTTTCACTCTGCAGAGTTGGTGCACTTTCCCCACAAGACTCGACATGCATCGAGACAAGATCTTTCAGAAGCCTTCCCTTAGACCAAAATGGACGCGTTCCAACCTATCATCCCCTACCACCAACTATCCATTTGGCTAAGTTATTGCAACCTATATGATCCAGGCAGAGCCCATAATGTCAAGTGGCTACACTTGAAGCTTGTCAACATTTGACATCTCAAATCTTTTTGTTCCTGGGTGGAAATCGACAAGTGAGATACACAAGGTAAACCTTAGAAATGGGCCTTGTGTAACCACTCAACCAAAAACCACCAAGCAATTACCAATCCACCCAGGTGTTTCATTCACTTAGTTGTTTTATTAAACAAAAACCTAAGTCCTTGACTTAGAAAATTTTCATAGCATGAATATAATCCACCCTTGTTTTCTACTAGCTAAGCTAAGCATGATAGTACTAGGAACCTTAACTTAGGAAAATTCTACTAAGGTTTCATCTACTAGGATTTCCCATGGCATAGTTTATACTTAGCAAAAATTCCATGCAAGTCCTACTTAGAAATATCACTAATGCATAGTGAAAATAATTGGACAAAAGTATGAAGCATCACTTGCCTTTTTGGTAGATAATATAAGTTCACTCCTTGATCTTGCAATAGTCACACTCTCCAAATTACACTACAATTCAATAAAGCAAGCAAATATTCAATCTACCATTCAAGAAATCATCACATACAATAATAAAAACAAAGCAATGCATGCAAACATGCCAAAGTTTGTTTAATTTGTAAAAGTGGTTTCTAATAGGTTATAAACATTATAAAACACGTATTGGTCATTTACAAAAGTGGTAAAACCATTTGATATTAAGGTAGTGAAAATGACCACTTTAAGGTAGTTGCAAAAGGAGGTAGCCATGATCAGAAAAGAATGGGTGGGCCACTGGTGGGGGTCCGCAGACAGAGAGAGAGTGAGATTCGTCAAAAAAAGAGAGATTGTTGGCGAATGGGTCCATCGTGCGCGTGAGAACCATGCATGTACCATAGGCGTGTCCGAGGCGCACTGCGGCGCTTGAATCGTAGTACCGTACGCATGTCCGCGGTGCACTATGCGAGCATGTGTGCGTGCGTATGCTGTTGAACCATACACATGTGTACTGCGGGAGCACGAAACGTCAACGTCTCACCATATAGAGCCCATCCCTCTGTCCCTCTCCACCTCGCCTAATTCACTCCATCACGACACCGCTTCCCAACTCCGTGAGACTCCTACCCACTCCCTTCCCACTCCTCTCTTCGCCGACCAGGAAAAAACCCTCTCCCCTTCCGCTTCCGATCTACTTCCCATTCAGGCGATGGAGCACCCATCCGATGTTGTTGCCGCAGCGAAGGAGAAGGCCGCAACACTAGCGTTAGCCGTAGAGGAGGCAGCCAGAGCCACGACGGAGGCGGCCAGAGCCGTGACAGAGGCACACAATGCCGCAAGGGTGGCAATCATAGCCACAGCAGATGCGAAAGATGAAGTGGAGGCCATTGATGAAGGGCGGACCATCAGTCCCTCATAGGCTCCCTCTGCTATCAGTAGATGTGCGTACAATCTTGGGAAGTAGCCGCAGGATGACGACGAGGAGGTCGAGCTCATCATCAGGCCGCCGCCAGCCTTCGACGAGAACATCGTAGATAAGGAGGAGGAGGCAAGTTCCAATTAATAACTGTTAAGCTTGGGGCCTAGGGTTTTCACTTAGTGTCAGATTCATTTGATATCTGTTATGATTAATGTGTAATTAATGGATATGTGGATTATTGCTAGCCAGGGTTCGATTATGGACATAATCGATTAATATTTGTGGATCTGTGCATTTTTGTTTTCATATCTATGGATTAATGCTAGCTTATTGATCGACGGAAGTGGATTATCTTCTTGATCCCTTGATTACTTTATGTTATTGCTAGCTGGAGACTGTTATCTATTGCTTCCTTTGTTAAGCATTCAATTTAAGTTGAAGTTTCTACATATTTGCTTCACATGTGTATTTTGCATATTTTAGGAGGCTACCGATGATGTTGAAAGCGATGTCGACTCGTGTCAAAGGAATACCAGGGCCACTCTCAACAAGCTTAAAGCGGGGAGGTTCAACAGGTTATGGAGTGAACCCTAGACTGATGGCATGAACAACTGCCCCTTCTGCAAAAGGAGCATAAAGATGGATTTCCAAAGCATCCTGCAGCATGCTGAAGGCTGTGGATCTGGCCGTGTAAAAGTTGGGGAAACTATCAACGTCCACGGCTTCATGGCCAATCACATGGCCTATGGCCGCTTCCTCAGGAACAAACTGGACCGAGCTATCGAGCTCGGTCGTGTGCCTGCTCCCAAGCCCAAGCCACCGAAGGATCCGGGTATGGGAAGAAGGAAGCAGAGGAAGCGGGACCGGGAGGAGCGGGACTGGGAGGAGGCGGTGAGGAGGCAGTGATGTACTGATGTGCCTGTTTGTGTGTGTTGCTGCTGCTTTAAGCAGCATCCTTTGTTGAACAGTGTTTATGTTGGCTGCTTAGCAGCGTTTGTGTTCAACCTCTGCCTTATAAATTTTGTGCTGAACCTTGCCTAATTAGTTGCTTGTTATGTTTCTACATTCTAGATGTTTACTATCCACATTTGTTTTTGTACATGCTAGTGTGTGGTGGGATGTCCTATTTCGGAAAGGTTCAAGGGAAATAGTTAAGAAATTGAGAAAGAGAAGCTGGTATAGATGTTCTACCAAATTTGGCAAAAAGGAATGAATGAGGTAAGCCTGGCACAGATAGACAGAAAGTGGTGCATGGATTTGTTTCCAGAAAAGGGAGGGAGAGAGAGAGGGAGGGAGGGTTCTTTGATTTGTTGCCAAATTGGGCTGGCTAGTTGCATTGCCCTATTGTAGCCTTATTTTTCTCTTCTTTCCTTTTGCATATAGTTTTTGATTGACAAAAAGCATGTTTTGTCTCACCTGAACCTCTTTTTCCAAAAAATTACAAATCTACAAATAGCCTGTTTTATCTCACCTGAGCCTCTTTCCTTCGCAAAATAACCTCAATATTTTTTACACATTCTAAAATACATAAACTTAGCCCATCCCAGCTCGTGTTCCTGTGCTTGAGTTATCGATGCAACGGCTGCTTGCTTATTTGGACCGGCCCAACTACGCCCAGCAGACGCGCACACGTATGACGATGTAGACGCGTTAGGTATTTATTCACTCCACGGTCGCCTTCGCCCACGACTCGCCTCCTATCCCTCCTCACACGAGCGCCTCCACGACAACAACCTCAAAAATTCCATCGAGGACGGCCTCCAGTATTTAATGCCTATGACGACACAGGTTCATGGATTAGAGATTCAAGGATCAGGTATGTTTTGTCCCAACTCCTATATGAAAATCTAGAACGAGCGATGTACAGAAATTTCATCAGATCTAGAGGAAATACGATCAAATTTTAAAAATGCATGACGATCATAATTGTGTAGATTAGATCTACATATGAACTAGTACAATAACACTCAATTATATGTTAGCACTGAAAGCATGTCATGTCAGATCTATATGGACTATTAAGAAAATTGTATGATCTAATGGACACTACTCAGTGCTTTGTAATATCATGCGTGTTTATGAACATGCAAACCATGTTCAAGTATATAAAATAAAAGGTGGTAGAATATAGATTTCTTTACTCTAAAAAGTTTGTGTACATGTCACGTTCTGGTTAGGTCGAGGAGTATGCTCGCACTCGTCATGTTTATGCCGCTCTTAAGTTGCATAAACCTATGCATATAAGAGGTATGTAATGTAAAATAAAAAAATAAATACAGTTATAATATTGGTGCTGATGTATTTATTCGTTACATGTAGCTCCCGGATTAAAGTTCGAGAAAGAATTTGAATGTTTCTGCCATTATGGCAACCGTGTAGCGATGGATGATGCCGAAATTAATGTATTGAGGTACGAAGTTGATAAGAACCTCCCGAAAAGACCATTTTATGTATGCACCATAAATAAATCAAATACCTTGAAAGGCAAAGCAAAAATGGTAAAACTTTTGAACTAGTAACAATTTGAAAAATTGTTACATTACTACTATTAGGTAATGACATTTGTATGTATATATTGGTGTAATCTATATATAGTACTTTTCGAGGAGCTTCACCATGGAGCATATTGTTCCATATATTGAACTACCAGCAGACATTCAAATATTTTGGAACAATATGGAAGTTTCAAAAGTTAAAATGGTGATGACCAAGTCAAACACTAGAGGCAAACTAAAATGTGGTGCCATGATAACATCAAAGTGGATGGAGGCTATGAACAAGTTTGATATAAGATTTGGTGACATCTATGTGTTTTGGTTCCGTGGTAGCTCGGCTGGCCTCAAGCTCCTTATTAATCGTCTGTGAAATCAACATGCAAACCATGCGGGTCTATGGGATGAGACTTCATAATTAAGAGTAGATACATACAAATCGACTTGTTTGGAGCCTAGAAGTGTTGAGTCACACAAGCAAAAAGTTGATTGTATATGGTTTTTCTAGCCAACAGAGTGAGGTCTATAGCCCATGCAATGTTGGCATGGGTCCACAATTGCCACAAAGTGTTTCTAGCCAACTTAGTAAGAACTAAGTTGATGAATTCAATGTCCTTCGAAGGATTTTCAAGCCAAGGCTATAGACCTCTATAGGTTGGCTAGAAAGTCCTTCATCAACTTAGTGCTTATGTGATGATAGAATAGTAATGTAATTTATAAGTTAAGTCTTATCTCATTTTTATGACTTGATATTACATTAAATAGTACTAGTGTTATACCTGAATGATGCATACATTACCCCTCCCTAAATCATAACTAAGAATAGTAAAATATTCATATTGTTTAAATTACAAATTCATAAGCCATGTTTTGATGTATTGACGCTAGCTAAATGGACTCAAATTTGGCACAAGGGTGTATCATGATGTGCCTAATGATGCTAGCATTGTATCTAGCCTAATGATGCTAGCATTGTACCTAGACAGGTCTATAGCCAGTGCAATGTTGGCATGGGCCCACATCTGCCACTAAGTGGCTCATCGTGTCTTGTCATAGCAGTGTTATATTTAGATCAATCAACTATAGGTAGGATCATGTTGTCCATAGTGATGACTCATGCAACCACAAGTTGATGAAGGTATTTCTAGACAGCTGAGATAGATCTAGATATGCCACAAGTGTGATATGCCTTTGGATGATGCACACTTGTAGCACGTATAGCCTCATGCCAACATTGCATGGGTTCTTGACCTATGGGAGTTGTCTATGAACAACTTCATCATCTTTGTGGTTGTATGAGTCAACACATGGCCAACATGATCCCACCTAGTTGTTACATCGAACTATACAACTACTATGCCAAATCATGACATTGATTCTAAGTATATAAGTGGTATGCCCATGGCATGATGTACACTTGTGCCTCATATATCCAAACATTGCATTGGGCTCTAAACCCATGGCATAATGCATATTCCATATTTTTGGCTAATTTTCTCTCATTTTATTCTTTCTGACAGTGGGAAAACGTGGCCATGATCCTTGTGTTCGTGCCATCCCACGAACGGATCGTTATCCGCGCGACTCGCTCCTGTTTGTAACAACATAACTGGAGCTAGACCTATGACTAAATCATCCAACTAAAACGGCTAAGTGCTAACCTGATGAAACTGAAACTCTGACAGACTAACAACTAAACTAAAGCCAAGCGCTTCGAGCGTGGCTCCAACTTCGCGTTCTAGGCTCTAAACTCTAAGTGCCTGACGGAGTCCGTAGAGGGCCTTGTGCAGGCGCATCACCTAGCGCTCCTGGCCAGCCACGACGAACCCTGGCCAGAAGACTTGACGTTCATATGGTGCATAGCCCACCTGCAGTACACGGCGAACGCCAGCAGGAGTCGCACGGACTCCAGCCGTGCAACAGGCGCAAAGTCCTCCGTGGCGTCGATGCCCTGCTGCTGCACATATCCCTTTAGGCAACGAGGCGAGGCGGGTGTTCGGCTGCACGATGTCGTCCATGGTGTGCGTGGTCATCGGGTGCACCTCGCCGCATGGAAGATGTGATGGCGGCACGGCTTCAGCTTTGGGTGTCAGAGAGGCTAGCTCGGTGCACGAGGATGACGTTGTTGGCAACATGTACTCTGCGGGAGGTGGTGTCGATGGAGATGCCGACGAGTCCTGGCCTGCCACCTCAGGTGTAGCGGTATGAAGTGGATTCGAGTGCACGTAGCAGTCCACCATGAACGTCGTGCTCACAGGGTTGTCCTCGTGTGTGCTTCAGTCCCAGATCGTGTTCTCGTCAAAGACTATGTTCCCTGTGTGTGCACACACTTGGCGATGGGATCATAGACATGGTAGCCCTTGCTTCCTCTCTCGTAGCCTATGAAGACCATTGGCGTGCTTCGGTCATCCAACTTCTTTACGTGAGGAAGCGCGCTCTTCACGTACGTGCGCGATGTAGACGAAGATCCGTAGATACCAAGCCTCATATGGCGTCATGCCGGTGACGCTGCGCGTGAAAGCCGAGTTCAGGTTCAGCACGTAGACCGCTATCAGCACGGTCTCGCCCCAGAAGTAATTTGGCATGCCCTTCGCCTTCAGCATGCTTCTGGCCGCCACTACGATCGTCTGGTTGCGCTGCGCGATCACCCTATTCTGCTGGGGTGATTACGGCGCCGTGAGGTGGCGCTTGACGCCGGTGTCGGTGCACTGTGCACAACAAACATGGCCGACACGTGAACTCGCCGATGCGGTCCATGCACAGTACTCGGAGCTTGCGCCCGCTCTCCGTCTCCACTGCAGCTTGGTCCTTGGTGGCCGACGTGAAGGTGCGGTGCGTACCCCCGTCGATGGTGAACAAAACGGAATCCAAGAACCAGGGAGAGGCCCTGATGATCGACATCAAGCGCAGGCTTCTCCATGGCACATGGTCCTCGTTGCATAGAAAGTCTTCACTGGCAAATTCAGAGCGAGTGTGATTGTGAGAGAACGAACAGAGAAAAGTATTTTGTGCTGCTCAAACTTCTGATTTAGTTAGAAACACCTTGATCACCTTCTGGTTGAATGAGTCAATGATTGGTCGACATGATCCCAACTAGTTGTTAGATGTAACTATATCATTGCTACGCCTAGCCATGATGCTTTTGGCAAATATGGACTCACAACAACATTTCATTGGGATCTAAAATTAAACAATTTGAGTTGACTAGAAACAACTGACCAACTTGTACTAGTATGAGCCAACACTTGCTCAAACATGATCCCACCTAGTTATACTTAGATCTAGCAAGTAGGTAGGATCATCTTGGCCAAGTGATGACACATACAACAACAAGTTGGTGAAGGTGTTTCTATCCAACCCATAGAGGTTTCTAGACCCCATGCATGCAATGTTGGCACGGCCCCACATTTTCCACAAGCTAGTGTGTGTAATGCCTTGGCATAGCACTCATATAGCTAGATCTATCAAGTGGGTGGATCATGTTGGCCAGGTGTAGTGACTCACACAACCACTAAGTTGATGATGGTGTTTATAGCTATCGTAGAGAGGTCTAGACCCCATGCAATGTTGGCATGGCCCCACATTTTCCACAAGCTAGTGTGTGTCATGGCTTGGCATAGCAAAATTATAGCTATTTCTAGCAAGTAGGTAGGATCATGTTGGCCAGGTGTGATGACACATACAACAACAAGTTGGTTAAGGTGTTTCTATCCAGCCTAGAGAGGTGTCTAGACCCCATGCATGCAACGTTGGCATGGCCCCACATTTTCCACAAGCTAGTGTGTGTCATGCCTTGGCATAGCACTCTTATAGCTAGATCTATCAAGAGGGTGGGATCATGTTGGCCAGTTGTAGTGACTCACACAACCACTAAGTTGATGATGGTGGTTATAGCCAGCCCAGAGAGGTCTAGACCCCATGCAATGTTGGCATGGCCACACATTTTGCCACAAGCTAGTGTTTGTCATGGCTTGGCATAGCAAAATTATAGCTAGATCTAGCAAGTAGGTAGGATCATGTTGGCCAGGTGTGATGACACATACAACAACAAGTTGGTGAAGATGTTTCTATCTAGCCTAGAGAGGTGTCTAAACCCCATGCATGCAATATTGGCATGGCCCCACACTTTCCACAAGATAGTGTGTGTCATGCCTTGGCATAGCACTCTTATAGCTAGATCTATCAACTGGGTGGTATCATATTGGCCAGTTGTAGTGACTCACACAACCACTAAGTTAATGATGGTGGTTATAGCCAGCCCAGAGAGGTCTAGACCCCATGCAATGTTGGCATGGCCCCACATTTGCCACAAGCTAGTGTGTGTCATGGCTTGGCATAGCAAAATTATAGCTAAATCTAACAAGTAGGTAGGATCATGTTGGCCAGGTGTGATGATACATACAACAACAAGTTGGTGAAGCTGTTTCTATCCAGCCGAGAGAGGTGTCTAGACCCCATGCATGCAATGTTGTCATGGCCCCACATTTTACACAAGCTAGTGTGTATCATGCCTTGGCATAGCACTCTTATAGCTAGATCTATCAAGTGGGTGGGATCATGTTGGCCTGATGTAGTGACTCACACAACCACTAAGTGATGATGGTGGTTCTAGCCAGCCCAGATAGGTCTAGACACCATGCAATGTTGGCATGTCCCCACATTTGCCACAAGCTAGTGTGTGTCATGGATTGGCATGGAAAAATTATAGCTAGATCTAGCAAGTAGGTAGGATCATCTCGGCCAGGTGAGATGACACATACAACAAGTTGAGATGGTGTTTCTATCCAGCCCAGAGAGGTGTCTAGACCCCATGCATACAATGTTGGCATGGTCCCACATTTTACAGAAGCTATTGTTGTCATGCCTTGGCATATCACACTTATAGATATATCTATCAAGTGGGTGGGATCATGTTGGCCAGGTGTAGTGACTCACACAACCACTAAGTTGATGATGGTGGTTATATCCATCCCAGAGAGGTCTATACCCCATGCAATGTTGGCATGGCCCCACATTTGCCATAATCTAGTTTGTTTCATGGCTTGGCATAGCAAAATTATAGCTAGATCTAGCAAGTAGGTAGGATCATGTTGGCCAGGTGTGATGACACATACAACAAAAAGTTGGTGAAGGTGTTTCTATCCAGCCCAGAGAGGTGTCTAGACCCCATGCATGCAATGTTGGCATGGCCCCACATTTTCCACAAGCTAGTGTGTGTCATACCTTGGCATAGCACTCTTATAGCTAGATCTATCAAGTGGGTGGGATCATGTTGGCCAGGTGTAGTGACTCACACAACTACTAAGTTGATGATGGTGTTTCTAGCCAGCCTAGAGAGGTCTAGACTTGTAGAGGTCCCAACCTTTAATAGGGTAGATATCCCTGTGTTTACAATGCTAGTCCCTGGATCAATAGCTAGCATCCACAGTTAAGATGTAATATCAAGAAACAAAGGTCATAATACAACTTTATAACCAGGAATAAAATAATTCATTACATCTTACATAGCTCATTTGGCTATCTCATTACAATGCAGCAGAAATAACCAAAGCATGGAGTCCATCATCTTCAAAGTGCCACATGCAATCATGTTGGTTGTACACTTGTAATCCTAATCAACACACATCACTAACATCAAACAAACGTACAACATAATAAGTTACAGCCACAAGGGTCAATACATTTGAATTGTATTGGCAAGTGATACTATGGTAGTATAGTGGAGTCTATCATCTATATGCATTTGGCTAAGTGGAGCTTAGGCCTGCTTTGCTCAAAAAAGATTTTCCTTATCATTTTGAAAACACTAAGTTTTTGTTTGTCAAAATCACCCAAGGCATCTCCCAATAGAAATTGGTGACCCTTCAACCCTTGTTCAACCACAAGTTTTTAACTTAGAAATTAGGATGAGTTGATTCTTGATAGCTTCCATGTATTGATGCTCAAATTGTCCATTGCCAGGGACATGGCTAAGTACTTAGATTTTTCACTCTGCAGAGTTGGTGCACTTTCCCCACAAGACTCGACATGCATCGAGACAAGATCTTTCAGAAGCCTTCCCTTAGACCAAAATGGACGCGTTCCAACCTATCATCCCCTACCACCAAGTATCCATTTGGCTAAGTTATTGCAACCTATATGATCCAGGCAGAGCCCATAATGTCAAGTGGCTACACTTGAAGCTTGTCAACATTTGACATCTCAAATCTTTTTGTTCCTGGGTGGAAATCGACAAGTGAGATACACAAGGTAAACCTTAGAAATGGGCCTTGTGTAACCACTCAACCAAAAACCACCAAGCAATTACCAATCCACCCAGGTGTTTCATTCACTTAGTTGTTTTATTAAACAAAAACCTAAGTCCTTGACTTAGAAAATTTTCATAGCATGAATATAATCCACCCTTGTTTTCTACTAGCTAAGCTAAGCATGATAGTACTAGGAACCTTAACTTAGGAAAATTCTACTAAGGTTTCATCTACTAGGATTTCCCATGGCATAGTTTATACTTAGCAAAAATTCCATGCAAGTCCTACTTAGAAATATCACTAATGCATAGTGAAAATAATTGGACAAAAGTATGAAGCATCACTTGCCTTTTTGGTAGATAATATAAGTTCACTCCTTGATCTTGCAATAGTCACACTCTCCAAATTACACTACAATTCAATAAAGCAAGCAAATATTCAATCTACCATTCAAGAAATCATCACATACAATAATAAAAACAAAGCAATGCATGCAAACATGCCAAAGTTTGTTTAATTTGTAAAAGTGGTTTCTAATAGGTTATAAACATTATAAAACACGTATTGGTCATTTACAAAAGTGGTAAAACCATTTGATATTAAGGTAGTGAAAATGACCACTTTAAATCATTTTTGTTTTGTTAGAAATGATTTAAATCAAAGTAATACTTTCTAGTGTTTGACAAATATATTTTTAAACACAAATGTTAGTGTTTTACGGTCAAGTGTTTAATATTCAAACCATTTGCAAAAGGTTTTACCTATAAACCACTTTTATACCAAAGTAATATTTTATGTTGTTGAAAATGCTTTTTAGCAAGGTAATAATTTATAGGGTTCATCAAATATATTTTTAAATCTCAAAACTTGGTGTTTAGGGTCAGAGAGTTTAAATCAAATCTTTTTCCAAAGGTTTTATTCAAAAAGCATTTTTAAAACATATTCAACCTTTTTATTTAGTTAGAAATGCTTTTATTCAAAGATTTATTCTTTATCTTCACAAAATATGTTTTTAAATCCATATGTTGGTTTATATGATCAGTAGGTTCAAAACAATACATTTTCCAAAGATTTTACCATAAAAATATTTATAGAATAATTTTTATATTCAAATTATGCCTACACAAGTTTCTGCAAAAACAACCAATTTAACAGAAGAAATTTACAAAACAAATCACATGGTTGGAAAGAACTTGTTCTATTGATTCCATTGATATAAAATTTTCAAAATTTGGACGTGTGATTAAAAGTTATGAATTTTACAAAATCTAATCACTAATAGATCAAATTTCTATTTTAAAACCAGAGTCTGACTACGTGTCACGTTCTTATTGGACAATACCGGTTCATGCGGATCGGCTGTTGTGGTGTGTTGGATCTAAAGTGAATCGCACGGCTCACAGCTCTAGATACCCCTTCGGTTAATGAATCTATCGTGTGCATCCGATCAAAATCCTACGGCCTAAATCGTATGACCAGGAACGGGCGGCGCTGGCGGCGGTGGTTAGCGGCGGCGCGGTCAGACGGTGTCGGAGCTGGTGATACAGGAAGCAAAATAGACAGGGGAGAGGCTCACCGAGGTCGCCGAGGCGAGGGGATGCTCGACGTGTGCTCGGTTGTCGAAGGGATGCTCGGAGTTGATCTTAATCGCTCGCCGGAGTTGCCTTCGGGCTCGTGTGCGCTCAGACGTCGTTGATGGTGAGGCTACGGATCACGCCAGAGAAAAAGGGGAGCATGGTTAGATGCGCCGAGTTGTGGTGAGTACGCACGTGTGAAGGGGGAGGAGAGGGGCGGTCAGACGCTACCTGGGGAACTTGCCAGAGTGGAAACAGACGACGGCGATGCTCAGTGTTGACGTTGTCGATGATGTAGAGCACACGTGGGCGACCCGTTGCTATGGAGAGGTTCGCTAGGAGATGGGGAATGTCCCCTTGGAGTCTGGGAGGCAAGGTGGTGGCTGGGTTCGCCAGAATCGAAGGAAATGCTCGCCGGAGCAGTGGGCGTCTCGAGTAAAATCCGAGCGGCTTGGTGGTAGGGAGTGGGTGGATTCTCGGGGGGGGGGGGAGTTAGAGAAGGAACGAGCGATTAAGAGGGAGTGATCACAGTGAGAAATTATCACGGCATTGATGCGTATTCATGCTGCGGAATCAAGGCAGAAACTGGCGAGGGGGGACGGCGTGGTCGTCGCGCGGGTGAGGATGAAGGTCTGACAGGTGGGGTTGCTTTGTTAGTGAGTGAGAGAGAGGTGCGGTGGGGTCCAGCGGTCAGTTTCTACGCGGGTGTGAGTCTAAGTAGAAAAGAAATGTTTCGGGGAGGGGAGAGGTGGGCTGCTCTGGACTGGGCTAGTTCGGCCTGGTCTGGTTGGCTTGGGTTGTTTCATTCATTTTTTTTGTTCTGTTTTACTTTTTCTTTTTCCGATTCTTTTATTCTGTTTTGATTTTGTCCAAATGATTTCAAACCTTGTTTGAATTCAAACCTTTTTCAAATGTTCAGTATATTTCCATACTGTTTAAACATGTATTTTAAATACTATTTTAGGAATAATTCTTATATTCTTCTTCTGGTTTTATTCTTTATTAAAATAAGCATTTTCCATTATTCAAATAAGATTAAACATATTTTCAAACCTTTTACTTGAATTCTAATTTTCACTAAACCTTTTCAGTAGGTTTTATTTACTTAATAAGGTGTTAAATAATTCACTTTGAACTATTTGAAATATTTTAATATGATTTATTTATCATTTTGAATGAGTATTTGTCTTCAATTAAATAAAACTTGATTATGGTTTTAATACCATATAATTTTATTGGAATAATATTTATCCATTTATTTTATTTGGATTATCTTTATTTTCATTTGCTGATGGATTTGGCCAAGATTTAATTTAGATTTTTAAATACTCCTTATTTGGCCAAGAGTTATAAAATCCATATCTTTTTATTTAAGCTCCAAACTTGGTGATTCCAATTGTAAAATCATATTTAATATTTGTTTATCCTTTTAAATCTGTTTAGGATTATTTGCTCAAAGTTTGGCATGGATTTTAGATAGGTTCTTTATTAGCTTTGGGAATAAATTCCCTCTTAACTTATTAGATTCATAAGTTTTTATACATGGCTCCAAATTAAGTGAAACCAATTTCCATGGGTTTATAATATTTCTATTTATCATTTTGATCATTTATAAATGTTTGTTGACAAAATTTTTATATGGATCAAATCCTTAGTCTTTGAGATAGCTTGGAAATGTTTTTCTTCCATTAGGGTTTTAGGGATTTGGTTTATTTTCCAAGTGTTTTAAAATTTCAAGATACATTTATGAAGAATGCATTTCACTTGATTTGAATTTAGTTGGATTCAAATTTTATTCAAAGTTTGTTCAAGATGGGTTTTAATGTTTCCATTTAGAAACAAAAAGTTTCTTTTCACCCTAAATTTCAACAATTATTTATTTTGTTTATTTATTTTTCACATTTCAAAATTTGGAAAATTTTGGGATGTGACAAGACCCCATGCAATGCTAGTGTGCGTAATGGCTTGGCATAGCAAAATTATAGCTAGATCTAGCAAGTAGGTAGGATCATGTTGGCCAGGTGTGATGACACATAAAACAAGTTGGTGAAGGTGTTTCTATCCAGCCCAGAGAGGTGTCTAGACCCCATGCATGCAATGTTGGCATGGCCCCATATTTTCCACAAGCTAGTGTGTGTCATGCCTTGGCATAGCACTTTTATAGCTAGATCTATCAAGTGGGTGGTATCATGTTGTCCAGTTGTAGTGACTCACACAACCACTAAGTTGATGATGGTGGTTATAGCCAGCCTGAGAGGTCTAGACCCCATGCAATGTTGGCATGGCCCCACATTTGCCACAAGCTAGTGTGTCATGGCTTGGCATAGCAAAAATATAGTTAGATCTATCAAGTAGGTAGGATCATGTTGGCCAGGTCTGATGACACATACAACAACAAGTTGGTGAAGGTGTTTCTATCCAGCCTAGAGAGGTGTATAGACCCCATGCATGCAATGTTGGCATGTCCCCACATTTTCCACAAGCTGGTGTGTGTCATGACTTGGCATAGAACTCTTATAGCTATATCTATCAACTGGGTGGGATCATGTTGGCCTGGTGTAGTGACTCAAACAACCACTAAGTTGATGATGGTGGTTCTAGCCAGCCCAAAGAGGTTTAGACCACATGCAATATTTGCATGTCCCCACATTTTCCACAAGCTAGTGTGTGTCATGGCCTGGCATAGAAAAATTATAGCTAGATCTAGCAAGTAGGTAGGATCATGTTGGCTAGGTGTGATTACACATACAACAACAAGTTGGTGAAGGTGTTTCGATCCATCCCAGAGAGGTGTCTAGACCCCATGCATGCAATGTTGGCATGGCCCCACATTTTCCACAAGCTAGTGTGTGTCATGCCTTGGAATAGCACTCTTCTAGCTATATCTATCAAGTGGGTGGAATCATGTTGGCCAGGTGTAGTGACACACAGAACCACTAAGTTTATGATGTTGTTTCTAGCCATCCTGGAGAGGTCTAGACCCCATGCAATGTTGGCATGGCCCCACATTTGCCACAAGATAGTGTGTGTCATGGCTTGGCATAGCAAAATTATAGATAGATATAGCAAGTAGGTAGGATCATGTTGGCCACGTGTGATGACACATACAACAACAAGTTGGTGAAGGTGTTTCTATGCAGCCAAGAGAGGTGTCTCGATCCCATGCTTGCAATGTTGGCATGGCCCCATATTTTCCACAAGCTAGTGTGTGTCATGCCTTGGCATAGCACTCTTAAAGCTAGATCTATCAAGTGGGTGGGATCATGTTGGCCAGGTGTAGTGACTCACACAACCACTAAGTTGATGATGGTGTTTCTAGCCAACACAGAGAGGTCTAGACCCCACGCAATGTTGGCATGGTCCAACATTTGCCACAACCTAGTGTGTGTCATGGCTTGGCATAGAAAAATTATAGCTAGATCTAGCAAGTAGGTAGGATCAGGTTGGCCAGGTGTGATGACACAGGCAACAACAAGTTGGTGAAGGTGTTTCTATCCTGCCCAGAGAGGTGTCTAGACCCCATGCATGCAATGTTGGCATGGCCCCACATTTTCCACAAGCTAGTGTGTGTCATGGCTTGGCATAGCACTCTTATAGCTAGATCTATCAAGTGGGTGAGATCATGTTGGCAAGGTGTAGTGACTCACACAACCACTAAGTTGATGATGGTGTTTCTAGCCAACCAGAGAGGTCAATAGCCCATGCAATATTGGCATGGCCCCACATTTGCCACAAGCTAGTTTGTGTCATGGCTTGGCATAGCCAAATTATAGCTAGATCCAACAAGTATGTAGGATCATGTTGGCCAGGTGTAGTGACTCACACATCCACTAAGTTTATGATTGTGTTTCTAGCCAACCCAAGGAGGTCTAGATCCCATGCAATATTGGCATGGGCCCACATCTACCACAGTTGTGTGTGTCACGGCTTGACATAGCAAAAGTATAGTTAGATCTATCAAGTAGGTATGTTCATGTTGGTCAGGTGTGATGACTCATACAACAACAAGTTGGTGAAGGTGTTTCTATACTGCCCAGATAGGTCTAGATCCCATACAATGTTGGCATGGCCCCACAATATGCCACAAGTGTGTGTCATGGCTTGGCATAGCACTCTTATACTTAGATGTATCAATTGGGTGGGATTATAATGGTCATGTGTGGTGACTCACACACCCACTAAGTTGATGATGGTGTTGCTATCCATCCCAGAGAGGTCTAGATCCCATGCAATGTTGGGATGGACCCACATCTACCACAGTTGTGTGTGTCATGGCTTGACATAGCAAAATTTTAGTTAGATCTATCAAGTAGGTAGGATCATGTTGGCCAAGTGATGTCTCATACAACAACAAGTTGGGGAAGGTGTTTCTATCCAACCCAGAGAGGTCTAGACCCCATGCAATGTTGGCATGGCCCCACATCTGCCACAAGTATGTGTCATGGCTTGACATAGCACTCTCATAGCTATATCTATCAAGTGAGTGGGATCATGTTGGTCAGGTGCAGTGACTCACACAGCCACTAAGTTGATGATGGTGTTTCCAGCCAACCCAGAGGGGTCTAGGTCCCATGCAATGCTAGCATGGGCCCTCATCTACCACAGTTGTGTGTGTCATGGCTTGGCATAGCAAAATTATAGTTAGATCTATCAAGTAGGTAGGATCATGTTGGCCAACTGCTGAGTCACACAACCAGAAGTTTGTGAAGGTGTTTCTAGCCACACCAGAGAGGTCTAAAGCCTATGAAAAATTCAAAATTTGACCGGGCCACCAAAAAATCCTTACTACACATTTAAAAATTGCTTCTAGGTAGAGGATGCCATGTTTAGCAAGGAGCATGTCTCACATCACAAAGGTCTAACCCCTAGGCATCCTTACTAGACACCTTGATTTTCGGCCTAAATTTGACCGGGCCACCAAAATTTTAAAAACATTCAAATTTGTGTGAAACTTTGTACATGTGTCTTAGTTTGTGTATGTTAGCATATGTAAAAAAATCCAGGTTGTTTCACGAAAGTCAAAAAAAAACATTGCTAGGAAAAGAGGCCTTGGTGAGACCAAAAGGGTTGTTCGTAAATTTCTCAATTTTTCGATGTTCATCTAATGATCCCAAAATTTTTGCACATGGTATACCAATGGTGCCTGTCAAGAATATGTAATTTATATGAAAAATTCAAATTTGTAAAATAGCTATTTTGTTCAAATTTTTAAATAGAAAATAAAAAGGAATATAGGATAGAAGAAACAAGTAGGACTCGGCGTGGAGGCAACAAGCCAGCCCAACTCCTACTCCCGCGCCCGCGTCACGGCTGAGTCCGGGCGTCAAGTAGATTGGGTCGGGCCATTTTAATCTCTGGCATCAAACAGTAATTGGGCTCTTTCGGGCCCAACAGAAAAACGTGGAAGGACTGACGCGGGTGGGAGTTTAGTCCCACATCGCCTGGCGAGAAACGATTCTACCAGCTTATATACCCTGCATTCATGACATTGTCATGAACTTCTCCCAATAAATCAACCTGACACATACTGCTGTCACTTATCTGCCTGTTGGACTACACATGGAAAATTTGCGCTATGCGGGCCTGCATCCTAGGGCAACAATGTTCTTCTATTCGTATGCAGGCCGTTGAGCACGAAATGTGTACGTAGGCATATTTTTTTCATCCCCTTCTAAAATACAATAATATTTTGCATTTTGAATAAGTCTGCATGAATTTAATTACTTACCATCTTATATATATAAGCCTGTTGTTTGTTTGCTGAACATCTTTTCCAATTTGTTTTACATAAAAAAAACTTACTAATTAATTCTGTAGTAGTTTTTTATTTTATATTCAAAATTCAACTAATTTTTACAAACAATTCTCTAATATTTTTTGGATAGACTATATTTTACCAATCATGTCGCACGGGCCTATATCCTTGTTGTTTGTTCTGTTTCTAGTCATATGCGGGCCGTGGTTAACTTGAGAAATATCCTGCTAGTGGGCGGGCTTTTTTTCCTTTTATTTACCTTTTTCTCCTATATTTAAACATAAACTCAGACGTTATGTATACAAGTTTGGCTGGCATAATGGATATAGAGTACTTTCTCTATACTTCTATTCGTTTTGATGTTACAGAAGATAATACAGCATTGCAAAATCTAGATAATTCTAATTACTCAAACCATTTCAAATTTTCAAACAATACTAGAATGTGCCGCAACTATCAAAACCATCCAATTTATAAATGACACAATGAAAAATAGATTACTAAGTGACAACACTGCTATCATGCCATATCACAGATAGGGAAATAATAAAGAAGCAAATGACAGCATATTACCATAACCATATATACATTACTAGTAGAATGATAACATAGTAGTCCTACGGGAACATCACCATCAGAAGGTTACCAGTTCACATCACACAACCAAAATAACCAAGTTCTCGACCCAAAGGCTTACTTAAGAAGTTCAACATATTTACCCTACATAAACATCATCACTATAATGATGATGTACCATAAAAACTACCAACTTCCATTCACTCTCCTTCATCCTCTGACTCGCTGAAATCAAACTCATATGGCTCGAGGACCCTCAGGAGAGCTTCATGCCTGCCATGATCACGCAGGTCACCCTGACAGTCTTCACCTAAACGTCCTTGAGTGGCCATCTAACGGACATGCTAGACAAGCCGCACCCTCAGGCCCCTATGTGGCTTGAAGTGGTGGAATGGGCACCTGAAGTACTCTGTGGTGAATGGAAGGTAGGCAGAAATTCCCTGACGCCTCAGCTTCTTCTTCTTTCTTCACAAAGGACTTGTAGGTCCATTGATCCACATCAACATTTGAACCAGAAAAGTACTACACAATCAAGAAAAAAACAAAACAGTTAGTACTTCCTAGTTAATACGACAACTACTACTTTTGTGCATGTCTAAATGCACTAGAACAACTTCGAACAACAAACCTCCTCATCGAGCCACGGGGAGAGTACATCATACACAACACCTGGGTTTGGTGCCTGCCAGAAATATTTAAAACATTAATTATTAAAAGCATTCAATATAAGTAAATGAACAACAGTAGCACAAATTTATAGCATAACAATGAAAGGTTCACAAATTTGATCATTAAACTAACAGTGGTTAAGTAGTACATCAATGCTATTTATGCTACATGCCATTAAATTACAAGGATTATGCAATTATGTTACATGTACATAATTGCACCATAATTATGCAACCCTTGTTCTATCATACATATAATCAAATTTTCCTATTACTACAACTTGCCAACATACTATATGATCCATAAAAGAAAAATCTCACTATGGAAACATCACTACTAGATGATCCATAAAAGAAAGATTTCACAAAGGGCAACATCATTCAATATGATTAACTAATATATCAAATATATTTATGCTAGATGACAATAAATAACAAGGATTATGCACTTATATTACATAAAAATAAAATACAATAAATGCAAACTTTCTTCTATCAAATATATGACCCAATCTTCTATTACTTAAACATTGAAACAACACTTCAACAATCCCAACATCACACCATGGAAAAATCACTACTACATGATCCATGAAAGAAATATTCCAAAACAGGAGACATCATTTAATAAAGAAACATTTACTCCTCCAACATGTTCAAGGATTAGAACATTTTAAAACTCTACAGACCTTTTCAGGATATAGCATGGCATGCATCAACTAAATATGATGCCCATACATGTTATTGCCCTAGATAGTCAGGAACCAATGTTTAAAACTTACACAATTAAAGAGGCAGCTGACATCAGTCTACAAGTATTGCAGCCACAGAAACAAGGTAACCTAAAAGGCTAAGATTATTGTATTAATTGTCATATAGTAGATGTATAAACAACACAAACCACTAGGGTGTTCAATAATAGATCATGAAGACGATCTGACTGAACTTTTAGGACAACTCTCTAGTTCAACTATCCAAAAACAGCCACAAAGGTCTACTTAGTATGCTAATACAGTTTAGAGCATGCAGCCATTTACCATTTGATCACCGTGCAAAAATCAAGGAAAAATGATAAATTGATATTGCACTATACTAACTACTTAAACTACACTGAATATCATATCTTAGGGACATCCCCCATAGCTATGCATTCGTTTAACAGAACTAGTCTAAGATATGATGATACAAGTTCAAGAATAAAACTACAACAAAAATATACACGCAACATTGTGTAATTTCATAGTTAATCATCCCGAATAATCTGATGCATTGAACTATTTCCTAGGGCTAGATATATGCTGGAATGAATAACTTTCATTGAAATATATGAATCCCTAAAAAAATCTACACCAGGAATCTATAGAACCAAAGCTTCCATCCAAAGAATCCCTAATAGATGTCAGTTCTTAATACTGATATAGCTAAATCTACACAACCGAGATTCCATCGAAACAATCTAAAGAGGGAAAACGGAAGTTAGCAGGAAAAAACCTCTTACCTACATCATAGCAACCTCCTGCGGCTGCACCGGCGACAGATCCTCCCTAGTGCCGAGCACCATGTTCAAATCTAGCTGCTCTGCCTTGCTGACCTCCGCATCCAGCATCTCCTCCTCTCCTAGAGCCGCATAGGCCAAAAAGGCCAAAGTGGCCATACCACCACCGCCACCGCCATGGCGCTCGACCTCGTCGACTGCATCTGCGCGGGTCACGACTCCCATCCCACCCTAGCAGAACCGCTTGCATCGGCTCCGGAGCCCACTCCCACCATCACCGGAGTCGAAATCAAGCGGAGGAGGATGATACTCAGGCCGGAAGCGGAGGAGACAATGACGTGAGGTAAGGTTTCTCACTCCTCACTCCTTTCAGTATCAGGCGAGACAAAAGGGAGGATGGGGGAATGTTGGGGATCTGGCGATGCGGAACGGCCGAGAGGGCTCTTATACGTCCCGTCGATTCGTTTCCGCTGACGTCACCGGCGCACGTGATGTCCACCTCATACTACCAACATTGCATGGACTCTATACCAAGTGTTCACTTTCATAAACTTGTGATTGTATGTGTGAAGACTTGGTCAACATGATCCCACCTAGTTGTTACTCTCTCAGTCCCAATTTAGGTTGCATATAAGATTTCATCAAAGTCAAACTGTATAATGTTTGATCAAATAGTGTAAGGGTCCCAACCTTTAATAAGGTAGAGTCCCCTGTGTTTACAATGCTAGTCCCTGGATCAATAGCTAGCATCCACAGTTAAGATGTAATATCAAGAAACAAAGGTCATAATACAACTTTTATAACCAGGAATAACATAATTTTATTACATCTTACATAGCTCATTTGGCTATTACATTACATCGCAACAGAATATCTATAAGCATGGGGTCCTTCATCTTCAAAGTGCCACAGGCAGACATGTTGGTTGTAGACTTTGTAATCCTAATCAACACACTTCACTAATCAATCAAACCTGCAACATAACAAGTTACAGCCACAATGGTCAATACATTTGAATTGTATTGGCAAGTGATACTATGGTAGTATATTGGAGTCTATCATCTATATGCATTTGGCTAAGTGGAGTTGAGGCTTGCATTGCTCAAAATAGATTTTCCTTATCATTTTGAAAACACTAAGTTTTTGCTTGACAAAAATATTTCTCCCAATTAAAGATTGAAGATCCTTTAACCCTTGTTCAACCCACGAGTTTTTAACTTAGAAATTTGAATGATGAGATTCTTGATTGCTTCCATGTCTTGATGCTCAATTTGTCCTTTACCAGGGACATGGCTAAGTACTTAGATTTTACACTCTGCAGAGGTGGTGCACTTTCCCCACAAGACTTGGTTTCCCAAGACAAGATCTTTCAGAAGCCTTCCCTTAGACCAATATGGACGCGTTCCAACCTATCAAACTCTACCACCAACTGTCCATATGGCTAAGTTCTTGCATCCTATACGATCCAGGCAGAGCCCATAATGCCAAGTGGCTACACTTGAAGCTTCTCAACATTTGACATCTCAAATCTCTTTGTTCCTGGGTGGCCATCCACAAGTGAGATACGCAAGGTCAACCATAAACATGGGCCTTGTGAACCACTCAACCAAAAACCACCATTCAAGTCCCATTCCACCCAGGTGATTCATTAACTTAGTTGTTTTATTAAACAAAAAACTCAAGTCCTCAGACTTAGAAATTTTTCCATAGTATGTATGTATAATCCACCCTTGTTTTCTATTAGCTAAGCTAAGCTTGATAGTAGTAGGAACCTTATATTAGGAAAATTTCTACTAAGGTATCATCTACTAGGTTTTCCAATAGCAAGGTTTATACTTAGAAAAATTCCATGCAAGTTTTACTTAGAAAAATCTCTAATGCATAGTGAAAGTAATGGGACAAAGTATGAAGCATCACTTGCCTTTTTGGTAGAGTATAGGTTCACTCCTTGATCTTTGCAATGTTCACACACTTCAAGTCACTACAAATCAATCAAGCAAACAATAATTCAATATACCAATCAAGGAAAACATCGCATAAAATAATAAATCAAAACATCACATGCAAGCATGCAAAAGGGTTGTTTTATTTGTAAAAGTGGTTTCTAATGGGTCATAAACATTTGAAAGAACCTAATGGTCATTTTTATAAAGTGGCAAAGTTATTTGCAAAAGGTTTCACTTTATAAACCATTTTCAAAATAAAGTATCATTTTATGTGGTGTAGAAATATTTTTACTAAGGCATTCATGTATAGGGTTCACAAAATATGTTTTAAAACCATAAAACTTGGTGTTTGGGGTCAGAGAGTTTAAAAAAAAACATTTCCCAAAGGTTTTCTTCAAAAACCATTTTTGATAAATAAACTATATTTTTATTTGACTAGAAATGGTTTTAAATCAAATAATCATTCTTTTGTTTCACCAAATACATTTTTGAAACCACAAAGTGTTTCCTATGGTCAGTAGGTTCAAATCCCACCATTTTCCAAAGATTTTAACCCCAAAATGAATTTTTGAATAATTTTTACAATCTAAACAAGCATACAAATGTTTCTGCAAAAATAAACATTTTTCCTGAAACTTTCTACTAAACAAATGGCATGGTTGGCTAGGGCTTGTTCCACTGATTCCATTGATATAAAATTTGTAATTTTTGGACGTGTGGATCAAAATTTACAAGGGTTTCAATTTTGCAAACAAATCTGATTCAAACTTTGTTTTTAAACAGAACTGGTGACACGGGGCGTTTTCCTATTCGTCGGTACCGGTTCGGGTGGATCGAGTGATGTAGGCCGTTGGATCAAGTTGAATCGCGCGGCACTGGCTGCGTACCCTTTCAACGTTAAGTGATCTAATCGCGTCACTTCGATCTGGATCGAACGGCTCCTATCCACTAGCCAAGAACTGGCGGCGCTCAACGGCTGCGCGCGGCGGCGACGTTCAGATGGTGGCGGTGCTGGTGAAACAGGAAGCGAGGGAGGATGGGAAGATGCTCACCGCGTTTGCAACATCGTGGGGAAGCTCAACGTTGTCTTCTTGGGTCGAGGGGCGCTCGTGGTTGCCCTGGATTGCTCACCGGAGTTCGCTCGCCGTCGGGCACGCTCTGGAGGTCGTCGGGGATGGGGTTACAAGGCACCCTAAGGAAAGATAGGGGAATGGTTAGACGCGGAATGATCTGGGGAAGTTGTGTGCATCATCGAGAGAGCTTAGGGCGGTCGGAGTTCACCTGGAATGCTCGACGGAGCAATGGCAGACGGCGACGCATGCTCGGTGTCAACGAAGCCGAGGTTACAGGGCACTCGCGGATGAATGAGTGGCATGGGGAGATGCGCCAGGAGGTAGGGAGTATGTGTGCGTGGTTGATGAGGCAAGGGGCAGCGCGGGGTCGCCGGAATTTGCACGGACCTCGTCGGAGTCAGTGGCGGTTTGGGGACGATTCGAGCAGCCTGGTGGCTCTCTGGTGGTTCTGGTTTGGGGGAAAGGGAGAGAGGAGCATGGCGTTTAATACAGCGTGGTTGCTGGACTGAATCAACGCGGCAGTAACGAGTATTGACGCAAGCTTTAATCGGCACAAACCACCGGCGATGTTTGCGCGCGGGTGAAGACGATGAATAGGAGGGGGTGGGGTCGGCTGGTCAGTGAGAGAGAGGAGAGGGGAGTTGGGTCCACTAGTCAGCGATTGCGAGGGTGCGGGTCTGAGTGAGAAAAACGTTTCGGCAGAGGGGAATAGGTGGGCTAGACTGGGCTGTTGGGCTGGCCGGCTGGGCTGGCTTGTTTCTCCTCTTTTTTTATTCAGTAATCTTTTTCTTTTTCTAATTGATTTTCTGTTTTGAATTTCAACCAACAATTCAAACAACAAAACAAACATTCAAACAATTCAAACATTCACCACACTTTTAATGAGTTTTGGTTCTGTTTAACAACATAAACCAAATCCCAAATAAAAATTATTAATTTTATTCTTTTAGGATCCATTTAATAATTAAATAAAATAGACCTTAATTATTAATTCAAATAGGTTTTGATTTATTTAATAAAATCTCCATTTGAAAACTAAATATTATCAAAACCAAATCTGTAGGTTTTATTTGAAAATATAAGATACTTGGAAAACTTGTTTAAAATAAAACAACATTTTTATTTTAGGGTCCATTAATTATTAAATAAAATGGACCTTAGTTATTAAATCAAATAGGATTTGTTTTATTAAAAACTTTATTTTGAAAATTAAAATAAAACCAAAACACTTCAGTAGGTTTTAATTGAGAATATAAAATACTTAAAAACTTATTTAAAATAATTTAATAAGTTTTATTGTTTATTTAAAATGGGAAAAGCCTTTACTTAATTAAAATTGGATATTAAATCCTTATTATTTTATTTAAATAAACCTTTACTATTTTTAATCAAAACAAAACATTTTATTTTAAAATATTGGCCAAGGTTTAATTTGGCTTTATAAATAATCCTTATTTATAAATCCACCTTTTCTTTTGAAAACCAAATCTTTTATTAAAAGATCCAAAAATAGAAATTTTAAATATTTTTAAGTTTTATTGTTTATTTAACTTTTTAAATCCATTTAGGATTTTATTTGATCCAAATAGGTTTTGAAAGTTCCTAATTGGATTCAAAAAGTTTCTTCTCACCTCTGAAAATCAACAAAGTTTTATTTTATTCATTTATTTTTCACATTACAAGATTTGGAAAATCTTGGGATGTGACAGGCTACCACCCTTAAAATAAATCTCGTCCCGAGATTTGGGAAGGCTAGGGGTTAGAAGGAGGCTCAAAACAACTAGGGTACTACCACCCTTAAAAAAAATTCCAACTACATTACATCTTGGCTTGCTTGGGATCTTGGTGTAACTTTCCTGGACAGAAGTTTGCATAGTGGCCTAGCTCCTTGCATTTGAAACATGTGACAAGGCTGAGATCCCTCATAGGCTTGTTTATCTTGTGTTTCATCTTTTCTGGACAGTTGCTTGCATAATGTCCTAGCTCTTTGCAGTTGTTGCACCACACTTGGCTAATATCTTTCTTTTCCTTGGGTAACAATTATTCTTGTTTATTTCCTTGGTTCTTCTTCTTTTCTAGGCAATCACTGGCATAGTGTCCCTTCTCTTTGCAATTGTAACATTGCAACTGGCTTATGTCCTTCTTCTTCTTTTTGGGTCTCTCCAAAGCTAGAAGTTCTTCTAGTTCATGTTCTTCATACCTCACCTCAGAGGTGGGAAATCTTTCTCTCTTCTTGGGGCATTGATCTTCATGCCCCTTGGATGCATGATCCTTGTCTCCACAAATACTGCATGCTTTGGTTCCTTCTAGATTAACATCTTTGTCATCCTTGTTGTCATTAGCTCTTTGGGAAAAGTTTTCTCCCATGTTGATCATTTGAGTAACCAATCCTTGCAACAATTGGGATTGAAGTTTCAAAATCCTTTGTATGGCTGGGCCTAGTCCATTGTTGTTGGCTAAAAGCTGAGTTGTCTCTTGGCTCAACTGGTTTTGGGTTGCTATAAGTTCTCTCATGTTGTCCTCTTGGTTGTTGTTGGTGTTATCAACCTTGATGTTGGAGTTTCTTGGTGAAGTCATCTGTTTGGATTGGATTGGGATGAGAATAAGCAAAAGATTTCTAAGGGAATAATTCTAACCACACACATCACAATTCACTCAAGCAATGTGCAGCAATCACAAACAAACATTCCACTCAAACAACAAGTTTCAAGCATATTTTTAGGCAAACAAAAATATTTTTGTTACACCACATAAGTTGGTGGCTTTAACTTAAACTAAATATGGTGGTCCATCTATATGGTTCACTTGAGATCTTTCCATCCTTCTTGGTTGATTCTCCTTGAACAAAATCTTTGTATCCCTTGAAAAACTTCTCATGTCTTTGGTCACAAAACTTCAAAGGTGATGATGGCTCCTTCTATGTTGTGTTTCCTAAGTCTCCAAATCTTGAGCAAGATTCTTTGTCTCACTTGTAGTCCTTAGTGATATCCAAGATTGAAGTCCTTGGTGAATATGCTGAAGATGTTGAAGTCATTAGAGTTGAAGAAGTTGAAGTCATTAGAGTTGAAGATGTTGAAGTCATTAGAGTTGATGAAGTCCTTTGCACATGGTGTAGTCTTTGGTCATGGGGTAGGTTTTTCCATCAAGTTGAAAATAGAAGAGATGTAGTGTTGAAACCAAAATGGTTGAGGAAAGAGTTTACAAGATTGTTTATAAATAAGTTTTGGAACAAATACAACTCCTATTTTTCTAAGGTGTTTTGTCCAATCCTAGGTTTACAAATCCTACAGGCAACACAATGCTCTGATACCATCTGTAAGGGTCCCAACCTTTAATAAGGTAGAGTCCCCTGTGTTTACAATGCTAGTCCCTGGATCAATAGCTAGCATCCACAGTTAAGATGTAATATCAAGAAACAAAGGTCATAATACAACTTTTATAACCAGGAATAACATAATTTTATTACATCTTACATAGCTCATTTGGCTATTACATTACATCGCAGCAGAATATCTATAAGCATGGGGTCCTTCATCTTCAAAGTGCCACAGGCAGACATGTTGGTTGTAGACTTTGTAATCCTAATCAACACACTTCACTAATCAATCAAACCTGCAACATAACAAGTTACAGCCACAAGGGTCAATACATTTGAATTGTATTGGCAAGTGATACTACGGTAGTATATTGGAGTCTATCATCTATATGCATTTGGCTAAGTGGAGTTGAGGATTGCATTGCTCAAAATAGATTTTCCTTATCATTTTGAAAACACTAAGTTTTTGCTTGACAAAAATATTTCTCCCAATCAAAGATTGAAGATCCTTTAACCCTTGTTCAACCCACAAGTTTTTAACTTAGAAATTTGAATGATGAGATTCTTGATTGCTTCCATGTCTTGATGCTCAATTTTTCCTTTACCAGGGACATGGCTAAGTACTTAGATTTTACACTCTGCAGAGGTGGTGCACTTTCCCCACAAGACTTGGTTTCCCAAGACAAGATCGTTCAGAAGCCTTCCCTTAGACCAATATGGACGCGTTCCAACCTATCAAACTCTACCACCACTGTCCATATGGCTAAGTTCTTGCATCCTATATGATCCAGGCAGAGCCCATAATGCCAAGTGGCTGCACTTGAAGCTTCTCAACATTTGACATCTCAAATCTCTTTGTTCCTGGGTGGCCATCCACAAGTGAGATACACAAGGTCAACCATAAACATGGGCCTTGTGAACCACTCAACCAAAAACCACCATTCAATTCCCATTCCACCCAGGTGATTCATTAACTTAGTTGTTTTATTAAACAAAAAACTCAAGTCCTCAGACTTAGAAATTTTTCCATAGTATGTATGTATAATCCACCCTTGTTTTCTATTAGCTAAGCTAAGCTTGATAGTAGTAGGAATCTTATCTTAGGAAAATTTCTACTAAGGTTTCATCTACTAGGTTTTCCTATAGCAAGGTTTATACTTAGCAAAATTCCATGCAAGTTTTACTTAGAAAAATCTCTAATGCATAGTGAAAGTAATGGGACAAAGTATGAAGCATCACTTGACTTTTTGGTAGAGTATAGGTTCACTCCTTGATCTTTGCAATGTTCACACACTTCAAGTCACTACAAATCAATCAAGCAAACAATAATTCAATATACCAATCAAGCAAAGCATCACATAAAATAATAAAACAAAACATCACATGCAAGCATGCAAAAGGGTTGTTTTATTTGTAAAAGTGGTTTCTAATGGGTCATAAACATTTGAAAGCACCTAATGGTCATTTTTATAAAGTGGCAAAGTCATTTGCAAAAGGTTTCACTTTATAAACCATTTTCAAAATAAAGTATCATTTTATGTGGTGTAGAAATATTTTTACTAAGGCATTAATCTATAGGGTTCACAAAATATGTTTTCAAACCATAAAACTTGGTGTTTGGGGTCAGAGAGTTTAAAACAAAACATTTCCCAAAGGTTTTCTTCAAAAACCATTTTTGATAAATAAACTATATTTTTATTTGACTAGAAATGGTTTTAAATCAAAGAATCATTCTTTTGTTTCACCAAATACATTTTTGAAACCACAAAGTGTTTCCTATGGTCAGTAGGTTCAAATCCCACCATTTGCCAAAGATTTTAACCCCAAAATCATTTTTGAATAATTTTTACAATCTAAACAAGCATACAAATGTTTCTGCAAAAATAAACATTTTTCCAGAAGCTTTTTACTAAACAAATGGCATGGTTGGCTAGGGCTTGTTCCACTGATTCCATTGATATAAAATTTGTAATTTTTGGACATGTGGATCAAAATTTACAAGGGTTTCAATTTTGCAAACAAATCTGATTCAAACTTTGTTTTTAAACAGAACTGGTGACACGCGGCGTTTTCCTATTCGTCGGTACCGGTTCGGGTGGATCGAGTGATGCAGGCCGTTGGATCAAGTTGAATCGCGGCAGCTGCTGCGTCTTTCAACGTTAAGTGATCTAATCGCGTCACTTCGATCTGGATCGAACGGCTCCTATCCACTAGCCAAGAACTGGCGGCGCTCAACGGCTGCACGCGGCGGCGACGGTCAGATGGTGGCGGCGCTGGTGAAACAGGAAGCGAGGGAGGCTGGGAAGATGCTCACCGCGTTCGCAACGTTGTGGGGAAGCTCAACGTTGTCTTCTTGGGTCGAGGGGCGCTCGTGGTTGCCCTGGATTGCTCACCGGAGTTCGCTCGACGTCGGGCACGCTCTGGAGGTCGTCGGGGATGGGGTTACAAGGCACCCTCAGGCAAGATAGGGGAATGGTTAGACGTGGAATGATCTGGGGAAGTTGTGTGCATCATCGAGAGAGCTTAGGGCGGTCGGAGTTCACCTGGAATGCTCGACGGAGCAATGGCAGACGGCGGCGCATGCTCGGTGTCGACGAAGCCGAGGTTACAGGGCACTCGCGGATGAATGAGTGGCACGGGGAGATGTGCCTGGAGGTGGGGAGTATGTGTGCGTGGTTGATGAGGCAAGGGGCGGCGCGGGGTCGCCGGAATTTGCACCGGACCTCGTCGGAGTCAGTGGCGGTTTGGGGACGATTCGAGCAGCCTGGTGGCTCTCTGGTGGTTCTGGTTTGGGGGAAAGGGAGAGAGGAGCATGGCGTTTAATACAGCATGGTTGCTGGACTTAATCAACGCGGCAGTAACGAGTATTGACGCGAGCTTTAATCAGCACAAACCGCCGACGATGTTTGCGCGCGGGTGAAGACGATGAATAGGAGGGGGTGGGGTCGGCTGGTCAGTGAGAGAGAGGAGAGGGGAGTTGGGTCCACCAGTCAGGGATTGCGCGGGTGCGGGTCTGAGTGAGAAAAACGTTTCGGCAGAGGTGAATTGGTGGGCTGGACTGGGCTGTTGGGCTGGCCGGCTGGGCTGGCTTGTTTCTCCTCTTTTTTTTTATTCAGTAATCTTTTTCTTTTTCTAATTGATTTTCTGTTTTGAATTTCAACCAACAATTCAAACAACAAAACAAACATTCAAACAATTCAAACATTCACCACACTTGTAATGAGTTTTGGTTCTGTTTAACAACATAAACCAAATCCCAAATAAAAATTATTAATTTTATTCTTTTAGGATCCATTTAATAATTAAATAAAATAGACCTTTATTATTAATTCAAATAGGTTTTGATTTATTTAATAAAATCTCCATTTGAAAACTAAATATTATCGAAACCAAATCAGTAGGTTTTATTTAAAAATATAAGATACTTGGAAAACTTGTTTAAAATAAAACAGCATTTTTATTTTAGGGTCCATTAATTATTAAATAAAATGGACCTTAGTTATTAAATCAAATAGGATTTGTTTATTAAAAACTTTATTTTGAAAACTAAAATAAAACTAAAACACTTCAGTAGGTTTTAATTGAGAATATAAAATACTTAAAAAACTTATTTAAAATAATTTAATAAGTTTTAGTGTTTATTTAAAATGGGAAAAGCCTTTACTTAATTAAAATTGGATATTAAATCCTTATTATTTTATTTAAATAAACCTTTACTATTTTTAATCAAAACAAAACATTTTATTTTAAAATATTGGCCAAGGTTTAATTTGGCTTTATAAATAATCCTTATTTATAAATCCACCTTTTCTTTTGAAAACCAAATCTTTTATTAAAAGATCCAAAAATAGAAATTTTAAATATTTTTAAGTTTTATTGTTTATTTAACTTTTTAAATCCCTTTAGGATTTTATTTGATCCAAATAGGTTTTGAAAGTTTCTAATTGGATTCAAAAAGTTTCTTCTCACCCTGAAAATCAACAAAGTTTTATTTTATTCATTTATTTTTCACATTACAAGATTTGGAAAATGTTGGGATGTGACAAATAGTTTGATACAACTATAAACTTATACGGTGAAAAATAATATTATTAGAATTGTCTTGAATTATATTTTCATTTTATATACATTTTATATCACACATATTTATATTATTTTGTATATTCTTGGTCAAACTTTGCAAAGTTTGACTTGCACGCAAAATTATGCATAACATAATATAGGATGGAGGGAGTAGGTCAAAGTTGATGAAGGTGTTTCCAGACAGCTCAGAGAGGTCTATATTGCACAATATGTTGGCATGGGCCCACATCTACCAAAAGTGTGTGTCATGGCTTGGCATAGCATTCTTATACTTACATGTATCAACTGGGTGGGATCATGTTGGCCAAGTGCTGATCCACACAACCACAAGTTGATGAAGGAGTTTCTAGCCAACCAAGAGAGGTCTATAGCCCATGCAATTTTTGCATGGGTCCACATTTGCCACAAAGTGTCTCATCATTTATTGGCATAGAAGTGTTATACTAAGATATATAAACTGGGAAGGATCATGCTATCTAACTAATGACTCATGCAACCACAAGACCATGCAATTCTAGACAGCTCAGATAGGTCTATATCCCATGCAATGTTGGCATGAGACCACATCTGCCACAAGTGTATGTCATGGATTCACATATCACTATCATACTTACATGTATCAACTGGGTGGGATCATATTGGCAAAGTTCTTAGCCACACAACCACAAGTTGATCAAGGAGTTTCTAGCCAACCCAGATAGGTCTATAGCCTATGCAATGTTTGCATGGGCCCACCTTTGCCACAAAGTTTATCATCATGTCTTGGCATATAAGTGTTATAGTAAGATCTTTCAACTAGGAAGGATCATGTTATCCAAGTGATAACTCATGCAAGCACAAGTTGATGAAGGTGTTTCTAGACAGCTAAAATAGGTCTAGATCCCATGCAATGTTGGCATGGGCCCACATGTGCCACAATTGTGTGTCATGGCTTGGCATTGCATTCTCATACTTAGATGTATCAACTGTGTGGGATCATGTTAGCCAAGTGCTGATCAACACAACCACATGTTGATGAAGGAGTTTCTAGCCAACCAAGAGAGGTCTATAGCCCATGCAATTTTTGCATGGGTCTACATTTGCCACAAAGTGTCTCACCATTTCTTGGCATAGTAGTGTTATATTAAGATATATAAACTGGGAAGGATCATGCTATCCAAGTGATGACTCATGCAACCACAAGTTCATGAAGGCGTTTCTAGAGAGCTCACATAGGTCTAGATCCCATGCAATGTTGGCATGGGCCCACAACTGCCACAAGTGTGTGTCATGGCTTGGCATAGCACACTCATACTTAGATGTATCAACTGGGTGGGATCATGTTGGCCAAGTGCTGATACACACAACCACAAGTTGATGAAGGAGTTTCTAGCTAACCAAGAGAGATCTATAGCCCATGCAATGTTGGCATGGGCCCACATTTGCCACAAAGTGTCTCATCATGTCTTGGCATAACAATGTTGTACTTAGATCTTTCAACTAGGTAAGATCATGCTATCCAAGTGATGACTCATACAACCACAAGTTGATGAAGGTGTTTCTAGACATATTAGAATGGACTACATCCCATGCAATGTTGGCATGTGCCTACATCTGCCACAAGTGTGTGTCATGGCTTGTCATACCACTCTCATACTTAGATGTATCAACTAGGAGGCCAAGTGCTGAGCTACACAACCACAAGCTGATGAAGGATTTTCAAGCCAACCCAGAGAGGTCTATAGCCCATGCAATATTGCCACGGGAGCACATTTTCCACAAAGTGTCTCATCATGTCTTGGCATAGCACTCTTATACTTAAATGTATCAACTGGGTAGGATCATGTTGTCCAAGTGACGAGTCATGCAACCACAAGTTGATGAAGGTGTTTTTAGACATATTAGATAGGTTTACATCCCATGCAATGTTTCCATGGACCCACATATGCCACATGTTTTTGTTAGGGCTTGGCATAGCACTCTCATACTTACATGTATCAACTAGGTGGGATCATGTTGGCCAAGTATTGAGCTACATAATCACAAGTTGATTAAGGAGTTTCTAGCCAACTAAGAGAGTTCTATAGCCCATGCAATGTTTGCATGGGCCAACCTTTGCCACAAACTGTCTCATCATGTCTTGGCATATAAGTGTTATAATAAGATCTTTTAACTAGGAAGGATCAGGTTATCCATGTGATTACTGATGCAACCACAAGTTGATGAAGGAGTTTCTAGAAAGCTTAGATAGGTCTACATCCCATGCAATGTTGGCATGTGCCCACATCTTCCACAAGTGTGTGTCATGGTTTGGCATAGCACTCTCATACCTAGATGTATCAACTAGGTCGCCAAGTGCTGAGCCACACAACCACAAGTTGATGAAGTACATTCAACCCAACCTAGAGAGGTCTATAGCCCAAGCAATATTTCCATGGGAGCACATTTTCCACAAAGTGTCTCATCATGTCTTGGTATAACACTCTTATACTTACATGTATCAACTGTTTAAGATCATGCTGTCCAAGTGATGAGTCATGCAACCACAAGTTGATGAAGGTGTTTCTAGACATATTAGATAGGTCTACATCCCATGCAATGTTTCCATGGGCCCACATATTCCATAAGTATTTGTTAGGGCTTGGCATAGCACTCTCATACTTACATGTATCAACTAGGTGGGATCATGTTGGACAAGTGCTGGGCTACCCAATCACAAGTTGATTAAGGAGTTTCTAGCCAACCAAGAGAGTTCTATATCCCATGCAATGTTTGGATGGGCCCACCATTGCCACAAAATGTCTCATCATGTCTTGGCATATAAGTGTTATAATAAGATATTTCAACTAGGAAGGATCATGTTATCCAATTGATGACACATGCAACCACAAGTTGATGAAGGAGTTTATAGACAACTTAGATAGGTCTACATCCCATGCAATGTTGGCATGTGCCCACATCTGCCACAAGTGTGTGTCATGGTTTGGTATAGCACTCTCATACCTAGATGTATCAACTAGGTGGACAAGTGTTGAGCCACACAAGCACAAGTTGATGAAGTACATTCAACCCAATCCAGAGGGGTCTATACCCATGCAATATTGGCATGGGACCACATTTTCCACAAAGTCTCTCATCATGTCTTGGCATAACAGTCTTTAACTTAGATATATCAACTAGGTAAGATCATGTTGTCCAAGTGATTAATCAAACAACCATAAGTTGATGAAGGTGTTTATAGATAACTAAGATAGGTCTATACCCCATGTAATGTTGGCATGGGAACAAATTTGCCACAAGTGTGTTCCATGGATTGGAATAGCATTGAGATACTTAAACATATCAACTTGGTGGGATCATGTTGTCCATGTGTTGAGCCACACAACCACAAGTTGATGAAGGAGTTTCTAGCCAACCAAGAGAGGTCTATAGCCCATGCAAATTTTGCATGGGTCCACATTTCCCACAAAGTGTCTCATCATTTCTAAGATATATCAACTGGGAAGGATCATGCTATCCAAGTGATGACTCATACAACCACACATTCATGAAGGTGTTTCTAGATATCTCACATAGGTCTAGATCCCATGCAATGTTGGCATGGTCACACATATGCCACAAGTGTGTGTCATGGCTTGCCATAACACTCTCATACTTAGATGTATCAACTGGGTGGGATCATGTTGGCAAAGTTCTGAGCAACACAACCACAAGTTGATGGAGTTTCTAGCCAACCCAGATGGGTCTATAGCCATGCAATGTTTGTATGGGCCCATATTTGCCACAAAGTTCTCATCATGCCTTGGCATAATAGTGTTATACTTAGATCTATCAAATAGGTAGGATCATGATATCCAAGTGATGACTCAACAACCACAAGTTGATGAAAGTGTTTCTAGACAGCCTAGGTAGGTCTAGATCCCATGAAATGTTCGCATGGTCCCACATCTGCCACATGTAAGATCCCTCCTTTGTAAAGGAAAAGGATCCCTGTGATTGCAATGCTAGTCCCTGGATCATTGCTAGCATCCACAGTTTAAGATGAAGTACACAGATACAAAGGTCATTTATTACATCCATTCCAGAGATAAAACATAGTCTTTTACAACTCAAGGCCACAAGCCTAATACAAGAGTTTGGAATAAGTAAATAAACATAAGTCTTCATCTTCATGTGCCACAGGCAAGCATGTTGAGTGTAGACTCATGACACCTAATCATCCTCGGAGTAACCTGCAACATCACAAGTTACAGCCACAGTGGGTCAATACTTTGGGAATAGTATTGGCAAGTGATACCTTAGTAAATTTTAAGTGGACTAAATTACTATATGCATTTTGGCTAAGTGTAGTTTGGCTTGCTTTGCTCAAAATAGGTTTTTCCTATTAGTTGAAATCACTAAGTTTTTCTTTGTTAAAACTTTTCCCAAGAATCCACCAATAGACATTGGGGTCCTTCACCCTTGTTCACCCACAAGTTTTTACTTAGAAGTTGGAGTGATGAGATTCTTGATAGCTTCCATGTCTTGATGCTCAAGTTGTCCATTGCCATGGACTTGGCTAAGTACTTAGATTTTTCCATCTGCAGAGGTTGTGCACTTTCCCCACCAGACTTGGTTTCCCAAGACAGGACCTTTTAGAAGCCTTCCCTTAGCCAAATGGATGCGTTCCAACCTATCATCCCACTACCACCAACTGTCTAAATGACTAAGTTCTAGCAACCTATGTGATCAAGGCAGAGCCCATATTGCCAAGTGGCTGCACTATAAGCTTCTCAACACTTGGCCTCTAAAATCCCTTTGTTCCTGGGTGGCATACCACAAGTGAGATACACAAGGTAAACCATAGCCATGGGCCTTGTGTAACCACTCAACCAAAAACCACCAATCAAGTCCCATTCCACCCAGGTGATTCATTGACTTAGTTGTTTTATTAAGAAAAACATAAGTCCAAAAGACTTAGAAATATTTTCATCATAGTATGTATATACTTTACCAACCCTTGTTTGCTACTAGCTAGGCTAAGCATGGCTAGTAACTTAACTTAGGAATTTCCTAGCAATTCTACAACTACTTAGGATTTCCCAACATGGCATTTGGCAAAAATAGTAACACATGCAAGTCTTAGCAAAAATATTTCTAATGCTTGTATGAAATATAGGGATGGAAATATTCATGAAGTACCACTTGCCTTGGTAATGGGGAGAGTAGCACTCTTCACAATCACAATCACTAGCACCAAAGTCTACACAAAATGGTAGCACAAAATTACACACAATTCATATACAAACATAAATATATGCATGCATGCAAAATGCCATGTGATGATTTTTTTAAAACTCCACCAAGCAAGTGCATAGTACTGAATCAATACCAAGTTAAAAACTTGCTAAATCAAGTTTATTTTACACCAAAACAATTTTCTAAACAAATTCTATACTCAAAATAGTCCTAAACAAGTTTCTGCAAAACAAACCATTTTAACAGAACCTAAACTTTAAACACATTGCACAAACAGAAAGGGCTTGTCTCCCTGATTCCAACGGTATAAAATTTGCAAAAATCTAACATACGATTCAAAAGTTACAGCATAATCAAATTTGAATCTAAATCTGTTTTAAATTCTGTTTTAAACTCAAACCCTAGCCACGTGTCTTAATATTACTGGCGCGTACCGCTTCGCACCGGATCACGCACGCGAGCCGTAGGATCTAAGTGGCGATGCACGGTCCAGATCAAAAATTAACGGTTCGATAAGTAGACTAATCCTACGCGCTGGATCTGGATCTGACGGCTACAATTCATCTGACCAAAACTGAGCGGCGCTAGCGGCGGCGACTGGCGGCGGCACGTCTGTCGGCGTGGCGTTCATGTCAGTGGGGGAAGTGGCTTACCAGAACCGCAGGGCGCTGCTGATGCTCAAGGTGGCGATGGCTTGGGAAGGGGCGCATGAGGTCGTCGGAGATTCCTCGCCGGAGTTCGCAAACGCGTCAGGTGCGGCTATCGTCGACGTTGGCGAGGTTCTGCGTCGCTGTAAGTCAAAAGGAAGGCACTGTCAGATGCGCAAGACGATGGGGATCCTAACCGTATCAGACAGAGGGCAAGGGGCGACTGGTACTTACGGGGAGAGGTCGTCGGAGTTTGTGCAGAGAGCGGCGGCGCTCGGTCGAAGTTGTTGCCGAAGCTACGGATCATGCAAGAACAAACGGGGCGTGTCAGTAGATGCGGAAGGACTTGCTGAGCTTGATAGCACGAGTCAGGGACAGAGGGGAACACGAAGCTCACCGGAATTCGTCAGCGCGGTCGTCGGAACAGCGGCGGCATCGAGCGAGTTATGGGCAGCCTGGTAGCGTGGAGAAGGAATTGGTTGAGGGGAAATGGTCGCGAGAGAGTGGGGATTATATAGCCAGAGACTCGACAGGAAACGCCTAGGGAATCAATGCCATTTACCTCGCAGAATCAAAGCAGCAACGGGCAGCGGCGGAGTTCGTGCGCGGGATTTGGGGAAGACGACGATGACGTGGAGAGGGCCCGCTCGTCAGCGAAACACGCAGAGAGAAAGTGGGTCTGGGTGTCAGCGACCGTGTGGGTGCGTCTGCGCGTGCGAGAGAGAGAGAGGGAGGCCGGGTGGGCTAGCTGGGCCGGTTCTGCTATTGGGCTAGAATAGGAGCGCCTGGCCTTTTTCTTTTCTTTTCTCTTTTCCTTTTTCCAATTAGATTTTCAGGAATGGTTTTCAAATGAATTCAAACTCCATTTGAATTCAAATTTATTTGGGATTTTTGCAGTGTGCAACAGTCTCAATTCTAGGCATAAAACCATGTGGTCACTTTGAAAAGTCTTGGTCATTTTTGGAGAAACAAAATAACAGGGACTTTGTACTTGATTTGCAAATGTTTGAAAAATGGTTTTTGAAAACATTTCCATTTTGTAAAGCTTGGTTCAAATTCCACACTCAATCCAATCAACAAGGGAGACAAACAATCTAGGTTTAAAACATTCAAACTCTCAAATGGGGATGGCCATTTGATTTAAGTTTGCTCACATGAAATGATAGCACTATGTGCTTCTGTTTTCTTGAAATGAGTTTGAAATTGATCTTAAATCTATATGGATGCATGAATGATATGCAATCTTTGAAATCATCAATTTAGGGATGTTACAAATCTAACCCCCTTAAGGTGAATCTCGCCCTCGAGATTCAGATTGGCTAGCAAATAGGTGAGGGTGGTCTTTCCAAAGATCATCTTCTCTTTCCCATGTTGCTTCCTCTTCGGAATGATGATTCCACTGCACTTTGCAAAACTTGATAGTCTTTGTCCTTGTGACTCTTTCTGCAGTCTCAAGAATTTTGATAGGTTTCTCTTCATAAGTGAGATCACTTTCTAGTTGCACTTCCTCCAAAGGTATAGTTTCTTTCAAGGAAGTTTCTTCCATTTCTGGGTGACATTTCTTAAGCTGACTCACATGAAACACATTATGGACAGTGGCGTAGATTACAGCAGTTCAATTTCATAGGCAACTTCTCCTTTGCGACTTAGAATCTTAAATGGCCCAACATATCTTGGTGCCAACTTTCCTTTGACTCCGAATCTTTTCACTCCACGAAGTGGTGACACTCTAAGATAAGCTCTATCACCAACTTCGTAGGTGACCTCTCTACGCTTAGGATCTGCGTAGCTTTTCTGTCGGGACTGTGCTATCTTTAACCTGTCCTTAACCAATTTGACCTTCTCTTCGGCTTCTTTGATAAGATCGGGCCCAAATAAACTTCTTTCTCCCACACCATTCCACAACAATGGGGTGGTACACTTTCGTCCGTAGAGAAACTCAAACGGTGCCATCTCAATGCTGGCTTGATAGCTGTTGTTATAAGAAAATTCTGTGTAAGGCAGACTTTCATCCCAACTTGGTCCATAGTCTAGGGCACATGCCCTCAACATGTCTTCAAGAATTTGATTAGTTCTTTCTGTTTGTCCATCTTTTTGAGGATGAAAAGCAGTACTGAATTCCAACCTCGTTCCCAATGACTCATGTAGTTGTCTCCAAAAATGGGAAGTGAATTGAGTTCCCCTATCAGACACAATACTCTTGGGTACTCCATGTAGACATACAATTCTACTCATGTAGATTTTGGCTAACTTAGCACTTGTATAAGTTGTCTTCACGGGTATGAAATTAGCCACTTTAGTTAGGCGATCCACTACTACCCATATGGAATCATATCCTGATCTGGTCCTTGGTAATCCGGTAATGAAATCCATACCAATCTTGTCCCACTTCCAATCAGGAATAGGTAGTGGTTGAAGCAAACCTGCTGGTTTCTGATGCTCCGCTTTTACTCTACTACACACATCACACAAAGCAATATGTTCAGCGATGTCCCTCTTGAGATTATTCCACCACAATCTTTCTTTCATGTCCATGTACATTTTGGTGTTACCCGGGTGAATAGAATACAGAGAGTTGTGTGCTTCCTGCAAAATCAGTTTCCGCAACTCCGGATCTTGTGGAACACAGATACGTTTCCCATGCCATAAAGTACCCTGTTCGTCTTCATGGAAATTTTTAGCTTTCCCTTGGCCAATCTTTTCTTTAATCTCTTCAATTTGCTTATCAGTCTTCTGAGCTTCTCGGATCTTGTCCAACAAAGTGGGTTGAACATCCAAAGACATGAGATGTCCTTCGGGCACAATCTCCAACCTGAGTTTTCTAAATTGGGTACACAGATCATCTTGCAATTCTCCTTTGGTAAGGCCATTCACAAATACCTTACGACTTAGAGCATCTGCTACAACATTTGCTTTACCGGGGTGGTATTGCAAACTTAAGTCATAGTCCTTGATAAGCTCTAACCATCTTCTTTGTCTCATATTGATTTCCTTCTGGGTGAAGATATACTTCAAACTTTTGTGATCCGTGAACACTTCAGAACGTTTTCCCAAAAGGTAATGTCTCCATGTTTTGAGTGCATGGACGACAGAGGCTAACTCTAAATCATGAGTAGGATAGTTCACCTCATGAGTTTTGAGTTGTCTCGAGGCATAGGCCACAACTTTACCGTCTTGCATAAGTACTGCACCCAAACCTTGATGAGATGCGTCACAATATACTTCGAAATCTTTTCCAAGTCAGGTAGACACAAAACTGGCGCTGTCACAAGTCTCTTCTTCAACTCCTGAAAGCTGACTTCATAACCTTCAGACCAAGCAAACTTTTTGTCTTTCTTTAACAATTCAGTCATGGGCTTAGCTATCTTAGAGAAATTCTCAATGAACCTTCTGTAGTAACCTGCTAAGCCAAAGAAACTACGAACTTCTTTCATGGACTTGGGAGATTCCCATTCAGTCACAGCTGAAACCTTAGCAGGATCAACTGCCACACCATCCTTTGTCATAACATGACCAAGAAAACCAACTTCCTCTAACCAGAACTCACACTTGCTGAATTTGGCATAAATCTTATGCTCTCTTAACTTCTCAAGTATCAAACGCAAATGTCCTTCATGTTCTTCTTTGCTCTTGGAGTAGACTAAGATGTCATCGATGAAAACGACAACAAACTTGTCAAGAAATTCCATGAACACCTTGTTCATCATATTCATGAAGTATGCTGGAGCATTGGTCAAGCCAAAAGGCATCACAGTATACTCATACAATCCATACCTTGTGGTGAATGTTGTTTTAGGTATGTCTTGTTCTCTTATCTTGAGTTGAAAATAGCCTGACCGGAGATCAATCTTTGAGAACACACATGCTCCTTCTAGTTGATCAAACAAGTCATTGATTCTAGGCAAAGGATATTTGTTCTTGATAGTTACCTCGTTGAGTGAACGGTAATCTATGCATAACCTTTGGCTTCTATCTTTCTTCTCCACAAACAAAACTGGGGCTCCCCAAGATGAAGAACTTGGTTGAATAAATCCTTTACTGGCTGTTCTCCAAGTTGCTTCTTGAGTTCTTTCAGTTCGTCAACTGACATTTTATACGGTCTTTTTGCTATTGGTCCAGACCCTGGTACCAAATCTATTAGAAACTCCACATCTCTATCGGGTGGCATTCCCGGCAATTCTTCCGGAAACACATCCGGATACTCACTCACAATTGGCACACTGTCCATGCTAACCCCCTTAAGAGAATTAAGCCTACTCCTTTTTGCTTCAAAGCTGGTCTTGAATCTGATCCGTGAGTGAGACAGTATGGTTGGCACAATCTATCACAACTTTGTATTTAGTCATCCAGTCCATTCCCAGAATGACATCCAATCCTTGGGAGTTTAGGATTATCAAATTAATGGGAAACTTATACTTCCCAAATTCTATGACTAGATCATGACATCCCGAATTCACTATCATTTCTCCACCAGGAGAACTTACTTTTATAGGACACCCAATAGTTTCTACCGGCAGTTCATTTCTTTCAACAAATGCTCTTGATATGAATGAATGAGATGCACCAGTATCAAAGAGTACAAATGCTGGAATGGAATTGAGTCTGAACTTACCAGCAACAGCATCAGGCTCCTCATAGACCTCCTCCACATTGATGTGGTTCACCTGTCCTTTCTGGAAAGGATTTGGCTTGACAGGTCCTTCAACTTTCTTTTCGGGGCACTCATTTGCATAGTGTCCCATCTTCTTGCATTTGAAGCATTCAACCTGACTGATGTCTCTCTTAGCAGGCTGACTTCCACTTCCACTACCATTTCCACTGTGGTGGCTCTTATGTCCACTCTTATGGCTCTTGTACTTGTCATTGTCATGACTGCGATGATGCTTGTTGTCATGACGGTTGTGGTTGTGGTGCTTGTTGAATTTCCCATGCTTGTGGGATCCTGAGCTTCCACTGTCATCATAGTGAGATCGTCTGTGAGACGATCCCGAGCTGTGCTTGTCGGAGTGCTTTCTCTTTCTACTCTCGACTTGCTTCATTTTGTTCTCCAATATAGCATCCTTGTCACAGAGCGACTAATAGGTGGGAACATATGCCATAGCCAGCTGCAGATTCAGCTCATCATTCAAGCCTTCCAGAAATTTTTCCTTTCTTTTGGCATCAGTGTCAACCTCATCTGGTGCATAACACGCCAGATTGTTGAACTCTTCAATGTATTCAGCCACGCTGCGGTGGCGCTGCTTCAGATTGTGGAACTCTTTCTTTTTCAGGCTCATTATTCCTGATGAGATATGAGCAGTGCGAAAGCCATCCTCAAAGATAGCCCAAGTCACCTCATCTATGGGTGTGGTGATTTGGAAATTGTCCCACCAAGTGGCGGCTGGCCCTTCCAGCAGATGTGCTGCAAATCTGACCTTTTCAGCATCCGTGCAGCCCACGGTTATTAAGTCCTTGTTTACAGAACGTAGCCAATCATTGGCCACCATGGGATCAGTCGTCCCTGAGAACTTAGCTGGCCTCAACCTCAAGAATCTGGTGAGCATATCAAAGCCCGGAGGGTTGTTGTTGTTGTTGTTGTTATTGGGGTTGTTGTTGTTATTGTTTTGGTTCTGGATGAATGTTGTCATCATCTGCATTAGCTGTGTTTGAGCATTCATCATTTGCTGCATTTCTGGAGTGATGTTGTTGTTGTTGGGGTTGGGGTTTGCACGACGGGGAGGCATCTGTGGTTTGTTCAAATAGAGATAAGAATGAGATACCCATAGATGCTTTCATGCACATTACATCACATAAGCAAACACATAGCATGCATCACAAGGATAAAAGTTCAACAACAAGATAACAAGTTCACAAAGTAAAACACACAAGTAGCAAGCCATCCACATGTCGGATGGTCCAATAACAAGTTCTCAAATAACTAGTACGATAATAAAAGATAAACGAGTAGTCACGTCTACTCATCAGCATCAATCTCCTCCTCGACAAAGGTAAGACCTGCGTTCTCCATCTCGGTCTTGTTCTCCTCAATGGTAGTAGTCAAGGACTCTATCTTGGCCTTGAGAGCCCTCTTGTGGGAACGAAGCCTCTCTATCACTGTCTGCTGCTGCTCTAGTTCGAAGTCCTTGGACTGCAGTTCTACAGTCATGTCCCGGATCTTCTTGTTCCTATCCTGGACACGCTTCTCCTGACTCTTGAACTTCCTGTCCTGGGTCTCGAACTTCGCCTCCATTCCCTTGACTATCTCGTCCTGCTGCGCGAAGAGTTTGTCCTTCTCGCGAAGATGCACCTGGAGCTCGTCATTACTGAGCATGACATTGGTCATGTCCGTGTCCACGTGCCTAATGAGAGACTCTAAGTCCTGGAGATACAGACGTATCGGCTCTGCTGCGTCTCTCGAGTCATCCTCGAAGTCGATGGACTCTCCATCCTCATCACGTCTTCCGAAGACGTGGAAGTGGGTGCCTCTAACCTGTCGGGAGTGTCGACCTAGCAGACGCCCTATCAGGTCCTGCATAACTACCTCCATGCCTCTCTCCCTGTCATCGTGCATAAGCTTGAAGACGATGGCCTCCGTAGTAGGCTCGGTCTGGCGTCCGGGCTGGTTCACCTTGAAGCCCCAGAGGTCCTTCCTCTCAAACTTGGTGAGTGGATGCACCATGATGGTGGGAAGAGGGAGATTGAGCAAAGTGGTAAGCTCAACGATACGAGGACCAAAGAGGGTAACCTGGAACTCCTCAACAGTGCTGATGGTAATAGGCATCTATTTATAAGATAGAAAAGTTAGAACAACACAAATCAGGATAAAATAAAAGTCATAACACACATACTTATCCTTGGAAAGCAAAATCACACAAGTCATGCATACATGAATCCATTACATCAACCAAGGTCCAATCTTATTTTAAGGTAACATTTTGGAAAATACGGTGATAGGTGGTGGTCCAACTAACAAAGTACGTTTACAATCCTATCTCCTTGGATCATTGGCTAACACAATGTTCCTAGAAGCAATCAGCCTATCTTGCTCACATGATTCCATCACTAAGTCTATAATATCTCCTCTTAAGGTTTGGTTGGTAGCTTCCAACTCTTGGGTATGTTCCTTATCTTTTATTAAGTCTTTTTGGAGGTTGAGCATTCTGCACTTGACTCTAGCACTAAGTTCTTTGATAGTCCTCCAAGCTGCTTCTCTTGCTGACTAAAAGAATGTGGTGTGCACCACAGTGTTGGTGTACATGCAGAATCCTTTTTCTTTGTGGTTGTCTTCCTTGTTTTTATACAAGTGAAGTTGCACCCACTAGTACTCAACTCCTTCATCCATCACTGGAAAGCCTTTGTACACAGCTGCACCATGTATTTCCATTGACACCATGAAGTCCTTGAGAATTTTGGGAAACTCAATCTCACACTCCAAGGTCATAGTCATGAGTGGTCCTTTATTTACGACTTCGTTGATGGAGTTCATCTACAAATATAGATGAGAAAGAGAATATTAGAAAAGTTTACGAGAAGAATAGACAAGTGTAGAAGTAGTTGAAATTTTTTCCTTAGTGGTTTCCAATCCTAGGGTCATAATCCTACAGGCAACACAGTGCTCTGATACCATCTGTAAGATCCCTCCTTTGTAAAGGAAAAGGATCCCTGTGATTGCAATGCTAGTCCCTGGATCATTGCTAGCATCCACAGTTTAAGATGAAGTACACAGATACAAAGGTCATTTATTACATCCATTCTAGAGATAAAACATAGTCTTTTACAACTCAAGGCCACAGGCCTAATACAATAGTTTGGAATAAGTAAATAAACATAAGTCTTCATCTTCATGTGCCACAGGCAAGCATGTTGAGTGTAGACTCATGACACCTAATCATCATCGGAGTAACCTGCAACATCACAAGTTACAGCCACAGTGGGTCAATACTTTGGGAATAGTATTGGAAAGTGATACCTTAGTAAATTTTAAGTGGACTAAATTACTATATGCATTTTGGCTAAGTGTAGTTTGGCTTGCTTTGCTCAAAATAGGTTTTTCCTATTAGTTGAAATCACTAAGTTTTTCTTTGTTAAAACTTTTCCCAAGAATCCACCAATAGACATTGGGGTCCTTCACCCTTGTTCACCCACAAATTTTTACTTAGAAGTTGGAGTGATGAGATTCTTGATAGCTTCCATGTCTTGATGCTCAAGTTGTCCATTGCCATGGACTTGGCTAAGTACTTAGATTTTTCCATCTGCAGAGGTTGTGCACTTTCCCTACCAGACTTGGTTTCCCAAGATCGACCTTCGTAAGCCTTCCCTTAGCCAAATGGACGCGTTCCAACCTATCATCCCACTACCACCAACTGTCCAAATGACTAAGTTCTAGCAACCTATGTGATCAAGGCAGAGCCCATATTGCCAAGTGGCTGCACTATAAGCTTCTCAACACTTGGCCTCTAAAATCCCTTTGTTCCTGGGTGGCATACCACAAGTGAGATACACAAGGTAAACCATAGCCATGGGCCTTGTGTAACAACTCAACCAAAAACCACCAATCAAGTCCCATTCCACCCAGGTGATTCATTGACTTAGTTGTTTTATTAAGAAAAACATAAGTCCAAAAGACTTAGAAATATTTTCATCATAGTATGTATATACTTTACCAACCCTTGTTTGCTACTAGCTAGGCTAAGCATGTCATAGTAACTTAACTTAGGAATTTCCTAGCAATTCTACAATTACTTAGGATTTCCCAAATGGCATTTGGCAAAAATAGTAACACATGCAAGTCTTAGCAAAAATATTTCTAATGCTTGTATGAAATATAGGGATGGAAATATTCATGAAGTACCACTTGCCTTGGTAATGGGGAGAGTAGCACTCTTCACAATCACAATCACTAGCACCAAAGTCTACACAAAATGGTAGCACAAAATTACACACAATTCATATACAAACATAAATATATGCATGCATGCAAAATGCCAAGTGATGATTTTTTTAAAACTCCACCAAGCAAGTGCATAGTACTGAATCAATACCAAGTTAAAAACTTGCTAAATCAAGTTTATTTTACACCAAAACAATTTTCTAAACAAATTCTATACTCAAAATAGTCCTAAACAAGTTTTTGCAAAAGAAACCATTTTAACGGAACCTAAACTTTAAACACATTGCACAAACAGAAAGGGCTTGTCTCCCTGATTCCAACGGTATAAAATTTGCAAAAATCTAACGTGGGATTCAAAAGTTACAGCCTAATCAAATTTGAATCTAAATCTGTTTTAAATTCTATTTTAAACTCAAACCCTAGCCATGTGTCTTAATATTACTGGCGCGTACCGCTTCGCACGGGATCACGCACGCGAGCCGTAGGATCTAAATGGCGATGCACGGTCCAGATCAAAACTTAACGGTTCGATAAGTGGACTAATCCTACGCGCTGGATCTGGATCTGACGGCTACAATTCATCTGACCAAAACTGAGCGGCGCTAGCGGCGGCGACTGGCGGCGGCGCGTCTGTCAGCGGCGGCGCTGGCGTTCTAGGTCGCGCGGGAGTGGGGGAAGTGGCTTACCAGAACCGCAGGGCGCTGCTGATGCTCAAGGTGGCGATGGCTTGGGAAGGGGCGCACGAGGTCGTCGGAGATTCCTCGCCGGAGTTCGCAAACGCGTCGGGTGCGGCTGTCGTCGACGTTGGCGAGGTTATGCGTCGCGCTAAGTCAAAAGGAAGGCACTGCCAGATGCGCAAGACGATGGGGATCCTAACCGTATCAGACAGAGGGCAAGGGGCGGCTGGTACTTACGGGGAGAGGTCACCAGAGTTCGTGCAGAGAGCGGCGACACTCGGTCGAAGTCGTTGCCGAAGCTACGGATCATGCAAGAACAAACGGGGCATGTCAGTAGATGCGGAAGGACATGCGGAGCTTGATAGCACGAGTCAGGGACAGAGGGGAACACGAAGCTCACCGGAATTCGTCGGCGCGGTCGTCGGAACAGCGGCGGCGTTGAGTGAGTTGTGGGCAGCCTGGTGGCGTGGAGAAGGAATTGGTTGAGGGGAAATGGTCGCGAGAGAGTGGGGATTATATAGCCAGAGACTCGACAGGAAACGCCCAGGGAATCAATTCCATTTACCTCGCGGAATCAAAGCAGCAACGGGCAGCGGCGGAGTTCGTGCGCGGGATTTGGGGAAGATGACGATGACGTGGAGAGGGCCCGCTCGTCAGCAAAACACGTAGAGAGAAAGTGGGGTCTGGGTGTCGGCGACCGCGTGGGTGCGTCTACGCGTGCGAGAGAGAGAGAGGAAGGCCGGGTGGGCTAGCTGGGCCGGTTCTGCTGTTGGGCTAGAATGGGAGCGCCTGGCCTTTTTCTTTTCTTTTCTCTTTTCCTTTTTCCAATTAGATTTTCGGGAATGGTTTTCAAATGAATTCAAACTCCATTTGAATTCAAATTTATTTGGGATTTTTGGGTGTGCAGGTCTCAATTCTAGGCATAAAACCATGTGGTCACTTTGAAAAGGCTTGGTCATTTTTGGAGAAACAAAATAACAGGGACTTTGTACTTGATTTGCAAATGTTTGAAAAATGGTTTTTGAAAACATTTCCATTTTGTAAAGCTTGGTTAAAATTCCACAATCAATCCAATCAACAAGGGAGACAAACAATCTATGTTTAAAACATTCAAACTCTCAAATGGGGATGGCCATTTGATTTAAGTTTGCTCACATGAAATGGTAGCACTATGTGCTTCTATTTTCTTGAAATGAGGTTGAAATTGATCTTAAATCTATATGCATGCATGAATGATATGCAATCTTTGAAATCATGAATTTAGGGATGTTACACCACACGTGTGTGTCATGGCTTGGAATAACACTCTCATACTTAGATGTATCAACTTAGTGGGATCATGTTGGCTAACTGCTGAGTCACACAACCACAAGTTGATGCTGGTGTTTCTAGCCAACCCGGAGAGGTCTATAGCCAATGCAATGTTGGAATGGGCCCACATCTGCCACAAAGTGGCTCATCATGTCTTGGAATAGAAGTGTTATATTTATATCTATCAACTAGATAGGATCATGTTGTCCAAAGTGATGACTCATACAACCAGAAGTTGATGAAGGTATTTCTAGAAAACTGAGATAGGTCTAGATCTTCCACAAGTGTGTTATGCCTTTGGATGATGCACATTTGTAGCACATATAGCCTCATGCCAACATTGCATGGGTTCTTAACCTATGAGAGTTGTCTAGGAACACCTTCATCATCTTTGTGGTTGTATGAGTCAACACTTGGTCAACATGATCCCACCGAGTTGTTACATCAAACTATACAATTACTATGCCAAATCATGACATTGATTCTAAGTATAAAAGTGATATTACCATGGCATGATGCACACTTGTGCCTCATATAGGCTCATATATCCCAACAGTGCATTGGGCTCTAGACCCATGTGAGTTGACTAGAAACACCATCATCAACTTGTTGTAGTATGAGTAAAAACTTGCTATGCCATGGTATGATGCACACTTGATGCTACACTTATATATATGTGTATGCCTATGCATAGTTCTTCATGTGTTTTTAGTGCTCAATTTTAATTTCATTAATTTACAATGTAAGATGCATCGAGATGAAAAACCCATGATGCATATTCCATATGACACTCGTATTGTTTGAATTTGAATTAAAGCAAACGAGACCTAAATGGTCAACTTATTGTAGTAAACTAATATACTTATGCTGAAGATTTCAGGTAATTTATATTTGAAGTATGTTCAATCCCATATATGAAAAATTGTGTGATAGAAATTGGAAGCGGGCGCTAGATAACGGGTCGGCCTAGTAACCCTGTTGCTCTGGTCATGCTGTTTCACGCACCGTATGCGTACGCGACGTTTACGGCGTACGTGGTGGTGGAGGAGTGACGTGGGAAAAACCGAAACGACACCACGTATAAAGGGTTTGTCGGCAGATTCGTCTCCTTTCCCCCACCCATTTCCGCCCAAATGGGAAGAAGAAAACCCTCGTCTCAATCCATCGATTCCAGCCCCTCCCACCCGATTCTTCTACCTCTCCCCACACATTCGTCGACTCCGCCAGCGATGAAGGCGGGGAGCAGTGCAGCCGATGCGGTGCAGCTACTGTGGACAAGAAGCGTGTCGTCACCGGCATAGCTGTGGTGAAGAAGGTTGGCGGTTCCCACGGAAGTGCGGTTGGTGGTGAGGCCAAGTTGGCCGGTTTCGTCGTGGCGGTGCCGGATCAGGACAAGAAGGAGAATGTGGCAGTCGTTGCGGTTGTTGAGGCGGACGTGCTGGATCTGGGCGCGAAGCACGGCTCCGAAGAGAATTTGGTGGTGAAGGCCTAGCATTCTTGCCGTGGTGCATCTATGGGTTTTCTTTAACCTCCATTTCTCATTTTTTTGTACTGATAACTAGGGTTTGATTTTTAGGGTTGATTCTTAGGATTTCAATGTTACTATGAGGTTGGTGTAGTACTTCGTTCAGTGGTCAGCACCTTTTGGGGGCATTGAAGAGTAGATGTACACACTCTGTGCATCGTTGATAGGACTTTGCAGAGAGGATCATAGATATTGAATGTTTATAGTTTGAAGAATTATGTGTATGATAAAATTTCTCTGGATTGAATGCTGGAATTCATTAGTGCATAATGACAATATACATCTTCCGCAACTGACATGTTATAATATTTATGCGCGGTATAAAAATATAATTTATGATATCTAATCATTCAGAAAAGGTGTACACATGTTAATAAATTATTCATCTCTAGACATTACTAAAGATGTATATAAATGCATCGTGTTTACACAGTCTAAGTGCACCACACAAAATTATATATATTAGGATCTTTAAATTTGTTCCTTTTACCCAGACTTAAACGTTTGATTTTGCATGAAATGATACTGCAAATTTATGTGTCTAAAATTAAGTATATGTGTTCTTTGACAACTTTTATATGTATGGAATGATTATTTTCAGTCTTGTACTATTTGCCGAGGGAGCATGTGCTTCAGGGTGTAGTTTTTTTCATGCATTGTTTATATTCTAGTTGCTGATCTACTATATAATTATTACTTGTGACCACCAACAAATAGACTGTAAGAGACCCTGACCACAAACAATTAGACTTATTTTTATAATCTTGTGGCCGATCAACTATATAATGATTCTCGCCAACAATTATACATGCCAAGCTTTTATTTGTCATTTATTGAAACACTGGTATCTGTAGTGAACTATGCACTAGAATTTATCAAATTTCTCCCATTATTTATATTATTGAGTTTGAACATTGGCATCATGGAATAGGTTGGCAGTTGCATCTTATATGTTGTCATATATCTTTTTCTCTCTTGGCCATTTGCCAAGTGGACCACAGTGAGTTCTTTTTAAGTTTTTGTGAACCTTAACTATGCATGAATACTAATTGAATGGTTATGTACCATCTAAGTGTGTCGCATTTAGATGGAAAGTTGGTGTTGCATTTGTAGAAGGATAGGGCCCTTTTTTGCTTGTTTTTGCAATAGACATATGAATATCGAAGACACCTTGTAATGAGTACATAGATGTGATAGTAGTATGTAATCTATGAAGATTGCTCCCCTCTTTTGGGGTTCTTTATGTTTTTGAAAGTGTTTTACAACCTTTTGTAATCTGTCTGACGTTTTAAAATTACAATACTGCATTTTATTTGAATTACAAGGTTGTTTAGGTTTAAACTTGATAATCATACGGAGAAAATTAGAAAACTTAATTTTGTTTTACAATACCCTATTATCCGGTAGAATCCTAATGATAACATCATAACCTATTGTCATGTGCTATGGAATCTGAAGTCAAATTCCAATACTTTCAGATCAGGGCTTTAAATTGAATTGTTGCTGGTCTAGTGGAACCTGACAATGCATTGAGAGATGAGGATTTCATTTCCTTCCATTGCCTTAATCCATAATTTCAGATAGTATTTGAACTTAGAAGTTTTTTTCCCATTTTTCTTTATATTATAACCTGCCAATTATTTTGCTTTCCATAATTACCTCTTTCAAATTTGATCATGTAATATGAAGTGTTGTTTATTTATTCAAACAGGAAGGGGGCTAGCAGAAGATGCGCAGAAGAGGAAGTTGCACCTTGGGTACTCCTCCAGCAGAGACGAGTCAGTGTGTTTTATGACAGATGTATAGACTAAAAGAGGCCTTGATCTAAGTATAATCTTGCCAGCAATTATACGTGCCAAGCTTTTATTTTTCATTTATTTCCCAGCTTTACATAGTCATTTATTCAAACACTGGCATCTTTTGTGAAGAAGGCATTGGATTTTATCAAATTAATTTAATTGTTATCTACTAGGTGTGACTCATTTAGATGGAAAGCTGGTGTTCCATTTGCAAGAGGATAGGCCCTTTGTTTTGCTTGTTTTTGCAATAGTAAATATGCAAATAAAAGACACCTTGTCATCAGTACATAGATGTGACAGTAATAATATGTGAAGTTTGCTTCTCTCTTTTGTGGTTCTTTATGTTCTTTAAAGTGTTCTACAACTTTTCATAATCTTTCTAATGTGTTAACATTACAAAACTATGTTTTATTTGAATTACAATATTGTGCAGGTCGAAAATTGATAAGCATACAAAGATGGGTAGTGCTTAGATATACATGACAGTTATAAATTGACAGTTAATTTTCATCATAAATGATTTCATTTCCTTCCATTGCCTTAATCCATAATCAGTTATTTCTGGATGGAGGGAGTACCTCTATTCAAACTTATTATACTCTTGCTCCTATGAGCTAAAGAGTTGTTTATATTTTCAAACAGGAAGGGGAGCCAGCATAACATCGGTACAAGAGGAAGGTGCACCTTGGGTACTCCTCCAACAAAGATGAGCCGGTAAGTTTTCTGACAGATGTATAGACTGAAAGAGGCCCTGATCTAAGTAGAATCTTGCCAACAATTATACATGTAAAGCTTTTATATTTAATTTATTGCCCAACTTTTATTTGTCATTTATTCAAACACTGGAATCTGTTCTAAAGAACACACTACAATTTATCAAATATTAATTGAATGGTTATGTACCATCTAAGCGTGTCTCATTTATATGGAAAGTTGGTGTTCCATTTGTAAGAGGATAGGGCCCTTTATTTTGCTTGTTTTTGCAATAGACAATATGAAAATCAAATACACCTTTTCATCAATACATAGATGTGACAGTAGTATATAATCTATGAAGATTGCTCCCCACTTTTGGGGTTCTTTATGTTCTTGAAAGTGTTTTATAACCTTTGGTAATCTGTCTGATGTGCTAAAATTACAAAACTGAATTCTATTTGAATTACAAGGTTGTGTAGGCTTAAACTAGATAAGCATAGAGACAATTAAAAAACTTCATTGTTTTACAATAACCTATTATCTGGTATAATCTTAATCATAACATCAAAACATATTGTCATGTGCTATGAAATCTATGAAATACTTTCAGATCAGGGCTTTAAATTAAATTGTTGCTGGTCTAGTGGAACCTGACAATGCATTCAGAGATGAGTAGTGTTTAGATATCCATCATAAAGGATTTCATTTCCTTCCAATGCCTTAATCCATAATTTCAGAAAATATTTCAATTTAGAAGTTTTACTTCCCATTAATCTTTCTATTATAACCTGCCAATTTTTTATTTCCATAATTACCTCTTTTAAAACTTGATCATGTCAGCTGAAGTGTTGTTTATTTATTCAAACAGGAAGGGGAGCCAGCAGAAGGTGGGTAGAAGAGGAAGGTGCACCTTGGGTACTCCTTGGACAAAGACGAGTCGGTGAGTTTTCTAACAGATGTATAAACTGAATGAGGCCCTAATCTAAGTATAATCTTGCTAGCAATTATACATGCCAAGCTTTTATTTTTCATTTGTTTCCTAGCTTTTATTTGTAATTTATTCAAACATTTGTATTTGTTGTGAAGAAGGCACTGTAATTTATCAAATATTAATTGAATGTGAATGTACTACCTAAGTGGGCATCATTTAGATGGAAAGTTAGTGTTGCAATGGCAAGAGGATAGGGCCCTTTGTTTTGCCTTTTTTGCAATAGATAATATGCAAATCAAAGACACCTTATCATCAGTATATAGATGTGACAGTAGTATGTAATATCTGTAATGATTGCTCCCCTCTTTGGGGATGATTATCTTCTCGAAAGTTTTTTACAACCGTTTGTATTCTGTCTGATGTTTTAATATTGGAAGACCTGAATTTTATTTTAATTACATGATTGTGTAGATTGAAACTTGATAAGAATATAGAGATATTGAACTTGTTTTCATTATGATATAACTGTATTGACAGCCATATTTTTTTTACTAATATGTAGTACACTTGGTGGTTTTTTATTGACGAATTTGTTCTCCTCTATTCAATGCATCTGGGTTGATTTTTTAATGTATTATCCACTAGGGGGTGAAGGAAATGAGGTACATCTCCCAGCACAGGAAGCCATAGGTCACTTAGCATGTTCTGTCCTATCTAGGAGAAAGGACAGGTCCAGTCAATGGCTTATTCTTTTTTAGGTTATTAAGCAGTACGGGCACGGAAGGAATTTTCAAGTTCTGTATATATAGTAAAGACTCTTCTCATAAGAGGGTTTGAGTTTGTGCTGAACGATGCCTATGAAGCACAAGTGTTTGTGAGGGCCACTTCCACTACTGATAATGATGTTCTTGAGAGTGCGTCTGCAAAAGAGAAAGCATTTAGTTTAGCTCACGCGGTAAACTAAATGATTGTTGAGCTCAATCTTGTTGATCTCACGCGGTAAACTAAATGATTCTTGAGAGTGTGTCTGCAAAGGAGAAAGCATTTATTTAGATTTAAAAGATTGTTGAGCTCAATCTTGTGCAAAGGAAGGAGGACAATGTAGAGGTCCCAACCTAATAAGGTATAGATCCCTGTGTTTACAATGCTAGTCCCTGGATCAATAGCTAGCATCCACAGTTTAAGATGTAATATCAAGAAACAAAGGTCATAATACAACTTTCTAACCCGGAATAAAATAATTCATTACATCTTACATAGGTCATTTGGCTATCTCATTACAATGCAGCAGAAATAACTATATAGCATGGAGTCCTTCATCTTCAAAGTGCCACATGCATTCATGTTGGTTGTAGACTTGTAATCCTATTCAACACACTTCACTAACATCAAACAATCCTGCAACATAATAAGTTACAGCCACAAGGGTCAATACATTTGAATTGTATTGGCAAGTGATACTATGGTAGAATAGCGGTATCTATCATCTATATGCATTTGGCTAAGTGGAGCTTGGGCTTGTTTTGCTCAAAATAAGGTTTTCCTTATAAGTTGAAAACACTAAGTTTTTGTTTGTCAAAAACACCCAAGGAACTACCAATAGATAATGGTGATCCTTTAACCCTTGTTCAACCACAAGTTTTTAACTTAGAAATTGGGATGAGGAGATCCTTGATAGCTTCCATGTCTTGATGCTCAAATTGTCCATTGCCAGGGACACGACTAAGTACTTAGATTTTACTCTCTCGAGAGGTGGTGCACTTTCCCCACAAGACTCGACATGCATCGTGACAAGATCTTTCAGAAGCCTTCCCTTAGAACAAATGGACGTGCTCCATCCTATAACCCCCTACCACCCTATGTCCATCTGGCTAAGTTATTGCAACCTATATGATCCAGGCAGAGCCCATAATGCCATGTGGCTGCATTTGAAGCTTCTCAACATTTGACATCTCAAATCTCTTTGTTCCTGGGTGTCTTTCCACAAGTGAGATACACTACGGTAAGCAATAAATATGGGGCCCTGTGTAACCACTCAACACAATCCATTCTTTCCATTCCACCCAGGTGATTCATTCACATAGTTGTTTTATTAAACAAAACACAAGTCATAGAATTAGAAATATTTCATAGCATGAATATTATCCACCTTGTTTTCTACTAGCTAAGCTAAGCATAATAGTAGAAAGAATCTTAACTTAGGGAAAATCTACTAAGGCATCATATACTAGGATTTCCCAAGGCATAACATACTTAGTAAAAATTCCATGCAAGTCCTACTCAAAATATCACTAATGCATAATGAAAATATGAGGACAAAATGTTTGAAGCACCACTTGCCTTTTTATTAGAGAATATAGGTTCACTCCTTGATCTTGCAATTGTCACACTCTTCAAAGTTCACTACAATTCAATCAAGGCACATATTCAATCTAGCATTCAAACAATTCACCACATAAAATAAAGAAAACAAAACAATGCATGCAAGCATGCAAGAGATTGTTTTATTGGAAAAGTTGTTTATACTATGGCTATAAACATTTTAAAACACATATTGGTCATTTATAAAAGTGGAAAAGCCTTTTAAAATCAAGTTAGTGAAATTGGGCCATTTAAATCATTTTTGCTTTGCTAGAAATGATTTTAATCAAAGGAATATTTTTTATAGAGTTAGCCAAATATGTTTTTAAACACAATGTTAAGTGTTTAGGATCAAAGTGTTTAAAGCAAATCATTTTCAACAGGTTTCACCCAAAAATCATTTTTTAATCAAAGCAACATTTTATTTTACTAGAAATGCCATTAATGAAAGTAATAATATTCTACGGTTAATCAAATACATTTTTAAATCCAAAACTTAGTGTTTAGGGTCAGAGAGTTTAAATCAAACCATTTGCAATAGGTTTTAGACAAAAAATATTTTTAAAACATAATCAACAATTTTTGTTTTACTAGAAATGCTTTTATTCAAGGAATAATTCCTTAGTGTCACAAAATGTACTTTTAAATCCAAAAGTTGGTTTTGATGGTCAGTAGGTTCAAAACAAATCATTTGCAAAATATTTTACCCCAACATCATTTTTAGAATAATGTTTATGTTCAAAATAGGCCTAGAAATATTTCTGCAAAAACACCTACTTTTTCAGAAGAAAAACACTAAACTATGGGCATGGTTGCAAAGTTTGCATTTTTTGAATCCATTGATATAAAATTTGCAAAACTCGGCCAAGCAGAACAATAGTTATGAATTTTACAAAATCATTCATCTAATAGAAAAGTTTCTCTTTTTAAAACAAAAGACAGGCCACGTGGCGTGATCTAACTGGATGATAACGGTTTGCATGGATCGAGCGATACGGTGTGTTGGATCTAAAGGAAATCGTACAACACAGAACAGTTCATACCGTTTCAATTAGATCTAATCTTATCCATACGATCTGGATCTAACGGACCTGACGAAATCCAGGGCGAGCGCGACGGCGGCGCAAGCGGCTAAGGCGCTAAGCGTTGCAGCGACTACAGGAAGCAAGGGAGAGGGACAAGGTGCTCACCAGGTTTGCAGGGCGTTGCTGATGCTCAACATGGTCGACGGAGGGCAGGGGGCGCAAGGAGTTGACGACAATTGCTCGTCGAAGTTGTCTACTGGCTCGGGCAATACGGTCATCGACGGGGGCGAGCTCCTGTGGCATAAGAAGGCAAGGTAAACAGTCAGGAAGGTGCGCAAGAGTTCGAGGATTGCGAGGATACCCACTAGAGACTAAGGGGTGCGTTGATTTATCGGCTACTGCTTGCTGGAGTTGAGGCAGACTGCGGCGATGTTCAGACATTGTTGTTGCCGAGGCTATGGGGCACGCGCGGGCGAGCTAGGGTTACTGGCAGCTGCAGGAGATGCTGGCGAGCAAGCTTGTATGTTCCAGGGGCAGTGGGGGTGGATGGGGTGGTCGGAATTGTTGCCGGAGAGTCGTTAGAGCAGTAGGGTTGTAGAGAGAAATTTGAGCAGCCCTCGGCGGAGAGGGTGCGGTGAGTGAGGGGAAAGAGAGAGAGAAGGCAGGCGCTTAAGAGGGCGAGGTCACGGGGCTGATTAATCGTGGCGTTACTGCGAATTCATGCGTGCTATCAATGGCAGAAACGACGACGAGGGGGGAAAGAACAGGTCGCGGGGTGGAGACGATGATCCAGGTTGGCGTGGGGCCGAGGCGTCAGTGGCTGTGCAGGTGCGGGTGTGAGTAAGAAAATGATTTGCGAGAGGGGATGCCGGGTGGGCTGCTGTTGGTCTTGTTGGGCATGGTAGCTGGGTAGGTTAGTTTGGGCTAGTCCTTTTCAATTTTTTTTCTGAATCTTCTTCTTTTTCTTTTATGTTTTTCTATTTTCAAATTCAAACACTCATTTGGATTCAGATTTAGTTTTCAAAGCTTTTTCAAACTTTCAGTATGTTTTACTACTGTTTATTAATGTATTTTAAAGTCCATTTTTGAACATTTTTCTTATATTCTCTTATGGTTTATTATTTATTTGAATTACACACTTTGTATTTATTTAAATAAGGTTTAAATATGTTTTCAAACCTCTATTTGAATTCCATTTTTTGCCAACCTTTTCAGTAGTTTAATATTGTTTAATAATGTGTTTAAAATTCCATTTTAGAATATTCCAATATTCTTTTATGGTTTTAATATTTATTTAGATGAGGTTTGTGTCTTTATTTAAATGAATTTGAATACGGGTCCAAACTATATAATTCTATTTAATTTTTATTTTATTCTTTCAAGTTAATTAGATAACTTTTAATCCACTTGGGCAATTTCCATTATTTTCCCATGATTTAATTAATCATTTACCATTAGGGATTTTGTCTTTATTTCAAAACAAATATGGTTCAAGTCCATATAAGTTTTTATTAAAATAATCTTTATTCCTTTATTTTATGTGTATTATCTTTATTCCATTTTCTTATGGATTTAATTCAAGTTTTAAATTGTCTTTTAAATAATTTCCTTGTGATTTATTATTTATTTAGTTTAGGCAATTTTTCTTTATTTAAATAAAATTTAATATGGTTCAAATCCCTTATAGTTTTATTTAAATAATATTTTATTTCTTTTTATAATTCAATAAGATTTCATTTCATTTGTTTATGGATTTGGCCAAGATTTAATTTGGCTTTTAAATATTCCTTATTTTATTTATTTCTTTCTTTATCTAATAAAATCCATATATTTTTATTTATAGATCCAAAATTGGTGATTCCAATTTGTGTAATTTTATTTAATATTTGTTTATTTTTTTAAATCCTTGTAGGATTACTTGCTCAAGATTTGGTATGAATTTTTAGATAGGAGCTTTATTAGCTTTGGAAATTATTTCCATTTATCTTATTAAATTCATAAGTTTTTATCTATGGCTCCAAATTGAATGAAACCAATTTCTATGGTTTTATAAAAATTTTGTTTATCATTATTGATCATTTAGAAATGTTTGTTGACAAGTTTTTATATGGAACAAATCCTTAGTCTTAGAGAGATCTTGGAAATGATTTATTCCATTAGGGTTTTAGGGTTTTTGTTTACTTTTCCAAATGTTTAAATTTCAAGATGCATTCATTAATGAATGCATTTCACTTGATTGAAATTTTGTTGGATTCCCTTTTCATTCAAATTTTTTCAAGAAGGGTTTGATATTTCCATTTAGAAGCAAAAAGTTTCTTTTCACCCTAAATTTCAACAATTATTTATTTATTTATTTTTCCACATTTCAAAATTTGGAAAATTTTGGGATGTGACAGACAAGCTATTGAAAATGCCGGTATTTACATATCCACAGGAATATAGCCTCCTGTGAGTTGATCGCATGCGTGAACTAAGTTACCCTACTGGATTTTCATGGCAGGGAGACCCAATTGACAAATGGAAGAATCCTCATCTGTCAGAAACAACCATGAACAGTCCTGGTGTGTCTGAGGGTACTCCAACAGGCCTAACTATAGTTGTTGTGAATTACATGTTCCATATTGGTACTATTTTCTATCCACTCGGGGTTGTTCCATCGGACTTTATGTTCAAACATGTTGTTGATCAAGATGGGAGCCTGTACATGAAATTTGTTGACCCTGTCAACGATGAAGCAATGGCACGGAGGAATTACTTTGTTGATAGATTCATGATCAAGTTTTATCTTGTAAACAGTGTTACGAAGTGTAGCAAGAACTTTGACAAGGCAAAGACAAACAAGGTGCATTACAGGAATCATCCCGATGACTCTTTCGAACCCATCCATATCTCAAACTGAATAACAAGGATTATTTTCATGTTATCAAGATGTTTTAGTTTAAGAACTTATCTATTATGTTTGTTTATGGCCGCGGAAGATTTCAAACCTCTATCATTATGTTCTAGCATCCTAGATCTGTACAATATAATTTTGGGTCTCACCATCTCTACAGAATATTTGTGTGTTCATTTGTGTTGGTCCTAGGAGAATACCTTTGGCATATGTGAGGCAATATGTGCTTAGAAGAATGTGATGTGCTGAAATCGTGTACTCCCTCTGGTCCATATTAATGGACTCAATTTTATCTAAATTTGTATGTATCTAGTTAAGTATTTAGACTAGATGTAATCGTATCTAGGAAAAGTTGAGGCCATTAATATAAACCAGAGGGGTATGTTTTTTGTCAGTCCTACAAGGTGATGATGGGAGGTGCTCTGCTCAGCTGATGATTAATTTGCATTCTGTGTCCAAGATCACAATTGGTTGCACGAAAGCATGCACTATTCTTGGTTGTACAGATTCGTATCCCAGGTTTTCGTGTGGGCATCACATATGAGGCTACAACATGGTGTTATTAGATGGAATTAGATGCATCTCTGGTTTCTGGTTGCACCAGCTCATGATGAATCACAATACATGCTAATGGTAGAACTGATGCAATTGGAACCCGATGGTATATACAACAGAATTGCAGCAGGTTCTCTATGTTCCAGCACTATCACTAGTTTGCACACACGCACAACAAGTTAACATAACAGGTTCCAGCTGGTTCTACTAATAAGTACTTTCAGTAGGGTCTTCAGTTGGCGTCAGCCCCACCATGATCAGATGCAGTCCACCATCACTATCTGGATTAAAGTCGAAGAGGATGATGTCTCCCTCTTCTATCTTGTACTCCAAGACAACAGAGTCCCACCCACTTGTCAGCATTGCATTGTTTGAGAACTGTCTCATCTTCATCCTCATGTCAATCTTCTTCTCAAATCCAATGGACTCAGCATAGACTTTCACAGGTTCTTCCAGGTACCCTTTCAGATATTGTTTTTAGAATGGAGCTCCAAATTCCTATCAGAAAAGACATATTTGGATAAATTTGAATTCAGAGGCAAGAGAATGTGAAATTTTAGTACTCCCTCCGACCCATATTAGTTGACTTTGATTTTTCTAAATTTGGATGAATCTAGACACTATTTAGTATATAGGTTCATCCAAATTTTGATAAATCCAAGTCAACTAATATGGGTTAGAGGGAGTATAATAATTATTTATATAGCAAGTACTGAAGGTACCATTTTGCATCTTTTAGGAATGACATTGGAACTGGTCATCCTATGCACATAGTAACGCATCTTGCCTAAACGATAACCTTCATAGAAATCATTGAGGAAATCCACTTGTTGCTCATTCAGGTTCATGTCATTGCCAAACATGCAGTGTTCATCAAAAAACCTTCTCCCATTATGTCTATGTCCTACAAGAAACAAGCACAATATAGGATACACATGAAGCACAGTTTAATGGATTATTTCATACTAATAGTATATATAATATTCAAACATCAAAGATTGTTCATAATAGTAGCCGCAGATTATACCTCTGAACTTTAGCTTCTTCTTTTTAGCAGAAGCATCTTTGTGAGTCCCCAGCTTCAGCTTCTTGTTTGAGGCAGAAGCCAGTTGTAGCTTCCTCTGTGAATCAAAAGCATCTTCGCAGGTCCCCAGCTTCATCTTCTAATTTGAAGCAGCAACATCTTTGCAGGTACCCAGCTTCATCTTCTTCTTTGAAGCAGCAGCATCTTTGCAGGTCCCAAGGTTTAGCTTCTTCTTTGAAGCAACAACATCTTTGTAGGTCCCTAGGTTCTACTTTTTCTTTGAAGGAGCAGAACCAGTCCCACTGGTAGCCAGCATAATCTTAACTACTAAAGTAGGATCATCAGAGTCATCTAGGAAGACAATAACTTCTTTCCCTTTGGTCTCCATCTGTAAAAGATATAGGAATTTGTAAAAACTAATTTGTAACACTTCAGTAAAAGATCAACTAAGGTAGATAATTAGCTGTAATAGATAACAAATCTAGTAAATCACAGCATTGGTCCTATCTAGGCCTAAACAGATATAGGAATTTGTAAAAACTAATTTGTAACACTCAAGTAAAAGATGAACTAATGCAGATAATTAGCTATAATAGATAACAAATATATTAAATCGCATCAATGGTCCTATTTAGGCCTAATCACAGAAAATCTATGGAGTAGTAAAAAATAGCAAATTAATCAAATCTAGTACCCCCCTCCGACCAAATTAATTGACTCATATTTGTCTAGATTTGGATGTATCTATACATGTTTTAGTGCTACATACATCTAAATCTACACAAACGTGAGTCAATTAATTTGGATCGGAGGGATTAAATCAAGAAATCAAAGCAAATCTCTAGGCTAACTTGAGCCGATGGTAGACTAGATTAACAGTACAAAATTTCATGGATTAAAATTAATTAAATCCCTATGTTAACCCTCATCAAGAAATCAAAGCAAATCTAAGCAAATCGACTCGATGGAGATGTAAGACAAGAAATTACGAGTACAAAAAGCTGGAGCTGGAGGAGGGAACCACTAATGAAGTTGAAGCTGTGTACACTTACTGGAGATGGAGGAGGGTGAAAGAGGAAGGTGGCACCGGCGGACAACACTGGAGGAAGGAGAAAGGGGCAAGGGGAAAACTGAAATGGTAAAACCTTGAGGTCAAGGTAACCTTACCTTATAGTAGTGTATTTTACTTAATAAAAATAATGTTTAATTACTGAACATTTATCCTTCCACCTCTATGTCCGGCCCATGAGGATGCGGCTCACGAGTCTTGGCCGAGGCCCTGCTGCTGGAGTGAGGCATGCAGGAGGCCAAGATGGGCTGGCTATTTGCTACCTTGCCCAATTGAAGCCTGATTTTGTTATTCTTTTCTTTTCCTTTTTGTTTTTATTTACTTAGTAAATAAAATTTGCATTTATAAAACTTAGAATTTTTTGAAAAATTACATATTCTCACAAGTACCTGTCTACTAGCCTATGCATAAAATTTGGTTTAATTTAGTGAAGGTCTAAAAATGAAAAATTTACAAAGAACGCGTTTGGTCCAACCTGAACACCTTTTTCTAACAATGTGACTTTTTCGACCTTCATGAAATAACCTCAATTTTTTTAAACATACTAAAATACACAAACTTAGACACAAGGATTAGTTTTTTCTATTTTTCGATTTGTTATAACAAAATCGCGACGTACAACATGCGTGTCTATGGGATGAATCTTCATTCTGTAAGACTAGATCCATGATAAACCAACATGTTGGGATCCTAAAAGTTTTGAGTCACACAACCACAACTTAATGATGGTGCTTATATAGCCCGTGCAATGTTGTCTTGTGCCCATAATTGCCACAAAGTGTCTCATTATATCTTGTCATAGCACTCTGATACTTATACGTATCAACTCGGTAGGATCATGTTATCCAAGTGTTGAGTCACACAACCACAAGTTGATGAAGGAGTTTTTCTAGCCAACCCACATCTACACAAGTGTGTGTCATGGCTTGGATTATATTTAGATGTATCAACTGGGTGGGATCATGTTGACCAAGTATTGAGCCACACAATCACAAGTTGATGAAGGTGTCTCTAGCCAAGCTACAGAGGTTTATAGCCAATGTGATGTTGCCATGGGCCCACATTTGTCACAAAGTGTCTCATCATGTCTTGCATAGCTGTTGAAAGGATATGGATGTCGCCTAGAGGGGGGGTGAATAGGCGATTAAAACTTTTCTGAGAGAGGCTCGACAAAGGCGGAATTAAACTAGCGTTTACTTTGTCAAGCACAACCTAGAACAACTAAGGTTCACCTATGTGCACCAACAACTTATGCTAAGCAATACAAGCAACAATGTGATAGCAAGATATAGATTACTTTAAGCATGAAGGCTATCACAATGTAAAGTGCATAAGTAAAGATCTCGGGTATAGAGATAACCGAGGCACGCGGGGACGATGATATTTTACCGAGTTCCTCCCAACATGGAGTACATCTCCTTTGGAGAGGGGGTGGTATCTAACCACCTACGCCACAAAAGGCCTCCCTTATTCTCCGGTGAATCTCAACCCAACGGGACCGATCCACGCTTCCACTATCGGTGCACTTGTCGGTGGCAACCGGAACCTCTCACAAGGTTGGGGCAATTCTCCACAACTTAATTGGAGGCTCCCAACAAATGCCACGAAGGACACAAACCGTCTATGGTTCCAAGAACCCAAGAGGGACAAGCTCCAATGAGTAACACGAACTGAATCCTCCGAGGAGAACTCAAACCGATGCACCGAATGCAAATGGCAAGAACACCACAAATATGCTCCAATCCCTCACTCTAAAGTTCCAACAAATCTACTAAATATATTGGGGGAACAAGAGAGGAGGAATCAAAGAGGGACACAAAATCCCCCAAAATCTAGATCCCCAAAGATACACTCACAAAGAGATGAATTGGTTAGGTCAAAACGTGGATCTAGATCTCCTCTCTCTTCCACTCAAATATGGGCAAGAATCATCGGAGGGGAAGAGATTTATCAAGATTCAACATCTAGAGTAAGTGTGGACAAAGCTTAGACAAAAGGAGGAGGAAGAAGCTTGCTTAACTAAAAACGGGCAAAGGGTATAAATAGTGGCCCAAAAATCTAGCTGTTTGGGGCGTTTTTCTGTCTGGGTCGGTAGTACCGGTACTACCGCTCAGCCCACACTAGTGCAAGAGAAGCAGCAGGGAATCAGGGCAGGCGGGCGCATTTGCCAGGGTGGGCCCAACGCTGGGGCCAGCAGGAGGCGGTCGCGCGCGCAAGCGCAAGCGAGCGGAGCAGAGCCAGGGCGAGGCGTCGCCCAGCGCCAGCGGGCCCAGCAGGCGGTCCTAGCGTAGCATGGGGCCAGGCGCACGCGCGAGCTATCGCGAGGCGGCTGCAGGGAGCAGGATAAAGTGTGGGTCGACGCAGTGCAGCAAAAAGTGCAGTGCGGCAAGGAGCAAGGGAGTGCGCTGGGAGGCAGGGAAAATCTACGTAGGACCGGACCCAGGGACCGGGCTAGGCAGAAGATAAACCGCAACGCTTAGGTGCGGCCAGTACAGTGGGCGGTAGTACCGATTGGGCCCAAAATCGTTTTTTCTTTTTCTTTTTCAAACCAAATAGGCAAATATTCAAACGGTCATAACTTTTGAATGGTAGCTCCGATTGACCCGATTCCAATTGCGTTGGAAAGAGGACGACATGAGCTACCCTATAATAATAATAATAATATGAGAATGTATCAAGTATAATAATGTGAGATACCTCACTTGGTGAGAAACAAAAAACCGCATAAATCAAAATCGTAACAAGATACAAACGGAAGATCCGATTTTGATGAACAAGAGCTTGTTGTGGAGATTACCACAAGATCTATATCCTCACATGGATAAGACCAAATAACAACCAAATACGATGATGCAAGTATGCAAAGGTTTGAGCTCTCTCCGATAGATGTGACCGAATTACTCAATCGAGAGCCTCTCTTGATAGTACGGTTATCTATCCTAAACCCGGTCTCCCACACACAACATGAGACCGGAAAAAGGGAAAACCTATCAAGATTATACCTTTGCCTTGAGAATTCCACTTGAGCTCGATGTAGAAGAACTTGTCCTTCTCAAGATGGAACACCTATCTTGACTCCTCATCATCGATCCATGATAACCGAGGATGGCAAGCATCAAACATGAGATATACTATAGATGGCGCATTTCGATCTTGCACAACACATCTTCATCTCATTCCATCGACCTTGAAGACAACACATGCTTCAAGCGATGCTAATGGATAAATCCTACAAGTGCAACTTAATACACACATTAGTCCATAAAGATTGTCATTAATTACCAAATCCACACATGGGGGCCCACATGTTCTTTCAGGTGTCTTATACTTAGATCTATTAACTATCTAGGATCATGTTGTCCAAGTGATGACTCATACAACCACAAGTTGATGAAGGTGTTTCTAGACATCTAAGATATGTCTAGATCTCATGCAATGTTGGCATGAGCCCACATCTATCACAAGTGTGTATCATGGCTTGGTATAGCACTCTCATACTTAGATGTATCAACTGGGTGGGGTCATGTTGGCCAAGTGTTGATTCACATAACCAAAATTTGATGAAGGAGTTTCTAGCCAACCTAGAGAGGTTTATAGACCATTTAGATAGTTGGCATGGGCCCACATTTGCCACAAAGTTTCTCATCATGTCTTGCCATAACAATCTTATAGTTCTATCTATCAAGTAGGTAGGATCATGTTGGAGAAGTGTTGACTCATATACAACAAGTTGATGAAGGTGTTTCTAGACATCTAATATATGTCTAGATCCCATGCAATGTTGGCATGGGCTCACAAAGTGTCTCATCATGACTTGGCATAGAAGTCTTATACTTAGATCTATCAACTAGGTAGGATCATGTTGGCCAAGTGTTGACTCATATTAGAATAAAAATTTGATGAAGGTGTTTCTACACAACTAAGATAGGTCTAGATCCCATGTTGTCATGGGCCCGCATATGCCACAAGTGTGTATCATGGCTTGGAAAGTTTCAACTTCTTTGACCAAAGGATACATCCGTGCGTGCAAGCCTATATCAATGTCCATGGATATGCTCATTTAGGCTTCTAAGTCATGCATGATACATACTAACTGTAATTATTTTGATCATATAAAATGTAAACATACTTCATATATGTGCATTTTGATGCAATATAGTCAGGTGGGGATCCCCCCTTGAAAGCTTCAAAAAAACTTTATCTTGGTCAAATATGGTGTGTCATTTTGTAAGCTATTGTGGGAATGCATTTTGGTCAAATATATGTGCATTGAAGTATGTACACATTTTTGTGAAAGCAATATTTGTGTGCTGTTTGAGAGATGAAAATAGTGTATATTTTTGTCAAATTACTAGAATAATTTTAATAGAAATCATATAAATTCTGCAAAAATCATATAAATTCAGCAAAAATCATAGGGATTCAGGTAAGGTCATAACATGTCCCTTAGAACGTTTCCGCACTGTATGAAACATTACATTAACATAAGAAAATGACATTCAGTAGTTGCCACTACAAGTGAAATAAGAGTATATGGGATCGTGAGATGCTGATACTCTTTTTCCCCTTTTGGATCTTCCTGCTTGTCTTCCTCTGCTACCAGATGCTCCCCGGGAGTAGCTGGAGATCTTGCACCTATAGGAGCTGCAGTTCTTATACCTGGTTGAGACCTTGCAGTTGAGGGGGCAGCTGCAGTTCCATGTGATGCAGGGGAAGATGGAGGGGTAGTGGTAGTTGCATCTATAACAATCCAGCTCTTGGAGTCTGTCATACATTTATTAAACTTTCTACCTTGCCTTCTTATCTCCACAACCTTTGAATCTTCCCCTTTGTTATTATTATGTGCAATGAATTCCACGTCACTCTCTAAATCTGACAGAATAATATAATTCACTTCACCGTCTTGTCCTGGAGCTACTGGATTTGGTTGCTGGTCATGGCCCGAAGCTGCTGGCATGGGATGACGATCTTGACCTAAAGATGAAAAAGTTGCACCTTGTGTACGATTAACCACTTGAGATAATACTGGTTCTATCATTATCACATCATCTTCATCACTTTATATTTGCACTAGTTTTTTAGTGAATGATTTCTTCTGCCTGAGTGGGCAACATCTGGTTTCATACTTAGCAGGTTTAACTGCAGTTATGACAACAACATCTGGTTCTTCCTCTCCATCACTCAATTCCCACACTTCATCCTTGAAAGCACACCTGATGCTACTATGCTTATTGTCTTCTTCACCGTGGTACTCAACGTACACATCAGCCACTCTCCTAGGGCGAACATAATAAGCCATCTCGACACAGCCACTGTTATCATAGAGCAACACCAACCCATCCGCAAGATCTTTCCCTGGAATAAGAAAATATAATTTTATCGTTTCCTTCGATGCCATGTGATCTCTAACAAATCCTTTGACTTCCTGAAGCGAAAGTTTTTTTCTCACTATCTCTGAAAGCACATCATCTCCTCCAACGTAGTCCAGATTTGGCCCAACTTTGATGCACTCCCGTCCGAAATGAAATCTCACCAACAAAATTTCCCTAGGGTCCATGAACTAGCTGAAATAAAAGTACAATGCGATAGAATTTACGAGATCATAGTTAAATTCAACACAAAAATCAGCAAAATCAGAAAAAATCCACCCCTTTCATCACCAAAACCATCCCAACAATAGTAGTTGCAAACCCTATCAGTACTTGCGCAAATACATTGTGTAGAAGAGGAGGGGGTCAAGAACGTAACCTTCCTTTACCTCGAGTCGTCGTGTCGTGTCGATCGTCACAGCCTCCACGATGAACCGCCCACCGTCTTTGCCTTTGCCAGAGAAAGAACCAGGGAATCAGGGGTCACAGAGTATATATAGTGAAGGTCGGCCCAATAGTGGCCCAAAACCTGACCTACACCATAATTTGTGCATATAAAATTGTTCAGACGAGGTATATCACAGATGCACGATCTCGAGCATAAAACCACAGGCTATCATCGCTCGAACCACTATTATGTTATTGTGTCGGTGTACTCAAACATCATCATTATATGATAGTATAATAAGTAATAAACATGGGTAACGTACGATTTTCATGCCCTAAAAGGTTTCCACACCATGCTCAAGTTTATTCAAAGTGCAATTTTTTAATGAATTCATTTCACACCTTTACTTATAGCACTTTTAGAATGATGTATGGTAGCTTTCAGATTTATGCAAAGAATGCGAACATTGCGTGGGCTCTAGACCTATCTGAGTTGGGTAGAAACACTATCAACATGTGGTTGTATGAGTTTCTAGCCAACCAAGAGTGCTCTATAGACCATGCAATGTTTGCATGGGCCCACATTTTCCACAAAGTGTCTCATCATGTCTTGGCATAGCTGTCTTATACTTAAATCTATCAAGTAGGTAGGATCATGTTGGCCAAGTATTGGCATATATACAACAAGTTAATCAAGGGTTTTCTAGACTCCTAAGATAAGTTTAGATTCCATTCAATGTTGGCATGCCCCACATCTTCCACAAGTGTCTTATCATGTCTTGGCATAGCACTCTCATAATTAGATGTATCAAATGGGTAGGATCATGTTGGCCAAGTGGTGAGTCACACAACCAAAGGTTGATGAAGGAGTTTCTAACCAACCCAGAGAGATCTATAGCCCATGCAATGTTGACATGGGACCACATTTACCACAAAGTGTCTCATCATGTCTTGGCATAACAGTGTTATACTTAGATCTATTAACTAGGGAGGATCATGATATCCATGTGATGTCTCATACAACCACAAGTTGATGAACGAGTTTCTAGCCAACCTAGAGAGGTCGATAGCCCATGCAATATTAGCTGGGGCCCACACCTGCCACATGTGTTTTTCATGGCTTGACATAACACGCTCATACTTAGCTGTATCAGCTGGGTGGGATCATGTTGGCCAAGTGCCGAGGCACACAACCACAAGTTAATGAAGGAGTTTGTACCAACCCAGATAGGTCTATAGCACATGCAATGTTGGCATGGGCCCACATTTGCCGCAAAGTGTCTCATCATGTCTTGGCATAGCAATGTTGTATACTCAGATCTATCAAGTGGGAAAGATCATGTTATCTAAGTGATGACACATGCAACCACAAGTTGATAAAGGTGTTTCTAGAAAGCTTAGATAGGTCTACATCCCATGCAATGTTGGCATGAGCCCACATCCGCCACAAGTGTGTGTCATGTCTTGGCATAACATTCTCATTATTAGATCTATCAAGTAGGTAGGATCATGTTGGCCAAGTGCTGAGCCACACAACCACAAGTTGATGAAGGAGTTTCTAGCCAACCAAGAGAGGTCTATAGCCCATGCAAACCACATTTGCCACAAAGTGTCTCGTCATGTCTTGGCATAGCAGTGTTATACTTAGATCTATCAACTAGGTAGGATAATTATATCCAAGTGATGACTCATACAACCACAAGTTGATGAAGGTATTTCTAGACAGCCCAGTTAGGTCTAGATCCCACGCAATATTGGCATGGGCCCACATCTTCCACAAGTGTATGTCATGGCTTGGCATAGCACTCTCATACTTAGATGTATCAAATGGGTGGGATCATGTTGGCCAACTGCTGAGCCACACAACCACAAGTTGATGGTATTGTTTCTAGCTAACCAAGTGAGGTCTATAGTCAATGCAATGTTGGCATGGGACCACATTTTCCACAAAGTGTCTCATCATGTCTTGGCATATAAGTGTTATAGTAAGATCTATCAACTGGGTAGGATCAAGTTGGCCAACTGCTGAGTCACACAACCAAAAGTTAGTGAAGGTATTTCTAGACAGCTTAGATAGGTATACATCCTATGCAATGTTGGCATGGGCCCACATCTGCCAAAAGTGTGTGTCATGTCTTGGCATAGCATTCTCATACTTCGATGTATCAACTGGGTGGGAGCATGTTGGCCAAGTGCTGAGCCACACAACCATAAGTTGATGAATGAGTTTCTAGCCAACCAAGAGAGGTCTATAGCCCATGCAAACCACATTTTCCACAAAGTGTCTCATCATGTCTTGGCATAGTAGTGTTATACTTAGATCTATCAACTAGGTAGGATAATTATATCCAAGTGGTGACTCATACAAACACAAGTTGATGAAGGTGTTTCTAGACATCTTAGATAGGTCTGCATCCCATGCAATGTTGGCATGGGCCCACATCTGCTACAGGTGTGTCATGGATTAGCATAGCACTCTCATACTTAGATGTATCAACTAGGTGGGATCATGTTGGCCAACTTATGAGCCACACAGCCACAAGTTGATGGTGGTGTTTCTAGCCAACCTAGAGAGGTCCATAGCCAATGCAATGTTGGCATGAGCCCACATCTTCCACAAGGTGGCTCATCATGTCTTGTCATAGCAGTGTTATATTTAGATCAATCAACTATAGGTAGGATCATGTTGTCCATAGTGATGACTCATGCAACCACAAGTTGATGAAGGTATTTCTAGACAGTTGAGATAGGTCTAGATCTACAACAAGTGTGCTATGCCTTTAGATGATGGACAATTGTAGCACATATAGCCTTATGTCAACATTGCATGGGTTCTTGACCTATGGGAGTTATCTATGAACACCTTCATCATCTTTGTGGTTGTATGAGTCAACACTTGGTCAACATGATCCCACCTAGTTGTTACATCAAACTATACAATTACTATGCCAAATCACGACATTGATTCTAAGTATAAAAGTGGTATGCCCATGGCATGATGCACACTTGTGCCTCATATATATCAAAACATTGCATTGGGCTCTAGACCCATGGCATGATGCATATTCCATATTTCTGGATAACTTTCTCTCATTTTATTCTTTCTTACAGTGGGAAAATGTGGCCATGATCCTTGTGTTCGTGCCATCCCATGAACGGATCATTATCCACGTGACTCGCTCCAGTTTGTAACAACAGAACCGGAGGTAGACCTATGGCTAAATCAACCAACTAAAACAGCTAGGTGCTAACCTGATGAAACTGAAACTCTGACAGACTAACAACTAAACTGAAGCCGAGCGCGTCGAGCGTGGCATCCAACTTCGCGTTCCAGGATCTAGCCTCTAGGTGTCTAACGGAGTCCGTAGAGGGACTTGTGCGGGTGCATCACCTAGCACTCCTAGCCAGCCACGACGAACCCTGGCCAGCAGACTTGACGTCCATATGGTGCACAACCCACCCGCTGTGTGCGGCGAGTTCCAGTAGGATCCGCACAGACTCCAGCCGTGCAACATGGGCAAAGGCCTCCATGACATCGATGCCCTACTGCTGCACATATCCATTTTTGCGACGAGGCGAGGCGGTTGTTCGGCTGCACGAGGTCGTACATGGTGCGCGTGGTCATCGGGTGTGCCTCGCGGCGAGGCAGATGTGATGGCGGTGCGTCTTCAGCTTCGAGTGTCGGAGAGGCTAGATCGGTGCGCAATGATGATGCTACCAGCAATGTGTGCTCTACGGGAGCTGGTGTCGATGGAGATGCCGGCGAGTCCTGTCCTGCCACCTCAGGTGTAGTGGTACGCAGTGGAGTCGAGTGCACGTAGCAGTCCACCATGAATGCCATGCTCATAGGGTTGTCCTTGTGCGTGCTCCAGTCCCAGCTTGCGTCCTTGTAAAAGACTACGTTCCGTGTGCGTGCACACGCTTGGCGATGGGATCGTAGAGACGGTATTCCTTGGTGCCGCTCTTGTAGCCGATGAAGACCATTTGTGTGCTCCGGTCGTCCAGCTTCTTCAGGTGAGGACGTGCGCTCTTCACATACGTGCGCGACGTAGCCGAAGGTCTGCAGATACCAAGCCTCATATATCGTCATGCCGGTGATGCTGCGCGTGAACGCCCGGTTCAGGTTCAACACGTAGACCCCTGTCAGCATTCTCTCGCTCTAGAAGTAATTTGGCAAGCCCTTCGCCTTCAGCATGCTTCTAGTCGCTGCTACGATTGTCTAGTTGTGTCGCGCGATCACCTTGTTCTGCTGGGGTGATTACGGCACTGTGAGGTGGCGCTTGACGCTGGTGTCGGTGCACTGTGCACAACAAACATACATGGCCGACACGTGAACTCTCCGACGCGGTCCGTGCGCAGTACTCGGAGCTTGCGTCCGCTCTCCGTCTCCGTTGTTGCTTGGTCCTTGGTGGCCGACATGAAGGTGCGGTGCGCACCCCCATCAATGGTGAACAGAACAGAGTCCAGGAACCAGGGAGAGGCCCTGGTGATCGACATCAAGCGTAGGCTTCTCCACGGCACATGCTCCTCGTTGGAGAGAAAGGCTTCACTGGCAAATTCAGAGCGAATGTGATTGTGAGAGAATGAACAGAGACAAGTATTTTGTGCTGCTCAAACTTCCTAGTCTAGGATGACATTATAAACCTATATATATCTGAGTTAGTTAGAAACACCTTGATCACCTTCTGGTTGAATGAGTCAACGATTAGTCAACGTGATCCCAACAACTTGTGAGATGTAACTATATCATTACTACACCTAGCCATGATGCTTGTGGAAAATATGGACCCACAAGAACATTTCATTGGGATCAAAAATTAAACAATCCGAGTTGTCTATAAACAACTGACCAACTTGTAGTAGTATGAGCCAACACTTGCTCAAACATGATCCCACCTAGTTATACTTAGATCTAGCAAGTAGGTAGGATCATGTTGGCCAAGTGATGACACATACAACAACAAGTTGGTTAAGGTGTTTCTATCCAGCCAGAGAGGTGTCTAGACCCGATGCATGCAATGTTTGCATGGCCCCACATTTGCCACAAGCTAGTTTATGTCATGCCTTGGCATAGCACTCTTATAGCTAGATATATCAAGTGGGTGGGATCATGTTGGCCAGGTGTAGTGACTCACACAACCACTAAGTTGATGATGTTGTTGTTTCTATCCATCCAAGAGAGGTCTAGACCCCATGCAATGTTGGCATGGCCCCACATTTGCCACAAGCTAGTGTGTGTCATGGCTTGGCATAGCAAAATTATACCTAGATCTAGCAAGTAGGTAGGATCATGTTGGCCAGGTGTGGTGACACATACAACAACAAGTTGGTGAAGGTGTTTCTATCTAGCCAGAGAGGTGTCTAGACCCCATGCATGCAATGTTGGCATGGCCCCACATTTTCCACAAGCTAGTGTGTGTCATGCCTTGGCATAACACTCTTATAGCTAGATCTATCAAGTTGGTGGGATCATGTTGGCCAGGTGTAGTGACTCACACAACCACTAAGTTGATGATGGTGGTTATAGCCAGCCCAGAGAGGTCTAGACCCCATTCAATGTTAGCATGGCCCCACATTTGCCACAAGCGAGTGTGTGTCATGGCTTGGGATAGAAAAATTATAGCTAGATCTAGCAAGTAGGTAGGATCATGTTGGCTAGGTGTGATGACACATACAACAAGTTGGTGAAGGTGTTTCTATCTAGTCCAGAGAGGTGTCTAGACCCGATGCATGCAATGTTGGCATGGACCCACATTTTCCACAAGCTAGTGTGTGTCATGCCTTGGCATAACACTCCTATAGCTAGATCTATCAAGTGGGTGGGATCATGTTGGCCAGGTGTAGTGACTCACACAACCACTAAGTTGATGATGGTGGTTATAGCCAGCCCAGAGAGGTCTAGACCCCATGCAATATTGGCATGGCCCCACATTTGCCACAAGCTAGTGTGTGTCATGTCTTGGGATAGCAAAATTATAGCTAGATCTAGAAAGTAGGTGGATCATGTTGGCCAGGTGTGATGACACATACAACAAGTTGGTGAAGGTGTTTCTATCCAGACCAGAGAGGTGTCTAGACCCTATGCATGCAATGTTGGCATGGCCCCACATCTGCCATAAGCTAGTGTGTTTCATGCCTTGGCATAACACTCTTATAGCGAGATCTATCAACTAGGTGGGATCATGTTGGCCAGCCCAGAGAGGTCAATAGCCCATGCAATGTTGGCATGGCCCCACATTTGTTACAAGCTAGTGTGTGTCATGGCTTGGCATAGCAAAATTATAGCTAGATCTAGCAAGTAGGTAGGATCATGTTGGCTAGGTAAAGTGACTCACACAGCCACTAAGTTGATGATGGTGTTTCTAGCCAACCCAAAGAGGTCTAGATCCCATGCATTCAATGTTGGCGTGGGCCCACATCTACCACAGTTGTGTTTTTCATGGTTTGGCATAGCACAAATATAGTTAGATCTATAAAATAGGTAGGATCATGTTGGTCAGGTGTGATGACTCATACAACAACAAGTTGGTGAAGGTGTTTCTATCCATCCCATAGAGGTCTAGACTCCATGCAATGTTGACATGGGCCCACATATACCATAGTTGTGTGTGTCATGGCTTGGCATAGCAAAATTATAGCTAGATATAGCAAGTAGGTAGGATCATGTTGGTCAGGTGTGATGACTCATACAACAACAAGTTGGGGAAGATGTTTCTATCCAGCCCATAGAGTTCTAGAGACGCGATGCAATGTTGGCATGGCCCCACATCTGCCACAAGCTAGTGTGTCATGGCTTGGCATAGCACTCTTATATCTAGATCTATCAAGTGGGTGGGATCATGTTGGTCAGGTGTAGTGACTAACACAACCACTAAGTTGATGACAACGGTTTCTATCCGACCCAGAGAGGTCTAGATCCCATGCAAAGTTGGCATGGGCCCACATCTACCATAGTTGTGTGTGTCATGGCTTGGCATAGCAAAATTATAGTTAGATCTATCCGGTGTGATACTCATACAACAACAAGTTGATGAAGGTGTTTCTATAAGTGTTATAATAAGATCTACCAACCGAGAAGGATCATGTTATCCAAGTGATGACTCATGCAACCACAAGTTGATTAAGGTGTTTATAGGCAAATAAGTACCCACAACAACATTACATGGACTCTAAAATTAACCAATCTGAGTTGTCTAGAAACAACTGACCAACTTGTAGTAGTATGAGCCAATAGTTGCTCAAACATGATCCCACCTAGTTGTTAATTATAATTAACTAAATAACTGCTATGATGCACACTTGTACCTCACATAGCCTCATCCCAACATTGCATGGGCTCTAGACTAATCTGAGTTGGCTACAAACCCTTTCGCATTTTGCCTTTGTAATTGGTGTCCTATTTGCCATAAAATGTAAAATTTGGAATATTGAAATAAAAAGGTATACCATAGTTTTTATCTCCATTGCGATTTGTAGAAAAAAGTTGGATCAAACCAATCTATCTAATACTCCAAGAATTTTGGTGTGCATGAATAAACAACCATCTAAACAATTCAGTGTGCATGAACACGAACCAAAACTACATATCACAAAGTAGCAAACACTCCTAAGGCATATATATGGATTAAACGAGGTTCAATCACAAACGACAAAATAACATTAGTTTCTGCAACAAATAGTTTCAACGAGAACAACTAAAATTTACAGGGGACCAAAGTATCGGTAGCACAATAAAATCTTGGCCTTAGGATCGGCGTAGAGGGGCACGTGTAACATCCCAAAAATACTAAGCTTAGATCATCAAACACTAATCATCCAAATTTAGAGTTAATAAAAACTTTGCTAAATAAAATTATGAAGGCATGCATATGTGTATGCATGGATTTTGAAATTCTTTTGAACCACCTTGTTTGTTTGTTCGATTGCTTGTAAAATGTTTCTTAGGTGAAATAAACATCATCTAAAACATTTCCCACACTTTCCATAAAGACAAGTAAATCAAAACAAATATATTAAGGGAATGGTCATTTTGACCAATTTAACTCCCATGCCTACTTTGGCTGTCTCAAACTTTCAAAACCTAACAGAAACTTTTCTGGATCTTTGAACCCATTGAATGTACTCATAACAAAGTATCAAGGCCCACTTTGTGATCATCCAGAAACTTTCAAATGCACAGTTTAAATGGCAATTCAAAATTGAATCTATATCATATGGGAAGATCCCACTTTTTCAAAAACCACTCAAACAAGCTCAACTTTCAAAACCCAAGCATCTTCAGACTCACCAGCACTAACCTAGCACAATCAAACAAAATCTAAACACTATAGTGAGCAGTGATTAGAGCCTAACTTGTTCCCTCTTTAGATAACAACCATCTCAGTAGATCATATAGCAATCTAAACTAAGCACTAGCACGACTGTAAGTTTGGCATTGTCATCAATGGTGAATAGACGAAGCTAACCCAGCCACCCCAGTGGAGACAACAAGCTAGGAGGAGAAACAAGCCTAGCCAGCATGTCTGGGAGCAAGCCAACACCCCACCGCCACTCCCTGTCCACCGCTCGAACGCTGCCAGCCACTGGACCACGCGCACGAACCATGCCAACCTCGCCAGCAACCATGCCGAGAGCACGCCCCGTGCGCCACGCTCGACCGACACCACGCGGACCATGCGTGCTGTGCGCCATTAAATTCTCCGTCGGGCACGCGCAGAGAGCCGCCGACGAGCATCGCTAGGGAGCACCGCACCGTCCCCTACCTTCGCCCATGTCGATAGCCGTCTGTACCACCGCCCCCGACGAGCTCACCATGCGCCCCGTCGGTCCCCTCGCTCGACTATAAAAAGAGGCCACCCTAGTCGAATTCTTCACACCATTCTACTCCCCTCTCCTCACTGATCGTGCCACGCCGTTCTCGGAGCAAGGCGAGCACCACGTCGTCGGAATTTCACCGGAGCCCACCGCCTATGGAGAAGAAGGGAGCCAGCGATTGGAGCCGCCCTAGGAGAAGCCACCGGTACCAGGAGAGTCACCGTCGTCGACTTCGTCGTTTGCCCGCCTCTCCGACCCTCGCCAGCACCCCGGTGAGCCCCCAGCGACCCCCACCTGCCGCGCTAGGTTTCTGTCTCGCCGGCGTTGCTCAACGTCGATGATGACTCCCAGCCGTTGGATTAGAATCAGATCGAACGACCCACAACACCCCATACCGCTTCGCACCCCCCTGTGTCACTGACGAGTGGGGACACCCACTTAAACAGCCTGCGGAAGCGCTGCGCTTAGCAGGCCGGCCCAGTAATTTTCCCGCGCAGCCCGGTTATTCAAATTAAACCTTTTTCTTTTTAATTCAAACACACTTCTGTACCCATTTTCAAAAATCAACCCAGGTCGATTCAATGCACCAATTTGAATGAAACCAATCTTGTTGGAAAGGTCCGTGAATGCTGAATCCAAGCCCGTTTGATTCAAGTCATTTGGATCTGTAGTTCATCCTTGGTAAAAATAACAAGGCAGAAGCTTTTCTGCATTCAAACATTTTTCAAAGTTAAACCATAATAGCTTTTCAGTTGATTCCAACTCTCAAAAATCACATTTAACCATACCTTTCAGAATATATAAAAATATATAGGGTTACTTACAGAAATATTGTTCAAGTAATAAAAGAATACTACATAGGCATTTCTAGCCATTCTAATTAATTAAAATAAAAGGGTAAAACCTTATTAAATTGTGACACCATTTTAAATCACATTCCCATGAACTAAAATATGTGGTGATGAAATGTGTCAACCTGATCCCATGTTTGGTTTGGAGAATATTAAATCTTAAGTAGTTTTTCAATGAGTAGAAATTACTTTTCTAAAAATAAAAAGAATTAAACCAAACCCAAATCTTGTATTGTCAGTGATGATGCTAGATCATCTATAGGACCCTTGTGTGTGATAATTGCAAGTAGTTAAGTATTGCTTGGTGATTGTGTACATCGTATTTATTTATAGACGCTAGTACCGACCAAGGATACGAGGAGGAAGGAGGATTCTACGAAGAAGAAGCCGAGGAGAACTTCAACCACTGCTCTGCACAAGGCAAGCTAACACTTGCCAGATACTCTACTTTAGCAAGCCAATAACCTTGCAAGCTGATACTATACCTAAGCAAGCTTATACTTGCATTTATGCAAGCAAATACTTGCTTGTTATCATGCCAACTATATGCCTTAAGCATATGTTATCATACCCACTTGATAAACCAATCCTAGTTTTACTTACAAGCTTCTCACTTTATTTCTTTATTAGATCTCTTACATAGATTTTACCTAAGTGAATGGTAGATACTAGAAAGATATGTGAAGGTTGCCTAAAGAGCATAAAATTTGGCCTAAACTAGATAATCTTGATGTCATCCCAAGGCATGAGATTGAGCTTAGTTGAAACTCCACTAGTTTACCACCCCTCATTAGTACTCACCCCCACATGTAGATGCTAGTGCTAAGCATAAAACTTGATCAACTTTAGATGGGAATACTTGGTGGAAAAATGGTTATGAAAACCTTGGAATGATGGATCATTCTATTGAAATGTTTTGGACATGTGTTTCCGAACACCGGATGATTTTGGTGATGAAAATGTTGAGGCATGAGCCTTAGCCCTTTATAAAACTGATGGTTGTCTGGATGCGATACCACTCCAATTTTATCGTACAACCACAATACCAGAAGATTGGCTAGGGCTTGACTGGAAACTTATATACCTTAGTATTAGTTCCCTCACGGCCAAGGTCTGAGCTGAGGCTACCTTGTGAAGATTGTCCACCTGTGTAGTACCCAAGATGATAGTTGGTCATGGTTGGGAGGCCAAACTCACAGGAGATGTGCTTATACTAGGGCGTGTAATTGAAATGTTAGGATTGATTATCCGCATACTCAGTATGGTGAATTCAGGATTTGTTCCTGATGGATGTATCGAGTGTTGTGGTGAAAGTGTACAATCTCCGCAGAGTGTCAAACTATTCGAATAGCCGCGTCCGCGGTTATGGACAGTTGGAGTGGCCATATTGTTCCCCCGTCAGACTTTTCAAAATGACTTGTGAAATGAAGTGAGACTTTGACTTGACCACAACAGGGTTGTGATATGAAATACAAGTTCCCCTTTAGGTGTTATAAAACTTCAACTAGCATTAGTGCTTTCATAAAATGTAGTAGAGATAAATCTGGCCTTTGCAAAACAACCCTAGAGCCTAGTGTCCTATTATCCAAAAACCCCTTTACCTGCTAGTACTAGTTTGCGAGTACTTAAAGAGTACTCATGGCTTTGTTCCTGGCTATTCCCATGGCCAGACTATGAAGAGGAGTACCTGGAAGATGGACCCCAGGAAGGTTACGACAACTAGGATCATCTCCCATCGTCAGCATTGCCTGTGACCCCGAAGATGGAGCTTCGTCGATGCTACCGTTATTATTACGTATTCCTCTGCTTGATGTTGTATTAAGAACTGGATCATGAGATCCTTATTTCTGTAAAGCCTTATGTACGGTTGTAATGGATGATGTACTGTGGTATCCAATTCTGTTATGTCTCGCAAAAATGGTAATGCTGGGATTGCGATGTATGGTATAACAGGCATCTGGGATTAAAAACCCGAGTGTTGACAAGTTGGTATCATAGACATCCTGACCATAGGAGACCCTAGTTAGACTGGACGTTTGAACCAAAAACTTAGTTTCAAAACCAAAGAAAAGAAATATTTACAAAAACTTATTCTCATTCTTATCTCTTTGATTCTTTCATGAAAATTCATGCTCCTCAAAAACTCTTGCAAAATACCTAAAATTTTGACACACTTCATCACTCTGCTAACCTACTCATCCTCTATTCTTATAGATGGACGTGAAGTATAGCAAGTTTTATCAGTTGGGGAATGGAGGAGACCTTATCTTTGAGAGGGATTTGGACCAGCTTTCGGAACTTACGGGCGTCACTTCGAGTTCTTCGGAGCTTGGCTCAATGATCAAGGAGGAGAAGATCTGCAGTGGCTAATTGTTGCAAGTCTCAGAGGAAAGATTGAACCTCCCACTGCGGAAGGAATTCAGTTTACCTTAAGAGAGAACAACTGGCTCAATGGACTTGCCAGGGCCATGGAGGAAGCTCTTTCCCGTCTGTGTGGGCAGAGCATCAATCAGATCAAGGGTACTCGCTTTGAGTTTTGCCCAAGGCGTGATGCAAATGGACAACCACTGGAAGACCCATACCACCCCGAGCTGAAGACTCTATTGGGCCACCTTAGCTTCATTATGTATGATCGTCAGCAGGAGTTAGACAACTGCCGTGACTACTCCAACCACAGGTCTGCCATCATCAAGATGAAGGACCAGACCATCGCCATGCTAGCAAAGGATCGCAAGTCTCGCCGCCGTTAGCTCGACAAGAAGGGGCGCATTATTGCCCATCTCCGCCACCGCATCTCATCTTTGGAAGAGACCATCCACGAGAGAGACATGCAGTTGGAGGAAAGGGAGAATGCCGGAGAAGATCTTCATGGAGACCCCTACTCCTATCTCAGCGATGATGATTTTCTGGATGATCAGGCCATGGACTTCTTCACCGATGAAGATGATTTCACCTTAATCGATGATGATGAAGATGATAAAGCCACAGATTCCGAGGAATAGTAGCACTTGAGCACTAGCGTAGTGAGTAGTATTCGGTCCCACTTTATCGTAGATTCCAGAATGGTTCTTAAAACCATCTGTTTTTCCTTGCTGTGGTGTGTGTTGTATCGTGTGAATGAATGAATGAAGAGCAAGTTGCTGGAAAAATCTGTGTCAAACTTTAAAAACATTTCAATGTCCCAGAAGCTTAGAAATTGCCATCTTATCTCATGATCTATCTCAATCTTCAGATGCCACGCGGAGGAAGTTGTTCATCCCAGGACCCGATGTTGCAGATCCTGCAAATGTTGACTTCTGACCGTGAAGCTGAAAGAGCGGAACGTCAAGCCAACCTAGCCACTCTGCAACAGATAGCCCAGATGGCCCACAACAACCAAGGCCATGGAAATCAGGACAACCATGGATCTAAGCTCAAGAATTTCCAAAATACCAACCCACCTGTTTTCACTAAGTCAGAAGAGCCCCTAGACGCCGATGATTTGCTGCAAACCATGGAAAATAACCTAGAAGTCGCCAGAGTGGAAGCTAACAAGAAAGTTCTGTTCGCCACCCACTATCTAGACGGAGATGCCAGGGCATGGTGGAACAGTGTTCGTGCAATGACCGGAGGCTAGATGATGACCTGGGAGGAATTCAAGGTCAAGTTCAGCAGAACCCATGTGCCACCGGGTTTGATCAAGAGAATGAGAGAAGAGTTCAGAGAGCTGAAGCAAAGAAGGATGACTGTAGTGGAATACCGTGACAAATTTTTGTCATTAGCTAGGTATGCCTCGGATGAGATCGACACCGAAGACAAGAAGAAGGAGAGGTTCCTGAATGGTCTGCATGACGAGATGCAGACAGTGTTAGTCAATATCCCCTTTGCGGATATTGAAGCCCTTGTCGACTCTGCCATTCAGATGGAAGGAAAGATCAACCAAGCCAATGAGAACCGCAAGCATCGTATGATGCATCAGCTAGGAACCCATCAGACCCCAAAGTATCGCCCCAACCCATCTCCAAGATTTTCCTCAAGAACCAACAGACCCTCGATGACCCGTCCCACCTATCCCAACTGTGGAAACCCTAGACCCGGAGGAAATCACAACAACCCCGGCAACTCTAGCAATTTCAACCGTGCCCCACCCAAATTCAACAACAACAATGCTACTGCCAACACCAACACTGCCCCTAGGACTAGAAGCAATGCTATGCCTGTCACAGCTAAGGACAAGTCACAAGTGACTTGTTATGACTGTGGAAATAAAGGCCACTATTCCAACGAGTGCCCCAACAAGAAGAATGCTACAACACCCAATACCAATGTCCCAGCTCAGCAGCAGCGTCGTGTTAAGCCCGGAAGAAGGTTTGCCCCAGGGAATTTACTCAACCACAATGGCCGTCTTTTTCTCATGCATGCTGAAGAAGCTCAGGAAGCGCCAGACGTCGTGCTGGGTATGTTTTCTGTTAATTCAGTACTTGCAAGGGTGTTGTTTGATTCTGGTGCATCGCATTCATTTGTCACCGAAGAATTTGCATGCACTAGTAAAATTCAACCAACCAAACTGAAGCATGTGATGATTGTTCAAATTCCCGGATCAACCACCAAGGCTAGGCAAATTTGCAAAGCCGTCCCTATCCGAATCCATGGCATAGATTTTTATGCTAATCTGATAGTACTCGGAACTAAAGGTCTGGAAGTAGTACTAGGAATGGATTGGATGTCCAAGCATAAAGGATTGATTGATTGTGCTAAGAAAGCATATATCAGTCGAGCATATATCTGAAACCTTACCTCGTCAATTCAAGTGCAATAAGAGTATAGCCCAACCTATCATTGACCAAGTCCGGATAGTCTGTGAATACCCCGACGTATACCCAGATGTTTTGCCCAGTATGCCCCAAGATAGGGATATCGAGTTTATCATCAAACTAATCCCCGGAACAGGACCCATGGCCCAGAGACCCTATAGTATGAACCCATCGGAGTTAGAAGAACTGAAGAAGCAACTAGATGCCATGCTGGAAATCGGATGGATTCAACCAAGTGAGTCACCTTGGAGATCGCCTGTCTTGTTTGTGGACAAGAAAGATGGAGGTAACCGTTTGTGTACGGATTATCGGAAATTGAATGATGTCACCATCAAGAACAAGTACCCCTTGCCCAAGATAGAAGATTTGTTTGATCAGTTGACCGGTACCAAAGTGTTTTCTAAGACTGATCTTAGAACTGGTTATCATCAACTCAAGATTCATGCAGAGGATATTCCAAAGACTGCCTTTACCAGCAGATATGGATTATACGAATATACAGTCATGTCTTTTGGATTAACCAATGCCCCCGCTTATTTCATGAACCTCATGAATAAGATTTTTATGGACTTCCTGGATAAGTTTGTCGTTGTTTTCATCGATGACATTCTGATTTATTCCAAATCAGAAGAAGAACATGAGCTACACCTAAGGACCATTCTTGGAACCCTTAGAGAGCATAAGTTGAATGCCAAGTTTAGCAAATGCGAATTCTGGTTACAGGAGGTAGGATTCCTCGGTCACATTGTATCGGCCGGAGGAATTGTCGTTGACCCTGCCAAAGTGAAAGATGTAGAAGATTGGCAAGCCCCGACCACTCAAACCCAAGTTCGTGCATTTCTCGGATTGGCGGGATATTACCGCAAGTTCGTAGAAGGATTTTCGAGTATCGCCAGACCCATGACCCAATTGCTGAAGAAGGACAAGAAGTTTGAATGGACCAACAAGTGTGAAGCGAGTTTTCAAGAACTCAAGAGGAGATTGATTTCAGCCCCAATCTTGATCATGCCGGATATCTCGAAGCCCTTCGATGTGTATTGTGACGCATCCAAGATCGGTCTCGGCAATTGAAACAACATGAGCAAAATTACCCAACCCATGACCTCGAACTCGCAGTCGTAGTTCTAGCCCTGAAAACAAGGAGACATTACCTAATGGGAAATCGTTGTGAGATTTATACGGATCACAGGAGTCTGAAGTATATATTCACTCAGAAGGAGCTGAATATGAGACAGAGGAGATGGATTGACCTAAGCAAGGATTACGATCTGGACATTCACTATCACCCTGGTAAAGACAATGTGGTAGCCGATGCCCTTATCAGATTGCCGTGCCGCTTGAACTCCATGATTTTGAAGGAGCAACCAAGTTTGCACAAAGGGATGGAAGATTTTCGAATGGAATTAGTAAGTGAAGGATTTTTGGCTAGTATAGAACTTCAGCCCACTTTGATCAGCCAGATCAAAGAGGCGTAGAAAGGAAATGCAAGTATCGACGGAATCAAGCGTCAGATGCAGCAAAAGTACCCGGATTCACCGAAGACGAAGAAGGAGTTCTGTGGTACAAAGGACGCCTTTGTGTAGCAGCAGATTCTGAGTTGAAAGAAGTTATTTTGAAGGAGTCTCATGATACTCTTTATTCTATCCATCCCGGAGGAACTAAGATGTATCAAGATTTGAAAGAGAAATTTTGGTGGCATAAGATGAAGCGAGAAATCGGAAGCTCTATCACCAAGTGTGATATATGTCAGCGAGTCAAGGCAGGACATCAAAGACCCGCTGGATTGTTGCAACCATTGCAGATTCCGGAATGGAAATGGGATTCTGTAGGAATGGACTTTATCACTGGACTGCCTACTTCTAGTAGGGGAAATGACTCTATTTGGGTCATAGTGGACAGATTGTCCAAAGTCGCTCATCTCTTGCCCGTCAAAACCACCTATCATAGTTCGAAGCTAGCGGAGTTGTACAATGCTAGAATCGTTAGTTTGCATGGAGTCCCCAAGAATATTGTATCGGATCGAGGAACTCAATTTACCTTGAGATTCTGGAAGAAAGTTCAAGAAGGTTTAGGAACCCGCCTAGATTTCAGTACCGCGTATCACCCTCAGACCGATGGACAAACGGAGCGAGTAAATCAAATACTCGAAGATATGCTGAGAGCATGTGTGTTAGAATATGGATCCAAGTGGGAAGACTGTCTGCCTTTTGCAGAATTTTCATAAAACAATAGTTACCAAGCCAGTTTGCAAATGGCCCCATTTGAGTTCATGTACGGAAGGAAGTGTCGTACCCCTTTGAACTGGTCGGAAGTAGGAGAGAGTCAGATTTTTGGACCTGACATCCTGCGAGAAGCAGAAGAGAAGGTTCACAAGATTCGTGAGCACCTCAAGACCGCCAATCCGATGTAAGAGTTACGCCGACAAGAGACGTTGAGACCTCGCCTTCAACATAGGAGATTTTGTTTATCTGAAAGTGTCGCCGTTGAAGGGAATGCAGCGTTTCCAACTCAAGGGAAAGTTAGCCCCCAGATATATCGCGGACCTTTCAAGATTCTGAACCGTCGAGGAGAAGTGTCGTATCAATTGGAACTACCCGAAGAAATGTCAGCCGTCCACAGCGTGTTCCATATCTCGTTACTTCGCAAGTGTCTCGAAGTTATAGAGAAGACGGATGTGTTCAAAAATATCGACCACCGGACTATAGAGATCAACGATGACCTGACCTACCCCGAAGTAGCCATCCGCATTTTGGAAGAAGCTTTTCGAACTACTCGAACCCGAAGCATCAAGTTTCTCAAAATTCATTGGAGCAACCACACAGAAGAGGAAGCTACCTGGGAGCGCGAAGATCACATCAGGACGGAGTTTCCCGATATCTTCAAATCCTAGGTAATCTCTTCGTCCTTTTGCAAATCTCGGGATGAGATTCTGTTTAAGGGGGGAAGGTTTGTAACATCCCAAAAATACTAAGCTTAGATCATTAAACACTAATCATCAAAATTTAGAGTTAACAAAAACTTTGCTAAAAAAAATTATGAAGGCATGCATATGTGTATGCATGGATTTTGAAATTCTTTTGAACCACCTTGTTTATTTGTTTCATTGCTTGTAAAATGTTTCTTAGGTGAAATAAACATCATCTAAAAAATTTCCCACACTTTTCATAAAGACAAGTAAATCAAAACAAATATATTAAGGGAATGGTCATTTTGACCAATTTAACTCCCATGCCTACTTTGGCTATCTCAAACTTTCAAAACCTAACAGAAACTTTTCTGGATCTTTGCACCCCTTGAATGTACTCATAACAAAGTATCAAGGCCCACTTTGTGATCATCCATAAACTTTCAAATGCATAGTTTAAATGGCAATTCAAAATTGATTCTATATCATATGGGAAGATCCCACTTTTTCAAAAACCACTCAAACAAGCTCAACTTTCAAAACCCAAGCATCTGCAGACTCACCAGCACCAACCTAGCACACCCACCAAAAATCTTTTAAAATTTCAAAACTTGAGTTCTTGCGGCCATTTCATCAAACAGGTTGCAGACACAAATCCAACAAAATCTAAACACTATAGTGAGCAGTGATTGGAGCCTAACTTGTTCCCTCTTTAGCTCACAACCATCTCAGTAGATCATCTAGCAAGATAAACTAAGCACTAGCACCACTGTAAGCTTGGCATTGTCATCAATGGTGAACAGCTGAAGCTAACCCTGCCACCCCAGTGGAGACAGCAAGCTAGGAGGAGAAACAAGCCTAGCCAGCATGTCTGGGAGCAAGCCAACACCCCACCGCCACTCCCTGTCCACCGCTCGAACGCTGCCAGCCACTGGACCACGCGCACGAACCATGCCAACCTTGCCAGCAACCATGCCGAGAGCACGCCCCGTGCACCATGCTCGTTCGCCGCCGCGCGGACCACGCGTGTTGTGCGCCATTAAATTCTCCGTTGGGCATGCGCAGAGCACCTCCGCGTTCTGACCAAGCCGCACCGCCCCACGCCTCGAAACCATGTCGTTGAGCATCGCCAGGGAGCACTGCACCGTCCCCTACCTTCGCCCATGCCGATAGCCGTCTATACCACCGCCCCCGTCGAGCTCACTGTGCGCCCCGTCGTTCCCCTCGCTCGACTATAAATAGAGGCCACCCCCAGTCGAATTCTTCACACCATTCTACTCCCCTCTCCTCACTGATCGTGCCACACCGTTCCCGGAGCAAGGCGAGCACCACCTCGTCGAAATTTCGCCGGAGCCCGCCGCCTCTGGAGAAGAAGAGAGCCAGCGATTGGAGCCGCCCTAGGAGAAGCCACCGGTACCAGGAGATTCGCCGTCGTCGACTTTGTCGTTCGCCCGCCTCGCCGACCCTCTCTAGCACCCTGGTGAGCCCCCAGCGACCCCCACCTGCCGCGCTAGGTTTCTGTCTCGCCGGTGTTGCTCAACGTCGACGATGACTCCCAGCCGTTGGATTAGAATCAGATCGAACTACCCACAGCACCCCATACCGCTTCGCACCCCCTTGTGTCACTGACGAGTGGGGACACCCACTTAAACAGCCCGCAGAAGCGCTGCGCTTAGCAGGCCGGCCCAGTGATTTTTCCCGCGCAGCCCAGTTATTCAAATTAAACCTTTTTCTTTTTAATTCAAACACACTTCTGTACCCATTTTAAAAAATCAACCCAGGTCAATTCAGTGCACCAATTTGAATGAAACCAATTTTGTTGGAAAGGTCTGTGAATGCTGAATCCAAGCCCGTTGGATTCAAGTCATTTGGATCTATAGATCATCGTTGGTCAAAATAACAAGGCAGAAGCTTTTCTGCATTCAAACAATTTTTAAAGTTAAACCATAATAGGTTTTGAGTTGATTCCAACTCTCAAAAATCACATTTAACCATACCTTTAAGAATATATAAAAATATATAGGGTTACTTACAGAAATATTGTTCAAGTAATAAAAGAATACTACATAGGCATTTCTAGCCATTCTAATTAATTAAAATAAAAGGGTAAAACCTTATTAAATTGTGACACCATTTTAAATCACATTCCCATGAACTAAAATATGTGGGGATGACATGTGTCAACCTGATCCCATGTTTGGTTTGGATAATATTAAATCTTAAGTAGTTTTTCAATGAGTAGAAATTACTTTTCTAAAAATAAAAAGAATTAAACCAAACCCAAATCTTGTAATGTTAGTGATGATGCTAGATCATCTATAGGACCCTTGTGTGTTATGCTTGCAAGTAGTTAAGTATTGCTTGGTGATTGTGTACATCGTATTTATTTATAGACGCTAGTACCGACCAAGGATATGAGGAGGAAGGAGGATTCTACGAAGAAGAAGTCGAGGAGAACTTCAACCACTTCTCTGCACAAGGCAAGATAACACTTGCCAGATACTCTACTTTAGCAAGCCAGTACCTTTGAAAGCTGACACTATACCTAAGGAAGCTTATACTTGCATTTATGCAAGCAAATACTTGCTTGTTATCATGCCAACTATATGCCTTAAGCATATGTTATCATACCCACTTGATAAACCAATCCTAGTTTTACTTACAAGCTTCTTACTTTATTTATTTATCAAACCTCTTACATATATTTTACCTAAGTGAATGGTAGATACTAGAAAGATATGTGAAGGTTGCCTAAAGAGCATAAAATTTGGCCTAAACTAGATAATCTTGATGTCATCCCAAGGCATGAGATTGAGCTTAGTTGAAACTCCACTAGTTTACCACCCCTCATTAGTACTCACCCCCACTTGTAGATGCTAGTGCTAAGCATAAAACTTGATCAACTTTAGATGGGAATACTTGGTGGAAAAATGGTTATGAAAACCTTGGAATGATGGATCATTCTATTGAAATGTTTTGGACATGTGTTTCCGAACACCAGATGATTTTGGTGATGAAAATGTTGAGGCATGAGCCTTAGCCCTTTATAAAACTGATGGTTGTCTGGATGCGATACCATTCCAATTTTATCGTACAACCACAATACCCGAAGATTGGCTAGGGCTTGACTAGAAACTTATATACCTTAGTATTAGTTCCCTCACGGCCAAGGTCTGAGCTGAGGCTACCTTGTGAAGATTCTCCACCTATGCAGTACCCAAGATGACAGTTGGTCATGGTTGGGAGGCCAAACTCACAGGAGAGGTGCTTATACTAGGGCGTGTAATTAAAAGGTTAGGATGGATTATGCGCATAGTGAGTATGGTCAATTCAGGATTTGTTCCTGACGGATGTATCGAATGTTGTGGTGAAAGTGTACAATCTCTGCAGAGTGTCAAACTATTCGAATAGCCGCGTCCGCGGTTATGGACAGTTGGAGTGGCCATACTGTTCCCCCGTCAGACTTTTCAAAATGACTTGTGAAATGAAGTGAGACTTTGACTTGACCACAACAGGGTTGTGATATGAAATACAAGTTCCCCTTTAGGTGTTATAAAACTTCAACTAGCATTAGTGCTTTCATAAAAACTAGTAGAGATAAATCTGTCCTTTGCAAAACAACCCTAGAGCCTAGTGTCCTATTATCCAAAAACCCCTTTACCTGCTAGTACTAGTTTGCGAGTACTTAAAGAGTACTCATGGCTTTGTTCCTGGCTATTCCCATGGACAGACTATGAAGAGGAGTACCTGGAAGATGGACCCCAGGAAGGTTACGACAACTAGGATCATCTCCCATCGTCAGCATTGCCTATGACCCCAAAGATGGAGCTTCGCCGACGGTACCGTTATTATTACGTATTCCTCTGCTTGATGTTGTATTAAGAACTGGATCATGAGATCCTTATTTGTGTAAAACCTTATGTACGGTTGTAATGGATGATGTACTGCGGTATCCAATTCCGTTATGTCTCGCAAAAATGGTAATCCTGGGATTGCGATGTATGGCATAACAGGCATTTGGGATTAAAAACCCGGATGTTGACAACACGGTATCAATGTTGACATACTTGAGCTTCTTATGTATGTTCATGCTTTTATTGTCCCTGGCCTCCTTGTCATCTCCCATGTTGTCATACTCCTGGATTTATTAAATACGAAGAAGTGAGAAAATTAATTTACTTGAAATATAAATTTAAGATTTAAAAAATTATTATCTTCATGAATAAAATCATATGTAAGAATTTGAATTATAATATAAAACGTGCATGCATATCATCTTAGCAATACATCGATTGGTATGTAACATGCATCCGAGAATTTTGAAAATATAAGATAAAGGGTATGCATCATAATATGGAATCATCATATTGGTACTAATCTACATTAAGAAAAGTATGCATCTGATATGGTTACTACCAAGTGCATTAATGAGGTAGTACACAATAAAGATATGCCTTCATGAAAACAAGTGCAATAACGTTGCTTGCAAATTCATGGTTACGACCTACAAAAATCAGTTGGTACTTAATCACGTTGATTATAAAATTAGTATTCTATCATGATTAGTAATTAAGTAATCTAATTAGATATGAATAAAATTACTAACTCGCATATCGAATCAATATACAATACAATGAAACCACCAACCCTATGCCTAGATATGTCTAAGTCGCTGATGTCATCCTAATATTTCTTCTAAAATCTCAGTTGCAACCTAGTTGCAACTCATAATATTTATACTAATTCTTAGTTGCAACCTAGTTGCAAATCATTAAATTCCCAGTTACACCCTAGTTGCAACTTATGTGTAACTTTCACTTTGCATGAATCACGAGGTAAATCGAATGGTGAAAGAGGCGACTGAGACCTAAGAAGTTCTCAGGCGCCTGAGAACTAGTAAAACCGAAAATAAAATATGGCTAAATCAACTTGGTGGCAGATCAAATCAATCTACAACGAGAGAAGAACATACGAACATTAATCAACTAACACTCTAATAGAGAAACAACTTGTACTCATCACTAACCTTAACCTCGAACTCGTCGCATTCTTTGGGACCTCGAAGGTGGGCGAAGTTTGCATCCGGGTACACCTTGTAGTCCTCCTCGATGTTTGCATCCGGGTACACCTCGTAGTCATCCTCGACGTTTGCATCTGGGCCGTAGTCCTCCTCCTTGAAATTACGGCGGGGCCAGGAGAGTCCGGACTGCCCGTATTAGCAGCACCGACCCCTACAGCCACGACCGCCACAGGGGCATCCTCTGATCCTCCACTTGGCTGTAGCCCCGGCTCATCACCACGGACTCGCTTCATGGCATACAAAGGGAGGAAGGTGGTATCGTGGTGTGTAGTCCTGCGGCCTGAGGAATTCGGGTTTTATCTCGACGAATGTGAGCGCTAGGCCGGTCCAACTGCGAGCCCTACCATTGGGACCTGGTAGCACCTCAGGGCATCTCCACCGGGCCAATGCATCCCGTCCCAGCATGTTCGAACTCGTCCACCGGGCCGACGCATCCTGTCCATGCATCTCCACCGGGCCGACGCATCTCCCACCAGATGCGCGCGAACAACTCGTCCTACCTGTTGGTGCTGCTGGCCCACCCGTCAGCCACCGCGGTGTTGATTCAGATGCGCACGGAGGCATCAATTCAGACGCAACCACTGACCGGCGGCAACCTGCGCCATCAATGGCGACGAGACTTCACACTGACTAGCTAGAAACTTGAATGTTGTATCCTAAGCCTCCGTGCCAGCATCCAATGCCGGCCCTTCTTAACTGGCTGTCCACGGCCATTTTCTCCAAACAGAACCACATCCTCTCGTCTTCTCCTTTTCGTTTCCCACTACCTGTAGCTAGCCATGGCCGGCGGAGCTGGATCGAGGGGAGGGTGCGGCGGACGTGGACATCGAGGGAGGCATGGAGGACGCGACCAAATCACCGTGCCACCACGATCTCCCTCACCGCCATCATTGCTCGAAGATTTCGACCCAGGCACCCAGTTCGCCGTGGCCATCCACCCGCAGGTTCGTGTCGCTGATTGGCGAGGAGCCGCCCCGCTCGCCATGCTACGGGCAAACGGCTTTAGGACAGGCAGGTACCTCGACAACGGCTGGGAGCGCTTCGTCCGCTCGCACCAGATCTAAGCGGGCAACATCCTTGCCTTTAGGTACGACGGTGAAGGAAAGTTTGGCATCAGCGTCTTCGACCACACCATGTGCCGTCGCTGCTACCACTCTGACTCCTCCAACTCTGATGAGTAGGCTAGGCTGTGCACGCACCATGTATGATGTATCAATGTAGGCATTGGCCATTTGCAATGAAAATCTTTATTCGACCGGCAAATATATTACAAATAAGTGTACATGGCCAACCATTCTGCCCTTGTCAAGGTCATGGAGTACTTTGACTAGGGATGTGGTGAGCTTGTGAAGGATTGCATCATCAGTATATGTATAATGATGTTTCTTTTGGTTTACTAATGTTAGTACTGATGTTGAAACAACCATTGTATGTATTCGTGCAAACTTATTTAAAATGCAAAATATTATTGGCATCGGCAAACTTATTATAGAAGGGAATAAAAAAATATGCTTACCTACACATTTTGAGATCAACGGCCTGTATACAACTAGAAGACCATTTAAGGCCCAGGATATAGGCCCGCGAAGCTCAAGTTTTTCATGTGCAGGCCAACAGGGAGATAAGTGAAAGAAGTATGTGTCATGTTGATTTGTTGAGAGAAGCTCATGCCAAGTCATGAATTCAGGGTATATAATCTAGTCGAATCGCTCCTCGCTCGGCGACATGGGACTAAACTCCCACTTGCGTCAGTTCTTCCCGCTATGGTTTTCCGTTGGACCCGAAAGTGCCCATTACTGTTTGATGCCTAGGATTAAGAAGGTCCGCCCCAATCTACTTGATGCCCGGATGAAGCCGTGACGCGGGCGTGGGAGTAGGAATTGGGCGCATGCACGCCGAGTCTTACTTTTTTCTTCTATCCTATATTTTTTTATTTTTTCTATTTAAAAATTTAAAAAAATAGCTATTTTACAATTTTGAATTTTTCAAATAAATTACATATTCTTGACAGGCACCATTTGTATAGAATGTGCAAATTTTTTGGGATCATTTGATGAACATCAAAAAATTGAGAAATTTACGAACAACCCTTTTGGTCTCACCTAGGCCTCTTTTCCTAGAAATGTGTTTTTATCAACTTACTAGTTGTGTGTCACTACACCTGATCATCATGATCCCACCCACTTGATAGATCTTAGATTGTTATGCCAAGCCATGGCATACACTTGTGGAAGATGTGGGGCCATGCCTACATTGCATGGGATCTAGACATGTCTGGGCTGGATAGAAACACCTTCACCAACTTGTTGTTGTATGAGTCATCACTTGGCCAACATGATCCTACCTACTTTATAGATCTAAATATAAATTTGCTATGCCAAGCCATGACACACACTTGTGGCAGATGTAGGCACATGCCAACATTGTATGGGCTATAGAGCTCTCTGGGTTGGCTAGAAACACCATCATCAACCTAGTGTCTGTGTGCCTCAGCACTTGGCCAACATGATGCCACACTGTTTCTACATCTTATTATAACACTACTATGCCAAGCCATGACACACACAACTGTGGTAGATGTGGGCCCATGCCAACATTGCATGGGCTATAGACCTCTCTGGGTTGGCTAGAAACACCATCATCAATTTAGTGGTTGTGTGAGTCACTACACTTGACCAACATGATCCCACCCACTTCATAGGTCTAAGTATAAGAGTGTTATGCCAAGCCATGACACACTCCTGTGTCAGATGTGGGGCCATGCCGACATTACATGGGATGTAGACCTCTCTGGGCTAGATAGAAACACCTTCACCTTTCACTTTGTTGTGACAACAAAGTTAATTAAGTATGAATCTCTACTTCGTATTGTCATCCTTTCTAATTATTCTACATAGTTGATCATATGTGCAAATTAGGTAGTTCATTAATCATGTTTTGGTCTCCAATTTTCTCCTAGCGATCTTGTTGTGTTGAATTATTGAGACAATGTGGAGTGTCCAAAATGTACACAATTTGGCTAGAAAGGTTAAGAAAAATATTGGTAAATATAGTCTATTCAAAAAATATTAGAGAATTGTTTCTAAACATTAGTTGAATTTTGAATCTAAAATAAAAAACTACTACATAATTAATTAGTAAGTTTTTCATGTAAAACAAATTGGAAAAGATGTTCAGCAAACAAACAACAAGCTTTCATATATAAGATGGCGAGTAATTAAATTTGTGCACACTTATTCAAAATGCAAAATATTATTGTAGTACAGAAGGAAATGAAAAAATATTCCTACCTACACATTTAGGCCAAAAATCTAGGTGTCAGGTAAGCATGTCTAGGGGTTAGACCTTTCTGATGTGATAGTAGGTCCATGCTGTAACAAAGCATCCTCTACCTATAAGTGATTTTTAAAATTTTCCAAGGATCATGTTGTCCAAGTGGGTGAAGATGTTTCTGGCCGGCCCAGAGAGGTCAAGATCTCATTTAATGTTGGCATGGGCCCACATCTTCGACGAGTGTGTGCCATGGCATGGGCCCACATCTTCAACTGGGTTTGATCATTTTGATCAGGTGTTGAGTCACACAACTACAAGTTTATGAACGATATTCTAGCCTACCCAAAGAGGTCTAGATCCCATGCAATGTTGGCATGAGCCCACATCTGCCACGAGTGTGTGTCATGGCTTGGCATAGCACTCTTATACTTAGATGTATCAACTGGGTTTGATCATTTTGGCCAGGTGCTGAGTCACACAACTACAAGTTGATGAGGGATATTCTAGCCTACCCAAAGAGGTCTAGATCCCATGAAATATTGGCATGGTCCCACATCTGCCACAAAGTGTCTCAACATGTCTTGGCATAGCAGTCTTTTTCTTAGATGTATTAGTTGATATAACCTGTCATGATGAGATGTCAATGTTTGCCTAAGAAAGCCTTGATCTTACTAGTGGCATAAATACGGTTATTGGTGAGTAATTTTAGGCACAACTAATAAAAAAAGATCAAAAAATAGTGGCATCTTGGCATGGAGTCTTTTTATGTATCCTACCACCAAGGAAAAATAAGAAACACTGGTTAGAATATCACTTCTCAAACTAAGCTAGTAGCTATGAAGATGTGTGGCTTTCGACTCAATCCCCTTCCCAAAACTTATTTTTTCTGAATGAGTCTTAACTAGCTAATATCGTTTGCTTAACTAAATATAGACTCAATACTTCTTGGATTTAATATTTTTTTGTGCTTAACCAATTTTAATACAACATAATGATGATATGTCACACTCAGTAGTTTTTCAATGTCAATATAGTAAAACAAAAGCACATGCAATGCAACTGGGCCATCCGTTTAGGGCAGATGCGCGTAAGCCATTTAACAGGTCGGACCAACAGTGGCCCAGCCATGCCTGTAGGATTTTGCCAAATACCTCGTCTTCATTCCTCCCCGAACAAACAATCCCATCTTTGTGACACGGCGCCAAGCCGCCATCGCTTCATCATGCCGCAGACGCCGTCCGTGTCTCCATAGAAAGATAACTGCTCTCTCGCGGTAGATTTACTCGGCACACTTGTCGTCGTTAATAAGGATGCCTAGCACCAAAGAGGTACCATACATGTTGGTATCTTACTACCACTAAATTTCTCCCAATTAGTATTACTGATCAGATCCATATTCTAGCATAGTGTCCCACTTGTTTTGACACAAATGGTTTATGAGGTGGTGGGGATATCTACATGACCAACTTTGATTTCACGTTTCAATAGGGATTTGTGGACACCACGATATTCAGCTACCAACGAGTATATCATGTTGTTTATTTCTTTCTTATATGTGTTTGGCAGATTTTGTTGTTTATTTGAGTCATTAATGCGTGTTAGTGTCTTGGACCTGCATGTAATTTTTGAAGTTTTATGTGCATGTTTGATATTAAGAGTAATTTCTCTTTTTAGTCGTAATATAGATTTGATGAAGTCTAGTATTATGAAAAGTTCGAACACAATAAACTGCTAAAAAACATCAAGATATATATAATTTCATGACTTTTAGACCTTCTTTGACGTGGTAATCTAATTTTAATCACATATTTGTTATTAGGTCATCCCATTATACGTGAGAGCATGTTTCCTTATGCCATATTTCATGCGCAAGGACGACACAGAGAGTTTCACTGCTATTCTAAGGACCAAGGAGGACTTCAAATTTGATGTTGATGTCACAAACCAACCAGGTCTAACCTACATTAGTGGAAGAGTATGGAAGGAAGTTGCAATAATCTACAATATTCAAGTTGGCCAGAAAATGTACTTCACTGTGAACACCAAAGTTCCTTGGAATCGTTTTACAACTGGGAACCTCCCAGTCACCCATCCAAGTAATGTTCCAACATAATTCATCTTGTACCAATAATATCATATTTTATTATAATCATTTTTACATTTAATTATCTTAAATCATAAATTGCAGCATATTTCTGACTCTCGCCTAAAAGATGTGGCATTGTTGACTCTATCAAGGCCACCAACGGAACCAAGATAAACTGGAGGATGATGAAGACAATCATAGAAACTGTAGAGACTTTGCACTACAGGCTATCACGTTATTATGTTGGAGATTATATACCAGGATCAACTGTAGCAATGGTCCATACCCTAAACTGGACTAACTGTCACAGCGAAACGAAACACCTGGTAATCATTAGCAACCTGTTTCTTACTTTTTAAGTTTATTTTGAATGTCAAACTGGTCGTATTTGTTACTCCCTCCGTTCACTAATATAAGATACTCCACCATTCAGAAATATAAAACATTTTAGCTCAGTGAAAACAATGGATCTAGATGTATTTTAGTGCATAGGTTCACTCTGAATCTATATACTCCCTCTATCCTAAAATATATGTCTCAAATTTGTCAAAATATGGATGAGTCTAGACACTATTTAGTATATAGATTCAATCAAGATTTTAAAAACCTAAGACATCTATTCATGGACGGAGGGAGTACAAAAGTTGTCTAGAAAAATTTGTTTCACAAAGCTCTCTCTAACGCGTCTTATATTTCTAAACGGTGGGAATATTAGTGAACGGAAAGGCTTATATTTAGTGAATGTAGGGAGTATCATTTATGTTCCATTCCAAGTTTAACTAGAATTTTTTTTTTGGTGTCGTGCTACTTTATTTTTAAATCAGAAACTCCCAAAACATCTTGTCCCAAATACGATGGACAAAGAAGGTGGCATGACCATTGTGTGTTATCCTCACATAATGGTGAAGAGGTCATACACCATTTCAAACAAGGATGGCCGTCTCTGTGTGAGTAGCTGGAAGAATTTCATGGACAAGGAGCGTACACTTGGATTGGGTGTCAAGATGCTGTTCTTGCTGTACCAAGTCGAAAAAGGAGCTTACTTGTTTGTTTCCTGTTTCTTGATGATGCCCCGTAGTTATTTTTCGTATCGAATGTTGCACTTGCTCTGTTAGTGAACACCCGAATTATGTTATCCTATTTGCTTTTTGGTAATACCGGTTTCAAGTTTTTAATCCTACACGACATGTGTTCATGCATCTACGTTAATGCTCGATTATTAAGTTCAAAATGCCATGTATACAAATAATTTTCCATGCCAACATAATCCCTCTGTTCCAAAATTTAAGATGTTTTAGTTCTGTGAAATGAATGTAAACGGAACGGAGGGACTATGAAGTACGGAATTAAGAAAATATGGAAAAATAGAAGAAAAAGAAAAGAAAAATAATAAAATCGTATCTGGGCCTGTTGTACAGTGCTCGCGGATGAGCGGAGCGGGGAGGACGTGGGCCAACTCGTCAGCTGCCTACAAGGCGTCCCATGAGTCTGTCGATAGAAGCATCCCGCGGCGGCCTTTCCGGCTCAACATTAGTTTACTATAAAATACATAAATAGTTTACTCGTCCCACAACCGTGCCAATCCTCTCCTCTCGCCGCCACCCCACGTCCATCTTCTCTCGACATATCTTCTCATGTTCGTGACGTCGATTGGCCATCGTCCGTGAGCCCTAAACTCGCTATTGCTTGTACATTTACATTAAATTTGTAGGCTAGCTCTGATTTTATTATATAGATGAACTACGTAGTATATAATATATTAATTGTGTAGTTGATTTATTTAGATCTTTCACAGTACATTATTTGTATTTATTGAACATGTGCATGACTGATTTTTTTGATGTGTGTACTAGTGTATGACGTGTGTAATGGATTTATATGATTATGTTATTGTTTAGAAGACATGGAGTTGTGCGGAAAATGAAAGAGTATGTGCGACTCCTTGACCTTAGGGTTATTATTTAGTGTCTTTATGCATGACGAGTTTGAAGATTCATTGGTACGAAACACACTATTTTCCTTGCACTATTGCTATCTTGTAACCTTTGTTGGCAGCGCTCTACCTTTTTTAAATGTGTTTATATTCGGTTAATTGTGCATAGATTATTCCGTGCAATGCAAGATTCATGTTCAATGAATATGGAGAAGAGAAGACTAGTGTGCGCTTTCTTGCACTCGGGCATGCATATGACGTTGATGTGGTGAAAGAGAAGGCTTTTACCCGCATGGGTGGTGATGGATGGAAAGAGTTCGTTAAACAGAACCATGTGTTTGGGGGAGATCAAATGATTGTGTTTTCGTTGGGAGGAAAAACACCGAGTATCAATATTGTCTATTTCAGCGGTGGCGACAAAGACCCGCATGACTCTACTATCATCTCCCAAGTATGCGAACTGAGCGAAGATGAGCATGGGAACCTCTTAAATATTATACATGCAGGAAGTACTATTGTTGGGGTCCCATTAGTTACCCGTTTAACACGCACCAATCTTGCGAAACACAACATGATATGTTATCCTCGTACTCCTTCTGTCTCAAAATAGATGTCTCCATTTTGTCAAAAATTGTCAAAATTTGGACGAATCTTGTCGTGGTATTTCCGACGAGTATGCCATGGAGGGGTCCTCACAGTGCGTGTTTAGAGACGTGGGGGAAGGCGGACGATTGACGGATACGAGGTAACATATCTTACCCAGGTTCAGATCCCACAACGGTGGCGGAATCCACTCCTTCTATAAATCACTATAAGCACAATACGCCGAGTTATAGGGATTGGTTCGCTGTGCGAGGTGACTAGAAAGTCTAAGTTATCGTGTCATAAAGGCTCCCACAGGCCCGACTTATATAGTCGCCAGGTCCTATGGTTACAGGAAAAAGTCCTAGCCGGACAGGTTACAGAGTTCTACACGGTATACAACTAGTCTAACGTGTCTTGTACTCCAAGGCTCCGGGTACGTCGGTGACTCCTCCGTAGCCTTCCTTTATCCGGCATGGGCCTCCCTTCTGTATCCATCTAACTGGGCCGCCCAGCTGACCATGGGCCATGCTACCTACTATGGGCCACCCGGGTTATCCCGATAGGAGACACTCTATGGGGATACCCATATAGCATATCCCCAACAGTAGACCCCGGAGAACTCCGAGATCTTGCGCCGTCTTGCCTCTTCAGGGTGAATTCTCTGTCTAGATGGATGTCACCAAATCATCAAGAACTATCTTGTAGTCCTCCCAAAGAACCCTGCAAGGTTTTCTCCGTCTACAATTTGTAAGACGGAGAATTGCTGAATCTTCCATCATACTCTTCCGTAGCCGGATTGGATCCGTCCATGTCGGAATCTTCCGATGTGATGGTTCATCTGCCAGTGACAGCTAGGGTGACGTAGACATAGGTCAGCAATGCCTCGTAACTCACACATGCAGAGAACACAATAATGTCCATTTTTCCCGCGCGAGCGATACGAACCGTTGGCGGCGACGGTTGGGAACGTGGTGAAATTTCTGCGCATGCGACCGCACACGTCGCCCACGCGTCAACCAGTCGATCATCTTGCATGAATCTTGATGCCAGGAGTTATAAATTGTAACTGCGGTGTAATTTTATTTTTCACCTCATTCTCCTCCTGCGTCGTCTTCTTCCTCCAGCGAGCGCCTCCTTGAGCTCTCCGCGCGATTGCGAAAAACCCTAGTCCCTCAATCCTCCCAGTCACCACCTCAATCTCTCCAATGGCCACCAGCAGCTCTGCTCCCCCCATGGCAGCGTTAGGTGATGCCGCGGCGAAGCCGATGAGCACCGTCCTCGTGCCTTCAGAAGGCCCGGTGATCCCCAAGTCCGTGGTGGTCGAATCCACTGGCGGCGACCACAATCCAGCGGCGCTGGAGCTGCTGGAAGAGGAAAATGACTCCCACAAGGGGGACTGGCGCGGTTCGTGTCGTGGTATTGTCGGCGAGTATGCCATGGAGGGGTCCTCATAGTGCGTGTTTAGAGACGTGGGGGAAGGTGGACGGTTGACGGGTACAAGGTAATACAGCTTACCCATGTTCATATCCCAAAACGGTGGCGGAATCCTACTCCAGCTATAAATCAATAAAGGGCAATACGCCAAGTTACAGGGATTGGTTCGCTATGCGAGGTGACTAGAAAGTCTAATTTATCGTGTCCTAAAGGCTCCCATAGGCCCGACTTATATAGTTTCCAGGTCCCAGGGTTACATCAACAGAAACAAAGGACTCTATGTAGATATCTTTCCAGAGAAGTTACATCCAGATCCCAAGTAAGCCAAGATGTAATCTAGTTCAAAACCTTTTTAAGGGTGGTAGTACCTTAGTTTCATTGAAGCCAACTTGTAACCTCTAGCCTTCCCAAATCTCGGGACGAGATTTCTTTTAAGGGTGGTAGCCTGTCACATCCCAAAATTTTCCAAATTTTTAAATGTGAAAAATACATAAATAAAAGAAATAATCTTTGGAATTTAGGGTGAAAAGAAACTTTTTTCTTCTAAAAGGAAACACCAAAAACCCTAAAACCCTAATGGAAGAAAATCATTTCCAAGATCTCTCAAAGACTATGGATTTGATCCATATAAAAATTCAGCAACAAATAATTATAAATGATAAACGAAAATATTATAAAACCATAGAAATTGGTTTCATTTAATTTGGAGCCATGGATAAAAATTTATGAATTTAATAAGATAAAAGGAAATAATTTCCAAGGCTAATAAAGCTCCTATCTAAAATCCATATCAAATTGTGAGCAAATTAATCCTGAAAGGATTTAAAAAGATAAACAAATATTAAGTAAAATTATACAAATTGGATTCACGAATTTTGGATGTATAAATAAAAAGATATGGATTTTATAAGACAAAGAAAGAAAGAAATAAGGAATATTTAAAAGCCAAATTAAATCTTGGCGAAATCCGTAAACAAATGAAAGTATTGAATAATAAAAAGGAGTAGAAGATTATTCAAATAAAATCATAAGGATTGAACAATATCCGAATTTATTTGAATAAAGACAAATGGCCTAAACTAAACAATAAATCCCAGGTAAATTATTTAGAAGACAATTTAAACCTTGAGTTAAATCCATAAGCAAATGGAATAAAGATAATCCAAATAAAATAAGGGAATAAAGATTATTTGAATAAAAACTAATATGGACTTTAACCACATTTGATTTAAAGGAAGACAAAAATCCCTAATATAAATGATTAATTAAATCATGGGAAAAATATTTGGAATTGTCAAAATGAATTAGAAGTTATCTAATTAACTTAAAAAGAATAAAGGATTAAATAAATAGAATTATATGGTTTGGAACCATAATCAAATTCATTTAAATAAAGACAAGGCCCTCATTTAAATAAATATTAAATCATATTAAAATATTGGAAATAATTCAAAGTGAATTATTTAAACACACTAAAGAATAAATAAAACCTACTAAAGAGGTTTGTTGAAAATTTGAATTTAAATGGAGGCTTGAATAAATGGTTTGAATAAAAACAATTGTCTATTCTAAATAAATAATAAACCATAAAAGGAATATTTGAAATATTCTAAAAATGGAATTTTAAATACATTAATAAACAGTATAAAAACCTACTAGAAGTTTGGAAAAGTTTTGAAAATAATTGAGTGTTTAAATCATTTGATTCAAATCAAAACAGAAATTGAAATCAGAAAAAGAAAAAGAAAATAGAGAGAAAAAAATAGAAAAGGAAACAGCCCAGAAACCTAGCCCAACTAAACAGGCCCAACTAGCCCAATACCAGCCCACCCGGCTCCCCTCTCTCTTCCTGCTTGTTTTATTTTTCACCTGCGAACTAAACCACGCCCCCACTGACTAACCGGCCCCACACCTGCCTCGTCATCATCTTCTCTGCGCGACCTGTTCCACCCTCACGTCGCTGCCGTTTTCTGTCGTGAATGCCTCGCGTAAATTCGCTTTACTACACGATCAATCCTCGCTAGTGTCCATGCCCACTTAAATGCCATTGTCCCCTCTCTTTGCCCCCAGACGACATTCCCTCTCCAACTCCAGGCTGTTCCAATTCGATCCCGAAACCACCACTGTCTCCGACGAACTTCTGTCCAAATTCCGGCCACGTCGACCCTCCCCACTTCCCCTGGAACCTACTAGCTTGCTCCCTATTACCTAGAGCATCTCCCAGTACCTCCCACTCGCCCGCGCAATCCCTAGAGGCTCGGCAACGTCTTCGACTAAGCATTGCCGCCCACTGCCCCGACTCCGACGACTTCCCGCGGTAACCCTAGGCCGTCCCCTCCTCTCTGGTTGATACTCACATGCTCGCCTATCTCACATGCGTCTAACGTCACCTCTGGTTTGTCTTAGCACGCACCGTAGCCTCGCTAACAACGACGAACAGACGCGTCCGTCGCCAGGAGCTTCTCCGACGAGCAATCGCTGGCAATCTCGTGCGCCCCTTAGTCTATGGAGACCTCCTCGAGCTTCAGCACGTCACGGTGACTCTGGTAAGCCTCTTCCCCCTATCTATCACTTCCTAGGTTGGCCGGAGCACCATTAGCCGAGCTTCGCTGCCACGCCGCCGTCGCCAGCGCCACCAGGCAATGGTCGCTTGCTCATCAGCCGTTAGATCCAGATCCAGCGGTGTAGATAGATAACGTAACAAACTGTTAAAGCTTGATCTGCGTCGCACAATTGTAATTAGATCCAACGGCCGTAGCTACGTGATCCACATGAACCATTATCGGCCAGTAAGAACGTGACGCGTGGCACAGACTTCGTTTTTAAAACAGAAACATTTCTATTTAGTGTTTGCATTTGAAAAATTCATAACTTTTAATCCACACGTCCAAATTTTGCAAACTTTATATCATTGGAATCAGGAAAAAGAAACCTTTGCAACCATGCCCTTAGTTTAGCATTTTGCTTCTGTAAAATTGATTTTTTATGCAGAAACATTTCTAGGCTTATTTTGAGTTTGAAAATTATTCTAGAAATGATTTTTGAGTAAAATCTTTTGCAAATATTTTGTTTTGAACCTACTGACCCTAAAAACCAACTTTTGGATTTAAAAGTATATTTTGTGACACTAAATAATTATTCCTTGAATAAAAGCATTTCTAGTAAAACAAAGATTGTTGATTATGTTCTAAAAATAATTTTTGAGTAAAACCTTTTGAAAATGGTTTTACTTAAACTCTCTGACCCTAAACACTAAGTTTTGGATTTAAAAATGTATTTGATTAACACTAGAAGTTATTCTTTGATTTAAATCATTTATAGAAAAACAAAAATGATTTAAATGGCCTATTTTCATTAACTTGATTTTAAATGGTTTTGCCACTTTTATAATTGGCCAATAGGTTTTTAAAATGTTTATAACCTATTATAAACCACCTTTACAAATAAAACAATCTTTTTCATGCTTGCATGCATTGTTTTGTTTTCTTTATTTTATGTGATGATTTGTTTGAATGCTAGTTGAAATTGTGCCTTGCTTGATTGAATTGTAGTGAACCTTGAAGAGTGTGACAATTGCAAGATCAAGGAGTGAATATATATTCTCTACTAAAAAGGCAAGTGGTACTTCATACTTTTGTCCCATTATTTTCACTATGCATTAGTGATATTTTGAGTAGGACTTGCATGGAATTTTCTAAGTATAAGCTATGCCTTGGGAAATCCTACTAGATGATGCCTTAGTAGATTTTCCCTAAGTTAAGATTCTTGCTACTATTATGCTTAGCCTCTATAATAGAAAAACGGGTGGATTATATTCATGCTATGAAATATTTCTAAGTCTATAACTTGTGTTTTGTTTAATAAAACAACTATGTGAATGAATCACCTGGGTGAAATGGAAAGAATGGTTTGTGTTGAGTGGTTACACAGGGCCCCATATTTATGGACTACCCTAGTGTATCTCACATGTGGAAAGCCACCCAGGAACAAAGAGATTTCAGATATCAAATGTTGATAAGCTTCAAGTGCATCCACATGGCATTATGGGCTCTGCCTGGATCATATAGGTTGCAATAACTTAGCCAGATGGACAGTTGGTGGTAGGGGGTGATAGGTTTAGATCGCGTCCATTTTGGTCTAAGGGAAGGCTTCTGGAAGATCTTGTATCGATGCATGTCGAGTCTTGTGGGGAAAGTGCACCACCTCTCGAGAGTGTAAAACCTAAGTACTTAGTCGTGTCCTCGGCAATGGACAATTGCGCATCAAAGAAATTGAAGCAATCAAGGATCTCCTCATCCCAATTTCTAAGTTAAAAACTTTTGGTTGAGAAACTGTTAAAGGATCACCAATATCTATTGGTAAATGCCTTGGGTGATTTTGATAAACAAAAACTTAGTGTTTTCAACTTATAAGGAAAACCTTATTTTGAGAAAAACAAGCCTAAGATCCACTTAGCCAAATTCATATAGATGATAGATACCACTATTCTACCATAGTATCACTTGCCAATACAATTCAAATGTATTGACCCTTGTGGTTGTAAGTTATTATGTTGCAGATTTGTTTGATGTTAGTGAAGTGTGTTGAATAGGATTATAAGTCTACAACCATCATGATTGCCTATGGCACTTTGAAGATGAAGGACTCCATGCTATATAGTTATTTCTGTTGCATTGTAATGAGATAGCCAAATGAGCTATGTAAGATGTAATGTATTATTTTATTCCTGGTCATAAAGTTGTATTATGACATTTGTTTCTTGATATTACATCTTAAACTATGGATGATAGCTATTGATCCAGGGACTAGCATTGTAAACACAGGGATCTCTATCTTATCACGTTGGGACCTCTACACCTCCGTAGCCTTCCTTTATCCGGCATGGGCCTCCATTCTGGATCCATCTAACTGGGCCGCCCAGCAGGCCATGGGCCATGCTACCAACTGTGGGCCACCCGGGTTATACGGATAGGAGATATGCTATGAGGATACCCATATAGCATATCCCCAACAGTTCAAACATCACGGACCGTGACATCAAGGAGCTGCTCGTCGAGGGCTACCTCCCTGCGACGGAGGGGCTCGCTTGGCGGGCGGCGCCGGCCAGTGAGGTCACCCCTTCTCCCCAAGCCGGAGAGAAGGTGTACCTCAAAGCCCAACTGGTACGCGGCGTTTCCCTGCCCATCTCCAATTTCTTCCTATCTGTCCTCAACCATTACCGAGTTCATCCTCGAAACCTCTCCCCCAATAGCATCCTCGCGCTTAGCAACTATGCGGCGCTTTGTGAGGGTTATTTAGGGATTAGGCCTATGCTAGATCTCTTTATTTATTTCTTCACTGTTAAGAGGGAAGCCGGAGCCGGCAAGGACGAGCTTAGGAATTGCGGGACAATTAGCTTTAAGATCCGGCCTGGTCGGCGGTTCCCCGACATAGTCGGCCATGAGTCATGTAAAAACTGGCAACGGATGTACTTCTATGGCCCAGATATCCCTCTGGCTGGCCGAGAAGCAACATATCCGGACTTCGTCGATGGAGCTGCCGCCGAAGCCTCAACAAGGATATCCCAAGCCTCCCTCCCCTCCGACATTGATGCTTACCGCACTATAAGGAAGATAGAGTGGTTCGTAGAGACGGGTCTGACCGAATTGGACCTGGCCATGTGCTGGTTCGTCAGGCGGATCCAGCCTCTGCAACACCACTCAAGTTGATGCACGAGTACTCTAAGGAGAGGAAGGATAGCCTCCTCATATCCGAGGACAACTTCTCCAGCGACTCTATCAAGCTCCGCCTCAAGGACATCGTCAAGGTGAAGGATAGGAAGCGTGGCTTCACCATCACCTACAACATGTTTGAGGAGGGCAAGTCCCTAGAGGTACCTGATTATTCTCCGTGTATGACATTTGCTCCAGTTCTTCCGTCTTGTCTTTGTCACCTAACACTTTATGATTTCACTTTAACATCTTAAGAGTCTAAAGGAGGACGACACAGCTGTCCAAATTGATGACCCAAAGATGAAGGAAGTCACCTCGATGACCCTTGAAGCGGAAGAGCTCCACCTCTGATGCTGCGAACGGAGGCAAGAAGAAGAAGATGGAGGGTGGAGCTTCCAAGAATACTACCGCTGCCCTGGAGGCGGAGAAAAGAAAGGTTACCGTGATTCCTTTTGCCAAAGCACCCCCTGTTGTGTAAGCCTCTTTCTGTACTTATACTCTTTGCACGTTTCAGGAAGAAGGCCACTACCAGTTTGAAGAAGACCTCCAAAACATTGGGGGCTTATATAAATATCAAGGATATGTTGCATCGTGATGTGTCTCCCCACGCATCTCCCGCCATCGCCCCTGTTACTCCTAGCGTCCAGCCTCTGCCTGCTCCGACAAGCTCACAGGACAAAGATGCATCTGGACCTTCCGCCATGGATGTGGACTTAGGTGCCTCCGTGGAGCTTGCCATTGTCAGCGAACAGGAAACGCAAGAGAGTACGACAACTCAAATGGCTGAAGCTCCGGCTAAGGATGCCATCGATAGCAGTAAGGCGGTGGTGGAGAGTGGTACGTCTGCCGAAGGCAGCGCCTCTGCACTCAGGAAAACCGTAGAGTTCCCGAAGAGAGTCTACACGACACTTACGCCGAGTAGCTCCGCTTTGGTTCCTGGTTCCGCGCCGACATCTCCAACATGCGGTCTTGAGGAGCTTCTCCGGCAAGCAGAAATCTTGCAAGGAAACAACCTTTCCTTTGGCAAGTTGCTTGCTGAGAGCGCTACCAACCTCAAGATCATTGCACTTGTAAGTTTTATTTGCCTTTTGCATTTCATATGAGTATCCCACTATAGCCCCCGAGGACCATAGGTCTTTGCATCTAAATGCTCTAAGAGTGACTAAGCTACAAAACTTCTCACTGTAGCCCCCAAGTATATAGTTTCAATGAAATATTCCGACTAGATACTTTCAGAGTAGCATACGCAGTGTTTGTAAATTCCCATACTGTAGCCCCCAAGCTTCTATTTGTAACTGAATTAGTTCCGACTAGATACTTAAAGAAAGACTAATCATATGACTGAGTTAAAAAAATTATACTGTAGCCCCCAAGTTTCTAGTTGAAAACTGAATCAGTTCCGACTAGATGTTTAAAGAAAGACCAAGCATATTTAAAGTTAAAAACTCTCACTATAGGCCCCGAGCCTCTAGGTGGATAGTTATCCGTCTAGATGCTCCAAGTAGACTAAACAGCGTTAAATTTTCTTTCCATAGAATGAGAATGCTCGGAGAGGGATGGCCAACGAGAAGTACCAGAAGATGCATGCAGACTTGGAAGATGAAAAGGGTAAAACTGCATTCTTGAAGGAATAAATCATCAAGAGCAAGCGTCTGTGTTTCCTTTATTTTTCATATTCCGAGTTGGTCTTGTGCCAACATGATCCGAGTACTCACTTTGTACTGTTTTTTCTTCGGCTTGTAGAAGCCATTTCCAAGGCTAAAGATATTGTTGAGCAATCCAAGCATATTCATCAGCTGGATAGCGACAACAAGATCCTTAAGCAGGAGATGAAGGATATGCTGAAGATGCATGAGGACTCCATGAAAGTCATGCAGGAGTCCGCCAACGAAGATATGAACCGCTTGAAGGAGGAGATCGCGATGCTGAAAGAGCAAAAGAAAGCTGCCGATGAGCAAAATCAGTGCAATCTCGACGCATACAAGATCCTCCGACAAGAACGAGACTCCATGGCGGAAACTCTCCAGCAAGCTGAGATTAGCATCTTCAGTAAGTGATTTTCCGCCTTGTACTTCTGTAAGCTAGATATTATGAACTTTTTGTGTTATTGAACTCATGCGTTCCTTTGTCGGAATTTGTAGCTCCTATTGGGTTCACCCAGATTCCTCCTCCGCTAAAAGAGTGCATGGTCCTTGTCGGCAACTTTATCAACACCGCCATCAAGCAGACCAAGGAGATAGCCAAGCCCCTCTAGATTAACATCAAAGCGGTGGATTCCGTGGCGAAGTTCTCGGAGATATTGCGCCGAGCCCCCTAGTGTATTGTAAGCTGGAAAGCTTCATGTACCCGGGCCGGCGCGAGGATGGTGCTGTCAATGGTCAAGGCGCACTACGGAAACTCCGACATCGAGACGGTGACCTCCGGTATCCCTGACGTAGACGACGATGGCCAAAAGATAGATCACAAGGCTATCTTGGCGTCGCTCGTGGGTTTTGATACTAGAGTCTCTGAGTTGGTCAACCCTAACATCTTCGTGCCCATGAAAACCATTGACAACGACAGCCAAAGCTCCTCCGAGTCCCTCAACACCGCCGACTTCGAGGAGGATGACTCTCCTGCTGCTGATGATGCTACGTCTAAGTCGCCTGCGCCAGAGGAATGAAAAATAATATGTAATATTTTTTTCCTCTAGAATTTGTATGCGGAAAAAACTACTTGTTAACTCAAGGCGGAAAACAATTGTTGTTATTTCCTTCTACTCAAGACCTGGTTCTAGCATGTATATATTTTTTAAGCAAGTGCTGGCTTATCCATTACTTTGGTTTTTATGCTTGACTTTTCGTGAGTCGGAAGACTCGTTGTCGGAACTATGCTCTCAGGATATGATGACCAATTGCACCATCAATAACCTAAGAACAAACATCGCCGACAATAAGTGCCAAAAGTCACTACTCCAGAATCCACATAAAAATGACAAAGAACGTGTAGACCAGAAAACTTAAGCTAATGCCCGTAGGTGGAATTTTCACAAGTGTAATCGCAAAGCTTGTGCATAAAGGTTTTATACGATCAAAAAATGAACACTAAAGGAGGTAAAAGACTAAGAAAGATGAGTAAACCAGAGAGCTTTATTTCATTGATCATATAAGAGGTACACAATAGATAAAAATGCTAAGTGTAGAAAGGACGAAGCTATGCTATGTTCCATGGCCGATCAAGCTCTAGGTATTCATCATCCAGGTCACGCCGCTTACGCTTATGATCCTTGTTGGGTCTATCCTTCAGTTCACGGTTGTCAACGAGGTAGTAAGACCCATTGAGTAGCGCCTTGCTTATGATGAACGGTACTTCCCATGGGGGGGATGGTTTGTGTGACTTCTTCTACTTAAGGCGGAGCACCAGGTCCCCCTCTTTAAACGAGGGATGCTGAATGTGGTTACTATGGTAGCTGCGTAGCTTCTGCTGGTAGATGGCGGATCTTTGGCATACCAATACGCGCTCCTCCTCGAGAAGGTCCACATCTAGGAGTCTGGATTCTTCAGCATCATCTTCGTCGTAGGCGGCAACTCTTGGTGAATCGTGAAGGATGTCAGAAGGTAGGATGGCTTCTGCTCCATATACCATGAAGTAAGGGTGTAGCCGGTGGATCTGTTGGGTGTAGTTCGTAAACTCCACAATATAGATGGCAATTCTTCCGCCTAGGCTCCAGCTGCTCTATGTAGTCATGCCTCAAGACGTGGCTTGATTCCCTGTAGAATTAATCCATTGGCTCGCTCAACCTGACCATTGGACTGTGAGTGTGCCACAGATGCAAGGTCAAGTCGGATGCCTTTGTCCGAACAATAAGCTTCCACTTCTCTGAGTGACAAGTTGCTGCCGTTGTCGGTGATAATGCTATGTGGGAGACCAAATCTCACCACTAGATCCTGGACAACCCTAAGGGCAGTTGCCCCATCAAGCTTTATAATGGGTTTAGCTTCTATCCATTTGGTGAATTTTTCAACTGCTACTAGCAGGTGCGTAAACCCACATGGTGTCTGCAACGGTCGAACCATGTCCATCCCCAGACTGTGAACGGACAAGTTATTGGTATTGTTTTCAATTCTTTAGCAGGAACATGTGGTTGTCGGGCATAATACTGGCATCCCATGCATGTCCCAACCATCTTGACGGCGTCCGCCTTCGCGGTCAGCCAGTATAATCCTTGTCAGAAGGCTTTAGCTACCAACGATCGAGGAGCGGCGTGATGCCCGCAATCTCCGAGATGGATTTTGCTGAGCATTTCAATACCTTCTTGCTAGGAAACACACTTAAGGTATACACCAGTGGTGCTTATTTTGTAGAGATGTCCATTGATTATGGTATAGCCCTTTGATCGACGTATTATTTGCCGTCTTTCGACCTCGTCGTCGGGCAAAGTTCCGTGTTCGATAAATTCCATGAACAGTTTTGTCCAAGCCGAAGGGACCTTTGCCACTATGTGAACAAAATAGTCAACTCTATCCGGTTTGTCGATGTCTGCTCCCTTCACGGATGGTGTCCGTAGATGCTCCAGGAAAACTCCAGGCGGAATTCATTTGCACCCTGATCCAAGCTTAGACAGTAGATCAGCCGCCTCGTTTTGCTCCCTAGGAACATACTTGACCTCGTAGCCCAAGAAATTCTTGGCTATCTCGTCCACTTCGTCTCGGTATGCCGCCATCATAGGGTTCCACGCGTTCCAGGTGCCAGCCACCTGATGGGCAACGAAGTCGGAATCTCCACAACAAACTATGCGCTTGATGCCAATATCCTTGGCTACTCGTAATCCGTGAATGAGTGCTTAATACTCTGCCATGTTGTTCGTAGCCTCAAAGTGGATCTGCAGAACATAGTGTAGCTTGTCCCCAATTGGTGACTGTAGCAGTACACCAGCCCCCGAGCCGTTGAGTAGCTTTGATCTGTCAAAGTGCATCATATAGTATTCTAGCTCCGGCATTGGGGTAGCATCTGGCAGCTCCATCCAATTTGCGATAAAATCCGCTAAGGCTTGTGACTTGATAGCGTTGCGTCGCTTGTAGGTGATCTCAAAGGTGGAAAGTTTAATGCCCCACTTCGCGACCCTACCCGTAGCGTCGCTGTTGTTGATAATGTTGGACAGTGGAGTCTTTCTCACCACTGTGATAGGGTGCTCCTGGAAATAGTGCATCAGCTTCCGAGAAGCAAGGAATACTCCATAAGCTATCTTTTGGTATTGCGGGTAACGCTGCTTGGACTCCATCAAGACCCCGCTTACATAGTAAACTGGTCGTTGAACTTTGTGCTCATAGCCTGGTTCTTTCTGCTCTATCACGACGACGATGCTGATTACCCGGTTGGTGTCCGCCATGTAGATTAACATGGGCTCGCTAGGTTCGAGTGCTGCAAGGATAGGTGCTGAGGAAAGTATCTCCTTGAGCTGCTCCAATGCTGCATCTGCCTCGTCCGTCCACATGAATTTGTTTGCCTTCTTCAGCAACTTGTTAACCGCTGTATGTCCTTTAGGCATGTCAGACGGTTTATGTTTAAGATGGCCTTGATTTTCTCCGGGTTGACCTCGATTCCACACTGGGAAACGATAAAGCCCAACAATTTGCTGGCTAGAACCCCGAAGACGCACTTCTTAGGGTTAAGCATCATTTTGTATTTTCGGAGATTATCAAAGGTTTCATTTAAGTCAGAGATTAAGTCGTTTGATTTTTGAGACATCACAGCTATATCGTCCACATAGGCATGAATGTTCCGACCAATTTGATCGTGTAGGCAATGTTGCATTGTCCACTGGTACGTAGAACGTACATTTTTCAGCCCAAAGGGCATCATGATATAGCAAAACGTGACGTGTTGTGTAATGAACGAAGTGGCCATTTGGTCTGACTTCCTCGTCTTGATCTGGTGGTATCCTGAGTATGCATCAAGAAAACACAAAAGCTCTGAGCCAGCCATTGAGTCAATGACTTGGTCAATGCGATGCAAAGCAAACGGATCTTTGGGACATGCCTTGTTCAAGCCGGTGTAATCAACGCACATTCTTAATTATTTGGTTCCGTTTTTGGGGGAAAAGTACATGATTGGCCACCCATCGGGTGTGAAGGACTTTTTGGATAAAACTAGCCTTAAGTAACCTAGCTATCTCTTTGCTTATGGAGTGTCTCTTCTCGTCTCCGAAGCGCCGTAGAGGTTGTTTCACTGGTTTACATTTTGAATCAATATTCAAGCTGTGCTAGGCAAGTTACCTAGGTACACCTTTCATGTCGGCAGGTTGCCAGTCAAAGATGTCCCTGTTCTCACGGAGGAACTCGGCGAGCGTGCTTTCCTATTTAGGGTCCAGTTTCGTCCCAATGGTTGTGGTCTTGGAGGCATCGCCTACAACAAGTTCCACCAGCTTGATCTTAATGGCGGCCTTGAATGTTGGGGCGGAGTCAGAAATCTGTTTCTTCGACGTGGGCATCTCTGAGGCATCGACCTTGCTCTGGATCTCCTTGAATTCTTCACTGTAGAGGACAACTTCTGCATAGGCTTCTTCTCCAATCTTGCAGTCCCTTGCTTTGGTAAAGCTTCCGGATATGGTGATGACACCGTTTGGTCCGGGTATCTTGAGTTTCTGGAGACGAAGCATGGCTTGGCCATGAAGGTGTAGAATATTTCGCGGCCGAATATGATGTGGTACACGCTCTTGAAGGGGACCACCTCAAAGGTCATGCGTTCTTGGCGGTAATTATTGACATCACCAAAAGCGACCTAAAGTGTGATGCACCCAAGGGACTAAGCCTCCCGGCCAGGAACTATGCCATGGAAGATGGTTTTGGTCCGCCTTAGGTTTGCCTCCGTCAAGTTCATCTTCTGCAGTGTATCCAGGTACATGATGTTGATGCTGCTTCCACTACCCACCATACATTTGGTGAACTCGTTGCCGTCAATCAGGGGGTTGATGACCATGGCGTATTGGTTCTCCGTAGGGATGAGGTCTGGGTGATCCTTCCTGTCCCAAGTAATTGGAATCTCCGACCAGCGCAGGAACTGGGGAACTGGGGGTAGAGTAGCCATCAGTATCCTCATGGAGGTCTTCTGTTGTCAGACAGTGGGGGTGCCAAGGAAAGTGTGGAAATCTGCGGCCTTCTTCTCGAAGGGGTTTTTTCCCTTGCCGTCTCTCTTGGCGGCGTGCTTGGGGTCAACGTCCTCGTCCATGTCACTTGAATCCTTGTACTCCTCTTCCTTCTTCTTCCCCTTGCCCTTGCCTCGCGGTCTGTTCTTCTGACTTCGCTTGTAGCCGAACTTCGGGTCTTACTTGAGGTCGTTGACAAACGTGCAATGGCAATTGGTGTGGGTGGCTTTGTCGTTGCCCTGGAGGTGTATGAGGCACGACATATCACGGTACTCCTCGTAGGTTTGGGGAACGCGGAGCACTGCCGAGGTAGTTTCACTGCCTCGCTGCTGCCCTCGACCAGCTCCCCGTCCTCGGCCACGCTGTCCGCCATCACCTCGCCGTGCTAAAGTCATAGCGACCATGTCGGGGGTTTGCTTTTCTTCTGGTGCGGTCTTCCGCTTGGTGCTGCTGTTCCTCCGAGCTTGAGTTGGAACGGCCATTGCCGGCAGGGAGCCGCGAGCATCATCGTCGGCAGCCGCAAACTCACTGGCCAACTGAATCATCTGGTTCAATTCTAGTTGGTGATTGTCCTGCAGGCGCTTCAGCTTATGTAGGAGCAACGTGCCCCTTTCCAACCCATCGATGAAGGCGGCCATGCCGGTCTGAGCATGCACTCCTGCACAGGAATTCTTCATGTCCAGCCAGCGAGACAGGTAGGCGCGAGATGTCTCGTCTTTCTCTTGCACGCACCGCTGTAGATCGCCAACAGTGCATGGACTTTTGTACGTACCCTCGAAGTTCTTGGTGAATGATACTTGCATGTCCAACCAATTGCAGATGGATCTTTCCGGCAAGTCATAAATCCATTGGCGGGCCATGCCTGCCAACATCAATGGGAGGTACTTGACGGCGATGTTGGGGTTACCCCCGGCAATCTCCACCGTGTTGCCGTAGTCCTGTAACCATGTAGCTGGCTTGGCGGTGCCATCATAGGGATTGATGGTCTTGTCAATCCGGAAACCTTTGGGGTAAGATGTGGACCGTATCACAGGTCCAAAGCAACATGGTCCTAGGTAGGGTCCTTCCTAGGCCTCGTGGATCTTGTCCAGAGGAGAACGTGCATCGTATGGCTCCGGGCTTCTTTTCGTCTTCTTACTATCAGGGGATGGGCTGTGTGAACGACGCGGGCCTCCTCCGCCATGGTAGCTGCTAGGTGGCGACGGAGGCGGAGGTGGCGGTGGGTTAGCCTTCTTGCTGTTACCCTCCTGCGAAGCCTCACGCTTGTCGCGATTGCTTGTCGGACATGGAGGATCATGGAGCGACCTGCTCTTGTGTCCTTGTTTGCGCTCTCTGTCATGACAGGTCTGCTCCGTGTTGTCGTGGATGACGATACCTCTCTGCTTTGGCGGAGGCATACCCGTACGACGGTGAGGCATGGTTTCTTCGCGATGTCGGGGGGAGAGCAGCGGTGGAGATGGGCGACGAGGTTGGGCCTTTCCTCCATGGTTGGAGGATATGTGGATAGCATCCTTCCTATTGCGCGCATCCCTCTGTATTCGTTCTGATGAACCCGTCTCAGACCTGACATCAAGAGGAGATATGTCCCTTGGCGGCTTATGCTGGCTAGACTAGCAAAACGCTGGGTCAGACTCAAACCTCTGAGACGTGGCATTTTCCTGTTGTTTCTCCGCCTTGGCCACTAGGTCATAGACCTGGTTCACCGCTTCGGGTGATCTATCCTGCTCCAGAAGGGTCTTGGGGACGGCGACGTTGAGGAGGGAAGTGGGCATCACTTGCCTGCCTTCACTATCAGTGACACCAGCATCGTTGATGACACGAGCCGGAGCTTTCTGGCCTTCTTCTGCTATAGCAGAGTCTTGTACTCGGCCTCCATTGCTCTAGATTTCTCTATTGACTTATGCGCGTTGGCCAGATCTCGATCTTGCTTTGCGCCTTGTTCCGCGATGGCCTGCGCTTCCTCCAGCAGCTGTTGGCGCTTCTCGTCAAGATGGAATACATTGCAAATATGAGCCACGGTCATAGGCTCGACGAGGAGATTGTTGTACATCACTCTATCAACAGGAGTGACTTGGACAGCAGCAGACGTAGATGCCGGAGGCGGCGGATTTGCGGTGTTGTTGTTGCTCGGACCGGTGACGAGTTCCTGTGGCTGCTGCACTGGGTTAGTTGGAGGGGGCATGTCCTTTGCGCGATCATTGTCGGTAGCAACAGGTGGTCCCTTCCCCTTGTCTAGCGCTGTAGGCGGATCTTGTCTAGGTTGATCTTCATCCATCGTCGTCCCAATGGTAACGAACACCTCTCGGTACATGACGGCATTGGTGGCCTGCTCGTCGCTCTTGTAATCCTCCTCCATCTACTGCATGGCAGAGTCTAGCTACTCCAGGCTGAAGTCTATCTCCATCGTAGAGCGCGTCGATCATATATTCGAAGGGTGCGGGGGCTTCCTCGATGACGGGGGGTGGAGGTGGAACAGCAACGACGATGACTAGAGGCGGTGGCGCAGATGTGGCGATAGCGGTCGGAGGTGGTGGCGGGGGGGCTGAGGCGGAGGGGCTCCGTCAATGAGCACAAGGGCTATATGACCTGCCTCCTCAGCCTCCGCGTAGTTGTTGACGGTGTTGACCATGCTTTTGAAGGCGAGGTGTCCTGAAGCCTGCTGTCGCCTTAGCGAATACCGGAAAAACGTACCTTGGTCTAGTCCTACCACAAAGTGATACATGGAATCATCATTGGGGTAATGTGCTAGATCGGCCTGTATATGGAGCCACCTGGCAAGGTAATTGAGGGGGTTTTCGTCCTCTCTCTGAATGCAGCGTGCCAGATCGAAGATGGTCACCACTCCGACGAACTTGGATCTCTATTGTCCCAACGCACGGACAAAGCCAGCGGACTTGCAGCGATCTTCCACCGTTATATCCTACACAGGGGCGGTTTGGGTGGGCCTTGAATTTTTCCGATCTTTTCCGGCAAACTTCGAGGAGAGATCCGACATCGATCCTTTTGCGAGCGTATCCTGCCCGTAGGCGGTCCGTGCGGGTCTTGATGCTCCCCCGACTCTCAGGGAACTAGTGCCCCAGTCTGTTTCGCTGATGAAGAGGTGGGTATCTCCGATGGGGACGATCGAGCACCGTGTAAGGTTCGTCTTCGCCGGGATCCAGAACTCATCGGGAGGGACGATCGAAAGTTTCTGGATAAGATAACATGACCGATGGCTACGGTTTTGCCGATTCCCGCGAAGATCTTGGGCCTCGCCAGCTGAAGAGCCTCTTGCCCCACGGTGGGCGCCAACTATCGTGGTATTGCCGATGAGTACGCCATGGAGGGGTCCTCATAGTGCGTGTTTAGAGACGTGGGGGAAGGCGGACGGTTAACGGGTACGAGGTAACACATCTTACCCATGTTCAGATCCCACAACAGTGGCGGAATCCTACTCCTGCTATAAATCACTATAAGGGCAATACGCCGAGTTAAAGGGATTGGTTCGCTGTGTGAGGTGACTAGAAAGTCTAAGTTATCGTGTCCTAAAGGCTCCCATAGGACTAACTTATATAGTCGCCAGGTCCTAGGGTTACAGGGAAAAGTCCTAGACTGACAGGTTATAGAATCCTACACGGTATACAACTAGTCTAACGTGTCTTGCACTCCAAGGCTCACATCGTTGCTCTTTTGATTTTATCATAGGGGGTAGTTATAATTATGTTGTTCCTCCTTATATGTGCATAACTTGTGGCAATCGTCTCACATCGTTACTCTTTTGATTTTATCATCCAGGACGACATTACATAAACTACCTAAAAAAATTGTTGCATGCCTTAACATTCCCGAGTAAGGCTTGGTTGGGCTGTGGGTTAGAGATTTCGAAATCAGCAACATTGCCTACACGATTGACAATGATGGCCGACTGATATTCAACAAAAAGGGATGGAGGGAGTTCCATACGAAAGAACATGATCTACAAGTTGGACAAGCCTTGCTCATTACTTCTAGGACAACAAAACAAGTTGGCCTAAACATTATATTTATCATCGACATCATCTAGCTACTTGTCTCTTAAGATCGATGTTTATTCGTTTGTAGCTATCCTGGAACAATTATTTATCTATTTTGCCGCCATATGTAAGAACATTATTATTCCGACGAGTTAACATTATTGGCCTAGAGATGTATACATCTCTAATATTCTCCCTTCCAACCTAGCAATGTATACATTTTTAATATTCTCTTCAAATATTCCTAATGTTTTACTATGAAACGTTGTAATTACAAATTTATTCACAAAAAAACTTTGTCGTGATTATGTAATTAACTTTCGATGCACTAATAATGACTACTTTCGATGCACGAAGCCACATATAGACCCACTCATGCACTGGTTAGCCACTCATAGTTACTCTTTAGAAGCATAGACACGATTGCCTGATTGCACAATTGGCCCGAGACAGGCCGACCGGTATACAGGCTGGCCAAAGCCCATGCATCATAATCCCACGTCATTTTAATCCATGGACCTAAACCCTAAACCCCACAGCCCCACCCGCCCACCACGCACACACCCCACGTTGTACGTGCACACAAAGAGGCAATCATCTTATCAGAGGGGACGCAAATCGTATCTCAGGATTTTCTTGTTTGCCTCGACTCTGCCCATCGCAGCCAACGACGAGATCTAATTTTTTTTCGTCCTGCCCTACATGAGAGCTACATCGAGGACACGCAGTTTCTTTTTGAGGAGTTGCATAATCGCAGCACACGCACTACCATTGCAAGTATTTATGTATGCACTGTGGATTTATCATACAGTATTACTTGTTCTAAGTTCAGCATAACTTCGATTAGAGCTCAATCCATATGGATCTGTTTGTTTAGTCGTTAGATTTTCTTCCAAAGGGTAGTCGCCATTATGTCGAAGAATTGTTAGTGTATCTTCGTTAGGAATTCCTGTTGTTGGGCTCTGTTTGAGGGCGGGAAATCGTTTGGCAGGATGTTGCCTGTTAATTCTGCTATAATTTTCTTGTGTTGGTTCTGTGTTAGACATCCCATCTTCGGCCTACGTGCGGTGTTGAGATGCAATTTAGCTGGTTTGGTGTTTAAAATGAATAATGTAGAAGTCTCTTTTGATAAAAAAAAGACGTTTGATTCTCCTGTTTATATTCAATTTAGTTGGTTATGTTTAATATTGTTCATATATGTTTGCAATAAAAGGTCTGTAAACACATGCACTATAGAAAAACAATGTGTTTTAAACTCTTTTTGTAATTGTATATATGTGTAAACATTTTTAAAAAGAAGTATATGTGTAAACATTTTTATACGCAGAAATTTGTAGTTATATAATTCTATATATGCAGAAATTTGTAGTTATATTTGTATGTGTAAGTATATTTGTAATTGTATATATGTGTAAACAAGTTCAAAATCCTGCTCTCGATTTATCGGTAGTTAGGCGTGTCTAGAGATTTACCTGACATGGTGTAGTATAACGTACTCTTAGTATTATCTATATTAGTCTATTTGTGTTATGAATAGTATTATTTCTTCGGATCCCAACAAAACACCTAAATAAATATAGTTATTTTTCAACAGAATGGACGAAATCGGAGAAATGTATTGTACTGTTGAGGAGTGGTGTCATTTCGTGAAAAATATGACACCGGCACAAACATGCCAAAATTTGAGAAACCGACTTGCAGTGCATGCTTGAGATTCCAGCATTGAAGTCAAGATGTCTATTGATCAAATTTATGACTGAAAATTTTGATCCAAAGACAGAAAAGTTTAATGTACGCAAGAATCATGGTGAAATATTCCTTACGGGAGTGGACGTTGAATGCATCTATGGTTTGAAAAATCATGGATTGAATATATCGTAAATTCTTTATGAGGAAGGTGATGACGCAAAGAACCATATACCTGATAGCTTTGTAAGCAAAAAGACAGGTAATCTTGTAATTGATGACCTAATCGCCGAAGTCATCAAGGATAAAGTCACGGATGACGACTTTATCCGCAAGGTGGTTCTGGTTTTGATTGGGACAGTCCTTGTCCCACAGAACCAGAAGATCGTCCCAAAATGCTACCATGCAATAGTAGATGTGAGACGCATTAAAAAGCTAAAATTTAATGAGTATGTACGGACATACCTCATTGCTAGCCTAAAACAAATAGGCAACACATATGAGAATAGGCAATGGCCGACAGACAACACCATCTTGTTACAGGTAAATTCCATTCTCAACTTATATACTTCCTCCGATTTAAACTAATTGACTTGATTTTTTCTAGATTCAGATATATATAGCACTACAACATGTCTAGATACATCCAAATATAGACAAATCTGAGTTAAATAATTTGAATCAGAGGGAGTATATAATTATCTACAATACATTTTTCTTTGTTTTAATGTAATTATGTTGTGATATTTGAAGTATCTGTACTATGAGAAGATACTCCCAGTTGGCGCCGAGTATATGTCCAGATGGCCATTGATGAGGAACTGGACGGAAGATGTGGCTTCTGCGAGAGACACCTTAGAATTAAAGGGTCGTGCTTTGAGGAAGGTACGTAAATACAAGTGATATCGTGGATTATTTTTTGTTCTGCTAACGGTTCTAGGTTGTCAATATTAATTGGTTTATATACACATATCTTGAAGATTGATGATGACATAACTCAAAACCATCGAGAAGAGGTTCTCGATACACCCGAAATTGCATGTGGTAAGAAATGTAGTTGAGGGCCCTACAAGAAGAAGGATGGAGGTTCAACATCCAGCAGGGTGGTGCCTAAAGGAATGACAGAAGTCATGTTGGAACAGATGACGAAGAATCTAACAGAGCATATTGATAGAACCGTTGAACAAACCTTTCATAGAAAGATGGAGGTCTTCTTAGAAGCTTGTGCTAAGGTGATACACCCTATGTGTCATCTGCTCTGAGTTAAACAAATGCTTTTTTTTGAACATGACATGATGATTCATTTATTTTCAATCTTGATGAAACTTCTTATTATGATGAACTCAGCAGAAGTCGTGTACAGACCATCTAAATAAAAAATGTCTAATAATGACAATAAAGAGGAGGAGGTAGATAAGGAGGTAGAGAAGGAGGTAGAGAATGATGAAGGAATCGCCTCTACTAACACCAAATATACGCAAAAGATTTCATGGAGCATTCAGGCACCTCAAAAAGTAACTCCTTTGAGTTTGCACAGGATAATTTAAAGAATGATTCAAATTGTAAGGGGAAAGAGGTTGAAGGTGACATATTCATGTTACCCACATACAAGAAGGAAATGAATGCTACTGATGCTTGCCACAACTCACAAGCGAAACTCGGCAGTACCCAAGCGTCACCAATACTAATTGATGGTAGGGGTCCTTCACCGACACGACAGGACCCAGAGCCGATTCCATTAGAAGCATTCACAGCTGCATTGAAAAAGGGGCGGGGAGGAAAAAAGGTGAGGTAGGAGACACTCTGTCGAATGAATCTGACTCGTTTAATAGCCTACATACCATTTGCCGGAAAGCTATTAATGGTGAGAAGAGATAAGCCGTTGGTGAGAAGTGCAAGCGCAGGTCGGCGGACAAAAAGGGTAAAAAACCAAAAAATTATGTTAGAAAAGGTAGTACAACATCATTGAATTGCATGGTTGTGCATGTATTAAATGAAAACAGTTACATGCACGTATTAAATATTTGTTTCTGTGTATGCATGTCTTTTCAAAGACCCAGAAATCCTGGACGGTCTGACACCGCAACAAATAGATGTTGCAGTGTGGTACGTTGAAACAACAATTAAAAGTAAAGATTTTAAGAATCAAAGTGTCTATGATAACAAGACCGACACTCAGGTCACTGCCAACCACATTAGTGAGATCCTTGATTATGTATGGCCGGGTGGCAATGTAAGTCCAAGTACCACAGTTTTGTTATTTTATGCAAACAAGAAGGATCGTTTGTCATATATTATTAAATTTTTCTGTAGGTTATAGGTGCTTACATGGAAGAATTGTCTCTTCGACTGGGGGATGATCAATACTTATGCCCTGCATGGAGGGCAAATGCTCTAATATGTACTCCACCAAGAAGAAAAACCAGATCCCAGCATAAGTAAGAGGCCTTGGAAAAAAATTCAAAAATTGTGTATGATATATCAGGATGCTTTGAAAGATGCATGAAAGAATACTTTTGTGCTGATAAGGTAATACTGTTTGTACAAGAAAATGTAGGGTATAAACCAGATTATGTAATGTGATAACACTTGTCTCTTTTTGGTAGGCATATTTTGCGTTGAATATAAGCAATTGCCACTGGTGCACTTTCGTCCTGAATAGACCGAGGAAGATATTTTAAGTGCTCGACTCGCTGTTTGAATTTAGAAGGGTCCAGAAAAATGTTGAAGATCTGGTATGTTTTTTCCCTATACATTTAGCGATGATATGTTTAATCCAAGCATTACACTAAACCTCTCCGTTTCATAGAGAGAGCAAATTTTGAAAAACATACAAGTGGCTAACAAATATATGGAGTATAAGTTTGATGATGTTTCCAATTGGGAGATTGTAAGCTGTGAAACACCATGGCAAAATGATTCGTGAGTTTGTGGTTGAACTAATGTCATTTATTTTGATGCGTTAATAATGTTATTCAAATTTAGATTCGTTATGATTAGGAATTCGTGTGGAATGTTCGTGCTACATTCTATGGCGCACTTTGACGGAGATAAATTCACAGATGTAGTCTCGCAGGTATTCAAAATTTCTTTTTGGCATTTTCATATATATACACTAGCATGTGACCTTATTAACCCTACTAATATTTTGTTACAGGAAAGGATAAATGATTCTAGGAGACGTACTATTGCAGAAATTGTTCTGTCGAAGACAAACAAACTCGAAAAGGTAAAAAACAGAGTTCTTGAGATCGTGGAGCTGCTGGAAGATTCTTGAAAACTCAAGAAACAAAAATTCCTACTACTGATTCCCTAGAGAATATTTTTATAACATTAAAAAATTTACGCAAAGTTGGGTTGTTTGATTGCTAAAGAGTTTGCGCATGGCGCCGTGTTTATGTCATAAGAATGTTTCATGATTGTGGTTTTGTCGTTCTGCTTAATTTACGATTGTAATCTAAAGTTTGGGTTATTTATGTTATCCAATTTATGGGTTTGATGAGCAATATTCATAGGCCTAGTTTTAGTGCGTATGCTTAAAATACAATTCTCTCCAAAATAGTAACAAAGCAGACATATAAATGAATGGGAATTAATCCCTCCGTTTCAAAATATAAGAGTTTTTAGCTTTGTGAAGCAAATTTATCTAGATTTGTTTTAGGATGTAGGTTCACTCAACTTTGGGGTGAATCTAAACACAAAAATAAGTCTAGATTCATTTTCTTCAGAAACCTGAAACATCTTATATTTTGTAGTGTAAGTGCATACCAAAGTTTGTTAGCATGTACAGTGTTTGATGCGTATCCCGCTCTCATCGGGCATCCCATCCTGATGCAGTGCGGGACCCACCACATATTCACCCTCATCATTACCTTTAGAAAAGGGGGGAACAGGAATCCAAGCCGCCATTGCCTTCCCTTTCTTTCTCTTTCTTCTTCGGGTGCCTTTCTTCTTCTTCCGTGCAACTCCAGCGATAGATGCCGAACTCCAGTAAAACCTTCGGCCACTCATGACCGCGGTATGGTGTAGTGCAGATGATAAGGAGCCCTGACTGCCCATGCATCATGCCACTAAAACGATTGGTCACTAAGAACGAGGAAAATCTCAACTGTGGGCATGAATTTGTGAAATGGGAGAGCAAGCCAGAGGAGGGGAAGGTTAGATCTGAGTTCTTCTTAAGTCAATTTGTTGATTTCATTTTCCAATTTTGGTTCTTCCGTGGATTTGGGATTTGAATCAGGGTTCATCTTTCCCATCCGATTTCAGGATCTGAAGAATTGTAGGCATTTTGAGTGGATGGATGAGTACATTGAGAGGATTAAACTGGAGGGCATAGTTGATCGGAAGGGGGGCGCATCGATTGAGCTCAATCAACCTCATACGGTCGAGAGCTTGGGCTCTGAATCATTGCTACGATGGGTGATGTAGAAGTTAAGGGATAACTGAAGAAACTCAACAAGCAGTTAAGGCAGATTATAAATCTGAAGAAGCAGGCGAACATGATAAATGTTGTATTTTATTTTTGTGCAGTTGCTCTTGGGTTGGTCTATCTGCTGATCATTAAGCAGTAGACACTATAATAAGTGTGTCAATTAGCTTCCTCTTTCTTTGCAAGCCCTGAATAAAAAGCATCATGAATTTGCCCAAGTTTTATCCGTTTGCTTCTCTTTATGCACATGTTCATGTAACAAAATACTCCCTCTGTCACAAAATAGATGTCTTAGGTTTTCCAAAATTTGGATGAATCTATATACTAAATAGTGTCTAGATTTTCAATTTTTGACATATTTGAGACATAGGGAGTAGATAAAAACATTTTGTACGTTTGTTCTTGCTTTTCATATATTAATCCAAACTATTTTTACTTAATTATTCTACAGTGGACATGCATAACACGGGTAAAATGGACCCCTTGCGCATCAGCATCATCTGCACGGCCTCCGGGCACCCTCAATCCTCCATGGATAACACAGTTAACACATGTCGACTCTGAAGAAACTTGAGGGTGTTTCTAGACAGTTAAGATATGAGTAGATCCAATGCAATGTTGGAATGGGCCCACATCTGCCACTAGTGTATGTGTCATTGCTTGGCAATATCACTCTTATACTTAGATGTATCAACTGGGTGGAATCATGTTGGCCAAGTGTCGAGTCACAAAACCACAAATTGATTATGGTGTTTCTAGCCAACCGAGAGAGGTCTATAGCCCATGAAATGTTGGCATGGGCCCACATTTGTCACAAAATGTCTCATCATGTCTTGTCATGGAAGTCTTATACTTATATCTATCAAGTAGGTAGGATCATGTTGGCCAAGTGTTGACTAATACACAACCACAAGTTGATGAAGTATATAGCCCATGCAATGATGCATGGTCCTATATTTGCCACAAAGTGTCTCATCATAATTTCTTGGCATATAGTGTTATACTAAGATCTATTAACTAGGTAGGATTATGGTGGCCAAGTGTTGACTCATATACAACAACAAGTTGATGAAGGAGTTTCTGGCCAACCCATGAAATGTTGGCACGCGCGCCCACATTTGATGCAAAGTGTCTCATCATGTCTAGGCATAGTAGTCTTATACTTAGATCTGTAAAGTAGGTAGGACCATGTTGGCCAAGTGTTGACTCATATGCTACAAGTGTGTGTCATAGAACTCTTATACTTAGATATGAACTCATTAGGATCATGTTGGCCAAGTGTTGAGTCACACAACCACAAGTTGATGAAGGAGTCTCTAGCCAACCCAAAGAAGCCTATAGCATTGGAGTGACTCTGCACACTAAAACAAGTCTATCTACATTTGCTTCGCAAACATAAATCATCTTATATTTTGAAACGGACGGAGTAGGTAGGATCAGTTTTTCTAATTAACGCGCTATCCGTGATGAACTGACCCCACCTTTCAGCGCGGTTATCCGACATCCCTATACATTACAAGAAAAGAAAATTGACAGTTCCTCGACCGCATAGTTGCCTAGTGGCAGTTCCTGCCATCTCCTCGCCTCCTTGTTCCGGCGCAGTGCTTCCCTCTTTGACTCCTCCTATCCTTGTTCTTCTCCTTGTCATCTCCTAGTCTTCTTTATTCCTCGATAGGAAGGCATGGCGAGCAGCCGAATGAAGGTGAACTGCTCCAATCTCCAGGCCGACGGACCACTTGCCAAGATCGGCGAATCCTTCCTAGAGAATGAGGAGTACGTCGATGCCTACGCTGCTTGTTGGAGAGTCTACAGCGACTGGTTTCGCGCGTTAAAAGAACCCGAGTTCCATCTCAACAACTGGATCCTGGTATATCACACACTTCCAGACGTCGGTGACTTCACGTTCCTCAACCTCACCACAGGTCATTGCTTCATGACGAATATAATGGAAGTTCAATGCAGGTTCACAATTCATCCAATCTAACATTCTTTTTTATTTGGATACAAAGTTATTCTTAAATATGCATGTTTACTTGTGTAGGTTCTTAAACATGCATGTTCTTGAACATTCTTAAGCAAAGTTATACTTAAACGTGAAGGTTCACAAGACATGCATGTTTAATTGTATAGGTGCACTCATTTTAGGATATATATATCTAGTACAATTTGAAATATCTAGAAGCTTTGTCTTATATTAGTGAATAAAGGGAGTATTTTCCATTATACATATATCTTAGGGCTAACTGTTCTCTTCATCAAAAGGTTCTACTTCATCGGTGTTTATCGTGGCGTCATCGTTATTGCTCAGAGGGAAGAGCCGCAGAAGATTCGCCTTCTGAACCCACTCACCCGTAAGTCCAACACTGAGTTTCAGGCACAAATACCATCAGATATTATGGCATATATAGCCATCACGAAGTCCCCCATGATGGTGTTTGTTTCCGCAAATTATGAGTATTCAATTTCTTGGGCCGATGAGGCCACCCCGACAGTGGATTTCAATGGAGTATTTGGAGAAGGATTTCAATAGTAGCAGCAGATTATACCTCTGAACTTTAGCTTCTTCTTTTTAGCAAAAGCATCTTTGTGAGTCCCCAGCTTCAGCTTCTTGTTTGAAGCAGAAGCCAGCTGTAGCTTCGTCTGTGAATCAAAAGCATCTTCGCAGGTCCCCAGCTTCATCTTCTTCTTTGAAGCAGCAGCATCTTTGCAGGTCCCCAGCTTCATCTTCTTCTTTGAAGCAGCAGCATCTTTGCAGGTCCCCAGGTTTAGCTTCTTTTTTGAAGCAACAACATCTTTGCAGGTCCCCAGGTTCAACTTCTTCTTTGAAGGAGCAGAACCAGTCCCACTAGTAGCCAGCATAATCTTAACTACTAAAGTAGGATCATCAGAGTCATCTAGGAAGACAATAACTTCTTTCCCTTTGGTCTCCATCTATAAACAAATATAGGAATTTGTAAAAACTAATTTGTAACACTTAAGTAAAAGATCAACTAAGGCATATAATTAGCTGTAATAGATAACAAAGCTAGTAAATCACAACATTGGTCCTATCTAGGCCTAAACAGATATAGGAATTTGTAAAAACTAATTTGTAACACTTAAGTAAAAGATGAACTAATGCAGATAATTAGCTGTAATAGATAACAAATATATTAAATCGCATCAATGGTCCTATTTAGGCCTAATCACGGAAAATCTATGGAGTAGTAAAACATAGCAAATTAATCAAATCTAGTACCCCCTCCGACCAAATTAATTGACTCATATTTGTCTAGATTTGGATGTATCTAGACATGTTTTAGTGCTACATACATCCAAATCTACACAAACGTGAGCCAATTAATTTGGATCGGAGGGATTAAATCAAGAAATCAAAGAAAATCTCTAGGCTAACTTGAGCCGATGGTAGACTAGATTAACATTACAAAATGTCATGGATTAAAATTAATTAAATCCCTAGGTTAACCCTCATCAAGAAATAAAAGCAAATCTAAGCAAATCGACTCGATGGAGATGTAAGACTAAAAATTACGAGTACAAAAGGCTGGAGCTGGAGGAGGGAACCACTAATGAAGTTGAAGCTGTGTACACTTACCGGAGATGGAGGAGGGAGAAAGAGGAAGGCGGCACCGGCGGACAACACTGGAGGAAGGAGAAAGGGGCAAGGGGAAAACTGAAATGGTAAAACCTTGAGGTCGTGGTAACCTTTCCTTATAGTAGTGTATTTTGCTTAAAAAAACTAACGTTTAATTACTGAACATTTATCCTTCCACCTCTATGTCCGGCCCACGAGGATGCGGCTCTGAGTCTTGAGCGAGGGCTGCTACGCTGCGGTGAGGCATGCGCGGGAGGCCAAGATGGGCTGGGCTGGTTGCGTTGCTACCTTGCCAAATTGAAGCCTGATTTTGTTATTCTTTTCTTTTCCTTTTTGTTTTTATTTACTTAGTAAATAAAATTTGCTTTTATAAAACATATAAATTTTTGAAAAATTACATATTCTTCATAAGTACCTGTCTACTAGCCTATGCATAAAGTTTGGTTTAAATTAGTGAAGGTCTAAAAATGACAAATTTACAAAGAACGCGTTTGGTCCAACCTGAACCCCTTTTTCTTACAATGTGACTTTTTCGACCTTCATGAAATAACCTCAATTTTTTTAAACATACTAAAATACACAAACTTAGACAGAAGGATTAGGTTTTTCTATTTTTCGATTTGTTTTGAATTTACGGTGGCACAGTCAAGGTTATAACAAAATCGCGACGTACAACATGCGTGCCTATGGGATGAATCTTCATTCTGTAAGACTAGATCCATGATAAACCAACATGTTGAGATCCTAAAAGTTTTGAGTCACACAACCACAGCTTAACGATGGTGTTTATATAACCCGTGCAATGTTGTCTTGTGCCCATAATTGCCACAAAGTGTCTCATCATATCTTGCCATAGCACTCTAATACTTATACGTATCAACTCGGTAGGATCATGTTAGCCAAGTGTTGAGTCACACAACCACAAGTTGATGAAGGAGTTTTTCTAGCCAACCCACATCTACACAAGTGTGTGTCATGGCTTGGATTATATTTAGATGTATCAACTGGGTGGGATCATGTTGACCAAGTATTGAGCCACACAATCACAAGTTGATGAAGGTGTCTCTAGCCAAGCTACAGAGGTTTATAGCCAATGCGATGTTGCCATGGGCCCACATTTGTCACAAAGTGTCTCATCATGTCTTGCATAGCTGCTGAAAGGATACGGATGTCGCCTAGAGGGGGTTGAATAGGCGATTAAAACTTTTCCGAGAGAGGCTCGACAAAGGCGGAATTAAACTGGCGTTTACTTTGTCAAGCACAACCTAGAAAAACTAAGGTTTACCTATGTGCACCAACAACTTATGCTAAGCAATACAAGCAAAAATGTTATAGCAAGATATAGATTACTTCAAGCACGAAGGCTATCACAATGTAAAGTGCATAAGTAAAGAGCTCGGGTATAGAGATAACCGAGGCACGCGGGGACGATGATATTTTACCGAGTTCCTCCCAACATGGAGTACATCTCGTTTGGAGAGGGGGTGGTATCTAACCACCTACGCCACAAAAGGCCTCCCTTATTCTCCGGTGAATCTCAACCCAACAGGACCGATCCACGCTTCCACTATCGGTGCACTTGTCGGTGGCAACCAGAACCTCTCACAAGGTTGGGGCAATTCTCCACAACTTAATTGGAGGCTCCCAACAAATTCCATGAAGGACACAAACCGTCTATGGTTCCAAGAACCCAAGAGAGACAAGCTCCAATGAGTAACACGAAATGAATCCTCCGAGGAGAACTCAAACCCATGCACCGAATGCAAATTGCAAGAACACCACAAATATGCTCCAATCCCTCACTCTCATGTTCCAAGAAATCTACTAAATCTATTGGGGGAAAAAGAGAGGAGGAATCAAAGAGGGACACAAAATCCCCCAAAATCTAGATCCCCAAAGATACACTCACAAAGAGATGAATCGGTTAGGTCAAAACGTGGATCTAGATCTCCTCTCTCTTCCACTCAAATATGGGCAAGAATCATCGGAGGGGAAGAGATTTATCAAGATTCAACATCTAGAGCAAGTGTGGACAAAGCTTAGACAAAAGGAGGAGGAAGAAGCTTGCTTAACTAAAAACGGGCGAAGGGTATAAATAGTGTCCCAAAAAATCTAGCCGTTTGGGGCATTTTTCTGTCTAGGCCGGTAGTACTGGTACTACCTCTCAGCCCACACTAGTGCGAGAGAAGTAGCAGGGAATCGGGGCAGGCGGGCGCATGTTCCAGGGTGGGGCCAACGCTAGGGCCAGCAGGAGGCGCCAAGGCGGCGCCCAGCGCCAGGCTGAGCGGTCCCAGCGCAGCATGGGGCCAGGAACACGTGCGAGATGTCGCGAGGCGGAGGCAGGGAGCGGGATCGAGTGTGGGTCGGCACGCGCGAGGGAGCAGGTGCGGCGGCTAGCAGGTCTGGCAAGGGAGTGGGCTGGGAGGCAGGGCAGACCTACCTGGGCCGGTCGGTAGTACCGGCCCACCCGGGCGGTACTACCGGGCCGGTCGGGTAGGACCGGACCCAGGGACCGGGCTAGGCAGAAGATAAACCGCAACGCTCAGGTGCGGCCGGTACAGTGGGTGGTAGTACCGATTGGGCCCAAGACAGTTTTTTTTCTTTTTGTTTTTCAAACCAAATAGGCAAATATTCATACGGTCATAACTTTTGAATGGTAGCTCCGATTGACCCAATTCCAATTGCATTGGAAAGAGGACGACATGAGCTACCCTATAATAATAATATGATGATATATCAAGTATAATAATGTGATATACCTCACTTCGTGAGAAACCAAAAAACTGCATAAATCAAAATCGTAACAAGATACAAACGGAAGATCCGATTTTGATGAACAAGAGCTTGTTATGGAGATTAGCACAAGCTCTATATCCTCACATGTATAAGATAAAATAACAACCAAATACGATGATGCAAGTATGCAAAGGTTTGAGCTCTCTCCGATAGATGTGACCGAATTACTCAATCGAGAGCCCCTCTTGATAGTACGGTTATCTACCCTAAAACCGGTCTCCCACACACAACATGAGACCGGAAAAAGGGAAAACCTATCAAGATTATACCTTTGCCTTGAGCATTCCACTTGAGCTAGATGCAGACGAACTTGTCCTTCTCAAGATGGAACACCTATCTTGATTCCTCATCATCGATCCATGATAACCGAGGATGGCAAGCATCAAACATGAGATATACTATAGATGGCGCATTTTGATCTTGCACAACACATCTTCTTCTCATTCCATCGACCTTGAAGCCAACACATGCTTCAAGCGATGCCAATGGACAAATCCTACAAGTGCAACTTAATACACACATTAGTCCATAAAGATTGTCATTAATTACCAAATCCACACATGGGGGCCCACATGTTCTTTCAGGTGTCTTATACTTAGATCTATTAACTATCTAGGATCATGTTGTCCAAGTGATGACTCATACAACCACAAGTTGATGAAGGTGTTTCTAGACATTTAAGATATGTCTAGATCTCATGCAATGTTGGCATGAGCCCACATCTATCACAAGTGTGTATCATGGCTTGGTATAGCACTCTCATACTTAGATGTATCAACTGGGTGGGGTCATGTTGGCCAAGTGTTGATTCACATAAACACAAGTTGATGAAGGAGTTTCTAGCCAACCTAGAGAGGTTTATAGCCCATGTAGATAGTTGGCATGGGCCCACATTTGCCACAAAGTTTCTCATCATGGCTTGCCATAGCAATCTTATAGTTATATCTATCAAGTAGGTAGGATCATGTTGGAGAAGTGTTGACTCATATACAACAAGTTTATGAAGGTGTTTCTAGACATCTAATATATGTCTAGATCCCATGCAATGTTGGCATGGGCTCACAAAGTGTCTCATCATGACTTGGCATAGAAGTCTTATACTTAGATCTATCAACTAGGTAGGATCATGTTGGACAAGTGTTGACTCATATTAGAATAAAAATTTGATGAAGATGCTTCTACACAACTAAGATAGGTCTAGATCCCATGTTGTCATGGGCCCGCATATTCCACAAGTGTGTATCATGGCTTGGAAAGTTTCAACTTCTTTGACCAAAGGATACATGCGTGCCTACAAGCCTATATCAATGTCCATGGATATGCTCATTTAGGCTTCTAAGTCATGCATGATATGTACCAACTGTAATTATTTTGATCATATAAAATGTAAACATACTTCATATATGTGTATTTTGATGCAATATAGTCAGGTGGGGATCCCCCCTTGAAATCTTCAAAAAAACTTTATATTGGTCAAATATGGTGTGTCATTTTGTAAGCTATTGTGGGAATGCATTTTGGTTATTATGTGCATTGAAGTATGTAAACATTTTTGTGAAAGCAATATTTGTGTTGTTTTTGAGAGATGAAAATAGTGTATATTTTTGTCAAATTACTAGAATAATTTTAACAGAAATCATATAAATTCTGCAAAAATCATATAAATTCAGCAAAAATCATAGGGATTCAGGTAAGGTCATAACATGTCCCTTATAACGTTTCCGCACTGTATGAAACATTACATTAACATAAGAAAATGACATTCAGTAGTTTCCACTGCAAGTGAAATAAGAGTATATGGGATCGTGAGATGTTGACACTCCTTTTCCCCTTTTGGATCTTCCTGCTCGTCTTCCTATGCTACCAGATGCTCCCTCGGGAGTAGCTGGAGATCTTGCACCTATAGGAGCTGCAGTTCTTATAGCTAGTTGAGACCTTGCAGTTGACGGGGCAACTGCAGTTCCATGTGATGCAGGGGCAGATGGAGGGGTAGTGGCAGTTGCATCTATAACAATCCAGCTCTTGGAGTCTGTCATACATTTATTAAACTTTCTACCTTGCCTTCTTATCTCCACAACCTCTAAATCTTCCCCTTTGTTATTATTATGTGCAATGAATTCCACGTCACTCTCTGAATCTGACAGTATAATATATTTCACTTCACCGTCTTGTCCTGGAGGTACTGGATTTGGTTGTTGGTCATGGCCCGAAGCTGCTGGCATGGGATGACGATCTTGACCTAAAGATGAAAAAGTTGCACCTTGTGTACGATTCACCACTTGAGATAATACTGGTTCTGTCATTATCACATCATCTTCATCACTTTCTATTTGCACTAGTTTTTTAGTGAATGATTTCTTCTGCCTCAGTGGGCAACATCTGGTTTCATACTTAGCAGGTTTAACTGCAGTTATGACAACAACATCTGGTTCTTCCTCTCCATCACTCATTTCCCACACTTCATCCTTGAAATCACACTTGATGCTACTATGCTTATTGTCTTCTTCACCGTGGTACTCAACGTACACATCAGCCACTCTCCCAGGGCGAACATAATAAGTCATCTCGACACAGCCACTGTCATCATAGAGCAACATCAACCCATCCGCAAGATATTTCCCTGGAATAAGAAAATATAATTTTATCGTTTCCTTCGATGCCATGTGATCTCTAACAAATCCTTTGACTTCACAGGCGAAGTTTTTTCTCACTATCTCTGAAAGCACATCATCTCCTCCAACGTAGTCCAGATTTGGCCCAACTTTGATGCACTCCCCTCCGAAATGAAATCTCACCAACAAAATTTTCCTAGGGTCCATGAATTAGCTGAAATAAAAGTACAATGCGATAGAATTTATGAGATCATAGTTAAAATCAACACAAAAATCAGAAAAAATCCACCCCTTTCATCACCAAAACCATCCCAACAATAGTAGTGGCAAACCCTATCAGTACTTGCGCAACTACGTTGTGTATAAGAGGAGGGGGTCAAGAACGTAACCTTCGTTTACCTCGAGTCGTCGTGTCGTGTCGATCGTCACAGCCTCCGCGATGAACTGCCCACCGTCTTTGCCTTTGCCAGAGAAAGAACCAGGGAATCAGGGGTCACAGAGTATATAACGCGAAGGCCGACCCAATAGTGGCCCAAAACCTGACCTACACCATAATTTGTGCATATAAAATCGTTCAGACGAGGTATATCACAGATGCACGATCTCGAGCATAAAACCACATGCTATCATCGCTCGTACCACTATGATGTTCTAGTGTCGGTGTACTCAAACATCATCATTATATAATAGTATAATAAGTAATAAACATGGGTAAGGTACGATTTTCATGCCCTAAAAGGTTTCCACACCATGCTCAGGTTTATTCGAAGTGTAATTTTTTAATGAATTCATTTCACACCTTTACTCATAGCACTTTTAGAATGATGTATGGTAGCTTTCAAATTTATGCAAAGAATGCGAACATTGCGTGGTCTCTAGACCAATCTGAGTTGGCTAGAAACACCATCAACATGTGGTTGTATGAGTTTATAGCCAACCAAGAGTGCTCTATAGACCATGCAATGTTTGCATGGGCCCACAATTTCCACAAAGTGTCTCATCATGTCTTGGCATAGCAGTCTTATACTTAAATCTATCAAGTAGGTAGGATCATGTTGGCCAAGTATTGGCATATCTACAACAACAAGTTAATTAAGGGTTTTCTAGATTCTTAAGATAAGTTTAGATTCCATTCAATGTTGGCATGGCCCCACATCTTCCACAAGTGTCTTGTCATGTCTTGGCATAGCACTCTCATAATTAGATGTATCAACTGGGTAGGATCATGTTGGCCAAGTGGTGAGTCACACAACCAAAGGTTGATGAAGGAGTTTCTAACCAACCTAGAGAGATTTATAGCCCATGCAATGTTGACATGGGACCACATTTGCCACAAAGTGTCTCATCATGTCTTAGCATAGCAGTGTTATACTTAGATCTATTAACTAGGGAGGATCATGATATCCATGTGATGTCTCATACAAACACAAGTTGATGAAGGGGTTTCTAGCCAACCTAGAGAGGTCGATAACCCATGCAATATTAGCTAGGGCTCACACCTGCCACATGTGTTTTTCATGGCTTGACATAGCACGCTCATACTTAGCTGTATCAACTGGGTGGTATCATGTTGGCCAAGTGCCGAGGCACACAACCACAATTTAATGAAGGAGTTTGTACCAACCCATATAGGTCTATAGCACATGCAATGTTGGCATGGGCCCACATTTGCTGCAAAGTGTCTCATCATGTCTTGGCATAGCAATGTTGTATACTCAGATCTATCAAGTGGGAAAGATCATGTTATCCAAGTGATGACACATGCAACCACAAGTTGGGTGTTTCTAGAAAGCTTAGATAGGTCTAAATCCCATGCAATGTTGGCATGAGCCCACATCCGCCATAAGTGTGTGTCATGTCTTGGCATAACATTCTCATTATTAGATCTATCAAGTAGGTAGGATCATGTTGGCCAAGTGCTGAGCCACACAACCACAAGTTGATGAAGGAGTTTCTAGCCAACCAAGAGCGGTCTATAGCCCATGCAAACCACATTTGCCACAAAGTGTCTCGTCATGTCTTGGCATAGCAGTGTTATACTTAGATCTATCAACTAGGTAGGATAATTATATCCAAGTGATGACTCATATAACCACAAGTTGATGAAGGTATTTCTAGACAGCCCAGATAGGTCTAGATCCCACGCAATATTGGCATGGGCCCACATCTTCCACAAGTGTATCTCATGGATTGGCATAGCACTCTCATACTTAGATGTATCAACTGGGTGGGATCATGTTGGCCAACTGCTGAGCCACACAACCACAAGTTGATGGTATTGTTTCTAGCTAACCCAGAGAGGTCTATAGTGAATGCAATGTTGGCATGGGACCACATTTTCCACAAAGTGTCTCATCAAGTCTTGGCATATATGTTTTATAGTAAGATCTATGAACTGGGTAGGATCAAGTTGGCCAATTGTTGAGTCACACAACCACAAGTTAGTGAAGGTATTTCTAGACAACTTAGATAGGTCTACATCCTATGCAATGTTGGCGTGGTCCCACATCTGCCACAAGTGTGTCTGATGTCTTGGCATAACATTCTCATACTTAGATGTATCAACTGGGTGGGATCATGTTGGCCAAGTGCTGAGCCACACAACCACAAGTTGATGAATGAGTTTCTAGCCAACCAAGAGAGGTCTATAGCCCATGCAAACCACATTTTCCACAAAGTGTCTCATCATGTCTTGGCATAGTAGTGTTATACTTAGATCTATCAACTAGGTAGGATAATTATATCCAAGTGATGACTCATACAAACACAAGTTGATGAAGGTGTTTCTAGACAGTTTAGATAGGTCTGCATCCCATGCAATGTTGGCTTGGGCCCACATCTGCTACAAGTGTGTCATGGCTTGGCATAGCACTCTCCTACTTAGATGTATCAACTAGGTGGGATCATGTTGGCCAACTACTGAGCCACATAGCCACAAGCTGATGGTGGTGTTTCTAGCCAACCTAGAGAGGTCCATAGCCAATGCAATGTTGGCATGGGCCCACACTGCCACAAAGTGGCTCATCATGTCTTGGCATAGCAGTGTTATTTTTAGATCAATCAACTATAGGTAGGATCATGTTGTCCATAGTGATGACTCATGCAACCACAAGTTGATGAAGGTATTTCTAGACAGCTGAGATAGGTCTAGATCTGCCACAAGTGTGTTATGCCTTTGGATGATGCACAATTGTAGCACATATAGCCTTATGCCAACATTGCATGGGTTCTTGACCTATGGGAGTTGTCTATGAACACCTTCATCATCTTTGTGGTTGTATGAGTCAACACTTGGTCAACATGATCCCACCTAGTTGTTACATCAAACTATACAATTACTATCACAACATTGATTCTAAGTATAAAAGTGGTATGCCCATGGCATGATGCACACTTGTGCCTCATATATATCAAAACATTGCATTGGGATCTAGACCCATGGCATCATGCATATTCCATATTTCTGGAGAACTTTCTCTCATATTATTCTTTCTTACAGTGGGAAAACGTGGCCATGATCCTTGTGTTCGTGCCATCCCATGAACGGAATGTTATCCACGCGACTCGCTCCAGTTTGTAACAACAGAACTGGAGGTAGACCTGTGACTAAATCAACCAACTAAAACAGCTAGGTGCTAACCTGATGAAACTGAAACTCTGACAGACTAACAACTAACTGAAGCCGAGCGCGTCGAGCGTGGCGTCCAACTTCGCGTTCCAGGCTCTAGCCTCTAGGTGTCTAACGGAGTCCGTTGAGGTACTTGTGCAGGTGCATCACCTAGCGCTCCTGGCCAACCACGACGAACCCTGGCCAGCAGACTTGACGTTCATATGGTGCACAACCCACCCGCTGTGCGCGGCGAGCGCCAGTAGGAGCCGCACAGACTCCAGCCATGCAACATGGGCAAAGGCCTCCGCGACATCGATTCCCTACTGCTGCACATATCCCTTTTGGCAACAGGGTGAGGCGGTTGTTCGGCTGCATGATGCCGTACATGGTGCACGTGGTCATCGGGTGCGCCTCGCGGCGAGGCAGATGTGATGGCGGTGCAGCTTCAGCTTCGGGTGTCGGAGAGGCTAGATCGGTGCGCAATGATGATGCTACCAGCGATGTGTGATCTACGGGAGCTGGCGTCGATGCAGATGCCGGCGAGTCCTAGCCTGACACCTCAGGTGTAGTGGTACGCAGTGGAGTCAAGTGCACGTAGCAGTCCACCATGAATGCCGTGCTCACAGGGCTGTCCTTGTGCGTGCTCCAGTCCCAGCTCGCGTCCTTGTAAAAGACTATGTTCCATGTGCGTGCACACGCTTGGCGACGGGATCGTAGACACGGTATTCCTTGGTGCCGCTCTCATAGCCGATGAAGACCATTTGTGTGCTCCGGTCGTCCAGCTTCTTCAGGTGAGGACGTGCGCTCTTCACGTACGTCCGCGACGTAGCCGAAGGTCCGCAGACACCAAGCCTCATATGTCGTCATGCCGGTGATGTTGCGCGTGAACGCCCGGTTCAGGTTCATCACGTAGACCGCTGTCAGCACGGTCTCTCTTCAGAAGTAATTTGGCATGCCCTTCGCCTTCAACATGCTTCTGGTCGCCTCTACGACCGTCTAGTTGTGTCGCGCGATCACCCTGTTCTGCTGGGGTGATTACGGCACCGTGAGGTGGCGCTTGACACTAGTGTCGGTGCACTGTGCACAACAGACATACATGGCCGACATGTGAACTCGCCGACGCGGTCCGTGCACAGTACTCGGAGCTTGCGTCCACTCTCCGTCTCCGCTGCTGCTTGGTCCTTGGTGGTCGACATGAAGGTGCGGTGCGCACCCCCGTCGATGGTGAACAGAACGGAGTCCAGGAACCAGAGAGAGGCCCTGGTGATCGACATCAAGCGTAGGCTTCGCCACGGCACACGCTCCTTGTTGGAGAGAAAGGCTTCACTGGAAAATTCAGAGAGAGTGTGATTATGAGAGAATGAACAGAGACAAGTATTTTTGCTGCTCCAACTCCCTAGTCTAGGGTGACATTATAAACCTATATATATCTGAGTTAGTTAGAAACACCTTGATCACCTTCTGGTTGAATGAGTCAACATGATCCCAACTACTTGTGAGATGTAACTATATCATTGCTACGCCTAGCCATGATGCTTGTGGAAAATATGGACCCACAACAACATTTCATTGGTATCTAAAATTAAACAATCCGAGTTGTCTAGAAACAACTGACCAACTTGTAGTAGTATGAGCCAACACTTGCTCAAACATGATCCCACCTAGTTATACTTAGATCTAGCAAGTAGGTAGGATCATGTTGGCAAAGTGATGACACATACACCAACAAGTTGGTGAAGGTGTTTCTATCCAGCCCAGAGAGGTGTCTAGACCCGATGCATGCAATGTTGGCATGGCCCCACATCTATCAAGTGGGTGGGATCATGTGGGCCAGGTGTAGTGACTCACACAACCACTAAGTTGATGATGGTGGTTATAGCTAGCCCAGAGAGGTCTAGACCCCATGCAATATTGGCATGGCCCCACATTTGCCACAAGCTAGTGTGTGTCATGGCTTGGCATAGCAAAATTATAGCTAGATCTAGAAAGTAGGTAGGATCATGTTGGCCAGGTGTGATGACACATACAACAACAAGTTGGTGAAGGTGTTTCTATCCAGACCAGAGAGGTGTCTAGACCCTATGCATGCAATGTTGGCATGGCCCCACATCTGCCATAAGCTAGTGTGTTTCATGCCTTGGCATAACACTCTTATAGCGAGATCTATCAAGTGGGTGGGATCATGTTGGCCAGGTGTAGTGACTCACATAACCACTAAGTTGATGATGGTGTTTCTAGCCAGCCCAGAGAGGTCAATAGCCCATGCAATGTTGGCATGGCCCCACATTTGTTACAAGCTAGTGGGTGTCATGGCTTGGCATAGCAAAATTATAGCTAGATCTAGCAAGTAGGTAGGATCATGTTGGATAGGTGTAGTGACTCACATAGCCACTAAGTTGATGATGGTGTTTCTAGCCAACCCAAAGAGGTCTAGATCCCATGCATGCAATGTTGGCATGGGCCCACATCTACCACAGTTGTGTGTGTCATGGTTTGGCATAGCACAAATATAGTTATATCTATCAACTAGGTAGGATCATGTTGGTCAGGTGTGATGACTCATACAACAACAAGTTGGTGAAGGTGTTTCTATCTAGCCTAGAGAGGTCTAGACCCCATGCAATGTTGGCATGGCCTCACATTTGCCACAAGTGTGTGTCATGGCCTGGCATAGCACTCTTATAGCTAGATCTATCAAGTGGATAGGATCATGCTGGTCAGGTGTAATGACTCTCACAACCACTAAGTTGATGATGGTGTTTCTAGCCAACCCATAGAGGTCTATAGCCCATGCAATGTTGGCATGGTCCCACATCTACCACAGTTGTGTGTGTCATGGCTTGGCATAGCAAAATTATAGCTAGATCTAGCAAGTAGGCAGGATCATGTTGGTCAGGTGTGATGACGCATACAACAACTAGTTGGGGAAGGTGTTTCTATCCAGCCCACAGAGTTCTAGAGACGCGATGCAATGTTGGCATGGCCCCACATCTGCCACAAGCTAGTGTGTCATGGCTTGGCATAGAACTCTTATATCTAGATCTATCAAGTGGGTGGGATCATGTTGGTCAGGTGTAGTGACTCACACAGCCACTAAGTTGATGACAATGGTTTCTATATGACCCAGAGAGGTCTAGATCCCATGCAATGTTGGCATGGGCCCACATCTACCATAGTTGTGTGTGTCATGGCTTGGCATAGCAAAATTATAGTTAGATCTATCCGGTGTGATGACTCATACAACAACAAGTTGGTGAAGGTGTTTCTATAAGTGTTATAATAAGATCTACCAACCGGGAAGGATCATGTTATCAAGTGATGACTCATGCAACCACAAGTTGATTAAGGTGTTTATAGGCAAATAAGTACCCACAACGAAATTACATGGGATCTAAAATTAACCAATATGAGTTGTCTAGAAACAACTGACCAACTTGTAGTAGTATGAGCCAACAGTTGCTCAAACATGATCCCACCTAGTTGTTAATTCTAATTAACTAAATAACTGCTATGATGCACACTTGTACCTCACATAGCCTCATCCCAACATTGCATGGGCTCTAGACTAATCTGAGTTAGCTACAAACCCTTTTGCATTTTGCCTTTGTAATTGGTGTCCTATTTGCCATAAAATGTAAAATTTGGAATATTGAAATAATAAGGTATACCATAATTTTTATCTCCATTGCGATTTGTAGAAAAAATTTGGATCAGACCAATCTATCTAATACTCCAAGAATTTTGGTGTGCATGAATAAACAACCATCTAAACAATTCAGTGTGCATGAACACGAACCAAAACTACATATCACAAAGTAGCAAACACTCCTAAGACATATATATGGATTAAACGAGGTTAATCACAAACGACAAAATAACATCAGTTTCTGCAACAAATAGTTTCAACAAGAACAACTAAAATTTACAGGGGACCAAAGTACCGGTAGCATAATCAAATCTTGGCCTTAGGATCGGTGTCGAGGGGCACGGTATCAATGTTGACATACTTGAGCTTCTTATGTATGTTCATGCTTTTATTGTCCCTGGCCTCCTTGTCATCTCCCATGTTGTCATACTCCTGGATTTATTAAATACGAAGAAGTGAGAAAATTAATTTACTTGAAATATAAATTCAAGATTTCAAAAATTATTATCTTCATGAATAAAATCATATGTAAGAATTTGAATTATAATATAAAATAGGCATGCATGTCATCTTAGCAATACATCGATTGGTATGTAATATGCATCCGAGAATTTTGAAAATATAAGATAAAGGTTATGCATCATAATATGGAATTATCATATTGGTACTAATCTACATTAAGAAAAGTATGCATCTAATCAACTTGCATGCATCTGATATGGTTACTACCAAGTGCATTAATTAGGTAGTACACAATAAAGATATGCCTTCATGAAAACAAGTGCAATAACTTTGCTTGCAAATTCATGGTTACGACCTACAAAAATCAGTTGGTACTTGATCACATTGATTATAAAATTAGTATTCTATCATGATTAGTAATTAAGTAATCTGATTAGATATAAATAAAATTACTAACTCGTATATCGAATCAATATACAATACAATGAAACCACCAACCCTATGCCTAGATCTCATGCGCCCGAGAACTTCTTATGTCAAAGTCGCTGATGTCATCCTAATATTTCTGCTAAAATCTCAGTTGCAACCTAGTTGCAACTCATAATATTTATACTAATTCTTAGTTGCAACCTAGTTGCAACTCATTAAATTCTCAGTTACACCCTAGTTGTAACTTATGTGTAAGTTTCACTTTGCACGAATCACGAGGTAAATCGAATGGTGACAAAGGCGACTGAGACCTAAGAAGTTCTCAGGCGCCTGAGAACTAGTAAACCGAAAATAAAATATGGCTAAATCAACTTGGTGGCAGATCAAATCAATTTACAACGAGAGCAGAACATACGAACATTAATCAACTAACACTCTAACAGAGAAACATCTTGTACTCATCACTGACCTTCACCTCGAACTCATCGCATTCTTTGGGACCTCGAAGGTGGGCGACGTTTGCATCCGGGTACACCTTGCAGTCCTCCTCGACGTTTGCATCCGGGTACACCTTGTAGTCCTCCTCGACGTTTGCATCTGGGTCATATTCATCCTCCTTGAAATCGAGGATTTCCATGCGCTTCGCCTGCTTCTCGTCCCGATCTGTAGAGGGAGCCACGACATAGTCCTACACCTGATCCTCATGGTCACCGACGACCACTACGTCGGAAGCCGGAGCAATTACGGCGGGCCCAGGAGAGTCCAGACTACCTGTAGCAGCAGCACCGACCCCTACAGCCACGACCGCCACAGGGGCATCCTCTAATCCTCCACTTGGCTGCATCCCCGGCTCATCACCAGGGACTTGCTTCATGGCATACGAAAGGAGGAGGGTGGTATCGTGGTGTGCAGTCCAGCGGCCTGAGGAATTTGGGTTTTATCTCGACAAATGTGAGCACTAGGCCGGTCCAACTCCGCGCCCTACCACTGGGACCTGGTAGCACCTCAGGGCATCTCCACCGGGCCAACGCATCCCGTCCCAGCATGTCCGAACTCGTCCACCGGGCCGACGCATCTCCCACCAGATGTGCACGGACAACTCGTCCTACCTGTTGGTGTCGCTGTCCCACCTGTCAGCCACGGCGGTGTTGATTCAGATGCGCGCAGAGGCATCAATTCAGACGCAACCACTAACCGGTGGCAACCTGCACCATCAATGGCGACGAGACTGCACACTAACTAGCTAGAAACATCAATGCTGTATCCTAAGCCTCCATGCCGGAATCCAATGCCGGCCCTTTTTAACTGGCCGTCCACGGCCATTTTCTCCACACAGAACCACATCCTCTCGTCTTCTCCTTTTCGTTTTCCACTACCTGTAGCTAGCCATGGCCGGCGGCGCTGGATCGAGGGAAGGGTGCGGCGGACGTGGACATCGAGGGAGGCATGGAGGACGCGACCAAATCACCGTGCCACCACGCTCTCCCTCACCGCCATCATCGCTCGAAGATTTCGACCCAGGCACCCAGTTCGCCGTGGCCATCCACCTCGGAATGGTGCGTGACAGGCTGCTCCTGCCCCGCAGGTTCGTGTCGCTGATTGGTGAGGAGCCGCCCCGCTCGCCATGCTGCAGGCAAACGGCTTTAGGATAGGCAGGTACCTCGACAACGGCTGGGAGTGCTTGGCCCGCTCGCACCAGATCAAAGCTGGCAACTTCCTTGTCCTCAGGTACGACGGCGAAGGAAAGTTCGGCGTCAGCGTCTTCGACCACACCATGTGCCGTCGCTGCTACCACTCCGACTCCGATGAGTAGGCTAGGCTGTGCACGCGCCATGTATGATGTATCAATGTAGGCATTGGCCATTTGCAATGAAAATCTTTATTCGATCGTCAAATATATTACAAATAAGTATACAAGGCCAACCATTCTGCCCTTGTCAAGGTCATGGAGTACTTTGACTAGGGATGTGGTGAGCTTGTGAAGGATTGCATCATCAGTATATGTATAATGATGTTTCTTTTGGTTTACTAATGTTAGTATTGATGTTGAAACAGCCATTGTATGTATTCGTGCAAACTTATTTAAAATGCAAAATATTATTGGCATCGACAAACTTATTATAGAAGGGAATAAAAAAATATGCTTACCTACACATTTTGAGATCAACGGCCTGTATATGACTAGAAGACCATTTAAGCCCCAGGATACAGGCCCGCGAAGCTCAAGTTTTTCATGTGCAGGCCAACAGGGAGATAAGTGAAATAAGTATGTGTCATGTTGATTTGTTGAGAGAACCTCATGCCAAGTCATGAATTCAGGGTATATAAGCTAGTCGAATCGCTCCTCGCTCGGCGACATGGGACTAAAGTCCCACTCGCGTCAGTTCTTCCCGCTATGGTTTCCGTTGGGCCTGAAAGTGCCCATTACTGTTTGATGCCTGGGATTAAGAAGGGCTGCCCCAATCTACTTGATGCCCGGATGAAGCCGTGACGCGGGCGCGGGAGTAGGAATTAGGCGCATGCACGCCGAGTCTTACTTTTTTCTTCTATCCTATTTTTTTTATTTTTCTACTAAAAAATTTAAACAAAATAGCTATTTTACAATTTTTAATTTTTCAAATAAATTACATATTCTTGACAGGCACCATTTGTATAGCATGTGCAAAAATTTTGGGATCATTTGATGAACATCGAAAAATTGAGAAATTTACGAACAACCCTTTTGGTCTCACCTAGGCCTCTTTTCCTAGAAATGTGTTTTTATCAACTTACTAGTTGTGTGTCACTACACCTGATCATCATGATCTCACCCACTTGATAGATCTTAGAGTGCTATGCCAAGTCATGACACACACTTGTGGAAGATGTGGGGCCATGCCTACATTGCATGGGATCTAGACATGTCTGGGCTGGATAGAAACACCTTCACCAACTTGTTGTTGTATGAGTCATCACTTGGCCAACATGATCCTACCTACTTGATAGATCTAAATATAAATTTTCTATGCCAAGCCATGACACACACTTGTGGCAGATGTAGGCACATGCCAACATTGTATGGGCTATAGAGCTCTCTGGGTTGGCTAGAAACACCATCATCAACCTAGTGTTTGTGTGCCTCAGCACTTGGCCAACATGATGCCACACTGTTGCTACATCTTATTATAACACAACTACGCCAATTCATGACACACACAACTGTGGTAGATGTGGGCCCATGCCAACATTGCATGGGCTATAGACCTCTCTGGGTTGGCTAGAAACACCATCATCAATTTAGTGGTTGTGTGAGTCACTACACTTGACCAACATGATCCCACCCACTTGATAGGTCTAAGTATAAGAGTGTTATGCCAAGCCATGACACAGTCCTATGACAGATGTGGGGCCATGCCGACATTGCATGGGATGTAGACCTCTCTGGGCTAGATAGAAACACCTTCACCCTTCACTTTGTTGTGACAACAAAGTTAATTAAGTATGAATCTCTAGTTCGTATTGTCATCCTTTCTAATTATTCTACATAACTGCTCATATGTGCAAATTAGGTAGTTCATTAATCTTGTTTTGAGCTCCAATTTTCTCCTAGTGATCTTGTTGTGTTGAATTATTGAGACAATGTGGAGTCCAAAATGTACACAATTTGGCTAGAAAAGTTAAGAAAAATATTGGTAAAATATAGTCTATTCAAAAAATATTAGAGAATTGTTTCTAAACATTAGTTGAATTTTGAATCTAAAATAAAAAACTACTACGAAATTAATTAGTAAGTTTTTCATGTAAAACAAATTGGAAAAGATGTTCAGCAAACAAACAACAAGCTTGCATATATAAGATGGCGAGTAATTAAATTTGTGCACACTTATTCAAAATGCAAAATATTATTGTAGTACAAAAGGGAATGAAAAAATATTCCTACCTACACATTTAGGCCAAAAATCTAGGTGTCAGGTAAGGATTTCTAGGGGTTAGACCTTTCTGATGTGATAGTAGGTCTATGCTGTGACAAAGCATCCTCTACCTATAAGTGATTTTTAAAATTTTCCAAGGATCATGTTGTCCAAGTGGGTGAAGATGTTTCTGGCCAGCCCAGAGAGGTCAAGATCTCATGTAATGTTGGCATGGGCCCACATATTCGACGAGTGTGTGTCATGGCTTGGCATAGCACTCTTATACTTAGACGTATCAACTGGGTTTGATCATTTTGGACAGGTGTTGAGTCACACAACTACAAGTTGATGAACGATATTCTAGACTACCCAAAGAGGTCTAGATCCCATGCAATGTTGGCATGAACCCACATCTAACACGAGTGTGTGTCATGGCTTAGCATAGCACTCTTATACTTAGATGTATCAACTGGGTTTGATCATTTTGGCCAGGTGCTGAGTCACACAACTACAAGTTGATGAGGGATATTCTAGCCTACCCAAAGAGGTCTAGATCCCATGAAATATTGGCATGGTCCCACATCTGCCATAAAGTGTCTCAACATGTCTTGGCATAGCAGTCTTTTTCTTAGATCTATTAGTTGATATAACAGGTCATGATGAGATGTCAATGTTTTCCTAAGAAAGCCTTGATCTTACTAGTGGCATAAATACGGTTATTGGTGAGTAATTTTAGGAACAACTAATTAAAAAAGTTCAAAAAATAGTGGCATCTTGGCATGGAGTCTTTTTATGTATCCTACCACCAAGGAAAAATAAGAAACACTGGTTAGAATATCACTTCTGAAACTGGGCTAGTAGCTATGAAGACGTGTGGCTTTCGACTCAATCCCCTTCCCAAAACATATTTTGTCTGAATGAGGCCACATTTGGCACACTAGTGTATCTTTGGGACACAAGACTGATGGGTTTGTTTGTACAAAACACACATTTTCCATTTTTTAAGTGGAAAAATTTGTATTCCCTTTGTTTGCTTAATTCTAGAATCTTCTATGATGTATTCGAGTTTTAACTAGCTAATATCGTTTGCTTAACTAAATATAGACTCAATACTTCTTGGATTCAATAATTTTTTGTGCTTAACCAATTTTAATACAACATAATGATGATATGTCACATTCAGTAGTTTGTCAATGTCAATATAGTAAAACAAAAGCACATGCAACGCAACTGATCCAGCCGTTTAGGGCGGATGCGCGTCAGCCATTTAACAGGCCAGACCAACAGTGGCCCAGCCATGCGTGTAGGATTTTGCCAAATACCTAGTCTCCATTCCTCCCCGAACAAACAATCCCATCTTTGTGACACGGCGCCGCGCAGCGCCGTCATCGCTCTACTGTCGCAGACGCCGTCCGTGTCTCCATAGAAAGATAACTTCTCTCTCGCGGTAGATTTACCCGGCACACTTGTCGTCGTTAATAAGGATTCCTAGCACCAAAGAGGTACCATACATGTTGGTCTCTTACTACCACTAAATTTCTCCCAATTAGTATTACTGATTAGATCTATATTCTAGCATAGTGTCCCACTTGTTTTGACACAATTGGTTTGTGCAGTGGTGGGGATATCTATATGACCAAATTTGATTTGACGTTTCAATAGGGATTTGTGGACACCACGGTATTCAGCTACCAACAAGTATATCATGTTGTTTATTTCTTTCTTATCATGTGTTTGGCAGATTTTGTTGTTTATTTGAGCCATTAATGCGTGTTAGTGTCTTGGACCTGCATGTAATTTTTGAAGTTTTATGTGCATGTTTGATATTAAGAGTAATTTCTCTTTTTAGTCATAATATAAATTTGATGAAGTCTAGTATTATGAAAAATTTGAAGACAATAAACTGCTAAAAACATCAAGATATATATAATTTCATGACTCTTAGACCTTCTTTGACGTGGTAATCTAATTTTAATCACATATTTTTTATTAGGTCTTCCCGTTCTACGTGAGAGCATGTTTCCTTATGCCATATTTCGTGCGCAAGGACGACACAGAGAGTTTCACTGCTATTCTAAGGACCAAGGAGGACTTCAAATTTGATGTTGATGTCACAAACCAACCAGGTCTAACCTACATTAGTGGCAGAGTATGGAAGGAAGTTGCAATAATCTACAATATTCAACTTGGCCAGAAAATGTACTTCACTATGAACACCAAAGTTCCTTGGAATCGTTTTACAACTGGGAACCTCCCAGTCACCCATCCAAGTAGTGTTCCAACGTAATTCATCTTGTACCAATCATATCATATTTTATTATAATCATTTTTACATTTAATTATCTCAAATCATAAATTGCAGCATATTTCTGACTCTCGCCTAAAAGATGTGGCATTGTTGAATCTATCAAGTCCACCAACGGAACTAAGATAAACTGGAGGATGATGAAGACAATCATAAAAACTGTAGAGACTTTGCACTACAGGCTATCACGTTATTATGTTGGAGATTATATACCAGGATCAACTGTAGCAATGGTCCATACCCTAAACTGGACTAACTGTCGCAGCCAAACGAAACATCTGGTAATCATTAGCAACTTGTTTCTTTCTTTTTAAGTTTATTTTTAATGTCAAACTGGTCTTATTTGTTACTCCCTCCGTTCACTAATATAAGATATTCCACCGTTCAGAAATATAAAACATTTTAGCTCTGTAAAAGCAATGGATCTAGATGTATTTTAGTGCATAGGTTCACTCTGAATTTATATACTCCCTCTATCCTAAAATAGATGTCTCAAATTTTTTAAAATGTGGATGAATCTAGACACTATTGAGTATATGGATTCATTCAAGAATTGAAAAACCTAAGACATCTATTCTTGGACGGAGGGAGTACAAAAGTTGTCTAGAAAAATTTGTTTCACAAAGCTCTCTCTAACGCGTCTTATATTTCTAAACGGAGGGAGTATTAGTGAACGGAAAGGATTATCTTTAGTGAATGTAGGGAGTATGATTTCTGTTCCATTCCAAGTTTAACTAGAATTTTTTTTGGTGTCGTGCTAATTTATTTTTAAATCAGAAACTCTCAAAACGTCTTGTCCCAAATACGATGGACAAAGAAGGTGGCATGACCATTGTGTGTTATCCTCACATAATGGTGAAGGGGTCATACACCATTTAAAACAAGGATGGCCATCTCTATGTGAGTAGCTGGAAGAATTTCATGGACAAGGAGCGTACACTTGGATTGGGTGTCAAGATGCTGTCATTGATGTACCAAGTCGAAAAAGGAGCTTACTTGTTTGTTTCCTGTTTTCTTGATGATGTCCTGTAGTTATTTTTCGTATCAAATATTGCACTTGCTCTGTTAGTGAACACCCGAATTATGTTATCCTATTTGCTTTTTGGTAATATCGGTTTCAAGTTTTAAGCCTACACGACATGTGTTCATACATCTACGTTAATGCTCGATTATTAAGTTCAAAATGCCACGTATACAAATAATTCTCCATGCCAACATACTCCCTCTGTTCCAAAATTTAAGATGTTTTAGTTCTGTGAAATGAATGTAAACGGAACGGAGAGACTATGAAGTACGAAATTAAGAAAATATGGACAAATAGAAGAAAAAGAAAAGGAAAATAATAAAATCGTATCTGGGCCCGTTGTACAGCTCTCGCGGATGAGCGGAGCGGGGAGGACGTGGGCCAACTCTTCAGTTGCCTACAAGGCGGCCCATGAGTCTATCGATAGAAGCATCACGCGGCGGCCTTTCCGACTTAACATTAGTTTACTATAAAATACATAAATAGTTTACTCGTCCCACAACCATGCCAATCCTCTCCTCTTGCCGCCACCCCACGTCCATCTTCTCTCGACATATCTGCTCCAGTTCGTGACGTCGATCGGCCACCGTCCGTGAGCCCTAAACTCGCTATTGCTTGTACATTTATATTAAATTTGTAGGCTATCTCTGATTTTATTGTCTAGATGAACTACGTAGTATACAATATATTAATTGTGTCGTTGATTTATTTAGATATTTCACAGTACATTATTTGTAATTGTTGAATATGTGCATGACTGATGTTTTTGATGTGTGTACTAGTGTATGACATGTATAATGGATTTATATGATTATGTTATTGTTTTAGGAGACATGGAGTTGTGCGAAAAATGCAAGAGTATGTGCGACTCCTTGACCTCAGGGTGATTATTTAGTGTCTTTATGCATGAAGAGTTTGAAGATTCATTGGTACGAAACACACTATTTTCCTTGCACTATTGCTATCTTGTAACCTTTCTTGGCGGCGCTCTACCTTTTTTAATTGTGTGTATATTCGGTTAATTGTGCGTAGATTATTCCGTGCAATGCAAGGTTCATGTTTAATGAATATGTAGAAGAGAAGACTAGTGTGCGCTTTCTTGCACTTGGGCATGCATATGACGTCGATATGGTGAAAGAGAAGGCTTTGACCCGCATGGGTGGTGATGGATGGAAAGAATTCGTTAAACATAACCATGTGTTTGGGGGAGATCAAATAATTGTGTTTTCGTTGGGAGGAAAAACACCGAGTATCAGTATTGTCTATTTCAGCGGTGGCAAAAAAGACCCGTATGACTCTACTATCATCTCCCAAGTATGCGAACTGAGTGAAGATGAGCATGGGAACCTCTTAAATATTATACATTCAGGAAGTACTACTATTGGGGTCCCATTAGTTACCCGTTTAACACGCACCAATCTTGCGAAACACAACATGCTATGTTATCCTTGTACTCCCTCTGTCTCAAAATAGATGTCTCAATTTTGTAAAAAATTGTCAAAATTTGGACGAATTTTGTCGCGGTATTGCCGACGAGTACGCCATGGAGGGGTCCTCACAGTGCGTGTTTAGAGACGTGGGGGAAGGCGGACGGTTGACGGGTACGAGGTAACATAGCTTACCCAGGTTCAGATCCCACAACGGTAGCGGAATCCACTCCTGCTATAAGTCACTATAAGGACAATAAGCCGAGTTACAGGGATTGGTTCGCTGTGCGAGGTGACTAGAATGTCTAACTTATCGTGTCATAAAGGCTCCCATAGGCCCGACTTATATAGTCGCCAGGTCCTAGGGTTACAGGAAAAAGTCCTAGCCGGACAAGTTATAGAGTTCTACACGATTTACAGCTAGTCTAACGTGTCTTGCACTCCAAGGCTCTGGGTACGTCGGTGACTCCTCCGTAGCCTTCCTTTATCCGGCATGGGCCTCCCTTCTGTATCCATCTAACTGGGCCGCCCAGCAGACCATGGGCCATGCTACCTACTATGGGCCACCCGGGTTATCCCGATAGGAGACACTCTATGAGGATACCCATATAGCATATCCCCAACAGTAGCCCCCGGAGAACTCCAAGATCTTGCGCCGTCTTGCCTCTTCAGGGTGAATGTTCTGTCTAGATGGATGTCACCAAATCGTCAAGCACTATCTTGTAGTCCTCCCAAAGAACCCTGCAAGGTTTTCTCCGTCTTCAATTTATAAGCCGGAGAATTGCTGAATCTTCCATCGTACTCTTCCATAGCCGGAATGGATCCGTACATGCCGGAATCTTCCGATGTGATGGTTCATCTGCCAGTGACAGCTAGGGCGATGTAGACATAGGTCAGCAAAACCTCGTAACTCACACATGCAGAGAACATAATCATGTCCATTTTTCCTGCGCGAGCGATACGAACCGTTGGCGGCGACGGTTGGGAACATGGTGAAATTTTGGCGCACGCGCCCGCACACGTCGCCCATGCGTCAACCAGTCAATCATCTTGCACGAATCTTGACGCCAGGAGTTATAAATTGTAACTGCGATGTAATTTTATTTTTCACCTAATTCTCCTCCTGAGTCGTCTTCTTCCTCCAGCGAGCGCCTCCTCGAGCTCTCCGCGCGATTGCGAAAAACCCTAGTCCCTCAATCTCCCCAGTCACCACCTCAATCTCTCCAATGGCCACCAGCAACTCTGCTCCCTCCATGGCAGCGTCAGGTGATGCCGCGGCGAAGATGACGAGCACCATCCTCGTGCCTCTAGAAGGCCTGGTGATCCCCAAGTCCATGGTGGTCGAATCCACTGGCGGCGACCACAATCCAGTGGCACTGGAGCTGCTGGAAGAGGAAAATGACTCCCACAAGGGGGACTGGCGCAATTCATGTCGTGGTATTGCCGACGAGTACGCCATGGAGGGTTCCTCATAGTGCGTGTTTAGAGACGTGGGGTAAGGCGGACGATTGTGGACAGTGCAGGTAATACAGATCCCACAACGGTGGCGGAATCCTACTCAGCTATAAATCAATAAAGGCACACGCCAAGTTACGAGGATTGGATTGGTTCGCTGTGCGAGGTGACTAGAAAGTCTAATTTATCGTGTCCTAAAGGCTCCCATAGGTCCGACTTATATAGTTGCCAGGTCCCAGGGTTACATCAAGAGAAACAAAGGACTCTATATAGATGTCTTTCTAGAGAAGTTACATCCAGATCCCAAGTAAGCCAAGATGTAATCTAGCTTAAAACCTTTTTAAGGGTGGTAGTACCTTAGTTGCCTTGAAGCCAACTTGTAACCTCTAGCCTTCCCAAATCTCGGGACGAGATTTCTTTTAAGGGTTGTAGCCTGTCACATCCCAAAAATTTTCAAATTTTGAAATGTGAAAAATACATACATAAAAGAAATAATCGTTGAAATTTAGGGTGAAAAGAAACTTTTTCCTTCTAAATGGAAACACCAAAAACCCTAAAACCCTAATGGAAGAAAATCATTTCCAAGATATCTCAAAGACTATGGATTTGATCCATATAAAAATTCAGCAACAAATATTTATAAATGATCAAAATGATAAACGAAAATATTATAAAACCATAGAAATTGGTTTCATTTAATTTGGAGCCATGGATAAAAATTTATGAATTTAATAAGATAAAAGGAAATAATTTCCAAGGCTAATAAAGCTCCTATCTAAAATCCATATCAAATTGTGAGCAAATTAATCCTGAAAGGATTTAAAAAGATAAACAAATATTAAATAAAATTATACAAATTGGAATCACCAATTTTGGATGTATAAATAAAAAGATATGAATTTTATAAGACAAAGAAAGAAAGAAAGAAATAAGGAATATTTAAAAGACATATTAAATCTTGGCCAAATCCATAAACAAATGAAAGTATTGAATAATAAAAAGGAGTAAAATATTATTCAAATAAAATCATAAGGATTGAACAATATCTGATTTTATTTAAATAAAGACAAATGGCCTAAACTAAATAATAAATCCCATGTAAATTATTTAGAAGACAATTTAAACCTTGAGTTAAATCCATAAGCAAATGGAATAAAGATAATCCAGATAAAATAAGGGAATAAATATTATTTGAATAAAAATTAATATGGACTTTAACCACATTTGATTTAAAGGAAGACAAAAATCCCTAATATAAATGATTAATTAAATCATGGAAAAAATAATTGGAATCGCCAAAATGAATTAGAAGTTATCTAATTAACTTAAAAATAATAAAGGATTAAATAAATAGAATTATATGGTTTGGAACCATAATCACATTCATTTAAATAAAGACAAGGGCCTCATTTAAATAAATATTAAATCATATTAAAATATTGGAAATAATTCAAAATGAATTATTTAAGCACTCTAAAGAATAAATAAAACCTCCTAAAGAGGTTTGTTGAAAATTTGAATTTAAATGGATGCTTGAATAGTACCTCCCACTCCCCCGCGCAAGCCTAGAGGCTCGGCAACCACTTCGACTGAGTGCCACTGCCCACTGCCCCGACTCCGACGGCCTCCCCCGGTAACCCTAGGTCGTCCCCTCCTCTCTAGTTGATACTCACATGCTCGCATCTCTCACCTGCGTCTAATGGAACCTCTAGTTTGTCTTAGCGTGCACCGTAGCCTCGCCAACGACGACGAACAGACCCGCCCGTTGCTAGGAGCTTCTCCGACGAGCAATCGCCGGCAATCTCGTGCTCCCCTTAGTATACGGAGACCACCTCGAGATTTAGCACGTCACGGCGAGTCTGGTAATCATCTTCCCCCTCTCTCTCGCTTCCTAGGTTGGCCGGAGCACCGTTAGCAGAGTGTCGCTGCCACGCCGCCGTCCCCAGCACCGCTAGGCAATGGTCGCTTGCTCATCAGCCATTTGATCCAGATCCAGCGGTGTAGATAGATAAATTAACGAACCGTTATATCTTGATCTATGACGCACGATTCTAATTTGATCCAACGGCCGTAGCTGCGTGATTCACACGGACCGTTATCGGCCAGTAAGAACGTGACGCGTGGCACATACTTCGTTTTTAAAACAGAAACATTTCTATTTAGTGTTTGGATTTGAAAAATTCATAACTTTTAATTCACATGTCCAAATTTTGCAAAATTTATATCATTAAAATTAGGAAACAGAAACCTTTGCAACCATGACCTTAGTTTAGAATTTTGCTTCTGGAAAATTGGTTGTTTATGCAGAAACATTTCTAGGCTTATTTTGAGTATAAAAATTATTCTAGAAATGATTTTTGAGTAAAATCTTCTGCAAATGTTTTGTTTTGAACCTACTGACCATAAAAACAAACTTTGGATTTAAAAGTATATTTCGTGACACTAAGGAATTATTCCTTGAATAAAAGCATTTCTAGTAAAATAAAAATTGTTGATTATGTTCTAAAAATAATTTTTGAGTAAAACCTTTTGCAAATGGTTTTATTTAAACTCTCTGACCCTAAACACTATGTTTTGGATTTAAAAATGTATTTTATTAATACTAGAAGTTATTCTTTGATTTAAAGCATTTCTAGCAAAACAAAAATGATTTAAATGGCCTATTTTCACTAACTTGATTTTAAATGCTTTTGCCACTTTTATAAATGAACAATAGGTATTTTAAAAAGTTTATAACATATTATAAACCACCTTTCCAAATAAAACAATCTTTTGCATGCTTGCAATGATTATTTTGTTTTCTTTATTTTATGTGATAATTTGTTTGAATGCTAGTTGAAATTGTGCCTTGCTTGATTGAATTGTAGTGAACCTTGAAGAGTGTGACAATTGCAAGATCAAGGAGTGAATCTATATTCTCTACCAAAAAGTCAAGTGGTACTTCATACTTTTGTCCCATTATTTTCACCATGCATTAGTGATATTTTGAGTAGGTCTTGCATGGAATTTTCTAAGTATAAGCTATGCCTTGGGAAATCCTAGTAGATGATGCCTTAGAAGATTTTCCCTAAGTTGAGATTCTTGATACTATTATGCTTAGCCTAGCTAGTAGAAAACAAGGGTGGATTACATTCATGCTATGAAATATTTCTAAGTCTATGACTTGTGTTTTGTTTAATAAAACAACTATGTGAATGAATCACCTGGGTGGAATGGAAAGAATGGTTTGTGTTGAGTGGTTACATAGGGCCCCATATTTATGGCCTACCCTAGTGTATCTCACTTGTGGAATGCCATCCGGGAACAAAGATATTTGAGATGTCAAATGTTGAGAAGCTTCAAGTGCAGCCACATGGCATTATGGGCTCTGCCTGGATCATATAGGTTGCAATAACTTAGCCAGATGGACAGTTGATGGTAGGGGGCGATAGGTTTGGAGCGCGTCCATTTTGGTCTAAGGGAAGGCTTCTGAAAGATCTTGTCTCAATGCATGTCGAGCCTTGTGGGGAAAGTGCACCACCTCTCGAGAGAGTAAAATCTAAGTACTTATCCGTGTCCCCGGAAATGGACAATTTGAGCATCATGACATGGAATCTATCAAGTATCTCCTCATCCCAATTTCTAAGTTAAAAACTTGTGGTTGAACAAGGGTTAAAGGATCACCAATATCTATTGGTAGATGCCTTGGGTGATTTTGATAAACAAAAACTTAGAGTTTTCAACTTATAAGGAAAACCTTATTTTGAGAAAAGCAAGCCTAAGCTCCACTTAGCCAAATGCATATAGATGATAGATACCGCTATTCTACCATAGTATCACTTGCCAATACAATTCAAATGTATTGACCCTTGTGGCTGTACTTATTATGTTGCAGGTTTGTTTGATGTTAGTTAAGTGTCTTGAATAGGATTACAAGTCTACAACCAACAGCATTGCCTATGGAACTTTGAAGATGAAGGACTCCAAGCTATATAGATATTTCTGTTGCATTGTAATGAGATAGCCAAATGAGCTATGTAAGATGTAATGAATTATTTTATTCCTGGTCATAAAGTTGTATTATGACCTTTTTTCTTGATATTACATCTTAAACTGTGGATTCTAGCTATTGATCCAGGGACTAGCATTGTAAACACAGGGATCTCTACCTCATCAGGTTGGGACCTCTACAGATGGTATCAGAGCACTGTGTTGCCTGTAGGATTGTAACCCTAGGATTTGACAAAACCCCTTTGGAAAAATAGGAGTTGTATTTTGTTCAAAACTTATTTACAAACAATCTTGTAAACTCCTTCCTCAACCTTTTTGGTTTTGATTCTACATCTTCCCTCTTTTCAACTTGATGGACAAAGCCTTCACCATGAGCAAAGACTTCAATATCACCAAGGACTTCAACTTGGACATCACTAAGGACTACAAGTGAGACAAGAAATAATACTCAAGACTTGGAGAACTAAGGAAACACGACTTAGAAGAAATCGTCATCACCTTTGAGTTTTGTGACCAAGATGCAAGAAATTTTCCAAGGATACCATGAGCTTGTTCAAGAAGAAACAACTAAGAAGAATGAAATTAGCTCAAGTGAACCATATAGTTGGACCACCATACTAGTGTTTAGTTGAGATCATATATTGATCACACCAACTTATGTGGTGTAGCAAAAATATTTTGTTGCCAAAAAATGTGCTTGAACCTTGTTGTTTGAGTGGAATACTTGTTTGTCTTTGCTTGCACATTGTTTGTGTGAATTGTTGTGTGTGTGATTAGAATTCTTCCTCTAGAATCTTTTGCCTATTCTAATCCCAATCCAACCCAAACAGATGACTTCTCCAGGAGACTCCAACATCAAGGATGGTGAAAACAACAACCAAGAGATGCACATGAGAGAACAACTATTAGCAACCCAAGCCCAGTTGAATCAAGTGAGAAATCGGTTTTTAGCCAAGAATAATGAGTTAGACCCAACCATATAGAAGTTTTTGCAAACCCAATCACAATTGTTGCAAAGGATGACCCATCAAATGATCAACATGATAAGCAACCTTTTCCAAGGAGATTATGACAATAATTATATCAAGGATGATATTATAGAAGGAACTCAAGCTTTCAATATTTGTGGAGAAATAGAACACACATATAAAGAGCATGTGGACCAATGCCATAACTGTGAAGAGAAACATCCATCTAAACAATGCCCCACATCTCAAGTGACTTGTTTCCTATGTGAAACAAGATGGAATGCATCAAATGTTTGGAAAATTCCATAAGGGAACAACTTTTACCAAGAAGGATAAAGACAAAATCAGAACCATGCCTCATAAAGCCACACCCAAAATGACCACAAAGTGTTGTTACTCATGTGGAGAAGAAGGTCACATCTCTAGTGACTGCCCCAAGAAGAGAGAAAGATTTCCCACCTTTGTGGTGAAATATGAAGAGCATGAACTAGAAGAACTCCTAGCTTTGGAGAGACCCAAGAAGAAGAAGAAGAAAAGCCAAGAAAACAAACAAGAGACAATGATACCCAAGAATAATAAGGACATTAGCCAAGTGATGTGCCACAAATGCAAAGAGCTAGGCCATTATGCATCACATTGTCCAGAAAATAAGAAGTACAAGACAAGCAAGCCTATGAAGGATCTTAGCCTTGTCACATGTTTCAAGTGTGGAAACAAAGGACACTATGAAGATGTTTGTCTAGAGAAGTTACATCCAGATCCCAAGTAAGCCAAGATGTAATCTAGTTGAAAACCTTTTTAAGGGTGGTAGTACCTTAATTGCCTTGAAGCCAACTTGTAACCTCTAGCCTTCCCAAATCGCGGGACGAGATTTCTTTTAAGGGTGGTAGCCTGTCACATCCCAAAATTTTCCAAATTTTGAAATGTGAAAATAAATAAACAAAAGAAATAATTGTTGAAATTTAGGGTGAAAAGAAACTTTTTGCTTCTAAATGGAAACACCAAAAACCCTAAAACCCTAATGGAAGAAAATCATTTCCAGGATGTCTCAAAGACTATGGATTTGATCCATATAAAAATTGAGCAACAAATATTTATAAATGATCAAAATGATAAAACAAATATTATAAAACCATATAAATTGGTTTCATTTAATTTGGAGCCATGGATAAAAACTTATGAATTTAATAAGATAAAAGGAAATAATTTCCAAGGCAAATAAAGATCCTATCTAAAATCCAGATCAAATTGTGAGCAAATTAATCCTAAAAGGATTTAAAAAGATAAACAAATATTAAGTAAAATTATACAAATTGGAATCACCAATTTTGGATCTATAAATAAAAAGATATGGATTTTATAAGACAAAGAAAGAAAGAAATAAATAAATAAGGAATATTTAAAAGCTAAATTAAATCTTGGTGAAATCCATAAACAAATGAAAGTATTGAATAATAAAAAGGAGTAGAAGATTATTCAAATAAAATCATAAGGATTCAACAATATCCGAAATTATTTAAATAAAGACAAATGGCCTAAACTAAACAATAAATCCTAGGTAAATTATTTAGAAGACAATTTAAACCTTGATTTAAATCCATAAGAAAATGGAATAAAGATAATCCAATAAAATAAGGGAATAAATATTATTTGAATAAAAACTAATATGTACTTTAACCACATTTGATTTAAAGGAAGACAAAAATCCCTAATATAAATGATTAATTAAATCATGGGAAAAATAATTGGAATTACCAAAATGAATTAGAAGTTATCTAATTAACTTAAAAGAATAAAGGATTAAATAAATAGAATTACATGGTTTGGAACCATAATCAAATTCATTTAAATAAAGACAAGGCCGTCATTTAAATAAATATTAAATCATATTAAAATATTGGAAATAATTCAAAGTGAATTATTTAAACACACTAAAGAATAAATAAAACCTACTAAAGAGGTTTGTTGAAAATTTGAATTTAAATGGAGGCTTGAATAAATGGTTTGAATGAAAACAATTGTCCATTCTAAATAAATAATAAACCATAAAAGGAATATTTGAAATATTCTAAAAATGGAATTTTAAATACATTAATAAACAGTATAAAAACCTACTTGAAGTTTGGAAAAGTTTTGAAAATAATAGAGTGTTTAAATCATTTGATTCAAATCAAAACAGAAATTGAAATCAGAAAAAGAAAAAGAAAACAGAGAGAAAAAAATAGAAAAGGAAACAACCCAGAAACCTAGCCCAACTAAGCAGGCCCAACTAGCCCAATACCAGCCCACCCGGCTCCCCTCTCTCTCCCTTCTTGTTTTCTTTTTCACCTGCGAACTAACCCGCGCCCCCACTGACTAACCGGCCCCACACCTGCCTCATCATCATGTTCTCCGCGCGACCCGTTCCCCCCTCACCTCGCTGTCGTTTTCTGTCATGAATGCCTCGCGTAAATTCGCTTTACTACACGATCAATCCTCGCCAGCGTCCACGCCCTCTTACACGCCATTGTCCCCTCTCTCTTTCCCCCCATACGCCATTCCCTCTCCACCTCCAGGGTGTTCCAATTCGAGCCCGAAACCACCACTATCTCCGACGAACTTCTATCCAAATTCCGGCCACGTCGACCCTCCCCACTGCCCCCTGGAACCTACTAGCTTGCTCCCTATTACCTAGAGCATCTCCCAGTACCTCCTACTCGCCCGCGCAATCCCTAGAGGCTCGGCAACGTCTTTGACTAAGAGCCGTCACCCACTGCCCCGACTCCGACGACTTCCCGCGGTAACCCTAGGCCGTCCCCTCCTCTCTGGTTGAGACTCACATGCTCGCCTCTCTCACCTTCGTCTAACGCCACCACTGCTTTGTCTTAGCATGCACTGTATCCTCGCCAACAACGACGAACAGACGCGTCCGTCGCCACGAGCTTCTCCAATGAGCAATCGCCTGCAATCTCATGCGCCCCTTAGTCTACGGAGACCTCCTCGAGCTTCAGCACGTCATGGCGAGTCTGGTAAGCCTCTTCCCCCTATCTATCGCTTCCTAGGTTGGACGGAGCGCCGTTAGCAGAGCTTCGCCGCCGCGCTGTCGTCGCCAGGCAATGGTCGCTTGCTCATCAGCCATTAGATCCAGATCCAGCGGTGTAGATAGATAACTTAACGAACCGTTATAGCTTTATCTGTGTTGCACAATTGTAATTAGATCCAACGGTCATAGCTGCATGATACACATGAACCGTTATCGGCCAGTAAGAACGTGACGCGTGGCACAGAGTTCGTTTTTAAAACAGAAACATTACTATTTACTGTTTGTATTTGAAAAATTCATAACTTTTAATCCACACGTACAAAATTTGCAAATTTTATACCATTGGAATCAGGAAAAATAAACCTTTGCAACTATGCCCTTAGTTTAGCATTTTGCTTCTGTAAAATTGATTTTTTATGCAGAAACATTTCTAGGCTTATTTTGAGTATGAAAATTATTCTAGAAATGATTTTTGAGTAAAATCTTTTGCAAATGTTTTGTTTTGAACCTACTGACCCTAAAAACCAAATTTTGTATTTAAAAGTATATTTTGTGACACTAAATAATTATTCCTTGAATAAAAGCATTTCTAGTAATAAAAATTGTTGATTATGTTCTAAAAATAATTTTTCAGTAAAACCTTTTGAAAATGGTTTTATTTAAACTCTCTGACCCTAAACAAAAATGATTTAAATGGCCTATTTTCATTAACTTGATTTTAAATGGTTTTTCCACTTTTATAATTGACCAATAGGTATTTAAAATGTTTATAACCTATTATAAACTACCTTTCCAAATAAAACAATCTTTTGCATGCTTGCATGCATTGTTTTGTTTTCTTTATTTTATGTGATGATTTGTTTGAATGCTAGTTGAAATTGTGCCTTGCTTGATTGAATTGTAGTGAACCTTGAAGAGTGTGACAATTGCAAGATCAAGGAGTGAATCTATATTCTCTACTAAAAAGGCAAGTGGTACTTCATACTTTTGTCCCATTATTTTCACTGTGCATTAGTGATATTTTGAGTAGGACTTGCATGGAATTTTCTAAGTATAAGCTATGCCTTGGGAAATTCTAGTGGAGAGGTCCCAACCTGATAAGTGTGTTGAATAGGATTACAAGTCTACAACCAACATGATTGCCTGTGGCACTTTGAAGATGAAGGACTCCATGCTATATAGATATTTCTGCTGCATTGTAATGAGATAGCCAAATGAGCTATGTAAGATGTAATGACTTATTTTATTCCTAGTCATAAAGTTGTATTATGACATTTGTTTCTTGATATTATATCCTATACTATGGATGCTAGCTATTGATCCAGGGACTAGCATTGTGAACACAGGGATCTCTACCTTATCAGGTTGGGACCTCTCCACCTCCGTAGCCTTCCTTTATCCGGCATGGGCCTCCCTTCTGGATCCATCTAACTGGGCCGCCCAGCCGGCCATGGGCCATGCTACCAACTGTGGGCCACCCGGGTTATACGAATAGGAGACATGCTATGAGGATACCGATATAGCATATCCCCAACAGTTCGGACATCACGGACCGTGACATCAAGGAGCTACTCGTAGAGGGCTAGCTCCCTGCGACGGAGGGGCTCGCTTGGCGGGCGGCGCCGACCAGTGAGGTCACCCCTTCTCCCCAAGTCGGAGAGAAGGTGTACCTCAAATCCCAACTGGTACGCGGCGTTTCCCTGCCCATCTCCAATTTCTTCCTAGCTGTCCTCAACCATTACCGAGTTCATCCTCAAAACCTCCCCCCCAATAGCATCCTCGCGCTTAGCAACTATGCGGCGCTTTGTATGGGTTATGTAGGGATTAGGCCTATGCTAGATCTCTTTATTTATTTCTTCACCGTTAAGAGGGAAGCCGGAGCCGGCAAGGATGAGCTTAGGAACTGCAGGACAATTAGCTTTAAGATCCGGCCTGGCCGGCGGTTCCCCTACATAGTCGGCCATGAGTCATGTAAAAATTAGCAACGGACATACTTCTATGGCCCAGATATCCCTCTGGCTGGCCGAGAAGCAACATATCTGGACTTCGTCGATGGAGCTGCCGCCGAAGCCTCAACAAGGATATCCCAAGCCTCCCTCCCCTCCGACATTGATGCTTACCGCACTATAAGGAAGATAGAGTGGTTCGTAGAGACGGGTCTGACCGAATTGGACCTGGCCATGTGCTGGTTCGTCAGGCGGATCCAGCCTCTGCAACACCACTCAAGTTGATGCACGAGTACTCTAAGGAGAGGAAGGATAGCCTCCTCATATCCGAGGACAACTTCTCCAGCGACTCTATCAAGCTCCGCCTCAAGGACATCGTCAAGGTGAAGGATAGGAAGCGTGGCTTCACCATCACCTACAACATGTTTGAGGAGGGCAAGTCCCTAGAGGTACCTGATTATTCTCCGTGTATGACATTTGCTCCAGTTCTTCCGTCTTGTCTTTGTCACCTAACACTTTATGATTTCACTTTAACATCTTAAGAGTCTAAAGGAGGACGACACAGCTGTCCAAATTGATGACCCAAAGATGAAGGAAGTCACCTCGTGTCTGATGACGATGTCCCGCTGGCGCGAAAGCGGAAGAGCTCCACCTCTGATGCTGCGAACGGAGGCAAGAAGAAGAAGATGGAGGGTGGAGCTTCCAAGAATACTACCGCTGCCCTGGAGGCGGAGAAAAGAAAGGTTACCGGGATTCCTTTTTCCAAAGCACCCCCTGTTGTGTAAGCCTCTTTCTGTACTTATACTCTTTGCACGTTTCAGGAAGAAGGCCACTACCAGTTTGAAGAAGACCTCCAAAACGTTGGGGGATTCTAGAAATATCAAGGATATGTTGCATCGTGACGTGTCTCCCCACGCATCTCCTGCCATCGCCCCTGTTACTACCAGCGTCCAGCCTCCGCCTGCTCCGACAAGCTCACAGGCCAAAGATGCATCTGGCCCTTTCGCCATGGATGTGGACTCAGGTGCCTCCATGGATCTTGCTGTTGTCAGTACGACAACTCAAATGGCTGAAGCTCCGGCTAAGGATGCCATCGGTAGCAGCAAGGCGGTGGTGGAGAGTAGTACGTTTGCCGAAGGCAGGGCCTCTGCACTCAGGAAAACCATAGAGTTCCCGAAGAGAGTCTACCCGGCACTTACACCGAGTAGCTCCGCTTTGGTTCCTGGTTCCGCGCCGACATCTCCAACATGCGGTCTTGAGGAGCTTCTCCGGCAAGCAGAAATCTTGCAAGGAAACAGCCTTTCCTTTGGCAAGTTGCTTGCTGAGAGCGCTACCAATCTCAAGATCATTGCACTTGTAAGTTTTATTTGCCTTTTGCATTTCATATGAGTATCCCACTGTAGCCCCCGAGGACCATAGGTCTTTGCATCTAAATGCTCTAAGAGTGACTAAGCTAGAAAACTTCTCACTGTAGCCCCCAAGTATATAGTTTGAATGAAATATTCCGACTAGATACTTTCAGAGTAGCATACGCAGTGTTTGTAAATTTCGATACTGTAGCCCCCAAGCTTCTAGTTGTAACTGAATTAGTTCCGACTAGATGCTTAAAGAAAGACTAAGCATATGACTGAGTTAAAAAAAATTATACTGTAGCCCCCAAGCTTCTAGTTGAAAACTGAATCAGTTACGACTAGATGTTTAAAGAAAGACCAAGCATATTTCAAGTTAAAAACTCTCACCATAGCCCCCCGAGCCTGTAGGTGGATAGTTATCCAACTATATGCTCCAAGTAGACTAAAAGCGTTAAATTTTCTTTCCATAGAATGAGAATGCTCGGAGAGGCATGGCCAGCGAGAAGTACCAGAAGATGCATGCAGACTTGGAAGATGAAAAGGGTAAAACTGCCTTCTTGAAGGAATAAATCATCAAGAGCAAGCGTCTGTTTTTCCTTTATTTTTCATATTCCGAGTTGGTCTTGTGCCAACATGATCCGAGTACTCACTTTGTACTATTTTTTCTTTGGCTTGCAGAAGCCATTTCCAAGGCTAAAGATATTGTTGAGCAATCCAAGCATATTCATCAGCTGGATAGCGAAAACAAGATCCTTAAGCAGGAGATGAAGGATATGCTGAAGATGCATGAGGACTCCATGAAAGTCCTGGAGGAGTCCGCCAACGAAGATATGAACCGCTTGAAGTGGGAGATCGCGATGCTGAAAGAGCAGAAGAAATCTGCCGATGAGCAAAATCAGCACAATCTCGACACATACAAGATCCTCCGACAAGAACAGGACTCCATGGCGGAAACTCTCTAGCAAGCTGAGATTAGCATCTTCAGTAAGTGATTCTCCGCCTTGTACTTCTGTAAGCTAGATATTTGTAATGACCTCGGATCGGTAAGGATCCTAAGTCCCTGTGATTATCATGCTAGTCCCTGGATCAATAGCTAGCACTCACAGTCGATGAAATATCATGTAAAACACAAAGTCTTTATTACACGGAGAATCCAGAGTATGAATTATTACAAAAATTGCTTAGCATTATGCTAGCACAAATAACAGCGGAAACATAAAGGCAGCATGAGTCCATCAATGCCCCAGGCTTGTCGAGTGTAGACCCGTGATCCCTACGCACCTTTCAATCTTCGGATTCTGCACATAAGACGTGCAGCCAACAAGTTGGGTCAATACTTTGAATGTATTGGCAAATTACACCAAGGAGAGAAAAGACAATCTATACATGCAAGGCTGGTATAGGCCGTAGAGTTCATTTGCTCAAAGCTAATTTTCCTTAAGTAGAGAGAAGAATAGATGATTGCCCTACTTTGTAAACATTTGCTTAGATAAAATAAGATCGAGTGGCACACGAGGATATTACGCACCAAGTGTCCAAACAACCAAACACTTGGATATTACGCACCAAGCGTCACTTGGATATTACACACCAAGTTCCCCAAATTCCCACCCATTAGCGATATTACACACGCCATGGGGTTTCAAAACTTTGTTTTAGAAAAGAGAGAGGAAGATCCTTCAGAGGCTCATTATTGTTCTGTTACCGTGAACACGGCTGATCGATCAGATTGCAATACTCTCGAGAGTTTGTGCACTTTACCCACAATCCACGATCAAGTCCTTTTACAGACAAGATCATGGCGAGGCTTTCCCTTAGTAGCCCCTCTACCTTCCGGATCCAACCGTCCCAAGAACCTCCAAATGTTGGTACCTAGGTGAGGTTTCCCACTAAGTACTAGGCCAAGACAGAGCCCATAATGTATTGTGGTTGCACTGGAAGCTTCTGAATTCTGGAACATGGCAGACTTCTTTGATTCCTGGGCGGCCGTCCTCCACCAAAATCTCACTCGTTGTCCCGACAACCATTCCGCCCAGAAGAAAACTTAGTTTTATTTTGAATTGGATTTGAGAAGAAAAGTTTGCTCTAGAGAGCCTTTATACTTAGAAAAAAATTCTTTGTATTTCGAACCCCCCAACGGTACTTTGTATATATATAGCATAGCAAGCAATACTTAGCAAAAACAGGGGTAACCTATTAGGATGGGAAATCCTAAGTATAGAGCTACTCATGGCATACTACAAAATCATCGCACTTGCAAAATAATACTAAGGAAAAATTCTACTGGAACATCCTACACATGCATACTACAGAATTTTCAAGATCACATGCATAGAATCAAAACTGGGACAAAATTATGAACAAGTGGTGTAACTTGCCTTGATCCGAGCAGCACTCTACACAATAGCACTCCTTAGCGCACTCCGAGCAATCTAACGAATCACAAACATAGATCTGATCACAACTTGCTCAAGCATATCACAAAGAAAATCATGCATGCATCCAACATGGTATTTATGCAAGGTTGGTTAAACTGATCAAGGTAGCAAGTTTGTGTTGTGATGATGTAAGGTTGTCACTAGGGTTGATTTTCCAAGGGTTTAGATCTACTATAGTGTCACTAAACAAATCCTAGGGTTGTAAGGAGTTCAACCATCTAATTAGCCCAAGCTGGAATTAATAATCCTAAGCAAGGCTTAATGATTTGGATCAGTAGGTATTGTGGAAGCAAAATTATTGCAACAAGATTAAAATAAAAAAGAAATAGAATTTCAATTATTTTTCTATATATTAAACTCTCTAATCCAATGATTAAAATCTACACCCAAAACATTACAGCAAACCTGGAATATTATTACATATTTGGATTCTACATAAAATTAGGTATCCAACGGTATATTATAAGCTAAATTTGGCCAAATATTCAATTTTATATGAATTTCGCAAGATTAAAATCAAATCTGCAATAGATCTAAAAGGGGCTTGCCAAGTGGCAGCTCCTGGATGGCCCATTGGTAACAGGGCAGCAGCTGGTGGAGAAGTGGCGAGCTGACGTGGCCGCCACGCGGTGCGATACCACTGGCGCATACCCCTTCGGGTCGCATCTAATCTGAACCGCAGATTGCAAATCGGACGGAGGAGGTGGCTCGGCGACTCACAGTTTGCGACGACGGTGGCGGTGGGCGGCGGCGGTGTCGGTGGCGATAGCGACGGTGCTCGGGTGCACTTCGAGGAAGAAGGATCTGCCGCTGGTGCTCGTCTCCTCCTCGCGGTTCTGTCTGTCACCTTGATTTTGTCCCCCTCTTCCTCTAACAGTGGCGCTGGCAGCTTCTCTCCCGCAGCTCCGGCGAGCGATTGGCGATGGCACGCTGCGGCAGACAATGGGCAAGGCAGGTGAGGCGAACCAGTCAAACGTAGGGATCATCCCAGGGGGAAGAACAGGGGGAGGGGAGGGGAGGCGTTGGCGCAACTCACCTGGTCGGCGGCGGCTTGTACCAGCGGAATCGGGGAAACTTTTAGGGTTTTGCGAACCTGGGAACAGAGGGGGTGATCATGCGGCTGGCATATATACACGTCCCAGGGGAGTCCTGGCCGGACACGGGGGGGCAAAGGTCATGGCCGACGGGGACTCTGTCCCGTTCGCGTTGGGGAGAGGAGGGGGATGACAGGTGGGGTAGGGCTGTCAGTGGCAGAGGGAAAGGTGGGCCGACGGGTGCGGGCAGGTTCCCTGCTGCGCGGGCGATGGGGCGGGGTGGGCTGGCTGGCGAGCCGGCCCAGCTAGGGTTAGCTGTTGGCCCTTTCTCTTTTTTTTTGTTTAACAATTTTCCCTTTTTCTGTTTTAGTAAAACTCTTCTAGCTTTTGCAAACTAAGTCCAAAAGTGATGAATCTTGTCTCTAAATTTTCATAAAAATGAGGTGGTTAACTTAGGCCATAGTTTAATGTGTTTACAAGGTTTTTAGAGGGGTCATGCTACTACAACAAGGGTGCTTACTTATGGGAATATTAAATAGGGTTTTTAAAATGGATTTTATGTGTTAGGATTTTATTGTTGCAATATTTTTCAAATGTAGGATGCCAATGATGCAAGGATGATGCATGACACTATTAACATCCAAACACAGAATCTGGGATGTTACAAACCTACCCCCCTTAGGAAGAATCTTGTCCTCGAGATTCGGGTTGGCTAGCAAATAGGTGGGGGTGTTCTGCCTTCAAGTCTCCTTCACGTTCCCACGTAGCTTCTTCCTCGGAGTGGTGGTTCCATTGTACCTTGCAGAATCTTATAGTCTTGGTGCGGGTAACCCTTTCGGCTGTTTCTAGTATTTTGATGGGTTTTTCCTCATAGGTAAGGTCATTCTCCAATTGAACCTCATCTAGGGGAACGATGTCTCTTAGCGGTGTTTCAGCCATCTCCGGGTGACACTTCTTTAGTTGTGACACATGAAACACATCATGCATAGTCAGTCCTTCCGGTAGCTCCAACTGATAAGCAACTTCTCCTCTACGGGCCAGAACCTTATACGGTCCTATGAATCGTGGGGCTAACTTGCCCTTGATTCCGAACCTCTTAACTCCACGTAGGGGTGAAACTCGGAGATACACACGGTCCCCTATTTCATAAGCCACATCTCTGCGTTTGGAATCAGCGTAGCTCTTCTGTCGAGATTGGGCTACCTTTAGCCTATCCTGAATCTATCGCACCTTTTCTTCGGCATCCTTTATCAAGTCAGGTCCAAAAAGACTGCGTTCTCCAACTCCATTCCATAGCAATGGAGTCCTACACTTCCTGCCATATAGAACTTCAAACGGAGCCATCTTGATACTTGTCTGGTAGCTGTTGTTGTATGAGAACTCAGCATATGGCAGGTTATCATCCCAACTAGACCCATAGTCTAGTGCGCAAGCTCTCAACATATCCTCCAAGATTTGATTTACCCTCTTTGTTTGGCCATCTGTTTGAGGGTGGAAGGCAGTACTGAATTCTAGTCGGGTCCCAAGAGACTCATGTAGTTGTCGCCAGAACTTTGAAGTAAACTGGGTGCCTCTGTCTGACACAATTCCCTTGGGAACACCATGTAGGCTTACAATCCTTGACATGTATATCTTAGCAAGCTTAGCACTTGTATAAGTGGTCTTTACGGGGATGAAGTGAGCCACCTTGGTGAAGTGGTCCACCACTACCTAGATAGAATCAAATCCAGAACGAGTCCGGGGTAATCCCGTGATGAAATCCATGCCTACCTTGTCCCACTTCCAGTCGGGTATAGGTAGTGGTTGTAGTAATCCTGCCGGTTTCTGATCCTCGGCTTTAACTCTGTTGCACACATCACACAGAGAAATATACTCTGCAATATCTCTCTTTAGATTATTCCACCAGAATCTATCCTTCACATCCATGTACATCTTTGTGTTACCTGGATGAATTGAGTATGGCGAATCATGAGCTTCTTGTAAAATCATCTTCCTGATATCGGGGTCATTGGGAATGCACAAACGCTTCCCATACCAGAGGGTTCCTTGTTCGTCCAGACGAAATTCTTTAGTCTTTCCTTCATTTATCCTGACTCTTATTTCTTCCAACTATTTATCCCCCTTTTGTGCTTCTTGGATCCTTTCTTGGAAGGTGGACACTATTTCCATAGTCGCTACGTGTCCTTTCGGGACTATCTCCAATCTGAGATCCCTGAATTGCTTGCATAAGTCCTCTAGAAGTTCCCCTGCGGTAAGTCCATTTACATATACCTTACGGCTTAATGCATCAGCCACCACGTTTGCCTTTCCGGGGTGGTACTGTAAATCCAAGTCATAATCCTTAATTAGCTCAAGCCATATTCGTTGCCTCATATTCAACTCTTTTTGGGTGAAGATGTACTTCAAACTTTTATGATCTGTGAACACATCACAATGTTTGCCCATGAGGTAGTGTCTCCATACCTTGAGTGCATGAACCACGGATGCAAGTTCCAAATCATGTGTGGGATAATTGTGTTCGTGGTTCTTAAGTTGTCGGGAGGCATAGGATACCACTTTCCCATCCTGCATCAGTACACTTCCAAGTCCTTGTCGAGAAGCGTCACAATAGACTTGAAAATCCTTCTGGATATCAGTGCATACGTAGTGGTGCCGCTATACAAGCTTTCTTCAACTCTTGAAAACTTGCTTCACATGCCTCGGTCCATAGGAATTTCTTTTCCTTCTTTAATAGCTCCGTCATGGGTTTTGCTATCTTGGAAAAGTTTTGATGAACCTCCGTAATATCCTCATGAGGCCCAAGAAACTTCTAATATCCCCCACATTCTTGGGTGACTCCCATTCCGTCACGGAAGCTACCTTACTAGGATCTACGGCAACTCCTTTAGCTGACACAACATGGCCAAGGAATCCCACTTCTTTTAACCAGAACTCGCACTTGCTGAATTTGGCATACAACTTGTGTTCTCTTAGTTTTTCCATAATAAGGCGCAGATGTTTCTCATGTTCCTTCTCATCCTTAGAGTATATGAGTATATCATCTATGAATACCACGATAAACTTGTCCAAATATTCCATGAACACCTTGTTCATCATGGTCATGAAGTATGCTGGGGCATTGGTTAGACCAAAAGACATCACGGTGTACTCATACAGTCCGTATCTTGTGGTGAATGCTGTCTTGGGCACATCCTGTTCTCGAATATTTAGCTGAAAATAGCCCGATCGTAGATCGATCTTTGAGAACACACTGGCTCCTTTTAGCTGGTCAAACAGGTCGTTGATGTTGGGCAGAGGATACTTATTCTTAATCGTCACTTCGTTCAACAAGCGGTAGTCCACAACCAGCCTCTTGGTCTTATCCTTCTTTTCCACAAATAGGACGGGTGCTCCCCAAGATGACGCGCTGGGTTGAATGAACCCCTTGTCCAATTGTTCCCTAAGCTGTTTCTTGAGTTCCTTTAACTCGTCCACATCCATCTTGTATGGTCTCTTAGCTATCGGCCCCGTGCCTGGCATTAATTCAATGAGAAACATGATATCACGGTCGGGTGGTATTCCGGGTAGCTCTTCTGGGAAGACATCTGGGTATTCCTTTACAATAGGTACCTCCTCCAAGCTAACCCCCTTAAGAGAGTTCACCATGACTTCTTTAAGTGCGAAATTCGACTTGATACGAATCCTTTTCCTTCCGTGTTGTGAGCATGATGCTTCTCTTGGCACAATCTATGACTCCTTCATATTCGGTCATCCAATTCATGCCCAAGATTATGTCTAATCCTTGTGATTCTAGAACTACTAGACTGGTGGGAAAAATGTGTGTCCCAATCCTTAGTTCTAATCCCCGGCAACCGGAGTTTGCCACTATTTCTCCCCCAGGAGAACTTACCCTTAGAGGAAAGTTTATAGTCTCCGTTGGTATCTTGCCTCTATCCACAAATACCCTTGATATGAATGAATGTGATGCACCAGTATCAAAAAGAACAACTGCGGGAATAGAATTGAGTTTGAACTTACCAATCACAAAGTCTGGCGCATCACAGGCATCCTCCATAGAAACATGATTCACCGTGGCTTTGACAAATGGATTTGGCTTCTTCCCGTTCCCATTGCCATGGTTGTGTCCATTTCCATTCCCATTACCATTGACATTCTTCCTCTCGGGGCAAGATGTTGCATAGTGCCCTGTCTTGTTGCACTTAAAGCATGTCACCTTACTGAGATCCTTTCCATTGCTGCCATTGCCATTGCGGTTTTTGTGCCCATTGTGTTTGTGGCCACCATGGTTATGACCGTTATAGTTGTGGCCATTATTGTTATAAGGTGGTGGTGAGGAATTGCGCTGCTTCTGGTACGGAACAGAGTGTTTGTGAGGGTTAGATTTCCTCTTGCGGTTTTCTATGCTCTTCCTCTTTGATTCAACCATAATGGCTCTGTCCAGGAGTTCCTGAAAGTTGTCAAATTTCTGAGCCACAAGCTGAATGGATATCTCATCATTGAGCCCTCTTAAGAACTCCTCCCGTCCCTTGGCATCAGTAGAGACATCATCGGGTGCATAACGGGCTAGCTTATTGAAAAGCTCACCATACTCGGTGACAGAACGGTGCAGCTGGTGTAGGTCGCGAAACTCGCGCCTCTTCAGGGTCATGACACCAGCAGCCACATGATGAGTGCGAAAAGCTAACTCAAACTGTTCCCAAGTGATAGCATCAATATCCGGGTGGGTGACTTGGTAATTATCCCACCATTTTGCAGCAGGTCCTTCAAGCTGGTGTGCGGCATATCGCACCATACTGACTTGCACGGTGTCTAGCTTTTTGTTGATCGTGCGCCGGTCAGCGATGATTGGTTCGATCTTGCTAGTGAAGGTAGGTGGGTTCAGCCTCAAAAACCGAGTCAAGCGATCTTGTTGAGGAGGTGGTGGAGGTGGTGGTGGTGGCGGGTTGTTGTTGTTGTTTTGCATGTTCTGAGTGAGCAGTTGGATCAGCTGGTTCTGAGTGGCCAAAAGTTCTGCTATTTCTGGCGGGATTTCGGGGTTCGCACGTCTTGGCGGCATCTGTGGGGTTTAAGAGAATAGTTAAGAAATAGACAGAAAGACTAAGTAGTAAACTCCTACCCTTATGAAAACACACCAAGCACACAAGGCACACAAGGCATAACAACACAAATTTAACACATGAAACAACCAAGTATAACTAAACCAAACTTGTCTTGGTATTTATTACATTTGCGAATAACGTTCTACTATAGAATTAAAGGTGGTCCAACTACTACACATCCTCCACGCCTTCCTCTTCCTCGTCCTCGAATGAGTAGCCTTCTTGCTCTAGAGTTGTCTTGTACAACTCCATCTCCTTTGTGGTGGTTTCAAGCTTCTCTTGGAGGTCCTTTATCTCATCTTGTAGCTTCTTGGTAGTGGCTTCTAGCTGCTCGTGAAGTCCCTCCTTCTCGCTTTGTAGTTCCTCCACTAAACTTGACTTCATTGCGGCTTCAAGTTGCCTTGCCAAGTCCCTCTTTGAAGCACGCACATCATTGATTATCTTGAAAAGGCCTTCAGTTTGCACTTCATCTCCATCGATCTGCTGTTTAAGTTCCCTAATTCTCTTGTTTTTATTTATCACCCTCTTCTCTTGGTTAGCGAACTTCTTCTCTTGGTCCTGGAATTTTATCTCTTGGAGCTTCATTGCCTCTTCCTGCTGCTTGATCATTTCTTCCTTCTCCTTGATGAGGGCGCATAGCTCGTCGTTCTTCAACATCTCGAGGAAGGTACCCTTTTCAAGGTCATGGATGTGGCACTCCAAGTCTTGATATTGTGTTCTTCGGCGCTTGGTAGAAGTTCTTTCCTCAAAGGTTAACTCCATGGGAATCCCTTCCTCATCTCTTCTTCCAAAGAGGCCACCGCAGTGTCCTTGGAGAGCTTCATGATGACGTCCACATAGGCGACCAATGAATTGCTGCAAGCTAATGCTAAGGGCCTTCTCCTTGGAATCGCTAACAATGTGGATTGCTATGTCTTCCTCCGGGTTCTTGCCTCGCTCTTTTCCTGGCTGGATGACCTTGACTCCCCAACAGCCGTCCTTGTGGAGTTTCTTCATTGTGCTCCCTTGGATTGTTGGGAGAGGAAGATCCAAACGTGTGAGTAGATCCATGAGGCATCCTCCAAAGCGAAGGGGCTCGATGTCCGCGACGGTGTCGTAGAGGAAGCATGTCATCTTTGAGTTAGAATAATGAGGGTTAGATTCTTAAACAAGTAGAGGATGCAGATACTAGATGTGCGGAAAATAACTTAGTAGGAAACAAGTAAGGCACTAGAGTTAGAGGTGGTTCCAATCCTAGGGTCACGTCCTACAGGCAACGATGTGCTCTGATACCATCTGTAATGACCTCGGATCGGTAAGGATCCTAAGTCCCTGTGATTATCATGCTAGTCCCTGGATCAATACCTAGCACTCACAGTCGATGAAATATCATGTAAAACACAAAGTCTTTATTACACGGAGAATCCAGAGTATGAATTATTAAAAAAATTGCTTAGCATTATGCTAGCACAAATAACATCAGAAACATAAAGGCAACATGAGTCCATCAACGCCCCAGGCTTGTCGAGTGTATACCCGCGATCCCTACGCACCTTTCAATCTTCGGATTCTGCACATAAGACGTGCAGCCAACAAGTTGGGTCAATACTTTGAATGTATTGGCAAATTACACCAAGGAGAGAAAAGACTATCTCTACATGCAAGGCTGGTATAGGCTGTAGAGTTCATTTGCTCAAAGCTAATTTTCCTTAAGTAGAGAGAAGAATAGATGATTGCCCTACTTTGTAAACATTTGCTTAGATAAAATAAGGTCGAGTGGCACACGAGGATATTACGCACCAAGTGTCCAAACAACCAAACACTTGGATATTATGCACCAAGCGTCACTTGGATATTACACACCAAGTTCCCCAAATTCCAACCCATTAGCGATATTACGCACGCCATGGGGTTTCAAAACTTTGTTTTAGAAAAGAGAGAGGAAGATCCTTCAGAGGCTCATTATTGTTCTGTTACCGTGAACACGGCTGATCGATCAGATTGCAATACTCTCGAGAGTTTGTACACTTTACCAATAATCCACGATCAAGTCCTTTTACAGACAAGACCATGGCGAGGCTTTCCCTTAGTAGCCCCTCTACCTTCCGGATCCAACCATGCCAAGAACCTCCAAATGTTGGTACCCAGGTGAGGTTTCCCACTAAGTACTAGGCCAAGACAGAGCCCATAATGTATTGTGGTTGCACTGGACGCTTCTGAATTCTGGAACATGGCAGACTTCTTTGATTCCTGGGCGGCCGTCCTCCACCAAAATCTCACTCGGTGTCCCGACAACCATTCCGCCCAGAAGAAAACTTAGTTTTATTTTGAAGTGGATTTGAGAAGAAAAGTTTGCTCTAGAGAGCCTTTATACTTAGAAAAAAATTCTTTGTCTTTCGAACCGCCCAACGGTACTTTGTATATATATAGCATAGCAAGCAATACTTAGCAAAAACAGGGGTAACCTATTAGGATGGGAAATCCTAAGTATAGAGCTACTCATGGCATACTACAAAATCATCGCACTTGCAAAATAATACTAAGGAAAAATTCTACTGGAACATCCTACACATGCATACTACAGAATTTTCAAGATCACATGCATAGAATCAAAACTGGGACAAAATTATGAACAAGTGGTGTAACTTGCCTTGATCCGAGCAGCACTCTACACAATAGCACTCCTTAGCGCACTCCGAGTAATCTAACGAATCACAAACATAGATCTGATCACAACTTGCTCAAGCATATCACAAAGAAAATCATGCATGCATGCAACATGGTATTTACGCAAGGTTGGTTAAACTGATCAAGGTAGCAAGTTTGTGTTGTGATGATGTAATGTTGTCACTAGGGTTGATTTTCCAAGGGTTTAGATCTACTATAGTGTCACTAAACAAATCCTAGGGTTGTAAGGAGTTCAACCATCTAATTAGCCCAAGCTAGAATTAATAATCCTAAGCAAGACTTAATGATTTGGATCAGTAGGTATTGTGGAAGCAAAATTATTGCAACAAGATTCAAATAAAAAAGAAATAGAATTTCAATTATTTTTCTATAGATTAAACTCTCTAATCCAATGATTAAAATCTACACCCAAAACATTACAGCAAACCTGCAATATTATTACATATTTGGATTCTACATAAAATTAGGAATCCAACGGTATATTATAAGCTAAATTTGGCCAAATATTCAATTTTATATGAATTTCGCAAGATTAAAATCAAATCTGCAACAGATCTAAAAGGGGCTTGCCAAGTGGCAGCTCCTGGATGGCCCAGCTGGCAACGGGGGGGGGGGGGGGTGACGCGGCGCAGCGCGGGTGGAGAAGTGGCGAGCTGACGTGGCCGCCACGAGGCGCGATACCACTGGCGCATACCCCTTCGGGTCGCATCTATTCTGAACCACAGATTGCAAATCGGACGGAGGAGGTGGCTCGGCGACTCACAGTTTGCGACGACGGTGGCGGTGGGCGGAGGCGGTGTCGATGGCGACGGCGACGGCGCTCGGGTGCACTTTGAGGAAGAAGGATCTGCCGCTGGTGCTCGTCTCCTCCTCGCGGTTCTGTCTGTCACCTTGATTTCGTCCCCCTCTTCCTCTAACGATGGCGCTGGCAGCTTCTCTCCCGCAGCTCCGGCGAGCGATTGGCGACGACACGCTGCGGCAGACAATGGGCAAGGCAGGTGAGGCGAACCAGTCGAACCTAGGGATCATCCCAGGGGGAAGAACAGGGGGAGGGGAGGCTCGACATTGGCGCAACTCACCTGGTCGGCGGCGGCTTGTACCAGCGGAATCGGGGAAACTTTTAGGGTTTTGCGAACCTGGGAACGGAGGGGGTGGTCGTGCGGCTGGCATATATACACGGCCCGAGGGAGTCCTGGCCGGACACGGGGGGGCAAAGGTCGTGGCCGACGGGGAATCTGTCCCGTTCGCGTTGGGGAGAGGAGGGGGATGACAGGTGGGGTAGGGCTGTCGGTGGCAGGGGGAAAGGTGGGCCGACGGGCGCGGGCAGGTTCCCTGCTGCGCGGGCGATGGGGCGGGGTGGGCTGGCTGGCGAGCCGGCCCAGCTAGGGTTAGCTGTTGGCCCTTTCTCTCTTTTTGTTTTGTTTATCAATTTTCCCTTTTTCTGTTTTAGTAAAACTCTTCTAGCTTTTGCAAACTAAGTCCAAATGTGATGAATCTTGTCTCTAAATTTTCATAAAAATGAGGTGGTCAACTTAGGCCATAGTTTAATGTTTTTACAAGGTTTTTAGAGGGGTCATGCTACTACAACAAGGGTGCTTACTTATGGGAATATTAAATAGGGTTTTTAAAATGGATTTTATGTGTTAGGATTTTGTTGTTGCAACAATTTTCAAATGTAGGATGCCAATGATGCAAGGATGATGCATGACACTATTAACATCCAAACACAGAATCTGGGATGTTACAATATTATGAACTTTTTGTGTTATTGAACTCATGCGTTCCTTTGTCGGAATTTGTAGCTCCTATTGGGTTCACCCAGTTTCCTCCTCCGCTAAAAAAGTGCATGGTCCTTGCCAACAACTTTATCTACACCGCCATCAAGCAGACCAAGGAGGTAGCCAAGCCCCTCCAGATTAACATCAAAGCGGTGGATTCCGTGGCGAAGTTCTCGGAGATATTGCGCCGAGCCCACTAGTGTATTGTAAGCTGGAAGCTTCATGTACCTGGGCCAGCGCGAGGATGGCGCTTTCAATGGTCAAGGCGCACTACGAAAACTCCGACATCGACATGGTGACCTCCGGTATCCCTGACATAGACGATGATGGCCAAAAGATAGATCACAAGGCTATCTTGGCGTCGCTCGTGGGTTTTGATACTAGAGTCGCTGAGTTGGTCGACCCTAACGTCTTCGTGCCCATGAAAACCATTGACGACGACAGCCAAAGCTCCTCCGAGACCCTCAACACCGCCGACTTCGAGGAGGATGACTCTCTTGCTGCTGATGATGCTACGTCCAAGTCGCCTGCGCCAGAGGAATGAAAAATAATATGTAATATTTGTTTCCTATAGAATTTGTATGCGGAAAAAACTACTTGTTAACTTAAGGCGGAAAACAATTGTTGTTATTTCCTTCTACTCAAGACCTGGTTCTAGCATGTATATATTTTTTAAGCAAGTGCTGGCTTATCTATTACTTTGTCTTTTATGCTTGACCTTTCGTGAGTCGGAAAACTCGTTGTCGGAACTATGCGCTCAGGCTATGATGCCCAATTGCACCGTCAATAACCTTACCACAAAATCGCCGACAATAAGTGCCAAAAGTCACTACTCCAAAATCCACATAAAAACGACAAAGAACGTGTAGACCAGAAAACTTAAGCTAACGCCCGTAGGCAGAATTTTCACAAGTGCAATCGCAAAGCTTGTGCATAAAGGTTTTATACGATCAAAAAATGAACACTAAAGGAGGTAAAAGACTAAGAAATATGAGTAAACCATAGAGCTTTATTTCATTGATCATATAAGAGGTACACAATAGATAAAAATGCTAAGTGTAGAAAGGACGAACCTGTGCTATGTTCCATGGCCGATCATGCTCTGGGTAGTCATCATCCGGGTCACATCGCTTATTCTTATGATCCTTGTTGGATCTATCCTTCAGTTCACGGTTGTCAACGAGGTAGTAAGACCCATTTAGTAGCGCCTTGCTTATGATGAACGGTCCTTCCCATAGGGGGGATAGTTTGTGTGACTTCTTCTACTTAAGGCGGAGCACCAGGTCCCCCTCTTTAAACGAGGGATGCCGAATGTGGTGACTATGGTAGCTGCGTAGCTTCTGCTGGTAGATGGCGGATCTTTGGCATGCCAATACGCGCTCCTCCTCGAGAAGGTCCACATCTAGGCGTCTGGATTCTTCAGCGTCATCCTCGTCGTAGGCGGCAACTCTTGGTGAATCGTGAAGGATGTTGGAAGGTAGGGTGGCTTCCGCTCCATATACCATGAAGTAAGGGGTGTAGCCGGTGGATCTGTTGGGTGCAGTTCGTAAACTCCACAATATAGATGGCAATTCTTCTGCCTAGGCTCCAGCTGCTCTATGTAGCAGTGCCTCAAGACGTGGCTTGATTCCCTGCAGAATTAATCCATTGGCCCGCTCAACCTGACCATTGGACTGTGGGTGTGCCATAGATGCAAGGTCAAGTCGGATGCCTTTGTCCGAACAATAACCTTCCACTTCTCCGATTGACAAGTTGCTGTTGTTGTCGGTGATAATGCTATGTGGGAGACCAAATCTCACCACTAGATCCCGGACAAACCTAAGGGCAGTTGCCCCATCAAGCTTTCTAATGGGTTTAGCTTCTATCCATTTGGTGAATTTTTCAACTGCTACTAGCAGGTGCGTAAACCCACATGGTGTCGTCTGCAACGGTCGAACCATGTCCAGTACTAGACTGTGAACAGACAAGTTATTGGAATTGTTTGCAATTCTTCAGCAGGAACATGTGGTTGTCGGGCATAATATTGGCATCGCATGCATGTCCCAACCAGCTTGTCGGCGTCCACCTTCGCGGTCAGCCAGTATAATCCTTGTCGGAAGGCTTTAGCTACCAATGATCGAGGAGCGGCGTGATGCGCAATCTCCGAGATGGATTTTGCTGAGGATTTCAATACCTTCTTGCTAGTAAACACACTTAAGGTATACACCAGTGGTGCTTCTTTTGTAGAGATGTCCATTGATTATGGTATAGCCCTTTGCTCGACGTATTATTTGCCGTCTTTCGACCTCGTCGTCGGGCAAAGTTCCGTGTTCGATATATTCCATGAACGGTTTTGTCCAAGCCGGAGGGACCTTTGCCACTATGTGAACAAAATATTCAACTCTATCCAGTTTGTCGATGTCTGCTCCCTTCACGGATGGTGTTCGTAGATGCTCCAGGAAAACTCCAGGCGGAATTCATTTGCACCCCGATCCAAGCTTAGACAGTAGATCAGCCGCCTCGTTTTGCTCGCTAGGTACATACTTGACCTCGTAGCCCAAGAAGCTCTTGGCTATCTCGTCCTCTTCGTCTAGATATGCCGCCATCATAGGGTTCCGCGTGTTCCAGGTGCCAGCCACCTACTGGGCAACCAAGTCGGAATCTCCACAACAAACTATGCGCTCGATGCCAATATCCTTGTCTACTCGTAATCCGTGAATGAGCGCTTCATACCCCGCCATGTTGTTTGTAGCCTTAAAGTGGATCTGCAGAACATAGTGTATCTTGTCCCCAATTGGTGACTGTAGCAATACACCAGCTCCCAAGCCGTTGAGTAGCTTTGATCTGTCAAAGTACATCATATAGTATTCTGGCTCTGGCATTGGGGTAGCATCTGGCAGCTCCATCCAATCTGCGATAAAATCCGCCAAGGCTTGTGACTTGATAGCGTCACGTCACTTGTAGGTGATATCAAAGGTGGAAAGTTCAATGCCCCACTTCGCGACCCTACACGTAGCGTCGCTGTTGTTGATAATGTCGGACAGTGGAGTCTTGCTCACCACTGTGATAGGGTGCTCCTAGAAATAGTAAATCAGCTTCCGAGAAGCAAGGAATACTCCATAAGCTATATTTTGGTAGTACGGGTAACGCTGCTTGGACTCTGTCAAGACCTCGCTTACATCGTAAACTGGTCGTTGAACTCTGTGCTCATAGCCTGGTTCTTTCCGCTCTATCACGATGACGATGCTGATTACCCGGTTGGTGGCCGCCATGTAGATTAACATGGGCTCGCCAGGTTCGGGTGCTGCAAGGATAGGTGCTGAGGAAAGTATCTCCTTGAGATGCTTCAATGCTGCATCTGCCTCGTCCGTCCACGTGAATTTGTCTGCCTTCTTCAGCAACTTGTATAGCGGCAGAGCCTTCTCTCCAAGTCGACTGATGAACCGACTAACTGCTGCAACGCAACTTGTTAACCGTTGTATCTACTTTAGGCATGTCAGCCGGTTTATGTTTAAGATGGCCTTGATTTTCTCCGGTTGGCCTCGATTCCCACTGGGAAACGATAAAGCCCAAAAATTTTCCGGCTAGAACCCCGAAGACGCACTTCTTAGGTTTAAGCATCATGTTGTATTTCTGGAGATTATCAAACGTTTCATTTAAGTCAGAGATTAAGTCATTTGATTTTTTAGACCTCACCACTATATCGTCCACATAGGCGTGAATGTTCCGACCAATTTGATCGTATAGGCAACGTTGCATTGTCCGCTGGTACGTAGAACGTACGTTTTTCTGCCCAAAGGGCATCGTGATATAGCAAAACGTGACGTATGGTGTAGTGAACGAAGTGGCCAATTGGTCCGACTTCCTCATCTTGATTTGGTGGTATCCTGAGTATGCATCGAGAAAACACAAAAGCTCTCAGCCAGCCGTTGAGTCAATGACTTGGTTAATGCGATGCAAAGCAAACGGATCTTTGGGACATGCCTTGTTCAAGCCGGTGTAATCAACGCACATTCTTAATTATTCGGTTCCATTTTTGGGGAAAAGTACATGATTGGCCACCCATCGGGTGTGAAGGACTTCTCGGATAAAACTAGCCTTAAGTAACCTAGCTATCTATTTGCCTATGGAGTGTCTCTTCTCGTCTCCGAAGCGTCGTAGAGGTTGTTTCACTAGTTTACATTTTGGATCAATATTCAAGCTGTGCTCGGCAAGTTCCCTAGGTACACCTTTCATGTCGGCAGGTTGCCAGTCAAAGATGTCCCTGTTCTCACGGAGGAACTCTACGAGCGTGCTTTCCTATTTAGGTCCAGGTTCGTCCCAATGGCGGTGGTCTTGGAGGCATCGCCTACCACAAGTTCCACGAGCTTGGTCTTAATGGCGGCCTTGAATGCTGGGGCGGAGTCAGAAATCTGTTTCTTCGACGCGGGCATCTCTGAGGCATCGACCTTGCTCTGGATCTCCTTGAATTCTTCACTGTAGAGGATAGCTTCTGCATATGCTGCTTCTCCAATCTTGCAGTCCCTTGCTTTGGTAAAGCTTCCGGATATGATGATGACACCGTTTGGTCCGGGTATCTTGAGTTTCTTGTAGATGAAGCATGGCTTGGCAATGAAGGTGTAGAATATGTCGTGGCCGAATATGACGTGGTACACGCTCTTGATGGGGACCACCTCAATGGTCATGCATTCTTGGCGGTAATTATTGACATCACCAAAAGCGACCTGAAGTGTGATGCACCCAAAGGACTGAGCCTCCCGACCAGGAACTATCCCTTGGAAGATGGTGTTGGTCCGCCTTAGGTTTGCCTCCGTCAAGTTCATCTTCTGCAGTGTATCTAAGTACATGATGTTGATGCTGCTTCCACTATCCACCATACATTTGGTAACTCATTGCCGTCAATCAGGGGGTTGATGACCATGGCGTATTGGTTATCCGTAGGGATGAGGTCTGGGTGATCCTTCCTATCCCAAGTAATTGGAATCTCCGACCAGCGCAAGAACTGGGGAACTGGGTGTAGAGTAGCCATCAGTATCCTCATGGAGGTCTTATGTTGTCAGACGGTGGGGGTGCCAAGGAAAGTGTGGAAAACTGCGGCCTTCTTCTCGAAGGGTTTTTTTCCCTTGCCGTCGCTCTTGGCGGCGTGCTTGGGGTCAATGTCCTCGTCCATGTCACTTGAATCCTTGGACTCCTCTTCCTTCTTCTTCCCCTTTCCCTTGCCTCGTGGTCTGTTCTTCCGACTTCGCTTGTAGCCGAACTCCGGGTCCTCCTTGAGGTCGTTGACGAACTTGCAATGGCGATTGGTGTGGGTGGCTTTGCCGTTGCCGTGGAGGTGTATGAGGCACGACATATCACGGTACTCATCGTAGGTTTGGGGAACGCGGAGCGCTGCCGAGGTAGTTTCACTGCCTCGCTGCTGCCCACGACCAGCTCCCCGTCCTCGGCCACGCTGTCCGCCATCACCTCGCCCTGCTAAACTCATAGCGACCATGTCGGGGGTTTGCTTTTCTTCTGGTGTGGTCTTCCGCTTGGTGCTGCTGTTCCTCCGAGCTTCAGTTGGAACGGCCATTGCCAGCAGGGAGCCGCGAGCATCATCGTCGGCAGCCGCAAACTCACTGGCGAACTGAATCATCTGGTTCAAGCCTAGCTGGTGATTGTCCTGCAGGCGCTTTAGCTTATGTCGGAGCAACGTTCCCCTTTCCAACCCATCGATGAAGGTGGCCATGCCGGTCTGAGCGTGCACTCCTGCGCAGGAATTCTTCATGTCCACCCAGCGAGAGAGGTAGGCGCAAGATGTCTCGTCTTTCTCTTGCACGCACTGATTTAGATCGCCAACAGTGCAGGGACTTTTGTACATACCCTCGAAGTTCTTGGTGAACGCTCCTTGCATGTCCAACCAATTGCAGATGGATCTTTTCAGCAAGTCATGAATCCATTGGCGGGCCATGCCCGCCAACATCAATGGGAGGTACTTGATGGCGATGTTGGGGTTACCCCCGGCAATCTCCACCGTGTTGCCGTAGTCCTGCAACCATGTAGCTGGCTTGGCGGTGCCGTCATAGGGCTTGATGGTCTTGTCAATCCGGAAACCTTTGGGGTAAGTGTTGGGGATATGCTATATGGGTATCCTTATAGCATGTCTCTTATCCGACTAACCTGGGTGGCCCATAGTCGGTAGCATGGCCTATGGCCTGCTGGGTGGCCTAGTTAGGTGGATCCAGAAGGAAGGCTACGGTGGAGTCACCATCGTACCCGGAGCCTTGGAGTGCAAGATACACAAGACTAGTAATAGACGGTGTAGGACTCTGTGACCTGTCCGGCTAGGACTTTTCCCTGTAACCCTAGGACCTGGCGACTATATAAGTCGGGCCTATGGGAGCCTTTAGGGCACACAATCTCAGACAACCTCGCACAGCGAACCTATCTCTATAACTCGGCGTATTGCCCTTATAGTGATTTATAGCAGGAGTCGGATTCCGCCACCGTTGTGGGATCTGAACCTAGGTAAGCTGTGTTACCTCGTACCCGTCAACCGTCCGCCTTACCCCACGTCTCTAAACACGCACTGTGAGGACCCCTCCATGGCGTACTCGTCGGCGATTTCACGACAGTTGGCGCCCACCGTGGGGGCAAGAGGCACTTCAGGCTCTTCAGCGAGCGAGGACCAAGATCTTCGCGGGAATCGGTGAAACCGTAGCCATCGGTCGCGTTCTCTTCTCCGGCAACGTTCCGATCGTCCCTCCCGACGAGTTCTGGATCCCGGCAAAGACGAACCCTACGCGGTGTTCGATCGTTCCTATCAGAGACATCCACCTCTTCATCGGCGAAACCGACTCGGGCACTAGTTCCCTGGGAGTCGGAGGAGCATCAAGACCCGCACGGACCGCCTACGGGCAAGATACGTTCGCAGAAGGATCGATGTCGGATCTCTCTTCGGAGTTTGCCGGCAAAGATCGGAAAGCATCAAGACCCGCACGGACCGCCTACGGGCAGGATACGTTCGCGGAAGGATCAATGTCGGATCTCTCTTCGGAGTTTGCCGACAAAGATCGGAAAAATTCAAGGCCCACCCAAACCGCCCCTGTGCAGGATATAAAGGTGGAAGATCACTGCAAATCCGCCGGCTTCGTCCGTGCGTCTGGACAGCAGAGATCCAAGTTCGTCGGCGTGGTTACCATCTTCGATCTGGCGCGCTGCATTCAGAGAGAGGGCGAAAACCCCCGCGACTACCTGGCTAGGTGGCTCCGTATACAAGCCGACCTAGCCCACTACCCCGATGATAAATCTCTGTATCACTTCGTGGAAGGACTGGACCGCGGCATGCTTCTCCAACATTCTTTAAAACGGCAGAAGGCAACAAGACGCCTTACCCTCGAAGATATGGTGAGCACCGTCAACAGCTACGCGGTAGCTGACGCGGCAGCCCAGATGGAGCTTACGCTCAGAGACGGAGAACCTCCGATTCAGCATCCGCCACCATCGCCTCCCGCCGCCATCGTCGTAGCAGCACCACCACCTCCAGTCATCGTCGAGCCCGTTGCACCTCCACCACCCATTATCGAGGAAGTCTTGGCACCCTCCGACTCTGTCATTGACGCGCTTTATGCTGATTTCAGTGTAGATTCAGAGGAGATAGACTTCAGTCTAGAAGAGCTAGGCTCCGCTATGCAGGAGATGGAGGAGGAGTAATCGCGCGATGAGCAAGGCAACAACGACGTCGCATCCTGAGGGGTTTTCGTCACCATTGGTACAACGATGGATGAAGATCAACCTGGACAAGATCCGCCTACGGCGCTGGAAAAGGTGAAGGGGCCACTTATTGCTGTAGACGATGATCGTGCAAAAGTCATGCCTACTCCACCTAACCCAGTGCAGCAGCCGCAGGAACTCGGCACCTGCGCGAGCAACAACAACACCGCAAACTTGCTGCCTCCAGCATCTACGTCTACAGCAGCCAAGTTACTCCAGCTGATAGAGTGATGTACGGCAATCTCCTCGTTGAGCCACTGACCTTTGCTCATATCCGGAACGTGACCCAGCTTGATGAGAAGCGCCAGTAGCTGCTGGAGGAGGCGCAAGCCATCGCGGAGCAAGGCGCTAAACTAGATCGAGATCTGGTCAACACACAGAAGTCCATATAAAAAGCTAGAGCAATGGAGGACGATTACAAGACCCTGCTACAACAGCAGAAGGCTAGGAAAGCTCCGGCTCGCGTCATCAACGATCCTGGCGTACGGCGCAACCTAGGATGGGCTCCCTCTAAGCCGGCACAGGCCAAGCCATACATTGACAGTGAAGGCAAGCAGGTGATGCCCACCCCACTCCTTAACCTCGCCGTCGCCAAGACCCTTCTGGAGTAGGATAGATCGCCTGAAGCAGTGGAACAGGTCTCTGACCTAGTGGCCAAGGCGGTGAAGCAGCAGGAAAAGGCCACCTCTCAGAGGCTTGAGTCTAACCCAGCGCTCTGCCAGTCTAGCCAGTACAAGATGCCAAGGGACAAATCTCCTCTTGATGTCGGGTCCCAGACGGGTTCATCAGAACAAAGACGGAGGTATGCACGCAACAGGAAGGATGCCATCCCCATATCCTTCGACCACGGAGAAAAGGCCTGACCTCGTCGCCCATCGCCACTGCCCCGATCTCCCCGGCATCGCGAAGATTACAAAGCTCACCATCGAACGGATATTCCCCCACCCAAGTAGTGTGGCATCGTCATCCGCGACAACGCGGAGCAGACCCATCATGACGGAGAGTGCAACCAAGGACATAAGAGCAGGTCGCGCCATGACCCTCCGCGTCCGACAAGCAACCGTGATAGGCGTGAGGCGTCGCAGGAGGGTAACAGCAAGAAGGCTAACCAACCGCCACCTCCGCCTCCATCACCACCAAGCAGTCACCATGGCGGAAGAGGCCTGTGTCGTTCACGCAGCCCATCCCCTGTTGACAAAAATAAAAAGAACCCGAAGCCATACGAGGCGCATTCGCGGATCGATAAGATCCACGAGGCCCGGGAAGGACCATACCTGGGACCACGTTGCTTTGGACCTGCAATATGGTCCGCAACTTACCCCAAAGGTTTCCGGATTGACAAGACCATCAAGCCCTATGACGGCACCGCCAAGCCAGCCACATGGTTGCAGGACTACGGCAACGCGGTGGAGATTGCCGGAGGCAACCCCAATCTCGCCGTCAAGTACATCCCATTAATGTTGGCGGGTACGGCCAGTGGATGGATCGACGACTTTCCGGTAAAATCTATCTACAACTGGCTGGACATGCAAGAAGCATTCACCAAGAACTTTGAGGGTACATACAAGCGTCCCTGCACTGTGGGCGATTTACAGCGGTGCGTGCAAGAACAACACGAGACATCTCGCGCCTACCTCTGTCGCTGGCTGGATATGAAGAATTCTTGTGCAGGAGTGCACGCTTAGACCGCCATGGCCGCCTTCATCGATGGGTTGGAAAGGGGCACGTTGCTCCGACATAAGCTGAAGCGCTTGCAGGATAATCACCATCTTGACTTGAACCAGATGATTCAGTTGGCTAGTGAGTTCACAGCTGCCGATGATGATGCTCGTGGCTCCTTGCCGGCAACGGCCGTTCCAACTCAAGCTCGGAGGAACAGCAGTACAAAGCGGAAGACCGCTCCAGAAGAAAAGAAATCTACCGACATGGTCGCTATGACTTTTGCAGGACGGGGAGAAGGCGGACAACATGGCCGAGGAAGGGGAGCTGGTCGTGGGCAGCAACGAGGAAGTGAAACCACCTCGGCGCTGCTCCCCAAACCGCGCTGCGCCCCAGTACCGCCGCGATATGCCATGCCTCGTACACCTCGACGTCAATGGCAAAGCCACCCATACCAATCGACACTGCAAGTTCGTCAACGACCTCAAGGAAGACCCGGAGTCCGGCTACAAGCAAAGTCGAAAGAACAGACCGTAAGACAAGGGCAAGGGGAAGAAGAAGGAGGAGGAATCCAAGGATTCAAGTGACATGGACGAGGACGTTGACCCCAAGCACGCCGCCAAGAGCGACGACAAGGGCAAGAACCCTTTCGCAAAGAAGGCCCTAGTCTACCACACTTTCCTTGGCACCCCCACCGTCCAACAACAGAAGACCTATCTGAGGATCCTGATGGCTACTCTCCTCCCAGTCCCCCAGTAACTGCGCTGGTCGGAGGTTCCAATAACTTGGGACAGGACGGACCACTCAGACCTTATACCCACGGAGAACCAGTACGCCATGGTCATCAACCCCTTGATTGACGGCGTGGAGTTCACCAAGTGTATCGTGGATAGTGGAATCAGCATCATCATCATGTACCTGGATACACTGCAAAAGATGAACTTGACGGAGGCAAACCTAAGGCGGACCAACACCATCTTCCACGGCGTAGTTCCTGGTCGGGAGGCTCGGTCCCTTGGGTGCATTACACTTCAGGTTGCCTTTGGCGATGTTAATAATTACCGTCAAGAGCGCATGACCTTCGAGGTGGTGCCCTTCAAGAGCGCGTACCACATCATATTCGGCCATGACATATTCCACACGTTCATGGCCAAGACATGCTTCGTCTACAACAAGCTCAAGATACCCGGACCAAACGGCATCATCACCGTATCTGGAAGCTTTACAAAGGCAAGGGACTGCAATATCAACGAAGCAGCCATTGCAGAAGCTATCCTCTACATCAAAGAATTCAAAGAGATCTAGAGCAAGGTCGATGACTCAGAGATGCCCGTGTCGAAGAAGCAGATCTCGGACTCCGCTCTTGCGTTCAAGGCCACCATCGAGACCATGCCGGTGGAACTTGTGGTAGGCAATTCCTCCAAGGTCACCGCCATTGGGACAAACCTGGATCCCAAATAGGAAAGCGCAGTCATCGAGTTCCTCCGTGAGAACAGGGACATCTTTGCCTGGCAACCTGCCGACATGAAAGGTGTACCTAGGGAACTTGCCGAGCATGGCTTAATCATTGATCCAAAATGCAAACCAGTGAAACAACCTCTATGACGCTTTGGAGATGAGAAGAGACGCGCCATTGGCAAAGATATAGCTAGGTTACTTAAGGCTAGATTATTCGAAAAGTCCTTCACGCCCAATGGGTGGCCAATCCTGTACTTGTCCCCAAAAAGGGAACCAATGAATTAAGAATGTGCGTTGATTACACCGACTTGAACAAAGCATGTCCCAGAGATCCGTTTGCTTTGCCTCGCATTGACCAAGTCATTGACTCGACAGCTGGCTCGGAACTTTTGTGTTTTCTCGATGCATACTCAGGATACCACCAGATCAAGATGAGGAAGTCGGACCAATTGGCCACTTCGTTCACTACCCCATACGGCACGTTTTGCTATGTCACGATGCCCTTTGGGCTGAAAAATGCAGGTGCTATCTAACAGCGGACAATGAAACGTTGCCTTCACGACCAAATTGGTCGGAACATTCACGCCTACGTGGACGATATTGTGGTGATGTCTAAAAAGTCAAACGACTTAATGTCCGACTTAAAAGAAACCTTTGATAATCTCTGGAAATACAACATGATGCTTAATCCTAAGAAGTGCGTCTTCGGGGTTCTAGCCGGAAAATTGTTGGGCTTCATCGTTTCCCAGCGTGGAATCGAGGTCAACCCAGAGAAAATCAAGTCCATCTTGAACATAAACCGTCCGACATGCCTAAAGGACATTCAACGACTAACATGTTGTGTTGCAGCAGTTAGTCGGTTCGTCAGCCGACTTGGAGAGAAGGCTCTGCCACTATACAAGTTGCTAAAGAAGGCGAACAAATTCACGTGGACGGACGAAGCAGATGCAACATTGAAGCATCTAAAGGAGATTCTTTCCTCAGCGCCCATCATTGAAGCACCCGAGCCTGGAGAGCCCCTGTTAATTTACATGGCGGCAACCAACCGGGTTATCAGCATCGTCATCGTGGTAGAGCGGAATGAACCAGGCTATGAGCACGGAGTTCAACGACCAGATTACTATGTGAGTGAGGTCTTGACGGACTCCAAGCAACGTTACCCGCACTACCAAAAGATAGCTTATGGAGTATTCCTTACTTCTCGGAAGCTGAGGCATTACTTTCAGGAGCACCCAATCACAGTGGTGAGCAAGACCCCACTGTCCGACATCATCAATAACAGCGACGCTACAGGAAGGGTCGCGAAGTGGGGCATTGAACTTGCCGCCTTCGAGATCACCTACATGAGACGCGATGCTATCAAGTCTCAAGCCTTGGCAGATTTTGTTGCAGATTGGACGGAGATGCCAGATGCTACTCCGTTGCCAGAGCCAGAGTACTGGGTGATGTACTTTGACGGATCAAAGCTTCTCAACGGCTCGGGGCTTGGTGTATTGCTACAGTCACCAACAGGAGACAAGCTACACTACGTTCTGCAGATCCACTTCGAGGCTACAAACAACATGGCGGAGTATGAAGCACTCATTCACGGACTACGTGTAGCCAAGGATATTGGCATCAAGCGCATAGTTTGCTGTGGAGATTTCGACTTGGTTGCCCAGCAGGTGGCTGGCACCTGGAATGCACGGAACCCTATGATGGCGGCATATCGAGATTAAGTGGACGAGATAGCCAAGAGCTTCTTGGGCTACGAAGTTAAGTATGTGCCTAGGGAACAAAACGAGGCGGCTGATCTGCTGTCTAAGCTAGGATCAGGGCGCAAGCGAATTCCGCCAGGAGTTTTCCTAGAGCACCTGTGCACACCATCCGTGAAGGGGGCCGACATCGACAACCCGGATAGAGCTGACTCTTTCATCAACATGGTGACTAAGGTCCCTCCGGCTTGGACAAAACCGTTCATGGAATATCTCGAACACGGAACTTTGCCTGATGACGAAGTCGAAAGATGGCAAATAGTACGACGAGCAAAGGGTTATACAATAGTCAATGGGCAACTCTACAAAAAGAGCACTACTAGTGTATACCTAAACTGTGTTTCCCAGCTAGAACGTATGGAAATCCTACGTCCTTTTTACACTTAACATTTTTTATCTAATTATATACCTCTTATATGATCAATGAAATAAAGCTCTTTGGTTCACTCATCTTTTTGAGTCTTTTACCTCCTTTAGTGTTCATTTTTGGATCATGTAAAACCTTTATGCACAAGTATTGCGTTTGCACTTGTGAAAATTCTGCCTACGGGCGTTAGCTTAAGTTTTCTGGTCTACACGTTCTTTGTTGTTTTTATGTGGATTCTGGAGTAGTGACTTTTGGCACTTATTGTCGTCGATTTTGTGCTCAGGTTATTGACAGTGCCATTGGGCATCATCACCTAAGTGCATGGTTCCGACAACGAGTCTTCCGACTCACGAAAAGTCAAGCATAAGAACCAAAGTAATGGATAAACCAACACTTGCTTAAAAAATATATACATGCTGGGAACTAAGTTCTTAAGTAGCAAGAAATAACGACCATTGTTTTCCTCCTTAAGTTACATCATCATGTTTTTTCTGCGCATATACCAAAGATGAAGCAAATATTACAAAGTGTTTTTCATTCTTTGGGCGCAGGAGACTTGGAAGCAGCATCGTCATCGGCCGGAGAATCACCCTCAGCATCGGCACTTTGGTGGGACTCGGAGGAATCTTGGTTGACGCTGTCGATGGTGTTCATGGGAACGAAGACGTTGATATCCACCAATTCGGCAACTCTGGTGTCATAACCCGCGAGTGATGACAAGATGGATTGGTGATCAATTTCTTTGCCGTCATCATCAACGTCGGGGATGCCAGAGGTCACCTTGTCGATGTCGGCATCTTTGTAGTGCGCCTTGACCATAGACAGCGCCATCCTTGCGCCAGCCCGTGCACATGAAGCTTTCTAGCTTGTGATACGCTCGGGGGCTCGGCGCAGAATCTCCGAGTACTTTGCCACGGAGTCCGAGGCCTTCATGTGTATCTGGAGGGGCTTGGCGATCTCTTTGGCTTGGGTGATGGCGGTGTTGATAAAGTTGTTGGAGATATGCCCAAGAGGCAATAATAAAGTGGTTATTATCATATCTTCATACTTATGATAAATGTTTACATACCATGCTATAATTGTATTAACCGAAAATATTAATACGTGTGTGGTTTGTAAACATAAAAGAGTCCCTAGTAAATCCTCTTGTTAAACTAGCTTGTTGGTTAATATATGATCATGGTTTCCTGATCATGAACATAGAGATGTTATTAACAACAGGGTCATATCATTAGGAGAATGATGTGATGGACATACTCCTATAAATAAGTGTAGCATAAAGATCAAGTCATTTAATATAGTTCATTTGCTATAAGCTTTCTGATACATAGTAACCTAATTCCTTTGACCATGAGATCATGTTAAATCACCATAACCGGAAGGATGCTTTGATGACATCAAACACCACACCGTAACTGGGTGGCTATAAAGGTGGCATTGAATGTTCAGAAAGTATGGGTTGAGGCACATGGATCAAGAGTGGGATTTGTCCATCCATATGACGGATAGATATATACTCTGGTCCCTCTCGGTGGAATGTCATCCAATTATCTTGCAAGCATGTGACTGTCTCATAGGGGATCACATATCATGGGAACAGGAAAAGAGTACTTATCGGTAACGAGGTTGCACTAGGTATGCAGAGATACCGACAATCAAAACCTCGGATAAGTAAACTATCATGAGACAAAGGGAAATTGGTATAGTATGTAAGTGGTTCATTCGATCGCAAAGTAATCGTAGAAATATGTGGGAACCATATGAATTTGCAGATTCCTCTATTGGTTATTTATCGGACAAGTGTCTCGATCATGTCCGCATAATTCACGAACCGTAGGGAGACACACTTAAGGATTCGATGTTGTTGAGTAGTTATGGAATGATGAGTAAGATACGGAATGTTGTTCTGAGTCTCGGATGGGATCCGGGATATCACGAGGAGATCCGGAATGGTCCGGAGAATAAGATTCATATAAGGAAAGTCATGTTTCGGAGTTCGGGAATGATTCTGGTGTTTTCACCAGGAATGTTCTAGAAGGGTCTGGAAGGTCCGACACTCCGGAGGGAAAGGGTACATGAATGTGTCATGACAATGTGGAATGGTTACATCATGTACTAGGTCACTTGGCTGGGCAAAATAAAGAGAAGAAATCAAATCAAAGTTTGAAAGTCAAACGCCAATTTGAAAAGGTCAAATCTCAAGTTTGCTTGGTGGAGGGAGAGTAGGAAACCTACTTGGGGAGGAAGTCCCTCTCCCTCCCACACGTCGGCCATGAGGAGGAGTTGGAGGAGGACTCCCTCCTCCTCAAACCGCCTCTCCCCTCCTATATAAGGAGGGGCAGGGCACCCCCTCTCCTAACACCTCAAACCCTAGCTCTTGGCGCCACCACCAGCTGCTGCCGCCGACACCTAGGGCCTCCTCCCAAGTCGCCGACTAGGGTTTCCCCAAACCCTAGATGCCGGCTACACCCCTCCCCTTGGTGCTTCTAAACCCTAGATCGCTAAGGTACCTCTCTTGCTCCACCATACTCGCTCCGGCTTAAGTCGAAGCCCTGCGAGATCTCCCCTCTACTTCCGGTACCACGCCGTCGTGCTGCCGGAATCGCGAGGAGAGCACTACAACCTCCACTGCCTGCTGGAACAAGGGAGAGGAAGGTCTTCATCAAGTAGCGAACGTGTGACCGACTGCAGAAGCACTGCCGGAACGCAGCGCCGGATGGATCGTCTACGCGATCTTGAGATCGGCAAGTGTACGACTACATCACCCACGAGAATCTGCTCTCGTTAACCGCTTTGGATCTTCGAGGGTTAGTATTCTATTGACTCGTTGCTACAATCTAGTAGATAGATCTTGGCTTGATCATAGATTAGATCTTGATTGTGTGTTCGTGCGGTAGAATTTTTTTGTTTTCCATGCTATGAACCCCTTCAGTGGTATCAGAGCTGTGTCTATATGTAGATCTGTTGCACGAGTAGAACACAATGGTCATTGTGGACGGTGGTTCTTTTATTATCAACTGCTTCTTGTGTACTTTGCATATTGCGGTATGGTGGGATGAAGCGGCCCGGGCTAACCTTACATGACATCGTTCATGAGACTTGCTCCACGCTCAACATGCAACTTGTATTGCATAAGTGGCTTTGCGGGTGTCTGTCTCTCCCATCATAGTAAAGATTCAATTTACAACGGGCACTTGATAGTTCAAGCATCAATGTTCTGGTTTTTGTTCGTAAGTTAGAACGACATTTATTGAAAGCCCGAAACCACGTAAAATATGCAAAGAAAATTAGAGGCGTCTAACTTCGTTTTGCAGGGGTGTGCTATGATGTGATATGGCCATGATTGTGATTATATATGATGTATGCAATGTTCCTTATTGTAAGTTGGCAACCGGCCGGAGCCATATGGTTGTCTTTTAATTCCGTTAAGACCTGCGTGTCTATTCAAAGTAGTTCTAATAGTTAAAGCTGGTGGACGACAACCATGAAACGGCGCCGTTGACCTTGACGCTATACCGGTGATGATGTAGATCATGTTCGTGCTTGAAGATGGAGATTGGAAGCACAAGAAGAAAGGCCATATCATATCACATATTATGAATTGCATGTGATGTTAATCCTTTTATGCATCTTGTAATGCTTAGTTCATGACGGTAGCATTATAAGATGATCCCTCAAGCACACAATTTCAAGTTTTAAAGTGTTCATCCTTATTAAGCACCATTGCTAAAGCTCGTTGTGTCAAAGCATCACCTGATGATCGAATGTGTTAGATTCTGCGAGTGTATACAACGTGAGCAAGCTAGATTTGCTCGTGCCGAAGCTAATGTTTGATCTTGACGAGCCTAGCATGTACAGACATGGTCTCGGAACACGGATCACCGAAAGTTAAAGCATGAGTCATATAGTAGATATGATGAACATGTTGATTGTTCTCCATTGAAGCTACATCAACTCTCGTGATGATCGGTTTTTGATGTGGTGGATTTGGTTCGTGTGATCACTAAAACAATGTGAGGGATATTGTTTTGAGTGGGAGTTCAACAGCAATATGATTAAGAGTTGAACACTATTTATCATAAATTAAATCAAAGTGAATTTGCATAATTGTTGTAGTCATTGGCATCTGTTTACCACCTTGCGCTAGGTTTTAATTGAGATGATAGAACTATAGAATTCTGGTTAGTTACTTTACGAACTAGTATCGTATTGTTTTTTAAGTGTTAATATAAAGTTTAAAAGTCCCATTGCAAACTTTCAGTAAGTTTCGATTACTCCGTGAAGTTTAATAGTTGGTATTAAATCAAGAGTAACAATTCCATTGTTAGTATATAAGTATCATGTTTATCTCCATGATTCTTGATATTCGAAAGATAGTTTCAATATCAAGGTAATCTAGGAGTTGAAGGAGTTGTTTCAGAAACCATCATGTATGGAAGATATTGCGATATCTGAAATGATGTTTTGGTTACAACATGATAGAGTATAATATGACAAAGTTTAAGTTCTCATATTTGATGAGAATTTACAAAAAGTTGGAGACACTAGTTGTCCTAATCCTCCAAAAGGTTTTGGAGAGCAACATTATACTCGCGATTCACCATTATAAGCTAAAAGTAGCTTGATCATGGATAATTCCATGATAAGGGTGAATATCTGATTTAGGTAAAATGTTTACTACACCAAGAGATTACTAAAGAAAGGAATTTGAAAGAACACCAAACATTGGATGATGGTGATCTACTTCAAAGTGCAAGTCCAAAGACATTGGTATTTAACTATACATGCTTTGGACTATGTGTCATGTATATGGCTACACTATTGATGTTGATAGATTCTTTCAAACAGAAAAAGAAATACTGAAAGAGAATCTCATAAATATATGGCAGAAAAGAAAAGACTAGAATTGTTCAGCTTAGGTATATAAAGGATATACGTGTTATGGCTATATTCTTTGCTTGTTAAATAATGTGATTCTTAAGTATTGGATACTGAATTTGTTGGTATGAATCGTCATACGAAACAACAGAATTCATGAAATCCAATGGCCTAAGTAACTAGCAAAAGAATATGTGATGATGTTCATCGAGAACAAATAAAGAGTTATTGTTTTGCTCGTTAAACATCAAAGCTTGCCTTCAAGATTTGTTTTATCAGGTATTATGAGAACAAGAGGGTTGTTCAAATAATTGCCGTAATCCATAAAAGATGGATGATTCATAAATCTCGTTGGAGAAATCACATCCATAAAACTAGTGCTAAAAATGTTGAAAGACAAATTGATTGAAAGCTCACTTAGGAAGTGACATCGCTGTTTAAATTATATTGGAAATAAAACATGTAGAAACTCCATTTGGATGGAATTTTGGTGTCTTTTTTATTTTTGATCAAATGACACTTGTGAAACTTTCCTAGAGATAATTAAAACTTCGTTCATAGGCCAAAAGGGAACGAATGACTAGCTTATTGGAACATGTACATATTGTTGTATGAAGTCCATTATGTGTAGTCAAGAGCGATGGATTTCAACTTCATATGCTTTCTCTGAAAATTTGAGTGAATATATGAATATTTACTTAATAAGGATGAAGTATGAAACATTTGAAAAGTTCAAAGAGTTTCAAGATGAAGTGCAAAATCATTGTAACAAGAATATAAATAGTTTATGATAAGATCATAAAGGAAGATATTTGAGTTACAAGTTTAGCATAATACCAAAGATTTAAGGAATCGTTCCGTGGATTTGCATTTCCCGAAACACCATAAGATTATGGAGCATTTGAGATATGTAATTAAACCTTGTTTGACATGGTAAGATCAAAGGTGTAATTCATAAAACTGCCATTATATTTTAAAGATTAAAAGCTTTAGAGACTACCTTTTTTCCATTGAAAATAGCTCCATCATAATCCGTTGAAATGACACCATATAAAGTTATGGTTTGGGATAAAACCCAAGTTGTCCTTTCTTAAACATTGGTATGCTATGCATAAGAAAGATGTTTGCAACCAAAGTCGGATGAACCTATCTTTGTATGTTATTTCGAATAATTTATAAGTATTCCTCCATAACATCGGAGACAAAAGTGTTTGTCGCTTAGAACGTCAAGTTTCTTTGAGAAGGAATTTTTCATCAAAAGATAAGTGGGAGGACCATAGAAATTTGATAAGGTTAAAAGAAATACAAGGCGGAGAAATCTTACTGAAGATGCTGGCATTAGCCTGCCAAAGGTTATCCGCCAGGGATTCTTTCTCTTGCTGAGGAGCTTATATGCCTCGCCGTGGAGATGGTTTTGCTCATCAGCAGCTTGCTTCTGATCTTTTAAGATCGCAAGCTCCTCCTTCAAGCTATTGATTTCCGCGGAGGCAGATTCCTGCAGGGCCTTCATGGAATCTTCATGCATTTTCAGCATTTCTTCCCTCTCCTTTTTAAGGATCTTGTTCTCGCTTTCCAGCTGCTAAATATGCTTGGACTGCTCGACAATGTCCTTGGCCTTGGCTACATGTTCTGCAAAGTCGGAGAAAACAAAGTACATAGTGAGTACTCGGAGAATGAAGGAATAAAACCAAGACGGAATGCGCAAAAAAGAAAACAGACTCTTGTTTTTGATGATCTATTCCTTCAAGATGGCAGTTTTACCCTTTTCGGCTTCAAGATCTGCGCGCATCTTCTGGTACTTGTCGTTGGCCATGCCCCTCCGAGCATTCTCGTTCTGTGGAACAAAAGAAAAAAGGTAAACCATTGTTTAGCCTACTTGGAGATTCTAGTCGGAATCTTTCCACCTAGAAGCTTGGGGGCTACAGCGAGAGTTTTTAAACTTAGCAATATGCTTAGCTTTTCTTTAAGCATCTAGTCGGAGCTAATTCAGTTCTCGATTAGAAGCTTGGGGGCTACAGTATAAAGTTTTAACTCGGAAAATGCTTATCTTTTCTTTAAGTATCTAGTCAGAACTAATTCAGTTACAACTAGAAGCTTGGGGGCTACAGTATTGAAAATTATAAACACTGCGTATGCTACTCTTAAAGCATCTAGTCGGAATAGTTTGTTCCATCTAAATGCTTGGGGGATACAGTGAGAGTTCTTTCTAACTTAGTCACTCTTAGAGCATATAGATGCAAAGACCTATGGTTTTCCGTCTACATCCTCGGGGGCTACAGTGGGATAATCATATGAAATGCAAAAGGCAAAGTAAAACTTACAAGTGCAATAATCTTGAGGTTTGTAGCGCTCTCGGCTAGCAGCTTGCCAGAGGAGATGCTATTTCCTTGCATGATATCCGCTTGTCGGAGAAGCCCCTCAATACCGCACGTCGGAGACGACGACACTCCTCCAGGAACAAGAGTTGTGTTACTCGGCGTGAGCGCCGGGTAAACTATGTTCGGGAACTCGAAGGGCTTCTAGGGAGCGGGGGCGCCGCCTTCGGCAGAGGTACCATCTCCCACTACCGCCTTGCCGCAACCGATGGCATCCTTAGCCGGAGCTTCAGCCATTTGTTGGGCGGTGCTCTCCTACGTCGCCTGCTCGCCAACAATAGCGAGTTCGGTAGAGGCGTCAAAATCCACTTCCATGACGGAAGGGCCTGGTGGCTCCTTAGCCTGCGAGCTTGTCGGGGCAGACGAAGGCTTGACGGTAGGAGTAGCAGGGGCGATGGCAGGGAGGCGTCGCGATGTAACATATCTTTGATATTTCTAGAGGCCAACAAAGTTTTGGAGGTCCTCTTGAGGCTGGTCATGGCTTTCTTCCTGAGACATGCAAAATGCATAAGTACAAGAACAAAACAGACAGATAGACAATGTTGGAGAATGAGAAGCTTACACTAGGGGGGTGCTTTGGCAAAAATCCTGGTGGCTTTTCTCTTTTCCGCCTCCAGGGCGGCGGTAGTCTTTTTGGAGGCTCCACCATCCGTCCTCTTCTTCTTGCCTCCGTCGGCAGCGTCAGAGGTGGAGATCTTCCGCTTTCACGCCAACGGGACATCGTTGTCGGACACGACCGTGACTTCCTTCATCTTTGGATCATAGATTTGGGCAGCCAGGTTGTCCTCATCTAGATCGCTAAGCTGTTAAGTAAGAAATCATTGTGTTAGATAGGATGATATTAACAAGACGGAGAAACTGGAGCATATGTCGTACACGGAAAATAAATATCTACCTTTGGGCACTTGCCGTCTACGAACATGTCGTAGGTGATGGTGAAGCCATGCTTCTTATCCTTCACATTGACGATGTCCTTCAGGCGGAGCTTGACGGAGTCGCTTGAGAAGTTATCCACAGAGATCTGGAGGGTATCCCTTCGATCACTGGTATACTCGTGCATGAACTTCGCGCGGTGCTGTAGAGGTTGGATTCGCCTGATGAACCAGCACATGGCTAGGTCCAAGCCAGTCAAACCCGTCTGTACGAACCATTCGATCCTCCTTATTCCACGTGAAGCGTCGAGGTCGGAGGGAAGGGAGGCATGGGATCTCCATGTGGAAACTTCAGTGGCGGCTCCATCCGCGAAGTCCGGGTATGTTACTTCTCGGCCCGCCAAAGGAATGTCGGGGCCGTAGAAGTACGTCCGCTGCCAGTTTTTGCAGGACTCGTGGCTGACGATGTCAGGGAACCGCCGGCCAGGTCGAATCTTGAAGCTTATGGTGCCACAGTTCCCAAGATCCTCCTTACTATGTCCGGCTTCAAATTTGACAGTGAAGAAGTACACGAACAAGTCTAACCTAGGCCTAATCCCTAGGTAACCCTCACAAAGTGTCACGAAGTTGCTAAGCACTAAGATGCTATTGGGGGAAAGGTTATGGGGTTGGACCTTGTAGTGGTTCAAGACGGAGAGGAAGAAGTGGGAGATGGGCAGGGAAACGCCACGTACCAGCTGAGCCTTGAGGTACACCTTTTCTCCAGCTTGGGGAGAAGGTGTCACCTCGCCGGCCGGCGCCACCCGCCAGGCGAGCCCGTCCGTCACGGGGAGATCTTTAAATTTAAAAATGCACCTAGGATCAAGGGGTTTGACAATCAATGGTGATGTCTATGGAAGAATTTCTTTAGAACTAATCTGCTTATGAAATCAATTGTGGTCGCCGCTGGTAGACTCGATCACCGCTGATGCGGGGATGACCAAGCCCTCTGAGGGAGCGCCACGTGAACTTCGCTTTGCTTTTCGACGCCGCCATCGACGGGGAGGTGCTCGATGGAGTGGCGGACAGGTGCGACTGACACAGATGGAAGTTAGGGTTTTCGAGGTTTCTCGCGGAGAGCTCGAGGAGGCGTGCGGCTGGAGGAAGAAGACGATGACGCGAGAAGAATGAGGTAAAAAGTGGAAAATGCCTCACAGTTACTATTTATCATCCTCGGCATCAAGATTCGTGCAGCTAATCGGACGGTTGCCGCATAGACGACGTGTTCGCGAACATGTGCAGAAATTTCAACCATCACCGCCAACGGTTCGTATCGCTCGCACGAGAAAATCGGATATGATTGCGTTCTCTGCATGTGTGAGTTACAAGGCATCGCTGACCTAAGTGTACGTCGTCCTAACTGACACGAGTAGATGAGCCGTCCCATCAAAGATTCCGGCATGGACGGATTTAATCTGACTACGGAAGAGTACGATGGAAGATTCAGCATTTCTCCGTCTTACCATTCGAAGATGGATAAAACCTTGCAGGGTTCTTTGGGAGGACTACAAGATGTTGTTTGACGATCTGCCGACATCCATCTAGACGGAGCATTACATGTGAAGAGGCAAGACGGTGCAGGATCTCGGAGTTCTCTGGGGTCTACTGTTGCGATATGCTATATGGGTATCCTTATAGCATGTCTCTTATCCGACTAACCCGGGTGGCCCATAGTCGGTAGAATGTCCTATGGCCTGCTGGGCGACCCAGTTAGGTGGATTCAGAAGGGAGGCCATGCCGGATAAAGCAAGGCTACGGTGGAGTCACCAGCGTACCCGGAGCCTTGGAGTGCAAGATACACAAGACTAGTAATAGACGGTGTAGGACTCTGTGACCTGTCCGGCTAGGACTTTTCCCTGTAACCCTAGGACCTGGCGACTATATAAGCCGGGCCTATGGGAGCCTTTAGGGCACACAATCTCTGTAAATCGGCGTATTGCCCTTATAGTGATTTATAGCAGGAGTAGGATTCTGCCACCATTGTGGGATCTGAACCTGGGTAAGCTGTGTTACCTCGTACCCGTGAACTGTCCGCCTTACCCCACGTCTCTAAACACGCACTGTGAGGACCCCTCCATGGAGTACTCGTCGGTAATACCACGACAGTAAGATGCGGACCGTATCATAGGTCCAAAGCAACGTGGTCCTAGGTAGGGTCGTTCTTGGGCCTCGTGGATCTTGTCTAGAGGCGAACATGCATCGTATGGCTCCGGGCTTCTTTTCTTCTTCTTACCATCAGGGGATGGGCTGCGTGAACGACGCAAGACTCCTCCGCCATGGTGGCTGCTAGGTGCTGACGGAGGCGGAGGTGGAGGTGGGTTAGCCTTCTTGATGTTACCCTCCTACGAAGCCTCACGCTTGTTGCGATTGCTTGTCGGACGCGGAGGATCGTGGCGCGACCTGCTCTTGTGTCCTTGTTTGCGCTCTCCGTCATGACAGTTCTGCTCCGTGTTGTCGTGGATGACGATACCTCTCTGATTTGGCGGAGGCATATCCGTACGATGGCGAGCCTTGGTTTCTTCGCGATGTCGAGGGAGCGGGGCGGTGGAGATGGGCGACGAGGTTGGGCCTTGCCTCCATGGTTGGAGGATATGTGGATAGCATCCTTCCTATTGCGTACATCCCTCCGTCTTCGTTCTGATGAACCCGTCTGAGACCTGACATCAAGAGGAGATATGTCCCTTGGCGGCTTATGCTGGCTAGACTGGCAAAACGCTGGGTCAGACTCAAGCCTCTGAGACGTGGCCTTTTCCTGTTGTTTCTCCTCCTTGGCCACTAGGTCATAGACCTGGTTCACCGCTTCGGGTGATCTATCCTGCTCCAGAAGGGTCTTGGGGACGGCGAGGTTGAGGAGAGGAGTGGGCATCACTTGCCTGCCTTCACTATCAATGTATGGCTTGGCCTGTGCCGGCTTCAAGGGAGCCCATCCTAGGTTTCGATAGACACCAGGATCGTTGATGACCCGAGCCGAAGCTTTCTTGGCCTTCTGCTGCTCTAGCAGAGTCTTGTAGTCGGCCTCCATTGCTCTAGATTTCTATGTTGACATGTGCGTTGGCCAGATCTCGATCTAGCTTTGCGCCTTGTTCCGCGATGGCCTGCGCTTCCTCCAGCAGTTGTTGGCGCTTCTCGTCAAGCTGGAATACATTGCAAATATGAGCCACGGTCATAGGCTCGATGAGGAGATTGCCGTACATCACTCTATCAGTAGGAGTGACTTGGACAGCAGCAGACGTAGATGCCGGAGGCGGCGGGTTTGCGGTGTTGTTGTTGCTCGGACCGGTGCCGAGTTCCTGCGGCTGCTGCACTGGGTTAGTCGGAGGGGGCATGTCCTTTGCACGATCATTGTTGGTAGCAACAGGTGGTCCCTTCCCCTTGTCTAGCGCTGTAGGCGGAGCTGGTCTGGGTTGATCTTCATCCATCTCCGTCCCAATGGTAATGAACACCTCTCGGTACATGACGACTTTGTTGGCCTGCTCGTCGCGCTTGTAATCCTCCTCCATCTACTGCATGGCAAAGTCTAGCTACTCTAGGCTGAAGTCTATCTCCTCTGAATCTGCGCTGAAGTTGGCGTAGAGCGTGTCGATCATAGATTCGAAGGGTGCGGGGGCTTCCTCGATGACGGGGGGTGGAGGTGCAACAACAACGACGATGACTATAGGCGGTGGCGCAGCTGCGCCGATAGCAGTCGGAGGCGGTGGCGGCGGGGGCTGAGGCGGAGGGGCTCCGTCAATGAGCGCAAGGGCTATCTGAGATGCCTCCTCAGCCTCCGCGTAGTTGTTGACGGTGTTGACCATGCTTTTGAAGGCGAGGCGTTCTGAAGCCTGCTGCCTCCTTAGCGAATGCCGGAGAAGCGTACCTTGGTCTAGTCCTACCACAAAGTGATACATGGAATCATCGGGTAATGTGCTAGATCGGCCTGTATACGGAGCCACCTGGCAAGGTAATTGTGGGGGTTTTCGTCCTATCTCTGAATGCAGCGCGTCAGATTGAAGATGGTCACCACTCCGACGAACTTGGATCTCTGCTGTCCCGACGCACGGACAAAGCCGGTGGACTTGCAGCAATCTTCCACCGTTATATCCTGCATAGGGGCGGTTTGGGTGGGCCTTGAATTTTTCCGATCTTTGCCAGCAAACTTCGAGGAGAGATCCTACATCGATCCTTGTGCGAGCGTATCCTGCCCGTAGGCGGTCCGTGCGGGTCTTGATGCTCCTCCGACTCTCAGGGAACTATTGCCCAAGTCGGTTTCGCTGATGAAGAGGTGGATATCTCCGATGGGGACGATCGAGCACCGCGTAGGGTTCGTCTTCGCCGGGATCCAGAACTCGTCGGGAGGGACGATCGGAACGTTGCCGGATAGGAGAACATGACCGATAGCTACGGTTTCGTCGATTCCCGTGAAGATCTTGGTCCTCGCCAACTCAAGACCCTGAAGCGCCTCTTGCCCCACGGTGGGCGCCAACTGTCGTGGTATTGCCGACGAGTACGCCATGGAGGGGTCCTCATAGTGCGTGTTTAGAGACGTGGGAGAAGGCAAACGGTTAACAGGTACGAGGTAACACAGCTTACCCATGTTCAGATCCCACAATGGTGGCAGAATCCTACTCCTGCTATAAATCACTATAACGGCAATACGCCGAGTTAAAGGGATTGGTTCAATGTGTGAGGTGACTAGAAAGTCTAAGTTATCGTGTCCTAAAGGCTCCCATAGGCTTGACTTATATAGTCGCCAGGTCCTAGGGTGCAGGTAAAATTCCTAACCGGACAGGTTACAGAGTCCTACACGATATACAACTAGTCTAACGTGTCTTGCACTCTAAGGCTCCGGGTACGTCGGTGACTCCTCCATAGCCTTCCTTTATCCGGCATGGGCCTCCCTTCTAGATCCATCTAACTGGGCCATCCAGCAGGCAATGGTCCATGCTACCAACTGTGGGCCACCCAGGTTATCCCTATAGGAGACATGTTATGAGGATACCCATATAACATATCCCCAACAAATCTAAACACTATTTAGTATATAGATTCATCCATATTTAAACCTAAGACATCTATGTTGAGACATAGGGGGTAGTTATAATTATGTTGTTCCTCCTTATATGTGCATAACTTCTGGCAATCGTCTCACATCGTTACTCTTTTGATTTTATCATCCAGGACGGCATTACATGAACTACCTAAAAAATTTGTTGCATGCCTTAACATTCTCGAGTAAGGATTGGTTGGGCTGTTGGTTGGATATTTTGAAGTCAGCAACATTGCCTACACGATTGACAATGATGGCCGACTGATATTCAACAAAAAGGGATGGAGGGAGTTCATACGAAAGAAGATGATCTACAAGTTGGACAAGCCTTGCTCATTACTTCTAGGACAACAAAACAAGTTGGCCTAAACATTATGTTTATCATCGACATCATCTAGATACTTGTCTCTTAAGATCAATGTTTATTCGTTTGTAGCTATCCTCGAACAATTATTTATCTATTTTGCCGCCATATGTAAAAACATTATTATTCCGACGAGTTAACATTATTGGCCTAGAGATGTATACATCTCTAATATTCTCCCTTCGAACCTAACAATGTATACATTTTTAAAATTCTCTTCAAATATTCCTAATGTGTTACTATGAAACGTTGTAATTCCAAATTTATTCACAACAAAAACTTTGTCGTGATTACGTAATTAACTTTCGATGCACTAATAATGACTACTTTCGATGCACGAAGCCACGTGTAGACCCACTCATGCACTGGTTAGCCACTCATAGTTACTCTTTAGAAGCATAGACACGATTGCCTGATTGCACAATTGGCCCGAGACAAGCCAACCGGTATACGGGCTGGCCAAAGCCCATGCATCATAATCCCACGTCATTTTAATCCATGGACCTAAACCCTAAACCCCACAGCCCCACGCACCCACCACGCACACACCCCACGTTGTACATGCACACAAAGAGGCAATCATCTTATCAGAGGGGACGCAAATCGTATCTCAGGATTTTCTTGTTCGCCTCGACTCTGCCCATCACATCCAACGACGAGATCTAAATTTTTTTCGTCCTGCCCTACATGAGAGCTACATTGAGGACACATCGTTTCTTTTTGAGGAGCTGCATAATCGCAGCACACGCACTACCGTTGCAGGTATTTTGGTATGCACTGTGGATTTATCATACAGTATTACTAGTTCTAAGTTCAGCATAACTTCGATTAGAGCTCAATCCATATGGATCTGTTTGTTTAGTCGTTAGATTTTCTTCCAAAGGGTAGTCGTCGTTATGTCGAAGAATTGTTAGTGTATCTTCGTTAGGAATTCCTGTTGTTGGGCTCTGTTTGAGAGTGGGAAATCATTTGGCAGGATGTTGCCTGTTAATTCTACTATAATTTTCTTGTGTTGGTTCTGTGTTAGACATCCCATATTCGGCCTACGTGCGGTGTTGAGATGCAATTTCGCTAGTTTGGTGTTTAAAATGAATAATGTAGAAGTCCCTTTTGATAAAAAAACAAGACGTTTGATTCTCCTGTTGTTATTCAATTTAGTTGGTTATGTTTAATATTGTTCATATATGTTTGCAATAAAAGGTCTGTAAACACATGCACTACAGAAAAACAATATGTGTAAACTCTTTTTGTAATTGTATATATTTGTAATCATTTTTAAAAATAAGTATATGTGTAAACATTTTTATACGTAGAAATTTGTAGTTATATAATTGTATATATGCAGAAATTTGTAGTTATATTTGTATGTGTAAGTATATGTGTAAACAAGTTCAAAATACTGCTCTCGATTTATCGGTAGTTAGGCGTGTCCAGAGATTTACCTGACATGGTGTAGTATAACGTACTCTTAGTGTTATCTATATTAGTCTATTTGTGTTAGGAATAGTATTATTTCTTCGGATCCCAACAAAACACCTAAATAAATATAGTTATTTTTCAACAGAATGGATGAAATCGGAGAAATGTGTTGTGCTGTTGAGAAGTGGTGTCATTTCGTGAAAAATATGACACCGGCACAAACATGCCAAATTTTGAGAAACCGACTTGCAGTGCATGCTTGAGATTCCAGCATTGAACTCAAGATGTCTATTGATCAAATTTATGACTGAAAATTTTGATTCAAAGACAGAAAATTTTAATGTACGCAAGAATCATGGTGAAATATCCCTTACGGGAGTGGACGTTGAATACATCTATGGTTTGAAAAATCATGGATTGAATATATCGGACATTCTTTATGAGGAAGGTGATGACGCAAAGAACCATATACCTGATAGCTTGGTAAGCAAAAAGACAGGTAATCTTGTAATTGATGACCTAATCGCCGAAGTCATCAAGGATAAAGTTGCGGATGACGACTTCATCCGTAAGGTGGTTCTGGTTTTGATTGAGACAGTCCTTGCCCCACAGAACTAGAAGATCATCCCAAAATTCTACCATGCACTAGTAGATGTGGGACGCATTAAAAAGCTAAAATTTAATGAGTATGTATGGACATACCTCATTGCTAGCCTAAAACAAATAGGCAACACATATGAGAAGAGGCGATGGCCGACAGACAACACCATCTTATTACAGGTAAATTCCATTCTCAATTTACATACTTCCTCCGATTCAAACTAATTGACTTGGTTTTCTCTAGATTCGGATATATATAGCACTAAAACATGTCTAGATACATCCAAATCTAGACAAATCTGAGTTAAATAATTTGAATCAGAGGGAGTATATAATTATCTACAATACATTTTTCTTTGTTTTAATGTAATTATGTTGTGATATTTGAAGTATCTGTACTATGAGAAGATACTCCTAGATGGCGCCGAGTATACGTCCAGAAGGCCATTGATGAGGAACTGGACGGAAGATGTGGCTTCTGCGAGAGACACCTTAGAATTAAAGGGTCGTGCTTTGGGGAAGGTACGTAAATACAAGTGATATCGTGGATTATTTTTTGTTCTGCTAACGGTTCTAGGTTGCCAATATTAATTGGTTTATATACACATATCTTGAAGATTGATGATGACATAACTCAAAACCATCGATAAGAGGTTCTCGATACACCCGAAATTGCATGTGGTAAGAAACGTAGTTGAGGGCCCTACAAGAAGAAGGATCGATGTTCAACATCCAGCAGGGTGGTGCCTAAAGGAATGACAAAAGTCGTGTTGGAACAGATGATGAAGAATCTAACAGAGCATATTGATAGAACGGTTGAACAAACCTTTCATAGAAAGATGGAGGTCTTCTTAGAAGCTTGTGCTAAGGTGATACACCCTATGTGTCATCTGCTCCGAGTTAAAAAAATGCTTTTTTTGAACATGACATGATGATTTATTTATTTTCAATCTTGTAGAAACTTCTTATTATGATGAACTCAGCAGAAGTCGTGTACAGACCATCTAAATAAAAAATGTCTAATAATGACAATAAAGAGGAGGACGTAGATAAGGAGGTAGAGAAGGAGGTAGAGAATGATGAAGGAATCGCCTCTACTAACACCAAATATACGCAAAAGATTTCATGGAGCATTGAGGCATCTCAAAAAGTAACTCCTTTGAGTTTGCATAGGATAATTTAAAGAATGATTCAAATTGTAAGGAGAAAGAGGTTGAAGGTGACATATTCATGTTACCCACAAACAAGAAGGAAATGAATGCTACTGATGCTTGCCACACCTCACAAGCGAAATTCGGCAGTACCCAAGCGTCACCAATACTAATTGATGGTAGGGGTCCTTCACCGACGCGATAGGACCCAGAGCCGATTCCATTAGAAGCATTCACAGCTGCATTGAAAAAGGGGCGGGGAGGAAAAAATGTGAGGTAGGAGACACTCCGTCGAATGAATCTGACTCGTTTAATAGCCTACATACCATTTGCCGGAAAGCTATTAATGGTGAGAAGAGATTAGCCGTTGGTGAGAAGCGCAAGCGTAGGTCGGCGGACAAAAAGGGTAAAAAACCAAAAAATTATGTTAGAAAAGGTAGTACAACATCATTGAATTGCATGGTTGTGCATGTATTAAATGAAAACAGTTACATGCAAGTATTAAATATTTGTTTCTGTGTATGCATGTCTTTTCAAAGACCTAGAAGTCCTGGACAGTTTGACACCGCAACAAATAGATGTTGCAGTGTTGTACGTTGAAACAACAATTAAAAGTAAAGATTTTAAGAATCAAGTGTCTATGATAACAAGACCGACACTCAGGTCACTGCCAACCACATTAGTGAGATCCTTGATTATGTATGGCCGGGTGGCAATGTAAGTCCAAATACCACAGTTTTGTTATTTTATGCAAACAAGAAGGATCATTTGTTATATATTATTAAATTTTTCTGTAGGTTATAGGTGCTTACATGGCAGAATTGTCTCTTCGGCTGGGGGATGACCGAAACTTATGCCCTGCATGGAGGGCAAATGCTCTAATATGTACTCCACCAAGAAGAAAAACTATATCCCAGCATAAGTAAGAGGCCTTGGAAAAAAATTCAAAAATTGTGTATGATATATCAGGATGCTTTGAAAGATGCATGGAAGAATACTTTTGTGATGATAAGGTAATACTGTTAGTACAAGAAAATGTAGGGTATAAACCAGATAATGTAATGTGATAACACTTGTCTCTTTTTGGTAGGCATAAGTTGCGTTGAATATAAGCAATTGCCACTGGTGCACTTTCGTCCTGAATAGACCAAAGAAGATATTTTAAGTGCTCGACTCGCTGTTTGAATTTAGAAGGGTCCAGAAAAATGTTGAAGATCTGGTATGTTTTTCCCTATACATTTAGCAACGATATGTTAACTCCAAGTATTACACTAAACCTCTCTGTTTTATAGAGAGAGAAAATTTCAAAAACCATACAAGTGGCTAACAAATATACGGAGTATAAGTTTGATGATGTTTCCAATTGGGAGATCGTAAGCTGTGAAACACCACGGCAAAATGATTCGTGAGTTTGTGGTTGAACTAATGTCATGTATTTTGATGTGTTAGTAATGTTATTCAAATTTAGATTCGTTATGACCAGGAACTCGTGTGGAATGTTCGTGCTACATTGTATGGAGCACTTTGACGGAGATAAATTCACAGATGTAGTCTCGCAGGTATTCAAAATTTCTATTTGGCATTTGCATATATATACACTAGCATGTGACCTTATTAACCCTGCTAATATTTTGTTACAGGAAAGGAAAAATGATTCTAGGAGACGTACTATTGCAGAAATTATTCTGTCGAAGACAAACAAACTCGAAAAGGTAAAAACCAGAGTTCTTGAGATCGTGGAGCTGCTGGAAGATTCTTGAAAACTCAAGAAACAAAAATTCCTACTACCGATTCCCTGGCGAATATTTGTATAACATTAAAAAATTTACGCAAAGTTTGGTTGTTTGATTGCTAAACAGTTTGCGCATGGCGCTGTGTTTTGTCAGAAGAATGTTTCATGATTGTGGTTTTGTCGTTTTGCTTAATTTACGATTGTAATCTAAAGTTTGGGTTATTTATGTTTGCCAATTTATGGATTTGATGAGCAATATTCATAGGCCTAGTTTTAGTGCATATGCTTAAAATACAATTCTCTCCAAAATAGTAACGAAGCAGACATATAAATGAATGGGAATTAATCCCTCCGTTTCAAAATATAAGAGTTTTTAGCTTTGTGAAGCAAATGTATCTAGACTTGTTTTAGAATGTAGGTTCACTCAACTTTGGGGTGAATCTAAACACAAAAAGAAGTCTAGATTCATTTTCTTCAGAAACCTGAATCATCTTATATTTTTTAGTGTAAGTGCGTACCAAACTTTGTTAGCATGTACAGTGTTTGATGCGTATGCCGCGCTCATCTGGCATCCCGTCCTGATGCAGTACGGGACCCACCACATATTCACCCTCATCGTTACCTTTAGAAAAGGGGGGAACAGGAATCCGAGCCGCCATTGCAATCCCTTTCTTTCTCTTTCTTCTTCGGGTGCCTTTCTTCTTCTTCCGTGCAACTCCAGCGATAGATGCCAAACTCCAGTACAACCTCCGGCCCCTCATGGTCGCGGTATGGTGCAGTGCAGATGACGAGGTGCCCTGACTGCCCACGCATCATGCCACTGAAATGATTGGTCACTAAGAACGAGGAAAATCTCAACTGTTGGCACGAATTTGTGAAATGTGAGAGCAAGCCAGAGGAGGGGAAGGTTAGATCTGACTTCTTATTAAGTTAATTTGTTGATTTCATTTGCCAATTTTGGTTCTTCCCTGGATTTGGGATTTGAATCAGGGTTCATCTTTCCCATCTGATTTCAGGATCTGAAGAATTGTAGGCATTTTGAGTGGATGGATGAGTACATTGAGAGGATTAAACTGGAGGGCATAGTTGATCGAACGGGGCGCATCGATTGAGCTCAATTAACCTCATATGGTCGAGACCTTGGGCTCTGAATCATTGCTACAATGGGTGATGTAGAAGTTAAGGGAGAACTGAAGAAACTCAACAAGCAGTTAAGGCAGATTATCAATCTGAAGAAGCAGGCGAACATGATGAATGTTGTATTTTATTTTTGTGCAGTTGCTCTTGGGTTGGTCTATCTGATGATCATTAAGCAGTAGACACTGTAATAAGTGTATCAGTTAGCTTCCTCTTGCTTTGCAAGCCCTGAATAAAAAGCATCATGAATTTGCCCAAGTTTTATCCGTTTGCTTCTCTTTATGCACATGTTCATGTAAAAAAATACTCCCTCCATCACAAAATAGATGTAGGTTTTTGACAATTTGGATGAATCTATATACTAAATAGTGTCTAGATTCATTCAATTTTTGACATATTTGAGACAAAGGGAGTAGATAAAAACATTTTGTACGCTGGTTCTTGCTTTTCATACATTAATCCAAACTATTTTTACTTAATTATTCTACAGTAGACATGCATAACAAGGGTAAAATGGACCCCTTGCGCATCAGCATCATCTGCACGGCCTCCGGGCACCCTCAATCCTCCATGGATAACACATTTAACACATGTCGACTCTGAAGAAACTTGAGGGTGTTTCTAGACAGTTAAGATATGAGTAGATCCAATGCAATGTTGGAATGGACCCACATCTGCCACTAGTGTCTATGTCATTGCTTGGCAATATCACTCTTATACTTAGATGTATCAACTGGGTGGGATCATGTTGGCCAAGTGCCGAGTCACAAAACCACAAATTGATTATGGTGTTTCTAGCCAACCGAGAGAGGTCTATAGCCCATGCAATGTTGGCATGGGCCCACATTTGTCACAAAATGTCTCATCATGTCTTGTCATGGCAGTCTTATACTTATATCTATCAAGTAGGTAGGATCATGTTGGCCAAGTGTTGACTAATACACAGCCACAAGTTGATGAAGTATATAGCCCATGCAATGATGCATGGTCCTATATTTTCCACAAAGTGTCTCATCATAATTTCTTGGCATATAGTGTTATACTAAGATATATTAACTAGGTAGGATTATGGTGGCCAAGTGTTGACTCATATACAACAACAAGTTGATGAAGGAGTTTCTGGCCAACCCATGAAATTTTGGCACGCGCGTCCACATTTGATGCAAAGTGTCTCATCATGTCTAGGCATAGTAGTCTTATACTTAGATCTATAAAGTAGGTAGGACCATGTTGGCCAAGTGTTGACTCATATGCTACAAGTGTGTGTCATAGAACTCTTATACTTAGATATCAACTCGTTAGGATCATGTTGGCCAAGTGTTAAGTCACACAACCACAAGTTGATGAAGGAGTCTCTAGCCAACCCAAAGAATCCTATAGCATTGGAGTGACTCTACACACTAAAACAAGTCTATGTACATTTGCTTCGCAAACCTAAAACATCTTATATTTTGAAATGGATGGAGTAGGTAGGATCAGTTTTTTCTAATTAATGCGCTATCCGTGATGAACTGACCCCACCTGTCAGCGCGGTTAGCTGACGTCCATATACATTACAAGAAAAGAAAAGTGCCAGTTCCTCGACCGCATAGTTGCCTAGTGGCAGTTCCTGCCATCTCCTCGCCTCCTTGTTCCGGCGCAGTGCTTCCCTCTTTGACTCCTCCTATCCTTGTTCTTCTCCTCGTCATCTCCTGGTCTTCTTTATTCCTCGATAGGAAGGCATGGCGAGCAGCCGAATGAAGGTGAACTGCTCCAATCTCCAGGCCGACGAACCACTTGCCAAGATCGGCGAATCCTTCCTAGAGAACGAGGAGTACGTCGATGCCTACGCTGCTTGTCGGAGAGTCTACAGCGACTGGTGACACGCGTTAAAAGAACCAGAGTTCCATCTCAACAACTGGATCCTGGTATATCACACACTTCCAAACGTCGGCGACTTCACGTTACTCAACCTCGCCACAGGTCGTTGCTTCATGACGAATCTAATGGAAGTTCAATGCAGGTTCACAATTCATCCAATCTAACATTCGTTTTTTATTTGGATACAAAGTTATTCTTAAATATGCATGTTTAATTGTGTAGGTTCTTAAACATGCATGTTCTTGAACATTCTTAAGCAAAGTTATACTTAAACGTGAAGGTTCACAAGACATGCATGTTTAATTGTATAGGTGCACTCATTTTAGGATATATATATCTAGTACAGTTTGAAATATCTAGAAGCTTTGTCTTATATTAGTGAATAAAGGGAGTATTTTCCATTATACATATATCTTAGGGCTAACTGTTCTCTTCATCAAAAGGTTCTACTTCATCGGTGTTTATCGTGGCGTCATCATTATTGCTCAGAGGGAAGAGCCGCACAAGATTCTCCTTCTGAACCCACTCACCCGTAAGTCCAACACTGAGTTTCAGGCACAAATACCATCAGATATTATGGAATCTATAGCCATCACGAAGTCCCCCATGATGGTGTTTGTTTCCGCAAATTATGAGTATTCTATTTCTTGGGTCGATGAGGCCACTACGACAGTGGATTTCAATGGAGTATTTGGAGAAGGAATTTATCCGTCGTCCGATGATGTGCATGTGGAATGCATGACCCCGTTCCGTGGTGAAGTGTATGCCGTATAGGATGGTGGAGACATCGTGTCGAACAACATCTAGGTGGAGTAGCGTGCGAGCACCATAAATATGGCCAAAATAATTCCAGGTCCAGTCTTTGAAGAGATACACGGAGTCTACAAGTTCTACCTTGTGGAGTCAGAAGGTGACATGCTTCTTGTTGTGGGAGGGGTTTTCGCCGAAGGTCAACCGGTGCTTTACCGGGTGGACACGGAGAAACGCTGTCTTGAGGCTGTAGGTGACATTGGCAGTCGTGCCTTCATCGTTCATTTTAACTGGTCGATCTCTGTCGACACTGGAGTGCACCCTAGTACAGTCCAAGGTGGTTGCATCTACTATGCGGATTTTTCTTATATCAGAGCGTACAATCACGATCTTAAGTCCTGGGATGGGGTACCAACACATGTACATGGCTTCGGTCGACATGATCTGGAATGCTCACCGAGGCCTTACCGTCTCGACCAAATACTGGCAGCACATTGCAGACGAGGGGAGTTCAATGAATTTTTCCTGCGGCACACCGGAGCGAACGCCGATGAAATATATAGGGCCGAATAGCCTAGGTTATTTTCTCGATCGCTAGCGTGTTCAGGTCTTTTCGAAGTAAAAAATTTCAATGTATTTATTTTTAGTACTTTTAGAATTCAGTGTGGTAGCTTTCAGAATTCTGTGTGGCGGCTTTCATAATTATCTGTAAGTACTATCTTTCATCTTTACTCATAGAACTCAAGTTGTGATTACTGATTCAGAGTCTCAACTGTCGTGGGTTTTGCCTTAGTTTGAATGAAGCACTAGAAATTAAAAAAAATCAAGAAATAGTGGAAACCTACATGCCACTGTTGGTCCATCCATGCATGTATAGAAAGATTCTAGAATTAAGTAGAAAGAGGGAATTCACATTTTGCCACTTAAAAAATGGAAAATGCTTGTTTTGTACAAACAAACCCATCAGTCTTGGGGGCCAAATATGACCTCATTCAGACAAAATAGGGTTTTGGGAAGGGGATTGAGTCGATAGCCATGCATTTTCATAGCTACAAGCTTATGTTGAGAAGTGGTTTTGGGAAAAACTACATTACCCACAAGTGTTTCTTATTTTTCCTAGGTCGTAGGATACATAACAAGACTCCATGTAAAGATGCCTCTAGTTTTTTTTTCAAAAACTAGTAATTAGTTGTGCCTAATATGACTATCCAATAACCGTAGTTTTGCCACTAGTAAGATCAAGGTTTTGTGAGAAAAAATTGACATGTCATCATGACCTGCTATATCAACTAATCGATCTAACCATAAGACTGATATGACAAGACATGTTGAGACACTTTATGGCATATGTGGGCCGATGCCAACATTGCATGTGATCTAGACCTCTTTAGGTTGGCTGGAATCTAATTCATCAACTTGTGGTTGTGTGACTCATCACCTGGCCAAAATGATCAAACCCAGTTGATACATCTGAGTAAGCCATGACACACACTCATGGCAGATGTGGGCCCATGCCAACATTGCATGGGATCTAGACCTCTCTATGCTGGCTAGAAACATCTTCACCAGCATTTCTCCTATCGCTCAAAACGGTGTGTATTTCTTTGGTATAGTCTCGTCACAAAGGAGTAAAATGCCTTGATAGTACTACTGGCCGTGTCTACGTGTCAAGGGATGTAGTTTTTGATGAAAATGTTTTTCCCTTTGCTACACTTCATCAAAATTGCGGGTCGTCGTATCCATGTTGAAATTCTTTTGCTTCCTTCGGACAATCCCTCCTAGGTAGAAAAAACTAGGGGTGTGCATACTAATGACCAATATATAAGTGCCGATTGTTCCTGTCGTTGATCCTATGCAGGACACAACTGACACCGTGCCCACAAGCTCTACTGAACTAGTCACGCAAAAAATTCCGCCAAAAATACTAATGACAACACATCAGATAATGAGGCCGAAGAAAACACCGCTATAGGCCAAGAAAACACGGACTCTAAGCATGATAAGTGGTCAAAATCTGCCTCGGATCCTCCCTCGACACTCTGACGCGCCGTCATCTGGGCGCATTGCTATCCAGCCCAGAGAGGTCTGGGCCCTCCCTTGCGTCACGTTCTGTGCGTAACTATGGCGGCTATGGGGAGCCCGACATGTCTTCCCCATGGTCCCCACCAACGCGTGGACGTGCGGATCTCCCGCCTAGCTCTTCCCCGTGGTTCTTCTGACGGCTTTGGGAGTGACGCCTCGCCAGGAGATCTAATCGGCACGTCATCGAGCGCTGGTGCCTAGGAATATTCTGCACCTGTACAATCTTCAGCGCTAGGATCTTCTGCAACACCTGGTGCTGACGTATCTACTGTTGCTCAACCCCGCACTCGACTACAAAAAGGTACTACCTCCATTTCAAAATGTAAGGCTTTTTAGCAAACTAAAACAGCTTGCTAAAAAGGTTTATATTGTGAAACAGAGGAAGTACAAAGGACCCAAAAATTCGTACTGAGGGCACAATTTGGTTGGCACTGTTAACATCTATAGGAGAACCATAAATCTTCCATGAAGCTAAAATGGATACAAAATGAAGTGTGCTATGCAAGATTCCACCAAGCTCTAACAGAAATGTTATTGATTGCATCTTGTCCCACCAAGCTCTAACATGATCCCATCTAGTTGATACATCTAAGCATAAGAGTGCTATGCCAAGACATGACACACACTTGTGCACATGTGGACCCATGCCAACATTGCACGAGATCTAGACCTCTCTTAGCTGGCTAGAAACACTTTAACCAACTTGTGGTTGTATGCCATGTTACAACATTGACCTAGTTTCACATCATAAAAAATCACTTATAGGTAGAGGATGCCATGTTACAACATGGACCTAGTTTCACATCCTTACCAGGCACCTAGAGTTTTGGCTTAAATTTGATGGGGCCACCAAAAATTCAAAAAGAATCAAAGTTGTGTGAAACCTTGGACACATTTAAAATTTACATCTAGGTAGAGGATGCCATGTTTCAGCATGGAGAAACTCTCACATCACAAAGGTCTAACCCCTAGGCATCCTTACTAGACACCTAGATTTTTGGCCTAAATTTGACCTAGACATGATGCTTGTGGCACTTATGGACCCACAAGAACATTGCATGGGATCTAAAATTAACAAATCTTAGTTGTCTAGAAATAACTGGCCAACTTGTAGTAGTATGAGCCAACTCTTGCTCAAACATGATCCCACCTAGTAATACTTAGATCTATCGAGTAGGTAGGATCATGTTGGCCAAGTGATGACACATACAACAACAAGTTGGTGAAGGTGTTTCTATCCAGCCCAGAGAGGTCTAGACCCTGATGACGCCTGTCGATGTGGAGCCTGTTGGGAACCCCAAGAGCAAGGTGTGAAGCAGCAAGTAGCAAGTTTTCCCTCAGTTGAGACCGAGGTTATCGAACCAGAAGGAGGAAGGAAACGTCACACAGGTGTTGCAAGCAACGCGGAGACCTGCACCACACAAACTCAAGACTTTGCCCCAACGAATCAGTGAGGTTGTCAAGCTCACCTATTTGCTGTAACAAAGGATTAAACGTATGGTGTGGAAGGTAATGGTTTGCAGCAAGTAAACAAGTAAAAGTGGAAGATGTATCAATGGTAAAGATTGGACCGGGGTCCATAGTTCATTAGAGGTGCTCTCCTTAGATAACAAACATGGCATGAAGGGTAAACAAATTACAACAGGGCAATTGACAGGAACTGAGCAAGGCATAACAATGCAATTACTAGTCAGAAAGATCCTATGAGATTTTATTGGTAAATAAAACAAGATACATAGACCGCCATCCAATTACATCTGTGAATAGAAGTCCACCTTCAGGTTATCATCCGAACGCCCTCTAGTATTAAGTTGCAAGCAATAGACAACTACTTTAATCAAAGTGTGCAAGGTAAATAGTCCACATGTTCCATGAACAAGAGACCGTTGTTTTATCCCTAGTAGCAATAGCACATCTACAACCGAAGATATATCTGTCACTTCCCTTGGAAACTAGAGGCATGAACCCACTATCGAGCATAAATACCCCCTCTTGGAGTCACTAGAAACTACTTGGACAAGATAGCTACTAACAATGGAGAGCATGTAAGATCACAAACAACACAGACATGATAGAATCATAAAGACAAAAACATTAATCAAACCAACATAATAATCTCAATATCTATCGGATCCCCGCAAACACAACATGCATGATTACAAATAGATTAGATCTTGACCATGAACGGAGCTCACAAGATCTATACATGAAAGCACAAAGGAGGAGATACAACCATCTAGATACTACATGGACCCATATTCCAAGGTGGAACTACTCACGCATCATACCGGAGAGAAGGCCTCTGGGATGATTTCCCCTTCGGTAGGGTGCCAGGAAGAACTTCAGACCCCCCCCCCCCGATCTAGGGATGATGGTGGCGGAGGCTACAGACGGTTTTGTGGAGATTTGATCGGGTGCTTAGGGTTTGTGCATAGGGGCTTACTATAGGCGAAGGGGGAGGCCGAGGATGCGACCAGGGGGGGCAAACCCTAGCCAGGCACGGCCCACCCCTGGCCACGCCTGGGGAGGGTCTGGCTGCCCTGGCTCGTTTCCTCGTCTCTCCTCTGGACTTCTTGTTCCCCACGGAAAGTAATTGACATTGATGTTTGTCCCGTCCAATTCCTATAATATTTCTTTACTAACTTTTCTGAAACCAAGAACAGCAGAAAACAGACATTTGGCACTGTTGCAACTTGTTAATAGGTTAGTACCAGAAAACATGTAAAAAGCACCTCAAAGTGTATACAAGTAAAGCAAAGTAGATACTAAACAAGCATGGAGCATCAAAAATTATAGAAACATATCCTACGTATCACCATCCCCAAGCTTAACTCCTGCTCGTCCTCGAGTAGGTAAGTGATAAAAGAACAAATTTTGAGGTGACATGCACCCTCACAATAATGATCCAACCATTTGCAAGCATTGAAATCTGGGATCAAAGAACTCTAAACATGTGCATGAAATATGGAGTTCTAACAATAGGACATAATAACTATGCATGCAACTTGACAAGCTACAAACAAAGATCATGAATAACATGCATTGAAAAACATTTGTTTGTTTCACATACAGAAAAAACATAGCATAGTGGCAATCAGCATGTCCCTCATAGAGTAGAAATATAGATGCATAGGACACCTTCAAAGTTCAGAAGGGTGAATATAAACAAATAGGACAAGAACAAGTAATATCACAATATGCATCAATTAATAAGCTTTGGAACACTGCCGACATAAGGACAACTATGCTCTCTTAATGGTGCCTAAAGGTAGAAGGTGGAGACTCAATAATGGTGGAAGAAAGGCCTTTTTGTAAAGGAAGCAGGGATTACAAGTTTCAAAAGGAGCTTACAAAAATTATGGTACTTGTTAGCTTTCAGCCCTCATTGCCCCTATCATAAGCATCTTGAAGTGGTTAGGGTTAAAGTGGCAAAGATGGAGTATATGTTTCACAAAGTATAAGTTGGCAATATGAAGTCCCTTGAATACGATTGCCACACCTCATGCATACTCAACTTTGGGTCCAGGTAAGTTCTTGTCATTGTAAGTATTTGCATATCATTGAGACCCGCCAATGGGGTACCCCTTGCACATGGTACATGAGCTTTCCCATAACCAAATGACAAGGCAAGTAGACAATGAGCATCTCATCAATCTTTTTATTTACCATATGCATAGCTTTTTATTGAGGATGCTTCATAGATAGCTCATTATGGTGATGCTGTAAGTTTCCACCATGATTAGGCATGGCTTAGGATAGCAGCCCAGGCATTTCTCTAACACAGGATACAAACTCCATGGACTTACAAGTTCCCTCTTTATTGCACACCGGTGACATCCATAGACAAAAGAGCATGATATCAACTGAGTACATAGTACAAGTGCAATGTTGAAAATGTTACCTGTGACAGCACGGTTCTGCTAATTCCAACTTATAAATGCAAGCATATACAACAAAGTTGTCACAATGGTTCAAGTTTATTAGGGGCAAATATAAAGTGTGCCATCAAGTTTGTGAGGGCTTTAGTCACTAAGTTTTCACATAACAAAATAGTTTTTAATTGGAACATAGCTGAAAAAAAGAATATACTTGGAATGGTGTAACACACCATGCATAGGAGTTTATAGTGGACACTTTGGAATAACTTGGTTTCTTGGGAGTTGGAAGCATGAGTAGAACTTACTCATAAAAGTGGAGGCTAGCAGAAGACTGGGATCAACCAACTAAGAGAGCAATAATATCCATAATCATGGAGTGCAACAAAGCATACTAATCAAAGCAAAGAGTGGTACTACAAGTCAAGGACTAAATAATAATAGAGTCTAATGGTGACTTGTCATAGTCATAACATGGTCTGAGCTTGTGCCAAGTTAACCCAAGCAAAGCATCAAAGGAGAATACCACAATACTATGCTTTTGCATGCTAAAACAATGCATAATTTATGCAAGGCACACTAAGCAATCCCAATTGTTTGGAACAAGACATGCTACAACTATAATATCTAAGCATAAGGTCAAAACAACACCTAGAATGTCATGCTAAAGTCTAAGTCACAGTCTATGCAAGCTCCTTTTGCACTTCAAGCAAGAACTTACTACTCCTTTCCAACACCAAGCAACTTATTTGTAACACAACACAGCGAGAAAGAGGGTCCAAAATAATTTATTCAAGCACACTAAACAACCTAAGCAAATCAAACGAAAATTAAGACGCTCCAAGAACAACACAACTGTGCATGAAACAATAAAAACGAAGTGTCTAGACAGACCTGAGCTTTTTATTTATGAAGAAGGGGATGCCTTGGGGATCCCCAAACTTTAACACTTGTACCTCTTGGATATTTCTTGGGGTGACACCATGGTGGCATCCCCAAGCTTGAGCTTTTGTACATTCTTCATCTCATTGCATCATTCTCTCTTTACACTTGAATTTTTTCCTTCACACAAAACTTCACACAATCTTCATTCGAAACATTAGTTTATTCAAAAGATATTATACCTCTGGCAAAGCTTTGGAACAGCAAGGATTTTAACTAAAAATACAAGCTACTGTAGTAACTCCTTCAAAAAGCTCAATTCACCTAAAGAGAACTAAAAAAGGAATCAATAAGAAGCAAATGCAAATAATGGCGGAAATCTGCCAAAACAGACCAGCAGGTAGAAACAGATTTTTTCGAACATCTTCTGTTGCTCAAATAAAAAAGTCTTGAACTAACAAAAGTTAGCTAACATACTGGGGGATTTATTCGTACATTTTGATCTCAATCCGAGTTACAGAGCCTCCTCACGACTTTTTTTGGTGGAGGACAGAAATCTGTTTCGGGACAGCAACTCCCCAACTCTTACTTCCCTCTCATTAGAGGTCATTCTTGGCACAAAAAGCAAACAAAAAGGATAACGAGAGGTCATTACAGAAGTAATAACTTCCAAGACTCAAGGAAAATCTTGGGTTATCTCCCAACAAGTACTTTTCTTTAACACCTTTAAGTTAGGCACAAGAAGCAAGAAGAATCAAGTATTTTCAAATGAAGAAGCATTAACATCAAATATTGCTTTCCAAGGAGGAGCAAAAGCAACTTCTCGCTCCTCATAGGGAAGTGTTCAATACCTTTCTTGAATGGAAAATGATATTTAATGGTTCCTTCTTTCATATCAATGATGGAACCAACTGTTCTAATAAAAGGTCTTCCCAAACTAATAGGACAAGAAGCATTGTATTCAACATCCAAAACATAGAAATCCACAGGGACATAAGCATTATTAACCATAATGATAACATCATTAATACTTTCCATGAGTTTCTGCTAATCATTATCGTTGAGTGGGACATCTAAATAACAATCTTCTAATGGTGGCAAAACAAGCATTTCATAAATCTTCCTAGGCATAATAGAGACACTAGAACCAAGATCACATGAAGCTTTGAGATCAAAGTCATTCACTTGCATATTAATAATGGGTTCCCAACTATCTTCTACTTTCCTAGGAATAGAAGCTTTGTGTTTTGCTTCTCTTCCTTAATCTTAACAAGAGCATCTATAATGTGTTTAGTGAAAGCAACATGCATATCACTAGCATCAGGACTTATAGCAATCTTTTGCAAGAACATAATCACTTCAGAAATATTGCAACCATCAATATCAAAGTCAAACTTAGCATCACTAGTAGTAGGCTCAATAGGCTTAGGCATAATAGGAGGAGGAATAGGGACTACTTGTGGTTTAGTGGTGATGGTTCACACACTATTATTTCTATCAATTTCAGCTTCCCTTTCCCACTTAGCATGAAGTTGAGCTAACAGCCTAACATTTTCATCAATATTAACTTGTATGGCATGAGCAGTTGCAAAGGTGTTTTCCATAGTTTCAGGTTTACCAGCCATTTTATTAATCAAAGAGGACTGAGCTTCAGACAAAGAGGATATATTATTCTCAAAGTTAAAAACTTTTCCTCTATAGTCTTATTGAAGGTGGTTTGTTTACTAATAAAGTCCTCGAGCATGACTTCAAGTTCCGAGGGGTCACTTCTAGCATTATTGTAAGAGCTTCCATAGGAATTGCCATTATTAGGACGATAAGGCCTATAATTGTTGTTGCTACCAAAATTATTCCTATAGGCATTTTTTTTGAAATTGTTGTTTCTAATGAAGTTCACATCAACTTGCTCTTCTTGAGCAACCAAAGAGTCTAAGGGAACACTATTAGGATCTAGAGGAGCTTTCCCATTAACAGGCATCGCCATAATAACATCAATCTTTTCACTCAAAGTGGAAGTTTCCTCAACTGAGTTTACCTTCTTACCATGTGGAGCTCTCTCAACATGCCATTCAGAGTAGTTAACCATCATATTATGGAGGAGCCTTGTTGCAGCACCCAAAGTGAGGCCCATAAAAGTACCTCCAGCATCTGAATCCAACAGATTTCTTGAGGGGAAGTTCAAACCTCCATAAAAAGTCTAGATAATCATCCAAGCAGTGAGTCCATGAGTAGGGCAATTCTTAACCAAAGACTTCATTCTTTCCCAAGCTGGAGCAACATGTTCACTATCAAGTTGTTTAAATTTCATAATGTGACTTCTCATAGATATAATCTTAGCAGGAGGATAATACTTTCCAATAAAAGCATCTTTGCACTTAGTCAAAGAATCAATACTATTTTTAGGCAAAGAAAGCAACCATTCTTTAGCTTTTCCCCTCAAGGAGAAAGGAAAAATCTTGAACTTAGTAATATCTCCATCTACATCCTTATACTTTTGCATCTCACAAGTTCAACAAAGCTATTGAGATGGGCAGCAAGATCATCAGAACCAGCACTAGAAAATTGCTCTCTCATCACAAGATTCAACAAACCAGGCTTAATTTCATAAAAGGTAGCATTAGGAGTAGGTGGAGCAATAGGAGTGCTTAGGAAATCATTGTTGTTGGTGCTAGTGAAGTCACACAACTTGTTCCTAGCAGAGTTCATTTTGGCAAAGGTGGGCAAGCCAAAAACAGCAGTAGCAGCTAGAGCAGGAACTAAATTTTTTTTGTTTTTAAACAAAGCAAGCAAACCAAACTAGACTAATTTTTGGGGGTTTTTTGGATAGAGGAAAATAAAACCAAGCAAAAGAAACGAAGAAAACTAAAAACAAAGTAAAGAGAAAGGAAGTGAAGGACTCCCCTAGTGAAGACGTCATTAGCCTCCCCGGCAATGGTGCCAGAAAACTTGTTGATGGCGTCTGTCGATGTGGATCCTGTTGGGACCCCAAGAGAAAGGTCTGAAGCAAAAATCAGCAAGTTTTCCCTTAGTTGAGACCGAGGTTATCGAACCAGAAAGAGGAAGGAAATGTCACACAGGTGTTGCAAGCAACACGAAGACCTGCACAACACAAACTCAAGACTTTGCCCCAACGAATCAGTGAGGTTGTCAAGCTCACCGGTTTGCTATAACAAAGGATTAAACGTATGGTGTGGAAGGTAATGTTTTTCATCAAGTAAACAAGTAACAGTGGAAGATGTATCAATGGTAAAGATTGGATCGGGGTCCATAGTTCATTAGAGGTGCTCTCCTTAGATAACAAACATGGAATGAAGGGTAAACAAATTACAGCAGGGCAATTGACAGGAACTGAGCAAGGCATAACAATGCAATTACTAGTCAGAAAGATCCTATGAGATTCGATTGGTGAATACAACACGATACATAGACTGCTATCCAACTGGATCTGTGACTAGAAGTCCACCTTCAGGTTATCATCCGAATGCCCTCCAGTATTAAGTTGCAAGCAACAGACAACTACTTTAATCAAAGTGTGCGAGGTAAACAGTCTACATGTTCCATGAACAAGAGACCATTGTTTTCTCCCTAGTAGCAACATCACATCTACAACGGAAGAGATTTCTGTCACTTCCCTTGGAAACTAGAGGCATGAACCCACTATCGAGCATAAATACCCCCTCTTGGAGTCACTAGAAACTACTTGGACAAGATAGCTACTAACAAGGGAGAGCATGCATGATCACAAACAACACAGACATGATAGAATCATAAAGACAAAAACATTAATCAAACCAACATAATAATCTCAATATCTATCGGATCCCCACAAACACAACATGCATGATTACAAATAGATTAGATCTTGATCATGAACAGAGCTCACAAGATCTATACATGAAAGCACAAATGAGGAGATACAACCATCTAGCTACTACATGGACCCATAGTCCAAGGTGGAACTACTCACGCATCATACCGGAGAGAAGGACTCTGGGATGATCTCCCCTCCAGTAGGGTGCCAGGAAGAACTTCATACCCCGCCGATCTAGGGACGATGGTGGCGGAGGCTACAGACGGTTTCGTGGAGATTTGATCGGGTGCTTAGGGTTTGTGCATCGGGGGATTCCTATAGGCGAAGGGGGAGGCCGAGGATGCGACCAGGGGGACCAAACCCTAGCCAGGCGCGGGCCCACCCCTGGCCACGCCTGGGGGGTCTGGCTGCCCTGGCTCGCTTTCTCGTCTCTCCTCTGGACTTCTTGTTCCCCACGGAAAGTAATTGACTTTGACGTTTGTACCGTCCAATTCCGAGAATATTTCTTTACTAACTTTTCTGAAACCAAAAACAGCAGAAAACAGGCATCTGGCGCTGTTGCAACTTGTTAATAGGTTAGTACCAAAAAACATGTAAAAAGCACCTCAAAGTGTAGACAAGTAAAGCAAAGTAGATACTAAACAAGCATGGAGCATCAAAAATTATAGATACGTTTCCGACGTATTAGACCCCATGCAATGTTAGCATGGCCCCACATTTGCCACAAGCTAGTGTGTGTCATGGCTTGGCATAGCACTCTTATAGCTAGATCTATCAAGTGGGTGGGATCATGTTGGCTAGGTGTATTGACTCACACAACCACCAAGTTGATGATGGTGTTTCTAGCCAACCCAGAGAGGTCTAGATCCCATGAAATGTTGGCATGGCCCCTCATCTACTACAGTTGTGTGTGTCATGGCTTGGCATAGCAAAATTATAGCTATATCTATCCAAACGTGGGGTAGTTAGGTCAACGATCATGTCCGACTACTCGAAAGAGCCACTTGTGTACCATGTTTTCATCTACATTTATTCAAATGGACTCAAATTTGGCACGAGGGTTTATCACATGTGCCTAATGATGCTACCATTTTATCTAGCAATTTTGGTTTGAAAATTTCAAAAAATTAACCAACAATGTCATGGTGGTGTCATGGCAGATGCCATGGGTAGGCTTAAGTCAGGGGCCGAATGGACGCTTGTGGTAACCGGGGAGGGAGTGCACGGTCTAGCCGAGCACGAAGAACAAGATGAACTCTCCACACTTAGGATTTTTATTGATCCAACAAGATTACAAGTGCTCGTAGAGCTGTTTGAGCATAGCCTCAGGGCACTAGTTTCCTACTTGGTCCAACCTCCTTAAACCCTAGCTATGCCCCTCCTTATATAGGTGATGGCCAGCTAGGTTACATCCTTTTGGGTTCTAGGGTTACTGCTTGGATCTTGGTCCTTACTGTGCGGGCCGGGTCATGGGATAGCCCTGAGAACGTGACCCGGTCCACAAAGGCACACAACTAACGGTCTTCTCGTACGTAGCCTCTAGCTCCTTTGGTGACATATGGTGACTTTGTACGTCAGCCCTTGCTTTGGGCGTCATCCGGCTCCTTTTGTGTCACCCGGCGTTGCCCTTCTCTTTTGACCGTGCTTTACCATGGTCCCTCCTGATTCTTACTCGGAAAGTTGTCACGCGTCCTTTCTAACTCGGCCTTCCCCCTTGTGAGACTCGACTCATTGCTTCCTGCAAGGTAAACATACTTGTCTTATAAGGGCCTACATAATTCTTATGTCGGCCGCACATGACCTTCTTACCTGGTTGTTGTTACCTGGCCAAAGATATCCTTTACTCGGCATAAGCCAAGCTGGGCAATGTTTTACACCTTATGACCCTACCCGGGGTTATTCCCCCGACATTAGTCCCCGAAGCTGGTAAGGCCTAGTAGTTTTTTTGTTGTTAGGCGTCTCTAGGTTCCTTTAAGGTGCTTGGAACTTTTCTTTCTCTCAGCATTTACTTCTTAGGGCGCACTGTTTGGCATAATCTCGATCTTTGCCGACACTATCTTGCCCCTTTCGAGTCTCATCTTTGACTTTTTGGGTTACGTTTGCCTCGTGCCGAGTCACTTTCTATGCTGCCGAGTCATTTTTGGCTTGCCTTAGTCACTGACAGCTTGTAATCATGATGGTTTTCCTCAAATTTTGTCAAAAATCCTGACCGCATAGTGACAGCGGCGCAGTAACTCCCCGTCACTGTGGCAGTCCCATCGCTCTGCGTCTCGTGCCCTACGCAACGAGACGTGGCTATGGATTTTCCGTGTATTGCCTACACGTGGGGCTCACTAATGCGCTCACTCGGCCGAATATACGGCCACATGGTGGCCGCTCGGTGCAGGAGGATCCCACGCCTAGGGTTTTTATTCTTCTTAAGTAGGGGTGATGGGAACTTAACTGCCTTTGCCTTTTTAGTTTCTCCCTTGCCCTCTTCTTCTTCCTCGCGCCTCCCAAACCTAAACTGCCTCCTTGCGGTTCCTCTCTTCTGCTGCTTCTCTCCAGCGATTCTCTTCTTCCCCTTTCAATTCTACCCGGGGTTATTCTCCAGGACTATTCCAACAACGTAAGAGTCCGAACCAAGCGATATCATGGATGCTTGCGATGCCGGCGAGGAGGCGGAGGAACATGAAGTTGCCGCCGGCCAAGCGCGGCGACTAGGAAGACTCGGAGGTTTCAGTCGAGGAACTCGAGTGGCTGTGCTCCACCAGGCACATCCCACTCAAAGTTGATTGTCGCTTTCCTTTGGGTGAGATTGTTCCTAAGCCCGAGGCTAACGAGAGGGTGGTTTTCCTCTCGCACTTAGAGCATGGTTACTACCGAGTGAGGAACTTATTCGGCTGTAAGCTCTGAGTTAGAACCCAACTTTTATTTTCTCATTCCAAATTTTCATGTCGGATTTTCGATCCCTAGACCCCGAGGTTAATACCGAGTAAGGAACTTATTCGGCTATAAGTTTGATCGTACAACTTCTAACTAGATCTTTTTTGTGTATCTTACGCATAACAAGCGTACTAAGGTGCATCAGGCTCTCCTCTGGGAGTACAAAAAGCTTGAGCTCGCTCACCAAGATCTGAAAGCTAATGCTCAGGGCCAAGGTACTTTGTCTTACTCGGCTTGCTTTTATTCGGTAGGCCTTCCTTGTTTCATCTCCTTGAATTTTTCACATTGTCTTTCCACAGCTTCTTCCCAAACTACCATTGATGCACTGCACTCACAGATCAGTGATGCTGAAAGTAAGCTCTTAGAAATCTTGTGACCGCTCCACATCGGTGTTTATTCCTTTTCTATTTCTATCTCATCTGAAACGAGATAATTTGCTATTATTGACGAGTCACATGCTCCGAAAAAGAAGAGAAGCACCGGATCGAGCTCCAAAAGGAGCGAGAGGAGGTGACTCGACTGAAGAAGCAGATGGCGGATATGGAGCAGAAGCACCAGTCTGAGCTTAAGGGCCTACACGAAGAGCTTTCCATGAAAGCTGACCAGCAAGCCGCCAGTGCTGCAAAGAGTGATCAACTGGTCAAAGAGTCTGAGTTGGTGGTTCAGTCGGTGCACCAGGATCTGGAAGCTCTTCAGGCCAAGGCTAAGACCTGGCAGAGCAAGCTTGGCACGATCAACTCATTTCTCGGTAGTGAGTTCTTACTATTTTCACTATACTTCTATTCTTGCTCTTTGCCTCTTTTTATTGTTTAGTTAATTTTTTTTCATGTTTGCAGAGAATTTCCATGAGGCTGAGATGTTCACCTTGAGGGCAATGAAGAAAGTTCGAGCCGAAACTGGAGCTTCAGCTGACAGCGAGATCACCATCGATGAGCACCTGGTAGCGCTGTCAGAGCGTGCAACCACTCTGAAGTCACGCGATGTCGACTTTCTTAAGTCGGCAATCCATGCATTCAGGATGCTCTGGCCATATGAGGATGCGCCCACGCTCATTGAGCCTTTGGCTGCCAAGTTGCTTCTGACTGAGGACTGGTTGGACCAGTGGCATGATTCGGTCAGTCGAGCTACAGCGGACAAGGCCATTGCCATTGTGCTCTCATGGTATGAGGACATCAACCTCGATGTTCTACAGCATATGAGGGGCGAAGGCAAGTGGATCCACGAGCCTGAACTCATCAAGAAGCACCAAGAGCGAGCCTATGCCATGGTAGAGTATGCTCTGGTGCATGCCTGTTGCGATGGTCCCAGATTCCTCGGCCTTAGTGAGCCGCTTGCCAAGACTATCGACGATGACGGTGCTGACAGCGAGGCCACCGAGTCAAACTGTCCTGAAGACTCGGCTAATGCGCCTGACTTAGCCGACGCTCTATACGATGCGCGACGGAGGCGCCTCTGGTGGCGGCGCACCGGAGAGCTAGGGGTTAGGGGAAGGGTGCGAGGGTTTACCATGGTCGTGGGGATGAGAGGGTGCTCAAGGTGGTCGCAGACGAGGGCGGGGAGCAAGGGTGCGGCAGCGATTCCTCGTCAGAGTTGCGCGCACCGTCGGAAGCTTGCAGACAGGGACGAAGACGGGCCTACAGAGCACGAGCAGGGGAACGTCGAGTACCAGAAGAATCACAAGACAATGGTGAGAACGTTTGTTTGAACGAGAGGGCAAGGGGCGCACGGGTTTGGACGTTAGGGCTCAATGGAGTTGCGCTCACCATCGGTGGTTTGTAGGTGATGACGAAGCCAAGACTCTGGGGCGCATGCGAGCACACGGGGAATGTCGGCAGGTGCATATGGGGTTGGAGAGCAAGCTAGTGTGAACCATGAGGCAAGGGGAGGTCGAGGTTCGCTAGAATCGGTGCCGGTGCGCGTCGGGTGCAGCCGTGGTGCGAGCTTGATTAAGGGCAGCATGGGGCTCACTAGTGCAGGGAAATGAGGGGAAACGGAGTGGAGGGAGGGGTGCTTAAGAGGGCATGGTCGAGGGGGGAGATTACTATGGAAGTTAAGCGAATTAACACGAATGAATTTGACCAGAAACAGCGAGGAGGGGATCGCGGCGTGGTCGCGAGGTTGATCACGATGGTGACGTGGAGGTGCGGTCGTCCTGACAGTGGGTGGGTGCGGGGAGTAGTGCGTAAGAAAAGAAAATCTGCGGTGGAGAGAGAGGTGGCCCGGCAGGGCTGCTGTTGGGCTGATTGCTTGCTGGGCCTAGTTGGGCAGGGTTAGTTTCTATTTTTTTCTTCCTTTGTCTTTTTCTTTTTCTATTTTCTGGTTTTATTCAAAACATTTTATTCAAACTTCAATTTGAATTCAAATCTTCTCCAATCTTTTCAGTAGGTTTTATACGAAATATGAGTTGATTAAATAGTCCACTTTGGAATAATTCAAATATTTTTCTTATGATTTAATATTCATTTAAATTAAGTGAGGCACTTTGGCTTTTATTTAAATAAAATTGAATATGGTTCATAAGCCCATATAATTTTATTTAAATAAACCTTTATTCTTTCATATTATTTAACAAACTTTTATTCCTTTTATTTATGGATTTAAGCCAAGGTCTTTGCAATAATTCTTATTTATTTAATTCTTTATTTATCTTATAAATTTCATATCTTTTTATTTATAGCTCCAAAATTAGTGATTCCAATTTGTATAATTCTCTTTAATAATTATTTATCTTTTTAAATCCTTTTAGGATTACTTTGTCCACAATTTGGTATTGATTTTAGCTAGGAGCTTTATTAGTCTTGGAAATACTTTCTTTTATCCTATTAAAATCATAAGTTTTTATCCATGGCTCCAAATGGAGTGATATCAATTCCCAAGGTTTTGTAATATTTTTTGTTTACCAATATTGGTCATTTAGAAATGTTTTTTGCTAAATTTTTATATGGAACAAAGCCATAGTCTTGTAGTGATCTTGAAGATGATTTCCTTTATTAGGGTTTTTGGTTTTTGGTTTAACTTTTCCAAGTGTTTAAAAATCAAGATACATTCCATGCATGAATGCATTTGATCTGTTTGAAAATTTGTTTGTTGCTTTTTTTTCAAGTTTTGTTCAAGTAAGGTTTTGATGTTTCCATTTAAAAGAATTTTTTTTCTTTTCACCCTAAATTTCAATATTTGTTTCTTTTGTTTGTTTAATTTTTCACATTTCAAAATTTGCAAAATTTTGGGATGTGACAAGATAACGATCCCACTTGGAGGAGTAGGCGAATGAATAAAATGCTTTTAACTAAACTAAACAAAGCATTTAAGGAATAATTCTAAGATGCAAGAAAAGTAGAATTGTTTTTGGGTTTTTGGTTGAGCGAAACAATATAGTAAAGTGAAGTAAAACTTGATGCAGAAAATAGTAATCGCGTGTGTAAGAAAGCTTGAAACTGCAAAACGGAAAAAGGCGTTCTCGAGGAGTGGTAGATACACTGCTAGCAATTTAGACTAAGTAATAAAAATTATTATAACAAATATTCTCATGACATGTATGTATGTAGGAGGAGCTCCATATATGGACGAATAGGCAGCAACCACAACTCGCATCATCCTTCATAACAATAGCTAACAGATAAACGACATCGATTGTATTATCCCGCTATTAATGGATTACTCTTGTGACATGAACATGGCTTAATGAGTTATCCTTGCTTCCCCAGGTTTGTACTGTAGGGGTTCGTAGCATGAAAAACAAAAAATTTCTACCGCATGAACACACACAAGCCAAGATCTATCTACTAGGTTGTAGCAACGAGTCGATACAGTACTCGTGGGTGATGTAGTCATTCACTTGCCGATCTCAAGATCGCATAGACGATACTTTTGGAGCCGCATTCCAGAAGCGCTCCCGCATTCGGTCACATGCTCGGTACTCGATGGAGACATTCCTCTCCCTTGTTCCAGCAGGCAGCGGAGGTTGTAGCTCTCTCCTCGCGACTCCAGCAGCATGAGGGCGTGGTGTCGGAGTTTAGAGGGGAGATCCCGCAAGGCTTCGCCTAAGTCGGAGTGAGTAGGGTGGAGTAGAGGGTTTCATCGATGGCTTGGGGGTCTAGGGTTTAGAGGGGCAACCCCCTCCCGTATATTTATGAGATAGAGGGGTGACTAGGGGAGGGGAGGTCGAATCCTCCCCCAACTCCCTCTCCTCCTTGGACGGCGGTGGAGGGAGAGGAGGTTTCCTCTCCTACCTCCACCAGGAAACATTGTCCCAGTTTGACATTTCAAACTTGCCTTTTGACTTTCAATTTTGGAGTTTGATTTTTCTCTTTTATTTTCCCAGCCTAGTGACCTAGGACATGAAGCAACCATTCCACTTTTTCACAACACATTCATTTACCCTTCCCCTTCTGGATCGGTGAACCTTTTAGACCCTTCTAGATCATTCCGATGAAAACAGCGGAACCATTCCCGAACTCCGGAATTGGACTTTCCTTATATGAATCTTATTCTATGGACCATTCCGGATCTCCTCGTGATATCCCGGATCCCATCTGAGACTCTGAACAACATTCGTTCTTCTTACTCACATTCCATATCTACTAAACAACATCGAATCCTTAAGTGTGTCTCCCTACGGTTTGTGAATTATGCAGACATGACCGAGACTCTTCTCTGATCAATAACAGATAGAGGAATCTGGAAATTCATATGGCTCCCACATATTTCGACGACTACTTCTCTATCAAATAAACAATTTACATACGATACCAATTTCCCTTTGTCTCGCTATACTTTACTTATCCGAGGTCTGAACGTCGGTATCTCTACATACCTAGTTCAACCTCATTACCGATAAGTACTCTTTGCTCGTTCCTATGATATGTGATCCCTTGTGATCCAGTTACATTCTTGGAAGCTAATTCGATGAAATTCCGCCGAGAGGGCCCAGAGTATATCTATCGGTCATATGGATGGTAAAATCCCACTATTGATCCATGTGCCTCAACACATACTTTTAGAACACTCAATGCCACCTTTATAACCACCCAATTACGAAGTGGTGTTTGATGTCATCAAAGCATCCATCCGTTTATGGTGATTAGGATGATCTCATGGTCGAAGGATTTAGGTTACTATGTATCTGAAAGCTTATAGAAAACAAACTATTAAAATGACTTGACCTTTATGCTACACTTATCTATAGGACTATGTCCATCATAACATTATCCTAATGATATGAACTTGTTGTTAATAACATCTTAATGTTCATTATCAGGAAACCATGATCATCTATCAACAAACAAGCTAGTATTACAAAGAGGCTTTACTAGGGACTCTAACAAGTTTACAAATGACACAAGTACGAATGTTTACAAATGATGGTCAGTGGAAGCTTCGTTGGGAGACCCCAAGAGGAAGGTATGATGAGCACAGCAGCAAGTTTTCCCTCAGTAAGAAACCAAGGTTATCAAAGGTGTTGCTAACAACTTGGAAACCTACATAACACAAACTCAAGACTTTTCCCCAATGAACAGTGAGGTTGTCAATCTCACTGGTTCGCTGAAAACAAAGGGTTAACTATATTGTGTGGAAGGTAATATTGGTTTGCAGAAAGTAAATAGTAATAGTGGAATACGTATCAATGGTAAACATTGGACCGGGGTCCATAGTTCATTACAGGTGTTCTCCTTAAGATAAACAAACATGGCATGCTAGGTAAACAAATTACAGGAGGGCAATTGACAGGACTGAGCAAGGTGTCACAATGCAATACTAGACAGTCATGATCCTATGCTATTGGATTGGGCAATACAACAAGATACATAGACCGCCATCCAACTGCATATATGACTAGTAATCCACCTTCAGGTTATCATCTGAACCGCCTCCAATATTAAGTTGCAAGCAACAGATAACTGCGTTAAGCAAAGTATGTAAGGTAAACAATCCACTTGTTCCATGAACAAGAGACCGTTGTTTTCTCCCTAGTGGTAACAGCACATCTACAACCTTAGAGATTTCTGTCACTTCCCTTAGATTAAATAGAGGCATGAACCCACTATCGAGCATAAATACCCTCTCTTGGAATCACTAGATCTACTTGGCCAAGATAGCTACTAGAAACGGAGATCATGCAGGATCACAAACAACACAGACATGATAGAATCAATAAGAAAAAACCATTAATCAATATGACATAGTAATCTCAATATCCATCGGATCCCCGCAAACACAACATGCATGATTACAAATAGATGATCTTGATCATGAGCAGAGCTCACAAGATCTAAACACGGTATCACAAAGGAAGAGATACAACCATATAGCTAGTACATGGACCAGTAGTATAAGGTGGAACTACTCACACTTCATACCGGAGACTGGCATGATGAAGAAGAAGGCCTCCAGGATGATCTCCCCTCCGGCAGGGTGCCGGGAAGAGCTTCAGATCCCCCCGATCTAGGGATAATGGTGGCGGCTACAGACGGTTTCGTGGAATATTGATCGGTTACTTAGGGTTTTTGTATCGCGGGGTCTTTATAGGCGAAGAGGCGAGGCAGGGGGCAACCAGGGCGGCCGCACCCCCCAGGCGCGGGCTAGCCCTAGCCTCGCGGCTAGGAGGTGTGTCCCCATGGTGGCTCCGCTCCGTCTCGTACTCTGGCTCCATGTTCCCCACGGTAAAATATTGACTTTGGGAGAATATTGATTTTCTGCCTATCTGGAACAAAAAACAGAAGAAAACAAGCAACTAACACTATGGCATCTTGTTAATAGGTTAGTCCAGAAAAAAATATAAAAACACCTCAAAATGTAGACAAAGAAAAGTAGATACTAAACAAGCATGTAACATCAAAAATTATAGATACGTTTCCGACGTACCAAGCATCCCCAAGCTTAACTCATGCTCGTCCTCGAGTAGGTAAGTGATAAAAAGAATAATTTTTGAGGTGACATGCACCATCAAAATCAAGATCAAACCATTTGCAAGCATTGAAAGCTGGGATCAAAGAACTCTAGACATGATCATGAAAGAAGGAGTTCTAACAGTAAGACAAAGTAACTATGCATGCAACATGGAAGGTTACAAACAAAGATCATGAATAACATGCATTGAAAAATGTTTGTTTGTTTCACATACATAAAACATAGCATAGTGGCATCCAGCTTGTCCCTCATGGAGTAGCAAATAGATGCATGGGACACCTTCAAAGTTCATAAGAGTGACTAGATACAAATATCACAGAACAAGTAATATCAACAATATGCATCAATCAATAAGTTTTCGGACAATGCACATAGAACTAAGAATGGAAACTATGCTCTCTTAACTGGTGCCTAAGGATAGGTGTAACATCCCAAATTTCATCAAATTCAAAACCATGCTATTGCATTCATATCATCATGGCATATTGATATTGCAAAAAAATTCAAAGCTAAACCCAAAATAGAACCATATTCAAACCCCTTTTATTATATATATATATATGGGGCATGGTTTTGTTTTATTTTCAAACCCAAAAGGGTTTTTGAGTGTTTGTTTGTATTTGACACACTTTTGGGCACTGGGACCACAATACAAAAGTCTAGTGAATATTTGAATTCAAACAGATTTGAATTAGCCATTCAAATTCATTTTAGAAAATCAAGAGATCAAAGGAAAAAGGAAAAAGAGAAAAAAAACAGCAGCAACCTATCTAGCCCAACCCCCCTCGCGGCCCACTAAGCCCACCCAGGTTTCCCCCTCTCTTTTCTCTTTCTCACCCGCGCGTGCACCCGCCTCTCACTGCCACTGGGCCCGTTGCCACATCAGCATCGTCGTCCCCAAACCCCGCGCCCACGACCAGCTCGCCACCCGTTTCTTCCCCCTTCACTACCGTGATTTGATTTTGATTAATTGGCGATGAATGCGTGCGTGATCCCCGCCCCTGCTCTGGCTATTTAAACCACACATCCTCGCGACCATTCCCCTCACCTAACCAACACCAAGCGCCACCATGGCACTGCAAGCACCCGAGGCGCCGCTCGAGTCCGGCGAGCAATCACGGTAAAATCCGAGCGCCCCTTGATATCTGCTGCATACGAATAGGTTCGCCGTGACTTTGTGAAGCTACTAATGCCTTTTGTTTGCCCTATTGCAACCTAGGTCGTCGCCCTTGTCTTCGGCAGTGAGCACCCGACGCTAGGTCAAACTCCGACGAGATTTTCCGGCCGTGTCCGTGCGCCCCTGTCCAAGCCAAGATCACGTTGAGCTTCCTCGCATCCACGCGACTTTGGTAAGCATTGGCACCACCCCTACCCCTCTAGCATCGCTGGCGCGTCGCCGTCAGTGCCGTCTCCGCCAGAACCATTTGCTTCGCCCGCATATGGTCAGTTAGATCTGGCCCTTTGGATCTAGATCTAGCGGTCAGGATTATATTTAGAGCGAAGGGGTAAGTTTTGATCTAAGCCGCAGGATTTACTTTAGATCTAACGACACAAAAAACATGATCCAGCGCGAACCGGTACGCACCAATCAGGAAGCGCCGCGTGTCACTGGATTAGATTTAAAATCTGAATTTTGATCTACTACATATTCAAACTTGTAAATTCAATAACTTTTGATTTGTTTGTCCAAAAATTACAAATTTTATATCAATGGATTCATAAAAATAAAATATTTGCATCTATGGCCTTGGTTTGGCCATTTAATTCTGTAAAATTAGGATTTTATACAGAATCATTTGTAGGCTTATTTTGGCTTTATAAATTGTTTAGAAAATTGTTTTAGAGTAAATTTTGGTTTATTTAGACTTTAGAAAGTTACTTTGTGTTCATTAATGTTTAGCTTGACTTGTTTAGTGTGGAAAATCATTCTATAGCATTTGCATGCATTTGCATATATTTTTTGTTTGTATATTGAATGTGAATTTGTTGTTATGATTTTATGTGTAGATTTTGGTGATTGTGATTGTGAGGATTGTTCCTATTCCCCCAACTACCAAGGCAAGTGATGCTTCATATTTTTGTCCTATTATTTTATCTATGCACTAGGGAATATTTTGATTAGGATTTGCATGATTATTTTCTAAGTATATGTTATGCTTGGGTAAATCCTATAGATATTGTCTTAGTAATTTTTCCCTAAGTTAAGAAACTGGTTATGATAGTATGCTTATCCTAGATAGTAGAATACAATGGTGGAATATTCATGCTATGATATTATGCAAAATCTATGACTATGTTTTTATTAGTAAAACAACTATGTGAATGAATCACCTGGGTGGAATGGAAAGATTGGGTTGTGTTGAGTGGTTACACAAGGCCCAACTAGGATGCAAGAACTTAGCCAGATGGACAGTTGGTGGTAGGGTTGATAGGATGGAACGCGTCCATGGTGGTCTAAGGGAATTCTTCTGAAAAGTCTCGTATCGATGCATGTCGAGTCTTGTGGGGAAAGTGCACCACCTCTCGAGAGGGTAAAACCTAAGTACTTAGTCGTGTCCCCAGTAACGGACATTTTGAGCCTCAAAGACATTGAAATGATCAAGGATCTCATCATCCCAATTTATCTAAGTTAAAACTTGTGGTTGAACAAGGGTAAAGGTTCACCAATGTCTATTTGTGGTTCCTTGGATGTTTTTGTCAAACAAAACTTACAGTTTTCAACTAATAAGAAAAAGCTTATATTGAGCCAGCCTGAACTACACTTAGCCAAATTCATATAGTTATTAGATGTTACTATACTACGATGGTATCACTTGCCAATACAATTCCAAATGTATTTACCCTCTGTGGCTGTAAATTATGATGTTGCAGGTTACTCTAATGGAGACTAGGGTTATGAGTCTACACTCAACATGTTTTCCTATGGCACACGAAGATGAAGACTTTATTTATTTTTGCCAAGTATTGTGAAGTCTATGTATTAGCCTTGGGCTAATGAGTTGTAAGGACTTTGTATCTCTAGATATTATGATGTAATAACGACCTTTGTATCTATGTACTTCATCTTAAACTGTGGATGCTAGAAATTCGATACAGGGACTAGCATTGCAATCACATGGGGCTTTACCTTAAAAGGTGGGGTCTTACAATAGGAGGTGGAGACTCAATATAATAGTGGAAGGAAGGCCCTTCATAAAGGGAAGTAGAGATTTCAAGTTTCAAAAAGAGCTTCCAAAAATTATGGTACTTGTTAGCTTTCACCTCTCATTGCCCCTATCAGAAGCATCTTGAAAGGATTAAGGTTAAAGTGAACAAACTATGGAGTATATGCTTGATAAAGTATAAGTTGAAAATCTCATCCCTTGATTACGAGGACCGCTCCTCATGATACTCAAGTTTAGTTACTTGCAAGTTCTTGTCATAGTAAGTACATGTGTATCATAGATAACCTCCAACGGGGTACCCCTTGCACATGATACAGGAGTTATCCCATAATCAAAATGACAAGGAAAGCAGACAATGAGCATCTCAGCAATCTTCTTATTTACCATGGGAATATTGTGCTTTTTTATCTCTTTCCTCTTTTTCTATATTTTTATATTTTTCTCAATATATTTTTTCTATCTCTTTTTTATAAGAAGAATGCTTCATAGATGTCATGACGGGGATGCTACAAGTTTCCACCATGATTAGGCATGGCTTAGGCTAGCGGCCCAGGCGTTTCTCTAACACACATATATAACTCCATGGACTTACAAGCTCCCTTTCATTTCACATCGACGACATCCATAGACAAAAGAGCATGATATCAACTATGTATAAAGTACAAGTGCATTGTTGAAAGCGTTCCCCGTGACAACACGGTTCTGCTAATTCCAACGTATAAGTGCAAGCATATATAACATAGATGACACAATGGTTCAAGTTTATTAGGGGCAAAAAATAAAGTGTTCCATCAAGTTCATGAGAGCTTTAATCACTAAGTTTTTACATAAAAAAATACTTTTGAATTGGAAGACAGATGAAAACAAGAATATACATGGAATGGTGTAACACACCATGCATAGGAATTTATAGTGGACACTTTGGAATAACTTGGTTTCTTAGGAGTTGGATGCATGTGTAGAACTTACTCATACAAGTGGAGGCTAGCAAAAGACTAGGAGAGACCAACTAAGAGAGCAATAATGGCGATACTCATGCAGAGCGACAAAACATTACTAATCAAAGCATAAAGTGGTACTACAAGTTAAGGACTAAATGATCATAAAGGCAATGGTGACTTGTTCATAGTCATAACATGGTGTGATCATGTGCCAAGTCAACCCAAACAAAGCATCAAAGGAGAATACCACAATACTATGCTTTTGTATGCTAAAACAACGCATGATTCCTTCAAGGGACACTAAGCAATCCCAATTGTTTGGAACAAGTCATGCTACAGAAATAATCACTAAGCATAAGGTCAAAACAACATCTAGCATGACATGATAAAGTCTAAGTCATAGTCAAAGCAAGCTCCTTCTTGTACTACTCAACCAAGAACTTCCTACTCCTCTCCAACACCAAACAACTTATTTGAAATAACACAGCGATAACAAGGGTCCAAACTACTTTATTCAAGCAAACTATACAAACCAAACGAAAACTAAGATGCTCCAAGAACAACACAACAGTGCAAGAAACAATAAAAACGAACTGTCTAGAAAGACCTGAGATTTTTATTGATGAAGAAGAGAATTCCTTGGGCATCCGCAAGCTTATACGCTTGTACCTATTGAATATTTCTTGGGGTGACATGGGGTGGCATCCCCAAGCTTGATCTTTTGTCCATTCTTCATCTCATTACATCATTCTTTCTCTACACCTGAAAATTTTCCTTCATACAAAACTTCACACAATCTTCATTAGCAACATTAGTGTATTCAAAAGATTCTATGTGGCACCCCGGATTTACGGTCCGAGAATACCCGTTATGCATGCAATTCACGTTCCCATGATTAGTGAGCCGTGAGCATAACCGACCAGTATCATCACAACATCCATAAAGTAACGAGTACAGAACTTACGAAGTGGCCATTATGGCAATTACAACACAAGTAGCGGAAGTCTTCAAGCGCAGAGCCCATGTCATGCCTTAACCTACAGGCAACTGACTGGGAAGACGGCCTATCTCACATACACGTCAGCACCTTCATCACTTCTTAACATATGCAAGCTATCCAAGTAAATATTAAGGGACAATGCCGGTGAGTACTTTGAATGTACTCGCAAATCACCTAGACAAGGTAACAAGATAATGCATATTCGGTTGTGGCGAGATAGCTCTACACTATGGTTGTTTTTGAAAAAATCTAACAATGGCATCTCTATATCTTTGTTGAAAAAGAGTTTTGGAAAATAAGCCTCCTTTTAGAAAGTCCGGATATCCCCATATCATTGTTAAAAACTTTGGAAACCGTTTTTATAGTAAAACCCATTTTAAACCTCTTCGACCATCACTGGTCAAAACCGAACTCGTTGTTATCTCCTCATGACCAAGTCACATCCTTTTTATTTATATCAACATATCCGAAGGGTACTCCTAGCAATCACATTTCAAACCGTCCTTGACTATGGACACGGCTATTCGAATAGATTAGACTCTCCAGAATTTGTGCACTTTACCCACAAGAATTAATACATCCGCCGGGATACAACCACGGCCCTCTACACACGGTATACGGGGGTTCGGATAATAAAACCTAACTTTTCATTTGTAAATCCCTAGCAAAGGCGGCTTTTCCTTTTGGGTTGTTCTCTCCGGTATGAGTATGTGGCACGACGGCCATAGTCCTCCCTCCCGTACTAGCCCCTACCCCAAACCATAGTTCGAATCCACTTCCTTCCGAACTTACCTTAAGTCATACCGTCCGCGAGAGACCCAATTGTTGCACCGGTACCTTCTCCCCTTTAGCGAGTACAAGCAGCCCCAGCTAAAGACCACAAACTACGAGTTAAGCCCCAGCGCCCGGGGTATTGTGGTTGCACGGATAAATTGTTCCAGTAAAGGCGTAGAACATCCCTTCTCTTTCTCTAGTTTGACTTTATCTTCATCCTCCTCATATCTTATTTAGTAAAACCTCCTCTTGGAAATGATGCCTCTTTCCAAGGGTTTTATTTTGAAAACTTTGTAGTAGGGTAAAACCTAAACTAGTTTTATCATTGAAAATCCGTGGGCTCCAAGAGGGAAAATGCTAAGCACCTTAGCCTCGATCTAAAGGGGGTAAGAAATGGTTGTCAATAGGGTAGCTGTCCTAATGGACACTCATAAATAACTTGGAGGAACCAAGTTACTCATGCCTTTTATTTGAAACAAACTATGCATTTAAATGATGAGATTCATAAACGAGATATAAAACAATTGATAAACAGGAGTAGGTTAATATAGAATTTTAGGAATGGTGGCTTGCCTATGACCAGCGAGATATCCCTTGTCTTCTTTAGAACACCAGAAAACCGATAATAACAATAATAAGAATAACCAGATTCTTCCTTCTTCTCGGTGCCACACAATCGCAACTATCGCTGTTATCGAGTATACATGCAAACAAACAACACCCCAATCAATACAAGGCATACAAGCATCAAACCAAACAGCATATAGAGAATGATTAGAAGGTATGAGACAGTAGAATGTTGGAGGCCATAGGGAAAGGATCCCTATGGATTTATAGTCTAGGAACTACCTAAGAGAGGGGTTTTTGACCAACGGCTTGATCTGTATGATACTATTGTATAAAAATGATACCATCAGATAGGTATTGATAAAATGAATCCAACAAAAGTGGTCTCACTATTTTATCAATTTCCAATGATTTATGATGATTTTTATAGTGGATAAAACTCTAGTTTTAGGAAATAATTCACTAGACATAATCTGGAGCTCCAAAAATTATTTCCTTGGGTGATTAGGTAGTATTTGATGGGCTGAATGAATAGGAGTTTGATTCACCTCAAAAAATTACCAGAATCCCCTTGAGAAAATTCCAAAGTCAGTATTGGATGGGATTTGTCTTTTCCACAATATTTAATTTACAAAAGCGTTTTAGGTGATTCTGAGGACACATGTTACGTACTGAGAATACCTTTCTATAGAAATTGGAATCAACAATTTTGGAGTTACATAGCTACTGTGGTAATTTTATTAGTGAATAAACCATAAATAGAATAGTTTAAATCACTGAAACTCAACAGGGGTTCCTAAAATTATGGGCTACTGGATTTTGGAAGATATGGTTATGTGTGTCCAATGGAAATGTAATTAGGTTAGAACCTTACTTGGTTTGACCTAGGGATTTTTCTAAAGGCAGAAAAGGCTTGATTTTGATATTTTTCCATCTAAAAATTAGGAAGCACATGGGTATGGGACCAGTGGTACATGCAACGTATGGATTATACCTTCCACTACAAATTTATTTCAGGTCATTTGGATTAGTAAATCTCTCTAGAGAAATTTATTAGTGAACTAGATAGATCTGAGTAGATGATTTATCATCTTTATTCAAACAACAATTTGGTCTAGTACCGAGTCTACCAGTTTGTAAAGACATACAGGGATCTAAGGAAAATAGGATCTAAATATTTTAAGTGGTTTTGCATTTTTATTTCGATTTAAAGTAACCGGCTATTTTCTGGATCTATAAAAACAGAAAAAGAAAAGGGAAGAGGGTATTCGCGGGCTAGATCTAAAACGAGCTGGGCCGCCATAGGGAAATCGGCCCAACCAGAGACGGCAAAGACAAACCAAGAAGGGAGTACCCCCATCACAAAGATGGGGGGTCATGACCCAAAACCAAAGCGGTATGGGGGAGGCGTGGCCGTCCGATCTGGGGAGGATCGACGGTGCATGACCTTCTTCCTCGCGGGTCAGAGCTATGCCGCGAGGGAACCCTATAAGGGAGGTGCGGAGGCTGGGGAGCCTTACCAGAGGGCGGAGGGGAGCGGGGGATGGTCCAGTCGACGTGGTGCACGCCGACGAGTCTGGGAAGGGCCAGCACGGGGTGGTTTGATGCCAGGAGGAAGCTCGCGCGAGGCCGCCCGCCGAAACACACTCCGAACGTCGTCGGGGAAGCACCTAGGGTGGCTTCAGGACCAAGAAAAGGCATGAGAAGATTTAGGAGAGCGAGGGGGTTCGTGCAGGGTGACATGCAGAGGGGATGGAGGAGAGAGAGGAGCTCGGGGCTCGGATTCCTTGCCATGTCCTAGGAGGCTCTTTTTCTTCTTCTCTTGGGCTTGGTAGAGAAGGAGAGGAGGGAGGGCTCTCAGGGGAGGTAAGTGGAATGGAGAGGATAGGAAATGAGGGGCAGGAGCATGGTGGAAGGGCCTCTGGCCATTTATTTAGGGAGGGATTCGTGTATGATGGACATGGTCTAAGAAAGCTCTGGGAGATGGTAGGGCTCAGCGATTGGGCACTTGGGGTGGTGCTGGGAGGTGTGTGGGTCCAGCAGCTCGACCAGGGAGGGCAGGGGAGAGATGGGTGGAGATATTTTTCTAGTTTGTAATAACAAGCCCTCTCCCTCTCTCTTCCAAGCACTAAAGACAAGGGAGGGTGAGCTACGGTAGCTAGGGCTATAGTGCATGACCAGGAGGGAGGGGTGTAGTGCTGTACAAACTTGCTTGGCAAAATTGGACAGGGATTGATTGGGTTTTGTTTGGGACAAATGCTTGATAGGCAAGATTGACCCAAACAAAGTTTGTGAATCAAGTTGAAAAACTTGCATTAGGCAAGGGCAGGAAAAGGTACTTGTGTGTGTATAGGGTCATGGCATAACCCTCATAATTATTTGGGCTTTTTCTAATGATTAAAGGTGCACTTAAACTCAATTATTCAAATAGTCCAGAAGTAGTTTTTTGAAGCTTATTTGATATTTTTCCATGGGAGAAGCTTGGTTTTTGATGTGATATGGTCCTAAATACCATATTACACATTGGATAATTTTATTGGAATTTGTTGAGGTGGAAAAGTAATTTTAAGGAATTATTTCTTGTTTCTACCATTTAAGAAAAAGGGCAAAAAGAAATAATAAAGAATCTAAAAAATATTTATTTTGAGTTGGAGAGATGGGATATGATATATGGGCATCAAAAGTTACTTGAGTTGGCAAGGTGATTTGGAGAAAAACAAACTTTCCTTTGAGGACAAAGTTTGGAGGATTTAGCCAGAAAAAGAATTTAATTGGTTTTAGGCTCCTAATAATTATGGGAATTATTTGGAAAATGATTATATTCAAGGTGGGTGATGTAAACTTGATGTATGCTTCAAGTTCAACCTTGAGTTTTTAAGAAATGTGGTGAAACGGATGGAAACTAGATTTGGGAGAATCTAGGTTTGTTTATTTTTATGCCACTTAAGCAAGGTTGGATTAGGGAGCTTAGATCTCACTTTGGTACAAGGGATATATGAATAGATAGACCAAATCATATGGATGATAATGGAATCAAGAGTTGGTCTTGGGTGGATTTGAGGTGATCTAGAAGAGATGGCAAACTTTGTTGAAAAAATAAGGCTGCCATAACAGATACATCAGGTAGCGTCCTAAACCATGTGGGTTTAAGAAGCACAAGGATCCAATGGATACAAGTGAAGTGGGGGTTTATAGGACATGATTAGTAGATCATAACCAAGCAAAGAGTTGGTCAAGGGGGAGTTGGCATATAGATGTGAGCTTCTGCCAAAGTAGGTAAGATGATAAGATTTGCAGAAAAGGTTATTATCTTGACTACAAAACCATGATGGAAGAGTGGGAATTAGAATGCATTAGCCAAGGGTAAGAGTGGGCCTTGGTATTACTAACGATGTACTACAATATGGTTCAAATACATTCTCAAGAATGCACATAGATTGGGAAAAGGTAGAGCTCCAAAGATTGAATCTAGATAAGTAATCCAGACAGCCATTTTGGCAGATTTGGAGCTTTTGACTAGTATGCAAGAGGGAAACATTTGAGAGGTTGGCAAGGGTTTATCCTTTCCATTAGGTGGTTAATTTTTAGGTATATATTGAATAGAGGGGATCCAAACTTGGATGTGTTCTTCACTAGGTTGGAAACTATCAAGAGGGATTATCCTTGGATTTGCCTGATCAGGAGATGAGATGGTTACATTAGTGGCTTAGGATAGATCCAAATTTGGATGCTTAGTTTGATATAGATGATCACAAACAAATATTAGGTCCTAGGGGATTAGTTACTAGATTAGCTCACTCTATTTCCTAAGCAAACAAGGCAGTCAGCAGATCAAGGCAATTTATCAAACAACAGATCAAGGCAATTCATATTATCACTTATCCAACTACCACTAGGGTTACCATCAAGGCTAGCTTGAGTTAAGGGTGGTTATTTTTAGTAGGGTGTGCTTTGAAGGGAGATAAGGGTCATCTTGGTATTCCTACCAAGATTGGAATCAAAAGGTTTTAATAAAGGTTTTGGAAAAACCTAGGGATAAGAGTAGCTGAAGTTCTGTCTTGAAAACATAAGAAGATTATATATAGGTCTCCATAGTTCGTTAATAAAAACTAGTAAAGTATTTTGTTGTGTCAAAGTCATCTTGGCTCTGGTTTTGAAATGCCAGAACATTTGAGAATATGAAAGACGAGCCAAGACATCTCTTTGGTGAAATAGATTTTTGTAAACTAGCGTTGAGATGAGAAGTGTATTACCTAGTACTCCAGAACAAAAGTTCCATGAGCACAAGCAAACTAGTAAGCAAACGCTGCAACACTTAACAAGAAAAAGTTTTTGTTCCCCCTGATTTTTGCCTTGTGGGACACTAAATCAGGGTTGCTGAAATTGGGATGTTACATTATAGACCCTTGGGCTTAGCTTTATAACGAAAAACTTTCACTAAAAACACAAGCTATTGTAGCAATTCTCTCAAAAAGCTCAATTTCCCAAAAAGAACCAAAAAGGAAACAATAAGAAGCAAATACAAATAATGGTAGATATCTTTCAAAATAGACCAGCAGGTCGAAACCGATTTTTTCGAAGACCTTATATTGCTCAAGTAAAAATGTATTGAACTAACGATAGTTAGCTAACATACTGGGGCATTTATTTAGAAAATATCAGCTCAATTCGACTTAAAGATATTTTACACGAATTTTTATAGTGGAGCACAAAAATCTATTTCGGGATAGCAACTCCCCAAATCTTACTTACCTCTCATTAGAGGTAATTATTGGCACAAAAAAGAAATAAAAAGGATAAGGAGAAGTCATTACTGGAGTAATAACTTCCAAGACTCAAGAAAACTTTTGGGTTATCTACCAATAAGTACTTTTCTTTAACGCCTTTAAGTTAGGCACAAGAAGCAAGAATCAAGCATTTTCAAATGAAGAAGCATTAAGATTAATACTCAAAATATCTTCAACTAGGAGATGTATCTCATCCAAATGAGTTTTAGAGGATCCTTTCTCATCTATCTTAGGTTCACTACTTTCATCAAATGGATTTTCAGGAACAATCCAAACAAAATTCTTTTCTAAGGCTTCATGCATTCCTACAAGTTTAAAAGGTATTGGTATCTTAATTTCCTCTCTGGGTTTGGTTTTATCTAAAGTACCCATAACATCTACACATGAGCCTGGCATATTACAAGTCAAACTCCTACAAGTCAATTACTTTCCGTGGGGAATAAGAAGTCCAGAGGAGAGCTGGAGAGGCTGGCCAAGGGGTCTAGACCCACCCCAAGCGCAGGGGCAAGGTGGGCCCGTGCCTGGATAGGGTTTGGCGGCCCTGGCCGCCTCCCAGTCTCGCCCCTTCGCCTATAAGAAGCGCCCGATGCAGAAACCCTGAGTACCCGATCAGAAATCCACGAAACCTTCTGTAGCCGCCGCCACCATCGTCCCTAGATCGAGGGGATCTAAAGTACTTCCTGGCACCCTGCCGGAGGGGAGATCATCCCGGAGGCCTTCTCTCCGGTATGATTTGTGAGTAGTTCCACCTTGGACTATGGGTCCATGTAGTAGTTAGATGGTTGTATCTCCTCCTTTGTGCTTTCATGTATAGATCTTGTGAGCTCCGTTCATGATCAAGATCTAATCTATTTGTAATCATGAATGTTTTGTTTGTAGGGATCCGATGGACATTGAGATTATTATGTTGGTTTGATTTATGGTTCTATCTTTATGATTCTATCATGTCTATGTTGTTTGTGATCTTGCATGCTCTCCGTTGCTAGTGGTTATCTTGGCCAAGTAGTTGCTAGTGACTCCAAGAGGGAGTATTTATGCTCGATAGTGGGTTCATGCCTCTGGTTTCCAAGGGAAGTGACAAAAATCTCTTCAGTTTCAGATGTGTTGTGTCTACTAGGGAGAAAACAACGGTCTCTTGTTCATGGAACATGTGGACTGTTTACCTTACACACTTTGCTTAAAGCAGTTGTCTGTTGCTTGCAACTTATTACCGGAGGGGGTTCGGACGATAACCTGAACGTGGACTTCTAGTCATAGATGAAGTTGGATTACGGTCGATGTATATTGTTGTATTGCCCAATAAACTTCATAGGAACTCTCTGGCTAGTAATTGCATTGTCATGCCTTGCTCTGTTCTTGTCAATTGCCCCGCTTTAATTTGATGGGGATATGCCGACCGGGGTATACCCAGCAGAACGTTTCCTACTGGCCCAAGCTGCCAGCGAGTGGGACTGCAGGACGACGACTGGATCGAGACTTGGCAAGGAACCTAGAAGACTGGTAGCCGGAGGCCCAGAAGCATAGCTAAGCCCAGTCGGATTAGGTCAAGAACCCTCTAAATCCTTAACTAATTCGGTTGTAGATCTGTAAACCCTAGCGACGTGAGCCTATATAAGCCGCCTACTCGTCGAGCTCGCCCTTGTACTCTCTCCATAATACAATCTAGCAGGAGTAGGTCTTTACCCTCCGGGGAGGCGAACTTGGGTAAATCCTTGTGTCTCCGCCCTCATCACACACCGCAGATGGCTGGCCGCCCTTTCCCTTTGTTCTACCATTCGCTGCCGATTGCAGCATCTGCCGTGGCCATTCCCACGATAGTGGCACCCTTCATGGGGCCTAGCCGGTCAGGCCGGTGTTCTGCGGCGAGATCCAATCTTCCCATCAACGAGACGATCGCCACTAGCCGCATGATCATGATCGGCGAGATCCTCCAGATCTTGCCGAGCAGCTATGTCCCGGCGGCGCGCCCCGTCACGCATAGGGTGATCATGCCGGTCAGCACGATCAGCCTCTTCGTCGGCTTTATCGACGTCATATTTTCGGAGGACTCAGCTCGCATCCGGGGGTCGCCACCATGCGAACGGCTCTCTGAGAGTCAGGTCCGCACCATCCACCGCCTCGCCTCCGAGTACGACTCGTCCAACAGCAACGTGGCCAAAACCACCATGGTCGCGGACGACGCAACCCTCAACGACGACACCGATTCAGCGACCCCGGTATTGGCCGCCGGATCCATCGTCACCGCGTCACCCGCGGGCTCCATCACCCAGGTCTCCACCGTGGGAGACTTTGAGGATCCCTCCATTCTTGGGATCTTCGACTTTGACTCTAGGTCGGAGAACTCCGGCGACCTCCACGTCGGATTTGGCCACAACTTCGCGGCCTACATGGCGAATGGCGCGGACGCCCCCGCCATACCTCTTCTCCATGCTGATCTCGCCGACCGCGATGGCGACGGAGCTCGAGGAACTCCGCCTGTGATTGAAGGAGGCGGTCCGCAAGGAACAATCCAAGTGCAAGAAATTTCGCCTCGAGCAGGTGACAGTGCAGGAGCTTTTGCGCTACCACCAACTCCGCATCATGCCGCGCCTGAACCCCACCGTCCAGGGCCGCGCCCTGAACTTCGACGATGAAAATGACCCGACCCGTATAGCCGAGCGCGTGATCAGCGAAACGCGCCGCCAGGAGGGAGCTCCCGGCCACCACCAGGCCCAACAGCCAACGGCGCCCCCCACCACCACCTGGCCGCACGCCCCCCCACCCCCGGGATCAAGCAAGGATCCTGGTCTCCTCGCGCGAGCGAGACACGAATGGCCTCCCGCTATTCTCCACCCCGATGGACAAAATCGTCGCGAACCGAGCCGCGGTCGACAACATCAACGTGACCGGGGGAGGCGCCCTGCAGATCCAGTACGCCAAGGCTCTACTCTCCAAGGCCGTCGAGCAACAAAACGTGGGAGCCGACTCGCAGGGTCGCATGTACACGCGTTTGTTAGGCAGCAGGGCGGCCTCGAGCGGCCGCCCAATGGCGGCAAACACCCTCAACTGCCCATCACCTGAGCCCCTGCAGCTGCAACACCAACCCACACACGCGGCACTCTCCACCAACAAACCGCGACCGGCGAACAACTTCGTCGCTGCCAACGGGCAGCTAGGCTAGGTGCACACCCATATCATCAACAACCAGAGCTGGCGCGCACGCCAACCCGACGATTTAAGGCATACCCTCACCAACCTCCACGACGGCGAACCAAGGGGATCACTGAGCCGAGTCATACCACAGTGCTTCGGACCGATGATCTGAGGCGAAAAATATCCGGCGAAAAGTATGACCCCTCGTACGACCCGTCCGTGTGGCTGGAAACGTACCTCATGGCGATGGGAATCGCCGGCCAGACCGACCTGCTCGCCACTCGCAACCTCCCCCTGATGATGGAGGGAGCGTGTCGGCAATGGATCAACACCCTCCCCGCAGACATCATCGACTCCTTGGAGGAAATGCGTGACGCCTTCGTCAGGAACTTCAAGGGCTCCTACACCTGCACCACCACCATCGAGGACCTAGAGCGATGCGTCCAGGGACCCCGCGAGTCGACCCGCAACTGGGTCCCATGGTGGCAAGACCTGTGGTACAACGCGGCCGGAATCCACCCGTACACCGCGATCCACTGCTTCAAGACCTCGTGCCACTACGAGCCCTTGGTCGCCAAACTCAAGAGGGTGTACAAAACACTCGACAACATACCGGACCTCCTCGAGATTGCCAAGCGGTACGCGGAGGAGGATCCGAACCAAGAAACCGGCGACGAGTCGGGAGGGAATCGCTGCACGAGCGGCCAAGACAATGGGAGACGACCTGAGCTACGGTACAACAACACTTGCTCACCGGCAAGCGTCGCAGTGACGGGCGTGTAGAGTTCGTTGACAATGTCGGGTACGCTCCACGCGAGCCCAAGAGTTTTCGCCGCGACGGAGGCCAACGCCGCGATGGTGGCAACTACAAGGCGAAGCCGAGGTTCGACCCTGCAGCTCTCCTCAACCAGCCTTGTGTGTTCCACAGCAGGGAGGGGAAACCCGCCACGCACACGACCGCCGACTGCCACTCCCTGAGGGAGATCCAGAAGGCACGGTGCACAAGGGAAGACCCCGAGAACCATCCGCCAAATGGCGGAAAATTCGGCAACGACGCCAACTCGCTTCACATCTTCCCCGGCTTCAACACGAAGCGCGAGAAGAAGGTCATCGCCCGCGCTGTCACCATCAACGTAGTGTCCCAGGTCGACATTCCCTAGTTCATCAACTGGTCCGAGCAACAAATCACCTGGAGCCGCGAGGACCACTCGCCACGGATCGAATATCCGGGCCGAGTCACCCTGGTGGTCAAGCCCAAGGTGGGAGACTACTGGCTCCCCAAGACGCTGATGGATGGCGGCATCTCCATCAACATTCTATACCTGGACATGTTCAGGCGACTGCGGCTCCCGCAGTCGATGATCGAGACGACCTACACCACCTTCCACGACATCTTCCCTGGTCGGAGGGCATACCCGATTGGCAAGGTGACACTGCCAGTCACCTTTGGCACACCAGCGAACTTCCACACCGAGCGAATCTTCTTCGAGCTGGTGTCGTTCAACAACCCCTAACTCTGCGTCTCGGGGCGTCAGGCGTTCGCCAAATTCATGGCATCACCCCACTACGCGTACAACGCGATGAAGCTCCCCGGGCCGTGCGGCATCATCACTGTCCATGGCGACCCCGACATTGCCGCAGAGTGCAAGGCCAAAGGCGCCGAGATCGCTGACGCCGTCATAGCGGCAGAAGCCAACCACGCAGAGGAGCTCGCCAAGTACGAGAGCAGGGTCAACAATGACGACCCCACCATACTCAAGAAGCCCAACTCGGAGGGTGGAGGCTCCACCGCCTTCGAGGCAATGACGCACACTCGCACCGTCGAGCTGGTCCCAGGCGACTCCAGCCAAGCAGTGACGATCGGGACGGGCATGAGCCCAGCATAGGAAGACGCGCTCATCGAGTTCCTATGTGAGAATCACGACATCTTCGCATGGAAGCCATCCGACATGTCTGGTGTCCCGAGGGAACTCGCTGAGCACAAACTCAACACCGACCCCAAAGCGCGACCCATCAAGTAGTCGATGCGGCCATTCAATGAAGAGCGCCGCCGAGCAATTGCCGAGGAGGTGCAGCGTCTACTCGCTGCAGGCTTCATCCGGCCAATCAAATACTCCAAGTGGCTGGCAAACCCAGTCCTGGTCAAGAAGAAAAACGGAACCTAGAGAATGTGTATCGACTACACAAACCTCAACATCGCCTGCCCGAAGGAGCAGTTCGTATCGCCGCAGATTGACCAAATCATCGACTCAACCGCGGGCTCAGAGACTCTGGGTACAACCAGATCAAAATGGCAGTCGGAGACGAGGATAAGACGGCGTTCATCACGCTATTCGGAGCCTTCTGCTACACCGCCATGACCTTCGGCCTCAAGAACGCCGGGGCGACCTACCAGAGGTGCATGTAGGAGTGCCTTGTGAGCCAAATCGTCCGCAACATCCACGTCTACATCGACGACATGGTGGTAAAGTCCACTCGCCAGGGCGATCTACTCGCCGACCTGGCGGAAACCTTCGACAACCTGCGGAGGTAAAAGATAAAGCTAAACCCAGGAAAGTGCACCTTCGGTGTACCTACTGGACATCTTCTCGGGTATGTCGTCTCCAAGCGCGGGATCGAGGCGAACCCCGCCAAGATCAACACGATCGCCTAGCTCAGCAGACCCGAGTGCCTGGGCGACGTCCAGAAGTTGGCCGGGCAAGTCACGTCTCTCAGTCGCTTCATCCCCCGGCTAGGCGAGAAGGCGATGCCACTCTACCGCCTAATGCGCAAGAACCCCACTTTCCAGTGGGACAAGGAGGCAGACGACACGCTCCATGCTCTCAATGAGGTGCTACTCGCGGCACCGCTACTCGCTGCCCCCATCGACAAGGAGCCCATGCTCGTCTACGTCGCGGCATCCGAGCGAGTCGTCAGCGCCGTCATGGTCGTCGAACGACCAGAGGAAGGCATGGAGCGCCCGGTGCAGTGACCTGTATACTACATCAACGAAGTCCTCACCGAGTGGCGCAAGCGCTACCCGCAGTACCAAAAATTGGTATATGCGGTCTTCAGAGCCCAGCGGCAACTGCCGCACTACTTCCAGGAGCACCCAATAATGGTCGTCTCCCCAGCACCATTGTAGGACATCATCCGCAACCGTGAGGCGACCGGGCTAGTCGCCAAGTGGGCCGTCGAGATCGGAGTCCACAACATCAGGTACGAGACGTGCAAGGCGATCAACTCGCAGGCTCTCGTATATTTTCTCGCCGACTGGGACGAGGCCCAGCAGCCAGAGAATCTGCCGTACCTCCATTACTGGAGCCTACACTTAGACGGCTCCAAGAATGCAGATGATGCAGGGGCAAGGATCGTACTCACATCTCCAAAGGGAGACAAGTTGCGCTACGTCCTATACCTCGACTTCACCCCCTGCACCAACAACATGGCCGAGTACGAGGCGCTACTCGACGGCATGCGAGCAGCCAAGGAGATGAACATCAATCGTCTGTGCTGCTATGGCGACTCCGACCTCGTCGCCGGGAAAGTAGCCGACACCTGCGATGCAGTCGCCCCCACCATGGCAGCATACCACCAAGAAGAGGACCAGCTAGGAGGCCACTTCGCGGGCTACTCCGTTGATTGGATTGATAGGCGGAAGAACGAGGAGGCCGTTGCACTCTCCCGCATTGTCTCGGCTCGACTCACACTGCTTGCCGGCGTCTTCCTCGACACCATCACCAAACATTCCGTTTCTCCCCCGAGGGAGATCGACATCGGAATTCTGCTGCAACCATACGTAGCCCTGGTCGCAATGAACGCCGAGCCAAGCGACTGGACGGCGCCATACATAGCCTACCTAGAGGGAGGCACCCTACCCGCTGGCGAGACGGAGGCCCGGATGATAGAAAGCCGCTGCAAATCCTTCATCATCATCAACGACGAGCTCCACAAGCGCAGCTTGACCAGCGTGTTCCAACGCTGCGTCTAACCCGTCCTCCAGGACATCCACACTGGCGACTGCGGCCACCACGGTGGCGCCCGATCCCTAGTCGCCAAAGTCATGCGACATGGCTTCTACTGGCTCACCGCACACGCCGACGCGGTCGACATCGTCCAACGCTGCGTCGGGTGCCAGAAGTACGCCAGTCAGACTCACGTACCGAGCTCGGCGCTCAAGACCATCCCCATCACCTGGCCATTCGCCGTATGTGGCATGGACATGGTAGGCCCCTTCAAGAAGGCCCCCTCTGGTTTCACCCACCTCCTAGTCGCGATCGACAAATTCACAAAATGGGTGGAGGCCAAGCTAGTCCGCAAGTGCGACGGGAAGACCGCCACAAAGTTCCTACGCGACCTCATCTATCGCTACGGGTTCCTGAAAAGCATCATCACGGACAACGGCACCAACTTCGCCAAAGGAGCCATGGATGAATTCTGCGAGGAGAACAATATACGACCTCGCCTTAGTCACCCACCCGGAGTCCAACAGTCAGGCGGAACGCGCCAACCAGAGCATCCTCCACGGCCTAAAGCTGTGACTACAAGTTCCACTCGAGTGAACTCCTGTGTGCTGGGTCGAAGAGCTCCCCTCCCTCATCTGGGGCATCCGCACCTCCGTCAACAGGTCGACAGGATTCACCGCCTTCTTCATGGTGTACTGTGCCAACGTCGTCATGCCAACCGGCCTCGAGCACGACTCGCCTCGGGTGGTCAACTACGCGGAGGCCAACAACGATCTTGCACCCCAAGACAGAGTCTACCAGCTCGATGAAGCACGTGACCTAGCTCGCTCCCGCACCGCCATCTACCAGCAAGGGCTCCGTCGCTACCACAGTCGGCGCGTACGGACCCGCACCTTCCAGGAAGGAGACCTGGTACTGCGTCTGATCCAGGACAAGAAGGGCATGCAAAAACTCTCCCCCCTTTGGAGGGACCATTCTCCATCGGGCTAGTCCTGGGCAACGACGCCTACTACCTTGTCCACGTCCGAGGCGATGAAAAACTCAATGTCAAGCGGTCGTGGAATGTAAACCTCCTACGGAAGTTCTACTCCTAGAACTCCAGACATGTACCTCCTACCCGCTATGAATTAAAGAAGATCGATTCGCACAACGTGTGTCCAATCTCCGTATCTTGTGCCACTCGCACTCGTAATAACAGCCCTATGCTACTCGCAGAAGTCAACCCTTGGTGACGCGACCGACATGGCCAAGTAGTGGGATACGACGGCACTGGAAACTTTAGGCCTCGTACCGTCCACGAAAAAAGCCAACCCGGAGCCCCATCGGAGTCGCCTCGCTCGACTGGCTTTCCGAGCCAAGACAACTGCATTCGCTTCCCACAGCGACCCAGTCCTCCACATCGTCGGCGCAGCGACTCGAACGGAAAAGTACCACGCTCGGGGACTGACGCCAGTCCAAACAGGAGCATCCAGGGGAAACGCCAAGTATGAGAGCGCATCCTCGACTTGCCACACGACCTGTCCCACGCATCAGGTAAGGTGACGCGCCTAATACAACACATAAAAACAAGGTCAACCCCATAAAAGGTCGGATGCGCTCGGGGACTTGCACAACCAACAACCAAATCGAAAAACAATGAAAAAAGTATCCTTGCATTCCTTCAAAGAAGCAAAGTTTGTCCGCTTATAAGGGTAGTTACATACTCATCCTAACTAACGCTGATCGACAAACTATTCTACTCCGTAGGTTTCGACGATGAGGCGCCACCACCCTTGCGACAGAGGATAAAAGGAATCCACGGATTCGACGGGTACGTCGTGAGCTCACCTGCCATGGCCGCACGGAACGGCTGCTCCATCTTGAAGTCGCGGTGCGCCGTCTCGGGGTCGTTCGGGGCGACGACCGTTTCCTGGTAAGGAATGAGGTCGCCCATCGCCCACACCCGGTCGGCATACACCACAGCATGCTCCGTCAACTTCAGCACTTTGGGGATTCCGACTGCCCCAGTTGATGAAGGGTACCCACTCGTGACGTCGTCAAGGTCGAAGTCGTCAGGAAAGTGCACGAGCCCAAGGCTCAACGCAGTGGCCGCACCACGACGGAAGGCCGGCCGCGTCATGAATTCCACAACCGCCGGGGCCTTCTCTAGATAGCGCCAAACCTCGACGAGATCGCTGGGAACCACCTCCGTGGGCGAGATCTCCTGCAGACACGCCCGGATGCAGGTCGCCGACAGCGTAGCAGAATCAACCAGCATGGTAACGCATTGCCGCGCGTCGTACGACTGCGCTTCTTCGGCATTATCAGTAATCAGGTCTGCAACACACAAGCAAATAATAAGGGAGGCTCTAGCAAAATAATGCGACCCACGCGCTCAGGGACTTGCCAAAGAAAAACTCACCAATCAACGGGCGATAGCGCTCTGTGATGAAATTCTGAAGACCGGAGAGGTCATCCTATAGCCCGGTGACGAGCGTGTCTGATATCTTCCGCTCCTCAGTAGCATAAGCAACGGCTGCCTTGGCCCGCCCATCCGCCGAGCTCGCCTCCGCCTTTGACTCCTTGAGCTCACGCTCCAGGTCGGCGATTCTCTTCTCCGCGGCGCTCAAGGATGACTATGCAGCCGTCAATTCAGTCGCCGGAATGAGGCCCTGACGAGCCTTTTCCATCGCGGCTGCGCTATCCTCTACATCAACAACACCATGATTACGATAAGTACAAGTTTATGACCAACATCAAGCACGACGAACATTCACCTGCAGCCGCTCGAAGCTGCTCCTTCGTGTCCCGAACAATGAGGATCTCCCTCTCCACACGCTCCCTGGCGGCAAGTCGCTCCGCTGACTCGAGCTGCAGGCCCTGCGCAACCATGGAAGTGTCAACAACGAAAATACTAAGTGCCTAGCCGCTGAAATCCAGCAACTAGCCACTCAGGCACTAGATAGAGAAAAATTTCCTAAGTGCCTAGCCACTGAAATTCAGCGACTAGCCACTCGGGGACTGGGCAGCGAAAATCCAAAGTGCCTAGCCGCTGAAATTCAGTGACCAGCGACTCGGGGACTGTACTCGAAAACAATAAGAAACCGACCACTAAAATTCAGTGGCCCGATCCTCGGGGCCTAGACATACCTGGATGGCGGTGCCTAGCATGCCGTGAAGCTCCATTGCATCCACCAATGGGAGCACGAATGGAGTACGCCCGCGACTCTTCTCGACCTCTGTGCCGGCGACCTCGGGCAATTGGCTCGATGGCACCGATGCACTCGCCGTGGAGGCCCTCGCTACAAAGCGAGGGAACGTCGCCACCGCGGCTCCCGCACCACTCGAAGGTGGGCCTGTCACCCCAACCGAGGCCACGGGCTCTGCCCGCTGTGACTCCGTGTCCACCATAGCCCTCGGGGTTGCGTCCACTGCAATTGGAGCCTCGCTCGGGGCGACCACCAGCTCGTCCAAAATTATGACGACCTCGTCGCCCTTTGCTTTGTTTGCGCCTTCAGCAGGCACCTCGACCTCGTCGCCCTTCCTCTTCTTCGAAGGGTCGACTAGTACACCCGATGGAACCTTGGCTACCGAAGGGTGACCTATCTTCTTCACTCCAGTCCCGTGGAACAACTCCGTCAGTAAACTCGCCAGTCGGACATAAATCAAGCAGAGAAATGAAAAAGATTGAGAAACACTCACTTGGCGATTGGGATAAAACATCGGCCAGTACGAATGCTGGCCGGCTTCTCCAACTCCGGCCCCAGTTTCCGACTGAGGCCTGTCTCGAACACACTCTACGCCCAAGGCACCGACGGCTTCTTCGAGGACGAGGCCGCGACAGGAGCTTCAGTGGCGATCGCTGTGGGAACTCCCCTCGGCGGCGAGGTCCCTGCGGCTGGAGCATCCACGAGCCCGGTGACTGGGAGGAAGGGTGGCGGCAGCAATTCCAACGACATCTCGTCTTTCGCAATGGCCGCATCGGTCGCTGTGGTCGCATGCGCGGTGCATCGGCTTTAGCTTCCTCGGCTGCGCTGGTAGCGTTGGAGCTACTCACAAACCGAGGTGGTGACACCGGCTTAGCCGGCTTATTCTTCTTCTTCGGTGGTGGTGGTTTCTTCTTTGACGGCGTAGCTTTGCGCTATGAGGTGTGTTCCGGGAGTTCGTCCTTGCTGGCCTCGATCTCGCGCTGGTGCTGCCCGCGAGTTTTGCGAATGGTGGGTGCGGCGACTTCCATAGCCTCATCGCCACCATCGTCATCATCATCGTCATCACCGCCCCCGCCACTCCTGACATCGCCCTTGTCGGGCGAAGACTCGCTTTCATCCTCGCCGGACGAGTTCAAATTTTCGTCGTCTGCGGGTGGAAGCCATCCTTCCACCACCCGGAACAACTGCAACAACAAGACAAATCAGCATAACCGCGAATACAAATCTACGACTGCGAATGTAAAGGAAAGAAAGTATTTACCGTTGGGGCCTCGCACTTTGCGGTGTAAGGAGCGACCCCGGCCTTTGCGTCAAGATACTCCGCCAAAGTGATCTTCTTCAGGGGCAGGGTGTAATCGTTGAGTCTCCACTCGGCATGGTAGGACTTCGTCGGGTCGTCCTTGCCCGTGTACTCGTACATAGAGTGGGTGCGACTGCTAGAGGCACGAGCCATCGCCCGAGCCAGCAATTGTAAAGATTGATGGTTTGGAGGCCCTTCTTCTTCAGGTTGCGGATGGTCTGCAGCATCTCATCGATGACCATCCGCTGGTCCAGCGAAAGTTTGGTGACTTGGAGCCGACGCGGCTCGGGCCGGTCGGCGTAGTACATCGGAAGTGCCACCTCGTCGCCCGGCGGCCACTCGGTCACGTAAAACCAGCTCTTCTTCAACGCATTCGCTGCTTTAGCAGACATCATCAGATAAAAAATGGACGCCTTCGACTTTAGCTAAAAGGTCAGTCCACCCGCGGCCAGCATCGGGCCGCCTGCCTCTTCGCGGCCGATCCTCCCGTGGAACTGTTCTTGCCATAGAAGGAAATATGGTCGGCAACCCAGGTAGCACTGGCAGAACGCCACGAAGATGGCGAGCTGCTCGATGCTATGCGGCCCTAGGTCTGACGGTTGGATGTCATAGTAGGCGCAGAAGCGACGGAAGAAGAGGGAAGTGGGGAATCCGAGCCCTCGCTCCAGATGGCTGGTGAAGTAGATGAATTCCCCCCCCCCCTCGCGCGGATTTGGGGTCACCTCTCCGGCCACGGGGATGCACCATCTCCCGGCGCAGAGGATCCCTACCTCCTCGAACGACTTCAACAGCACCTTCGTGCACTTGTATCTGCCCCGTTCCGCCGGAGGGGCCATCGATTGGGGGATCTAGGGCTATGAGCTGCCCTGGGTCGCTTTGGTCGCTGCACGGAATGGACGATTGGGAATGCGCGAGATCGGAGGAAGTGTGGGAATGTTCTTCCTTCACCCGTCACTCTCCTTAAATAGCGGTTGCTACCCGCCATCTTCGGGGAGCCATTACCGTGCGGTAATTACACTGATATTACCATTGGAATACCCAACGGCTACTTTGACCTGCACTAAAGGTCCAACTTCATACACCCGACTCGCTGTCTTCAGCGAGTTGACGATTTGCCAACCTGATCACTATAACAGTGACTTAACTACTTGCCGACCTATTCGCCAAGATGAGATCTGACTAGTCCCCGTTATTGCGACTAAAATGACTAGTTCTTTCCTTTATTCAGGAGTCCACCGGCGATTTGACTGGGCGTCCGAATTGGACCCGCATACTCCGACTGCCAACAAACACCTGCGACGAATCAACGATGCTCTCGGGGACTACTGATGGGGATATGCCGACCAGGGTATATCTAGCAGAACGTTTCCTACTGGCCCAAGCTCCCAGCGAGTGGGCCTGCAGGACGGCGAATGGATCAAGACTTGGCAAGGAACCTAGGCGACTGGAAGCCGGAGGCCCAGAAGTGTAGCTAAGCCTAGTTAGATTTGGTCAAGAACCCTTCGAATCCCTAACTAATTCGGTTGTAGATCTGTAAACCCTAGCGAGGTGAGCCTATATAAACCTCCCTAGGATATGCATAGAGGACATGTTCCATCATACACCCTAGCGACTCGCCGCCTACTCGCTGAGCTCGCCCTTGTACTCTCTCCATAATACAATCTAGCAGGAGTAGGTCTTTATCCTCCGGGGGCCGAACCTGGGTAAATCCTTGTGTCTCCCCCCTCATCTCACACTGCAGATGGCTGGCTGCCCTTGCCCTTCGTTCTACCATTCGCTGCCAATTGCAGCATCTGCCGTGGCCATTCCCATGATATAATTTGTTTACCCTTCATGCCATGTTGTTTATCTAAGGAGAGAACCTCTTGTGCACTATGGACCCCGGTCCAATCTTTACCATTGATACATCTTCCACTGTTACTGTTTACTTTCTGCAAACCACTATTACCTTCCACACCATACGTTTAATCCTTTGTTACAGCAAACCGGTGAGCTTGACAACCTCACTGATTCGTTGGGGAAAAGTCTTGAGTTTGTGTTGTGCAGGTCTCCGTGTTGCTTGCAACACGTGTGTGACGTTTCCTTCCTTCTACTGGTTCGATAACCTCGGTCTGAACTGAGGGAAGACTTGCTGCTGTACTCTTCACACCTTGCTCTTGGGGTTCCCAACAAGACTCCACATCAAGCACCAAGTTCTCTAGCGCCACCAAGGAGTCATCAACAACTATAGTAGGACCTAATTTTTTTGTGTTTTTGACAAGAGAAGGCAAACGAAACTAAACTATTTTTTTTGCAGTTTTTGATAAAAAATGGCAAACAAAACCAAGCAAAAGAAACTAAGAAAAAGAAAAACAAAGTAAAGAGAAAGGTTATGAAGGACTCCCCATGTGAAGACATCCTTAGCCTCCCCGGCAACATCGCCAGAAAAGTCTTCTGGCTTGCTATTGACGAGGGAGAGAGTGTGTGAGTGCCTTTTACCTTACCTCCCCAACAACAGCACCAGAAAAGTCTTCTGGCTTGCTGTTGATGTGGGAGAGAGTGTGTGAGTGCCTTTTACGTTACCTCCCCGGCAACGGCGCCAGAGACCCTAAGAGGAAGGTATGATGACCACAGCAGCAAGTTTTCCCTCAGTAAGAAACCAAGGTTATCGAACCAGTAGGAGGAAGGAAACGACTCAAAAGTGTTGCTAACAACATGGAAACCTGGACAACACAAACTCAAGACTTTGCCCCAACGAACAGTGAGGTTGTCAATCTCACCGGTTTGCTGAAAACAAAGGGTTAACTGTATGGTGTGGAAGGTAATAGTGGTTTGCAGAAAGTAAACAGTAACAATGGAAGATGTATCAATGGTAAAGATTGGACCGGGGTCCATCGTTCACTAGAGGTGTTCTCCTTGAGATAAACACGCATGGCATGCTGGGTAAACAAATTACAGCAGGGAAATTGACAGGACTAAGCAAGGCATAACAATGCAATACTAGACATTCATGATCCTATGAGATTCGATTGGGCAATATAACAAGATACATAGACCGCCATCCAAATGCATCTATGACTAGTAATCCACCTTGAGGTTATCATCCGAACCCCCTCCAGTATTAAGTTGCAAGCAACAGATAACTGCTTTAAACAATACACTTGTTCCATGAACAAGAAACGATTGTTTTCTATCACTTCCCTTAGATTAAATAGAGGCATGAACCCACTATCGAGCATAAATACCCCCTCTTGGATTCACTAGCATCTACTTGGCCAAGATAGCTACTAGAAACGGAGAGCATGCAAGATCACAAACAACACATACTTGATAGAATCAATAAGACAAAAACATTAATCAATCTGACATAGTAATCTCAATATCCATCAGATCCCCGCAAACATAACATGCATGATTAAAAATAGATGATCTTGATCATGACCGGAGCTAACAAGATCTAAACATGGTAGCACAAAGGAGGAGATACAACTATTTAGCTACTACATGGACCCGTAGTCCAAGGTGGAACTACTCACACTTGATACCGGAGGCTGGCATGATGAAGAAGAAGGCCTCCGGGATGATCTCCCCTTCAGCAGGGTGCCGAGAAGAGCTTCAGATCCCCCCGATCTAGGGATGATGGTGGTGGCGGCTATAGACAGTTTCGTGGAATATTTATCGGGAACTTAGGGTTTCTATATCGGGGGGTCTTTATAGGTGAAGAGGCAAGGCAGGGGGGCAGCCAGGGAAGCTGCACCCACAGTCGTGAGCTAGCCCTAGCCGCACAGTCAGGGGGTGTGTCCCCCTGGTGGCTCCCCTCCGTCTTGTACTCTGGCTCTGTGTTCCCCATGGTAAAATATTGACTTTGGCTTTTGTCCCGTCCAATTCCGAGAATATTGATTTTCTGCCTTTCTAGAACCAAAAATAGATGAAAACATGCAACTGGCAGTGTGGCATCTTGTTAATAGGTTAGTCCAGAAAACATATAAAAACACCTCAAAGTGTAGACAAAGCAAAGCAAAGTAGATACTACACAAGCATGGAACATCAAAAAATATAGATACATTTCCGACGTATCAACGGTTAATACAATTATAGCATGAATGTAAACATTTATCATAAACACAAAGATATAATAATAACTACTTTTATTATTGCCTCTAGGGCATATCTCCAACAGTCTCACACTTGCACTAGAGTCAACTAATCTAGATTACATGGTAATATATCGAACAACCATGGCGGTTTGGTGCTGGTCATGTTTTGCCCTCGGGAGAGGTTTAGTCAACGGATCCACCACATTCATATTTGTGTGTAGTTTGCATATCTTGATGTCACCATCTTGGACATGCTCTCGAATAGCGTAAAAATGCAGCTTGATATGCTTTAGCTTCTTGTGTGACCTTGGCTCCTGCACATTGGCTATGGTGCCCATGTTATCATAATAGATAGACATTGGGTCCAGCGCACTAGGAACCACACTGAGTTACGTAAAGAACTCCTTGATCCACATCGCCTTTTGTAAAGCCTTCGAAGAAGCTATGTATTCCGATTCAGTTGAAGATCTCACCACAATGCTTTGCTTTGCACTCCTCCAGCTCACTGTTGCACCATTCAAAGTAAATACGTATCCAGATTGAGATTTAGAATCATCCAGATCGGTGTTCCAACTAGCATCGGTGTAACCATTAACAACGATCTATTCATCACCTCCATAAGAAAGAAACATATCCTTAGTTCTTCTCAAGTACTTAAGGATGTTTTTAACCACTGTCCAATGATCCACCCCTGGATCACTTTGATATCTTCTAGTCAAACTAACAACACATCCAATGTCGGGTATAGTACATAGCATGGCATACATGATAGATCCTATGGCTGAGGCATAGGGAGTCTTACTCATCCTCTCTCTATCTTCTGTCGTAGCGGGACTTTGAGTTTTACTCAAGGTAGTATTGGGCAACATGGGCAAGAACCCTTTCTTGCTATCTTCCATTCCAAACCTCTTTAGAACTTTGTCCAAATACATACTCTGTGAAAGCGATATTAGGCGTCTCGATCTATCTCTATAAATCTTTATACCTAATATGTAAGCAACTTCGCCAAGCTCCTTCATTGAAAAACTATTATTCAAATACTCCTTGACACTTTTAAGAAGTTCTACGTCATTCCCAATCAACAATATGTCGTCCACATATAGTACTAGGAATGATAAAGAGCTCCCACTCACTTTCTTGTAAATACAAGCTTCGCCATAAGTTTGTATAAAACCAAAACTTTTGATTACCTTATCAAAACATTGATTCCAACCTCGGGATGCTTGATTCAATCCATAAATGGACCGTTGAAGTTGGCATACTTTGTTAGCATCTTTAGGATTGACAAAACCTTTGGGTTGTACCATATACAACTATTCATCAATGTCCCCATGGAGGAACACCGTTTTGACATCCATCTGCCAGATCTCATAATCATAATATGCAGCGATTGCTAACAAAATCCTCACAAACTTTAGCTTCGCTAGAGAAAGTCTCATCATAGTCAATTCCTTGACTTTGTCAAAACCCTATTGCGACAAGTCGAGAATTATAGACGGTCACATTACCATCATCATCTGTTTTCTTCTTAAAAATCCATTTGTTCTCAACAGCCTTTTGGCCATCTAGTAAGTCCACCAAAGTCCATACATGGTTTTCGTACATGGATCCAATCCTGGATTTCATGGATTCTTGCCATTTATTCGAATCTAGGATCATCATCACTTCCTTATATGTCATAGGGTCGTCCGTGTTGTCAACCAACATGACACTCATAAAGGGATCGTACCAATCAGGAGTGTTATGAGTCCTTGTCGACCTGCGAGGTTATGTAGTAAGTTCGACCGAAGTTTCATGATTACCTTCATTAGCATAAGCATTGAACACTGACGGCTAGCCCATACATGCAAACACAACAACATAGAACAAACAAAGACCATTAGTATAGGAGCGTTTCCTTCTGAGTCAGCTAGCAAGCTCCTTTCTGAGCCGACTAGCAAGCCTGATCGTATTTCAGAGGATCCCCGGCAAGTCATTTACCGGTACTTGAGATTTCCACTATTGCTTAAATGCCTCACATCCCGAAATCTCACTTTCTAAATTATGTTTTTTTATTGTTGTGAATTTCCATTCGTTTAGTATGAGATCGCACCTTTTTCTTTCCATTTTTCTAAGAAAGGGGTGGACATCTTCAAGGCGGTTCCCGTTCTTCCCCTCTTATTGGTGTAGGCGCCACGAGAACTTCTTCCGGTGCTACACTACTCTCAAATCCGAGAGAAGGTTTAATAACCTCGTCGAGTTCTACTTTCCTTCCATTTACTTCTTTCGAGAGAAACTCCTTCTCTTAAAAGGATCCATTCTTGGCAACGGAAGATTTTGTCTTCAGATCTATGATAGAAGGTATACCCAATAGTTTCCTTCGGATATCCTATGAAGACACATTTTTCTGCTTTGGGTTCAAGCTTGCCGGGCTGTAACTTCTTTACATAAGCTTAGCAACCCCAAACTTTAAGGAACCACAATTTAGGTTTCTTCCCAAACAATAATTCATACGGTGTCATTTCAACGGATTTAGATGGTGCCCTATTTAAAGTGAATGCGGCTATTTCTAATGCATAACCCCGAAACAACAAAGGTAAATCTGTAAGTGACATCATAGAATGAACCATGTCTAAGAGAATTTGATTACAACGATCGGACACACCATTACGTTGTGGTGTTCCCAGCGGTGTCAATTGTGAAAGTATTCCGCATTTCTTCAAATGCTTGCCAAACTCGTAACTTAGATATTCACCTCCACGATCAGATCGACGAAAATTAATCTGCTTGTTATGTTGATTCTCTACTTCACTTTGAAATTCCTTAAACTTCTCAAAAGTTTCGGACTTATGTTTCATGAAATAGATATACCCATATCTATAGAAGTCATCTATGAAAGTAAGAACATAACGATAACCACCGCATGATGCTACACTCATCGGGACACACACATCAGTATGTATGATTTCCAATAAGTTCGTAGCTCGCTCCATCATAACATTAAATGGAGTCTTAGTCATTTTTCCCATCATACATGCTTTGCATCTTTCAATTGATTTGAAATCAAGTGATTCAAGAAGTCCATCGGAATGGAGTTTCTATGGAAGGTAATGGTGGTTTGCAAAAAGTAAACAGTAACTATGGAAGATGTATCAATGGTAAAGATTGGACCGGGGTCCATAGTTCATTAGAAGTGTTCTCCTTAAGATAAGCATTGCAATACTAGATATTCATTGCAATTGATAGGACAGAGCAAGGCATAACAATGCAATACTAGATATTCATGATCCTATGAGATTTGATTGGGAAATACAACAAGATACATAGACCACAATCCAACTGCATCTATGACTAGTAATCCACCTTCAGGTTATCATCCGAACCCCATCCAGTATTAAGTTGCAAGCAACGGATAACTGCTTTAAGCAAAGTGTGTAAGGTAAACAATCCACTTGTTACATGAACAAGATACCGTTGTTTTCTCCCTATTAGCAACAACACATATACAACCTTAGAGATTTCTGTCACTTCCCTAGATTAAATAGAGGCATGAACCCACTATCGAGCATAAATACTCCCTCTTGGAGTCACTAGAATCTACTTGGCCAAGATAGCTACTAGAAACAAAGAGCATGTAAGATCACCAACAACACAGAACTTATAGAATCAATAAGACAAAACCATTAATCAATCTGACATAGTAATCTCAATATCCATCGGATCCCCGCAAACATAACAAGCATGATTAAAAATAGATGATATTGATCATGAACGGAGCTCACAAGATCTAAACATGGTAGCACAAAGGAGGAGAGACAACCATCTAGCTACTACATGGAGCCGTAGTCCAAGGTGGAACTATTAACGCTTCATACCGGAGGCTGGCATGATGATGAAGACGGCCTCCCCTCCGGCAGGGTGCCGGGAAGAGCTTCAGATCCCCCCGATATAGGTACGATGGTGGCGGCGGCTACAGACTATTTTGTGGAATCTTGTTCGGGTACTTAGTGTTTTGGTATCGGGGGCTTCTTATAGGTGAAGAGGCGAGGCAGGGGGCACCCAAGGCGGCCACACCCCCCAGGAGCGGGCCAGGCTTGGCCGCGCGGCCAGGGGGTGTGGCACCCTAGTGGATCCCCTCCGTCTCGTATTTTGGCTCCGTATTCCCCACGGTAAAATATTGACTTTGGCTTTTGTACCGTACAATTCCGAGAATATTGATTTTCTTCCTTTTTTGGAAGCAAAAACAGAAGAAAACAGACAACTAGAACTATAGCATCCTGTTAATAGGTTAGTACCAAAAAATATAAAAATAACTCAAAGTGTAGACAAAGCAAAGCAAAGTAGATACTAAACAAGCATGGAACATCAAAAATTATAGATACGTTTACGACGTAGAATTCACATGCTTGCAAGATAATTGGATGACATTCCACCGAGAGGGCCCAAAGTATATCTATCCGTCATATGGATGGACAAATCCGACTCTTGATCCATGTGCCTCAACACATACTTTCCGAACACTCAATGCCACCTTTATAACCACCCAGTTTTGAAGTGGTGTTTGATGTCATCAAAGCATCCATCCGGTGATAGTGATTAGCGTGATCTCATGGTCGAAGGATTTAGGTTACTATGTATCTGAAAGCTTATAGCAAACGAACTATTGAAATGACTTGATCTTTATGCTATGCTTATCTATAGGAGTATGTCCATCATACCATTCTCCTAATGATATTATCTTGTTGTTAATAACATCTCAATGTTCATGATCAGAAAACCATGATCATCTATCAACCAACAAGCTAGTATTACAAAGAGGCTTTACTAGCGACTCTAACAAGTTTACAAATCACACAAGTACTAATGTTTCCAGTTAATACAATTATAGCATGAATGTAAACATTCATCATAAAAACAAATATATAATAATAAGTACTTTTATTATTGCCTCTAGGGCATATATCCAACAAGTACGTAAAGAATAACAACTACTTTATAGTCACAATAAGTGTTATCATCCTTTCGTCTAACAACAAGTAATCCCCTTCATCAAGTCCCCATAAGAGGCAAATATTAAGGAGGTTCACAAATCCCAACATCAAGATGAAGACAATTAAAACATACACATAATGATGTATAACATAATAATATCTATTTCATCTCAATCATATACTAGGGTTTCTCCATCTCCCCAAGAACTAATGATCTACTCAGACATGGAGGCAAACAACATCATGGCAATGGTAATGGAAACAATTATGGATGAATAGTTCTTATATAAATCCACAACTAATTCTAGAATTACAACAAGTTGTAGATGGTATGGATGGAGATGATAATGGTGATGATGCAGCGGTTGATGAAGATGGAGATCGATGCCTTGGCCTCCCAAATCTGCTTAGGGCGAAGATGGATCCCTAGGGCAAGTTCCCCCTCCAGATCCGTTCCGGATGTGAGGTTTTTGGTGATTTATGGGAGTTCTATATGTCGTATCTCCGATCCAGTTGCACGGGGAGAAGCTATTTGAGGAGGCGGTGTCATTGCCAACTATACGGACGTAAAAAGGTTTCCCACCATATAGTTGGTCGTTAACCCTTCTGTATCCTCCAATCACTTTAGGGTTTCTTCTGGTATTATTGGTATTTCCCAAATAAGCGATTTATGTTGTTTTTGGATCCTTTTCACCCCAATATAACTGGTCCAAGAATTGTGTCCATTGGATCCATCATCTGTCCTAATCTTGGTGAAAATAAACATAAAAGGTGCGTGCGAATGCCGTAAAATACCAAGATCCTACCACTACAATGCAAAATAATAATATAAAACATGATGCAAATATGCACTCATCAAATTCCCCAAGCTTAGACCCTTGCTCGTCTCGAGCTAGTTTAGATTTAATGGATGTGATTCTCATATTCATGAAGCTGAGTTGAAAAAATAAATGAGGCAGTTGCATCATGTGATTGTCATATATGATACATAGGAATAAGTTCATGAATAGTACCTTACTCGAACCATCTAAATAATATTAGCAGGCTTCCACACCTTACTGACCAACAGCTCACAAAATAAGAATCTCAATATGATGTAAAGTGTTTAGTTCGACCAAATGAGTTAGCGAGGTAGTCCTAAGTGTTTTTAGGATTAACATATCCACTTGGGATTCAAAATCTCAAAAGTTTCTTTGTCTTACCACAAGACAGTGGTGTATGCCTACTTTCTCTTTGAACATTTGCTCTTTTTCTTCTTTCTCTTCTTCTCTTTTTCTTTTATATATATGCTCACACTTTTGTTTAAGTTCTGTACAAAGGAGCTAGCCATACAATCCACTTCATGTAGGGATTCAAAGTTTAACTATCTCAATTACCAAATTCCAATTGTATATGAAGCATCTTTATGGATTAAAGACTTTACCTCGACTTGTTCTCACTCTAATTTGATAGAACTTTTATTTTCCTTTGTTCAAGATTTCTTTCTCAACTTGACTGATTAGATTATTTTTGTTTTTGTAAATCAAGCCATCAACTTACAACATATTGACTGAATTATCTTTATAGGCTCCCTTAATACCAATGGTGTGGAAGACTCCTATTGATATTATCAGGTGCAAGTAAAATTATACTCAAGCCATTCTTATATCCATATATTATAATAGACTCAGAATTTCATAAATGGGATCAACTATTCCTGAAGGGGATTCTAATGATGCAATCTTTATTTCTAAACTCGAACTAATGTGAAACTAAAATAGTAAACTTATAAGATTGATTAAAAGGTTTAAAGATCTCCCCAAGATTGGAATCAAGCCAGGCGGGATCAAATAACTCCTTGCCAGTACCTATTCCTCCTCCTAGGTAGGAAGAGTATTGCCTTCTTATCATGCGTTACTAACTTTAGCTATGGTTGCAAGGCGGATGCTGATCTCGCCCATGTCATACTGGAGCTTCAAATTTTTCTTCTGGAGCAATTTATTCTCATCTATCAACTAAAAAATAGTTTTAATCAAGAAACCAACTCTACCATCGATGTCATTGACCTTTTTCTTAAGGTCTTTGCTCATCATCCAGTAGGAGTCAATCCCTTCTCCAATAGTTTCAACACATGCCTTTGAAGCTTTATCCAATTGATAGATCTTATCATGAATCTCATCTTGCCGCACCTTCTTGGGTTTAATAGGTGAAGGACTAAGAGGAGGTTTATAATAACATCCTATGTTGTGATTGTAAGGATTAGGGAGATACTCATCCTTGCTCCTTCTTTGATCTGCTTGCCTCATCACCTCCATCCTTTGTGGGAACATGTCCTCCCAATTTGGGAGAGGCTTGATCTCTGAGATGGATGACAATGATGCTTCTTTTGGCTCTCCTTCCTCAATCCTCTTCAAGGGCTTCTCTTCTTTCTTCCTCCAAATCTTGTTTACATGGAATGGCTGCATGGTTTCACTGCACGGATGTTGCTAGAAGGGGCTTGTATGGATATGGCGATGGGTTTTCGAGGCTAGAGGTTCTAGCTCTGCGAAAACTAAATGAAAAAGGTTATATGTGATCAGCCTTAAAAGTGGAGGTTAAAAACCCTAGCCACCGTTCGTAATGAGCAACTATATGGGCGTGACCCGTATAGATCCCACCGTATAGTTATGAACCGACTATAGATTTTTATCTATGACGGTACCAACTATACGACCGCAACTATACGGCTGGGATTTTCTTCCCGCGGTATAGTTGGTCGTCAAACCTTTTGTACCGTGGCATAAAAATTTGGAGATGGGGTAAATAACTATATGACCGCAACTATACGACTGGAAATTTAATTCCCGTCTTATAGTTGGTTGTTAAGGCTACTGTATTCATCAAAAAAATTCTATTTCTTTGGGAATTATTTATTAACCTGAAATGTATTGAAATACCAAGTTTTGATAGAAAAATAATAGCTTAAATTTTCTACCAACATTAACATTCACTAAACGAGATTTTTATCATAACCAAATTTCTTCTATTCAATCACAAACTTAACTAGAACTTACTTGAAAATTTAAAAACTTACTCGATGATGTCTATACACGCTTCTATTCTTGTAGAGAGTGTTGGGCCTCCAAGTGCAGAGGTTTGTAGAACAACAACAAGTTTCCCTTAAGTGTATCACCCAAGGTTTATCGAACTCAGGGAGGAAGTGGTCAAAGGTATCCCTCTCAAGCAACCCTACAATCAAGATACAAGAAGTCTCTTGTGTCCCCAACACACCCAATACACTTGACAGGTGTATAGGTGCACTAGTTCGGCGAAGAGATAGTGAAATACAAGTAATATGGATGATTATAAGTGGTAATTGCAATCTGGAATAAAGATGGCATCAAGCAAACATTTAACATGACTGATTGTAATTGGTGTTTCAATGCTTAGAAACAAGGCCTAGGGATCATACTTTCACTAGTGGACACTCTCATTAAAATATCTTCTCTTCATTCTGCTACTCTGAACTACTCTTCGGTTGGACAACTCCAATTCATGGTAGGGCTACAAATTCTCTCCTTAAAGTTTGCCTTCCCCATCTAGGTAACCCGACACTGTCATCTTGAGCGCTAGATGGTTCCAACAAACACGACAATTTCATAGAGCCACCAACTCAAAATATAACTCATGATAAGTATTTCTGTAATCTTTAGCCTAAGTGCCACATGGTGTGCACACTGTCAAATTCACAAACATGGGGATAACTAGAGATTACAATTAAAGGACTTGAGTAGCAGATTAGATCTACTTGATTACAAAGCTCATGACCATAATAAGATCACGTATAGAGAGAGAGATGAACACATAGCTATAGGTATAGCCCTTAGCCTCGAGGGAGAACTACTACCACCTCATGATGGGAGTCAGCAACGACGATGGAGATGGTGGTGGAGATCGATGGAGATGGCTCTGGGGAAATTCCATGTCCCGACAGGGTGCCGGAAACAGAGACTTCTATCCCCCGAATCTCCTCTTCGGTGGTAGCGGGGATGCGAACTTTTTATGGAGATCTGATCTGCGTAGGGTTTACGTCTCGGGGAGACGTATATATAGGCGAAAGGGAAAGGTCGGTGGAGCCTCGAGGGGCCCACACCATGGGCTGGAACGGCCTAGGGTGGCCCCACTCCACCCTATGGTGTGGCCGCCTGGTGGCTCCCCTTCGTCTCTCCTTCGGGCTCCGTGTTGTGTCTAGAAAAATAGGCACTTCGACTTTTTTTCGTCCAATTCTGAGAATATTTTCTTACTAGCTTTTCTGAAACCAAAAACAGCAAAAACAGGCAACTGGCACTGTGGCATCTTGTCATTAGGTTAGTTCCAGAAAATGTATAAAAATGCTTCAAAGTGTAGACAAACATAAGGAAGTTGATACAAAAAAAGCATGGAGCATCAAAAATTATAGATACGTTTACGATGTATCGAACATCCCCAAGCTTAACTCCTGCTCGTCCTCGAGTAGGTAAGTGATAAAAAGAATAATTTTTGAGGTGACATGCACCTTCACAATCTTGATCAAGCTATTGTAAAGCATTGATAGCTGGGATCAAAGTACTCTAAACATGATCATGAAAAATGTAGTTCTAACAATAAGACATAGCAACTTTGTTGTAACATGAAAAGGTACAAACAAAGATCATGAATAACAATGCATTGAGAGATGTTTGTTTGTTTCACATACAGAAAACATAACAAGAGTGGTATTCAGCTTGTCCCTCATGGAGTAGCAAAACATAAATGCATAGGACACCTGCAAAGTTCATAAGGGTGACTAGATATACATAGTTCAAGAACAAGCAATATCAACATTATGAATCAATCAATAAATTTTGGGACAATGCACATAAAACTAAGAATGACAATTATGCTCTATTAATTGGTGCATAAAGATAGAAGGTGGAGACTCAACATAAAAGTAAGAAGAAAGGCCCTTCATAGAGGGAAGCAGGGATTTCAAGTTTCATCAAGAGCTTCCAAAAATTATGGTACTTATTAGCTTTCAGCTATCATTGCCCCTATTGAAGCCGTCTGTGGGAACTGGGGGTGCTGATTGTGCGATCGTGATGGTCCAATCACCAGCACTCTACGACTCGATTACCTTTGAAGATCAGATCTAATTCGGCTCCTTCGTCATCAGCGGCCGACCAGATCGCATCTGGTTGTTTGCCGCCACCGTTGATTCATCTTCACCGACCACGCGGCGGGAGTTTTATTTTCCCATTGTCCTGCGGACGTGGATCCCTCGTGTGTATCATCGATTTCATCAAACTCCATCTCAACGTGCTCCTTGCAGGCGGCGGCAAAAAGTACAAACTACATCAGATTGGATCGTCCTGTTAATAGCAGTACGAAGGAGGACTACTTCGGTCGTAGGGCCTCTGCATGTGACACAGCTGTCGTGTTCAAATGTGCTGGAGCCGGTAATAGGCCCAGGTCCTGACAAGATTCGGTGGAGAAATCAACAAAGCAACTCACGATCACATCAAGCAAGGACTCAACGTCGCCTTCACACGTCAATTCCTAGAAGCTGCTGTTTTGTTTTACGTGGCCAGTTGTTCAAGTCCCGAAGCGACCCTATTTTTCCTAATAAAACTAGTTCTCCAAGACCGGAAGAGATATGTACAGCTACATGGATTTTTTGGCCAGTGACAACCGCATGGATTTCATGATTCATTGCTACTTCGTGGCTTAAAATCCGTCTTCGCCGCTGTGAACAACACTGATTCACCAACGTGTTGACTCCGTGTCCACCATACCACGACTCTGTCGAACTCGAGTACACGTCCGACGGTGTTTATTCTACGCTCGGGGGCTACGCCGACCCTGCCGCGTGACCCGGTGTGGTCTTCGACTCGGGGGCTCCCTCGGCATCAGTAACCCATGCGGTTTTCGGCTACGATGACACAATACATCCTTCGGATGTCGGCAATCTTCGGATGCGGAGATCACTACCACCATCAACTTCGGAAACCCGTCACCGCTATCACTATGGTCTGCCGCGTCAACTACGTCCGCCGCGTGACCCTCTACCGCGTCAACTTCGTCAAGACAACCAACAAAGCTAAGTTTCCCTCTACTTAGAGATGATTTCTTTTTTAACTCGCACTCGAGACACTCGGGGCCTGCGCCCTCTTCGAGTAACCTAATGTGCCATCGGCTCCACGCACTCGAGCACCTCGAACGCGATAGCCCGAGTAGCTGATTCTGCCGGATCGTCGAATCCTTGAACTCTGAGTGCCTCGGCAAGGTACTGAGACTAAGGGTAATTAGGCTAACGAAAAGGCCTAGCATACAGTGCAAAAGTGTCGACTCGATCGGCACCAGAATTTTACTTTACAAGCTGAAAGGCAAATATTCTTTACAAGATACAAATACTTCAAAATTCTTTATGTTTTCTACAGCTTACAAGGACGTCGACTGTGCCAGGCTATTCAATCGGATCCTCCAACAGGAGTCGATGAAACAACTGGCTACCCCATAAACTGAAGACCCGAGTTGAGTCCCTCGTCAGATGGCTGCATCGCTTGATGCTACGAAGATGCGATGCTGGCCATGCACCCGACAGACGCGATGCTGGTCACACATCCTACAGACGAGACGCTGGTCGCGCATCGGACAGACGAGATGCTAGTCGCGCACCCGACAGAAGCAACTACGTTAACTTCATCTGCAACATCGACTCCTTCCGGCTAGACTGCCGCATCACTCCGCTACGTCAACTCCTGGCTCCTTATGCGTGAGACGCTGACTTGATGCACTTCCGGGTCAGTGGTTTCTCCTCGCATGAGTCTCCACTCGAGTCTGTGACTTGACTAGACACTCGAGGGCTACTCCTATCAGGAGCGCTGGTCGTGCACCCAATTGTATTTCTGGGTCAGCGGTACGCCCACGATATTTCCTACTACAACTGCACGATACAAGACTCGAGTCTCTGCCCAAGTCTACGACTCTGCCGGACACTCGGGGGCTACTCCAAACTGGAGCACTGGTCGCGCATACACAAGATCTTCGAGTCCTACGCCGAGTCTACGACTCCACTACGGACTCGGGGGCTACTCCCATAGGGAGGATTGATTCAAGCATCCGAAAAAATTGTGTCCTACGGACCTGAAGCAAACAACGGCTGAATTAAAGTCTCTGCTCGAGTCTACGACTCGAACAGACACTCGGGGGCTACTCCCATAGGGAGCCCTGGTCACGCACCCTATAGTCCATTGGGTTGACTACGTCCACGATGTCGATTCCTTTACAACAGCTGAACAAATTCAGCTGACCCGATGAACTTCCGGGTGAAGTTCTTCGCACTCGACACAACTTTCGACTCCGACATCCAAATACAAGGTTCAAGACAATTAAGTCTCCACCCGAATCTACGTTTTGGATGGACACTCGGGGGCTACTGACATGGATATGCCCTACGGGTACCCGATGTTAGTATACCTGGTCCAGCCCAACGGAAGGCCCACTCGACGACCTACCAGGATCCATGATGCCTATGACGGTTCGGCTGCTATGAAGCCCATATGGACACGGACTCCCAAGCGCACAAGACAAGGAAAGCTCAAGACTAGAGTTTGAATACAACTTGTAACCTACTCGTATCGGTACCTGAGTCCTAGCCTCCCCATATATAAAGGCTAGGAGGGTCCAACGAGGAGGGCACCCCTGATAGACTAGACCAAAATAGATCTACAGATCTAAAGCTCTCTCTCATACTTCCGCATACACACCTCCATGCCAGATTGCATCTGCGCACCCCTGTAATCACCGGTTCCACCGTAATCAAGAGCAGAGAAGCAGGAGTAGGGTTTTACCTCCGGGGGCTTGAACCTAGGTAAACCTCGTGTCCCCGTGTTGCTTGTTTGCTAACCGTTCCACGATCTCCAGCATCCCCATCTTCTGCAAAACCGAAGTCCATAACAATGGGCAATGAAGAGTCGAAACCTCGTCACCTATCATAAGCATCTTAAAGTGATTTAGGTTAAAGTGAAACAAATATGGAGTATGTGCTTGAGAAATCATAAGTTGGTAATCTCATGTCCCTTGAGTACGAGGGTTGTTCCTCATGCTACTCAACTTTAGTCACAAGCAAGTTCTTATCATTGTAAGTATATGCATATCATAAAGAACCGCCAACGCCGTACCCCTTGCCCCATGAAACAGCCGCCCAGGCGTTTCTCTAACACATCTATAATACTCCATGGACTTACAAGCTCCCCTTTGATTTCACACCGCCGACATCCATGAACAAAAGATCATGATATCAACTGGGTAATATGTATAGGTGTTGAAAGTGTTCCCCATCACAGCATGGTTCTGCTAATTCCTAACTTATAAGTGCAAGCATATACAACATAGATGACACAATGGTTCAAGTTTAGTAGGTGCAAGAAATAAAGTGTGTAATCAAGTTTGTGAGAGCTTTAATCACTAATTTTCACATAACAAGTTTAATTTGGAAGATAGATAAACACATGAATATACTTGGAATGGTGTAACACACCATGCATAGTAATTTATAGTGGACTCTTTGGAATAACTTGGTTTCTTTGGAGTTGGATGCACGAGTAGAGATCATACTCAGTACAAGTGGAGGCTAGCATAAGACAGGGAGCGAACAATTAAGAGAGCAATAATGGACATAATCATGCAAAGCGACAAAACATTATTAATTAAAGCATAAAGTGATATCACAAGTCAAAAACTAAATGATCATAGAGGCTAAGGTGATTGGTTCATAGTCTTAACATGGTGTATGCATGTGCCAAGTCAACCCAAATAAAGCATCAAAGGAGAATGCCACAATAATATGCTTTTGTATGCTAAAATAACGCATGATTGTTTCATGGCACATTAAGCAAACTCAATTGTTTGGAACAAGTCATGCTATAGCAATAATCACTAAGCATATGGTCAAAGAAACATCTAGCATGACATGATAAAGTCTAAGCCACAGTCAAAACAAGCTCCTTTTTCTACCACCTAAGCATGAAGCTTCCTACTCTTTTCCAACACCAATTGACTTATTTGAAACAAATCACAAAGATAATAATCAATAAAGATAAGTGAGCATGTATCACAAATCCACAAAGAAGAACAAAAAAGTTCTAAGCAAAAAGCATAAGAAAACTATGGCTAAATGTAACATCCCAATTTCAGCAACCCTAAATTGTTGTCTAAAAGGCAAAAATCAGGGGGAACAAAAACTTTTTCTTGTTACATGTGCAATTATTGCTTACTTGCTTGTGTTCTTGAAACTGATTGTGTATTAGGTGTTATACTTCTTATCTCAACACTAGTTGACAAAAGCTATTTTATAAAAGAGATGTCTTGGCTCATCTTTCATATTCTCAAATGTTCTGGCATATCAAAAATTGAGCTAAGATGAATTTGATAAAACAAAATACTTTACTAGTGTCTTTTAACAAAACTATGTAGACCTTTATATAATCTCCTTATGTTTCCAAGACAGATCCTCAACTCCTCTTACCTCTAGGTCTTTCCAAAACCTTCCCTAAAACCTTTTCACTCCAATCTTGGTAGAACTACTAAGAGGTGCTTACCTCACTTCAAAGAACAACCAATTCAAAATACCAATCCTTACCTCAAGCTAGGCTTGATGGTAACCCTAGTAGTGTAGGGGTTCATAGCATGGAAAACAAAAATTTTCTACCGCATGCAAACAAACAAGCCAAGATCTATCTACTAGATTGTAGCAACGAGTCGATAGGGGAACTCACCCTCGAAGATTCCAAAGCATTTAACGAGAGCAGATTCTCGTGGGTGATGTAGTCGTACTCTTGCCGATCTCAAGATCGCGTAGACGATCCTTCCTAAGGCCTCGTTCCGGCAGCGCTTCCATGATCACACGCCGTTGATTCGATGAAGACCTTCCTCTCCTTGTTCCAGCAAATGGAGGTTGTAGCACTCTCCTCGCGATTTCGGCAGCACGACGGCGTGGTACCGGAACTAGAGGGGAGATCTCGCAGGGCTTCGCCTTAAGCCGGAGCGAGTATGGTGGACTATGAGATAGCCTTGGTGATCTAGGGTTTAGACACACCAATTAGAAGGGGCTAAACTAGCGGCTAGGGCAATTAGAAGCTCTAACTCGGCGGCTTGGGAGAAATCGCTAGGCTGTGGCTAGGGTTTAGGTTTAGAGGAAGGCAACTTGTGTGTCTAGGAGGGGAGCCCTGCCCCTCCTTATATAGGTGGAGGGAGGCGCTGGCCAAGGGGAGGGAGTCCCTCCCCAACTCGGATCCCTAGTGGGCCGGCGGTGGAGGAGGAACTCCTCCCCAACTCGGTTTCCCACTTCTTCTCCACTTTCCAAAATAACCGTTTGACTTTTTCAAATTGGTGTTTGACTTTTCAATCTAGGATTTGATTAAACCCTTTATTTTGTACAGCGATGACACCTAGTACATGATGCAATCATTCCAACTTGCAATGACACATTCATGTACCCTTCCCCTCCGGAGTGCCGGACATTCCGGAACCTTCTAGAACATTCCTGCTGAAAACACCGGAACCATTCTCCAACCCCGAAACAGGACTTTCCTTATATGAATCTTATTCTCCGGACCATTCCGGATCTCCTCGTGATATCCCGGATCCCATCCGAGACTCTGAACAACATTCGGTCTCTTACTCATCATTCCATAACTACTCAACAACATCGAATCCTTAAGTGTGTCTCCCTACGGTTCGTGAATTATGCGGACATGATCGAGACACTTCTCCGATCAATAACCAATAGAGGAATCTGGAAATTCATATGGCTCCCACATATTTCTACGATTACTTTGTGATCGAATGAACCACTTACATACGATACCAATTTCCCTTTGTCTCACGATATTTTACTTATCCGAGGTTATGATCGTCGGTATCTCTGCATACCTAGTTCAACCTCGTTCCCGTGGTATGTGATCCCTTGTGAGCCAGTCACATGCTTGCAAGCTAATTGGATGCCATTCCACCGAGAGGGCCCAGAGTATATCTACCCGTCATATGGATGGAAAAATCCCACTCTTGATCCATGTGTCTCAACCAATACTTTCCGAACACTCAATGCCACCTTTATAGCCACCCTATTACGGTGTGGTGTTTGATTTCATCAAAGCATCCTTCCGGTAAAGGTGATATGCATGATCTCATGGTCGAAGGAATTAGGTTACTATGTATCAGAAAGCTTATAGCAAATGAACTATATTAAATGACTTGATCTTTATGCTACGCTTAACTATAGGAGTATGTCCATCACATCATTCTCCTAATGATATGACCCTGTTGTTAATAACATCTCTATGTTCATGATCAGGAAACCATGATCATATATTAACCAACAAGCTAGTTTAACATGAGGCTTTACTAGGGACTCTTTTATGTTTACAAATCACACAAGTATTAATGTTTCCGGTTAATACAATTATAGCATGGTATGTAAACATTTATCATAAGTATGAAGATATGATAATAACCACTTTATTATTGCCTCTTGGGCATATCTCCAACAAGTAGTAGTTGGATAAGCCTGATAGATGAATTGCCTTGATCTGCTGTCTGATGAATTGCCTTGATCTGCTGATTTCATTGTTTGCTTAGGAACTAGAGTTAGCTCATCTAGTAGCTTATCCCTTAGGACTCAATCCTTTCTTGAGATAATCAATCTCATATCAATCATCCAAGTATGGATCTATCCTAATCCACTAAGGTGATCATCTCATCTCCTAACCATATCAATCAGGGATAATCCCTTTTTGATAGTTCCAACTTAGTAAAGACCAAATCCAAGCATGGATCCTATCTACTTAGTTAACAATTCAATATCACCTCCTTTATCATGAGTTTGGAACCTAGCTTTCTCTAAAAATCATCTACCCTTGAAATCTATTCTAAAACCCTAAATCTGCCAAAATGGCTAAGTATGGATTTCGTATCTTGATTCAAAATTTGCAGCTCTACCTCTTCCAACGTATGTGCATTATTGAGAATGTACTTGAACCATCTTGTAGTACATATTTATTACTATGAAAGACTACTATTGCCCTGGACTAATCCATTCTATTTCCCCCCTCATCCATGATGGTTTTGTAGCCAAGATAATAATCTCTCCTACAAATCTTATCATCTTACCTACTTTGGCAGAAGCTCACATCTATATGCCACCTCCCCTTGACCTACTCTTTGCTTGGTTATGATCAACTAATCATGGCCTATCAACCCCCACTTCACATGTTTCCATTGGGGCCTTGTGATTCTTGAACCCTTATGGTTTAGGAGGCTACCTGATGTATCTGCTATGGCAGCCTTATATTCAACAAAGTTTTCCATGTATTCTAGATCACCTCAAATGCAACAAATCCCACCACTTTCTTCCATGATCACCTATATGACATGATCTATCCATCCATATACCCCTTTCACCAAGGTGAGCTCTGAGCTCCCTAATCCAACCCTATTCAGGTGGCATCAAAATAACAAAACCCTATATTCCCAAAAATCTAGTTCCTTCCCTTTTCACCACAATTCTTCCAAACCTAAGGTGGGACATGATGTATACATCAAAGTTACATCATCTACCTTGGATATGATGTTTCCCCAAATAATTCCCATAATTATTTGGAGCTGAAAACTATTTAAATTTCACTTTTGGCAAAACCCTAGAATCTTGGTCTATAAAGGCAAGTTTGGTTTTCTCCAAATCACTTTGCCAACTCAATTCATATTTGAGTTCTTTGTATCATACCCTATCCTCTTAACTCAAAAATAAATATTTTTGAGATTCTTAATTATTTCTTTTGGCCCTTTTTCTTAATTGGCAGAAACAAGAAATAATTTATTAAAAATAATTTTCCATCTCAATAAATTCCAAATAAATTCGCTAATGTGTAATAGGGTGTTAAGTACCCTCTCACATCAAAAACTCCCCTTGTCCCTTGTAAAAATATCACTTTAGCTTCTATAAATCTTATCAGCACTTTTTGAATAAATAAGATATATTGGACTTTTAATATTTATAAAAATCCCAAATAATTCCTGGTGGTACACAATAACCATATCTAACTCCCAGTACCCTTTCCCCATCTTGGCCAATGAAAAATTTTGGACTTCATTCATAGCCCAAGTTTTGTTCAAATTTTGAAAACTAATCAAAACCATTAGCCAAACCGCATCAAAGCTTGTCTAATACACCACCCCAACACACCTCCCTCTCCCTGGTCGACCACCACTGTAGCAACCATTGTATCTCACTTAGAACCATGTCTCTAGTGCTTGTTTGACTTGCAAAGTAACCTCATGTGAAACTACTCCTACCTCTAAATGTTACCACCCTCTCGCTCTGCCACAAATCAAACCAGAAACCACCTACAACCCTCTCTCACACCCACATGAACTGTCCTCCCCTAGTTTCCCCCACTCCTTGGCCACCATGGGCATAGTCCATTATGGACCATCCTCTCTTGGTTTATAATGCCAGAATACCCTCCCCCAGCTCGCCCCTGCCCTTATTTCCTCTCCTCTCCCTCCCACTTACCTCCCTGGAGAGCTCTCCCTCCTATCCTGCTCTGCCAAGCCCAGGATAAGAGAAGAAAGGCCCTCTCGGCCATGGACAAGAACCAAGCATAGCTTCCCCTCCTCTTGCTTCCTCCCTCTACATGTCAGCCTACAGTGACCCCGTCCTCCTTTTCTACCTGACCATGCCCTTATTTTTGCCCAGGACCTCTGCTATCGACCGTGCCGGCAAGCTACGACGTGCTCCTCTTCGGCCACCCTCGCGCGAGGAAGCTAATGTGGCAGACACCCCTGCTGACACCCATCGCCGGGCTCGGAGTGGACCGCTGCGTTGCCCTGCACCTTCCCCTTTGCCTCCCGGCCCTCTGGAAAGCGTCGCCATCGAGTTCTGACCCGCACTAGGGTTTGCTCCCCCGCGAGCTATCGCTTGGAGGACGACGAGCAGTAACCTCCGGATCCGATCTAATCGGACGGCTGCAGTCGCCCCTTTACCCCTTCGACCCGGTCCCTGCGGGCAGACCAGCTGTTGGGCCGCGGCTGGTGGCACCCCGCCCGCGCACACCCAGTGCAGTTGGGCCGGCCTACCTCTGTGCGGCCCATTGCCCTCCAGATCCAGCCCGATAACCCCTTCTCCTTTTATTCTTTTTCCATATCTGAATATTAGTGCTTTGGTTTATTTGCAAATAAAAACATAAAACAATCCAAAATGTCCAGATCTATATTTTGGTACATGCTCACATGTTTTCCACAACATGCAGTACAAGTTTTGGACCCAAATATTGTATAGATAAATCCTGTAAAATAAAATAGCCAAATGTGTTCCTTTCACCAATAAATTATTTTAGAGAACTTGGTAATTCCAATGTCATGAACCCAACTGATACTGAAAGGTATTAGCCATACCATACTTTTCCCATTGGCTCCACATACATTTGCTTCCTAGTTTCCCTTTAGCAAAAATAATAAAAACAGGGCTTTCCTGACTTTAGAAATTTCCCTAGGTCAAACAAAATAGGGTTTTTACCTAATTCCAACTCTCAATACCTCTATACCACCCTACCTACCAATACCCAGGATCCCAAGATTTATGGAGCTGTCTTTGAATTATGGTGAATTAAACACTTCTGTGCATGGTTTATTAACCAATAAATTCACCATTTGAGTTCTATAAATTCAAAAATGGTGATTCCAATTTCCACACAAAGGTATTTTCAAATCCTAACATGTTTCCTTGGAATCACATCAAAAGCTTATGTAGATTAAATTTGGTGAAAAAGACAAACCCCATCCAGTACTATCTTTGGCAATTTCCTAAGGGCATTCTAGTAATTGTTTTGAACTGATTCCAACTCCTATTAAATCAGTCCACCAAATACCATCTAATCACCCCAGGAAATAAATTTTAGAACTCCAGAAAAGTTTTGGTGAATTATTTCCTAAACCAAGACCTTTAATCACTATAAAATTCCTTGTAAATCTTTGGTAATTGGTAAAATAGTGAAACCAATTTTGTTGGATTCATTTTATCAATGCCTATCTGATGGTATCATTTTTATACAATGGTATTATACATATCAAGCTCTTGTTCAAAAACCTCTCTTAGGTAGTTCCTAGACTCCAAATCCAAAAGGATTCCTTTTTCCTATGGCTCTAAATCTCCTCCCAATCCAATCAAATCATAGCTCCAACACCCTACTGGTGTATATCTTGTAATTATCCTTTGCTTTCTGTATGGTTTGATGTTTGTATGCCTTGTATTGAATGTGGTATTGTTGGTTTGCATGTATGCTCGATAACGACGGTAGTTGCGTTTGTGAGACGCTGAGAAGAAGGAAGCATTGGGGTTATCCTTACTATTATTATTGGTTTTCTGGTATTCTAAAGAAGTCATGGGACATCTCGCTGGTCATAGGCAAGCCACCTTCTTGCTCATACACCTTGTCCTATTATTTTATATATGCATTTTTTATCTACACATTTATGCAAAGTGCATTGGTTTTACTATGGTATACTTTATATGGGAAATGTTTTGCTCCTCCAAATAATTACCCCCTTAGTACCATTAGGTAGAACCCATTTGTATAATACCTACCTTCCCTTAGTATGGTAGATGGTGCTTAACACCATAACCCCTTGGAGACCCCGTTTTAGCCTAAACAAAAGTGTAGGATGGGAAGACCCAAGGGAAAAGACTTACAAAAATGTTTTATGAGAAAACCTTGGTGAGGCTTGGCCTACCAAGTGGTTTTGGAAAATGAGAAAGGTTTTGTTTTACAAAAAGATGGACGAAATATGGAGGAAATTTTTTACGTAAACAACCGGGTGGCCAGTTTTGAAGCTAGCACAATTAACCCGTGCAACCACATTACTCTGGAATGCGACGGGGCTAGGCTGGAAGTTTGTTTAATCCGGTATAGGTGTCTCAAACTACTACGGGGGAGAACAAATTCCCGGAGGCTGGGATTTCCCCTGTAAAGGCCCATGTGAAACATCGGTCTAGGAAAGTAAATACCGTCTAAATGGTGGCCAGACGATACTATGAGCACCTTATTGAAAGCGCACACCCTGCATGGTGCAAAACGCGCTCTGGTTGGCTTGTGACTATATAGGGCGTCCCAGTTTTGAGGGGATTAACCTCGTAGGGTAGGCACTTGTATCGGAGAGGGCATTCAGAAGGTCTTGACCGGTTATGCGACCCACGATCGGTGTAGATCAGGGACGGGTAATCAGATGGTGTGGGTAAAGTGTACAACCTCTACAGAGTGTAAATCTATTCGAATAGCCGAGTCCTCGGTCATGGATGGTTTTGATGGCGGATGTACATCAGTGATGGTTTTGTTTTCAAAAAGGACTTCAGAAAAGCAATGGCTTGAAAATGTTTTGACCATGGGATGGTCGTTCTTCAGCGGGAGAAGTAACAGCAGCTTTCGCTCGTCCCTCCGCCGAGCTCGCTTCTGCCCTCGCCTCCTTGAGCTCACGCTCCAGGTCAGTGACTCGCTTTTCGGCCGTGCTCAAAGCAGACTGAGCCGCCGTCAAGTCACCCACCGGGACAAGGCCTCGGCAGGCCTCCTTCACCTCGGTCGCAACTGCTTGAAGCCCCTTGTTCGCCTCCTAGACGACAACGAGCTCCTTCTCCAAGCGACACTTTGCAGCAAGCCGTTCGGCCGACTCGCGCTGCAGGCCCTGCGCACACACTACAACGTCAACAACAAATAGTTCATAAGCGCCCACCCACTGAAATTCAGCGACTAGGCACTCGGGGACTGGACAATGAAATTCTTTAGTGCCCACCCGCTGAAATTCAGCGACAAGGAACTCGGGGACTGGACAATGAAATTCTTTAGTGCCCACCCGCTGAAATTCAGCGACTAGGCACCCGGGGACTGGATGATATAAAAACATTAAGAATCCAACCACTGAAATTCAATGGCCCGATCCTCGGGGACTGGACATACCTGGATGGCAGTGCCTAGCATGCCGTGAAGCTCCAGCGCATCCACAGACGCAAGCACGACTAGAGTATGGCCGCGACGCTGCTCAACCTCCGCATCGGCGACCCTAGGCATCCGGTTCGCCGGTGCCGAGGTACTCACTGCGGCCTCCTTTGCCATGAAGCGAGGGAAGGTTGCTACAGATGCCGATGCGCCACTCGGAGTCGGTTCGGCCACATCGGGTGAGTTTGCGACCACCATATGCTGCGACCCAACACCCTCCTTGGTCTTCGAGGCCACTTTCGCTGTAGTCGGAGAATCGCTCGAAGCAACTGCCGGATCATCAGAGACTGTGACGACTTCGTCGTCTTTTGTCCTCTTGACACCTTCGGCGGGAGCAGCGACCTCGTCGGCTTTCCTCTTCCGCGAGGAATCTGCTGACACCTCTGTGGCGACTGGCGGAACCTTGGCCACCGAAGGATGGCCGATCTTTTTAACACCAGTCCTGTGAAACAGTTTTATGAATAAGACTGTCCAACTAAAACGAGAAACAAGCAGACGAGTAAAGGACAGAGCAGCACTCACTTGGCGACTGGTATGAACCTGTCAACACCCGGATTTTTCAATCCTAGATGCATGTTATGCCATACATCGCAATCCCAGGATTACCATTTTTCCGAGACATAACAGAATTGGATACCATAGTACATCATCCATTACAACGATACATAAGTTCTTACACAAATAGGGATCTCATGATCCAGTTCATAATACAACATCAAGCAGCGGAATACGTAATAATAACGGTAGCGTAGGCGAAGCTCCATCTTCGTGGTCACGAGCAATGCGACGATGGGAGATGATCCTAGTTGTCGTAACCTTCCTGGGGTCCATCTTCCAGGTACTCCTCTTCATAGTCTGGCCATGGGAATAGCCAGGGACAAAGCCATGAGTACTCTTTAAGTACTCGCAAACTAATACTAATAGGTAAGGGGTTTTTGGATAATGGGACACTAGGCTCTAAGGTTGTTTTGCAAAAAGACAGGTTTATCTCTACTCAGTTCTAAAGCTAGTCACAATTTTATAACTCCTAAGCGGGATCTTGTACTTCAGGTCACAACTCTGTTGTGGTCAAGTCAAAGTCTTAATTCATTTCACAAGTCGTTTTGAAAAGTCTGATGGGGGAACAGTATAGCCACTCCAACTGTCCATAACCACGGACGCGGCTATTCGAATAGTTTGACACTCTGCAGAGATTGTACACTTTCACCACAACATTTGATACATCCATCAGGAACAAATCCCGAATTCACCATACTCAGTATGCGGATAATCAATCCTAACCTTTCGATTACACGCCCTAGTATAAGCACCTCTCCTGTGAGTTTGGCCTCCCAACCATGACCAACTGTCATCTTGGGTACTGCATAGGTGGACAATCTTCACAAGGTAGCCTCAGCTCAGACCTTGGCCATTAGGGAACTAATACTAAGGTATATAAGTTTCTAGTTAAGCCCTACCCAATCTTCGGGTATTGTGGTTGTACGATAAAATTGGAATGGTATCGCATCCAGACAACCATCAGTTTTATAAAGGGCCTCAACATTTTCATCACCAAAATCATCAAGTGTTTGGAAACACATGTCCAAAACATTTCAATAGAATGATCCATCATTCCAAGGTTTTCATAACCAATTTTCCACCAAGTATTCCCATCTAAGGTTGATCAAGTTTTATGCTTAGCACTAGCATCTACAAGTGGGGGTAGTACTAAGGAGGGGTGGTAAACTAGTGGAGTTTCAACTAAGTATAACCTTATGTCTTAGGCTGAGATCAAGGTTTCTAACTTAGGCCAAATTTTATGCTCTTTATGCAACCTTCAGCACTTTCCAAAAATCTACCAGTCACTTAAGTAAACTCTAAGTAAGCTTTGATAAAGAAATAAAGTAAGAAGCTTGCACATAAAACTAGGATTGGTTTATCAAGTGGGTATGATCACTTATGCTTAAGGCATATAGTAGTCATAGCACAAGTATGGGTTTGTGGCATCAGGAAGGTATCTTGCAAGTGTTAGCTTGCATCAATATCAGTATAAGCTTGCTAAATTGCAAGTGTTAGCTTGCATGGTTAATAGCTTGCATCAGTGTCAATATAAGCTAGCCTTGAGTAGAGCAGTGGTTGAAGTTCTCCTCGGCTTCCTCTTCGTAGTATCCTCCTTCCTCCTCGTATCCTTCGTCGGTACTAGCGTCTACGAATAAATACGAGGTACACAATCACTAAACAATACTTAACTACTTGCAATCATCACACACAAGGGTCCTATAGATGATCTAGCATCATCCCTAATATTACAAGGTTAAGGCTTGGTTTAATTTCTTTTTATTTTTAGAAAAGTAATTTATACTCATTGAAAAACTACTTAAGATTTAATATTCTCCAAACTAAACATGGGATCATGTTGACACATGTCATCGCCACATATTGTAGTCCATGGGAATTGATTTAAAGTGGTGTCACAATTTAATATGGTTTTACCCTTTTATTTTAATTAATTAAAGTGGCTAGAAATGCTTATGAGGCATTCTTTTATTACTTGAACATTATTTCTGCAAGTAAACCTATATATTTTTATATATTCTGAAAGGTATGGTTAAATGTGATTTTTGAGAGTTGGAATCAACTCAAAAGCTATTATGGTTTAAATTTGAAAAATGTTTGAATGCAGAAAAGCTTCTTCCTTGTTATTTTTACCATGGGTGATATATAGATCCAAATGACTTGAATCCAACGGTCTTGGATTCAACATTCACAGACCTTTCCAACAAAATTGGTTTCATTCAAATTGGTGCACTGAATCGAACTGGGTTGATTTTTGAAGTTGGGTACAGAAGTGTGTCTGAATTGAAATAGAAAAAGATTTAATTTGAATAACTGGGCTGCGCGGGAAAATCTAACGGGCCGGCCTGCTAAGCGCAGTGCTCCCGCGGGCTGCTTAAGTGGGTGTCCCCACTCGTCAGTGACACGGGGCTGGGCGAAGCGGTATGGGGCAACGTGGGTCGTTCGATCTAGTTCTAATCTAACGGCTGGGAGTCATCGTCGATGTGAGACAACTCCGGCGAGAACGAAACCTAGCGCGGCCAGTGAGGGTCGCTGGGGGCTCACCGGGGTACTGGCGAGGGTCAGCGAGGCGGCGAATTACAAATTCGACAATGGCGAACTCAGGGGTGGTCGTGGTAGCTCCTGGGGTGGCTCTAATCGCTGGCTCCTTTCTTCTCCGGCAGCGGCAGGCTCCAGTGAAATTCCGGTAAGGTGGTGCTCGCCTTGCTCTGAGAATGGTGTGGCACGATCGGTGAGGAGAGGGGAGTGAGATGGTGTGAAGAATTCGTGCGGGGGTGGCCTCTATTTATAGTCGAGGGAGGGGACCGTCGGGGCGCACGGTGAGCTCGTCGGGGGCGATGTTACAGGCGGCTAATGGCATGGGCATGGGTAGGGGACGGTGTTGTGTCTCCTGGCGATGCTCAACGACATGGATGCGAGGCATGGGGCGGTGTGGTTTGGTCTGGAACGGGCGGTGCTCTGCACGGCAGAGGCGGCGTCTTCGACAGCGGGCGGTGGCTATACGGCACGGGCGGCAAACGGGAATGTCTGGCGGTCTCCTGGGTTGATGGCGATCGTGTGTGCACGCGGCGAGGGCAGCGCGCGGTCTGTGGGTGATGGTCGAGGGTGGCGCTCAGGCGCACGCTCGGCATGGTCTGGGCGTGGCTTGTATGCGTGGTCCAGGGCTTGGCAACGCTTGCGGCTGGGACAGTGAGTGGCGGTGGACGGTGGGCTGCCTCCTAGACAAGGTTGGCACGGCTAGTTCTTCCTCTAGCTTCCTGTCCACAATGGGGTGACATGGGTGTGCTCGGCTGTTCACCATTAATGGCAATGGCAAGCTCACAGGGGTGCTAGTGTTGGGATAATCTTTCTAGATGATCTACTGAGCTGTGTGTGAGCTAACTAGGGAACAAGTTAGGCAAGAATCACTGCACACTATAGTGTTTGATGTTTTGTTTGATTTGTGTCTGCAACCTGTTTGATGAAATGGCCGCATGAAGTCAAGTTTTGAATTTTGAAATGATTTTTGGTGGGTTTGCTAGATTGGTGCTGGTGAGTCTGCAGATGCTTGGGTTTTGAAAAAGTGGGATCTTCACATATGAAGAAGATTCAATTTTGAATTGTCATTTAAACTATGCATTTGAAAGTTTCTAGATGATCACAAAGTGGGCCTTGATACTTTGTTATGAGTACAATCAAGGGGTGCAAAGATCCAGAAAAGTTTCTGTTGAGTTTTGAAAGTTTGGGATAGCCAAAGTAGGCATGGGAGTTAAATTGGTCAAAGTGACCATTCACTTAATATATTTGTTTTGATTTACCTGTCTTTAGGAAAAGTGTGGGAAATGTTTTAGATGATGTTTATTTCACCTAAGAAACATTTTACAAGCAATGGATCACACAAACAAGGTGGTTTTAAAGAAATTAAAAATCCATGCATACACATATGCATGCATTCATGATTTTATTTAGAAAAGTTTTTGTTAACCCTAATCTTGATGATTAGTGTTTGATGATCTAAGTTTAGTATTTTTGGGATGTTACAAACCTTCCCCCCTTAAACAAAATCTCGTCCCGAGATTTGAATAAGGACAAAAAGATTACCTAGGATTTGAAGAGATCGGGAAACTCTGTCCTGATGTGATCTTCGCGTTCCCAGGTAGCTTCCTCTTCCGTGTGGTTGCTCCACTGAATCTTGAGAAACTTGATGCTTCGGGTTCGGGTAGTTCGAAAAGCTTCTTCCAAAATGCGGATGGGTACTTCGGGATAGGTCAGGTCATCGTTGATCTCTATGGTCCGGTGATCGATATTCTTGAACACTTCGGTCTTCTCGGGGACTTCGATACACTTGCGAAGTAACGAGATATGAAACACATTGTGCACAGCTGACATCTCTTCAGGTAATTCCAGTTGATACGATACTTCTCCTCGACGATTCAAAATTTTGAAAGGTCCGATATATCTGGGGGCTAACTTTCCTTTGAGTTGGAAACGCTGCATTCCCTTCAATGGCGACACTTTCAGATAAACAAAATCTCCTATATTGAAGGCGAGGTCTCGACGTCTCTTGTTGGCATAACTCTTCTATCGGGATTGGGCGGTCTTGAGGTGCTCACGAATCTTGTGAACCTTCTCTTCTGCTTCTCGTAGGATGTCGGGTCCGAAAATATGACTCTCTCCTACTTCCGACCAGTTCAAAGGGGTGCGACACTTCCTTCCGTACATGAAATCAAATGGGGCCATTTGCAAGCTGGCTTGGTAACTATTGTTGTAGGAAAATTCTGCAAACGGCAGACAGTCTGCTCACTTGGTTCCATATTCTAGTACACACGCTCTAAGCATATCTTCGAGTATTTGGTTTACTCGCTCCGTTTGTCCATCGGTCTGAGGGTGATACGCAGTACTGAAATCTAGGCGGGTTCCTAAACCTTCTTGGGCTTTCTTCCAGAATCTCGAGGTAAACTGAGTTCCTCGATCCGATACTATGTTCTTGGGGACTCCGTGCAAACTAACTATTCTAGCGATGTATAACTCCGCTAGCTTCGAACTCTGATAGGTGGTTTTGACGGGCAAGAAATGGGCGACTTTGGACAATCTGTCCACTATGACCCAGATAGAGTCATTTCCCCTACTAGAAGTAGGTAGTCCAGGGATAAAGTACATTCCTACAGAATCCCATTTCCATTCCGGAATTTGCAAAGGTTGCAACAATTCAGCGGGTCTTTGATGTCCTGCCTTGACTCGCTGACATATATCACACTTGGCGATATAGCTTGCGATTTCTCTCTTCATCTTATGCCACCAAAATTGCTCCTTCAAATCTTGATACATCTTAGTTCCTCCGGGATGGATAGAATAAAGAGTATCATGAGCCTCCTTCAATATAACTTCTTTCAACTCTGAATCTGCTGGTGCACAAAGGCGTCCTTTGTACCACAGAACTCCTTCTTCGTCCTCGGTGAATCCGGGTACTTTGCCTGTACCGATACGACGCTTGATTCCGTCGATACTAGCATTTCCCTTCCGCGCTTCTTTAATCTGACTGATCAAAGTGGGCTGAAGTTCTATGCTAGCCAAAAATCCTTCACTTACTAATTCTATTTGAAAATCTTCCATCTCCTTGTGCAGACTTGGTTGCTCCTTCAAAATCATGGATTTCAAGCGGCACGGCAATCTGCTAAGGGCATCTGCTACCACATTGGCTTTACCAGGGTGATAGTGAATGTCCAGATCGTAATCCTTGATTAACTCAATCCATCTTCTCTGCCTCATATTCAACTCTTTCTGAGTAAATATATACTTTAGGCTCTTGTGATCCGAATAAATCTCACAACTATTTCCCATTAGGTAATGTCTCCATGTCTTCAGGGCTAGAACTACGGCTGCGAGTTTGAGGTCATGGGTTGGGTAGTTTTGCTCATGTTGCTTCAATTGCCGAGATAGATAATATATAACTTTGCCTTCTTGCATTAGCACACATCCAAGCCCAATCTTGGATGCGTCACAATACACATAGAAGGGCTTTGTGATATCCGGCATGATCAAGATTGGGGCTGAAATCAATCTCCTCTTGAGTTCTTGAAAACTCGCTTCACATTTGTCTGTCCATTCAAACTTCTTGTCCTTCTTCAGCAATTGGGTCATGGGTCGGGCGATACTCGAGAATCCTTCTACGAATTTGCGGTAATATCCCGCCAATCCGAGAAATGCACGAACTTGGGTTTGAGTGGTCGGGGCTTGCCAATCTTCTACATCTTTCACTTTGGCAGGGTCAACAGCAGTTCCTCCGGCTGATACAATGTGACCGAGGAATCCTACCTCCTGTAACCAGAATTCACATTTGCAAAACTTTGCATACAACTGATGCTCTCTAAGGGTTCCAAGAATGGTCCTTAGGTGTAGCTCATGTTCTTCTTCCGATTTGGAATAAATCAGAATGTCATCAATGAAAACAACGACAAACTTATCCAGGAATTCCATAAAAATCTTATTCATGAGGTTCATGAAATAAGCGGGGGCATTGGTTAATCCAAAAGACATGACTGTATACTCTTACAATCCATATCTGGTGGTAAAGGCAGTCTTTGGAATATCCTCTGCACGAATTTTGAGTTGATGATAGCCAGTTCTAAGATCAATCTTAGAAAACACTTGGACACCGGTCAACTACTCAAACAAATCCTCTATCTTGGGCAAGGGGTACTTGTTCTCGATGGTGACATCATTCAACTTCCGATAATCCGTACACAAACGGTTACCTCCATCTTTCTTGTCCACAAACAAGACGGGTGATCACCATGGTGACGCACTTGGTTGAATCAATCCGATTTCCAACATGGAATCCAGTTGCTTCTTCAGTTCTTCTAACTCCGATGTGTTCATACTATAGGGTCTGTGGGCTATGGGTCCTGTTCCGGGGATTAGTTCAATGATAAACTCGATATCCCGATCTGGGGGCATACCGGGCAAAACATCTGGAAATACATCGGGGAATTCACAGACTATCCGGACTTGGTCAATGGTAGGTTGGGCTATACTCTTGTTACACTTGAATTGGCGAGGTAAGGTTTCAGATATATGCTCGACTGATATTCCGGTGGTACTGGTCATGGTGATGGATTTCTTGGCACAGTCAATCAATCCTTTATGTTTGGACATCCAATCAATTCCTAGTACTACTTCCAAACCTTTGGTTCCGAGTACTATCAGATTAGCATAAAAATCTATGCCATTGATTCGGATAGGGACGGCTTTGCAAATTTGCCTAGCCTTGGTGGTTGATCCGGGGATTTGCACAATCATAACATGCTTCAGTTTGGTTGGTTGAATTTTACTAGTGCAGGCAAATTCTTCGGTAACAAATGAATGTGATGCACCAAAATCAAACAACACTCTTGCAAGTACTGAATTAACAGAAAACATACCCAGCACGACGTCTGGCGCTTCCTGAGCTTCTTCAGCATGCATGAGAAAAAGACGGCCATTGCGGTTGAGTGAATTTCCTGGGGCAAATCTCCTTCCTGGCTGAACACGACGTTGTTTCTGAGCTGGGGCATTGGCATTAGGGGATGTAGCATTCTTCTTGTTGGGGCACTCATTGGAATAGTGGCCTTTATTTCCACAGTCATAACAGGTCACTTGTGACTTGTCCTTGGCTGCGACAGGCACATCATTGCTTCTAGTCCTCGGGGCAGTGTTGGGGTTGGCGGTAGCATTGTTGGTTATGAACTTGGGTGGGGCACGGGTGAAATTTCTAGAGTTGTCGGGGTTGTTGTGATTTCCTCCGGGTCTAGGGTTTCCACGGTTGGGGTAGGTTGGACGGGTCATAGGGGGTCTATTGGTTCTTGGGGTAAATCCTGGAGATGGGTTGGGGAGATACTTTGGGGTCTGATGGTTTCCGGGTTGATGCATCATGTGACGCTTGCGGTTCTCATTGGCTTTGTTGATCTTTCCTTCCATCTGGATAGCAGAGTCGACAAGGGCTTCAATATCAGCAAAGGGGATATTGACTAACACCGTCTTCATCTCGTCATGCAGACCATTCAGGAATCTTTCTTTCTTCTTGGCTTCGGTGTCTATCTCGTCTGGGGCATACCTAGCTAATGACAAAAATTTGTCACGGTATTCCACTACAGTCATCCTTCCTTACTTTAGCTCTCTAAACTCGTCTCTCATTCTCTTGATCAAACCCGGTGGCACATGGGTTCTGCTAAATTTGACCTTGAATTCCTCCAGGTCATCATCTGGCCTCCGGTCATTGCACGAACACTGTTCCACCATGCCCTAGCATCTCCGGCTAAATAATGGGTGGCAAACAAAACTTTCTCGTTGGCTTCCACTCCTGCTACTTCTAAGTTATTTTCCATGGTTTGCAGCCAATCATCGGCGTCTAGGGGTTCTTCTGACTTGGTGAAAACAGGTGGGTTGGTATTCTGGAAATTCTTGAGCTTAGATCCATGGTTGTCCTGATTTCCGTGGCCTTGGTTGTTGTGGGCTAGCTGGTCTATCTGTTGCAGAGTGGCTAGGTTGGCTTGACGTTCCGCTCTTTTAGCTTCGCGGTCAGAAGTCAACATTTGCAGAATCTGCAACATCGGATCCGGGGCTGAACCACTTCCTCCACGTGGCATCTGGAGATTGAGGTAGATCATGAGAAAAGAGGGAAATTTCTAAGGTTTTGGGGTCTTTGAAAAGTTTTTTAAAGGTTTGACTCTGATTTTTCTAGCAACTTGATTTTTCATTCATTCATAGCACACAGTACAACACACACCACAACAAAGAAAAACAGATGGTTTTAAGAACCATTCTGAAATCTACGATATAGTGGGACCGACTTCTACTCACTACGCTAGTGCTCAGTGCTACTACTCCTCGGAGTCTGTGGCTTCATCAGCTTCATCATCATCGACGAAGGCGAAATCATCCTCATCGGTGAAGAAGTCCATGGCCCGATCCTCCAGAAAATCATTGTCATCGCTGAGATAAGAGTAAGGGTCTCCACGAAGATCCTCTCCTTCATTCTCCCTTTCCTCCAACTGCATGTCTCTCTCGTGGATGGTCTCCTCCAGAGATGAGATGCGGTGGCAAAGACGGGCAATAATGCGCTCCTTTTTGTCGAGCTGGCGGCGACGAGACTTGCGATCCTTTGCTAGCATGGCTATGGTCTGATCCTTCGTTTGGATGATGGCAGACTTGTGGTTGCAATAGTCATGCCAGTTGTCCAACTCCTGCTGACGATCATACATCATGAAGCTAAGGTGGTCCAATTGAGTCTTCAGCTCGGGGTGGTATGGGGCTTCCAGTGGTTGTCCATTTGCATCACGTCTTGGGAAAAACTCAAAACGGGTTCCCTTGATCTGATTAATGCTCTGCCCACACAGACGGGAGAGAGATTCCTGCATTTCTCTAGCAAGTCCATCGAGCCAGTTGTTCTCTCTTAAGGTAAACTAAATTCCTTCCGCAGTGGGAGGTTCAATCTTTCCTCTGAGACTTGCAACAATTAGCCACTGCAGACCTTCTCCTCCTTGATCATTGAGTTGAGTTCTGAAGAACTCGGGGTGCGGACGCTCCAGAAGTTCCGAAAGCTGATCTAGATCCAACTCAAAGATAAGGTCTCCTCCATTCCCCAACTGATAAAACTTGCTGTACTTCATGTCCATCTATAAAAATAGAGGATGAGTAGATTAGCAGAGTGATCAAGTGTGTCAAAATTTTATGGATTTTGCAAGAATTTTTGAGGAACATGAATTTTTATGAAAGAATCAAAGAGATAAGAATGAGAATAAGTTTTTGTAAATATTTGTTTTTCTTTGGTTTTGAAACTAAGTTTTTGGTTCAACGTCCAGTCTAACTAGGGTCTCCTATGGTCAGGATGGCTCTGATACCAACTTGTCAACACCCGGATTTTTCAATCCTAGATGCCTGTTATGCCATACATCGCAATCCCAGGATTACCATTTTTGTGAGACATAACAAAATTGGAAACCATAGTACATCATCCATTACAACGATACATAAGTTCTTACACAAATAGGGATCTCATGATCCAGTTCATAATACAACATCAAGCAGCGGAATACATAATAATAACGGTAGCGTAGGCGACGCTCCATCTTCAGGGTCACAGGCAATGCTGACGATGGGAGATGATCCAAGTTGTCGTAACCTTCCTGGGGTCCATCTTTCAGGTACTCCTCTTCATAGTTTGGCCATGGGAATAGCCAGGGACAAAGCCATGAGTACTCTTTAAGTACTCGCAAACTAATACTAATAGGTAAGGGGTTTTTGGATAATGGGACACTAGGCTCTAAGGTTGTTTTGCAAAAAGCCAGGTTTATATCTACTCAGTTCCAAAGCTAGTCACAATTTTATAACTCCTAAGTGGGATCTTGTACTTCATGTCACAACTCTGTTGTGGTCAAGTCAAAGTCTTAATTCATTTCACAAGTCGTTTTGAAAAGTCTGACTGGGGAACAGTATGGCCACTCCAACTGTCCATAACCGCGGACGCGGCTATTCGAATAGTTTGACACTCTGCAGAGATTGTACACTTTCACCACAACATTAGATACATCCGTCAGGAACAAATCCTGAATTCACCATACTCAGTATGCGGATAATCAATCCTAACCTTTCGATTAGATACCCTAGTATAAGCACCTCTCCTGTGAGTTTGGCCTCCCAACCATGACCAACTGTCATCTTGGGTACTGCACAGGTGGACAATCTTCACAAGCTAGCCTCAGCTCAGACCTTGGCCGTGAGGGAACTAATACTAAGGTATATAAGTTTCCAGTCAAGCCCTACCCAATCTTCGGGTATTGTGGTTGTATGATAAAATTGGAATGGTATCGCATCCAGACAACCATCAGTTTTATAAAGGGCTAAGGCTCATGCCTCAACATTTTCATCACCAAAATCATCAAGTGTTTGGAAAAACATGTCCAAAACATTTCAATAGAATGATCCATCATTCCAAGGTTTTCATAACCAATTTTCCACCAAGTATTCCCATCTAAGCTTGATCAAGTTTTATGCTTAGCACTAGCATCTACAAGTGGGGGTAGTACTAAGGAGGGGTGGTAAACTAGTGGAGTTTCAACTAAGTATAACCTTATGTATTAGGCTGAGATTAAGGTTTCTAACTTAGGCCAAATTTGATGCTCTTTATGCAACCTTCAGCACTTTCCAAAAATCTACCAGTCACTTAAGTAAACTCTAAGTAAGCTTTGATAAAGAAATAAAGTAAGAAGCTTGCACATAAAACTAGGATTGGTTTATCAAGTTGGTATGATCACTTATGCTTACGGCATATAGTAGTCATAGCACAAGTATGGGTTTGTGGCATCAGGAAGGTATCTTGCAAGTGTTAGCTTGCATCAATATCAGTATAAGCTTGCTAAATTGCAAGTGTTAGCTTGCAAGGTTAATAGCTTGCATCAGTGTCAATATAAGCTAGCCTTGAGTAGAGCAGTGGTTGAAGTTCTCCTTGGCTTCCTCTTCGTAGCATCCTCCTTCCTCCTCGTATCCTTGGTCGGTACTAGCGTCTACGAATAAATACGAGGTACACAATCACCAAACAATACTTAACTACTTGCAATCATCACACACAAGGGTCCTATAGATGATCTAGCATCATCCCTAATATTACAAGGTTAAGGCTTGGTTTAACTTCTTTTTATTTTTAGAAAAGTAATTTCTACTCATTGAAAAACTACTTAAGATTTAATATTCTCCAAATTAAACATGGGATCATGTTGACACATGTCATCACCACATATTGTAGTCCATGGGAATTGATTTAAAGTGGTGTCACAATTTAATAAGGTTTTACCCTTTTATTTTAATTAATTAATGTGGCTAGAAATGCTTATGAGGCATTCTTTTATTACTTGAACATTATTTCTGCAAGTAAACCTATATATTTTTATATATTCTGAAAGGTATGGTTAAATGTGATTTTTGAGAGTTGGAATCAACTCAAAAGCTATTATGGTTTAAATTTGAAAAATGTTTCAATGCAGAAAAGCTTCTGCCTTGTTATTTTTACCATGGGTGATCTATAGATCCAAATGACTTGAATCCAATGGGCTTGGATTCAGCATTCACAGACCTTTCCAACAAAATTGGTTTCATTCAAATTGGTGCACTGAATCGAACTGGGTTGTAGAGGGAGTGTCCCAACCTTTAAACAATATAAGGTGGAATCCCCTGTGTTTACAATGCTAGTCCCTGGATCAATAGCTAGCATTCACAGTTAAGATGTAATATCAAGAAACAAAGGTCATAATAGAACTTTATAACCAGGAATAACATAATTTTATTACATCTTTACATAGCTCATTTGGCTATTACATTACATTGCAGCGGAATAACTATAAGCATGGGGTCCTTCATCTTCAAAGTGCCACAGGCAGACATGTTGGTTGTAGACTTTGTAATCCTAATCAATCAATCTTCACTAAAATCAATCAAACCTGCAACATTACAAGTTACATCCACAAGGGTCAATACATTTGAATTGTATTGGCAAGTTTCACTACTAAGTTGAATATAAGTGGATCCTATCATTACATGCACATTTGGCTAAGTAGGGTTTAAGGCTCATTTGCAGAAGCAAAATTTATCCTATCTTTTCAAAATGGTTTTGGTCCTTTGTCAAATCTCCTTTTCAAAAATCCCTTGAACTCCTTGGTAAAATTCCCAAGTGTTCAAGTTTTATCAAAATCTCTTGAGCTCCTTGGTAACCCCAAGTGCATCAGGTTTTATCAAAATCTCTTGAGCTCCTTGGTACCCCCAAGTGCATCAAGTTTTATCAAAATCTCTTGAGCTCCTTGGTACCCCCAAGTGCATCAAGTCTTTAAAAGTTTTCTTTTAGAAATTAGAATGTCGAGATTTCCCATAGCTTCAAACTTTAGTTGCTCAGTATTGTCCATAACCGGGGACACGGCTAAGTACTTAGATTTTATTATCTTCTGCAGAAGTTGCACACTTTACCCACATGTCACAATCCCATCTTGTTGCCACCAGTGGCCACTGGATTAGTGCTCACCAAGATGGAGTACCGGCAGATTTAGATTGTGACGAAGTCTTTCTAGAGGGTCCTCCCATACACCATTGCTAGCTTGTCTTCAGTACCCATGTAGGATTCCAGGTCCTCATGTCCAGTAAATTGAAGACAATGCATGGGTCTTCCCAATGTAGTTGACTAAGCCAGAGCCATAAATAGAATGTGGTTGCACACGAAAGCCACAATTGGAGAAACATGTTCAATCTCTACGTTTCCTGGGTGGTTTTTCCTTTGGAGCACAACACAAAGAGATTGCCATAGACATGGTTCCTTTTGTTGCCACCTTCTCCAAAACTCAAAGTATCCTTGTCCACCCAGGTGGTTCATTGAGTCCTTGTTTTATTATATAAAATCACAAGTCCTTTTCTCAACTTCATAAAATCTCAACATGTATCTCTTTTCAAAATATAGCATGGCTAAGCATGTAACAACTACATTGTTTTCACTAAGGAATGTATAGGGAATCCTAATAGGATTTAGCATAGCATAAGTATAATGAAAATAGTAGGACATTTAGATGATAGTGTAACTTGCCTTTTTGGTAGGGAATGGTGGTTCACTTCTTGACCTTGCTAGTTTCACACCTCTCTAACTTCACTACAAGTCAATCAAGCAAACACAAAATCAACTAGCATTCCAAACCAATAATCAATCAATCAAACACACATAAAATCATGGGACCTAAGTCATGCATGGGAGCATGCATGAGATAGTTTTATTTGCAAAGATGGTCTCCACTAGGCTTCTAAACTTGGTAAGGTTCAAAAATGGTCATTTTTCCAAAGTGGCAAAGTCATTTGCAAAAGGGTTTTATCCATAAACCATTTTTAAATCTATTCATTATTTTATGTGGTGGAAAATGTTTTTATCAAAGCAACAACCTTAATTTGTTCACTAAATAAGTTGTTGTTTCTAAAAACTTGGTGTTTTAGGGTCAGTAGGTTTGTTTCAAATCATTTTCCGAAAGTTTTTCACTCCAAAACATTTTCATACAAAACCAATATTTTTATTTGGTTAGAAATGGGCTAAGTCAATTAATCCATCCTAAATTTCACCAAATTCGTTTTTAACTCCATGGATTGGTTCCTAGGGTCAGTAAGTTCATCACAAACTAATTTGCCAAGGTTTCAACCTCAAAAACATTTTTGAATCATTTTTCTAGTCTAAACAAGCATACAAATGTTTCTGCAAAAACAAACAATCTAACATATACTATTTACTAAACAAATTGCAGGGTTGGCTAGGGTTTGTTCCACTGATTCCAATGATATCAAATTTGTAAATTTTGGACGTGTGGATCAAAAGTTACAAGAGTTTCAATTTGCAATTCAAATCTGTTTTCAATATGTTTTTAAATCGAAAACCTGGCCACGCGTCATGTTCCTATTGGGCGGTACCGCTTCGTGCGGATCAGCCTCTCTGGTGCGTTGGATTTTAAGCAGATCGCACGGCGCAGGCTCACTCGTACCCTTTCGCTCTGGTTCTATTTCTAACCGCAGGATCGAAATCTAACGGTGTACAGTTAGTTGACCATACTCGGTATTGCGCCGACGGTGGCGATCAGCGGCGATCAGGCGGGCGGTGCGACAGTCTAGGAAGCGAGAGAAGAGGAGGAGAGGCTCACCGTGATCGCAGAGGCCTGGGAAAGCTCAAGGTATCGTTGGTTTGATGAGGGGCGCGCAAGGTTGCGGTGGATTGCTCGCCGGAGACGTGGTCGGCGTCAGATGGTCCTGGGGCTCGTCGAGGCTGGTGTTGTGGTTCGCCCCGAGGAAAAAGGAAGACGCAGTTAGATGCGCCAGATCAAGGCGAAGTTTCGTGCGTGAATGAGAAGGCGGGGGGTGGTCTGTTCTTACCAGGAAGCTTCGCCGGAGAAGAAGGCAGATGCGGCGGCGCTCGGAGGCTTATCGTAGTCGATGCTCTGGGGCGCCCGCGGTTGAACAAAATGTACAGACAGAAGCGCCTGAGGCTGGGGAACGTGTGTGCTAGGTCGGGGAGGCACGGTGGTGGTTGGTTTCGCCGGAATTTGAGCAAAGGCTCGTCGGAGCAGTGAGTGGTCTCTGGCCAAATTTGTGTAGCCTGGTGGCGTGTTGGTTATGATGACAGAGGGGAAAGGAGGAGGAGACACAGGAGATTAATAGGACATGGTCGCAGTGGGGTTAAGGCACGGCATTATGGCGAATTTACGTGCGGCATCAACGGCAGGAAATGGCGAGGAGGAATTAGCGCGGGGTGAGGACGATGAACAGGAGAGGTGGGGTCCTGTCGTCAGTGAGGAAGCGAGAAGGAAAGGAGGTCCACCAGTCATTCACTGCACGGGCCGTCTGATGAGTGAGAAAACGTTTCGGCAGAGGGGAAAATAGGTGGGCTGCGAGTTGGGCCTTGCTGGGCTTGGCCAGTTGGGCTGAGTCCAAATCTTATTTTTTTCTTTCAAATTGTTTTTCCTTTTCTGTTTCTATTTTCTGTTTTGAAATTCAAACAACAAATCAAACAATCAAATTAATTCAAACAATCACCAAACAATGCAATTGAATTTGGTTCTGTTTAACAACATAATCCAAAGTTCAAAGATCAAAATAATATTTTTATTTTAGGGTCCATTATTAATTAAATAAATAGACCATTGTTATTAAATCAAATAGATTTTGATTTATTCAAAACTCCATTTTGAAAACTAAAACAATAACCAAACCAAAACAGTAGGCTTTATTTGAGAATATATAATACTTGGAAAACTTATTTGAATTAAATAAATAAGTTTTGATGGTTAATTAAAATAGTAAAACCTTTATTTATAAAACTTGGATATTAAATCCTTATTAATTTATTTTAAATAAACCTTTACCATTTTTATCAAATAGAAATATTTTATTTCAAGGGTTTGGCCAAGTTTAATTTGGCTCTATAAAATAATATTTATTTGAATTTCTTCCTTTTCATTTGAAAACCAAATCTTTATTTAAAGATCCAAAATAGTAATTCCAAAACATTTTATTTTCCTTTATTAAATGTTTATCTTTTTAAATCCCTTTAGGATTTATTTGATGCAACTTGGTTTGAAGTCCCAATTGGATTCAAAAAGTTTCTTCTTACTCTGAAAATCAAACAAAGTTTTATTTTATTCATTTATTTTTCACATTACAAGATTTGGAAAATCTTGGGATGTGACATGGGTTGATTTTTGAAGTTGGGTACAGAAGTGTGTTTGAATTGAAATAGAAAAAGATTTAATTTGAATAACTGGGCTGCGCGGGAAAATCTAACGGGCGACTGCTAAGTCAGATGCTCATGGCTGCTTAAGTGGGTGTCCCCACTAGTCAGTGACACGGGGCTGGGCGAAGCGGTATGGGGCAACGTGGGTCGTTCTATGTAGTTCTAATCTAACGGCTGGGAGTCATCGTCGACGTGAGACAACTCCAGCGAGAACGAAACCTAGCGCGGCCAGTGAGGGTCGCTGGGGGCTCACCGGGGTACTGGCGAGGGTCGACGAGAGGCGAGCAATCAAGTCGACGATGAACTTCGAGGGGTGGTCGCGGCAGCTCCTGGGGTGGCTCTAATCGCTGGCTCCTTTCTTCTCCGGCAGCGGCAGGCTCCAGTGAAATTCCGGCGAGGTGGTGCTCTCCTTGCTCTGAGAATGGTGTGGCACGATCGGTGAGGAGAGGGGAGTGAGATGGTTTGAAGAATTCGTGCGAGGGTGGCCTCTATTTATAGTCGAGCGAGGGGACCGTCGGGGCGCACGGTGAGCTCGTCGGGGCGATGTTACAGGCGGCTAATGGCATGGGCAAGGGTAGGGGACAGTGTTGTGTCTCCTGGCGATGCTCAACGACATGGTTGCGAGGCATGGGGCGGTGTGGTTTGGTCTGGAATGGGCGATGCTCTACGCGGAAGAGGGGGCGTCTTCGACGGCGGGCGGTGGCTGTACGACACGGGGCGGCAAACGGGGATGTCTGGCGGTCTCCTGGGTTGATGGCGATCGTGTGTGCACGCGGGGAGGGTGGCGCTCTGGCGCACGCTCGGCATGGTCTGGGCGCGGCTTGTACGCGTGGTCCAGGGCTTGGCAACGCTTGCGGTTGGGACAGTGAGTGGCGGTGGACGGTGGGCTGCCTCCTAGACAAGGTTGGCACGGCTAGTTCTTCCTCCAGCTTCCTGTCCACAATGGGGTGAGATGGGTGTGCTCGGCTGTTCACCATTAATGGCAATGGCAAGCTTATAGGGGTGCTAGTGTTGGGCTAATCTTTCTAGATGATCTACTGAGCTGTGTGTGAGCTAACTAGGGAACAAGTTAGGCAAGAATCACTGCACACTATAGTGTTTGATGTTTTGTTTGATTTGTGTTCCAACCTTTGTTTGATGAAATGGCCGCATGAAATCAAGTTTTGAATTTTGAAATGATTTTTGGTGGGTTTGGTAGATTGGTGCTGGTGAGTCTGCAGATGCTTGGGTTTTGAAAGTTGAGCTTGTTTGAGTGGGTTTTGAAAAAGTGGGATCTTCACATATGAAGAAGATTCAATTTTGAATTGTCATTTAAACTATGCATTTGAAAGTTTCTGGATGATCACAAAGTGGGCCTTGATACTTTGTTATGAGTACAATCAAGGGGTGCAAAGATCCAGACAAGTTTCTGTTGAGTTTTGAAAGTTTGGGATAGCCAAAGTAGGCATGGGAGTTAAATTGGTCAAAGTGACCATTCACTTAATATATTTGTTTTGATTTACTTGTCTTGAGGAAAAGTGTAGGAAATGTTTTAGATGATGTTTATTTCACCTAAGAAACATTTTACAAGCAATGGATCACACAAACAAGGTGGTTTTAAAGAAATTAAAAATCCATGCATACACATATGCATGCATTCATGATTTTATTTAGAAAAGTTTTTGTTAACCCTAATCTTGATGATTAGTGTTTGATGATCTAAGTTTAGTATTTTTGGGATGTTACAGAACCGTAGACCGGTGTGGATGCTGGCCGGCTTCTCCAGTTCGGGCCCCAACTTCTGAGTGAGGCCCATCTCAAACACATCGTGTGCCCAAGACACTGATGGCTTCTTCGAAGATGAAGCCGCGGCAGGAGCCTCCGTGGTAATTGCTACGGGAGCCCCCCTTGGGGGCGAGGCCCCTTCGGCTGGAGCGGCCCCCAGACTAACGACTGGCGCAAATATCGGTCGTAACAACGCAAGTGGCGCCTCGTCCCTGGGGCAGCAGCGCCTGTTGCTGCGGTCGCGTGTGCCGTTGCGTCCTCAGCCGAGCTGGTGGCGTCGGAGCTGTTTGCAGATCGGGGCGGAGAAATCGGCTTCGCCGGATTCGTTTTCTTCTTCGGCGGAGCTTTCTTCTTCTTCTTCGACGGCGTGGCCTCGCAATGGGAGGTGTGCTCGGGAAGCTCGTCGTCATCATCGCCATGGGGCTCGAGGCTCTTGCTCGCTTCGAGCTCGCACTAGTGTTGCCCGCGAGTTTTGCGAACCATGGGGGCAGCAACTTCCACGGGCTCGTCATCTTTGTCGTCGTCGTCATCGTCATCGCCTCCATCGCTCTTGGCATTACCTTTGGCGGGCGATGACTCGCTTCCGTCCTGTACGGACGAGCTCGAATTCTCGTCGTCTGCGGGTGGAAGCTACCCTTCCACCACTCGGAACAACTACAACGAGAACAAATAATGTTAGCTTGACCGCGAATTCACAAGCTGCGACTGCGAGTGTTAACAGAATGACCGCTTACCATTGGAGCTGGGCGCCTTGCAGTATAAGGGGCGACCCCGGCCTTTGCGTCGAGGTACATGGCCTGGGTAATCTTCTTCAGGGCTTGCATATAATCGTTGAGTCTCCACTCAACGAGGCAGGATTTCGTCGGGTCGTCCTTACCCGTATACTCATACATGTAGTGGTAGCGGCTGGCCAGGGGCACGAGCCGCCGTCCGAGCCAGCAGTTGTAGAGGTTGATGGTTTGGAGGCCTTTCTTCTTCAGGCCGCGGATGGTTTGTAATAATTTGTCAACAACCATCAGTTGATCCAGCGGGAGTTTGACGACCTAGAGCCGACGCAGCTCGGGCCGGTCGGTGGAGTACCTTGGAAGCGCCACTTTATCGCCTGGAGTTGACTCGGTGACGTAGAACCAGTACTTCTTCCACTCGTTCGCCGCCTTGGCGGGCAGCATCAGATCAAAGAACGATGCCTTCGACTTCAGCTGGAACGTCAAGCCGCCTGTGGCTAGCATCGGGCCGCCTGTCTCTTCGCGGCTGACTCTCCCGTGGAACAGGTCTTGCCACAGGGGAAAGTAGGGCCTGCAGCCCAGATAGCACTCGCAGAATGCCACGAAAATGGCGAGCTGCTCGATACTATGCAGACCCAGATCCGATCGTTGGATTTCATAGTAGGCATAGAAACGCCGGAAGAAGAGGGAAGTTGGGAAGCCCAGCCCCAGCTCCAGGTGGCTGGTGAAGCAGATGAACTCCCCCTCGCGCGGATCCGGAATCACCTCTTCGGCCATGGGGATGCGCCATCTACCGGCGCGGAGGATCCCTGCCTCCTCGAAAGATGCTAGAAGTTCCTTAGTGCATTTGGATCTGCCCCATGGCTCAGTGGAGGCGCCATCGGTTGAAAGTTCATGGAGGTCGGGGCTCTCTGGATTGTTCTGATCGCTGTGCAGAATGGGGAAACAGAGATATGCGAGATCGGAGGAAGTGGAAGAAGCGTTTTCCCGTTCGCCTTTCGCCCTCCTTATATAGAGGTTGCCACCCGCCATTTTCAGGAGCCGTTACTGCGCGGTAATTACGCCGATATTACCGTTGGGTTACCCAACGGCTAGTTTGACCACAATTGACTGTCCAACTTTATCTACTCAACTCGTTGCTTCCAGCGACTCGACGATTCGCCGACCCGATCACTATAACAGTGACTGAGCACTCGCCGACCCATTCGCCAAGCTGCGACGCGATTGGTTGCCGTTAGTGTGACTAAAAATGACTAGTTCTTTCCTTTGTTCAGGAGTCCACTGTCGATTCGACTAGGCGTCCGCATTGGACCTGCATACTCCGACTGCCAGCAAACACCTATGACAAATCAACGACGGCCTCGGGGACTACTGATGGGGATATGCCTACCGGGGTATACACAGCAGGACGTTTCCTCCTGGCCTAAGCCGTCAGCGAGTGGGCCTGCAGGACGGCGACTGGATCAAGACTTGGCGTGGACTCAGGAGACTGGAAGCTGGAGGCCCAGAAGCGTAGCTAGGCCCAGACGGACTAAGTCATAGAATCTCTGAATCCTTAACTGATTCGGTTGTGATGTGTAAACCCTAGCGAGGTGAGCCTATATAAACTTCCCTAGGATGCGCATAAGGGATACGTTCCATCATACACCTAAGCGACTCGCCGCCTAGCCGTCGAGCTCGCCCCATTGTACTCTCACCATAATAAAATCTAGCAGGAGTAGGTCTTTACCCTCTGGGGGCCGAACCTGGGTAAACCCTTGTGTCTCAGCCCTCATCTCGCACCGCAGATGGCTGGTCGCCCTTGCCCCATGTTCTACTACTCGCTGTCGATTGCAGCATCTGCCTTGGTCATTCCCACAACACTTATGTTGATTAAATTTGGTGAAAAAGACAATTTCCATCCAATACTACCTTTGGGAATTTCCCAAGGGCATACTGTTAATTGTTTTGAACTGATTCCAACTCCAATTAAATCAGTCCATCAAATACCATCTAATCACCCAAGGAAATAAATTTTGGAACTCCAGAAAAGTTCTAGTGAATTATTTCCTAAACCAAGACCTTTAATCACTATAAAATCCCTTATAAATCTTTGGTAATCGATAAAATAGTGAAACCACTTTTGTTGGTTTCATTTTATCAATACCTATCTGATGGTATCATTTTTATACAATGGTATTATACAGATCAAGCTCTTGGTCAAAACCCTCTCTTAGGTAGTTCCTAGACTTCAAATCCAAAAGGATTCATTTTTCCTATGCCTCTAAATCTCCTCACAATCCAATCAAATCATACCTCCAACACCCTACTGGTGTATATCTTGTAATTATCCTTTGCTTTCTGTATGGTTTGATGTTTGTATGCCTTGTACTGAATGTAGTATTGCTTGTTTGCATGTATGCTCGATAACGGCAGTAGTTGCGTTTGTGAGATGCTGAGAAGAAGGAAGCATTGGGGTTATCCTTACCATCATTATTGGTTTCTGGTATTCTAAAGAAGTCATGGGACATATCGCTGGTCATAGGCAAGCCACCTTCTTGCTCATACACCTTGTCCTATTATTTTATATATGCATGTATTATCTACTCATTTATGCAAAGTGCATTGGTTTTACTATAGTATACTTTATATGGGGAATGTTTGGCTCCTCCAATTAATTACCCGCTTAGTACCATTAGGTACAACCCATTTGTATAATACCTACCTTCCCTTAGTATGGTAGATGGTGCTTAACACCATAACCCCTTGGAGACCCCGTTTTAGCCTAAACAAAAGTGTAGGATGGGAAGACCCAAGGGAAAAGACTTACAAAAATGTTTTATGAGAAAACCTTGGTGAGGCTTGGCCTACCAAGTGGTTTTGGAAAATGAGAAAGGTTTTGTTTTACAAAAAGATGGACGAAAGATGGAGGAAAATGTTTACGAAAACAGCCGGGCTGGCCAGTTTTGAAGCTAGCGTAATTAACCCGTGCAACCACATTACTCTGGAATGGGCGGGGCTGGGCTGGAAGTTTGATTAATCCGGTATAGGTGTCTCAAACTACTACGGGGGAGAACAAATTCCCAAAGGATGGTATTTCCCTGTAAAGGCCCATGTGAAACATCGGTCTGGGAAGGTAAATACTGTCTAAATGGCGGCCAGACGATACTATGAGCCTCCCATTGAAAGCGCACACCCTGCGGGGTGCAAAACGCGCTCCGGTTGGCTTGTGACTATATAGGGCACCCCGGTTCTGATTGGATTAACCTCATAGGGTAGGCACTTGTATCGAAGAGGGCATTTGGAAGGTATTGACCGGTTATTCAACCCACGATCGGTGTAGACCAGGGACGGGTAATCGGATGGTGTGGGTAAAGTGTACAACCTCTGCAGAGTATAAATCTATTCGAATAGCCGAGTCCTTGGTCATGGACGGTTGTGCTGGCGGCTGTACAGTGGTGATGGTTTTGTTTTCAAAAAGTACTTCGAAAAAGCAATGGCTTGAAAATGTTTTTACCATGGGATGGTCGGGAAAATGGAGGAAGGAGTTTGGCCATGAGATGACCGGAAGGAGAAACAAATGGGTGACCCAATCCTAGTGTTTTCTTAAACTTTTCAAAAAGGTTTTCCAAAATGTTTTACAAAAGTTTTTCAATAAAGATATAGAGGCATGCTACATCTACAAGAGAAACTAATTTATAAAAAACCTCTCTTGGAGCCACCCTACCACAGCCATATTGCATACCCGTTATTATTGTTATCTTAAGGTGGTTTGCGAGTACATTCAAAGTACTCACCAACATTGTCCCTGGCTATTTACTTGGCCAGATTTTTCAGAAGCAAGAGGATTGATGGAGATTGCTGACGTCTATGCGAGCTAGGCCGTCTTCCCAGTCAGTCGCACGTAGGTTAAGGCATGACATGGGCTCTGCGCTTGAAGACTTCCGCTATTGATGTTATATCGCCATAATGGCGTAATTGTAAGTACTTGTATCGTTAATTATGGACGTTGTAATGATACTTGTCGGTTATGCTCACAGATCACTGATCATGGGAATGTTAATTACATGCATAACGGGCATTCTCGGACCATAAATCCGGGGTGCCACACTAAACACAGTGCTAGCAAAAGAGAATACTCACAAAACAATAAGAATGAAAACTAGAGTGTTCTAGGCAATGAAAATAGAGTGTGTCTCTCTCCAAAAGAAGTGTGATGGGATCCAACCAACTTATTGCAGCAAACAAACCAAAATAAAACTAAAAATGAAGACTTAGACGCTCCAAGAACAACACAACAGTGCATGATACAATAAAAACAAAGTGTCTAGAAAGAAAATATGAGATTTTTATTGATAAAGAAGGGGATGCCTTGGGCATACCTAAGATTTGACACTTGTACTTCTTGAATATTTCTTGGAGTGACACAGGTGGCGTACCCAAGCTTGAGCTTTTGTCCATTCTTCATCTCATCACACAGTTCTTTTCCTACACTTGAAAATTTCCATCATAGAAAACTTCACACAATCTTTGTTAGCAACATTAGTATATTAAAGATAATAAGCCTTTGGGTTTAGTTACAACACAAGTAAAACTTCCACTAAAACACAAGCTACTGTGGCAATTTCTTTTAAAAGCTCAAGTGATCAAAGAGAACTCAAAACGAAACCGATTAAGAGGCAAATGCAAATAATGGCAGAAATCTATCAAAACAGACCAGCAGGTAAAAACCGATTTTTCGAAGACCTTTTGTTGCTCAAATCGAAAAGTGTTGAACTAACAAAAGTTAGATAACAACTGTCACATCCCAAGATTTTCCAAATCTTGTAATGTGAAAAATAAATAAACAAAATAAATTATTGTTGAATTTTAGGGTGAAAAGAAACTTTTGTTTCTAAATGGAAACTTAAAATCCCATCTTGAACAAACTTTAATTAAAGTTTGAATCCAACAAAATCCAAATCAAGAGAAATGCATTCCTCAATGAATGTATCTTGAAATTTAAACACTTGGAAAATAAATCCAGAACCCTAAACCCTAATGGAATAAAATCATTACCAAGTTATCTCCAAACCTATGGATTTGATCCATATAAAAAATTATCATCAAACATTTATAAATGATCAAGAATGATAAATAGAAATATATTAAAACCCTATAAACTGGTGTCACTTAATTTGGAGCCATGGATAAAATCTTATGAATTTAATAAAATATGGAAAAGTAATTTCCAAAGTTAATAAAGCACTTATCTAAAATCCATACCAAATGGTGAGCAATTAATCCTAAAGAAATTTAAAAGGATAAACAAATATCAAATAAGATTTTACAAATTGGAGTCACAAAGTTTGGATCCCTAAATAAAAAGATATGGATTTTATAAGATGAAGAAAGAAATATTAAATAAGGAATATTTAAAGACCAAATTAAATCTTGGCCTAATCCATTAAGAAAATGGAATGAATAGAATCCAAATACAAATAAAATAAAGGGATAAAGAATACTCCAAATAAAATAAAATGACTTTGACCAAATCCTATTTTATTGGAATAAAGATAAAAATCCCTATTAGAAATAATTGATTAAATCATGGGAAAATAGTATTTTGGAATTTACCCAAGTGAAATAAAAGTGGTTTAATTCCACTTAAATAATATTAAAGAAACCTTCCAAATAAACTTTAGGGAATTAAAACTATATTTAATTCCATTGGAATTAAAACAAATACCCAATTCAAATGATTTATGAATCATATTAAAAACTTTTCCAAATAATTCAAGATGAATTATTTGACACCCTTGTAAACAAATAAAAAACATACTGAAAAGATTGAGAAGGATTTGGAAATTAAATGGTGTTGTGAAAATGTTATTAAATCTTATTTGATTTAAAACAAGAGCCTTTTTGAATAATTAAAAGACCCCCAAAAGAATAAAGTTTTATTCCAAAATTGACTTCAGATTATATTACTGATCAGTAGTTAAACCTACACAAATTTTTGTTGAGGTTTGAATTCAAATTGATGTTGAAATAATTAAACAAAAATCAAAACAGAAATTGGAAATGGAAAAAGGAAAAAACAATCAGATCAAAAAAAATGGAATAGGAGCAGCCCAACTAACCTAGCCCACTAAGCCCATCAGTAGCCCATCTCCCCCTCCCGCAGTGAAACGTTTTTCACTCGCGAACTTACCCCCAGCGCCGCTGACGACCAGACCCCACCTCCTCCTTCTCTCTCTCGCTGCCATGCGACCCCACTGCCCCGTCAGCTTCTTCCTCCCCGCGGTGACCACGCCTCCAACAACTCCTCATCGTTTCTGGCCGTTGAAACCGGCGTCAATATGCTTTACTGCCTGCATTACTCCACCCCGCAACCATGCTATCTTAAGCGCCTGCGTCCCCTCTCTCTTTCCCCTTAGTCGTCGCCCCACTGGAACCCCCAGGATGTCCCCAATTCTCCCTACACCGCACTCTACTCCGACGAGCTCCGACGGCAATTCCGGCCAGCCTCCTCCGCCCCTCGCCTCCTCGAGCACACGAACGTGACCCCCAGGCCCTGGCGCACCTCATTGCACCTCCCGTTCATCCGCGCGAGCACCACAGCATCGGCAACGATGACACCAAGCACCACCGCCGCCTGCCATTTCCTCCGGCGAGTTTCCCTGGTAAGCTCGGACCTCCCCGGTGCTTATCGTTGATGCTTGCATGTTCCCTGGTACCGTGCGCGTCTAACCATACCTTCCACTTGCCGTAGGGTGACCTGTAGCCTCGCCCCCGTCAACATATGAGCGAGCCCAAGGCGCAGCTCAACTCCGGCGAGCGATTACCGTTACCTCCGTGCGCCCCTCGACGAGCTGCGGCCACCTTGAGCACCACCGCGACCCTGCGAACCTGGTGAGCTTCTCCCCATCATCTCTCGCTTCCTGCATCGCCAGCAACGCCACCGCCAGGCTGCTCCGCCGCTAGTCGCCGCCGCCAGCACCGCTAGTATTTGGTCAAAGGTTGTGCACCGTAGGATTTAGATCCAACGCTCGCGATAGAAACTAAATCGAAGGGGTATCCTTTGATCTGTGACGTGCGTACTTATTTAAATCTGATGGCCTAGAAGGCTCGATCCAACCTAAGCGGTACAGAAGAATAAGAACACGCCACGTGGCCCTGCCTGTTTGAATAAAAACAAAAATGTTCTATTTGATGTTCCAATTTGAAAAATTCATAACTTTCAAACCACACGTCCAAATTTTGCAAATTTTATATCATTAGAATCAGCAAGACGAGTACTTTCTGACCATGCACTTTGTTTAGTAAATTGTTTCTGTTAAATTGTTTGTTTTTGCAGAAACTTGTGTATGCATGTTTAGAATATAAAATTTGTTCTAAAATGAATTTTGAGATGAAATCTTTGGAAAACGTTTTGTTTTGAACCTACTGACCATAGAAATCAATTTGTGGTTTCAAAAACATATTTGGTGAAGCAAAAGAGTAAACTTTTGATTTAAACCATTTTTAGTCAAATAAAAATAATGTTTATTTATTAAAAATGCTTTTGGAGGAAAACCTTTGGGAAATATTTTGATTTAAACTCTCTGACCCCAAACACCAAGTTTTATGATTTGAAAATGTATTTGGTGAACCCTATAGAAATTATTACTTTGCTAAAGACATTTTCAACCACATGAAATAATGATTTGGTTTAAAAATGGTTTATAAGTAAAATCTTTTGCAAATAATTTTGCCACTTTATAAAATGACCAATAGATGTTTTCAAATGTTTATAACCTATTAGAAACCACTTTTCCAAATAAAACAATCTTTAGCATGGTTGCATGCATTGTTTTGTTTCTATCATTTTATGTGATGTTTTGCTTGAATGGTAGATTGAAATATTGCTTGCTTGATTGAATTGTAGTGATTTGAAGAGTGTGATCATTTCAAGATCAAGGAGTGAACATATATTCTCTACCAAAAAGGCAAGTGATGCTTCATACTTTTGTCCCATTATTTTCACTATGCATTAGTGATATTTCTAAGTAGGACTTCCATGGAATTTTGCTAAGTGTAAACCATGCCATGGGAAATCCTAGTAGATGAAACCTTAGTAGAATTCTCCTAAGTTAAGATTCCTACTACTATCATGCTTAGCTTAGCTAGTAGAAAACAAGGGTGGAATATATATTCATACTATGGAATATTTCCAAGTCAAGGACTTGTGTTTTGTTTAATAAAACAACTAAGTAAATGAATCACCTGGGTGGAATGGAAGGAATGGTTTGTGTTGAGTGGTTCACAAGGCCCATTTCTATGGTTTACCTTGTGTATCTCACTTGTGGATGGCCACCCAGGAACAAAGAGATTTGAGATGTCAAATGTTGAGAAGCTTCAAGTGCAGCCACTTGGCATTATGGGCTCTGCCTGGATCATATAGGTTGCAATAACTTAGCCTAATGGACAGTTGGTGGTAGGGGTTTGATAGGTTGGAACGCGTCCATTCTGGTCTAAGGGAAGGCTTCTGAAAGATCTTGTATTGGTGAAACCAAGTCTTGTGGGGAAAGTGCACCACCTCTGCAGAGGGTAAAATCTAAGTACTTAGCCATGTCCCTGGTAAAGGACAATTTGAGCATCAAGACATGGAAGCTATCAAGAATCTCCTCATCCAAATTTCTAAGTTAAAAACTTGTGGTTGAACAAGGGTTGAAGGATCACCAATTTCTATTGGGAGATGCCTTGGGTGATTTTGTCCAGCAAACACTTAGTGTTTCAAATGATAAGGAAAATCTATTTTGAGCAAAGAAAGCCTAAGCCCCACTTAGCCAAATGCATATAGATGATAGGCTCCACTATACTACCATAGTATCACTTGCCAATACAATTCAAATGTATTGACCCTTGTGGCTGTAACTTGTTATGTTGCAGGTTTGTTTGATATTAGTGAAGTTTAATGATTAGGATTACAAGTCTACAACCAACATGTCTGCCTGTGGCACTTTGAAGATGAAGGACCCCATGCTATTGTTATATTCTGTTGCATTGTAATGAGATAGCCAAATGAGCTATGTAAGATGTAATAAATTATTTTATTCCTGGTTATAAGGTTGTATTATGACCTTTGTATCTTGATATTACATCTTAACTGTGGATGCTAGCTATTGATCCAGAGACTAGCATTGTAAACACAGGGATCTCTACCTTATTAAAGTTTGGGAACCTTACAACAACCTGGGGCATAAGCTCAGAAAATTACAGCTCAATCCGACGTATAGGGATTTTCACGAATTTTTACAGTGAAGCACAAAAATCTGTTTCGGGACAGCAACTTCCCCAAATCTTACTTCTCTCTCATTAGAGGTTATTCTTGGCACAAAAACCACACAAAAAGGATAAGGAGAGGTTATTATAGAGGCAATAACTTCCAAGACTCAACAAAATAAAAACCTACTGAAATTTGGGTTATCTCCATATTAGTACTTTTCTTTAACGCCTTTAAGTTAGACATGATAATTTGAGAAGATGCTCACATAAGAAATATGAATTGAGGTAAAATAGAGCATCAAGAAGCAAATATAAGACAAATTTAAGTCTAACCTAATTCCTATGAAAAATAATCTTGTAAAGAAACAAGTCATGAAAGCACAAAGCAACAAGCATAGGGAAGCAAAACAAATGCAACTTCAAAATTTTCAACATAAAGAAGGCAAACTTAATACTATTGAGATGCATAAAACCATGTTTCCCTCTCTCATAATAAGTTTCAGTAGCAACATGAATAAAATTAACATTATAAATATCACATAAAACATTCTTATCATGAGCCACATGCATAAAATAATTATTACTCTCCACATAAGGATAGTCATTCTTATTAATTATAGTGGGAGCAAATTCACAAAATAACTATCATTATTATTCTCATCACCCTAATCATCAAATATAGGAGACATATTGTAATCATAATTAATTTCCTCCCCAATAGTTGGTGTACTGAAAATATCATATTCATCATTGCAATCGTCATACATTGGAGGTATAATATCCTCATAAGCAGTAGAATTGCTATCTTCCAAAGTGTATTTATTTGTAAACATATCATCATTGGAAGGAACATGGATAATAATAATAGTACAACAATTATTAATATCATCATTTTCAGAATTGGTACCAAAGAGATTGTCAATATCAAAAGTAGTGTGCTTTTCCCAATCATGATCACTACTATAGGTATCAGGCCTAGGAACATCATCTAGTTCAGACTCATTAGCAAAACTCTGATAGGAGCAACATGCTTAGGGGAAAATACCGTTTCCTCTCTCCTTTTACTCCTCCTCTTCTTATTATTCCACTCTTTAGGAGGGAGAGGCTTGAAAGGAAGCTTCTCCACATACCCTGGTTTATTGTTAGAGAGAATAGAAGAAACATTGGAGGATTCCTCCTTTTCATTAATAATAACAAAACACATATCAGTCCTATCATATTTTGGTAAAATATAATATTTTATAAGATTTTGTATGTAAGTATTTGCGTGGCAATTATCAACACAATAAAGATGACAACCATGCATGACGATATTCATATCAAAAGCACTCATGTCTACCAAAGAAGTTTTTCTTGATAACTCTTCACACCCCCATAATAATGTAAGTTCATATTGTTGATTATAAGTGATAACGTTATCACAATACAAACTTGCAGTACCCATTAGATTAGAAAGGTCATTATTATGGCCTGAGCACTGAAAATTGAAATGACCCACTTCAAAGCAAAGTTCACAAATAAAAGGATAGAGGGCACAAACTTTTTTACCAAGATCATTTAGAGCCTTATACCACGTTCTAGTTTTTCATTCTAGTGGGTGATTCAATATTCTTCTTCGATTTGATTCTTTTCACAAGGTCTATGTATTCCACAAAAATTAACATGCTTATAAGAAATGGTACTTTTAGAAGTTTGAGCATGTTTATTGCAATCATTAATAACAATTTCATTTTTCATGCAAGGGTCTTTAAAAGGTTCATGATACATATCCCATTTTTCTTTAGGAGCACTAATTGAGAAGCAAAGGCTCTACAACAATCAACAAAAATTTGAGGATCAAGACCATATTTAGCACTAAGCTCTTGAAAATCAGCAGTTTCAGCGAAAGACTTAATGCAATCATACTCATAGTTTATACCTGGTTCTTTACCTTTGTTGTTATACCAATATTCGGTATCGCTTTGAATTGTTTCCAGAAGATCCCACTTATCTTTCACCTCCTTACTTGTGAAGGATCCCTCTAAATAGGTATCTAGACAGTCCCTGTAATGTCCTGAAAGCCTTGCATAAAAATTATTAATAATAATATTACTGGGGAGCTCATGAATGGGACATTTGAGCATTAGTGACTTCAATCTCCCCCAAGCTTGGGCAATACTTTCTCCATCATGAGGAGGATAAAATTTAGAATAAAATATAGATTTGAGTTCCTTCCATTCAAAATGATTAGGATCATCTAGTGACCTATACCACTCCCTTGCTTTGTCCCTAAGTGATAAAGAGAATAGCTTCCTCTTAACATGGTCCATTGAAATACCTGCACACTTGAACAACTCACAAAATTCATGTATAAAGAGTAAATGATCACCAGGATGGACAATTCCATCTCCAAAATAGTTGTTATTCATAACACGTTCAACAATTTCCATAGGTATTTTAAAAAGGACTCTTGTAGTATGTGGCTTTAAAATATCATAAGCATCATTAGAATTAACACATATGGGAGATAAAGTACCATCAGAGCAGATTTTCTTCCCTAAAGCTGGGGAACTAAAAAGATATTTTTCATAAAAACTAGCTTCCCCAAGCTTAGACGTTTCCCTAGCATTAATAACAATGGTGTTCAAAAAAATCATACTGATAACATTGCTATTAGCATGCAAATAAATTTCCATAGGTTTTTAATTTTCTCTCCAGACCATTTATGTTCTAACTCAGGAAAAATACTAAAAATCTCTCTAATTTTGTTGTTGTTTTCCATTAAGCCTAACTGGTGAAAATAAAAACAAGAAAGAAAAAGATATAATTGCAGAATCTAAAGGAAATAACTTCGAGCACTCACACACCAGCAACAATACTAGATTATAGCTTACTAGCCAGAGGACGCGAGTACCTTTTACCTTACCTCCCCGGCAACGGCGCCAGAAAAGATCTTGATGTCTACACACGCTTCTATTCTTGTAGATAGTGTTGGGCCTCCAAGTGCAGAGGTTTGTAGAAAAACAACAAGTTTCCCTTAAGTGGATCACCCAAGGTTTATCGAACTCAGGGAGGAAGTGGTCAAAGGTATCCCTCTCAAGAAACCCTGCAATCAAGACACAAGAAGTCTCTTGTGTCCCCAACACACCCAATACACTTGTCAGGTGTATGGGTGCACTAGTTCGACGAAGAGATAGTGAAATACAAGTAATATGGATGATTATAAGTGGTAATTGCAATCTGGAATAAAGATGGTAGCAAGAAAACATGTAACAGGACTAATTGTAAATGGTGTTTCAATGCTTAGAAACAAGGCCTAGGGATCATACTTTCACTAGTGGACACTCTCATATAAATATCTTCTCTTCATTATGCTACTTTGAACTACACTCTGGTTGGACAACTCCAATCCATGGTAGGGCTACAAAATCTCTCCTTAAAGTTTGCATTCCCCATCTAGGTAACCCCACACTGTCACCTTGAGCGCTAGATGGTTTCAACAAACACCACAATTTCATATAGACATCAAACTCAAAATATAACTCATGATAAGTATTTCTATAATCTTTAGCCTAAGTGCCACACGGTGTGCACACTGTCAACTTCACACACGTGGGGATAACCGGAGATTACAATTAAAGCACTTGAGTAGCAGAGTAGATCTACTTGATTACAAAGCTCATGACCACAATAAGATCACGCATAGAGAGAGAGAGATGAACACATAGATACCGGTAGAGCCCTTAGCCTCAAGGGAGGACTACTCCCTCAACATCATGGGAATCAACAACGGCGATGGAGATGGTGGTGGAGATCGATGGAGATGGCTCCGGGCACAATTCCCCGTCCCGGCAGGTTGCCGTAACAGAGACTTCTGTCCCCCGAATCTCCTCTTCGGTGGAGGCGGCACTACGGAACTTTTTGTGGAGATCTTATCCGCGTAGGATTTACGTCTCGAGGAGACGTATATATAGGCGAAAGGGAAAGTTTAGAAGAGCCTCGAGGGTCCCACACCATGGGATGGAGCAGCCTAGGGTGGGCCCGCGCCACCCTACGGTGTGGCCGCCTCGTGGCTCCCCTTCATCTCTCCTTCGGGCTCTATGTTGCGTCTGTAGAAATAGGCACTTTGGCTTTTGTTTCGTCCACTTCTGAGAATGTTTCCTTACTAGCTTTTTTGAAACCAAAAATAGTAGAAAACAGGTAACTGGAACTGTGGTATCTTGTCAATAGGTTATTTCTAGAAAATGTATAAAAATGTGTCAAAGTGTAGACAAAACATAAAGAAGTTAATACAAAACAAGCATGGAGCATAAAAAATTATAGATACGTTTACGACATATCACTCAACCCTTTATTTCACATGGGTTGCCTCCCATGAAGCGCTCTTTTATGTTCTATAGCTTGACCATAGTGTTTCTCACTTCGTCTCGATTTTATCCTTCTTCAAGTAGCCATTCCTTCCATACTTTTGCTCAATCAATTCTTCTGGTGTAATCACCTGTAAGGTGATTGCACTTATATCTTCTTTTGATCGATAATGCTTCAAGCGTTGTCCATTTACCACCCATGAAAGAGAGGGAGTTTTCCCTTGGAGCATCACTTCTCCCGATGCATAAGCTTCTTTCCTGGAAACAACTTAAGACGGGAATTATAGAGAAAAACCGTCAACAACCGGATTTTTAAGTCCAGATGCCTGTTATGCTGTACATCGCAATCCCAGGCTTACCCTTTTTGCGAGACATAACAGAATAGGTAGCACAGTACATCATCCATTACAAAACATAATAGTCTTAAAAATAATTGATCACATGATCAAGTCTGATTACATAACAAAGCAGTGGAATAATAGCGTAGTAGAGGCTCCATCTTCATTGTCACAGGCAATGCTGATGTTGGGAGATGATCCTCGTAGGCGTCCTACTGCCCATGCTCCTCGTACTCCCCTTCATAGTCTGGCCATGGGAATAGCCAGGGGAAAATCCATGAGTAATTTTAAATAACTCGCAAACTAACACTAGGGTAAATACTATTCTAGTAGGAATCCTAAGCTCTAGGTTTGTTTGCAATAAGCCAATTTTATTTCAGAGGTACTTAGTAGTAAAGACCTAACTTTAGTTGTCTAGATTACTCAAGAGGGAACCTAGTTTCATGACCATATCCCTGTGTGGGCAAGTCAAAGTCATATTTCAAGTCACAAAGTCATTTTGGAAATATCTGACAATGGAACAGTATGGCCATCCAACTGTCTATGACCACGGACGCGGCTATTTGAATAGTTTGACACTCTGCAGAGGTGGTATACTTTCACCACAACATTCGATACATCCGTCAGGTATAAACCTAAATCATCATACTTGGTACGCGGATAATCAATCCTTGCCTTTCAATTACACACCCTAGTATAGGAACCTCCGCTATGAGTTTGGCCTCCCAGCCATGGCCATCCGCCATCCCGGGAAGTGCATAGGTGGACATTCATATTCACGAGGTAGCCTCAACTCAACCTCGTTCCGCGAGGGAACCCATACTAAGACACACACACTTCTAGTTAAGCCCTACCCAACTCAGGTATTGTGGTTGTACGGGCCAACCTTTAGTTTTTATCAAAGTCAGGGCATATATTTCATTCAGTATCATCTTCAACACATTGGGTTTCATAACACATGTCAAAACATTTCAATAGAATGAATCATCATTGCAGGGTTTTCATAATCATTTTCTCCAAGTGTTCCCATCTATAGAGATCAAGATTAGTTTAGCACTAGCATCTATTAATGAGGGTGTCACTATTGAGGGTACTAATCAAGTGTAAGTACCTACACCTAATTCTATGCTCTTGATGGCATCTTTCCTATTTTTCCACTAACCACTAATTTATTAACCATTTGAGTAACTTTGCAAAAAGGATGAAAAGATAAATCTTGCAGGTAAAACTTGGGATTGGTATATTCAAGGTGGTATCATAATAGTATGAATTGTTCTATCTTGCATAGTGTAGCTTCCCTTGGTTGGTATAGTGGTCGTAGTTCTCCTCCTCTTCTTTGTAGAATTCTTCCTCCTCGTAGTCCGGGTTGATACTAGAGTCAATAAATAAATACGAGGTACACAATCACAAAACAATACTTAAATACTTCTAGTTAGCACACAATAATCCACACTAGATAATCTATAATCATATCAATCAATACAAGAAAAGGGTGACAAGATCACTACAAGAAAAGGGATTTATCTTATTTTAGAAAAGTAATTTCTACTTATTAAAAAGTTACTTAATATTTAATATTCTCCGGTTAAAATATGGGATCATATTGACACATGTAATAATCACATATTCCAATACTTTGGAGTGTGATTTAAAGTGGTTGGCCTAAATTGCAAAGTTTAACATTGCCATTTAATAATATTCATGTGACTAAAATGACTATATAGCATTCTTTTAATTTTTGTCCATGACTACTGTATGTAAAATTATATATTTTTACATATTCATATAGATCATGGCCAATGTTATTTTTGATAGCTGGAATCAACTCAAAAGCATTTATGGTTGATTTTAGAAAAATGTTTGAAGTTATAAAAGTCTCTGCCTTAATATTTTTGCTATGGGTGATCTATAATTTCAAAATATTTGGATCCATGGGAGTGTTTAGAGATTTTCATCTACCTTCTAACAAAATGGGATTCATTCAATTTGGTTCAGTGAATCTTTCTGAATTGAATTTCAAAGTTACCTACATTAGAGGATTTTGAAAAGGAAAAACCTAAGTTTGAAATTGCGGGCTCGCGCAGGAAAGCTAACGGTATGACCCAACTACGCAGTGCGCGCGCAGCGAGTAGCACCGGGATTGGTCCCACGCGTCAGCGACTAACCTAACGTGAAGCGGTATCCTTCAATCTGGACCACACGATTAGAGCACGATCGATGGCTCCGCGTCGTCGTCTCTGTCGCACGGCACACATGAGATTCTAACCCTAGCTCTACGGCGGGGGTCGTCGAGGGCTTACCAGGGCTCCATCTAGGTCCGGAGAGGTGGGGAAACGATCTTGTTGATGATGGCAGTTCGAATGGTGGTCGCAGCGGCTCCTGGGGTGGCTCCTAGCGACGGCTCCCTTCCATCACTACAACGGAGGGCTACAGTGAAATTCCGGCAGTGTGGTGCTCGGCTTGCTCCCGGGACGGTTCAGAGATGTTTCTAGCTGAAAGGGGAGTGTAATGGTGTTTGTTTTGAGGTAGGGGGAGGGGTCTATTTATACCAACGCAAGAGGAGCAGGGCGGCATGGCTCGGTCTCGTCGACGACATCGTTACAGGAAGTTCTCGGCATGGCGGAGGGTGTAGGTCGATGCGGGACTTCATGGCGGTTGTCAAGCGCATAGTGGCACGACGAGGTGCGGTCTCCATCGGTCTAGAACGTCCATGCTCTATTCCTGTACCGTGGGCGTTCGTCACGGCGTATGGTGGTCACGGAGCACACGGGGTCAAATGGGCATGTCTGGGAGATTGCTCGCATCGAGGCGATCACATTGATAGAAGGGGAGAGCGAGGCGCGACGTGGTTGCACAGGGCGGCTCGACGCTCTGGCACGACGATCAGCATGGTCAAGAGCTAAATGGGCACGGTTGCGCTGGTGTCTCCACGGGCTATCGTTGGATGAGGCGACACAGGCGATGGCGGTGAGGTCATGGCTACCTCCTAGACATCATGGGCGAGGGCGGTGCGGCATGTAGCAGTGTGTCCGCATCGGGGTGGCATGGGTGAGCTCGGGTACGGCCGACACTAGTTAATTGGTCGAGTGAGAGGGGCTTAATTGCACGGGATGGTACTGAGGTGAGTAAGCGTGAGTAGTGGAGGCTCGGTGATGTCACAAGATGATCACAAGATTGATCAAAACAGTGAATAGTTGGTAAGCTTGTACTATGCTTACTAAGTGTTCGATTGAATGGCCGCAAGAACTAAACCTTTGAATTTTACAATTCTTTTTGGTGGGTGTGTTTGTCATAAGCTTGGTAGTCTCTAGGTGCAAAGGTTTGCTAAGTGGTGAAGGTTTTGATGGTTTTTCAAAAATGAGTATCTTGTTGCCTACGATAGATTCAATTTTGAAATGTCCTTCAAATGCATTTGAATTTGTTTCTGCAAGTTTTGAAAGATCCCTTGTGTTCAGTGTCACTTGGTCTAGCAAGGTGAGAAAATGAAGGGAATTGTTTCTGTTTGAAATAAGTTAATAGAGATGCTCAAAGTGAGCTAAGTGTTAACTTTTGCAAAAATTACTAGGTCATATGCTTTATATATTGATTTTCTTTTGCTTTGTTTTGGATTTGATTTGACCTAGATGACATGGTTTTGATTGTTAAACCAAACCTCATCATTTACAACAAACAAACATGGAATTTCAAGCATTCACAAACATTCATAAACACACAAGCATTAATATAGTATTTAATATTGAAAGCTTTTGTTAACCCTAATTTTGGTTGATTAGAAATTGATATCCTCATTAATATTTTTGAGATGTTACAAAAACCTTATATCCACTTTTAAAGACCTTATTCTCTAGTTTTCTATCATGCCATATTTTTACTTTTTCTTTAAACAATCTAGAACTTTCATAAGCCTCACTCCTAAACTCATCTAAAGCATTAATGTCTAATAAACGTTTTTCTCCTGCTGCTTTAAGATCATAGTTTAAGTTCTTGATTGCCCAAAAGGTTTTATGTTCCTATTCTAAAGTTAGATGGCACGCCTTACCATATACCATCTTATATGGTGTCATACCCATTGGATTCTTAAATGCAGTACGGTATGTCCAAAGAGTGTCATTTAGCTTGTATGACCAAACTTTTCTTGATTTATCCACCGTCTTCTCGAGTATGGTTTTTACTTATCTATTAGGGAGTTCCACTTGACCACTCGTTTGAGGATGATATGGTGAAGCAACGCGGTGAGTTACTCCATACTTGTAGAGGATCTTCCTGAAAGTTCCTTTCATAAAACGAGAACCACCATCAGTAATTATAAATCTAGGAACTCCAAACCTGGGAAATATGACATCCTTGATCCTCTTCATTGAAGTAGCTGCATCTGCATGGTTTGTTGGAATAGCTTTAACCCATTTACTAACATAATCGATAGCAACAAGAATATGAGTGTAGCCATTTGATTCTATAAAGGGACCCATGTAATACATTCCCCCACACATCAAATGGTTCAATTATAAGACTATAATTCATTGCCATCTCTTGTCTTCTGCCTATATTACCTCTTTTCTGGCAAGCATAACAATGTTCTACATACATGTGTGCATCCTTGAACAAGGTGGGCCAATAGAATCCATATTGAAGTACCTTTGCTGCAGTTCGCTTGCCTGTATGATGTCCTCCATACGGGCTATCATGACAAGCTTGCAAAATTGCATTCATTTCATGATTAGGAACACACTTTTGAATCATTCCATCTCGTCCATGACGATAAAGAAATGGATCATCCGAAAATTAATATTTAAGATCATTAAATAATTTCATTATTTTGTTTCTTGTTATACTAGCAGGTACAAATTTTCTTGCAAGATAATTAGCATAATCTGCAAACCAAGGATCAGCGATTTCAACATTTGCTAAGTATTCTCCCGAAAATGACTCATTTATAGGTATGGGGTCAGTAATTATTCTCTCCATCCTAGAGAGATGACCTGCTACCGGATTATCCTTACCCCTCCTATCAACTATTTGCAAATCATATTCTTGTAGTAATAAAACCCATCTAATCATCCTGTGTTTTGCATCCTTTTTAACAAGGAGGTGACGCAAGGCTTGGTGATCCTTATGAACTATTACCTTAGGATTATAATGTAATATCTAAATTTGTCACAAGCAAAAATTATAGCCAGGAACTTTTTCTCTATAGTAGCATAATTTTTGTGAATTCTATTAAGAGTTCTACTAGCATAATGAATAACATTTAAATTCTTCCTATCTCGCTATCCTAATACAGCTCCGAAAGCATAGTCACTAGCATCACACATGATTTCAAAACGTTCATCCCATTTAGGAGATTGCATGATAGGTGCTAAAACTAATTTGTTTTTAAGATTTTCAAAAGCTGCAATACAGTCATGGTCTAAGTTGAACGGAGTTTCTTTATCAAGGAGGTTAGTGAGAGGCGTAGCTATTTTAGCAAAATATTTTTAAAATAGCTTGTAAAAACTTGCATGTCCGAGAAACAATTTTAAGTTTTTAATGTCTTGAGGTATGGGAAGATTTTCTATAGCACTTAAATTGGTCTTATCTATTTCTATACCTTTTTTTGAAACCTTATGTCCAAAAACTTTACCTTCTCTTAACATGAATCGACATTGCTCCCAATTCAAAACCAAATTTTATTGCCTGCATCTCTGTAAAACTTTGATTAAATTGTGTAGACAATTATCAAATGTTGTTCCACAAACAAAAAAAATCATTTGTTAGAACTTCCATAGACTTCTCAACAAGATCATTAAAGATTTTTTAAACACATTCTTGAAATGTTGCAGCTACATTACATAAGCCAAATGGAATTAATCTATAAGCATATGTACCATAAGGACAGGTGAAAGTTGTATTCTCTTGTTCTTCGGGTTGTATAGAAATTTGAGAATAATCGAAATAACCATCAAGAAAACAAAAATAAGAATTATTGCTTACTCTTTCTAAAATTGTATCCATGAATGGTATAGGTTTATGATTTTTTTGTGTCTCACGGTTTAGTTTTCTAAAATCAATGCACATGCGATACCCAACAATAGGTTTTATATGAACTAGCTCACCATCCTCATTAATAGCACCATCAAGACCCCCATGTCTTGGTATGAAATGAGCTGGGCTAACCCATTTACTATCATAAATAGGATATATTATGCCGGCATCTAATAAGAGTATAATGCAAGACCTCACCTTTTAAGGTAAAGGCCCCTGTGACTGCAATGCTAGTCCCTGGATCGAATTGCTAGCATCCACAGTTTAAGATGAAGTACAAAGATACAAAGGTCATTATTACATCGTAATATCCAGAGATACATAGTTCTTACAACTCATTATCCCAAGGCTAATACATAGAGTTCACAATGCTTAACAAAATAAATAAATTATTTATCTTCATGTGCCATAGGCAAACATGTTGAGTGTAGACTCATAACCCTAGTCAACATCCGAGTAACATGCAACATAATAAGTTATAGCCATAGAGCGTCAATACATTTGGAACTGTATTGGCAAGTGATACCATAGTAGTATAGTAACATCTAATATATATATGAATTTGGCTAAGTGTAGTTAAGGCTGGCTTTGCTCAAAATAAGGTTTTTCTTATTAGTTGAAAACACTAAGCTTTTGTTTGACAAAAACACCCAAGGAACGACCAATATACATTGGTGAACCTTTACCCTTGTTCAACCACATGTTTTAACTTAGAGAAATTGGGATGAGGAGATCCTTGATCATTTCAATGTCTTTGAGGCTCAAAATGTCCGTTACCGGGGACACGACTAAGTACTTACGTTTTACCTTCTCGAGAGGTGGTGCACTTTCCCCATAGGACTCGACATGCATCGAAATGAGACTTTTCAGAAGAATTCCCTTAGACCACCATGGACGCGTTCCATCCTATAAACACTACCACCAACTGTCCATCTAGCTAAGTTCTTGTAACCTAGTTGGTCAAGGCAGAGCCCATATGCCATGTGGTTGCACTAGAAGCTTCTCAACACTAAATATCTCAAATCTCTTTGTTCCTGGGTGGCCATCCACAAGTGTGATATACAAGGTAAACCATAGACATGGGCCCTGTGTAAGCACTCAACACAAACCATTCTTCCCATTCCACCCAGGTGATTCATTAACATGTTGTTTTATGAATCAAAAACATAGTCATAGACTTTGCATAATATCATAACATGAATATTCCACCCTTGTTTTCTACTAGCTAGGCTAAGTATACTATTACAACAAGTTTCTTAACTTAGAGAAAACTACTAAGACAATATTTATAGGATTTACCATATCATAACATATACTTAGAAAATCTCCATGCAAATCCTACTCAAAATATTACTAATGCATAGATAAAATAGTAGGAAAAAAGATGAAGCATAACTTGCCTTGGTAGTTAGGGGAATATGAACAATCCTCACAATCACAGTCTCCACAATCCACAAAATCTACACATAAAATCATACCACAAAATTCACATTCAATATACAAATATATATATATATATGAATGCGTGCAAATGCAATGGAATGATTTGTCACACTCTTCAAAACAAACTAAATAGTACTAAATACAAAGCATACTTTCTAAAGTCTAAATAAACCAAATTTACTCTAAAAAAAATTTCTAAACAACTTTTTATAGACAAAATTGGCCTACAAATGTTTCTGTATAAAGTCCTAATTTTACAGAAGCAAATGGCCAAACATAAGCAAATCCTAATTTTAGATGGAAAGAGCATATTTTCCTGAATCCATTGATATAAAATTTGTAATTTTTGGACAGACAGATCAAAAGTTATTGAATTTACAAGTTTGAATAACTAATAGATCAAAAATCAGATTTTATATCTAAGCAAATGACACGCGGCGCTTCCTGATTGGCCCATACCGGTTCGCGCGGATCACACGCGCGCACCATCAGATCTGAGTGGGGATCCTGTGGCTCAGATCTGCCTGTACCGGTTCGCGCTGGCGTCTAATCTAAACCGCTGGATCTAGATCCAGCGGATCCAATCGATCTAACCAGAAAGGGGCAGCGCAAATGGCGAGTGCGGTGGCGGCGCGTCACGGCGCTCCAGCGAGGCCAGGGGTGAGGGAGGTGGCTTAGGGGGTTACTAGAATAGCGGCTAAGAGGTAAACGCAGTGGTGGTCGCAGGCGAAGGAGGGGTGCACTGGTACGGCCGGAATCGCACGACGGAGTTGAGTTCACCGTCGGGTGCTCGCAGTCGATGACGAGGCCGAGTCTACAGAGTGCCAATAGACAAACAAAAAGCATTATCACATACGCGCGAGGATAGCGGTTGCGACGGTGCAAACCAGAGGCGAGGGTGGGGTCGAGGCTCACCGCAATTGTTCGTCGAAGCTCGTCGGAGCTGCGACGATGCGAGGAGAAATATGCAGAGCCCGGTGGAGCTCAGGGCTTGTGGTGTGGGGGGAAATGGAGCGGAGGCCGAGGGGGTTAAGTAGCGGGGGCGAGGGGTGCTGTCACGTCGGCAATCAAGCATAGTAAAGATGATTGGAAGGGGAGAAACGACAGAGGCGGAGCGGGTCGTCGCAGCATTGATTGAGGACGAAGGGGTGATGTGGAGGTGGGGTCCACCTATCAGCGAGAGGGTGCGACGCAACGCGGTGAGAATTAGAGGGGAGAGGGGAAAACCCGGGTGGGCTTGCTGGGACATTGGGGGAAATGGGCCAGAAGGTTTGTTGCTGTTTATTTTTTCTTTTGGCCTTTTCTTTTTCTGTTTTGATTTTCTAGAATAGATTTGAATGCCCATTTCAAATCCAAATGAATTCAAATTTTCACCAAACTTTTTTGTGGTGACCCTAGTGTCCAAAAGTGTGTCAAACATATATTATCACTCAAAAACATTTTGGTTCTTTGAAAATAAAAATAAAACCTTGCCCCATATATATATAATAAGAAGGGGTTTAAATATGGTTTTATTTAGGGTTTAGCTTTGAAATTTTTTATGCAAGGTAATAATGCCATGATGATATGAACGCAACAACATGGTTTTGAATTTTATCAAATTTGGGATGTTACAAATCTAACCCCCTTAAAATGAATCTCGCCCTCGAGATTCGGATTGGCTAGCAAATAGGTGGGGGTGATCTTTCCAAAGGTCATCTTCTCTTTCCCATGTTGCTTCTTCCTCGGTATGATGATTCCACTGTACTTTGCAGAATTTGATAGTCTTAGTATGAGCAACTCTTTCTGTTGTCTCAAGAATCTTGAAAGGTTTCTCTTCGTAAGTGAGATCACTCTCCAGCTGTACCTCTTCCAATGGTATAGTGTCCTTCCATGAAGTTTCTTCCATCTCCGGATGACACTTCTTCAACTGACTTACATGAAACACATTGTAAACTATAGACAGTGATTCAGGAAATTCTATCTCATAAACCACTTCTCCTTTGCGGCTCAAAATCTTGAATGGCCCTACATATCTAGGTGCCAATTTCCCTTTGACTCCAAATCTCTTCACACCACAAAGTGGTGAGACTCTAAGATATGCTCTATCACCTACCTCATAGGTGACTTCCCTACGCTTTGGATCTGCATAGCTCTTTTGTCGGGATTGGGCTATCTTCAATCTGTCCTTTACCATTCTGACTTTCTCTTCAGCTTCCTTGATTAGTTCTGGTCCGAATAAATTTCTTTCTCCTACTCCATTCCATAGTAATGGCGTAGTACACTTCCTTCCATAAAGGAATTCAAAAGGAGCCATATCTATGCTAGCTTGATAGCTGTTATTGTAAGAGAACTTTGCGTATGGCAGACTTTCATCCCAACTAGATCCATAGTCTAACGCACAAGCTCTCAACATATCTTCCAAAATATGATTGGTTCTTTCTGTTTGTCCATTAGTTTGTGGATGAAATGTTGTACTGAACTCTAGCCTTTTTCCCAATGATTCATGCAGTTGTCGCCAAAAATGCGAAGTGAACTGAGTTCCTCTATCAGACACAATACATTTAGGTACTCCATGCAGACACACAATCATGTTCATATAGATCTTAGCCAATTTAGAACTTGTATAAGTAGTCTTCATGTGTATGAAATGATCCACTTTAGTTAGGCGATCCACAAAAACCCATATAGAATCATATCCAGATCTGGTCCTTGGCAGTCCGGTGATAAAATCCATACCAATCTTATCCCACTTCCAATCCGGTATAGGTTGTGGGTGCAATAACCCTGCCGGTTTCTGATGTTCCGCTTTCACTCGACTACACACATCACACAAAGCAATGTGTTCCACGATATCTTTCTTGAGATTATTCCACCAAAATCTTTCCTTCACATCCATGTACATTTCGGTGTTACCCGGATGAATAGAATATGGTGAATTGTGTGCTTCTTGCAGAATCAATTTCCGAAGCTCCGTATCATGTGGAATGCAGATATGTTTTCCATACCATAAAGTTCCTTGTTCATATTCATGGAATCCTTTCGCCTTTCCTTTGCTAATTTTACCTTTAATCTCCTCTATTTCCTTGTCCAACATTTGGGCTTCTTTGATCTTGTCCAACAGTGTTGGTTGAACTTCCAAAGACATGAGATATCCTTCAATTACTATCTGCAATCTTATCTCTTTAAATTGGTCACACAAATCATCTGGTAGTTCTCATTTGGTAAGGCCATTCACATAGACCATGCGGCTTAATGCATCAGCTACGACATTTGCTTTACCGGGATGGTATTGCAAATGCAAGTCATATTCCTTGATAAGTTCTAGAAACCTTCTTTGTCTCATGTTGAGCACTTTCTGGGTGAAAATACATTTCAAGCTCTTGTGATCTGTGAACACTTCACATCGCTTTCCCAAAAGGTAGTGTCTCCATGTTTTGAGTGCATGGATAACAGAGGCTAACTCTAAGTCATGAGTAGGATAGTTTACTTCATGAGTCTTGAGTTGTGTCGAGGCATAAGCCACAACTTTTCCTGCGTGCATCAATACTTCACACAATCCTTGGTGAGATGCATCACAATAAAGTTGGAAGTATTTCTCTAGATCTGGAAGACATAAAACTGGTGCTGACACCAATCTTTTCTTCAACTCTTGAAAACTGGTTTCACATCCTTCAGAAACTCCGTCATTGGCTTAGCTACTTTCGAGATATTCTCGATGAACCTTCTATAGTATCTTGCCAAGCGTAGGAAACTATGAACTTCTTCAACTGATTTGGGAGATTCCCACTCAGTTACAACTGACACCTTTGTAGGATCGACAGCTCTACCATCTCCAGACACAATATGTCTAAGAAATCCAACTTCATTCATCCAAAATTCACACTTACTGAACTTGTCATACAACTTGTGCTCCCTGAGTTTCTCAAGAATCAAAGGCAAATGTTCTTCATGCTCTTCATTGCTCTTGGATTAGATCAAAATGTCATAGATGAATATGGAAACAAACTTGTCAAGAAATTCCATGAACACCTTGTTCATCATGTTCAGGAAATAAGCTGGTGCATTTGTTAATCTGAATGGCATCACTGTATACTCATACAATCCATACCTAGTGGTAAAAGCAGTCTTAGGTATGTATTGCTCCCTAATCTTTAGTTGAAAGTAGCTTGATCAGAGATCAATTTTTGAGAACACACGGGCTCCTTCTAGCTGATCAAATAGATCATTGATTCTAGGTAAGGGATACCTGTTCTTTATAGTCACCTCATTGAGTGAACGATAGTCTATGCATAGTCTTTGACTTCTATCTTTCTTTTGAACAAACAGAACTGGTGCACCCTAAGACGAAGAACTTGGTTGGATATATCTTTCTGCAACTCTTCTCCAAGCTGTTTCTTGAGTTCTTTCAATTCATCAACTGACATCTTGTAGGGTCTCTTTTCTATTGGTCCAGATCCTGGCAGTAAGTCAATCAAAAACTCCACATCCCTATCTGGTGGCATTCCTGGTAACTCCTCTGGAAACACATCTGGGTACTCTTTCACCATTGGTACACTGTCTAGGTTAACCCCCTTAAGAGAATTTACCTTACTCCCTTTGGATTCAAAGTTAGACTTGAACCTAATCCATTTCTTATCCGGGGTTGTGAGTGTAACAGTATGATTGGCACAATCTATTACTCCTTCATACTTAGTCAACCAATCCATGACCAAAATTACCTCCAATCCTTGGGAATCTAGGATTATCAGACTAACTGGAAACTTATACTTTCCAAACTCTATTACTATATCATGACATCCAAAATTCACTATCATCTCTCCACCTAGAGAGCTTACTTTAATAGGACATCCAATAGTTTCAGTTGGAAGTCTATTTTTGTCTACAAATGCTCTTGATATGAATGAATGTGATGCGCCGGTATCAAAAGGACAAGTTCTAGAAAGGAATTAATCGTGATCTTACCAGCCACAACATCAGACTCCTCATAGATTTCCTCCACATTGATGTGGTTCACATGACCCTTCTAAAAAGGGTTTGGCTTGTTGGCTCCATCAGTCTTCTTTTCTAGGCATTCATTGGCATAGTGCCAAGTTTTCTTGCACTTGAAGCACCCAACCTGACTGATGTCTCTCTTAGCAGGCTGACTCCCATTCCCATTTCCACTGTGGTGACTCTTGTGTCCACTCTTGTGGTTCTTATATCCACCATTGTCATGACTAAGGTGATTCTTGCTATCATGGTAGTGGTTACTGTTGTGGTGGTTGTTATATTTCCCGTGTTTGTGGGATCTAGAACCTCCACTATCTTCACCATGGGAATGCTTGTGTGACAATCCAGAACTATGCTTATCAAAGTGGTGCTTCCTCTTCCTATTCTCCACCTGCTTCATCTTACTTTCCAATATGGTGTATTTGTCACACAGAGATTGATAAGTTGGAACATATGCAACAGATAGCTGCATACACATCTCATCATTCAGTCCCTCAAGGAACTTCTCCTTCCTTTTTGCATCGGTGTCAACCTCATCCGATGCATAGCGTGCTAGATTGTTGAACTCCTCAATATATTCTGCAACACTGCGGTGGCATTGCTTAATATTGTGTAATTACTTGTTCTTCAAACTCATCACCCCTGAAGAGATATGGGCACTACGGAATCCATCTTCAAACATTGCCCAAGTCACTTCTTCAATAGGAGTAGTGATTTGGAAGTTGTCCCACCAAGTACCTGTTGTTCCTTCTAGCAGATGTGCTACAAACCTGACTTTTTCCTCATCCGTGCAACCAACAGTGACCAAGTCCTTGTTCACTGAACATAACTAGTTATTGTCTACCATAGGATCAGTGGTTCCAAAAAACTTTGCAGGCCTCAACCTTAAAAACCTTGTGAGCATATCAAACGTTGGTGGGTTGTTTTGATTGTTGTTGTTGTTGTTGTTGTTGTTGTTTTGGTTCTGATTCTAATTCGCCATAAACTCGGTCATCATTTGCATCAACTGAGTTTGGGCTGTCATCAGCTGCTGCATCTCATTGCCATTGTTGTTGTTATTATTGTTGGGATTGGCACGGCGGGGAGGCATCTGTGGTTTGAATAAGGATAAGAAAGGATAAATACCCCATAGATGCTAACCTGCACATTACAATACATAGCAACAATCACAATAAGCAAGCATAAGATAAACATAGATTTTAAATGACACGAAAAACAAGTTTCCAAAGTAAACACACTCGCAAAGTCATCCACTTGTTGGATGATCAATGCGACTCGATAAATAAAAAGATGATAGATAAATAGATAGATAGCCAAGTAGTCAACACTAATCCACCAGATCAACTTCCACCTCCACTAGTGCAAGTCCTGCTACGTCGATTCCTGACTTGTACTCCTCCACGCTGGTGGTCAAGGCATTGACCCTTGCCTGAAGCTTCCTCTTCTACGAACGCAGCCTCTCAATCACCTCATGTTGTTTCTCTAGCTCAAGATCCTTGAGATCCATCTCGGCCTTCATCTTGTTGATCCTCTTGTTCCTATCCTGCACTCTCTTCTCTTGATCTTTGAACCTCTTGTCTTGCTTCTCGAACCTAGCCTCCATCTCCTTGATGCTCTCATCCTGCTCCTCGAAGGCCTTGTCCTTCTCCCTCATCTAGACGCGAAGCTTGACATTGCTAAGCATGACGTTGTTCCTATCGGTGTCAAGGTGCCTAACGAGGCTCTCTAGGTCCTGAAGATAGAAACACACAAGCTCAATAGTCTCCCTAGTGGCATCGTCATACACTACAGCCTCTCCCTCCTCGTCACGTCTCCCAAATGGGTGGAAGTAGAGGCCCCTGAGCTCAGTGAAGTGACGTCCACATAGACGACCAAGTAGATCCTTCATGGCAACGTCGAGTCACTTCTACTTGTCATCATGGAGTAACTTGAAAGCAATCTCCTTGGTGGGTGTCTCCGACTGGCGTCCTGGATGCGAGACTCTAAATCCCCATAGATCCATCCTCTCGAACTTCGTAAGCTAAGTCCCTTAATGTTAGGGATGGGGAGATTGAGCACACTAGTGAGCTCCAACAATACGAGAACCAAAACGAGTTCCCTTGAACTCGTCGGCGGTGCTGATAACAAAGCTAGGCATCTATTGCATAGGATAGAGAAAAAATAGAAACAACACAAGTAAAGAGAACATCATAAGGTAGTGAAACAAAAGCCAATAGCATATATAAAACACACAAGTCATGGCATACAATATTCAATCACAAACACCAAGGTCAATCACAACTTAGACAAATTTTTGTCATACCACATAGATTGGTATAATCAAAATTATTAACACCAGAAAAACAATAAGTGTGGTGGTCCAACTATTGGAGTACATTACAATTCTCACTCACTAGTCAAGGTAGCTATCTGGGCATCCTTGGAGGCAATCTGTTTTTCTTGGTCACAAGACTCCCATGCTAAGTCTATGATATCTTCCCTTAGACGTTTGTTGGTTGCTTCTAAGTCTTGGGTATTCTTCTTCTCCTCTCTAATGTCATTTCGAGTGTTGAGAATTCTACACTTGAGTCTTTCACCAAGCTCCTTGATGGCATTCCATGCCGCATTCCTTGCAGAGTCAAAGAATGACATGTGCATTTCAGAGTTGGTGACCATGTAGAATCCTGACTCTTTGTGGTTGTCCTCCTTGTTTTTGTACAAGTGGAGTTGTACCCAACAATATTATTCTCCTTCATCCATCACTGGAAATCCCTTATACACGGCTTCACCATGTATCCCCAAGCTAACCATGAGGTTTTTGAGTGCCTTGGGAAAATCCATCGCACATTCTAAGGTCATGGTCATGAGTGGTCCCTTCCTGACGACTTCGTTGATGGCGGCCATCTACAAATGGAGATGAGAAAGAAGATTATGAGAAGTTCTACGAGATGAAAAGAGACAAGTGTGGAAATTTGTAAAGGAGTTTGCATTTTCCTAGTAGTTTCCTTAGTCTAATCCATCATAGGGTCATAATCCTACAGGCAACACGCTCTGATACCTTATATAATACCTCACCATTTAAGGTAAAGGCCCCTGTGATTGCAATGCTAGTCCCTGGATCAAATTGCTAGCATCCAAAGTTTAAGATGAAGTACACAGATACAAAGGTCATTATTACATTGTAATATCCAGAGATACATAGTTCTTACAACTCATTAGCCCAAGGCTAATACATAGAGTTCACAATACTTAACAAAATAAATAAAGTCTTCATCTTCATGTGCCACATGCAAACATGTTGAGTGTAGACTCATAACCCTAGTCACCATCAGAGTAACCCACAACATAATAAGTTATAGCCACAGAGGGTCAATACATTTGGAATTGTATTGGCAAGTGATACCATAGTAGTATAGTAACATCTAATAACTATATGAATTTGGCTAAGTGTAGTTCAGGTTGGCTTTGCTCAAAATAATGCTTTATTGATTAGTTGAAAACAATAAGTTTTTGTTAGACAAAAACACCCAAGGAACCACCAATAGACATTGGTGAACCTTTACCCTTGTTCAACCACAAGTTTTAACTTAGAAAAATTGGGATGAGGAGATCCTTGATCATTTCAATGTCTTTGAGGCTCAAAATGTCCGTTACCGGGGACATGGCTACGTACTTAGGTTTTACCCTCTCCTCTCGAGAGCTAGTGCACTTTCCCCTCAAGACTCAACATGCATCGAGACGAGACTTTTCAGAAGCATTCCCTTAGACCGCCATGGACACGTTCCATCCTATCAACCCTACCACCAACTGTCCATCGGGCTAAGTTCTTGCAACCTAGTTGGTCAAGGCAGAGGCCATATGCCATGTGGTTGCATAAGATGCTTCTCAACACTAAATATATCAAATATCTTTGTTCCTGGGTGGCCATCCACAAGTGTGATACACAAGGTAAACCATAGACATGGGCCTTGTGTAACCACTCAACTCAAACTATTCTTCCCATTCCACCCAGGTTATTCATTAACATGTTGTTTTATTAATAAAAAACATAGTCATAGACTTTGCATAATATCATAACATGAATATTCCACCCTTGTTTTATACTAGTCAGGCTAAGCATACTAGTATAACAAGTTTCTTAACTTAGGGAAAACTACTAAGACAATATATATAGGATTTACCACAGCATAGCATATACTTAGAAAATCTCCATGCAAATCCTACTCAAAATATTAATAATACATAGATACAATATTAGAACAAAAGATGAAGCATCACTTTCCTTGGTAGTTTGGGGAATAGGAACAATCCTCACAATCACACTCTCCACAATCCACAAAATCTACACATAAAATCATACCACAAAATTCACATTCAATATACAAAAGAAAAATATGAATGCATGCAAATGCAATGGAATAATTTGTCACACTCTTCAAAACAAACTAAACAGTACTGAATACAAATCATACTTTCTAAAGTCTAAATAAACCAAAATTTACTCTAAAATTTTTTCTAACCAATTTTTTATAGCCAAAATAGGCCTACAAATGTTTCTTTATAAAATCCTAATTTTACAGAAGAAAATGGCCAAACCAAGGACATATATGCAAATAGATTATTTTTCTGAATCCATTGATATAAAATTTGTAATTTTTGGACAAACATATCAAAAGTTATTGAATTTACAAGTTTCAATAACTAATAGATCAAAAATCAGATTTTAAATCTAAGCCAGTGACATGCGGCGCTTCCTGATTGGCCCATACCGGTTCGCGCGGATCACGAGTGTGCACCGTCAGATCTAAGTGGGGATTATGCGGCTCAGATCTGCCCGTACCGGTTCGTGCTGGCGTCTAACCTAAACCGCTGGTTCTAGATCGAGCGGATCCAATCGATCTGACCAGAAAGGGGCGACGCAAATGGCGAGCGTGGTGGCGGCGCGTCTGGCGACGGTGCTCTGGCGAGGCAAGGGTGAGGGGGTTACCAGAGTCATGGCGACGAGGTGAACACAGTGGTGGTCGCAGGCGAAGGAGGGGTGCACTAGTACGGCCGAAATCACTCGACAAAGTTGAGTTCACTGTCGAGTGCTCACAGTCAATGAGGAGGCCGAGCCTACAGAGTTCCAATAGACAAACAAAAATCATTAGTGCGTGTGCGCGAGGATAGTTGTTGCGATGGTGTAAACCAGAGGCGAGGGTGCAATGCCCCAAAAATATTACAAAATAAAAATTGCCTATTATTTTTTATTTTTGCATCATAATGACATCATGCATACTTTCATCCTAAAATATTTTTATCAAAAGCCTATTTTATTTTCTAATTAGTCCCCTTCTCCAATTTTAAATCAAAACCCCGGTCTTTTCCGGATCTTTTATTTGTCTAAAATCTATTTACAAAAACGTTTTAAAATAAAAATAAAATAAATTAAATTATTTTGCCGGGGGAGGCAGCCTAGCCATTTAGGCCAGGCCACCTACACCCCAAGGCCCAACCCACCTAAACTAACGCTAACCCTAGCATCCCATCTACCCGTGACCAAACCAACTCCCCCAGCTTCCGCCGCCATACTCCACACCACGCTCCTATCGCCGCAACATCCTGGCACAACACACGCATACACGCCTGCACAGAACCAGACCCACACGAAACACCCACGCACACCGCACGCACCGAGGACACGCACACACAAACGCAATGCACGCACCGGCACCGACCCAACACGACCGACACCACCACATGAAGAAGCTCGCACGCGGTCGCCACCAACCGCTCGCCCTACTCTCTCTCCCGTACGCGGAACCCCAACCTTTTATGTGATCCCCGTCGTTGCCTGCCTCACCAATCTCCGCCGATGCGCACCGCAACCCCTCCCGAGCGCTCCTCCCTGCGGTTCCTTCCCCGCATCGGCCCGCCGCCGCCTCCCGCTGGTCATCGCCCTCCTCGCCACCGGCTACCCCGACGCCATCCTCGCGAATCCCGCTACCCCGAGGCCTCGCGCCGCTCCGCCAGCATCCGGCCTCCCCGCCCTTGCACCGTCGCCAGCGGGATCTTCCTGGCCCACTGTCACCGCGTCGCGGCCCCAGGATGCCGCCGGCCATCCTCCTCCGACCGCCAGCATCCGAGGCCGCCCAAACCACTCCGTCGCCGTCCGCGCTTGGCCTCCCAGGCCGCCCTCCCGCCTGTCCTCGATTCGGCGTTCCCCACCCGGCCTTGCCTATGTCCAGTCACCGCCGCCCGCCTCTGGCGTTGAGCTTTCTCTCGCTCGCTTCTATGGCCTGCAGCATGGACGTCCTTGGCCTCTGTTTCCTTCGTGCGTGTCCTCGGGAGAATACATGAACACCGATGGAGTACTACTGATTAAGGAGTAGTGTGTGAAGAGGTGTTGTTGTCACTGTAGCATCAACCGTGTGGCATAGATGGCATCTGGTGGCGTACTAAGGTGGCCTTTGACTGATGTCACCCCGTCCGCAAAGATCAACCAGTGCGTGACCCATCCAAATCCATCATTGACATCGAATCCCCCGAGTCTTCCTTGCGAACCTCAAGAATTTCCGGACACGGAGCGCCAAGACCTCCTTCACGAATCTGAAGACCGAACCCGAACCCCGTCGACCCCTAGATCCTCGATGTTGAAGCCAATGTGCGACCCCTATCCGAGACCCCTATTTTGTTATAGTACATATAATATAACTTTTTGCATATTAACCCATCCTAACTCGCACACATGTTTATTTGTTTGGGGACTTTGTCGAATCACCTAATAATTAAGCATGGAGATTAAACGCGGGATATTTGTGTCATATTTTGGACTCCATTTAATGTTGTATATCTAACCATATGCCATGTTATACCTTGTTAAATTAACATTTAATTGTTGGGTAGTTAAACAACTTGAACCCAATAATAAATGTCGGGATCCCGATTCCGCTTAATATTGCTAAGTTAGGCCGCATGTCATGTCATGCATCATAACGTAAATATTGCACCGGTTGTTCCTTATAGTGTTTTGCTTCTTCACGGAATAGGACGATGAGTGGATGCGAGTTACGACAAGCCTTCGGTCACCGACTTTGTCTCACAGGCGAGCATTCTCCCCTTCTACCTATTTTGTGTTTATAGTCTTTACTTCCTTCCTTTGATCTACTGCTATCCTTATTGTCGATGCTATAGTACTGTTCCTTTATTTACCTGCTCCACTATATTGCCTTGGTTATCCTATTGCCTTGTTTGATTAAATGCTTTGTCCTTGCAAGTCGTAGGCATGCTTAGTACCGCTCTCATACAGGTGGAACATGATACTCGGATATGGTTGGTGATAAGATAATTAATCTGATGTTGTTGGTTATGGTTTCACCTAATGATAAGGCCCTGGCAGGGACCACCTTTGGGAACTGCTTGGGCCGATCTAGGACCCGTTCGTTCTACGATACCAGTTCTGAGTTGATCGCGCTAACCAAACGTGGGGGTCTCTGGGATCGCCCCCTCAACTATCGGCGCTATTCGTATATCGAGAGGGTTACAAAATTAGTTTTCCATTTGGTGCATACGCATAATATGTTCTCGAACATGGGTGAGTTGATATGTCTTCGAACTTGATGTTTTGGTGGACTGCCATGGCTTGCATTGCATAAAATTGGGATATCGTGTCGAAGGTGGGATGGAGCTCTACAAGTTATCTTCCGAACATCGCCCGACCGTAGACTCAAACGCTGTGCCTCCCTCGAGAATCATCGCACCTCTTGGTTGGATCAACACAGTAGGTGATGCCTCTTGATATGCGTGTAGTTATGGGACAATTATTGTTGTGAGATTCAGAAGGCACGCATGATATGTTACATGAAGGGTTTAGCATGCGTTTGGGTACAATAGTGCACCCCTGCAGGGTAAATCATTTCGAGAAGCCGTGTGTCCACGGTTATGGACACCTCAGGAGTACAGTGTCATGATCATAGACAACACCACTAATGTTTTGCCTCTAATAATATGATTAGTAATTATCTATATCAACTAAATACCTGATTAACTAAAATTGTCACCGTGTGTGTTCTGTAAGAGGACTTCCTTGACTGGTCTTCGAGAGGGAAATGTTCGGATGGGCTATGTTTAGTGTTATATATAGTTATCGTATAGTGCTCTCTTATGTCGCTCTAATAGCTGAAGTTGTAGCGTGTCTCTGTAAGTCAGATAGTGCAAGCTTTGCTGCCTCTAAGCCCACCATACCTATGTAGGCGAGGACCTCCGAATTCTAGTCTCACCGTGTACTGGCCTCAGTACTGACCGCTCTCTTTTTCTGTTTTCCTTTGCCCTTTGTCGGCACCCTTTTGGCTTGACAGATATGTGATTGACGATGTTAGCAAGGTTACCCTTTCGGCTTGGCCTGGGCAGGGTTATGGACACTGCTTGGTTATTCTTCAGGACTCTTAGTACCATATGGTTCTTAACCGTATTCGGATACTATTTCGCTTTCTCTTTGAATTGTATCATTTGTATTCTTGACTTGTCGAGTCGTTGTTATATATATATAAGTTCTTGTGGACTCTGTTGTAAACTACTATGATGTAACTACTTGTAATCAAATCCCACCCACACGAAAATGTCTGGTGGGCGTCTTTGAATCGCTTCTATGCGGGTTTTGGCGGGAAATGCTAAGATCTGCATAGACCCGATTCGGTGGTGTTACAAGTTGTATCAGAGCAAAGGTTTACGATACCCCACTTGTCCAACCTGTAGGTTAACCTTGCCAACAGACATTGTCTAGTGTCAAAACTATTTACGACTAATGCGTTGGATAGATCTGATTAGCTCTGATTTTACTCCTTATATTTAATCTTTCCCCTCTTATCTTTGCATGTTTTGATCTGAACTCTTACCTTCTTCATGTCTAGGATTCTCACGGTTGGATCTTCCGTCATGTTGGGCCACGTAGGGATAAAACAAAAAAATCCCTCTAACGTGGTGATCCCAAGATCCAGCTAAGGTAGAAGGCCACGAGGTTTACCACTAGACGCGCAGTTGTGGATTACTGATGAAGCGTGTCAGTTGATGCAGTGCAGTCCTTACAATCCGATCGTCCTGGTGCTGATCGTTCAGCACCTCTACTGGTATCCACACGTACAAGGAGGAGCACCGGCGGTGAACTGCTAGGTTCGTAACGACGGTAGGAATGCTGTGGAGCTAGGGTTTCCAGCACATGGAATCACCTAACCGATCAACTATTAACCCTTCTGGGTTAAGTGCTCCACTATATATAGGGAGTGAATGTGGGCTCCATTTTCGTGGCCCATTCACTAAAGCCCATATAACACTAGTCACCGTGAGTCCAACTCACTGACTCAGTCCAAATCTGGCTCGGGTCCAACCCAACCAGATTTCTGGTTCAGATCCAATCCGAACTTGCTCCCGCTCTTAAGTGTGTTACCCCGCAGGCTCTTGGCTACTTGGACACGATTGGAGTCCGACACTCAATCGATCAGTCAGTAGCGGCTCCTAGGAGAACATGCCGACTCCCAAGTACCAAAGAGTCATGATGACTTGCCTTTCCAATGCGACTTGCATCCGAGTCCCTTTTGCCTCACGATATACCTTGTCAGACTATAGGCGAATATTTGTCATCCCTTAAATAGTCCGACTCTCTTCTCGATCCGAGAAAAGTGATTCACCCGACTAACTCTTAGTTGATCGCCTCGGTTAACACTTAACCGAGTCGTGCATGGCCATGTTTCTGAATCATATCATCCGAGAGGGCCCAGAGAATATCTCTCCAACTGTAGGGGGGAAATCCTGTCTTGGTTATTCACATCACGCAGCTTGATTTTTAGTCGACCCGAACTCTGCCTTTATGACTACCCAGTTACGGATAAGCGTTTGACAGAACCTCAGTCGATGATCCTCAACTCGCCGTATGCAACAACCACAGGTCTAAGGATTACATTGATTGAGATATACAAATGACAACTTGTTCGTTTTACCTCAATATGGGTCAATCCGACTCGCTAAACTCTTTAGCCAAATCTTTATAAATCGGAATGGCATCACCATGCCCATGACAAGTGGAACCGAGTCATCAAGCCGACTTTCACATTGGTCTAAGTTGTGTGTCCAGCACAACCTCAATGACCAAGGACATCTAGTACAAACAACATGAATGCATAGTTCCACAACCGAATCACATATTCAATGATATACATCAGATGCTCATACAAGGACAACTTAATAACGTTATGAATACAATGGGAAATATCATCATACATGACGGCCTCTAGGGCATATTCCCAACATGTCATACCTTTAGGGTTTCTCTTTTCCTCCTTTTGTAATGGTGGAACTACATCTGGATTTCATTCTACTTGATCCCTCTTCAAATGTTTCCCGATGTCCTACAACTTCTTCGATGACATCATCTACCTGAATCTTTTGTTAATACCGATTGTCAGGATCTTCAGTCTGAATTATGAGAGATGGTTGCATGGTCCTTCTATTCTTGTACATAGTACTACTCTTATCATTCTCCCTTGTACATTGATTGGTGGAACTGTGCAATTTTACTCCTTCCACGGAAGTTAAAGGTGGCCATATCTTTGATACCTCTACTTCCTCCTTTGCCTCTCTGGAGTGTTCTTCCGAAAAGGTGAGAAACAACCCTTGTTGGTGGTGTCCACGATTTCAAGATGGAGGAAGAATTCTTGTTAGTGGTGTCGCGACCATCAACCTGACGCAAGAAGGTCCGATCATTAACCCCCTTCCCCCGGTGTCTTTTTTGGATCTCGGGACGTGATCCTCGTTAGTGGTGTCGAGTTGTAATGCCCCAAAAATATTACAAAAAAAATTGCGTGTTATTTTCTAATTTTGCATCATCATGACATCATGCATACTTTTGGCCTAAAATATTTTCATCAAAAGCCTATTTTATTTTCTAATTAGTCCCTTTATCTAATTTCAAATCAAAACCCGGGTCTTTTCCGGATCTTTTATTTGTCTAAAATCTATTTACAAAAGTGTTTTAAAATAAAAAAATAAAAAAATAAAAATATTTTGCCCGGGGAAGGCAGCCTAGCCATTTAGACCAGGACACCTACAACACAAGGCCAAACCGACCTAAACTAACCCTAACCCTAGCATCCCATCTACCACTGACCAAACCAACTCCCCCAGCTTCCGCGGCCACACTCCACACCATGCTCCTATCGCCGCGACAACTTGGCACAACACACGCATACACGCCTACACAGAACCAGACCCACACGCAACACCCATGCACACCGCACGCACCCATGACACGCACACACAAACGCAACGCACACACCGGTGCTGACCCAACACGACTCACACCACCATGCGAAGCAGCACGCACGCGGTCGCCACCAACCGCTCGCCCTACTCTCTCTCCCGTACGCGGAACCCCAGACATGCGCGTGATCCCCGCCGCTGCCTGCCTCACCAATCTCCGCTGATGCGCGCCGCCACCCCGACCGAGCGCTCCTCCCCGCGGTTCCTTCCCCGCATTGGCCCACCGCCGCCTCCAGGTCATCGCCCTCCTCGCCGCTGCCTACCCCGATGCCATCCTCGTGAATCGCTCTACCCCGAGGCCTCGCATTGCTCCGCCAGCATCCGGCCTCCCTGCCCGTGCGCCGTCGCCAGCGGGATCTTCCCGGCGCGCTGCCACCACGTCGCGGCCCCAGGGCGCCGCCGGCCAACCTCCTCCGGCCGCCAGCATCCGAGGCTGCCCAAGCCAGTCTGTCTCCGTCCGTGCCTCGCCGCCCAGGCCTCCATCCCGCGCGTCCTCTTCCCGGCCTCCATCCCGCGCGTCCTCGACCCGGCGTTCCCCTCCCGGCCTCGCCGGCATCCAATCGCGGCCGTCGGCCCCTGTTCGCACCGAGCTTTCTCTCGCTCGCTGCTATGACCCGCGTCATGGACGTCCTTGGCCTCTATTTCCTCCGTGTGTGGCCTTGGGAGAATACATGAACGCCGATGGATTACTGCTGATTAAGGAGTAGTGTGTGAAGAGGTGTTCTTGTCACTGTAGCATCAACCGTGTGGCATAGATGGCATGTGGTGGCGTACTAAGGTGGCCTTTGACTGATGTCATCCCGTCCGCCAAGATCAACCAGTGCGTGACCCGTCGAAATCCATCATCGACATCGAAGACCCCGAGTCTTCCTCGCGGACCTAAAGAATTCCCGGACACGAAACGCCAGTACCTCCTTCACGGATCTGAAGACTGAAACCGAACCCCGTCGACCCCTAGATCGTCGATGCCGAAGTCAATGTGTGACCCCTATCCGACAACCCTATTTCGTTATAATACATATAATATAACTTGTTGCATATTAACCCATCCTTACTCACATACATGTTTATTTGTTTGGGGGACTTTGTCGAATCACCTAATAATTAAGCATGGAGATTAAACGCGGGATATTTGTTTCATATTCTGGACTCCATTTAATGTTGTATAGCTAACCGATGCCATGGTACGCTTTTGTTAAATTAAGATTTAATATGCAGGGTAGATAATCAACTTGAACCCACTAATAAATCTCGGGACCCCGATTCCTCTTAATATTGCTAAGTTAGGCCGCATATCGCCATGCCATGCATTATATCATAAACATGCCAGATCTTCTGCCTAGTATTAAATATTGCACAGGTTGTTCCTTCTAGTGTTTTTCTTCTTCACCAGATAGGATGATGAGTGGATGCGAGGTGTGACAAGCCTTCGGTCACCGACTTTGTCTCATAGGCGAGCATTCTCCCCCTTCTACCTATTTTGTGTTTATAGTCTTAACTTCCTTCCTTTGATCTACTGTTATCCTTATTGTCGATGCTATAGTACCGTTCCTTTATTTACCTGCTCCACTATATTGCCTTGGTTATCCTATTGCCTTGTTTGATTAGCTAGCTTTGTCCTTGTGAGTCGTAGGCATGCTTAGTAACGCTCTCATATAGGTGGAACATGATAATCGGATATGGTTGGTGATAAGATAATTAATCTGATGTTGTTGGTTATGGTTTCACCTAATGATAAGGCCCCGGCAGGAACCACCTTTGGGAACTGCTTGAGCCGACCGAGGACCCGTTCGTTCTACAATCCCAGTTATGAGTTGATCGCGCTAACCAAACGCAGGGGCCTCTGTGATCCCCCCTCAACTATCAACGCTATTTGTATATCCAGAGGGTTACAAAATTGGTTTTCCATTTGGTGCATACGCATATTATGTCCTCGGACATGGGTGAGTCGATATGTCTTCGGACATGATATTTTGGTGGAATGTCATGGCTTGCATTGCATAAAATTGGGATATCGTGTCAGAGGTGGGATGGATCTCTACAAGTTATCTTCCAAACATCTCCTGACCATAGACTCAAATGTTGTTCCTCCCTCGAGAATTGTCGTACCTCTTGGTTGGATCAACACAGTAGGTGATGCCTCTGGATATGCGCGTAGTTATGGGACAATTATTGTTGTGAGATTCGGAAGGCACGCATGATATGTTCCCTGAACGGTTGATCATGCGTTTGGGTACAGTAGTGCACCCCTGTAGGGTAAATCTTTTCGAGAAGCCGTGTGTCCACGGTTATGGACGCCTCAGGAGTACAGTGTCATGATCATAGACAATACCACTAATGTTTTGCCTCTAATAATATGATTAGTAATTAGCCTTATCAACTAAATACCTGATTAACTAAAATTTTCACTATGTGTGTTCTGTAAGATGACTTCCTCGACTGGTCTTCGAGGGTGAAATCTTCGGATGGTTTATGTTTGGTGTTATATATAGTTATCGTATAGTGCTCTCTTATCTCGCTCTAATAGCCGAAGTTGTAGCGTGTCTCTGTAAGTTAGATAGTGCAAGCTTTGCTGCCGCTAAGCCCACCATACCCATGTAGGCGAGGACCGCCGAATTCTAGTCTCGACGTGTACTGTCCTTAGTACTGACCGCTCTCTTTTTGTTTTCCTTTGCCCTTTGTCGGCACCCTTTTGGCTTGACAGGTATGTGATTGACAACGTTAACAAGGTTACCCTTCCGGCTTGGTCTGGTCAGGGTTATGGACACCGCTTGGTTATTCTTCAGGACTCTTAGTCCCATTTGGTTCTTATCCGTATTCGGATACTATTTTGCTTTCTCTTTGAATTGTATCATTTGTATTCCTGACTCGTCGAGTTGTTGTTATATATATATATATGTTCTTGTGGACTCTGTTGTAAACTACTATGATGTAACTACTTGTAATCAAATCCTACCCACATGAAAGTGTCTGGTGGGCGTCTTTGTATTGCTTCTATGCGGGTTTTGGCGAGAAATGCTAAGATATGCATAGACCCAATTCGGGGGCATTACAGAGGGTAGGGTCGAGGCTCACCGCAATTGTTCGTCGGAGCTGCGGCAATGCGAGGAGAAATATGCAGAGCTTGGCGGTGCTCATGGCTTGTGGTCTGGGGGGAATGTAGCGGAGGCCGAGGGGGATAAGTAGAGGGGCGAGGGGTGCTGTCATGCCGGCAATCAAGCACAATAAAGAGGATTGAAAGGGGAGAAACGGCAGCGGCGGAGCGGGTCGTCGCGGCGTTGATTGAGGACGAAGGGGTGACGTGGAGGTGGGGTCCACCTGTCAGCGAGGGGGTGTGGCGCAGCACGATGAGAAACACAGGGGGATAGGGGAAAACCTGGGTGGGCTTGCTGGGCCGTTGGGGAAAATGGGCTAGAAGTTTGCTGCTGTTTATTGTTTTCTTTTTCCCTTTTCTTTTTCTGTTTTGATTTTCTAGAATAGATTTGAATCCCCATTTCAAATCCAAATGAATTCAAATTTTCACCAAACTTTTGTGTGGTGACCCTAGTGTCCAAAAGTGTGTCAACCATATATAATTACTCAAAAACATTTTGGGTCTTTGAAAATAAAAATAAAACCTTTTCCCCATATATATATAATAAGAAGGGGCTTAAATATGGTTTTATTTAGGGTTTAGCTTTGAAAATCTTTATGCAAGGTAATAATGCCATGATGATATGAATGCAAGAACATGGTTTTGAATTTGATGAAATTTGGGATGTTACATATAACTTATTTTCTTACTACTTCTTTCATTTTCGATTAAGTCTTCTTTGTGTGTCAACTACAAGTACGTCATCTTCAAGCATGGTAATCTTATGTGTCACACTAGATGGATCTATTCCTTTAATGTCATTTAGAGTATAACCAAATGCTTCATGATGTTTGATCAAAACTGAAATAAGTTTATTTGTTTCATTTTCTGATAAATTTTTACTAATAATAACAGGACATTTATTTTCATTATCTAAAAATTCATACATCATATTGTCTGGAAGTCGTTGCAATTGAATTGGCGGAGGTTCTTCGTCCCCTTTCCTTACCAGTTCTTCATAGTCATGTAGGTTTTGTGCTTCTGGAATGGAGTCAAGGTAATCATCCATGTCTTTTCTTTCCTCATCATCTAGTGCCTCTTCCCAATTAACTAAGTTGCTCTCTATATCATCTTGCGGAGTGCTAAAATGGATTGCGGCTATCTCGGAAATTGTTTTCCCTTCCTTGATATCTTCCACTTCATATGGCCTCTTCTTTAGTTTGGTGAAGTGGAATGTCATTTCCTCTTCTCCAAACATCATTGAAATAGTCTCCTTCTTATTATCAATTCGAGATTTGGTTATAGAGACAAAAGGCCTACCTAAAAGAATAGGAAAAAAGTATCTTGAGGCTTATCAACAATATGAAAATCAAGAGGGTACATGAGTTATCTAATAAATACATAGACATTTCTAATAACACTTTCCGATTTTATATTAGTTCTATTAGAAAATTTAATAGTAGTGTCTACCGGTTCCATGGATTATTTAAATTTTAGCGAAGTTCCTCATAATGTGATGAAGGTGTAATATTTATAGTGGAAGTCGACTCACAAATTCCGTATAAGAAATTTTCTCCACAATATATAGGAGGCATAGGTTTAGAAGTTTCATTACCTCGTATCTTACCTGTGATGAATTCTGAGGTTTCAAAGTCTAGCATAACCACTTCATTCTCCATGGTTCGTTCTTCCATAAGATCCTTAAATATAACAATATTTGCATTGGTAGCATCGAGGTTCTTCTCTGGTTTCTTTGATCTTCTCCTTATGTGTTCTTCCTCCCTGCACTTTTTCTTAATATTCTCTTGAATAGGTTCAGAGGAAAACTTGTTTCTTTTCTTCGAGCGGTTTATAAAGTTCCCATTATGTAGGTACATGTAGATGCCCTGCATAATTCTCAATAATTTTCTTTCCTAAATAAAAATCAATACCGAGGGTTTTAATCATCACACAAGTCCTTTCATCTGCAAGAAAATCGTTAACACAAGCATATTCAGAAGAACTATTCATATTGCTCTCCTCATTTTTAATACTTTCTGTTGTCTCCCTCATTTTCATTATTAATTTCTAGGCTTCATCATAGGTATAATATAGAAACTACCATTAGAAGTAGTATCTAGGCTTGTTCTACTTTTATTATTAAGCCCTCCATAGAAAGTATTAGTGATTAACCAATCAGGTAAAAGGTGATGGGGAAAATTATCTAGATAGCATTTATACCCTAGATAACCTTCATATAAACTCTCATCAGGATTATTTTTGAAACTAATAATAATACCTCTCATCCCGTGAGCTTTGCTTTTTGAGTAATATTTTGATACGAAATTGGTGGTCAATTCCGTCCGTGTCATTGGTGCTTCTACACAAAAGGATCTATACCAGTTGCAAACATTATTGGAGAGAGTTTGTCTAAACAACTAGATTTTAATATTATCAAGGTCACAATCATAAAATATAAAGGAACCAAAAACTTCTTCAAATAATTGTAAGTGTCCATATGGGCTCTCTTCATTGGTTCCTGCAAATTCTTAGAGTTGAGTAATTCAAATAATAAGGGATGGATCTCAATACCAACAAGGTTTATGTTTTTATTGATAGTTATGGAAGCGTCCATGGGCAAACCCATTTTCCTTACTGCCTCAAGCTGGATTAAATGCTAAGTGTTGTCCATTGTTATGGTCATGCAACTCAAATAAAAAATTAGTACAACGATATTAAATAACTAAAAGTAAAGTGACTTATAGCGCTAAGCTCCCCGACAACAGCACTAGAAAATAGCTTGATTACTGCAAGTGCACATATCTATTGTAGCTAGTTTCGAAATAAAGATATCGATCCCATAGGGAGCAGCAGGCGAAAGACTAAAATTCTTTTAACAAAAACTAAACGATGTACTTAAGGAATAATTCTAAGATGCAAGAAAAGTAGAATTTTTTTGGGGTTTTCGGTTGAGGGAAACAATAAAGTAAAGTGAAGTAAAACTTAATGCAGAAAATAGTAATCGAGTGTGTAAGAAAGCTTGAAACTGCAATAGGGGAAAAGGCGTTCTCGGGGAGTGCTGGATACACCGCTATAAATTTAGACTAAGTAATCAAGATTATTATAACCAATATTCTCAGGACATGTATGTATGTGGGAGGATCTCCATATATGGACAAATAGTCAGCAATCACTGCTCACATCATCCTTCATAACCACATCTGATAGATAAACGACATCAATCATATTATCCCGCTATTAAGGTATTTCTCCCGTGGCATAGACATGGCTTAATGAGTTCTCCTTGCTTCCCCAAGTTAGTAAATAAATAATGACAACTACTTTATAGTCACAATAAGTGCTATCATCCTTCCGTCTACCAACAAGTATTCCCCTTCACCATATCCCCATAAGAAGCAAATATTAAGGAGGTGCACAACTCCCAACATCAAGATGAAGACAATTAAGACATACAAATGGTGTTGTATAACATAATAATCTCTATTTCATGTCAATCATATAATAGGATTTCTCCATCTCCCAAAGAACTAATGATCTACTCAGAATGGAGGCAAACATCATCATGGCAATGGTAATGGAAACAATTATAGATTAATAGTTCTTGTATAAATCCACAACTAATGCTTGAATTACAACAAGATCTAGATGGGATGGATGGAGATGATGATGATGGTGATGATGCGGCGGTTGATGAATATGGAGATCGATGCCTTGGCCTCCCAGATCTACTTAGGGCGAAGATGGATTCCTAGGGCAAGTTCCCCCTACAGATCCCTTCCGGAGGTGAGGTTTTCGATGTTTTGTAGGTGTTCTGTATGTCATCTCTCCAATCTAGTTGCACAAGGTGAAACTTTTTGAGGAGGAGGTGTCGGCGCCAACTATACATCCGGAAAAAAAATTTCCACTGTATAGTTGGTCGTTAACCCTTTTGTATCCTCCAATCACTTCAGGGTTTCTTCTGGTATTATTGATATTTCCCAAATAAGAGATTTACATTGTTTTTGGATCCTTTTCACTCCAATATAAAGTGTCCAAGAATTGTGTCCATTGGATCCATCATTTGTCCTGATTCTGGTGAAAATAAACATAAAATGTGCGTGTGAACGCCGTAAAATACCAAGATCCTACCACTATAATGCAAAATAATAATATAAAATATGATGCAAATATGCACTCATCACTAACCTCATCATCGATAAACTTCCACTAGATCAATCTTTGAGGGTATGATCCGTTGCCTCTCCCCTTGCATATGATCCTGGTTATGCTCTAGAAAATTTTGTTTTGCATAGACCATTCCCAAACAGTGGTATCAGAGCAGTCTATACGTAGGCATAGGTAAGGATAGAGGAATTAAGGCATTATTAATCCGATCCTTGCTACCCAATTGTTGCAATTTGGATATTGGAGGTATTGTGTGATTAGTAGCTAATGAGTGCATATTTGCATCATGTTTTATATTATTATTTTGCATTGTAGATGTACGATCTTGGTATTTTATGATGTTCACATGCACCTTTTATGTTTAGTTTCACCAGGATCAGGACAGATGATGGATCCGATGGACACAATTCTTGGACCAGTTATATTGGAGTGAAAAGGAGACAAAAGCAACGTAAATTAGCTTATTGGAGTGAAATATCAATAATACCAAAAGAAACTCCAAAGCTATAGAAGGATACAAAAGATTGAACGACCAAATATATGGTGGGAGGAACTTTTTCGGCCGTATAGTTCCCGTAGTATAGTATACGACCAAATAGTTTCACCCCGTGCAACTGGATCGGAGAGACGACATACAGAGCACCCATAAAGTGCCAAAAACCTCACCTCCGGAAGGGATCTGGAGGGGGAAGTTGACCTAGGGATCCATCTTCTACTTAAGAAGATCTGGGAGGCGAAGGCATCGATCTCCATCTTCATCAACCACTGCATCATCATCCTCATCATCATCTCCATCCATCCCATCTAGATCTTGTTGTAATTCTTACACTAGTTATGGATTTATACACGTAGTATTCATCGAGAATCGTTTCCATTACCATTTCCATGGTGTTGTTTGCCTTCATGTCTGAGTAGATCATTAGTTCTTGGGGAGATGGAGAAACCCTTGTATGTGATTGAGATGAAATAGAGATTACTTGTTGGTAGACGGACGGGTGGTATCACTTACTGTGACTATAAATTCGTTGTCATCCTTTACGTACTAACTTGGGGAATCAAGGAGAACTCATTAAGCCATGTCATGCCGCAAGAGAAATCCCTTAATACCAGGATAATATGATTGCTATTGTTTATCTGTCAGCTATGGTTATGAAGGATGATGTGAGCAGTGGTTGCTGCCTAATCGTCCATATATGGAGCTCCTCCCACATACATGCATATCATGAGAATATTTATTATAATAATCTTGAGAACTTAGTCTAAATTGCTAGCGGTGTATCCACCACTCCCCGAGGACGCCTTTTTCCATACTGCAGTTTCAATCTTTCTTATACACGCGATTACTACTTTCTGCATTAAGATTAACTTCACTTTACTTTATTGCTCTGCTCAATCAAAAACCCAAAAATAATTCTACTTTTCTTGCATCTCAGAATTTTTCTTTAAGTACTTCATTTAGTTTTAGTAAAAAGCATTTTTTGTCTTTCGCCTACTGTTCCCTGTGGGATCGATATATTTATTTCGAAACTAGCTACAAACGATTTGCGCACTTGCAGTCATCAACCTATTTTCTGGCACCGTTGCCGGGGAGCTTAGTGATATAAATCACTATATTTTTAGTTATTTACTTTTGTTGTACTAATATTTGATTTGTGTTGCAGGACCATAACAATGGACAACACCCGGCATTTAATGCAACTTGAGGCAGTAAGGAATATGGGTTCGCCCATGGATGCTTTTATAACTGTCAATAAAAGAATAAACCCTGATGGTATTGAGATCCATCCCTTATTATTTGAATTACTTAACTCTAAGAAGTGTGTAGGAACCAATGATGAAAGTCCATATGGACACTTACAATTCTTTGAAGATGTTTTTGGTTACTTTATATTTTATGATTGTGACCTTGATAAAGTTAAAATCCAGTTTTTTAGACAAACTCTCTCCAATAATGTTTGCAACTGGTATAGATCCTTTTGAGCAGAAGCACCAAGGACATGGACGAATTTGACAACCAATTTCCTGTCAAAATATTACTTAGAAATCAAAGCTCACAGGATGAGAGGTATTATTATTAGTTTCAAAAAAAATCGTGATGAGAGTTTATATGAAGGGTATCTAAGGTATAAAAGATATCTAGACAAATTCCCCCATCACCATTTGCGTGATTGGTTAATGACCCATACTTTCTATGGAGGGCTTAATAATAAAAATAGAACGATCCTAGATACCGCTTCTAATAGTATTTTTCTATCTTATACCTATGATGAAGCCTAGAAATTAATAATGAAAATGAAGGGAAAGTCTTAAAAATGAGGAGAGCAGTATGAATAGTTCTTCTGAATATGCTTGTGTTAACAACTTTCTTGTATATGAAAGGGCTTGTGCGATGATTAAAACCCTTGGTATTGATTCTTATTTAGTAAAGAAAAATATTGAGAATTATGCAGGGAATCTACAGGTACCTACGGAATGGGATCCTTATAAACCCCTTTAAGAAAATAAATGAGCAAGATAGAATGCGTCATTTGTAGAATTTTCCTCTAAACCTATTCAAGAGAATATTAAGAATAAGTGCAGGGAGGAAGAACACATAAGGAGAAGATCAAACAAACCAGATAAGAACCCCGATGCTACCAATGCAAATATTTTTATATTTAAGGATCTTGTGGAACCATGAATCATGGAGAATGAAGTGGTTATGCTAGACTTTGAAACTTCATACTTCATCATAGGTAAGATACTAGGTAGAGAAAATTTTAAACCTATGACTCCTATATATTATGGAGAAACTTTCTTATATGGAATTTGTGAGCCGATTTCCACTATAAATATTATGCCTTTATCACTTTATGAGGAACTTCGCTATAGTTTAAATAATCCAGATGTGGAATCGGTAGACACTACTATTAAACGAGGAAGTCAATTCGAGGCACAGTTGGCAGTTTTATTCATTCATTCTATGGTGGTTATCCAACTTACTAGTCATCTCAGATACAAGTCATATGATAACAGTAAACTTTAGTTATAGTTGTGTATGATCGAGATTTGTGCTCCAAGTCGTCCATAACCATGGACACAGCTTATCGAAAAGATTTAACACTGCAGGGGTGCACCAAAGTTTCCACACGCACCTACACCCTTGTTGTCAGATCAGGTAGGTACAAGATCACAAAACATACACCCAACGGTATGTCGACGGTGTTTCAGACACAACATTTCCCTGACCCAAAGCAAGTACATGGGGGCCACCCCACTAAGCTGTTGGAGATATGCCCAAGAGGCAATAATAAAGTGGTTATTATCATATCTTCGTACTTATGATAAATGTTTACATACCATGCTATAATTATATTAACCGGAAACATTAATACTTGTGTGGTTTGTAAACATAAAAGAGTCCCTAGTAAATCCTCTTGTTAAACTAGCTTATTGGTTAATATATGATCATGGTTTCCTGATCATGAACATTGAGATGTTATTAACAATAAGGTCATATCATTAGCAGAATGATGTGATGGACATACTCCTATAGTTAAGCGTAGCATAAGATCAATTCATTCAAATAGTTCACTTGCTATAAGATTTTCTAATACATAGTAACCTAATTCTTTCGACCATGAGATCATGATAATCACCATCACCGGAAGGATGCTTTGATGACATCAAACACCACACCGTAACTGGGTGGCTATAAAGGTGGCATTGAGTGTTTGGAAAGTATGTATTGAGGCACATGGATCAAGAGTGGGATTTGTCCATCCATATGACGGATAGATATATTCTAGGCCCTCTCGGTGGAATGTCATACAATTAGCTTGCAAGCATATGAATGGCTCACAAGGAATCACATATCACGGGAACGAGAAAAAAATACTTATCGGTAACGAGGTTGAACTAGGTACGCAGAGATACCGACGATCAGACCTCGGATAAGTAAAATATCTCGAGACAAAGGGAAATTGGTTTCGTATGTAATTGGTTCATTCGTTCACAAAGTAATCATAGAAATATGTGGGAGAAATATGAATTTCCAGATTCCTCTATTGGTTATTGATCGGAGAAGAGTCTCGATCATGTCTGCATAATTCACGAACCGTAGGGAGACACACTTAAGGATTCGATGTTGTTTAGTAGATATGGAATGTGAGTAAAGAGACTAAATGTTGTTCGGAGTCTCAGATGGGATCCGGGATATCATGAGGATATCCGGAATGGTCCAGAGAATAGGATTCATATAAGGAAAGTCAAATTTCCGAGTTCGGGAATGATTCCGGTGTTTTCACCGGAATGTTCTAGAAGGGTCTAGAAGATTCATCGATCCGGAAGGGGAAGGGTACATGGATTTGTCATGACAAAGTGTAATGGTTGCATCATGTCCTAGGTCACTTGGGTGGACACTTGGAAGAGAGAAATCAAACTCTAATTTGAAAGTCAAAAAGGCAGTTTGGAAAAGTCAAATTCCAACATGGTTTCCGAGTTAGGGAGGGTTTCCACCTGGGTTGGGAACACCCTTGGATGCCCCCCACCTATATAAGGAGGGGTGGGGGCGCACCCCAAGGTATCCCCCTTGCCCTAGGCGTCCAAGAAACCCTAGGTTGGCCGCCGCCCCCTCTCTAGTTGCGACCAATCTAGATCTCCTCTAAACTGGTACCGACTAGCTAAACTCTAGTTGCTAGCTACCTCTAAACCTTGGCCCTCTAAACCCTAGATTGTCGGGGCTCCCTCTACTCCACCATACTCCCTCCGTCTTAGGCGAAGCCCTGTGGGATCTCCCCTCTACTTCCAACACCACGCCGTCGTGCTGCCGAAATCGCGAGGAGAGAGCTACAACCTCCGCTGCCTGCTGGAACAAGGGAGAGGAAGGTCTTCATCGAGTACCGTACGTGTGACCGACTGCGGGAGCGCTGCCGGATCACGGCGCCGGAAGGATCGCCTACGCGATCTTGAGATCGAAAAGTGAACGACTACATCACGCACGAGAATCTGCTCTCGTTACCCGCTTTGGATCTTCGAGGGTTAGTACTCTATCGACTCGTTGCTACAATCTAGTAGATAGATCTTGGCTTGTGTGTGTCATGCGATCGAATTTTTTTGTTTTCCATGCTACTAACCCCTACAGTGGTATCAGAGCCGTGTCTATATGTAGATCTGTTGCACGAGTAGAACACAATGGTCATTATGGGCGTTGATGTTTTTGTTGTCGATTGCTTATTGTGTACTTTGCATCTTGCGGGATGGTGGGATGAAGCGGCCCATGCTAACCTTACATGACATCATTCATGAGACTTTCTCCATGCTTTACATACAACTTGTATTGCATAAGTGGCTTTGCGGGTGCCTGTTTCTCCCAACATAGTGAAGATTCAATTTACAACGGGTGATTGACAATACTAGTATCAACGTTGTGGTTCTTGTTCGTAAGTTAGAATGACACTTGATGAAAGCCCCAAACCACGTAAAACATGCAAAGAAAATTAGAGGCGTCTAACTTTGTTTTGTAGGGGTGTGCTGTGATGTGATATGGCCATGATTGTGATTATATATGATGTATGCAATGTTTGTTATTGTAAGTCGGCAATCGGCAGGAGCATTATGGTTGTCTTTTAATTTTGTTAAGACCCGCGTGTCTATTATTCAAAGTAGTTGTAATAGTTGATGCTGGTGAACGACAACCATGGAGTGGTGCCATTGACCTTTACGCCACACCGGTGATGATGGAGATCATGTTCGTGCTTGAAGATGGAGATCGGAAGCACCAGAAGAAAGTCCATATCATATCACATATTTTGAATTGCATGTGATGTTAATCCTTTTATGCATCTTGTATTGCTTAGTTTGCGACAGTAGCATTATAAGATGATCCCTCTCACAAAATATCAAGATATAAAGTGTTCATCCTTAGTAGGCACAGTTGCCAAGACTCGTTGTTTCGAAGCACCATGTGATGATCGGGTGTGTTAGATTCTGCGAGTGTATACAACGGGAGAAAGACAGATTTGCTCATGAGGAAGCTAAGGTTTGATCCTGACGAGCCTAGCATGTACAGACATGGTCTCGGAACACGGAATACCGAAAGGTAAAGCATGAGTCATATAGATGATATGATGAACATGATGATTGTTCGCCTTTGAAACTACATCATGTCACGTGATGATCGGACTTGGTGTAGTAGATTTGGTTCATGTAATCACTAAAACAATGTGAGGGATATTGTTTTGAGTGGGAGTTCAACAACAATATGATTAAAAGTTGAACACTATTTATCATAAATTAAATCAAAGTGAATTTGCATATTGTTGTAGTCATTGGCATCCGTTTACCACCTTGCGCTTAGTTATAATTGAGATAATAGAACTATAGAATTCTGGTTAGTTACTTTACGAACTGGTATCGTATTGTTTTGAAGTGTTAATCTAAAGTTTAAAAGTCCAATTGCAAACTTTCAGTAAGTTCCGGTTACTCCGTAAAGTATAATAATTGGTATTAAATTAAGAGTAACAATTCCAGTGTTAGTATATAAGTATCATGTTTATCTCCATGATTCTTGATATTCAAAAGAGTGTTTTAATATCAAGGTTATCTAGGAACATCATATGTGGAAGATATTGTGATATTTGAAACGATGTTTTGATTACAACACGATAGAGTGTAATATGGCAAAGTTTATGATCTAATATTTGATGGGAATTTTCAAAAGGTTGGAGACGCTAGTCGTCCTAATCCTCCAAAAGGTTTTGGAGAACAACATTATACTCGCAATTCACCGTTATAAGCTAAAGTAGCTTGATCATGAATAGTTCCATGATAAGGATGAATATTTGATGTATGTAAAATGTTTACTACACTAAAAGATTACTAAAGAATGGAATTTGAAAGAACACCAAACATTTGATGATGGTGATCTACTTCAAAGTGCAAGTCCAAAGATATTGGTATTTAACTATACACGCTTTGGACTATGTGTCATGTGTATGGCTCCACTATTGATGTTGATAGATTCTTTCAAACAGAAAAGGAAATACTGAAAGAGAATCTCAGAAATATATGGCAGAAAAGAAAAGACTAGAATTGTTCACCTTAGGTATATAGAGGATATACATGTTATGGCTATATTCTTTGCTTATTAAACAATGTGGTTCTAAAGTATTGGATACTGAATTTGTTGGTGTGAATCGTCATACGAAACAACACAATTCATGAACTACAATGGCCTAAGTAACTAGAAAAAGAATATGTGATGATGTTCATCGAGAACAAATAAAGGGTTGTTGTGTTGCTCATTAACATCAAAGTTTGCCTACAAGATTTGTTTTATCAGGTATTATGAGAACAAAATGGTTGTTCAAATAATTGTCGTAATCCATGAAATATGGATGATTTACAAATCTCGTTGGATAAATCACATCCATAAAACTATTGCTAAAAATGTCGAAAGACAATTGATAAGAAAGATCACTTAGGAAGTGACATCACCGTTTAAATTATATTGGAAAGAAAACATGAAGAAAATCCATGTGGATGGAATTTTGGAGTCTTTTGATTTTTGATCAAATGACGCTTGTGTAACTTTCCTAGAGATATTAAAACTTCATTAATAGGCCGAAGGGAACAAATGACTAGCTTATTGGAACTTGTACATATTGTTGTATGATGTCCATTATGTGTAGTCAAGAGCGATGGATTTCAACTTCATATAATTTCTCCAAAAATTTGAGTGAATATATGAATATTTACTTAATAAGGATGAAGTGTGAAACATTTGAAAAGTTCAAAGACATTCAAGATGAAGTGCAAAATCAATGTAACAAGAAAATAAAGAATTTATGATATGATCATAAAGGAAGATATTTGAGTTACAAGTTTAGCATAACACCTAAGAGTTGAGGAATCATTCCGCGGATTTGTGTTTCCCTAAACACCATATGAGTATGGAATAATCGAGATATGAAATTAAACCTTGTTGACATGGTAAGATCAAAGGTGTAATTCATAAAACTGCCATTATATTTTAAAGACTAAAAGCTTTAGAGACTACCGCTTTTCACTAAAAAGAGCTCCATCATGATCTGTTGAAATGACACCATATAAAATTATGGTTTGGGATAAAACCCAAGTTGTCCTTTCTTAAACATTGGTATGCTATGCATAAGTGAGATGTTTACTACCGAAGTCGGATGAACATGTCTTTGTATGTTATTTCGAATAATCATTGAGTATTCCTCCATAACACCGAAGACAAAAATGTTTGTCGCTTAGAATGTCAAGTTTCTTTGAGAAGGAATTTTCCGTGAAAAGTTAAGTGGGAGGACAATAGAACTGTGGTAAGGTTAAACTAACCTTAGCTATATGTGAAAAGTTGCGCAACGCCGAAAAGTGTTCTGGATGCAGCAACAATGCTCATGGCTCACGTGCCTCAAAGGTTGTGGTTACGGCGGTCTAAGTTCCTATTGAACCAAGTAGGTTGGGTAAACAATCAAATACCAAGATTTGAGGGTTGAATCATTATTTTACAATAATGAACGGTCTACATGCAAAGAAGCAATGATGGGCCCTGACTCCGTCAGATGTCTTTAAGCCATAGAATCTGTGATAGTTCCATACACGAGAAATCAACCTTTGAACTTGAAAGACCCTCGAGAAAGGTGTAAGACCTTACAGTCGTATTTGGATCTATAAAGAAATAGACATGGATGTTTCACATCTATGAAATAGTCAAAATGTTGCAAAGAGTTCACAACAATGTTCAAAGGTTGACTATGACAAGATTTGATCTTTCATAGAGATATTTAGTCTAGGCGGATTAATATAGCAACCACTATAAATAATTCTGTTATATGGTAGTTGAACAAACAAAACAAAGTTCTTTTAACAGAGTTGTTACCTAGGACGTGTACATAACACGATCCAAAGGGTTTTGTTAGTTTAAAGGATGCTAAAATCGTATGCAAACTTCAATGGTTGAAATAAGCATCACGGAGTTGGATTCTTCACCATGATGAAACTGTTAAAAGAGTTTAAATTCATCAGAGACGATGAAGATGCTTGTATTTGCAAGAAATTAAGTGGGAGAGCTAAGAAATATTTCTAATACATTATGTGGAAGACATATTGTTGATTGTAAATGATGTATCTTTTATTAACACATGTTACGAATTTCATCTCGATGAAAGACTTAGGCAAAACCCGAATATTTGGCATCAATATCTATATAGATAGATTGAGATGCTAATATGTTTGTGCCGAAAGTACATAGATGATATATTGAATGATTTTAATATGGAAATGACAAGAAAGGTTCTTGCCACACAGAAAGGATTAAATAGAAATTCAAGTGTATCGACACTTGATAAGTGAAACAAAGATTCAAGTATTTTAGATACTTGATGAATGAAATCACAAAGAGTATTTTTTCAATCATATTGTGATATGTACAAATCCAGATGTGTCATATGCTCTAAATGTTATGAGCATATACAAGAATGATTCATAAGATGATCATTGGATGTTAGTAAGGATATTCTTATGATCTTTTGGAAGAACTAAGCATATATTGTTTTTGTAGAGGTGCCAAATAGATGGTTAGTTCATTGTAAAAGTACTACATTGATACTAGTTTTGTCACAAAGTAGAAATTAAGTTTATCTCAATCTAAACTAAGGGTGGCACAATATAATAGAAAGTAAGTTCCATAATGGATTTGGATGAGTTCCAAAGTTAAGACATTGTGACAGACTACAACAAAAGGCTAAGTATATGACTGCTATTATAGCAGCAAAAGAGGGCATTTGTGTCAAGTAGTTTGTTATCAAACTAGGTGGAGTTCACAGCGGGATAGTACTATGAAGATATATTGTACGACAATATTTTCAACATGTTTTAACCCCAAGGAACTGAAGGTCTCACCAAAGGACCAAATTTATACAAAGCCATCTCATTAGAGAATGAGTGATGCGTAGAGACGCAAATACATGCAATTACACATGGAACTAAAAGTGTCGGATCCGGAGATAAGTTGACCACTAGCAATCGCGTAAATACAACACCGGAAAGCCATAGGTGTTGAATGCACAAAGGTTTGAAACTAGATTATTGACTCTAGTGCAAGTGGGAGACTGTTGGAGATATGCCCAAGAGGCAATAATAAAGTGGTTATTATCATATCTTCGTACTTATGATAAAATTTTACATACCACGCTATAATTATATTAACCGGAAACATTAATACTTGTGTGGTTTGTAAACATAAAAGAGTCCCTAGTAAAGCCTCTTGTTAAACTAGCTTGTTGGTTAATATATGATCATGGTTTCTTGATCATGAACATTGAGATATTATTACCAATAAGGTCATATCATTAGGATAATGATGTGATGGACATACTCCTATAGTTAAGCGTAGCATAAGATCAATTCATTCAAATAGTTCACTTGCTATGAGCTTTTCTGATACATAGTAACCTAATTCCTTCGACCATGAGATCATGCTAATCACCATCACCGGAAGGATGCTTTGATGACATCAAACACCACACCGTAACTGGGTGGCTATAAAGGTGGCATTGAGTGTTTGGAAAGTATGTGTTGAGGCACATGGATCAAGAGTGGGATTTGTCCATCCATATGACAGATAGATATATTCTAGACCCTCTCGGTGGAATGTCATCCAATTATCTTGCAAGCATGTGAATGGCTCACAAGGGATCACATATCATGGGAACGAGAAAAGAATACTTATCGGTAACGAGGTTGAACTAGGTATGCAGAGATACCGACGATCAGACCTCGGATAAGTTAAATATCGTGAGACAAAGGGAAATTGGTTTCGTATGTAAATGGTTCATTCGTTCGCAAAGTAATCATAGAAATATGTGGGAGCCATATGAATTTCTAGATTCCACTATTGGTTATTTATCAGAGAAGAGTCTCGATAATGTCTGCATAATTCACGAACCGTAGGGAGACACACTTAAGGATTTGATGTTGTTTAGTAGATATGGAATGTGAGTAAAGAGACTGAATTTTGTTCGGAGTCTCGGTTGGTATCCGGGATATCATGAGGAGATCCGGAATGGTCCAGAGAATAAGATTCATATAAGGAAAGTCAAATTTCAGAGTTCAGGAATGATTCCGGTGTTTTCACCGAAATGTTCTAGAAGGCTCTAGAAGGTTCATCGATCCGGAAGGGGAAGGGTACATGGATGTGTCATGACAAAGTGTAATGGTTGCATCATGTCCTAGGTCACTTGGCTGGACACTTGGAAGAGAGAAATCAAACTCTAATTTGAAAGTCAAAAAGGCAGTTTGAAAAAGTCAAATTCCAACATGGTTTCCGAGTTAGGGAGGATTTCTGAGTTAGGGAGGGTTTCCACCTGGGTTTGGAACACCCTTGGACGCCCCCCACCTATATAAGGAGGGGTGGGGGCGCCCCCCAAGGTATACCCCTTTCCCTAGGCACCTAAGAGACACTAGGTTGGACGCCGCCCCCCTCTCTAGTTGTGACCAATCTAGATCTCCTCTAAACCGCTACCGACTAGCTAAACTCTAGAGCTACCTCTAAACCTTGGCCCTCTAAACCCTATATTTCCGGGGCTCCCTCTACTCCACCATACTCGCTCCAGCTTAGGAGAAGCCCCGTGGGATCTCCCCTCTACTTCCGACACCACGCCGTCGTGCTGCCGGAATCGCGAGGAGAGAGCTACAACCTCCCCTGCCTGCTGGAACAAGGGAGAGGAAGGTCTTCATCAAGTACCGTATGTGTGACCGACTGTGGGAGGATCGCCTACGCGATCTTGAGATTGGAAAGTGAACGACTACATCACCCACGAGAATCTGCTGTCGTTAACTACTTTGGATCTTCGAGGGTTAGTACTCTATCGACTCGTTGCTACAATCTAGTAGATAGATCTTGGCTTGTGTGTATTCATGCGATAGAATTTTTTTGTTTTCCATGCTACGAACCCCTACATAAGCTACCCGCAACGAAGTCGGCCGTCTCCGATACGGACCCAGGGTGTGTGGCGACGACTGTAAACGACTGAGAACCCGAAAGTGTGACTGGGCTTGTCGATACAGCGAAAACGTGGCACGGGGTTCATATACAGTACATGCGCTCCACGCGCAATTATAATTAAATAAGTAAAACATGGCATGAGTATATGTTATATTAATAAAGCCCCAAACTAGGTTGTGGCCCCCAGTACAGTACTTTGAAATTAGGTACTAAATCGATGGGGTGCCTTCACACCCCACCTGTGGTTAGCGCGCTCGATCTCGGAACAAGTGTCAAGAACTCGGGGTCCTACGGGACACAAATGGGCGGTTAAAAACCAAATATTGTCTATTACCCACCGGTGCCTATGCATTATTTACCTACTTTCAATTTTAGTTATTAAACAGTCATTAAAGCCATGATAATCTCCACCATTAAGAATGTGCCAACCACCCAATAATGGTGGAACATCAATGACGCGAAGCAGCACCTGAACAAGCAACTACGACTCGCAAGGCCAACTACCTACCCAACAACAGGTAATAGGACGTGTCCAAGGCAATATAATGGCTGCAAGGGATATTTTGGGTATGAAAACTAGAACATCGCAACACAGATAGCAATAGATCAATAGGAGGAAATAAAGACTATAAAAGTACGATAGGTAGAAAGGGGGAGAATGCTCGCCTCGAAAACATTGCCGAAGTTTCATAACCGAAGAACTTGTCGAAGCTCACAACATCTCATCGCTCTATCCGGGAAAAAGCAAAACAGTAAAAGAAACAAGCGATGCAGCAATTACAACTAATACAGAAGAATCGGCATGATCATGATATGATGCATGACAAGGCGATTTAATGATGCAAACTATGTTGAAAATGTATTAGGGGCATATCACATTGATGATATAGAATGCGTGAGGCATTATTAATAAGAAACAATTAGTTGCCAATTTTATTTATCATGTTTTCCTTCCATAAAAAGTACTGATTATGAAACTGCTCTTAATGCATGATGCAAAATATCACATGGATATCATGGGTGGAGAGATCTCGTCGCGCTGATCGATTTAGACATATCATTTGTCAAATTCAGAGTTACAGATTTAAAGTTATGAATTTATTAAGAAAAGGCATTTATTAACAATTAAATTATTTCGAAATTTTAAATTGTTCAAAAGATATTATAAGTAGCATAAACAGATTCCTCACGTTTTTCTGATTCAAAAACATGTATTACTCAAATTATTTGGATCTATGAATTTAAAACAATATTAAAGTCAATTATATTAAAAAGGGGTCAAAGTCAATTGACTACATAGAGTCAACCCTATTCAAGTTTGAGTTTAGATATGAATTCACATTTGAAAAACATTTATATTTTATTTTGGAAGTTTCTTCAAATTCAAAATATTTAGATAGATATGAATTTATTTGGTATGAATCATTTACTGAAATTTTATTTGATTTAAAAATGTTCTAGCAAACTTTGTTACTCAAGTGAGAGGTACCCACTGCTACCGACTGGTGGGGACAGAGGAAGAAGGGGCCACAGGGCATGCGGCCAGCTGGGTGATGACAAGTGGCCAGGCTGGTGGCTAGGGGTTGAGACCGGCGAAGAAGAGGGGCCTAAGTGAAGATTGGCAAGATCTGATCAGAACAATCGGGTGATCTGGTACCCAAATGTGCTAGATGAAACGATATTGGACGGAAGATCGAGAGGGCTCCGTTGGGAATTGGGTAACGCAGAAAAGGAGAAAAATGGAGAGGGGACGAGTAGCTTCAACTTTGTTAATTGCACAAACGCGAAAAACTGGCTGGAAGGAGTAGATCTAGGGCAGTTTTTTATTGGTGTAAACATAGACGAAACTGATGGCATAGGACAGAAACAGGAGGCGTGTCTGGTTGAATTTCGTCAGGTTTCCGTGAGATGCCGCAAGCTTCTGAAGATGGTGACGGCCGCTGTAGTGCTCCTTTAGGGTCAAGCTCGGGCTTGATGGAAAAGAGGGGATATATGAATGGCTTGAATATGATTTTACTTGCACTTGATGATAGCAATAGGAGTCTTCCACACCATTGGCATTAATAGAACATACAAAGATAATTTGATCAATATGTGGTAGGTCAATGGTTTGATTTACAAAAAGGAGAGATTATCTAACTAATTAAGATGAAAAATAAAAACCTTGAACAAAGGAGAAATTATAAGTTCTATCAAATAGAGTGAGAACAAGTTGAGGTAGAATACTCAAGGTATAAAGATGCTTCTTATATATTTGGAATTTGGTAATTGAGATCGTTAAACTTTGAATTCCTACATGAACTGGAATATATGGCTAGCTCCTTTTCACATCACTTAAACAAAAGTGTGAGCACGAATATATATAGAGAAAGAATAAAAAGAGGGACTGTGCAAAGAGCAAATAGGCTTATACCATTATATTGTAGTAAGACAAAGAAACGTTTGAGATTTCGAATCCCAAGTGAATATGTTAATCCTGAAAACACTTGGGACTACCTCACTAACTTATTCGGTTGAACCAAATACTTTTACATCATGTTGAGAATAATATTTTGTGAACTGTTAATTTCTAAGGTGTGGAAGCCTACTAATATTATTCGGATGGTTCGAGTAAGGTACTATTCATGAACTTCTTTATATGTATCCTTTATGATAAACACATGCTGCAACTTCCACATTTATTTTGTCGACTCAGCTTCATGAAATTGAGGATCACATCCATTAAGCTAAACTTGCTCAGGACGATCAAGAGTCTAATCTTGGGGAAGTTGATGAGTGCATATTTGCATCATGTTTTAGATTATTATTGCATTGTAGATGTAGGATCTTGGTATTTTACGGTGTTCGCACGCACCTTTTATGTTTATTTTCACCAGGATCAGGACAGATGATGGATCCTATTGGCACAATTATTGGAACAGTTATATTGGAGTGAAAAGGAGCCAAAAACGATTTAAATCGCTTATTTGGGAAATATCAATAATACTAGAAGAAACCCCGAAGTGATTGAAGGATACAGAAGAGTTAATGAGCAACTATATGGCGGGAGGAACTTTTCCGGCCATATATATAGTTCTCGTCGTATAGTTAGCGTCGACAACGCCTCCTCAAATAGTTTCACCCCGTGCAACTAGATCGGAGAGACGACATACAGAACACCTAGACATCGCCAAAAACCTCACCTCCGGAAGGGATCTTGAGGAGGAACTTGCCCTAGGGATCCATCTTTGCCCTAAGCAGATCTAGGAGGCCAAGGCATCGATATCCATCTTCATTAACCACTGCATCATTATCCTCATCGTCATATCCACCCATCCCATCTAGATCGTGTTGTAATTCTGGCACTAGTTGTGGATTTATACAAGTACTATTCATCGATAATCATTTCCATTATCATTGCCATGATGCTGTTAGCCTCCATGTGTGAGTAGATCATTAGTTCTTGGGGAGATGGAGAAACCCTAGTATTTGATTGAGATGAAATAGAGATTATTATGTTATACATCATTATATGTACGTGTTAATTGTCTTCATCTTGATGTTGGGAGTTGTGCACCTCCTTAATATTTTCCTCTTATGGGGACTTGATGAAGGGGATTACTTGTTGGTAGTCGGAGTGGTGGTAGAACTTATTGTGACTATAAAGTCGGTGTCATTCTTTACGTACTAACTTGGGGAAGCAAGGAGAACTCATTAAGCCATATCCATGCCGCGGGAGAAATCCCTTAATAGTGGGATACTATGATTGATATCGTTTATCTGTCGGCTGTGGTTATGAAGGATGACATGAGCAGTGAATGCTTCCTAATCGTCCATATATGGAGATCCTCCCACATACATGCATATCATGAGAATATTCATTATAATAATCTTGATCAGTTAGTCTAAATTGCTAGCGGTGTATCCACCACTCCCCGAGGACGCCTTTTTCCTTATTGAAGTTTCAATCTTTCTTACACACATGATTACTACTTTCTGCATTAAGTTTTACTTCACTTTACTTTATTGCTTCGCTCAACCAAAAACCCCAAAAAAATTCTACTTTTCTTGCATCTTAGAATTATTCCTTAAGTACTTCGTTTAGTTTTAATTAAAAGCATTTTAGTCTTTCGCCTAATACTCCCTGTGGGATCGATATCTTTATTTTGAAACTAGCTACAAACGATCTATGCACTTGCATCCATCAGTGCCCCGAGCCGACTTTATGATCCTCGGATCGAGACTGGTTTACAAAATGTACTCCAGATGCACAAAAGATCTTTTTCGGGTGCCTATTTTTCTACAATAGTCAAGAGAAATTTTGCACTTTGGGATTTTGTGAATTTGGTAAATTCCAAACGGGCCACACGCGTATTGACGAAGTCTAGTGAAGCTATTGTAGTATTTATAGTGCAATGGGGACACATCCCGGATAAGTTAGAAAGCAAGATGATCAATGATGATGATTTCTTACCACGTAGGTAAAGAATGGTTCTCTTCGTCACCATAGAGCTCCATAAGTTAGCAAAGTGTGTTAGAGGCTTCTAACTTGTTTTTGCAGGATGTGATGTGATGTATAAGATGTGTTATGTTGTAATCTTGTAGGGCATGAGTGGAAGGAGCCATGATGATTGTCATATTATTATTGTAATATCCATAGTTGTTTTTACTTTATAAGCTAGAGTATCAATAGTTGTAAAAGCAAGACTTGGCGATGACAATCAAGCAACAATGGACCTCAATGCTATGCCCAAGGCACGTGGACAAGTACATGGTGCTAGAAGACGTTAATGATGGATATCGTTGATGCAAAGTGCTATACCATATCACTATATGAATTGCATGTGATGTTACTCCTTTATGCACTTTATTTGTTGCGTGGTAGTCGTAATAAATAGGGTGATGTCTCACTTAAAAATTATCAAGTAATCATGTGTGCTCCCTAAATTAGGCACCACATAACATGGGCTTTGAACTGGTGTGGGTCATGTAATATGTGTGCACCTAGCAACGTTCATAATGTGGGTGCAAAACTGTCGCACTTCTAGTATACTAAGTATCACTTGACATACTACCTAGAACGTCTAGAGTATGGAACATAAGAATAGAAAGATTAATAAGAGTCATATGTTGATATGATTGGTATGATTACCTACCGGTTTTATTTCTTGGTGCGCGATGTGACATTGGTGCCAGGAAAATAAGTTCATGGATCTTAAATCACTAAGTATCAATCATGAGAGATATTGATTTTAGTGGGAGCTACAAAATAATTCTGTTTTTAATTTTAGTGACAATTAAAGATTGAGTCCTATTGCAAAAATTTGGTAAACCCTCCTTTGCTCCATGCAATTTGGGCAAAGATCAATGGTTCCAATTAGTATCTACATCATGCTTACCTATGTGAAACTTGATCTTAAAAAGATGTTTTGAGAATCTAAGTGTTCCAGGAACTGAAAAGATTGTTTCAAAAATAAGCAAGGAGTGAAAGATATTTTGTATCTAAAACTTTGTTTTGTTGCAAGATGATTGAGAATTATTCAAGTTCTACATGTGCTCATATTGTATGAGTGTATGCAAAGATTGAAGATGCTAGGCGCCTAAATCAATCAAAAGTTGAAGCAGTTGTCTTGTTTCCATATCCCTCCTATCAAGATATAGTATCTGCATCATGAAGTAGTCATGATGGGATGGATAAAAAGGAATGGGTAAATTGTTTACTATACTTAAAAATTGATAAAAGTTGAATTCAGAGAAACACTAGTCATGTGATGATGGTGAATAAAACATCAACTTCAAAAGTGTCAATCCAAGGTTGCTAGTACTTGACTAACACGCCTAGGATCATTGTGCCAATATAGCTAGCACCACTATTGATGTTTATACTTATTCTACAACAAAGTGAAAAAACTAAAAGGAAAATTGCAAAATTATATGGCAGAAAAAGAAAGTCTAGAAATGTCTAGCTAAGGAGTATATAGATGATATACAAGTTATGGATGTATTATTGCTAGTTATCAATGTAATTATTGGGTATTGGATACCAGACTGGTTGTTATGAAATGTCATACAAAGAAACACAATGCAAGAACTACAATGGCCTACGTAACTAGCAAAAGGATGTGGTGATGATGCATTCCAAGAACAAAACAAATTGTTATTGTGTTTGTCGTCGGCATCTTACCTAGACTATGAGATTTATGAAAAAAAGCTTAGTAGTTGTTAGATAGGTCCGGATTTATAAGAACAATGGTTGTTCAGCTTGAAGTTGTGATCCATAGTGTATGGATTAGTTATTATAAATCTTGATGGTGATACACACATCATAACACTGACGCTAAATGTCATAAGACAATGATTGAATTTCACTTAATTGTGATGCAACCGTTTAGGTCATATTATAAAGAAACACATGAAGAAAATCCATGCTTATGGACTTTTGGAGTGATTTGATTTTGAATCAATTGACACTTGTGAGACTTATCTAAAAGACCAAAACTCCTTTCATAGGCCAATAATGAATGGACGACTAACTTGTTGGATATCATACATGTTGATGCGTGTAGTCCATTATGTGTAGACGCGCGTGGAGGATTCTTCTACTCCATATACTTTCATCGATGATTTGAGTGGATATATATGGGTATATCTATTTGATGAGAAACAGGTATAAGACATTTGAAAAGTGTTCAAAGTGTTTTGGCATGAAGTGTAAAATCATCGAAATAAGAAAATCAAGAGTCTATGTTGGATCGTAGATGATAAATATTTGAGTTACAAGTTTAGCAAGCATCTAAGAGTTGTGGAATTGTTCCGCAACTTGCACCTCTTGAAACAGCATAAGAGTGTGGAGTGTTCTTGAGATGTAATCAAACCTTGTTTCATATGGTTGGATCTATAATGAAACAAATAAAATTGTTGTCGTATTTTGTGGATTATGCTTTAGAGACTACTGCTTTACACTCAATAGTGTGCCATCATAATCCATTGAAATGAAACCATATGCGTTATGACATGGGATCAAACCTAAGATGTATTTTCTTAAACTTTGGTATGCTAGGCATATGTAAATTGTTTACAAACCAAAATAGGATAATGTGTCTTTGTAGATTATCCCTTGGTAACATCTAGGGATTACTTCTACCTTAAAAGCAAAATACAAAAGTGTCTGTCACCAAGTACAGCATATTTCTCGAGAAAGAAGTTCCTCACGCAAGTTTTTGAGTGGGAGGACAATAGAACTTGATGAGCTTATTGAATCTGAGCAAGATGAGAAAAGTATTACAGAACCACAAAGTATTCCAAAGATGGCTATGGTGCTTGAGGCTCCTGCGCCTACAAAATATTTTAGTCCCGGAAATCAAAGTTCCTATTGAACAAAATTGGTTAGGTATATTTTGTACTCAAATTGTAGGATTTGAGGACGAAACAATATTGTTGGACAATGATGAACCAACTACAAAGAAGCAATGATGGGCCCTGAGTCCGTTAAATGGGCTAGACGCCATAAAATCTAGTATAGTATCCATGTATGAAAATCAAAATTTGATACTTGGTAGACCCCCTGGAAGGCATTAAGCATATCAAACATAAATGGATCTATAAGAGATTGATGTGGATGTTCACATCCTGTGAGACCCTGGCGCATGGATCAATAGGATTGATAGGAAACCCATACCAACAAGTTGCAACTTCTTTTCCAGAAGCTCATTCGAAAAGAACTCTAAGGCTAAGCGTGCTTGGCCTAGAGCAATTCTAGGATGGGTGACCGATCGGGAAGTGGGTAACCGGGTGCGCACGAGTGAGCACAAAGTACGCAGAAAAGACTAGTGTTGGTCTGTGGGGTTAGTGTAGAGATCCTAATGAGCTGCCAGAAGTGACAGTTGTAGGTCCGGAGTGACCGGGGGTGTTACAAGTGGTATCAGAGCCGACCCTCGCGGTTACATGGGCGTGTGCGGGTCAATGGAGGACATGTGTAGCATGGCACGTGTGGCCCGGAGTGGACACGGCATGGCAGTGTGCCTGCACTGGACGCACAGACGTGTGCCAAGAGGGGTCATTCCTGGCTTGTGGTTGATCGACGAGGACGTCGATCTTCTAAGGGTGGGTGTATGTGAGACCCTGGCGCATGGCTCAATAGGATTGATAGGAAACCCATACCAACAAGTTGCAACTTCTTTTCCGAAAGTTCATTCAAAAAGAACTCTAAGGTTAAGCGTGCTTGGCCTATAGCAATTCTAGGATGGGTGACCGACCGGAAAGTGGGTAACCGGGTGCGCACGAGTGGGGACAAAGTGCGCAGAAAAGACTAGTGTTGGTCTGTGGTGTTAGTGTAGAGATCCTATTGAGCTGCCAGAAGTGACAGCCGTCGGTCCGGAGTGACCGGGGGTGTTACACATCCATAGAAGCTCGACTTGTCCAAAAGTAGTTTATGACAAATTTCAATGAGTTGACTGTGCTAAGATTGGATCTTCCGTAGCAATTCTTAGGTCTACTGGGATTATTCTAGTAACCAGTACATATTCACAACATATGGTAGTTGAATTACAAAACAAAGTTTCTTTCAAGGAGTCTTAACCTAGGACGTGTATTGACACTAACGAAGGTTTTGTTAGTTCAAAGGATGCTAGAAATGGGTGCAGACTTCATTGGTAGGAGTTGGCATCAAGGAGTTGGAATCTTCACTTTGATGAAACTGAAAGATTTGGTTTCATAAAGAACTGTGAAGATGTTTGTATGTTTACAAGAAATTAAGTGGGAGCGCTAAGACATATTTCTAATACTTTATGTGGAATACATATCGTTGATTGGAAATGATGTATCTTTTCTTGACACAAGTAAGATTTCACTAAATTAGATGTTTGTGAAAGTCTGAGGAAAAACAAGAATATTGGGAATCAATATATATATATATAGATAGATAGATTGAGGCGCATAATACAGTTATGCCAAAGTACATAGATGAAATACTGAATTGGTTAAATATGGAGAGGACAAGAAAGAGTTCTTGCTGCATGGAAGAGGTTGAAGCAAGAATCAAGTGTTTTAACACTTGATGAGTAAAATAGCATGAACAATTATATCACTCATGTACACCATGATTTGTACATAACCAGATATGTATTATGCTGTAAAATGTTATGGGCATATAGCAGAGTGATACGTATGATGATCACATGACAATAGTAAGTATATTCTTATGTACTTTAGAAGGACAAAGAATATGTTTGTACGCATAAGTGACAAACGGTTTGTTATAAGGTGTTACATTGATACTCGGGTTGTTACATATACAAATAACTTTTATCTCAATTAGGATATCGGAATTATGAAAGGAATATGCCCGAGAGGAAATAATAAAGTGGTTATTATTTTATTTCATGTTTATATAAATTTTTATTTTTCATGCTACAATTTTATTGTGGCACCCCGGATTTACGGTCCAAGAATACCCGTTATGCATACAATTCATGTTCCCATGATCAGTGAGCCGTGAGCATAACCGACTAGTATCATTACAACATCCATAAAGGAACGAGTACAAAAACTTACAAAGTGGCCATTATGGCGAATACAACACAGATAGCGGAAGTCTTTAGCGCAGAGCCCGTGCCTTAACCTATTTTTGGTGCAAAACAGGGTCTGCATGTTAGGAAAAAAATGATTGCCTCTATGAAAATTTAGATCTGAGTAGTTTGATTCATTTTCCATTTTCACTTTGAATTAAACCAAACCACTAATATTCAGATCTAGAAAAATAATAAAAGGAGAGGGGGGTTATCGGGCTGGATCTGGAGGGCAACAGGCCGCACAGAGGTAGGACGGCCCAACTATGCTGGGTGTGCGCGGGCGGTGCACAACCAGCCGCGGCCTACCGACTGTCCTGCCCGCAGGGACCAGGTCGAAGGGGTACTGGGGCGCCCTAGCCGTTCGATCTGAAAGGAGATCGGCGGCTGGAGGGTTGTCGTCCCTGCGAGGAGGGGTGGCGCCGAGCAGAAACCCTAGACGGCGTTCGGTTTGGGCAGGGAGCTCACCAAAGGGCACGCCGGCGGATGGGGAAGTGCTGGGGCAACGTGGTGGTTCTTGGCGAGCCTAGGAAGGGGCGGCATGCCTGGTTTCATCGTCTGGAGGGTGCCCGCGCCGGAGCAACCGAGAGGATCCCGCCAGAGCTGGCCGGTGCAGCTTCGGTGATGCCTGCATGTCAACAAGAGCATTACCCAGAGCATTAGTGAGAGTAGGGGAGCTGGGTAGGGTGACATGCAGAGAGGAAGAGAGAGAGGGGAGCTCGGGGCTCGGTTTCTTTTCCATAGCCGAACCTTGCCTCTCCCTGCTCTCGGGCAATGTTGAGCAGGGGAGAGGGAGATGAGGTGCTGGGGAGGTGAGTGGGAGTGGATGGGGGCAAATGAGCTGAAGGGAGGGTCCTGGGTGGCTTTTGGGCATTATAAACCAAGAGGGTCGATCCATGGTGTACCAAGCTCATTTGTGAGCTAGGGCTGGATCCAGGGGCTTCCCATTGGTGGCCAGAGGTGGTGGGGAGGGTGTGGGGTGTTCTTAGAGTCGTGCATAGAGCATAGAAGGAGGGGGTGCTATAATGAGTAAAGAAATATATGGACAAGACATTTCCTTTGTATCTCTCTTATACAACCATGTGGTACAAGAGGGTGTGGGGCATGTTATAGTGCTGGTCGACCAGGGGAGAGTGATGAGGCTAGGGAGAAGTGCTGGAGAAGATTTGAGCTGGTTTGGGTTTGATTTGAATAAACTTTGCTTGATTTGCAAAATGTTGATCATTTTGAGTCTTGTAAAGGAAGTTGCAAAAGTTTAATTGGACCAAGTGTGGAAATGGTACTGGTAGGTGGAGTATGTCAAGTAATATCTCCAAGAATTAAATGGGATTTTTCTCATGTTTATAATTCCATTTAAGTGCACTTATTCAAAAAGTGCCGAAATAGGTTTTGGAAGCTAAGATGGTATTTTTACATTGGATAGTCTTGGTTTTTGATATTATATGGTCCTAAATACCATAAAACACATTGGAGAATTTTATTGGGATTTATTGAGGTGTAAAAGTATTTTTGGAGAATTATTTCTTGTTTCGACCATTTAAGAAAAAGGGCAAAAATAAATAATAAAGAATCTCAAAAATATTTATATTTGAGTTTGAAAGATGGGATATGATATATAGGCATCAAATGTGCCTTGATTTGGCAAGGTGATTTGGAGAAAAGTAAACTTGCCATTAAAGACAAGGATTTTGAGAGTTTGGTAAGTAGAGGAAATTAAATAATTGGGAGAAATATTTGGGGATGCTTATATCCAAGTTAGATGATGTAAACTTGATGTAGGCATCAAGTTCAACCTTGTTTTGAAGAAAAGTGGTGAAAAGGAGGGAAACTTGATTTTGGAGGATCTAGGGTTTAGTTAATTTGATGCCACCTAAACGGGGTTGGGTTAGGGAGCTCAGAGCTCACCTTGGTACAAGGGGTATATGGATGGATAGAACATGTCATATATATGATCATGGAAGCCAGAGTTTGGCTTAGTTGGATTTGGGGTGGTCATAATGAGATGGCAAACTTTGTTGAAAATAAGTCTACCATAACGGATACATCTGGTAGCCTCCTAAACCATGTGGGTTTAAGAAGCACAAGGCTCCAATGGAAATAAGCGAAGTGGGGAGTGATAGGCCATGATTAGTAGATCATAAACAGCCAGTGATTTGGTAAAGTGGAGGTGGCATATGGATGTGAGCTTCTCCCAAAGTAGGCAAGATGATAAGATTTGCATAAAATATTATTATCTTGACTACAAAACCATCATGGATGAGTGGGAATTAGAATGGATTAACCAAGGGCAAGAGTGGTCTTTGGTAGTACTAAAGATGTGCTAAAATATGGTTCCAGTACATTATCAATAATGAACATAGGTTGGAAGAGGTAGGGATCCGAAGATTGAATCTAGATAAGAAATCCAGACTTAGCCATTTTGGCAGATTTGGTGATTTTTACTAGAGTGCAAGTGTGGATGATTTTGAGAGGATGGTAAGGGTCTATCCTATCCATCAAGTGGTTGATGTCGAGGCATATATTGAAGAGAGGTGATCCACACTTGGATTGGGTCTCCACTAGGTTGGAAACCATCAAGAGGGATTATCCCTGGATAGAGATAAGCATGAGATGATCACTTGAGTGCCTTGGGAGGGATCCAGACTTGGATGCTTGCTTTGATATTGATGATACAAGAATGGGTTGAGTCCTAAGGGATGAGATACTATATTAGCTCACTCTAGTTCCTAAGCAAACAATGCAAATAGAAGATCAAGGCAATTCATCTTTTTATTATCTAACTACTACTAGGGTTACCATCAAGCCTAGCTTGAGGTAAGGAGGGGTATTTTGGAAAGGGGTTTTGCTTTGAAGTAAGATAATTACAATTTTGGTATCTCTACCAAGATTTGGATGAAAAGGTTTTAATAGAGGTTTTTGGAAAACCTAGAGATAAGAGTAGTTGAAGGTTCCGTCTTGAAAACATAAGGAGAGTATATGTATGTCTCCATAGTTTTGTTAATAGATACTAGTAAAGTATTTGGTTGTGTCAAAGTCATCTTGGCTCAGGTTTTTTAAATGCCAGAACATTTGAGAATATGAAAGATGAGCCAAGACATCTCTTTTGTAAAATAGATTTTGTAAATTAGTGTTGAGATGAGGAGTATACAACTAGTACACAAACAGTTGCTTGAGCACAAGAAAACAATTAAGCACTCAATGCAATAATTTTTTTTTGTTCCCCCTGATTTTGGCCTTTTGGACATTAAATCAGGGTTGCTGAAACTAGGGTGTTATAGACCTTTCCCCTTTAAAATAATCTCGTCCCGTGATTAGGGAGGAGTAGGGTTGGGGTGATAACATCTTCTTAACAATTTCAGCGGTAGACATTTTTTAGGTGCTAATAAGTTTTGCAAAGACCCAACATGGTTAGTCACGGGTAGGAGCTGAGGGTTTCGGGTTTGGGGCGTTTAGATTAAGCGAGTGGAAAAGACACAGTCTTTTCTCCTTAGGACAAGTCTAGGTAGGTTTAGCGTCGACGGGGTACATCCTTCTTGAGGCGAGACAGCGGGTTGATTCTTCTTTGCTTCTTCGCCTCGGGATTGACTTTTATTTCTCTAGGGTCTTGATGCACCAGAGGGGTTGGCTTGACGGGCGAACTTGGAGTGGAGTACCTTCCGATTATGGAGAACCACCGATTGTCGTGCTTCTTGCAGGGTCGATGCTTTAGGGTTGGAGGGGTGGTTATCATTTAACGGTAACTAGGGGTCGACTCCAAGGGTCGGTTTTGTTTTGGGCAGGTAAGATGCAGTCTTCCCCCCTCCCCGTAGAGAGAAACTATGGGGGTTTGGTGGAGTTTCCAACTTTCTTGTTTGGATTCGTATGCGGATGTCGGGGTAAGGCGCTACACCTTTCCTTCGGGGTGGTCAACTTCTGTCGACGTCGTCGGAACCGCTTTATGAGTTAGAAGGTCTATCCAAAAGGGCGTCTTCTAGCTTCTGGGTAGTTAGTTCTGAGCGGTTTATGGGTCCGACGGGTTGGAGGATGCCCTGTGAGTTTTGGCAGTCTTGGAAATGAGGTCGTTTGGAATGGGGTTGTTCCGGGTTTGGTATGATGCAACTTCGTTGGTAAAACATGCAAAGAAGGATATCATGCTGGCATAACATCCATACATTTAGCAGGTTCGAGCCGGTCGGTGGCGGAGGTGCTTAAGGGTTACAAAAAAGGTCTGTGCGGCAGGGCGGCAAGGCACTTAGGGTTTTACCAAACAGGTCTTGGGGCGATACATAGATACTATGCTAGGCTAGTTGCCACTTGTAGACGATCCAGGAGAATCCTCTTTGGCTTCATCTTCGCCTTCAAGGAGATTTGTGGAGGATCCTTGTATATCTTGGGGTGGCTTGAACCTCTTGAGATACTGCCGAGCGGTAACACACTTATTTCTTCCTGAGAGGATGCGGCTTCCAGAGGCTTCTTCCGGTTCCTTGATCAGGGTTTGATTCGTTTGCTGGACTTCTAGAGATTCTTTGTGATGCATGATAGCTTGCACATGATGAAGTTCCATTTCGGTGCAGCGGTACTCATTGACAACTGCGGTGAGAAGCTCATTTCCCACATAGCTATAACGGGCTTGCATCTGCAGGGCGGGGTAGGTCAAGCGAGGATTTTGGGATTGTCCGGATGAATCCACGTTTCCTTTGATGGGTAGGTAGAAGGTTGTGGGTTGCCTCATTTCAGGAAGGACATCCCTAATGCGAAATAGTGCTTCTCTTGCGGCGATATTTAGAGCCAGCACTGGGGTTGTCATGCGAAATCCCGTGGCACGAATGGGTTCTCCTAGTACTCCATACTTTGGTTGAATGATCACTTGACCCAGATATAGTCCGGTCTCCAGTCCTTTGTGGAGATTGTAGGTGGGAGGTTGGGTGTATCCGCAAGGCTGCAGGGAATCCCATAGGAGCACGGGGAATCCTGCGCTTAGCCATGTTTCATCAACGGGATCCATCTGCATAGAGGAGGGTTTGTGGTTCATGGGTGAGATAAAACAGATAGGTGCAGATTTATCGGGGTACACAGTTATTTCTAAACATCGTCCTGGCTTGGTCTTCTTCGGACGACCATCACAGTCGAGAGTAGGCGATTCGCTGGAGTTGAGTGGAAAGACGCAGTCTTTCCACCTTAGGGCTTTACTTGGGGTTGTCGATGTTTTCTTAGGTGGCCATCCTGCTGAGGAGAGGTTTACGACCATGGGGTTGCGAAGGTTAGCGTCGGGGCACGTCAGCAAGGTGGTAAAAGTTTCGGGATCGGATGATCCAAGACAGACAGGCAAACACATTCCAAGCATCAAACACGCACATGACAATCAACGAGGCATACCATAAGTACTAAGGGGTGACTACACGCCATAGAGGGAATCCTATTTTATGGATGCTAATCCTAAGTACGGACATTACGGAGATTCTAACTGTTGTCTTGCCGTAATTTGTCATCGGGGCCGTACTTGATTGATTTTGGGGGGGGGGTGTGAAGGACTCCGTTGGTAGGGCGATCTTGTAGTGTCTTTCATCGTGGGTAGCTCCTTTGGTTTGCTCGTCTTGGTGCTACTACATTCCGGGATCTCCGTCTTCATAGTCTCCAATTCAGACTTTGTTTCTGAAAACGGAACATTGGAAGTAGACGAGATGTAGAGTAATGCATTTTCAAAGTTTTTAAGTAACAAAAGATGAGGTAAGAATCCTTTCGAAAAGCTTTTGAGAAATAGTTTTTGAAAGCCGGTGTTTTCAGAAATAGGGGTATTCCTGTCGAATGTCCGGTGAGTGCGGACCTATGCATGGCCCTTTTCGGGTCCCCCTCCGGAGGTGGGTGAGCCGCGAGATACGCAGTGGCTGCCATGATCGCAGCTTGCGGCGTTTTCGGGATGATGTTGCCGTCGGCATCCATATCCATGAACGATGTGTGGAGAGTTCGGGTCACGTCACGCCGCTCCTTGGGATCCATGTTTTCCACCTGAGAGCGGTGCTTGTTTCCCTGGTTTCCGTTTGTGCTAGAGCCGGGTGCCATGGCGGAGAGCGCAGCTCGTCGCACGCTGGACTCGGAGGGTGCTTGTTTGCGTTTGTCGAGCGTCTCCTGCATCTTGACTTGTTTCTTGTGCTCCTCGATGAGGAGGTAGTGGTATGCCATCAGTAGTTCACGTGAGGCGTCTGCAGGTAAGACGATGTCGCCTGCGACGGCACGACGCGCCTGGACCCATCCTTCTTTGCTAAGTTGGATGACGTGGCCGTTGTTTTCCCTGTTGGGTGGGGTGGACTGGCTTCTTCTGTTTTTGCCGTTTCCGCCGTTTCGGTTGGGCGGCGGGTTAGGTGTTTCCTCGTCGGCTTGGATGACTGCGGCACATAGATAGCGCTCGCAGATTGGTCGGCTGCTGCCGCAGCTTTCGGATCCGGAACCGTAGGTCCCTTCATCCGAAGGTGGATCACATAGATCGGAGTTACAGCTGCTGCTGTCGTAAAACTCATCTGCTGATGGTGACATGCGTAGCACAGGGTGTGGAGCCCACGAGGCGGGCCTGATTAACGGCACGGACACCCGCTCAGGAAGGCGGAGGGTGCCAGTTTGTCACACCTGGAAGCAGAAGCTCCCGAACAAAATTTCGAGTCCGTCGCCTATGGGCTCGAAATCCTTCATGGTGGCCGGCGAGTGGGCGGTGAAGTCGAAAGCGCCGAAGAGGAGGTGATTCTCCGTCGCCACGGAGTTGTAGATCGATCGGGTCGGGACCGTCACGATCGCACAATCAGCAGCCCCGATTCCCACAGACGGCGCCAATTGACGAGGTTTAATCTCGTCAATGCCCATTGTTATGGACTTGGGTTTTGGAGAAGATGGGGATGCTGGAGATCGTGGCACGGTTAACAGACAAGCAACCAAGGGACACGAGATTTACCCAGGTTCAGGCCCCCGGAGGGAAAACCCTACTCCTGCTTGTCTGCTCTTGATTAGGGCGGAACCGAAGGTTACAGGGTGCGCAGATTCAATCTGGCGTGGATGCGTGTGCGATGGTATGAGTCGATAGATCTAGGACGTGCCCTCCTGGCCTTTATATAGACTTAGGCAGGTCCCGGGCATAGTCCTAGTCGGTTACAAGTTCTAGGGTTTTACCCCTTTGAATTTCCTATCTCCGCTAGTCTTGCTCTCCAAGGATCCGAAGGCGTCATGGGCCTTGGCCACTCGAAAATCTTCATGGGCCAGTGTATATCTGTTGTGGGCCTTCCTTGGGCTGGACCAGGTATGCTGAAGTCACGTACCCGTAGGGTATAACCATGTCAGATGGCTCTGATACCATGTTTGTGGCACCCTAGATTTACGGTCCGAGAATACCCGTTATGCATACAATTCACGTTCCCATGATCAGTGAGCCATCATCATAACCGACTAGTATCATTACAACATCCATAAAGTAACGAGTACAAAAACTAACAAAGTGGCCATTATGGCGAATACAACACAGATAGCGAAAGTCTTTAGCGCAGAGCCCGTGCATTAACCTACAGGAAACTGACTGGGGAGATCGCCTAGCTCGCATAGACGTCAGCACCTTCGTTCCTTCTTCACATCTGCAATCTGGCCAAATAAATATCCAGGGACAATGTCGGTGAGTACTTTGAATGTACTCGCAAACCACAGAGACAAGGTAATAAGAAAATGCATATTTGGCTGTAGCGAGATAGCTCTAGACTATAGTTGTTTTTTTGAAAGAAAAACCTAAGATTGGCATCTCTATATCTTTGTTGAAAAAGAATTTTGGAAAGTATGCCTCCTTTTTGAAAATCCAAACATCTCCATGTCATTGTTAAAAAGATTTAAAACAGTTTTGTTGTAAAACCCTTTTTAAAACCTTACGACCATCTCTGGTCAAAGCCAAACTCAATCTTAACTTTCCTCGTGACCAAGTCACATCCTTTGTATTCATCTCCACATATCACCCAGTACTGCTAGCAGTCACCTTTCCAACCGTCCTTGACCGTGGACACGGCTATTCGAATAGATTAGACTCTGTAGAGTTTGTGCACTTTACCCACAGGAATCAATACATCCACCGGGATACAACCACGGCTCTCTACATACTGTAGACAGGGGTCCGGATAATCGAACCTAACTTTTCATTTGTTGTCCCTAGTATAGGTACTTTCCCTATAGTTGCTTAGTTCCCTCGGGACGTGTACCAGACTTCCCAAGTCCTAATCTCCCTTCCTACGCATCCTTTATCCACTCCCATCCATACTGCCTTAACCTGGTACCGTCCGCGGGAGCTCCATAGTTTCAGCTAACTCTGAGGAGTTGAATGGAACCTCTCCGGGCACGACGACCCCCTAAGTGGAAAGGAACGGGCTTCTGGGGACTCTAACCCCTTTCTACGCGTTATGGCGTAGCCCATACTAAGGAGGACAAACTACGAGCTAGCCCTGAGTCCCACCCAGGGTAATGTGGTTGGACGGATAAAATTGTTCCGGTAAAAGACTCGAGTACCCCTTTCCTTTTCTTTCCTTTGTTCGACTTTCACTTTAACCTCCTCATATCTCCTTTAGTGAAAACTCCACTCGGAACTATGCCTCTTTCCAAGGGCTTTATTTTGAAAACTTTGTAGTAGGGTGAAACCCAAAATAGTTTTATCCTTGAAAATCCGACGGTTCCAAGAGGGAAGATGCTAATCATCTTAGCCTCAATCTAAAGGGGTAAAGATAGGTGCAAATAGGGTCGGTGTCCTAGTGGACATCCATCCATAACTTGGAGGAGCCAAGTTACTCACGTGTTTTTATTTGAAACAAACCATGCCTTATGATAATGCAATTTATAAACGAGATATAACACAGTTGATAAACGAAGTAGGTGAATATAGGAGTTCAGGGAGGGTGTCTTGCCTGTGACCAGCGAGATGTCCCTTGACGGTGTTAGATAACTAGAATACCAATACAATTAATCAATGAGAAACCCGATGCTTCCTTCTTCTCGGTGTCTCACTATCGCAACTATCGCTGTTATCGAGCATACATGCAAACAAACAATACACCAATCAATACATGGTATAGAAGCAACAAACCATACAAAAATTAAGGGATAACTACAATATAAAGATTAGTGTGATGTTGGAGGTTGGGATTGATCGGGTTGGGAGAAGATTAGGGAGAGGCTCCCTTTGGATTTGTAGTCTAGGAACTACCCGAGAGAGGGATTTTGCTCAAGGACTTGATATGTAGGATAGCACTATATAAAAATGATACCATCATATAGGTATTGATAAAATGAACCCAAAAAAAGTGGTTTCACTATTTTATCAATTTCCCTTGATTTATAATGGATTTTATAGTGAATAAAGCTCTAGTTTTAGGAAATAATTCACCAGAACAGTTACAAAAATTATTTCCTTGGGTGATTAAGTAGTATTTGATGGACTGATTCAAGAGGAGTTGGAATCTCCTCAAAACAATTAGCACAATGCCCTTTAGAAATTCCCAAAGGCGGTACTAGACAAGATTTGTCTTTATCATCAGATTTATTATACAAAATATTTTTAGTTGATTCCAACGCACATGCTAGGTACGGAGAATACCTTTCTGTAGAAATTGGAATCAATCAATTTGGAGTTGCACAGCTACTATAGTGATTTTATTAGTGATTAAACCATGCACAGAATAGTTTAATTCACCAAAATTCCTCAAAGACTCATAAAATTACGAGTTGATGGATTAAGAAGGATATGGGTATGTGTGTCATCTGAGAGTTGGAATTAGGTCAAAACCTAATTTGGTTTGGCCTAGAGAAGCATACTAGGAAAATAATTGTTTTTATTATTTTTACCAGGGGCAGACTAGGAAGCAAACTAAGGTGGGGCCAGTGGGACATCAAAGGTATGGTCAGTACCTTTCATCACCATTTGGAGATACCAAACTTTCTGGAGGAGTTATTTAGTGTTATGGACAGATCTTGGGGGAATATTTATCATCTTTAATCCAAACCTTATTTTGGTGCAAAATAGGGTCTGCATGTTAGGAAAAAAATGAGTGCCTCTATGAAAATTTAGATCTGAGCAGTTTGATACATTTTCCATTTTCATTTTCAATTAAACCAAACCACTAATATTCTGATCTGGAAAAAGAATAAAAGGAGAGGGGGGTTTTCAGGCTGGATCTGGAGGTAACAGGTCGCACAGAGGCAGGCCGGCCCAACTGTGCTGGTTGTGCGCGAGCGGTGCGCAACCATCCTTGGCCCAGCGGCTGGCCTGCCCGCAGGGACCAGGTCGAAGGGGTACGGGGGCGCCCTGGCCATTCGATCTGAAAGGAGATCAACGGCTGGAGGGTTGTCGTCCCGACGAGGAGGGGTGACGCTGAGCAGAAACCCTAGATGGCATCGGGTTTGGGCAGGGATCTCACCAGAGGGCACGCCAGCGGCTGGGGAAGTGTTGGGGCGATGCGGTGGTTCTTGGTGGGCCTGGGGAGGGGCGGCACGCCTGGTTTCGTCGTCTGGAGGGAGCCCGCACCAGAGCACCCGAGAGGAGCCCGCCGGAGCTGGACGGTGCAACGCCGGTGATGCCTGCATGTCAACAAGAGGATTACCCAGAGCATCAGTGAGAGTAGGGGAGCTGGGTAGGGTGACATGCAAAGAGGAAGTTGGAGAGAGAAGAGCTCGGGGCTCGGTTTCTTTGCCATATCCGAACCTTGCCTCTCCCTATCTCTCGGGCAATGCTGAGTAGGGAGAGGGAGAGGAGGTGCTGGGGAGGTGAGTGGGAGTGGAAGGGGGCAAATGAGCTGAAGGGAGGGTGTTGGGTGGCCTTTGGGCATTATAAACCGAGAGGGGCCGGTCCATGGTGAACCAAGCTCATTTGTGAGCTAGGGCATGGTCTAGGGGCTTCCATTGGTGTCCATAGGCGGTGGGGAGGGTGTGGGGTGTTCTTAGGGTCGTGCATACAGCATAGAAGGAGTGGGGTGCTATAATGAGTAAATAAATATATGGACAAGACATTGCCTTTGTCTCTCTCTTATACAACCATGTGGGACAAGAGAGTGTGTGGCATTTTACAGTGTTGGTCGACCAGGGGAGAGTGATGAGGCTAGGGAGAAGTGCTGGAGAATATTGGAGCTGGTTTTGGTTTGATCTGAATCAAGTTTGCTTGATTTACGAAATGTTGAACATTTTGAGGCTTGTACAAGAAGTTGCAAAATTTTCGTTGGACCAAGTGTGCAAATGGTACTGGTACATGGTGTATGTCAAGTAATCTCGCCAAGAATTAAATGGGATTTTTCTGATGTTTATAATTCCATTTAAGTGCACCTATTCAAAAAGTGCCAAAATAGGTTTTGGAAGTTAAGATGGTATTTTTATATTGGACAGTCTTGGTTTTTGATGTGATATGGTCCTAAATACCATAACACACATTGGAGGATTTTATTGGGATTTATTGAGGTGTAAAAGTATTTTTGGAGAATTATTTCTTCTTTCGGACATTTAAGAAAAAGGGCAAAAAGAAATAATAAAGAATCTCAAAAATATTTATCTTTGAGTTGGAAATATGGGATATGATATATAGGCATCAAATGTGCCTTGAGTTGGCAAGGTGATTTGGAGAAAAGCAAACTTGCCATTAAAGACAAGGATTTTGGGAGTTTGGTAAGTAGAGGAAATTAAATAATTTAATAATCCAAATAATTGGGAGAATTATTTGGGGATGCTTATATCCAAGGTAGATGATGTAAACTTGATGTAGGCATCAAGGTAAACCTTGGTTTTTAAGAAAAGTGATGAAAAGGAGGGAAACTAGATTTTGGAGGATCTAGGGTTTAGTTAATTTGATGCCACCTAAACAGGGTTGGGTTAGGGAGCTCAGAGCTCACCTTGGTACAAGGGGTATATGGATGGATATACCATGTCATATAGATGATCATGGAAGCCAGAGTTGGGCTTAGTTGGATTTGGGGTGGTCATAATGAGATGGCAAACTTTGTTGACAATAAGGCTGCCATAACGGATACATCAGGTAGCCTCCTAAACCATGTGGGTTTAGGAAGCACAAGGATCCAATGGAAATAAGGGAAGTTGGGAGTGATAGTCCATGATTATTAGATCATAACCAAGCAAGGAGTTGGTCAACGGGACGTGGCATATAGATGTGAGCTTCTTCCAAAGTAGGCAAGATGATAAGATTTGCAGAAAAGATTATTATCTTGACTACAAAACCATCATGGATGAGTGGGAATTAGAATGTCTTAGACAAGGGCAAGAGTGGGATTTGGTATTACTAAATATTTACTAGAATATGGTTCAGGTACATTCTCAATAATTCACATAGGTTGGAAGAGGTAGGGCTCCAAAGATTGAATCTAGATAAGAAATCCAGACTTAGCTATTTTGGCAGATTTGGTGATTTTGACTAGAGTGCAAGTGTGGATGATTTTGAGAGGATGGTAAGGGTTTATGTAGAGGTCCCAACCTGATAAATATCTATATAGCATGGAGTACTTCATATTCAAAGTTCCACATGCAATCATGTTGGTTGTAGACTTGTAATCCTATTCAACACACTTCACTAACATCAACAAACCTGCAACATAATAAGTTACAGCCACAAGGGTCAATACATTTGAATTGTATTGGCAAGTGATACTATGGTAGAGTAGTGGTATCTATCATCTATATGCAATTTTAATAAGTGGATCTTAGGATTGCTTTGCTCAAAACGGATTTTCCTTATCATTTGAAAACACTAAATTTTTGTTTGTCAAATCACCTAAGGCATCTACCAATTGAAATTGAAGATCCTTTACTCTTGTTAAACAACAAGCTTTTAACTTAGAAACTTTGGATGAGGAGATCCTTGATATCTTCCATGTCTTGATGCTCAAATTGTCCATTGCTAGGGACACGGCTAAGTACTTAGATTTTCCTCTCTCGAGAGGTGGTGCACTTTCCCCACAAGACTCGACATGCATCGAGACAAGATCTTTCAGAAGCCTTCCCTTAGACCAAATGGACACACTCCATCCTATCACCCCCTACCACCAAATGTCCATCTGGCTAAGTTATTGCAACCTATATGATCCAGGAAGAACCCATAATGCCATGTGGCTGCACTTGAAGCTTCTCAACATTTGACATCTCAAATATCTTTGTTCCTGGGTAGCTTTCCACGAGTGTGATACCAAGTTTTCTCCAGTATACTGGACTTGTGATACACAATTGTTCTCCAATATACTGGACTTGTGTAACCACTCAACACAAACCTTTCATTCCATTCCACCTAGGTGATTCATTTACATAGTTGTTTTATTAAACAAAACACAATTCATAGACTTAGAAATATTCAATAGCATGAATATAATCCACCCTTGTTTTCTACTAGCTAGGCTAAGCATAATAGTAGCAAGAATCTTAACTTAGGGAACATTCTACTAAGGCATCATCTACTAGGATTTCCCATGGCATAACATACTTAGTAAAATTTCCGTGCAAGTCCTACTCAAAATATCACTAATGCATAGTGAAAATAATAGGACAAAATGTATGAAGCACCACTTGCCTTTTTGGTAGAGAATATAGGTTTACTCCTTGATCTTGCAATTGTCACACTCTTCAAATTTCACTACAATTCAATCAAGCAAGGCACAGATTCAATCTAGCATTTAAACAATTCATCACATAAAATGGAGAAAACAAAACAATGCATGCATGCATGCAAAATATTGTTTTATCGGAAAAGTGGTTTCTACTAAGGCGATAAACATTTTAAAACACCTATTGGTCATTTATAAAAGTGGCAAAACCATTTAAATTCAAGTTAGTGAAAATGGCCATTTAAATCATTTTTGTTTTGCTAGAAATGATTTAAATCAAAGTAATAATTTCTAGTGTTAGCCAGAATGTTTTTAAACAAAAATATTAATGTTTATGGTCAAAGTGTTTTAAAAAAAATCCATTTACAAAATATTTCACCCAAAATCATTTTTAAATCAAAGCAACATTTATTTTACTAGAAATGCCTTTCAATCAAAGTAATAATTTTCTAGTTTTAATCAAATATATTTTTAAATCCAAAAGTTAGTGTTTAGGGTTAGAGAGTTTAAATCAAACCATTTGCAAATGGTTTTACTCAAAAAATATTTTTAAAACATAATCAACAATTTTTGATTTACTAGAAATGCTTTTATTCAAGAAATAATTCCTTAGTGTCACAAAATATACTTTTAAATCCAAAAGTTGGTTTTTTTATGGTCAGTAGGTTCAAAACAAACCATTTGCAAAACATTTTCCCCAAAAACCATTTTTATATTAATTTTTATACTCAAAATTGGCCTAGAAATGTTTCTGCAAAAACATCTACTTTTCCAGAGGCAAAACACTAAACTAATGGCATGGTTGCAAAGATTTTTTTTTCCTGATTCCAATGATATAAAATTTGCAAATTTTGGACATGTGGATCAAAAGTTATGAATTTTACGAAATCTAACAACTAATAGAAATGTTTCTATTTTTAGAACAAAGTCTGGGCCACGCGTCACGTTTCTATTGGCTAAAAATGGTTCGGTTTGATCGTGCAGTGTGGATCGTTGGATCTAAAGAAAATCATGTGGCACAGATTAACTCGTACCCCTTTGGTTAAGTTCTATTCTAATCATTCGATCAAGATCTAACAGACCATATCATCTTGACCATAGGTGGGCGACGCTGCGACGCTAGACGGCGGCGGTGCGCTCGGCTGAGATGTTGCCAGCGACTATAGGAAGCGAGGGAGGAAGGGAAAATGCTCACACTGTTTTCAGTGACGTGGGGATGCTCGACGTTGTTGTTGTAGACGGAGGGGCACACGGGAACGGCGACGATTGCTCACCGGAGATGGCGTCGGCGTCGGGAACGCTCTGCTGTGGTCGAAGGCGAGGTTATAAGCCACAGGAAATCAAGAGGAGAGGTGTGTTAGATGCAAAAGGAATATGTGATCACGTGTGCATCATCGAGGAAGAAGGGGGCGGTCAGGATATACCGAGGGAGGTCACCGGAGTTGGAGCAGTTCACGGTGGTGCTTAGACTTGATTGTTGCCGAAGCTGTGAGGCACGCGCGGGCGAGAGGGAGGCACTGGCAGGTGCGCCTGGTGCTGGAGCACAGGCCCGTGGAAGCTAAGAGGTAGGAGATGGTCGGGGTTGGCCGGAATTGGTGGAGGAGCTTGTTGGAGGCAGAGGAGCTTTCGAGAGAAATTCACGCAGCCTGGCGGTGATTAACTGTGGGAGAATGAGGGGAAAGGGGAAGGAGATGTGGGATATTATATAGGCAAGGTCGCGGGCGAGAATTACTGGCGCATTGATGTGAATTTACTCTACGAAATCAACACAGAAACGATGACAGAAATTGGGGATGAACGGGTCCGCGGGTGGAGAAGATGCTGAGCTGGCGGTGGGGTCTGTTGTCAGCGAATGAGAGGGGGTACTGTGGGGTCTCACGTTCAGTGACTGAGCGGGTGCAGGTGCGAGTGAGAAAATGCTTCGGCAGGGAAAAGAGAGGTGGGTTGCGCTGGGCCAAGTTGGACATGATGGGCTGGTTCGTTGGGTTGGGTTCTGCTGGGTTGCCCTTTTCTATTTTTTCTTTCCTGATTCTTTTTCTATTTTATTTTCTGTTTTCATTTTGTTCAATTGATTTAAACACCCATTTAAATTCAAATTATTTCCAAATATTTTTAATAGGTTTAATATTATTTATTAGTTTGTTTTAAAATTTCCATTTTGAATATTTCAAAAATTCTTTTATGCTTTATTATTTATTTAATTTGGGCCTTTTATCTTATTTAACTAAGATTTAAATGTGGTTCCAAACCATATTATTTTATTTAATCAATCCTTTATTCTTTTTGGGTTAATTGGATAACTTTAATCCACTTTGGTTATTTTCAATGATTTTTCTCATGATTTAATTAATCCTTTATATTAGGGATTTGTCTTTATAAAATTGAATATGGTTTAATCCATATGCTTTTATTTGAATAATTCTTATTACTTTAGTTTTATTTGAATTATCTTTATTCCGATTGCTTGGACAAGATTTAATTTGGCTTTTTAAATATTCCTTATTTGGTCATTTCTTTCTTTGCCTTATAAAATCCATATCTTTTTATTTAAAGATCCAAAATTGGTGATTCCAATTTGTATGATTTTTTTAATATTCATTTATATTTTTAAATCCTTTTAGGATTACTTTCTCAAGAGTTGGTATTGATTTTAGATAGGAGCTCTATTAGCCTTGGAAATTATTTCCTTTTATCTTATTAAATTCATAAGTTTTTATCCATGGTTCCAAATTAGATGAAACCAATTTCTATGATCTTATAATATTTTTGTTTATCATTTTGATCATTTCTAAATGTTTGTTGCTGAATTTTTATATGGATCAAATCCATAGTCTTAGAGAGATCTTGGAAATGATTTATTCCATTAGGGTTTAGGGTTTTGGTTTAACTTTTCCAAATGTTTAAATTTCAAGATACATTCTCTTTTCATTCAAAGTTTGTTCAAGAAGGGTTTTGATGTTTCCAATTAGAAGAAAAAAGTTTCTTTCACCCTAAATTTCAATAATTAATTTTTTCTGTTTATTTATTTTTCACGTTTCAAGATTTGGAAAATTTTAGGATGTGACAGTTTATCCTATCCATCAAGTTATTGATGTTGAGGCATATATTGAAGAGAGGGGATCCACACTTGGATTGGGTCTCCACTAGGTTGGAAACCATCAAGAGGGATTATGCCTGGATAGAGATAAGCATGAGATGATATGATGACTTGAGTGGCTTAGGAGGGATCCAGACTTGGATGCTTTCTTTGAGATTGATGATCATAAGCATGGGTTGAGTCCTAAGGGATGAGATACTAGATTATCTCACTCTAGTTCCTAAGCAAAAAGTGCAAACAACAGATCAAGGCAATTCATCATTTTACTTATCTTACTACTACTAGGGTTACCATCAAGCCTAGCTTGAGGTAAGGAGGGGTATTTTGGAAAGGGTTTTTTCTTTGAAGTAAGATAAGTACCATCTTGGTATCTTTACCAAGATTTCGATTAAAAGGTTTTAATAAAGGTTTTTGGAAAACCTAGAGATAAGAGTAGTTGAAGGTTCCGTCTTGAAAACATAAGGAGAGTATATGTATGTCTCCATAGTTTTGTTAATAGAGACTAGTAAAGTATTTGGTTGTGTCAAAGTCATCTTGGCTCAGGTATTTGAAATGCCAGAACATTTGAGAATATGAAAGATGAGCCAAGACATCTCTTTTGTAAATTAGTGTTGAGATGAGGAGTACACAACTAGTACACAAACAGTTGCTTGAGCGCAAGCAAACAAGTAAGCACTCAATGCAAGAAAAAGTTTTTGTTCCCCCTGATTTTTGCCTTTTGGACATTAAATCAGGGTTGCTGAAATTGGGGTGTTACATTTATTAAGAGGAAACATTAATACATGTGTGATTTATTAACAGAAAAGGTTCCTAGTAATGCTCTCTTCATACTAGCCTGTTGATTAACTGATGATCACAGTTTCCTGATCATGAACATTGGATGTTGTTTGTGGGACCCCGGATTTATGGTTCGAGAATCCCTGTTATGCCTTTAATTCACGTTCCCATGATTAGTGAGCCGTGAGCATAACCGATGAGTATCATTACAAAATCCAGAGAGTAACGGGTACAAAACTTACATCATTTCCATTATGTCGATTATAGTCATGAATAGCGGAAGTCTTCATTCGCGGATCCCATGTCAAGCCTTAACCTACAGGAAACTGACTGGGAAGATGGCCTAGCTCTCATAGACATCAGCAATCTCCATCATTCCTCTTGCTTCTGAAAGTCTGGCCAAGTAAATACCAGGGACAATGCCCGTGAGTACTTTGAATGTACTCGCAAACCACCTCAAAAGAACAATAATAGAAGTATATGCAATATGGTTTAGATAGTAGGATGTCTCCATAAGAGGTTCTTTTATAAATTAGTTTCTCTTGTAGATATATCATATCTCTATATCTCTGTTGAAAAACTTTTGTAAAACATTTGGAAAACTTTTTGAAAAGTTTTTAGACAACACTAGGATTGGGGTTCACCCATTTGTTTCCTCCTTCCGGTCATCCCATGACCAACCTTTTTTCTTCCTTTCCGACTGAAAGAACATTTTATAATCCCTAGTGTTTTGTGTGTTAGATAACAATATCAAGGATTATTTAATGTGTTTTGAAGTGTTGCAGCTACCTATGAGAAAAAGGGAAAGGATTCTATTTTTGGGGGGCGGATAATCCGCCCCCACCAGGGGCGGATAATCTGCCCCTCCCTCTTCCCAAGTAGGCGCAAGCCCCAGAAGGGGGGCGGAATTTTGTTCGGATTTTCCGGCCCCGCTCATCGCCCCTTAGGGCGGGCCAGATAGTCCGCCCCCCTTCTCATCGCCAAGGCGCAAGCCCCAGAGAGGGGGCGGAGTATTGGCCGGACTTTCCGGCCTGGCCGGATAATCCGCCCGGATTATCCGCCCCCCCCCAAGAGCTTCACCAAGTTCTGCAGGCGCCAGCCCTAGAGAGGGGGCGGAGTTTCCCCCAGAGAATCCGCCCTTGTGGCGGAGTTTTCCCAGGGGGCGGATAATCCGCCCCCAAAGTTGTGCAACAGCCAGATCTGGGGAGGGGGTATTTAAGCCAGCCTTCCCCCTCCTGCCAGAACTCTTGATTCATCTCGAACAAGACCAGATCAGATCTGAAAGCTTCGTCCAAGAGTGCTCCACCTAGATCCACCCAAAGGCCCCATCCCTTGAGGAATCGAAGGAGGAGAACTGGATCTTCATCATCAGCAATCAAGCGCTTCATCTCCTCTCCATTCATTTGGAGAACCCCTGATCTAGTATTTCTTGCAAATACCTAGATCCTTGTTTTTGTTTATATTGATAAACCTTGTTCTTGTGGCAGCTTGTTGTCATCTCGGGAGCCCCCAATTCGGTTGTGGGTGTGTGCCCTGATAGTGTTGTAAAAGGCACCGGTTACCGCCTCGAAGGTATCCAATAGTGGAGAAGGTGGATCAGGCCTCTCGTGGCGAGATCCATCGGAGAATAGGGTGAGGCCTATTGTGGCGTGGTGGTCTTAGAACCTCCCACCCCTCCAACACAGATGTACTTCCCTTAACAAGGAAGGAACTGCGGTAAAACAAATCCCTGTCTCCGCGTGCTCCACTACAGTTTCCTCGCTCCTCTTTTACGTGCTTAGTAGTTAGGGTTACATATAGGGAAATTCTCGTAGTTGCATATCTAGAGAATTTACTTTGTGTCAAGCCTAAAATTAAAAAATTATTAAAAATTGGTTAGCACCTATACACCCCCCCTCTAGGTGCCCATACGATCCATTTCAATTGGTATCAGAGCCTCGGCTCTTATTTCGGGCTTAACTGCCTAAGAGAAGTATGGGTTCTAAGGTAGATGGGAGTGATGCTCCGGAGGTAGTCACCATGAATGATCTCAAGACGTTGGAAACAACCTTGGTGAGTTCAATGGAGGCTAAGATGGAAGAGATGCGTCAATTGATAATGCGTCTCTCCACATCCGCAGCATCACCTCCATCTAACTATGAGGATACCACTCCGCAATCCAAGGAAACGGGTAAAACTGTTTCCAAAGATAACTAAGTGGTTGGTGATGATGCTAGCAAGAGCTCCTCCTCGAAAAAGGATAGCGGTAAGGATGGATACAATGAGGTTTCTCATGTGTATTCCCCTGATCCACCTATCCCTCACCCACATATACATAATAGGGGTGATCCACCCAAACTTTCTGCATCTACTTTCTCTCAATGGCAATTTTTGATGAAATCTCATGTGTGCAGTTCCTCCATAGAGTTGTGGAAGATCATCAAAAATGGTCTTCATGTTGGAAACCCCAACAATCTCACAAGAAGAGAAGTGGTCGATAGCCAACTCAACGCTACAGCTCTACACATGATACAGCTTGGTGTGGGTGACAAATACATGCCACACATTCAGCATCTTAGCACAGCTAGAGAAGCTTGGGATGCCCTCACCGAGCTCTTCATCGGAAATGAAAGTATGAGAAGGAATAGATATGATGCATTGAGCAATGAAGCTGAAGGATTCTATATGCTGGATGGAGAAGACCACGAGGACATGTATAGGAGGCTCAATGCAATAGCCACAACCTTCAGAAACCACGGTGCAACTCATGTTGATGATGCTTGGATCAAGCGCAAGTACGTCAGTGCTCTTATGCCATTTGAGCCCACAGATTTGAAAAGTCTCCAAGGTAGGCATAACTATCACCTCATGTCATCCAATGAGGTAATGCAAGAAATGGCCACTTTCAAAGTGGCTACCAAGAATGCCGAAGATGCTCGTGCTCGAGCTATGGGGATGCAAAAGGGGGTCAACATGGCCTTGAAGACTAGTGTGATTGATCATGATGAATATGCGGTAGAAGGTCTGGACTATCCCGAGGATATAAAAAGGATCCATGGACAATACTTGGCTCTTTATGCAAGAAACTTTTGGAAAGATCCAGCCAAGGCTAAAGCTGAACTAGATCGCAAGAGTGGAGCCTATGGAGGAAAAGAAAATGGTCCCAAGCTGAGAACATGCTTCAATTATGGTGACCGGCTGCACTTCGTAGCTGAGTGTCCATATCAAAGTAGGGAGGATAAAGGAGGAAGACTCATTTTCAAGGACAAATCAAAAGCTCCACGTAAGAAATAGTTTGTAAAGAAGAATGCTCCTTTCAAGAAGCAACCAAAGATTATTCTAGTGGCTCAAGAAGAATATTCATCGGGGAGTGAAGATGAGGACGAGGACGATAGCTCTCAAGAGGTGGCTGCTATAGCCACCACATGTAAGGTTCCCAACCTTTAATAAGGTAGAGATCCCTGTGTTTATAATGCTAGTCCTTGGATCAATAGCTAGCATCCACAGTTAAGATGTAATATCAAGAAGCAAAGGTCATAATACAACTTTATAACTAGGAATAAATAATTCATTACATCTTACATAGCTCATTTGGCTATCACATTACATTGCAGCAGAATATCTATAAAGCATGGGGTCCTTCATCTTCAAAGTGCCATAGGCAATCATGTTGGTTGTAGACTTGTAATCCGAATCAACAAACTTCACTAACAACAAACAAACCTGCAACATAATAAGTTGCAGCCACAAGGGTCAATACATTTGAATTGTATTGGCAAGTTTCACTACTATGTAGAAATATGTGGATCCTATCATTACATGCATATTTTGCTAAGTAGGGTTTGGGCTCATTTGTAGAAAGCAATATAGTTTTATCCTATCTTTTCAAAATAGTTTTGATCTTTTGACAAATCTTTCTGAACTCCTTGGAAAACTCCAAGTGCTTCTAATCCCTTGTTGTCACCATCAAGTTTTACTTTGAGAAATTGGAATGTCGAGATCTTCCATAACTTCAGGCCTTAGTTGCTCAGAGTTGTCCGTAACCGGGGACACGGCTAAGTACTTAGAATTTGATCTTCTGCAGAAGTTGTACACTTTACCCACATGACACAATCTCATCTTGATGACACCAGTGGCCGCTGGATAAGTACTCACCAAGATGGAGTACTGCCAGATTGAGAATGTGACAAAGTCTTTCCATAGGAGTCCTCCCAATACACAATGCTAGCTTGTCATCTAGGCACCAATGTAGGGTTTCAAGTTCCCTTACACAATTCTAGTTAACCTGAAGATGCCAATGCATGGGTCTTCCACTATGTAGTTGACTAATTCAGAGCCCATTTAGCATGTGGTTGTACACGGAAGCCACTGTACAAGAAACATGTTCAATATCTAAGTCCCTAGGTGGTTTTCTTCTAGTGCACATACAAAAAGAGATGGCCATATAAACATGGTTCCTTTTGTTGCCACCTTGTCCAAACTTGAGTATCCTTGTCCACCCAGGTAGTTCATTGAGTACTTGTTTTATTATATAAAACATATGTCTTTTCAACTCTTCATATAATCATATCATGTATCCCATCCCAATATATAGCAGGGCTAAGCATACTACAACTACTTTGTTTCCACTAAGGAATATATAAGGGTATCCTATTAGGATTTAGCATAGCATAAAATATAGAAATCCTTTTCATGCATGTTACAAAAATCCACTAATGTATGAAAATAGTAGGACTTGGATGATAGTGTCACTTGCCTTTTAGTAGAGAATGTTGGTTCACTTCTTGATCTTGCAAATATCACACTCTTCTAATTCCACTACAAATCAATCAAGCAAACATATATTCAACTAGCATTCAAACAATTTGCCACACATAAAATAACAAAAACAAGATCATGCATGCAAGCATGCAAAAGATGGTTTTATTTGCAAAAGTGGTTTCTACTAGGCTCTAAACATTATAAAGTTCAAAGTGGTCATTTTCTAAAGTGGTAAAACCATTTGCAAAAGGTTTTATCTATAAACCAATTTTAAATCAAATCATTATTTTATGTGGTTGAAAATGCTTTTAGCAAAGCAATATTCTTTAAAGAGTTCACCAAATATATTTTAATTCTCAAAACTTGGTGTTTAGGGTCAGAAGGTTTGAAACAATTCATTTCCCAAAGGTTTCACTCACAAAATCATTTCTAAATCATAATCAATATTTTTATTTGACTAGAAATGAGATAATTCAAATATTTATTTCTAGACTTCACAAAATACATTTTTAAATCCATAAGTTGGTTACTAGGGTCAGTAGGTTCACAACAAACCATTTTGCAAAGATTTCATCTCAAAATTATATCTAGAACAATTTTTATATTCATAATAAGCCTACACATGTTTCTACAATTTCAACCAATTTTCCAGAAGCAAATCATTAAAAAAATTGCATGGTTGCAAAGTACTTGTCTTTCTGAATCCATTGATATAAAATTTGCAAAATTTGGACATGTAGAACTGAAGTTATGAATTTTTCAAATTTGCAAATCTAATAGAACATATTTCTGTTTTTAATCCTGAGTCTGGCCACGTGGCGTGTTCTTATTGGAAGGTACTGCTTCGTGCAGATCAACCTCTGTGAGTCGTTGGATCTAACTTAAATCGCACGACGCTGATCAACTCGTACCCCTTCATCTGATTCTAATCCTAGCCACTGGTTAAAGATCTAACGGCTCTCAGATGCTTGACCATTGCCTGGCGGCGCTGCGCGGCGGCGAGCGGCGGAGCACGGTCAGACGGTGGCGTCATGGCGGTTACAGGAAGCAAGGAAGACAAAGAAGTGGCTCACCATGCTCAGGGGATCTTGGTGATGCTCAACGTGGTCACGAGGAGGCAAGGGGCGCACAGGGACAGGAGTAATCGCTCGTCGGAGTTGGTGGCGGCTTCAGGCGGTTCTGTTTGACGACGGGGGCGACGCTGCAGTTCACCCCAAGGCAAAAAAGGCGTGGTTAGACGCGAGCGAGTGTGGCGAGTTTAGGAGTATCATCGGGAAGGAGAGGGGAGGACGGTGCTTACAGGGATACTTCGCCGGAGACGAGACAGACGCGGCGGTGCGTTGAGGTTGTCCTTGCCGACGCTCTGGGGCAAGCACGGGCTAACTAGCTACAATGGAAGATGCGCCAGGAGGTGGGGAGCAAGTGTGCATGCAGTGGGAGGCGAGGGGCGGCTGGACGGCGCCGGAATTGCTCTGGGACGTCGTCGGAGACAGTGGGATGCGAGCACGAATTAGAGAAGCCTAGGGGCAGAGGGGAGGCGCTGTTTGGGGGAAAGAGAGAGGGGAGAGGGGAGCTTATACACACGTGATCACGGCGAGGAATTACTCAGCCATTTACACGTATTGACGCCGGCAATAACTCGGCAGCAACGGCAGGGCGACGGGGTCGTGGGGAAGACGATGCTGAGGTGGCCAGTGGGGTCCGTTCGGCAGTGAGGGAGAGAGAGGGAGATGGGGCCTGCCTGTCTGTGTCTGGGTGGGTGCATTATTCAGTGAAAACGGTTCACTGTGGGGGGGGGGAGTTTAGTTGGGCTTGCTGGGCTTGTTGGGCCTGTTTGCTGGGCTGGGTTTTATTCATTTTTTTATACAGAAGCTTTTTCCATTTGAATTTCTGTTTTGATTTTATTCAAACACCCAAATGAATTCAAACCTTTGCCAAACTTTGTGTAGGTTTTAATTCTGTTTAACAACACAAATCAAAGTCCAAAACAAAATAATAACTTTATTCTTTTTAGGGTCCATAAATAATTAAATAAAATAGACCTTAGTCTTTAATTCAAATAGGATTTAATTTATTTAAAAACTCTATTTGAAATATAAATAATATCAAAACCATTTCAGTAGGTTTTATTTGAAAATATAAAACACTTGGAAAACTTATTTAAAATAAATTAACAAGTTTTAGTGTTTATTTAAAATGGAAAAGCCTTTACTTTAATAAAATTGGATATTAATAAATCCTCATTATTTTATTTAAATAAACCTTTACTCTTTTTATCAAATAGAAATATTTTATTTCAAAAGCTTGGCCAAGATTTAATTTGGCTTTATAAAATAATCCTTATTTATAATTCTACCTTTTCTTTTGAAAACCAAATGTTTTTATTAAAAGATCTAAAAATAGTAGTTCCAACTATCATAACTTTATTTATTATTTGTTTATCTTTTTAAATCCCTTTAGGATTTTAATTGATCAAAATAGGTTTTGATGTTTCCAATTGGAATCAAAAAATTTCTTCTCACCCTAAATTTCAAAATTTGGAAAATTTTGGGATGTGACACCACATCTACATCAACATCTCTCTTCGACTCTCCGAACGAAAACATCATCAACAAGAATGCTACTTGTCTCATGGCAAGAAGCTCTGAGGTAACTTCTTCTAACTCTTCTTTTCCCAAGGCTATGATAGACATGGATGATCCTACTAGTCTTAAGGTTAAAGAAGAGATTATTGCTTTGATTATTTCTACACTAAATTGCAAGGTGAGCACAAAGTTCGTTTTGAAGCTCTTATGGATCAGCTGGCCCAAAATGAAGCACTCCTCGAAGAAAAGGGCAGAATTGAAAGGGAGGATGCAATGGAAATTGCATCCCTAAAAAATGCTCTTGAAGAAGAAGAAGAAGCTCGGGTCTCTCTTGAAGAGAGGCTTGAGTCTATGGAAGGGTCACATGAAGAAATTGTGACTAAACTTGTTAAGGAACGTGACAATGCTGTCACCAAAGCAAAGAAGTTAAAGAAGGGAAGGAATGACTTTGGGGCTGCTCATGATAGACTCTCCAAGGAATTGGAGAAACTTGACAATGCTCACAAGCCGTTGAAAAACGAGTTCTTTATTCTCAGTGAGTCACATGATCAGCTTCAAAGTCGATTGGCCAAATATGATACTCCTAGCTCGTCAAACTCAACATATAGTAACAAGGAAAATGCTAGTGTGGAAAAAGAAGTGATCAAGGACATCACTACCAAGGACAAAGGTGTGCTTGATGAAGTCCTGGGCAAGCAAAGGTCAAATCATGGTTAAGAGGGACTTGGGTATGTCACCAAGTCCAAGAAGAAGAAAACCAAGAAGAACAAGACCAATAATGTGCAATCAAAGATAAGCACCGCTGAGAAGAATGTCACAAAAGACAAGACTAATAATATTGGTTTTGCAGGGTCTCACAATCCGAATTATGAACTCTTTTGTGACGACTATGGCGATGTTTTTGCTTATTATGTCGGTCCCCTTGATGAATATATTGCTTGGTCTATTTGGGTCCCAAAGACCCTTGTTACTAACATGAAAGGACCCATTGAAAAATGGGTACCTAAAACCAAGAAGTAATTTTCTTGCAGGGCTATGCTTCCGGTGGGTCGAAATGGGTGCTGGATAGTGGCTGCACTAGTCATATGACCGGAAGCAAGGAGATCATCACGGAGATGCGTCCAAATCATGATAATATCACAGTCTCCTATGCTGATAAGTCTAAATCTCAGGTATTGGGTCTTGGCAAGGTTGTGGTTGCCCACGATATCTCTCTCGTGGACGTCATGCTTGTTGAGATCCTCGGTTACAACATTCTTTCTGTTCGTGCCCTTGGCAAGATGGGTTTTACTGTTTTTATCGATGATGATTTGGTGGTACTCTTGTGGAGCAAGTCTCTAAAGGTCGCTTTTGTTGGATACGTCGAAAATGACCTGTATGTCGTGGACTTCTCGGGGAAAACCACTTCAGGCCCGATGTGTCTATTTGGAAAGGCCGACGTGGGCTGGCTATGGCATCGCCGTTTAGCCCATGTCAACATGAGAACTTTGCAAAGTCTCCAGAAGGGTGGCCACATCCTTGGACTAAAAGACAATGTCTCTTTTGCTAAAGAGTGTGTTTTGCAGGGCTTGTGTAGAAGGAAAAATGCATGACTCTCCCCACAAGAAGAAGACTATTGTGTCATCAAAGAGGATTTTGGAATTACTTCACGTGGATTTATTTGGTCCTCCTTATCATGCAAGTCTTGGTGGGAAGAAATATTGCTTGGTCATTGTCGATGATTACTCAAGATATACATGGGTCTATTTCCTGAAGCTGAAAAGTGAGACTCAACAAACAGTCATCGACTTTGCTAATGAAGTTCAACGTCAACACAATGTTCCTATCTTGGCAATTAGAAGTGACAACGGCTCCGAATTCAAGAACTATACTTTAAATGAGTTTCTTAGCGAAGAGGGGATTAGACATCAATATTCCGCTGCGTACACCCCCCAACAAAATGGTGTAGCCGAGAGGAAAAACCAGACTTTGATGGATATGGCAAGATCTATGCTAGATGAATTCAAGTCTCCTTATAATTTTTGGGCTGAAGCCATATCCACTGCTTGTCACTCATCAAACCGGCTCTACCTTCGAAAGATTTTGGACAAGACTCCATATGAAATACTTACCAGTAACAAGCCCAACATCTCATACTTCAGGGTATTCGGGTGTAAGTGTTTCTTTCTTATTAAAGGTGTCCGTTTGTCAAAATTTGAGTCCAAGGCTTTAGAAGGTATTTTTGTTGGTTACGGTGCCGAATCCCACACTTATAGAGTCTACAACAACCTCACTGGGATTGTTGTAGAATCTTGTAGTGTGGAGTTCGATGAAAATAACGGCTCCTTTGTAGGGCAAGTTGATGTTTGTGATGCAGATGTTGAAATACCCCAAGATGCCATAAGAAGAATGGGCGTGGGATTTTTCCGCCCCATTGAGGAACCCCTTGTGGCGGATCGGGAAGGACAATGCTCCACACATGTGGAGCCCTCATCTACACAAGATCAACAAGCTCCTACTATTGGAGAAAATCCTGCATCAACACCGCAATCTGCTGAAGATCAACTGTCCCCTGGACAAGTTGGTAGTCCCAGGACGGACTATCCGCCCTCTCCAAGGGGCGGACAATCCGCCCCTAGCACTCCAACTCGTTCTAGAGGATCCAAAGGAGAAGTCAACAACTCTGAAGCTCCCAGGCCGGATTCTCCGGCCCCCGAGGGCGGATTATCCGTCCCTGGGTCTCCAACTCCCGTCAGGCATTCTCAGGAAGATGGCTCTAGTACTTCACCTCCCAGGCCGGATAGTCCGGCCCCTCCAAGGGGAGGATTATCCGGGCCTCAAGAAAATGTTCAGCAACAATCTTCTGGCGTTAACAGAGACCAAGATCAAGGGCAGGGCAGTAATCAAGACATGGATACAAATATTGAATCAACTCCTTCTAGAAACAATAAGGACATTGAGGCTCGTCGCAAGGCTCGTGCTGATCGGAACCTTGAACTAAGAGGTCACACTCTTGACAAGGTTGTTGGTGATCTACGACGAAGGGTATCCACTAGAAGAGAACTTGCAAGCTTCTGTGATCATCAAGCTCACATTTCCATGGTTGAACCGAAGAAGGTTTTTGATGCTCTTGAAGACCCCGATTGGGTTGTTGCAATGCATGAAGAATTAAATAACTTCGAACGCAACAAAGTTTGGAAGCTCGTAGAAAAACCAAAGGATTGCCGCAATGTTATCGGCACCAAGTGGATCTTCAAGAACAAACAGGATGAAAATGGCATTGTTGTGAATAAATAAAGCACGACTCGTGACTCAAGGATTCTCTCAAGTGGAAGGAATTGATTTTGGCGAGACTTATGCTCCTGTGGCTTGTCTTGAGTCCATCCGTATCCTTCTTGCATATGCAGCCCATCATAATTTTATATTACAACAAATGGATGTTAAGAGCGCTTTCCTTAATGGTCCTCTACATGAGTTAGTATACGTCAAGCATCCCCAGGGGTTTGAGGACCCCAAATTCCCGAACCATGTCTACAAACTCGATAAGGCGCTCTATGGCCTTAAACAAGCCCCACGTGTGTGGTATGAGCACCTTAAAGAGCTTTTGCTAGACCGTGGTTTCGAAGTTGGGCAAATCGATCCCACTCTTTTTACTAAGAAGGTTAATGGGGAGCTTTTTGTATGCCAACTTTATGTAGATGACATTATTTTTGGCTCTACTAACCAAGCTTTTAACGATGAATTTTCAAAGCTTATGACTGACAGGTTTGAGATGTCCATGATGGGTGAGCTGAGGTTCTTTCTTGGATTTGAGATCAAACAACTTAGAGAGTGAACCTTTATTAGTCAAGATAAGTACATCCAAGACATGCTCAAAAGGTTCAAGATGACGGATCTCAATGGCGTTGCTACCCCTATGCAAACAAAGTGTCATCTTGAGCTCAATCCCAAGGGTAAAGACGTGGATCAAAAGGTATACAGATCCATGATCGGCTCTCTCCTTTACCTCTGCGCATCTAGGCCCGATATCGTGTTAAGTGTAGGAGTGTGTGCAAGGTACCAAGCCGCTCCTAAAGAAAGCCACTTAGTGGAGGTCAAGCGAATCTTCCGATATTTGGTTCATTCCCCAAATTTTGGGTTATGGTATCCCAAAGGTTCAAGTTTCTCTCTATGTGGTTACACTGATTCAGATTGGGCTAGTGACAAAGATGATAGGAAATCAACCTCTGGTGCATGTCAATTCTTGGGCAGGTCTCTAGTGTGTTGGTCATCAAAGAAACAGAATTGTATTTCACTCTCAACCGCCGAAGCTGAATATGTTGCTGCTGCAAGTGCTTGTACACAATTGTTCTGGATGAGGCAAACTTTAAAGGAATATGGTGTCAATTGTGACAAAGTGCCTCTATTATGCGACAATGAAAGTGCTATCAAAATTGCTTACAATCCCGTGCAGCATACAAGAACAAAACATATAGAGATTCGCAACCACTTTATTCGGGATCATGTTGCTTGTGGTTATATTGCTCTATCCTTTGTGAGCACGAAGAACCAACTTGCTGATATTTTCACGAAGCCTCTTGATGAAGAAAGATTTTGTTATTTGAGGAATGAGCTAAATATCATAGATTCAAGGAGCTTGGCTTGACTACCCTTGCACACTCACTTGCTCTTATTCATGTATTTGGTTTAGATGCGGGCATAGACATAGGGGGAGTGTGGTCCTAATTGATTGGGCCAACCCTCCCCCATAATGCCGAAAGCAAGTAAAATCATTTCCCTTAATATCATTTTGTGATATGTGGGTCATCGATGAGCATTGGTTTTGAACTCAAGATACATCTTCGCGGTGTCATGCCATGCGCTCCAACATGGTGGCTTCGTCCACCGCCCTCTTCCTCGAGAAGAGTTGGTTTTTCATGGGTCTCGTTGGATTTTCTTGCATATCTCATGTGCTCCAACATGTTCTTAGATAATTTCTGGGGGGGCGGATTATCTGCCTTAAGTGGGGGGCGGATTATCCGCCCCGGGCAAAATCAGCCCCTTATAGGCTCGGTCGGGGAGGGCTGGCTCAAACAGAGCAGCCAGTCCTCCCCCAACCCTACCTCTGCTCCCCAGCCACCACCGGAGCATCCGCCTCTCCCGGAGTCGATTCGACCACCGGATTCTCCGGGATCTCCCCGGATCTTCTTCACCTTGCCTCCGGGTATCTTCTCCTCCACGATTTTCCTCCAATGAGTGAGGGTAACTCCCTCATCTATCTCCTTTTGTATGGGATGTATTGTATTTGGTGGAAATCTCGTTGTAGAAGGTTCTTGGTGTTGTTCCTTACATGCTAGAATCAGTAGACTTGCAACCCTAGTACCCAATCTGTTTTGCCATGTTAGATCTAAGCCAATCCAGAAATTTTCTGTGGGGGGCGGATTATCTGCCCCTGCCAGGGCCGGATAATCCGGCCTGGAGAGTAAAATCTGGTCTGCTTTGGTTCTGCTTCTGCAAATACACATCATTGGTTATGGGGTTGCATTGCTACTCTTTCTCCGTGTTTTTCTCCTGGACTTTTGTGTATGCTTATCTCCATGCTATCCCTCTAATGCTTTTCATAGGTGGTTCCAAGCCAACCAAGACCTTCGTCCATCGTTCCTGTGCCCGTTATCTCAAGCCCACTGCAGACGGGAAGTTCATTGACGAGACCGAGGTCAGCAGAGCAGCAAGAGAGGCTGAACGGATGGCAGAGGCAAGTAAGAAAACTAAGAGGACCGCATCTCGCAAGGGCAAACAGTCTCGGCCCAATTACAAGGCTATGGACAGTCTTCAGTATGCCACCATTCGCCAGACTAATTATTATGATGAGGCTGACAGTGATGGTCCCCCCCGAGGACTCTATGTTTTGGAATGCCCACTTTCGGGCTATTCATGATGATGTTTATGCTACTCTCAAGCTTCGCCCCATGCGTCCCATCAATTTGACTGAGGCTCAATCCAAGACAAGGCTCATTGAGGCACTAGACGTGACCAACAAGATGGGGCTGCACCACCTCATGACTATCCAATGCAACTATGATTCCTCTGTGGTGCGACAGTTCTTCTCAACTTTGGTGATTTGCGGTGATGAGCGCCACACTATGAAGTGGATGACAGGGACCACCATGATTCAGTCGGACTTTCGACCTTTGGGCAGGTTCTTGGTTATGCATTCCATGGCCGTGACACTCCTTCGGGCCACCGTATCATTTCTCCTCTGAAGCCATCCAAGGATACTGCACTTGCTCCTTGCCTTTCCTCTGATGGGGTTGCTGGTACTTTTGCTGGTCTATCTCCCTTGTATGCAGCCCTTGTTGGCATATTTAGGGACTGCATCGCTCCTAGTGGTGGCAACAATGACAGGATCTGTGGCCACCTGGTTCCACTTCTTGCCTTTGCTCATGAGTGTGCCACTAACTCTGGATCAGCCACAGGTTACAAACTGGATGTCATGGACTATATTTATCATGAGATGACGGATGCTATGATCAACAGGCTCTCTATTCCCTATGCTCCGTTCATCATGATGCTCGTCAAGAATATGTTGCCACATGAGGATTTTGGTACTGCTATGGATGGAATTCACAAGCCCAAGAAAATCTACAACAAGGCTCAGAAGACCCATCACCCTTCCACTGCCCCGGAGTCCTTCATGCGTGATGCTCGGGCTAGTGGTCGTCGTTCCACGGTGTCCCCAATGGCACGCGAGGTTAAGCAGGTTACTTGGTTCCAGCGGAACATTCTCTGCATGGGCATTGACACTCACAAGGGCCAATATGAGGCGTACCGCATGGATCATGAGAGGGATCACACACAGCAGCTTATTCTCCACCATGTCTCAGGTGCCACTGGACATCCACCTCCTCCCACCGCTTCGGATCTGTATGCTCAGTGGAACACCTCAGGGATCAACTATGGCGAGCTCGAGAGTTCCCTATTTCCTCCTCCACCGAGGGCACCCACTCCTCCAGCTGATGACGATGATGATGAGTATGATGAAGAGGAAGGGGACGGGAACGACTACGACGAGGATGAGGGGGAGTGATCTCCAGGGGCGTTAGCATCGCTCTTCTTCCTTTTTGGCGTTTCGATGCCAAAGGGGGAGAAGTAGTTCTATTAGGTCTCGTGGATTTGCAAGGGTCGGGCACAAGCTTTTCGATTTTTAGTCGTTTTTATTTGCTTGATTGTGCCTTTTCTAGCGTGAACTCATTTGCTATTTGTGTTTTTTTATGTAAGACTATGTCGTACTCCACTATGTTTGGTATTCATGGAATTCTGGATTTATCTATTATGGACCTCATGGAATTCTGGAATTATGGAGCATATTTGATGGCATATGGATTCATGGGATTATCTATGTATGCTTTGGCTATATTCTCATCCCGGTGGTATGACCTTGTTTCCCAAACCACTTTGTTTCAATTATCTTGGTTATGGAAGTAGTGTTCTCTCTAGTGTGTGTATTTGTATTCAAATGCAAATCTTAAATATGCACACATCTAGGGGGAGCGTCTTTCATTATTTAAGATGGCATTTGCCGGTTTTATTGCAAATCCTAATATTGTCATCTAACACCAAAAAGGGGGAGATTGAAAAAACATTTTATAGTCCCTAGTGTTTTGTGTGTTAGATAACAATATCAAGGATTATTTAATGTGTGTTGAAGTGTTGCAACTACCTATGAGAACATGGGAAAGGATTCTGTTTTTGGGGGGCGGATAATCCGCCCCTCCCTCTTCCCAAGTAGGCGCAAGCCCCAGAAGGGGGGCGGAATTTCGGCAGGATTTTCCGGCCCCGCCGGATAATCCGCCCCTAATAGGGGCCGGATAGTCCGCCTCCCTTGCTCATCGCCAAGGCGCAAGCCCCAGAGAGGGGGCAGAGTATAGGCCGGACTTTCCGGCCTGGCCAGATAATCCGCCCCTCAGGGGGGCTGGATTATCCCCCCCCCCAAGATCTTCACCAAGTTCTGCAGGCGCCAGCCCCAGAGAGGGGGCGGAGTTTCCCTCGGAGAATCCGCCCTTGGGGCGGAGTTTTCCCAGGGGGCGGATAATCCGCCCCCAAAGTTGTGCAATGGCCAGATCTGGGGAGGGGGTATTTAAGACAACCTTCCCCCTCCTGCCAGAACTCTTGATTCATCTCGAAAAAGACCAGAACAGATCTGGAAGCTTCGTCCAAGAGTGCTCCACCTAGATCCACCCAAAGGCCCCATCCCTTGGGGAATCGAAGGAGGAGAACTCGATCTTCATCATTAGCAATCAAGCGCTTCATGTCCTCTCCATTCATTTGGAGAACCCCCGATCTAGTATTTCTTGCAAATACCTAGATCCTTGTTTTTGTTTATATTGATAAACCTTGTTCTTGTGGCAGCTTGTTGTCATCTCGGGAGCCCCCAATTCGGTTGTGGGTGTGTGCCCCGATAGTGTTGTAAAAGGCACCAGTTCCCGCCTCGAAGGGATCCAATAGTGGAGAAGGTGGATCAGGCCTCGCGTGGCGAGATCCATCGGAGAATAGGGTGAGGCCTATTGTGGCGTGGTGGTGTTAGAACCGCCCACCCCTCCAACGCAGATGTACTTCCCTTAACAAGGAAGGAACTGCGGTAAAACAAATCCCTGTGTCTCCGCATGCTCCACTAAGGTTTCCTCGCTCCTCTTTTACGTGCTTAGTAGTTAGGGTTACATATAGGGAAATTCCCGTAGTTGCATATCTAGAGAATTTACTTTGTGTCAAGCCTAAAATTGAAAAAGTATTAAAAATTGGTTAGCACCTATTCACCCCCCCTCTAGGTGCCCATCAGATCCATTTCACCGACCATCCCATGGTCAAAACATATATCCTTTCCGACCATCCCATGGTCAAGACATTTACAAAGCCATTGCTTTTCCGAAATCCTTTTTGAAATCAAAACTTGCATCGCTCTACAGCAACCTTCCCAACCATCGATAACCGAGGACACGACTATTCGAATATATTTACACTCTGTAGAGGTTGTACACTTTACCCACACCATCCGACTACCCTCCCTGATTTACACCGATCTTGGGTTGAGTAACCGGTCAAGACCTTCGGAATTCCCACTCTAGTATAAGCACCTACCCTATGAGTTATTCCCCTCAACACCGGGACGTCGGGCACCGTGGACCAACCGGTGCGCCTTTTTCACTACACAAAGTGTGTGCTTTCAATGAGAGGCTCAAAGTAACGCCTGGCGGCCCGTAGACCATTCGTTTCTTCACCTGGTCAATGCTTCGCGGACCATTACAGGAGAAGAACTAGCCTCCAAAGATCGACATACCGGGTAAACAAACTTTGAGCCTAGCCCCTTCCCATTTAGGTGTAATGTGGTTGCACGGGTTAATTGTTCTGGCAAAACTGCAAAGCACCGGGTGCATTTTCATAAACATTTTTCTTCCATTTCCTTTCAGCATATTTTTTTGACACCAAAACCTTTTGACTTTCTCAAACTTCTCTTGGTAGATCGAACCTCACCAAGTTTTAACCGCAAAAGATTTTCATAAAACTTTTCCGGGTCTTCCCATCCCATAGTTTTGCTTCGGCTAAAACGGGGTCTCCAAGGGGTATGGTGGTATACACCATCTACCCTACTAAGGGCAAGTAGATGTCATCCAGGGGGTGGTACTTAATAGTATGAATGTGTACTGGTTTGTAGGAGCCAAACCACTACCAGATATAGATCATCATAATATAAACAATGCGGTTTGCATAAACAGTAGATAAAACATGGATTAGTAAAACAGTAGGACAAGTCTTATGAGAAGGAAGGTGGCTTTCCTGTGACCATAGATATGTCCCTTGATGGTGTTAGAATATCAGAATACCGATATCCGTAATATTAATAATCTGATGCTTCATTTTTCTTGGTGTCACACAATCGCAACTATCGCCGTTATCGAGCAAACATGCAAGTAAAAAACACCACACTCAATACAAGGCATAAAAGCATCAAAACATACAACAAACAAACAAGATATACATGTACAATTCAGTAGGGTTTGAGAATAATGGATTTAGAAAGGTTGGGAAAAATTGTCTTGGACAATTGAATAAAATCCATATAGGTTTTATAGTCTAGAAACTAGGTAGGAGAGGGGTTTTAGACCGAGGCCAAGTTTTGTATGAGATCAATGTGCAAAAATGATACCCTCAGATAGGTACTGATAAAATGAAACCAACAAAAGTGGTTTCACTATTTTATCAAATACCATTGATTTATAATGGATTTTATAGTGTTTAAACCACTAGTTTGAGGAGTTAATTCCCCAGAAATGTTCTGTAGGTCCAAACATTATTTCCTTGGAATAATTATGGACTGATTCACTGAGAGTTGTAATCACCTTAGAATAATTAACAAGTGCCCTCAGGTAATTCCCAAAGTCAGCTCTGGTACATATTTGTCTTTTTCACCAGATTTAAACTCCAAGATATTTTGATGTGATTAAAAAACACATTCTAGGTATCAGGAATAACTCTTTTTGAATCACCCTTTTTGGATATACAGAATTACTTTGGTTATTTTTCTAGTGATTAAACCATGCACATAACAGTTTAATTAATAGTAATTGAACCAAGGCTTAATAAATTATCATCTCCTGGTATATGAAGTATATTAATATTCATGTGCACGGGGACATGGAATTAGTTCAATATCTATTTTGGTTGGACCTGGAGAATTTCTTAAAGATAGAAATGGCCTGATTTTGTTATTTTTGTTGTGGGCAAACCAGGAAGCCATTTAGGTAGGGCTAGGGGGACATGCAAGGTGTAACCAATACCATGCAGTAACAGTTGGATTTACTCCATTTGGATATACCAAACTCTCTAAAAAAAATAGTGAATAGGTCACATGTTTGTATTTTAAATCTCAGAATTTATCTAGACAATAATTTGGTCCAACTCCGGCTCTTCATGTTAGAGAAAACATGTATTTAAAAAGTAAAAATTGGTGTTAGGGTTTTCCAGGGTTTTGGCATTTTATTTTGGATTTAAACGAAACAGCTAGTTAATATCTTGGTAATTTATTGTAAAAGAGAAAAGGGAAACGGGGGCAATGGGATGGATTCAGAAAGGGAGATGGGCAAAACAGGGCAACATGGCCCACCAGAGCGTCGCTACGCACAGGGGGGAATTTTTGAAGGCTTGACGAAGGGGTCCGCTGGTTAGTGAGGGTGTGGATCTGAAGAGGTATCAGAGGACGTGAGCCGTTCGATTAAGTGGCATCAGGTGGATGTGGTTCTTCGTCTCCGCTGGAAGCTGGCAGCAGCGAGAAAGCCCTAGGGCGAGCGTGAGGAGTCAGAGGAGCTCATCATGGGCCAAGACGGCCAAGGGGTGGTGGAGGATGGAGCACGGCGCGTCGGGAGGAGTCCAGCGAGTTAGGTTGGTGAGGCAACACACCAGAGACGTAGATATGGACCGTGACGGCCAGGCTCGGTTTCTCGCCGGAGCGGCTCTAGGGTGCATGCATGCCGCCGAGGAGTGACCAAGAGAGGTTCTGGTGCAGGTATGGCTCGGCGAGGGTTGCATGCAGGGCGGCAGGTGCTCGCATGTTTGAGATTCACCGGGGGAAGCTCTTATAACATCCCAAAATTCATGAATTACAAAAGCCTGCATTTTCATTCATGCATTCATATCATTCTTAGCTTGCGCAAAAAATTTCAAATCAAAACTCAAATTAAAACCAATTTTATGCCTATAGTTTATATTTTATATGAGGCTTGGTTTATTTTCATATTTTCAATGGATCTAAGTGTATTTGAGTAAACAAGTGTGTTTGACAAATGTTTGAATACTTGGGTCAGACTACAAAAATCCAGAGGTGGTTGAATTCAAACTCTTTTGAATTTGGATTGAAATTGTTTCCTAAAAAATCAATTAGAAAAATAAAAAGAGAAAGGAAAAAGAAAAAGGCCAGCGTTGCTAATTCGGGCCAGTGCCAGAAGCATCCCACGAACCCACCCGGCCGTTTCCCCCTCTCCTCTCTCTCTCAACTGCACCCGCCTTACCCTGTTGTCACTGCCTGGTGGACCCGCGCCAGCTCAGCGTTGTCTTCCCCCAAATCACGCGCCAGACCACATCACCACTGTCGTTCGCTGTCGTTGATGGCGCGGTGTAAATGCCATTGATTCAGCGAGTGATTCTCACCGTGCCTCTGCCTACTTAAGCCCCTCCCCACCACGAGCTTTTCCCCTTACTCACCACCCCCTTTCCGCCACCAAGCTGCCCACAATTCAGCTTGCAACGCCACTTCCCGAGCGTCTCCGGCGAGACATTGCGGTGAGCTCAATCCACCCCACCCCTTCTCGTTCATGCTAGCGTGATCTCCTTGCTCGTGCGCTTCATCTTATGCCTCTATTTTGTCTGCTCGTGACCTAGATCATCGGATTCATCAACCACCGCAAGCACCTGATACCCCTCTCATCTTCGGCGAGGAATTGTGGTAAGTTGCGACCACCCCCCAACCTCTAGATCAAATGATAACGTTCGCCTCGTCTTTTGCATGCACTGATACCGTTCGTTTGTCCTAGGGAAGCCTATAACATCGCCGTCGTCTCCGTCAATCCGTGCCCGACGCCAGCAAAGTTTCCCACGAGCTCTTCCAGCCACCACAGCACGCCCCTGCCCACGCCAGCGACACGCCGAGCTTCCTCGTGACCTCGCGAGTCTAGTAAGCATCACCGCAACCCCCAGCCCCCTCTGCAATCACCGGACCATTGCTGCCAGAGCGCCGCCACCGCGCAGCCGTCGCTAGCACCGCCAGACCTTGGTCGCGTGCACCATATCCATTGGATCCAGATTTAGTGGATCTGATTAGATCACTTAATGAATGGGTACGTTTAGATCGGGCCCGTGCATTGTCACTTAAATCCTATGGCTCTGGATGATCGATCCAACCAAACTAGTACGGGCCAATCAGATTCATCCACGTGTCTGGGATTTTGATTTAAAATCTGTTTATATATCTATTAGAGATTCAAAGTTGTAAAATTCATAACTTTTGTTCTGTTTGGCCAAATTTTGCAAATAATATATCATTGGAATAAGAAAAATAAATCCTACACTACTGTGGGCTTAATTTTGTATTTTGCTTCTATAAAAATGGAATTTTGTGCAGAGACAAATATAGGCTTATTTTCACTATATAAATTATATAGAAAATGTTTTTAAAGAAAATTTAAGTTTATTTAGACTATAATTAGTGAGTTTTGTGTTTAGTACTGTTTATTTTGATTGGTTTAGTATAGAAAACTCATTTTTTTTGCATTTGCATGCATTCATATATGTTTTCTTGATTATTTGAATGTAAATTTGGTGCTATCATTTTATGTGTAGATTTTGGTGCTAGTGGTGATTGTGATTGTGAATATTATTGCTACTTCCCCAACTACCAAGGCAAGTGGTGCTTCACGTATTTTTCCTATTATTTTTGACTATGCACTAGAGATATTTTGTATAGGGCTTGCATGAAATTTTGGTAAGTATCTATATGCTATGCAATGGGAAATCCTAGGAGTTGTAGTCTTGGTAGAATTTTTCTAAGTTAAGATACTTGTTATGTTATCATGCTTAGACTAGCTAATAGCAAACAAGGGTGTATTATATATATGCAATGGAAATTTTGCTTAGTCTTTGACTTATGTTTTTTCTTAATAAAACAACTAAGTGAATGAATCACCTGGGTGGAATGGTATGATTGGGTTATGTTGAGTGGTTACACAAGGCCCATGTCTATGGTCTACCTTGTGTATCACACTTGAGCCACCCAGGAACAAAGGGATTTGAGATACTTAGTGTTTAGAAGCTTCTAGTGCAACCACATGGCATATGGGCTCTGCCTTGATCATATAGGTTCCAATAACTTAGCCAGATGGACAGATGGTGGTAGGGTGATAGGATGGAACGCGTCCATTTGGTCTAAGGGAAGGCTTCTGAAAGATCTCGTCTCGATGCATGTCGAGTCTTGTGGGGAAAGTGCACCACCACTACTAGGAAACAGGCTGTTAGTGGTGCACCAGGAATGCCCATCCGTGGCGCACTAGCGGCGCCACGGCCTTATCTCTCAGCCGTGGCGCCGCCTAGTGCTTGACACGGTTGTGTAGAGATAGGCGAAGCGCACCTCCTAGTGCGCCACAGAAGTTTGGGATGGTGCGCCACTGGATCTTCCGTGGCGCACTACCAGTGCGCCACTAAACTTCCATAGTGCGCTTTAGGTGTGCGCCATGAAGGTGACCATGTGCGCCACAGATGTATTTTTTGTTTTTTTTTAATTTCCGAGCCAGATTATATGCAATACAGATTATATACAATATTACATTAGATATACACACATAGATACAAGATATACAATTATATATATAAATACTCAATATGAAAAACAAGATTGAAACAAATACATATAGATAAGTCTCATACATGAATACATAGTCTAAGTTAATTACATTGTTTCGATCATGTTACAAAGTAGTAGTTGGTGACATGCGAATACATGTGTCGATCGAACAAGTTAGAGCTCGGAAGCTCGCCTAGACATCTAAACTAGCTAGCTAGACACAAACGCGGGATAAATAACCAAAGAAGATAAGCATGATCAGCCCGTTGCGAACGTATCCTTTGATGTGTCCGTTCATCCTTTCGAACGCCATCATGCTGCGGAGGAACATCGGCCCGAGTTATACGATGTCCTCCACGACATGGACCAGCAGATGCACCATAATGTCGAAGAATGCGGGTGGGAAGTAGACCTCAAGCTCACATAGTATCACCACGATCTCCTCCTGTAGCCTTCCGAGCTGATTCAAGCCAATCGACTTCCTAGAGATGACGTCGAAAAACTTGCATCGGCTAAATAACGTTTTACGGACGTGCTCGTCCATTATCCCTCTTAGTGCGACCGGAAGTACCTGCGTCATTAGCACGGCACAGTCGTGAGACTTCATGCCACTGAACCTCTGCTTCGCCTCGTCTAGGTATCTGCTTATCTTGCCCGCGTAGCCGTAAGGAAATTTGACTCCTAGAAGGCACTTGAAAAACTGTTTGATCTCATCCTGGCTTAGAGTGAAGCAAGAAGGAGGGCAGTAATATTCGTTCTTCTTGAACTTTTTACCCTTCCGACGACCTTGTGTCGTCTCCGACTCATGATCATCGTCATCTTCCGATCATCGGAGTAGGCCCTCCGTGAAGCTCCTTCCGGATACCCAAGCATATCAGGTCGTGCCTTGATTTCGGACCATCTTTCGTCCTATCTGGCATGTTGATTATGGTGGCGACCAGACTCTCGCACACGTTTTTCGTGATATGCATGATGTCGAGGCTATGAGGCGTGCGGAGAAACTTCCAGTATGGCAACTCCCAGAAAACAGACCTTGTTTTCCATACCTTCATCAGCGGCTTGTCTTGTTGCTGCCTCTTTCGCTTCTTTCCAGTCTTAGGACAATCTTTCCAGTTTTTCAGCAACTCTTCCACTTCTTCGCTGCTCCTACGCCCGGGATTCCTCGGTCTCGATTTGCCATCGAATAGGTCTCCACGCTTTCTCCATGGATCATTCTTGCCGAGCCACCTCCGTGCGCCATGAACAAGGTTTTCGATGACCCCGGATCTTTCTCTAGTTGGAGATAGCTTGTGTTATCCATGCACCTAACGATGCGCAGAATCCTTGGATAACCTGCCCGAGATATACCCGCAACCTGGATAGTCTTGCACCGTACTGACCAACACGGCTCTCATAGTGAAATAATCTTGTGCGACGGCGTCGTAAGTATTGGCTCCAGATTCCCATAACGTGGCTAGCTCCTCTTTCAACAGCCCGAGATACAGATTGATGTCGGTACCAGGTTGTTTCGGCCCTTGAATTAGCATACTCATTTGTATGTACTTCTTCTTCATGCACAACCATGGAGGGAGGTTGTACATCCATAAAAACACGGGCCAAGTGTTGTGCGTGCTGCTCTGGCTACCGAACGGATTGAGTCCATCGGTGCTCGCACCAAGCCTGATGTTCCTCGAATCTCCACTGAATTCTAGGAATTCGAGGTCCAATGCTTTCCACTGGCTAGCATCTGAAGGGTGCGTCAGCAGCTCATCCTTTTCGGGGCCATCATCATCTCCTGGCTTCTTCCTTTCCGCATGACATCGCATGAGCTTCGCTTCCTTAGGGTCCGCGAAATAGCGCTGCAGACGAGGAGTGATAGGAAAGTACCATACCACTTTTCGAGGTGCTTTCTTCCCTTTCTTGTATCGACTCACGCCGCACACCGGACATGTGGTTTTCTCCGCCCTCGCCCGATAAATGATGCAATCGTTGATGCATACGTGATATCTAAAGTGCGGTAGATCGAGAGGATGACGATTTTCTTGGCATCCTCGATACTAGTTGGACATGTGTTCTCCGGAGACGATCGTGCTGTAATGCCATCATATCGTCAAGCTTGCGTCGCTCAATTTGTGCTTTGCCTTCATCTCCATAGCCTTGAGCATTACATTCAACCGGTATCATCGGGCCTGCATCCTTCATACAATGGAGTAACCGTCTTTCTCAAGTTACGCAAGCTTGGCTTTCTCTAGCGGCAGCTGGCGTTACTAAATGCCGCTTGAGAAGCAGCTCTTGCACATAAGGGTCCTGCACCCACCTGACGTTGTTCCATCGCCGCTCTCCTCCGCATCTAGATCATCATCATCCCGATCGCTTCCGCACCTTCACCATCTTCAGAGACTCTTCATCATCTCGCCTGCTCGCCGTGATGATGATCATCGCCATGTTGGCCACCTTCACCGTCTCCATCATCTACGCCATCGCTTATCCAACGAGTGTATCCATCCATGAAACCATGGCGAGCAGTGCGCGCAGATTCCCGGAATCGGTCGATCACCCAGTTGAGTTTTCATCTTCTGCACGGACATCTTATATCCGTCTTGTTATTTCAGATCATGTCGGCCGACATTTCAAAAATCTAGCCACAATGCCTTCGCTCATTATGCGGACCATTTTTGCTCGCACGGTGTACACGGTACAATTTTGAAGTCTATTCAACCACATAATGAATGCATGCATGCAATGGTCGATAGAAAATTTCGCATGACCTATCCTAAAATTAGGACCTTTATGAAATGCCAAAATCTTGCCAAAATGGAAATGAATCAACATTTTGGCAAAACAAATGGCAACTTGTTCACATACAAACACAAGAGAGAGAGAGACCGATCCATACACACATGAACATATCATTATCCTCTCCATACACACATGCATGAGCATCATCGATACTCTCCATATACACACACATATGACCATCGATCCTCTCCACATACACACATCATGAGCATCGATCATCTACATACATATGAGCACATCATCCATATACACATGAACACATCCTTACATGGACAACTTATCGAGATGAGAGACCGATCGTGAGAAAGATGGAAAGGAGAGGTGCGGCTCGAGGAGAAGGATAGATGAGAGAGGAGACCTCCTCTATTACTTATATATGTAACATCCAAAGCAAGTTTTACATGCTAAAAATGGTGAATGTGTGGAGAAATTGAGGTGGGAAGGAGAAGATCCCGACTAGATCTAAGGAGGAAGAATAAGGGGAAAGTGAAGTGTGGGGTGGTGGATGTGGTCACACATGTGCACATAAAGTGCCGTCCTAAAGAATGACACATCCGTGGAAGACATCGCTAGTGCGCCATGTACAGTATGAAACTGTGGCGCACTATGCCATGTGCGCCACGGATGTTTTACTCCTGTGGCGCACTAGGCTGAGTGCGCCATGTAAGTTTGTGGGCTTGCAGAGGAGGCATGCGCTTAGGCGTGGCGCACCACCCCATGTGCGCCACAGATGACACTAACAAGCTGGCGCACATGACTATAGTCTTCTGTGATGTTTGGCGTACGGACCAATGTGGGCCTGTCCCACACATACATGGCGCACTATAGTCATGTGCGCCACGGTTGTTCTAGTTATTAGTAGGGCACTGCCCACAGGTGATCCATGCCTGTTTTAGCCGTGGGGCACTTCAACCATGTGAGCCACGGATGTGCTGATTACTTATAGCCGTTTTCCTAGTAGTGCACCTCTCGAGAAGGAAAAACCTAAGTACTTAGACGTGTCCTGGGCAAAGGACAATTTGAGCATCAAAGACATTGAAGCTATCAAGGATCTCCTCATCCCAATTTCTAAGTTAAAAACTTGTGGTTGAACAAGGGTTAAGGTTCACCAATGTCTATTGGTGGTTCCTTGGTAGTTTTTTACAAACAAAAACTTAGTGTTTTTAACTGATAGGAAAAACCTATTTTGAGCAAAGCAAGCCTAAGCTACACTTAGCCAAATTCATATAGATGTTAGATACTACTATTCTATTATGGTATCACTTGCCAATACAAATCCAAATGTATTGACCACTATGGCTGTAACTTATGATGTTGCAGGTTACTCTGATGAGAATTAGGGTTATGAGTCTACACTCAACATGCTTGCCTGTGGCACATGAAGATGAAGACTTTGTTTTATTTACTTATGATGTGAATTCTTTTATTAGCCTTTGGCTATGGAGTTGTAAAAGACTATGTTTATCTCTGGAATGACATTGTAATAAAGACCTTTGTATCTGTGTACTTCATCTTAAACTGTCGATGCTAGCATTTGATCTAGGGAATAGCATTGCAATCACAGGGACCTTTACCTTATAAAGGTGGGGTCTTACAGATGGTATCAGAGAACTGTGTTGCCTGTAGGATTATGACCCTAGGATGGATTAGACTAATAAAACCACCAAGGGAAAAAAATGCAACTCTTTGCAAAATTCCACACTTGTCTTTTTTTCTTGTAAACCTTTCTAATCTTATTTCTCGTCTCAATTTTTAGATGGACACCATCAACGAAGCCGTCAAGAAGGGACCACTCATGACCATGACTTTAGAATGTGATACGGAGTTTCCCAAAGCACTCAAAACCCTTATCGATAGCTTGGGGATACATGGTGAGGACAAAGGATTCACAGTAATCGATGAAGGAGAAGAATATTGGTGGGTGCAAGTTCACTTGTACAAAAACAAGGAAGACAACCACAAAGAGTCGGGATTCTACATGGGCACCAACTCAGAAATGTATACTACATTCTTTGACTCTTCAAGAAATGCAGCTTGGAATGTTATCAAGGAGCTTGGTGAAAGACTCAAGTCTAGAATGCTCAACACTAACAATGACCTTGAGAAAGAGAAGAAATATACCCAAGACATAGAGACCGCCATAAAAAGTCTAAGAGAAGTTATCATAAACTTAGCATATGAGTGAAAAATTGTAACGTACTCCGCTAGTTGGACCACCACACTTATCGTATTTTCACAAAAAATTGTCTAAGTTATGTTGAACCTTAGTGTTTATGGTAGATTTTGTATGCCATGACTTGTATGTTGTATGGATGATGTATGCTTTTGCTTTCATTCTACTGTCTTGTTTTTCTCTTACTTGTGTTGTTATAATACTTCCCGATCTTACATTAGATGCCTAGCTTTGTGATCAGCACTCCCGAGGTGTTCAATGGAACTCGTTTTGGTTCACGCATCGTGAAGTTTACTAGTGTGCTCAACCTCCCACTTCCTAGTATCAAGGCACTTCTGCTCACCAAGTTTGAGAGGAAGGACCTTTGGGGCTTTAGAGTCTCGCAGCCGGGACGACAGACGGAGCCACTCACAGAGGAGATTTCCTTCAAGCTGATGCATGATGACAAGGATAAGGGTCTAGATGTAGTCATGCAGGAGCTACTTGGATGCCCCTGCGGATGCCACTCCACCGAGATTAGATGCCTCTACTTCCACCCGTTCGGGAGACGTGACGAGGAGGGAGAGGCATTGGTGTATGAGGGCTCTACTAGAGAGACGATTGAGATAGCTCGTCTATATCTCTAGGACCTCGAGGGCCTTATTAGACACCTCCACACAAATAGGACCAACATCATGCTTAGCAATGAAGAGCTCCAGGTTCAGTTGAGGGAGAAGGACAAGCTCTTCGCGAAGCAAGACGAGATCGTCAAGGAGATGGAGGCCAGATTCGAGAAAAAGGACAAGAAGTTCAATAATCACGAGAAGAGAGACCAAGATAGATACAAGAAGATCAAGGACATGAAGGTTGAGATAGAGGCCAAGGACTTCGAGCTCGAGACCCAGCAGGGAGCAATTGAGAGGCTACGCTCACAGAAGAGAGCTCTCCGTGCGAAGGTCGAGGCCTTGACCACTAGTGTCGAGGAGTACAAGACAGCCATGGAGACATCCGGACTTACACTTGTTGACGTGGAGGTTGACATGGAGGAGTAGGGTAGACTACTCAACTATCTTTTATCCATCATACTTTGATTATTGAGTCGCAATGACCATCTAAAATGTGGATGGCTTGCTTTTGTGTGTTTACTTTTTCCAAAACTTGTTGTTTACATTGTTCAAACTCTATGTTTTCATCTTGTGAGTGTTTAATGTGATGGTTTTTTGTGATGTATTGTGCATGTTAAGCATCTATGGGTTATATCTCATTCCTTATCCTTATTGAAACCACAGGTGCCTCCCCATCGTGCCAACCCCAACCCAAACAACAACAATAACGTCACCCCCGAGATGCAGCAGTTGATGACAGCTCAAGCTCAACTGATGAAGATGATTACTCAGTTCATTCAAAAGAAAAATCAGAACAACAACAACAATCTCAACAATCCACCAGCATTTGACATGCTTACAAGATTCTAGAGGTTGAGGCCATCCAAGCATTCAGGAACAACTGATCCAATGGTAGCCAATGACTGGTTATGTTCCATGAATAAGGACTTAGTCACTGTTGGCTGCACCGATGAGGAAAATGTCAGATTCGCAGCATATCTGCTCGAAGGACCAGCGGCAACCTGGTGGGACAACTTTTAGATCACCACTCCCCTTGAGGATGTGACATGGGCAATCTTTGAGGATGGTTTCCGCACTACCCACATCTCATCAGGAGTGATGAACCTAAAGAAGAAAGAGTTCCACAATCTGAAACAACGTCACCGCAGTGTGGCTAAGTACATTGAGGAGTTCAACAATCTGGCGCGCTATGCACCGGATGAAGTTGATACTGATGCCAAGAGGAAGGAGAAGTTCCTCGAAGGTTTGAATGATGAATTGAACCTGCAGCTATCTGTTTCCTATGTCCCAACATATCAATCACTATGTGAAAAGGACACCATCTTGAAAAACAAGATGAAACAAGTTGAGTGCAGGAAGATGAAGCATAACTTTGATAAGAACATATCGGGATCATCTCACCAGCGCTCCCATAATGATGATAGTGGAAGTTCTGGATTCCACAAGAATGGGAAGTATAACAACCACAACCACAACCACAACCATCATCATGACAACAAGAACCATCGCAGTCATGATAATGACAAGTATAAGAACCACAGGAGTGGACACAAGAGCCACCACAGTGGGAGTGGTAATGGGATTCAGCCTGCAAAGAAAGACCTCAGTCAGGTTGAGTGTTGTAAGTGTAAGAATATGAGGCACTATGCAAATGAATGCCCAGAAAAAAAGTTGAAGGAACCAACAAGCCCAACCCTTTCCAGAAGGGACAAGTGAACCACATCAATGTGGAAGAAATATATCAAGAGTCTGATGCCGTGGCTGGTAAGTTCAAGCTCAATTCTTTTCCAGCACTTGTTCTTTTTTATACTGGCACATCGCATTCATTCATATCAAGAGAATTTGTTGATAAAAATGGACTTCCACCTGAAACTATTGGGTTTCCTATAAAAGTAAGCTCTCCTAGAGGAGAGATGATAATGAATTTTGGATGTCATGATCTAGTGATAGAATTTGGAAAGTATAAGTTTCAAGTTAGTTTAATAATCCTAGATTCCTAAGGATTGGATGTTATTCTAGGAATGGATTGGATGACTAAGTATGAAGGAGTACTATATTGTGCCAATCGTACCGTCACACTCACCACCCCGGATACGAAACGGATTAGGTTCAAGTCTAACTTTGAGTCTAATGGGAGTAAGCTAAATTCTCTTAAGGGGGTTAGCATAGACAGTGTGCTAATTGTGAGAGAGTATCCATATGTGTTTCCAGAGGAATTGCCTGGAATGCCACTAGATAGAGATATAGAGTTTCTGATTGACTTACTGCCAGGATCAGAACCAATAGCAAAGAGACCCTACAAGATGTCAATGGATGAGTTGAAAGAACTCAAGAAACAGATTGAAGAACAGTTGCAAAAAGGATTTATTCAACCAAGTTCTTCATCATGGGGTGCACTAGTTCTGTTTGTTGAAAAGAAAGATAGAAGTCAAATTTTATGCATAGATTACCGTTCACTCAATGAGGTGACTATCAAGAAAAAATATACATTACCTAGAATCAATGATCTGTTTGATAAGATAGAAGGAGCCCGTGTGTTCTCAAAGATTGATCTTCGATCAGGCTATTTTCAGCTTAAAATTAGAGAGCAAGACATACATAAGAACACATTCACCACTAGGTATGGATTGTATGAGTACACCGTGATGCCATTTGGTTTGACAGATGCACCAGCCTATTTCATGAATATGATGAACAAGGTGTTCATGGAATTTCTTGACAAGTTTGTTGTCGTATTCATCAACGACATTTTGATGTATTACAAGATCAAATAAGAGCATGAAGAGCATTTGCGTTTGATACTTGAGAAACTCAGGGAACACAAGATGTATGCCAAGTTCAGTAAGTGTGAATTTTGGCTGAATGAAGTTGGATTTCTCGGACATATTGTGTCAGGAGATGGTATAGTTGTCGATCCCACAAAGGTGTCAGCTGTGACTGAGTGGGAATATCCCAAGTCAGTGAAAGAAGTTCGGAGTTTCCTTGGCTTGGCAGGATACTATAGAAGGTTCACTGAAAAATTCTCAAAGGTAGCTAAGCCAATGATGGAGTTACTCAAGAAATAAAAGAAGTTTGACTGGACTGAAGTTTGTGAACTTAGTTTCCAGGAATTGAAGAAGAGACTAGTGACAGCACCATTTTTATGTCTGCCAGATTTGGAGAAGGATTTCCAAGTTTATTGTGATGCATCTCACCAAGGGTTAGGTGGAGTTTTGATGCAAGAAGGGAAAGTTGTGGCTTATGCCTCGAGACAACTCAAAACTCATGAAATGAATTACCCTACTCATGACTTGGAGTTAGCCTCTATTGTCCATCTACTCAAAACATGGAGACAATATCTTTTGGGAAAGCATTGTGAAGTGTTCAAAGACCACCAAAGTTTGAAGTATATCTTCACTCAGAAGGAAATCAATATGAGACAATGAAGATGGCTAGGAGTCATCAAGGACTATGACTTGAGTTTGCAATACCATCCCGGTAAAGCAAATGTTGTAGCAGATGCTTTAAGCCATAAGGTTCATGTGAATGGCCTTACTAAGGGAGAATTGCCAGATGATCTGTTTGACCAATTCAAAGATCTCAGATTGGAGATAGTGCCTGAAGGACATCTCATGTCATTGGATGTTCAACCCACATTGTTGGACAAGATCAAAGAATCCCAAAAGTTGGACAAGGAAATTGAAGAGATTAAAGGAAAAAATTAACAAAGGGAAAGCTAAAGGATTCCATGAAGACGAACATGGTACTTTATGGTATGGAAAACGTGCCTACATTCCGCAAGATCCGGAGCTTCGAAAACTGATTCTACAAGAAGCACATAACTCACCATATTCCATTCATCTGGGTAACAACAAAATGTACATGGTGTGAATGAAAGATTTTGGTGGAACAATCTCAAGAAGGATATTGCAGAGCATATTGCCTTGTGTGATGTGTGTAGTAGAGTGAAGGCGGAACATCAGAAACCGGCAGGGTTATTACAACCACTACCTATTCCTGATTGGAAATGGGACAAGATTGGTATGGATTTTATCACCGAACTGCCAAGAAACTAGATCCGAATATGATTCCATTTGGGTTGTGGTAGATCTCCTAACTAAAGTGGCTCATTTCATACCCATGAAGACTACTTATACAAGTGCTAAGTTAGCCAAAATCTATATGAACAATATTGTATGTCTGCATGGAGTACCAAAGAGTATTGTGTCAGATAGAGGAACTTAATTCACCTCGCATTTTTGGTGACAACTGCATGAATCATTGGGAACGATATTAGAGTTCAACACAACTTTTCACCCCCAGACTGATGGACAGACAGAAAGAAACAATCAGATTTTGGAGGATATGTTGAGGGAATGTGCCCTAGACTATGGTGCCAGTTGGGATGAAAGTCTGCCTTACACAGAATTCTCTTACAATAACAGCTATCAAGCCAGCATTGAGATGGCACCATTTCAATTTCTCTATGGAAGAAAGTGTACTACGCCATTACTATGGAGTGGTGTGGGAGAAAGAAATTTATTCGGACCAGAACTGATCAAAGAAGCTGAAGAGAAAGTCAAATTGGTAAAGGATAGATTGAAGATAGCACAGTCCCGACAGAAGAGCTACGCAAATCCAAAGCGTAGAGAACTCACCTATGAGGTAGGTGATAGAGCTTATCTTAGAGTCTCACCAATTCGTGGTGTGAAAAGATTTGGAGTCAAAGGAAAATTGGCACCAAGGTATGTTGGGCCATTCAAGATCTTGAGCCACAAAGGAGAAGTGGCTTATGAGATTGAACTGCCTGAATCACTTTCAGCAGTTCACAATGTGTTTCACGTGAGTCAGTTGAAGAAATGCCATCCGGAGATGGAAGAAACTTCTTTGAAGGATACTATACCTTTGGAAGAGGTTCAGTTGGAGAGTGATCACACCTATGAGGAGAAACCTATCAAGATTCTGGAGACTGCAGAAAGAGTTACTTGTACCAAGACTATCAAATTATGCAAATTTCGGTGGAACCATCATTCCGAAGAGGAAGCAAATTGGGAAAGACAAGATGATCTTCGGAAAGACCACCCACACCTATTTGCTAGCCAGTCCGAATCTCGAGGGCGAGATTCATCTTAAGGGTGTTAGATTTTTAACATCCCAAAATTCATGAATTACAAAATCATGTATTTTCATTCATGCATTCATAGGATTATTAGGTTACACAAAATTTTTCAAATCAAAACTCAAATTAAAACCAATTTTATGCCTATAGTTTATATTTTATATGAGGCTTGGTTTATTTTTTTATTTTCAAAGGATCTAAGTGTATTTGAGTAAAAAAAGTGTGTTTGACACATGTTTAAATACTTGGGTCACACTACAAAAATCCAGAGGTGGTTTGAATTCAAACTCTTTTGAATTTGGATTGAAATTGTTTCCTGAAAAATCAACTAGAAAAAGAAAAAGAGAAAGGAAAAAGAAAAAGGCCACCACTGCCAATTCGGCCCAGTTCCAGAAGCATCCCACGAACCACCCGGCCGTTTCCCCCTCTCCTCTCTCTCACCCGCACACGCCTTACCCCGTTGTCATTGCCTGTTGGACCCACGCCAGCTCAGCGTCGTCTTCCCCCAAATCATGCGCCAGACCACGTCGCTGCTGCCGTTCGCTGCCATTAATGGCACGGCGTAAATGCAATTGATTTAGATAGTAATTCTTGCCGTGCCTCTACCTACTTAAGCCCCTCCACACCGCGAGCTTTTCCCCTCACTCACCACCCCCTTTCCTCCACCAGGCTGCCCAGAATTTAGCTTGCAACGCCGCTGCCCGAGCGTCTCCGGTGAGACATTGCGGTGAGCTCCATCCACCCCGCCCCTTATCGTTCATGCTTGCGTGATCTCCTTGCTCGTGCACTTCATCTCATGGCTCTATTTTATCTGCTCGTGACCTAGGTCGTTGGGTTCATCAACCACCGCAAGCACCTGACACCCCTCTCGTCTCCAGCGAGGAATTGTGGTAAGTTGCGACCACCACCAACCTCTAGATCAAACGATGACGTCCACCTCGTCTTTTTGCATGCACTGATATCGTTCTTTTGTCCTAGGGAGGGCTAGAACGTTGTCTTTGTCTCCGTCAAGCCGTGCCCGACGCCAGCAAGGTTTCCGACGAGCTCTTTCGGCCATCACATCACACCCCTGCCCACACCAGCGACACATAGAGCTTCCTCGTGACCTCGCGAGTCTGGTAAGCATCACCGCAACCACCATCCCCCTCTGCAATCACCGGACCGTCGCTGCCAGAGCACCGGCACTACGCAGCCGTCCGCTAGCGCCCCCAGACCTTGGTGGCGTGCACCGTAGCCGTTGGATGTAGATCCAGTGGATATGATTAGATCACTTAACGAATGGGTACGTTTAGATCTGGTATGTGCGTTGTCACTTAAATCATGCAGCTCTGGATGATCGATTGAACCGAACCGGTACGGGCCAATCAGATTCAGCCACATGTCTGGGATTTTGATTTAAAATCCTTTTTTATATCTATTAGAGATTCAAACTTGTAAAGTTCATAACTTTTGTTCTGTTTGGCCAAATTTTGCAAATAATATATCATTGGAATCAGAAAAATAAATCCTACACTAATTTGGGCTTAGTTTTGTATTTTTTTTGTAAAAATGGAATTTTTTGCAGAGACACATATAGGCTTATTTTGACTATATAAATTATGTAGAAAATATTTTTAAATAAAATTTAAGTTTATTTAGACTATAATTAGTGACTTTTGTGTTTAGTACTGTTTAGTTTGATTGGTTTAGTATAGAAAACTCATTTTATTGCATTTGCATGCATTCATATGTTCTTGCTTGATTATTTGAATGTAAATTTGGTGCTATCATTTTATGTGTAGATTTTGGTGCTAGTGGTGATCGTGGTTGTGAAGATTGTATCTACTCCCCCAACTACCAAGGCAAGTGGTTCTTCATGTATTTGTCTTATTATTTTTGACTATGCACTAGAGATATTTTGTATAGGGCTTGCATGAAATTTTGCTAAGTATCTATATGCTATGCCATGGGAAATCCTAGTAGTTATAGTCTTGGTAGAATTTTCTCTAAGTTAATATACTTGTTATGTTATCATGCTTAGCCTAGCTAGTAGCAAAGACGGGTGGATTATATACATGCTATGAAAATTTTTCTAAGTCTTTGACTTATGTTTTTGCTGAATAAAACAACTAAGTGAATGAATCACCTAGGTGGAATGGTATGATTGGGTTATGTTGAGTGGTTACACAAGGCCCATGTCTATGGTCTACCTTTTGTATGACACTTGTGGAAAGCCACCCAGGAACAAAGGGATTTGAGATACTTAGTGTTTAGAAGCTTCTAGTGCAACCACATGGCATATGGGCTCTGCCTTGAACATATAGGTTGCAATAACTTAGACAGATGGACAGATGGTGGTAGGGTGATAGGATGGAACGCGTCCATTTGGTCTAAGGGAAGGATTCTGAAAGATCTCGTCTCGATGCATGTCGAGTCTTGTGGGGAAAGTGCACCACCTCTCGAAAAGGAAAAACCTAAGTACTTAGACGTGTCCCCGGCAAAGGACAATTTGAGAATCAAAGATATTGAAGCTATCAAGGATCTCCTCATCCCAATTTCTAAGTTAAAAACTTGTGGTTGAACAAGGGTTAAGGTTAACCAATGTCTATTGGTGGTTCCTTGGGAGTTTTTGACAAACAAAAACTTAGTGTTTGTCAACTGATAGGAAAAACCTATTTTGAGCAAAGCAAGCCTAAGATACACTTAGCAAAATTCATATAGATGTTAGATACTACTATTCTATTATGGTATCACTTGCCAATACAATTCCATATGTATTGACCAATGTGGATGTAACTTAAGATGTTGTAGGTTACTCTGATGAGGATTAGGGTTATGAGTCTACATTCAACAGGCTTGCCTGTGGCACATGAAGATGAAAACTTTGTTTTATTTACTTATGATGTGAACTCTTGTATTAGCCTTTGGCTATGGAGTTGTAAAAGACCTTTTATCTATGGAATGATGTTGTAATAAAGACCTCTGTATCTATGTACTTCATCTTAAATTGTGGATGCTAGCATTTGATCCAGGGACTAGCATTGCAATCACATGGACCTTTACCTTATCACAGGCAGTATTGGACCAGATTGGGTGGGGTTTGGAGTTGGTTTGACCCAAGTTTGATTGGTTTGCAAAATTTGATCAAAAAGAGACTTATGAAGAAAGTTGAAACATTTGCATTCGGCAGGGTGGCGAGAGAGTACTGGTATATGTATATGGTTAAGATACTCCCATATGATTTATTTGGGATTTTTTAGATGATTTTTGGTACACTTAAAATCATTTATTTGGAAAATGCACAAGTAGTTTATAGAAGATAAAGTTAGATTTTTACATTAGGCCAGGCGAGTTTTTGATGCGAAATGGTTCAAATACCATAACACACATTGGGTAATTTTATTTGAATTCATTGGGATGGGAAAGTATTTATAAAGAATTATTTCTTTTTTCTGCCATTTAAGAAAAATGGAAAAAAGAAATAAAAAAGGATCTCAAAAATATTTATTTTCGAGATGGAAAGGTGGGTATGATGTATAGAACTCAAATGTGCATTAATTTGGTAAAGTGATTTGGAGAAAATCAAACTTGCCTTTATAGACAGAGTTTCTAGGGTTTTGCCAAAAGTGGAAATTAAAATATTTTTAGGATCCAAATAATTATGTGAATTATTTGGGGAATTATAATATACAAGGTAGATGATGTAAAATTGATTTATCCATCATGTCCAGCTTGGGTTTTGAAGAATTGTGGTGAAAAAGGAAGAAGCTAGATTTGGGGGCATCTAGGGTTTTGATATTTTTATGCCACCTAAACATGGTTGGATTAGGGAACTCAGAGCTCATCTTGGTACAAGGGATACATGGATAGCTATAAAAAGTTATATATATGATCATGGAAGCAAGATTTGGGCTTGGATGTATTTGAGGTGGTCTAGAAGAGATGGCAAACTTTGTTGAAAATACGACTGCCATAACAGATGAGTCATGATGCCTCATAAACCATGTGGGTTTAAGAAGCACAAGGCTACAGTGGAAAGAAGTAAAGTATGGATTGTTAGACCATGGTTAGTAGATCATAACCATGCAAAGATTTGGTCAAGGGGTGTAGCATATGGATGTGAGTTTCTGCCAAAGTAGGCAAGATGATAAGATTTGCAGAAAATATTATTATCTTGACTACAAAACCATCATGGATGACTAGGAACCAAAATGATTTATCCAAAGGAAAAGGTGGGATTTAGTAGTACTAATGATGTACTACAAGATCCTTCAAGTACATTCTCAACAATGCACACAGATTAGAGTAGGTGAAGTTCCAAAGACTGAATCTATTTAAAGATTCCAGACTTAGCCAAATTTGGTAGACTTGTGGATTTGGACTAGTATACAAGTGTAGATGATTTTGAGAGGAAGATGGGTTCCAAACTCATGATTAAGGAGATGATGTTGAAGTGTTAGTTAAGTATATAGTATCCATGCTTGTAGTTGGTCTCTAATGGGTTTGATGCTAATACAAAGGATTAGCTCCGGATTAATCTGGTTAAGTAGATTTGGGATTCACTTGAGTGACTCAATATAGATTGAGTTTGGTATTGCTTAGTTTGAGATTTATGATCTCAACTCTTGGTTTGATCCCTAAGGATGAGCTACTACATTAGCTCACTCTCATTCCTAAGAAAACAAGTCAATCAGTAGATCAAGACAATTCATCACACAGTAGAGCAAGGAAACTCATCTTATCAAACTTGTCAAGGTACTACTAAAGTCACCCTCAAGCCTAGCTTGAGGTAAGCATGGTTGTTTTGAAGTGGTTGTGCTTTAAAGTAAGGTAAGTACCTCTTGGTATTTCTACCAAGGTTGGAGTGAAAAGGTTTTTGGAAAGGTTTTGGAAAAAACATAGAGGTAAGAGTAGTTGAAGTTCTGTCTAGGTATCCATAGTTTCGTTAATAGAACTAATAAAATAATTTATTGTATAAAAATCATCTTGACTCAAGTTTGAAGTGTCAGAACATTTGAGAATATGAAAGATGAGCCAAGACAAATCTTTAGTAAGATAGTTGTTGTCAAGTAGTGTTGAGATAAGAAGTGTATCACCTAATACACAATCAGTTGCATGAACACAAGCAAACAAGTAAGCAAATACTGCAAAGCTTAATAAGAAAAGTTTTTGTTCCCCCTGATTTTTGCCTTTTTGACAAAAGATAAAAGGGTTGCTGAAATTGGGATGTTACATTGTTAATAAAAGGGTCACATTATTGGAGAATGATATGATGAACAATCACCCGATGTAGATATAGCAATACGATCATGTCCTCAAGTTTATATTTCTATCACATTCATAATAACTCAATGTCCTTAGAACATGAGATCACGTCAATCACTTCCACCGCAAAAGTACTTTGATTCCATCAAACATCACACCGTAATAGGGTGATTATAAAGGTTTCGCCAGGTACATGGAAAGTGTTAGTTGAGGCTCCTAGATCAAGAGTGGGATTTGTCCATCCGGATGACGGAAAGATATACTCAGGGCCCTCCCGGTGATATCACATTGGTATAGCTTGAATGCAAGTGATTTGATCACTAGAATGCCATATCACGGTAACGATAAAAATAGTACTTGCAGGGAACGAGATTAAAAAAGTATGACCCACAAGTGTAGGGGATCGCAACAGTCTTTGCGAGTAGTAGTATCCAATTTATTAATTCGACACAAGGGGAACCAAAGAATACTTGCAAGCCTTAACAACTGAGTTGTCAATTCAGCTGCACCTGGAAATAGTTATTGCTCACAGAAGTTTATCAGTAGCAACAGTTTGTAGTAGCAAAAGCAAAGCAACAGTAACAGTAGAACAAGAGCAATAGTAGTAGTAACAGCAAACAGTGGGATTCGAGTGCGGTAGGCATAGGGATGGATGGACGGGCGTTGCATGGACGAGTCTAAACATGTAACTTCAAGATCTAGGGCATTGCAGATAAATAATAACAAGCATCCAAGTACTAAACAATCCTAGGAATGTGCTCCAAATATAGTCATACGTGCTCGCAATGAGAACTTGCACAACATCTTCTGTCCCGCTAGCCCGTGGCAGCGGGGCCTCTAGGGAACTACTGGCAATTAAGGTGCTCCTTTTAATAGAGCACCGGAGCAAAGCATTAACACTCCATGAACACTTGTGATCCTCACATCACAGCCATCCCCTCTGATTGTCCAAATTATTGTCACTTCGGGGCCTTTGGATCCGGACAATGATATGTGTACACAACTTGCAGATAAGATCACAAAAAATACTATCATAATCATTCAATAATAAATTCAGATCTAAGATCTGGCACTCGGGCCCTAGTGACAAGCTTTAAGCACAACAAGTTGCAACAAAGTCAAATAGCACTAATAGAGATACTAGGCACTATGCCCTAACAGATCTTATTCGATTACATGATAGAACTCATCCAATCCCTACCAGCCCCAAGCCTACAACAGGGGATTACTCACTCATGGATGAGGGAAACATCGATGATTGATGGAGCGGCGTTGGTGATGACGATGACGATGATCCTCTCCAAAGTTCCCGCCATGGCAGGGTTCCAGAACGGAGTTTCTGGATCCGAATCTTGGTTTCTGGTAGTAGCGGCAGAGCAGAACTCTTTTTGGAAAACTATTGAACCCCCCTTGGTTTTTAGGTCGAGAGGCAACTTATAGGCGCAGAGGGAGGCCGAGGGGGTGCCTGGGGTGGCTTCACCCCCCTAGGCGCGGCCAGTGGTGGGCCCTGATGAATCCTTGATGGCACCAGAGAACTTGGTGCTTAATGTGGAGTCTTTTTGGGAACCCCAAGAGCAAGGTGTGAAGCAACACAACAACAAGTTTTACCTCAGTAGAGACCGAGGTTATCGAACCAGTAGGAGGAAGGAAACGTCACCCAGGTGTTGCTAGCAACGCGGAGACCTGCACAACACAAACTCAAGACTTTGCCCCAATGAATCAGTGAGGTTGTCAAGCTCACCGGTTTGCTGTAACAAAGGATTAAACGTATAGTGTGGAAGGTAATGGTTTGTAGCAAGTAAACAAGTAACAGTGGAGGATGTATCAATGGTAAAGATTGGATCGGGGTCCATAGTTCACTAGAGGTTCTCTCCTTAGATAAACAACACGGCATGCAAGGTAAACAAATTACAGTAGGGAAATTGATAGGAACTGAGCAAGGCATAACAATGCAATTACTAGTCAGAAAGATCCTATGAGATTCGATTGGTAAATACAACAAGATACATAGATTGCCATCCAACTGCATCTATGACTAGAAGTCCACCTTCAGGTTATCATCCGAACCCCCTCCAGTATTAAGTTGCAAGCAACAGACAACTGCTATAAGCAAAGTATGTAAGGTAAACAGTCCACATGTTCCATGAACAAGAGACCGTTGTTTTCTCCCTACTAGAAACAACACATCTACAACCAAAGATATTATTGTCACTTCACTTGGAAACTAGAGGCATGAACCCACTATCAAGCATAAATACCCCCTCTTGGAGTCACTAGCAACTACTTGGCCAAAATAGCTACTAACAACAGAGAGCATGCAAGATCACAAACAACACAGACATGATAGAATCATAAAGACAAAACCATTAGTCAAACCATCATAATAATCTCAATATCCATCGGATCCCCGCAAACACAACATGCATGATTACAAATAGATTAGATCTTGATCATGAACGGAGCTCACAAGATCTATACATGAAAGGACCAAGGTGGAACTACTCACGCATCATTCCGAAGAGAAGGCCTCTGGGATGATCTCCCCTCTGGCAGGGTGCCGGGAAGAACTTCAGATCCCCCTGATCTAGGGATGATGGTGGCGGCGGCTACAGACGGTTTTGTGGAGATTTGATCGGGTGCTTAGGGTTTCTGCATCGGGGGCTTATTATAGGTGAAGGGGGAGGCCGAGGAGGAAACCAGGGGGGTCAAACCCTACCCAGGCTCGGGCCCACCCCTGGCCGTGCCTGGGGGGGTTTGGCCGCCCTGGCACGCTTCCTCGTCTCCCCTCTGGACTTCTTGTTCCCAACGGAAATTAATTGACTTTGGCGTTTGTCCCATCCAATTCCGAGAATATTTCTTTACTAGCATTTCTAAAACCAAAAACAGCAGAAAACATGCAGCTGGCATTGTGGCAACTTGTTAATAGGTTAGTACCAGAAAACATGTAAAAAGCACCTCAAAGTGTAGACAAAGCAAAGTAGAGTAGATACTAACAAGCAAGGAACATCAAAAAATATAGATACGTTTCCGATGTATCAGGCCCGTGCCTGGCAGGGGTGTGGGCCCCCCAGGCCCCTTCTCCGTCTTGTCTTCTGGCTCCATGGGTCTTCTGGTGAAATATAATTTTTGGCATATTTTTTGGGATTTTTCCTGATAGTTTATTTTCTGCACAAAAACAAGACACCAAGGTAATTCTGCTGAAAACAGCGTCAGTCCGTGTTAGTTGTGTCCAAATCACACAAGTTTAGAGTAGAAACAATAGCAAAAGTGTTCGGGAAAGTAGATACGTTTTGGACGTATCAACTCCCCCCAAGCTTAGCTTATTGCTTGTCCTCAAGCAATTCTGTTGAAAACTGAGTGCGATAAAAGAACTTTCACGAACACATTTGCTTCATATGATGTATATATTCTCAGCACAGGAGTAGATGCTTAAACCATTCATAATAAGAAGTATGCAACTAAGTCTACTCAATAGTCACTGCAAGCTATGAAGAGAAACCAACTCAATAATAATAAGTAGGATGAAACATAAACATAAGCAACATTGCAATGCTCATAATAAGGTCTGATAGAAAGGTATCTCGCTTGCCTTTGTTTGTAGAGCACAATATAAATGCCAAGTCACCTCTGAAGTTCAAGTGAAGACTAGAGGTAAAAATTTCAGAGATACAAGCATCAAAGTCATGACATAATTAACCAAGTTTTGGAACAAACACAAGAATGACAAATATGCTCTCAAGAAGGTGCTCATAGAATAAGTGGTGACTCAACAAGGGAGTGAAAACGGTTTTGAAAAGTTTGAAATGCTTCCCAATGCTGAAAGGAAGGTACTCATTAGCTTTGAGCTCTCATTGCCCCTATCATAGGCACATTCATATGGTTAAGGTGAAAGTGAGGTCCAATATGATTTATATGCTTGATAGACCATAAACTGGAAATCCCATGTCTCTTGACTATGAGGGACTCTCCGCATGGTACTCAACTTTGGTTACCTATAAGTTCTTGTCATTGTAAATACATGCATATCATAGAGAACCGCCAACGGGGTACCCCTTGCACATGATATAGGAGCTATCTCGTGATCAAAATGACAAGGCAAGCAGACAATGAGCATCTCAACGATCTTTTTATTTACTATATGCATAGATTTTTATTAAGGATGCATAGAATGCTCATTATGGTGATGCTGCAAGTTTCCACCATGATTAGGCATGGCTTAGGCTAGCGGCCCAGGCATTTATCTAACACAAAGTATAGACTCCATGAACTCACAAGATCACCTTTTATTTCACATCGTCAATATCCATAAACAAAATAACAAAGTATCAACTGGATAGGATATCCAAAAAGTGTTGAAAGCGTTCCTCGTGACAGCACGGCTCTGTTGACTCCCAACATATAATTTGGAAGCATATAACTTTCATGGACAGGTCACAATGGTTCAGGATTATTAAGTGCAAGGAATAAAGTGTGCCATCAAGTTCGTGAGAGCTTTACTAACTAACTTTCTCAAATCAGACAAACATTTTATTTGGAAGAAAACAAGGCATATAGAATATGCACTAAAGTAGCAAATGATGCTAATAGGTAGGTATGGTGGACACAGTTGGCAATAATGGTTTTGAGGAGTTGGAAGCATAGGTAGAGCTCATACTCAGTGCAAGTGAAGGCTATCAATGGAGAGGGAGCGACAAACGAGAGAGCAATAACTGTCATAATCATTCTTGCAACAAAACAGGACTAATTATGGAATGAAAGTGATACAAGAACTCTCAGGCAAAATAAATCATCAAGTCTTACTGACTATTGATTAGTCATGTGCATGCGTGAACATGTGCCAAGTCGATTCACATGAAACTTCCAGAGGAGGATACCACAATATCATACCAAAATATGAATACAACAATGCAAGCAAACATTCATATGACATGCTACAAACTATTAGCACGCTGGAGCTAACCATAGACGAGCAAGAACTACTAAGCATCCATAATGACATACACCTTACAAAAACAGGCTAAGCATGCTCACAATGATGAGTATATGTACAAAAATGAAACAAATAGAGTTCGTTACCAGCCTCTTACCGCACCTCGATTTGTCTTAATTTTCATTATTGCCCTTCACTTGTGTGACTTGAATAATAACATGAAACCAAAATCCACTGAGGATGACTGAACCCTGCAAAGAATTCACAAAACCAAAGAAGAACAACAAATATTTTTGGTGTTATCGATTTTTTTAGAAATAAGCAAAGAAAGAAAAACCAAACAAAAACAAAGAAAACCAAACAAAGAAAAATCTTTTTGTATTTTTCGTTTAAGGCAAACCAAAGCATAGAAACAAAGAAACAAACCAAGAGAAACAACAAAAATATTTTTGGTATTTTTGTGTTTTTGAGAAAGCAACAACAAGAACCAAAAAGAAAGCCAAACGATGGATATACAAAGAACCGGCCGAACATGATATACAGATGAGTGTGATGTCGGTATACCTCCCCCTAAGCTTAGGCTTTTGTCCTAAGTGAGGCTCAATCCCATGGTTCCCAAGTAGGTGCACCTTCATAGTAAGATGAGGAGGCTCCCTCGTCCTGGTACGAGATCGAGGACTCCCCCGTGTAGTGTACAACGGGGTCATATGAGGGCGCTTCCTCCTGATTGTGCCCATGGAAGTTAAACGAGTGCAGGATATCATCCATCTCCTCCTTAGAGCGTGGCAAAGGTCCCAGTGGTTTGGGGTAGAGGGATCTCTCTCTCTTCCACGTCAATAAACAACATTCTATAAACCAAGTTCTCAAGGGTAGAGATAGTGGTGACAAAGTGATGCGCCTTCACGGAAGCAACATCAAGCCTCTTAGGAGCCAAGACTGTAACATTTGTACCAACAACAATGTCCAAGGCAGCAGCAACACGCGTAGCAATAATTCCCCCATAAATGGGTCCCTTAGTTGTTAAGCGACGAGCAATGAGAGAACCAAGATTATACTTGGTTTCATTGTTGAGCGCAACGGCTAAGAAAGCCAAATGATAGCTGGAGATATTACTAGTGTTCTCCCTACCAAGAACACTAGTGGCAAGATAGTAAGCGAAGTACCTGATGGCTGGAAGTTGAATGTTTCTTATCTTTCCCCGTTGAGCTCTACGATTATCATCATTGGTTATTCCGCGATAGAACTCCAACAAATCCGCGGGTTGAGATGGAATATTTTTTGCTGACCCAGATGTACCATGTCCTAGAGGTTCACAAATTTTCTTCAATCTCATATGGTAAGACCTGCCATAAACTTTGAAAGAAACATCTGGATGGAACAAGCTATTAGTAAAGGTGTCAACACCCGGATTTTTAATCCCAGATGCCTGTTATGCCATACATCGCAATCCCAGGATTACCATTTTTGCGAGACATAACAGAATTGGATACCACAGTACATCATCCATTACAAACCATACATAAGGTCTTACACAAATAAGCATCTCATGGTCCAATTCTTAATACAACTCAAGCAGCGGAAATACGTAATAATAAAGGTAGCGTAGGCGAAGCTCCATCTTCGGGGTCACAGGCAATGCTGACGATGGGAGATGATCCTAGTTGTGGTAACCTTCCTAGGGTCCATCATCCTGGTACTCCTCTTCATAGTATGGCCATGGGAATAGCCAGGGACAAAACCATGAGTACTTTTTAAGTACTCGCAAACTAATACTAACAAGTGAAGGGGGTTTTTGTAATAGGACACTAAGCTCTAGGGTTGTTTTGCAAAAAGCCAGATTTACCTCTACTAAGTTCAGAAGCAAGAAAGCTAGTTGAAAGTTTTATAACACCTAAGTGGGAACTTGTATCTCATATCACAACCCTGTTGTGGTCAAGTCAAAATCTCAATTCATTTCACAAGTCAGTTTGAAAACATCTGACGGGGAACAGTATGGCCACTCCAACTGTCCATAACCGCGGACGCGGCTACTCGAATAGTTTGACACTCTGCAGAGATTATACACTTTCACCACAACATTCAATACATCCGTCAGGAACAAATCCTGAATTCACCATAATCAGTATGCGAATAATCAATCCTAACCTTTCAATTACACGCCCTAGTATAGGCACCTCTCCTGTGAGTTTGGCCTCCCAACCATGACCAACTGTCATCTTGGGTACTACACAGGTGGACAATCTTCACAAGGTAGCCTCAGGTCAGACCTTGGCCATGAGGGAACCCATACTAAGGTATATAAGTTTCCAGTCAAGCCCTACCCAATTCTCGGGTATTGTGGTTGTACGGTAAAATTGGAATGGTATCGCATCCAGACAACCATCAGTTTTATAAAGGGGTAAGGCTCATGCGTCGACATTTCCATCACCAAAATCATCTGGTGTTTGGAAACACATGTCAAAACATTTCAGTAGAATGATCCATCATTCCAAGGTTTTCATAACCATTTTTCCACCAAGTATTCCCATCTAAAGTCGATCAAGTTTTATGCTTAGCACTAGCATCTACAAGTGGGAGTGAGTACTAATGAAGGGTGGTAAACAAGTGGAGTTTGAACTAAGTACCATCTCATGCCTTAGTATGACATCAAGATTATCTAGCTTAGGCCAAATTGAATGCTCTTTATGCAACCTTCAATTATCTTCCTAGAATCTACAAGTCACTTAAATAAACTCTAAAGAATAGCTTTGATAAAGAAATAAAGTATAAAGCTTGCAAGTAAAACTAGGATTGGTTATCATCAAATGTGTCCAACCAAGCATGCTTAGTGCATTGCATAGGTTATCTAACTTTCATAATTGCAAGTGTTAGCTTGCATAGGTCAACTTGGTTAGTAAGGCTTGCCTTGTGCGGAGCAGTGGTTGAAGTTCTCCTCGGCTTCTTCTTCGTAGTATCCTCCTTCCTCTTCGTATCCTTGGTCGGTACTAGCGTCTCTGAATAAATACGAGGTACACAATCACCAAACAATACTTAACTACTTTCAATCATCACACAAAAGGTTTCTATAGATGATCTAGCATCATCACTAATATTACAAGACTAAAGCATTTGTCCCATTTATTTTATTTTTAGAAAAGTAATTTCTTCTCATTGAAAAATTACTTAAGATTTAATATTCTCCAACTAAAACATGGGATCATGTTGACACATGTCATCACCACATATTTCAGTCCATGGGAATGTGATTTAAAGTGGTGTCACAATTTAATAAGGTTTAACCTTTTTATTTTAAATAAGTAAAGTGACTAGAAATGCCTATGTGGCATTCTTTTATTACTTGAACATTATTTATGTAATTAAAACCATATATTTTTATATATTCTTAAAGGTATGATCAAATGTGATTTTTGAGAGTTGGCATCAACTCAAAAGCTATTATGGTTTAAATTTGAAAAAAATTTGAATGCAGAAAAGCTTCTACCTTGTTATTTTTACCAAGGTTGATCTATAGATCCACATGATTTGAATCCAACGGGCTTGAATTAAGTATTTCAATACCTATCTAACAAAATTGGTTTCATTCAATTTGGTTCACTGAATCGTGCTGGGTTGATTTTTGAAACTAGGTACAGAACTGAGTTTGAATGAAAATAGAAAAAGATAAATTCAAACGAGTGGGCTGCGCGGGACGGTTTAATGGGCCAGCCCAGTGTCATTCCGCGGCGCGGGGCGCAACTGACAGGTGGGTTCCATGGGTCAGTGACTCTTTAAACATGAAGCGGTACGGGGCGATGTGGTGCGTTGGATTAGAATGAAGATCGACGGCTGAGGGTCGTCGTCGACGATGAACAGGTCACCGGCGAGCTCGAACCCTAGCGGCTCAATGGGGCTGCATAGGGGACATACCAGGGATCCAGTGACGACGGCGAGGCGGGCAAACGACAAATTCGATGACAGTGAACTCAGGGGTGGTCGCGGCATCTCCTGGGGTGGACGAAATCAACGACTCCTCTTCTCCTCTACAGCGGCGAGCTCCGGCGCAATTCTGGTGATGCGCTGCTCGCCTTGCTCCGGCTAAGGGGTGGAACGATCAGTGAGGTGAGGGGAGTGAGATGGTGTGCTTCAATCAGCTGGGGGTGGCCTCCTTTTATAGGCTCGACGACGAGACCGAACGGGATGGGCAGGCGACGGTGGCGACATGGCTACGGGAAGCTCGAGGCATGGCTGAGGGTGGCGATCGATCGGTGGTCTCCTGGCGATGCTCTAGGGCTTTAATGCATGTGTAAGGGCGGTGGCAAACGGTCGGGAGCGTGCGGTGCTCTGCGTGGCATATGCGGCGTCTTCGACGGCGAGCGGTGGCTGTGCGGCATGGGGCGGCGAATGGGGATGTCTGCGGGGTTGCTGGGGCCGTGGTGATCATGCGTGCACGCGGCAAGGGCGGTGCGCGGTCTATGGGCGTGTGTCGAGGGTGGCGCTCTGGCGCGCTCTCGGCATGTTCTTAGAGAAGCTTGGCATGGCTTGGGCATGTGGTCCAGTGGCTGGCAGGGTTCGAGCGCTGGACAGGGTGTGGCGGTGGACGGTGGGCTGCCTCCTGGACATGGTCGCTAGGCGTGGTGAACGCTCCTGCTAGCTTGCCATGGTCGGCTGGCAAGGGGGTGATCGGGTTGGCATGGCATGGTGCAAAGGCTAGGGGCTAGGGTTGGTCAAAGCACTTGTTGGCACTAGGGGAGACAAGGGTGATCAATGGTGAACATTTCTTAGCCAAATTACTGCTCAAAACAGTGAAGTTTGGCCAGTTTGATTTGTTGCCTCCAATTGTTTGATGAAATGGCCGCAAGAACTCAAGTTTTTAATTTTGAAATTTTTTTTGGTGGGTGTGCTAGGAATGTGCTGGTAAGCCTGTGGATGCTTGGGTTTTGAAAATTGAGCTTGTTTGAGTGGTTTTTGAAAAAGTGGGATCTTCCCATATGAAATAGATTCAGTTTTAAACTGTCATTTAAACTATGCATTCAAATGTTTTTGGATGATCACAAAGTGGGCCTTGATACCTTCTAATGAGTACTATCAAGGGGTGCAAAGATCCAAAAATGTTTCTATTAAGTTCTGAAAGTTAGAGATAGCCAAAGTAGGCATGGGAGTTAAATTGGCCAAAGTGACCATTCACTTAATTTGTTTGTCTTTGGGAAAAGTGTGGGGATTTTCTAGATGATGTTTATTTCACCTAAGAATCATTTTACAAGCAAATAAACACACAATCAAGGCAATTCAAAAGAATCCAATTTGTAATGCATACACATATGAATGCTTTCGTATTTTTAATTGGAAAAGTTTTTGTTAACCCTAATTTTGATGATTAGAGTTTGATGATCCAAGTTCAATATTTTGGGATGTTACAAACCTTCCCCCCTTAAACAAAATCTCGTACCGATATTTGAAAAAGGACGAAAAGATTACCTAGGATTTGAAGAGATCGGGAAACTCCATCCTGATATGATCTTCACGCTCCCAAGTAGCTTCCTCTTCTGTGTGGTTGCTCCACTGAATCTTGAGAAACTTGATGCTCCGGGTTCTAGTAGTTCTGAAAGCTTCTTCCAAAATACGGATGGGTACTTTGGGATAGGTAAGGTCATCATTGATTTCTATGGTCCGGTGATCAATGTACTTGAACACTTCAGTCTCCTCTGGAACTTCGAGGCACTTGCGAAGTAATGAGATATGAAACACATTATGCACGGCTGACATCTCTTCGGGTAGTTCCAATTGATACGACACTTCTCCTCGATGGTTTAGAATCTTGAAGGGTCCGATATATCAGGGGGCTAACTTTCTTTTGAGTTGGAAACGCTACATTCCTTTCAACGGCGACACTTTCAGATATAAAAAATCTCCTATGTTAAAGGCGAGGTCTCGACGTCTCTTGTCGGCGTAACTCTTCTGTCTTGACTGGGCTGTCTTGAGGTGCTCACGAATCTTGTGAACCTTCTCTTCTGCTTCTCGTAGGATGTCGGGTCCGAAAATCTGACTCTCTCCTACTTCCGACCAATTCAAAGAGGTGCGACACTTTCTTCTATACATGTATTCAAATGGGGCCATTTGCAAACTGGCTTGATAACTATTGTTGTATGAAAATTCTGCAAATGGCAGACAGTCTTCCCACTTAGATCCATATTCTAACACACATGCTCTTAGCATATCTTCGAGTATTTGGTTTACTCGCTCCGTTTGTCCATCGGTCTGAGGGTGATACGCGGTGCTGAAATCTCGGTGGGTTCCTAAAACTTCTTGGACTTTCCTCCAGAATCTCGAGGTAAACTGAGTTCCTCGATCTGATACGATGTTCTTGGGGACTCCATGCAAACTGACGAATCTAGCGATGTATAACTCCGCTAGCTTCGAACTCTGATATGTGGTCGTAACGGGTAAGAAATGGGCGACTTTGGACAATCTGTCCACTATGACCCAAATAGAGTCATTTCCCCTACTAGAAGTAGGTAATCCGGTGATAAAGTCCATAGCAACTGAATCCCATTTCCATTCTGGAATCTGCAATGGTTGCAACAATCCAGCGGGTCTTTGATGTCCTGCCTTAACTCGCTGACATATATCACACTTGGCGATATAGCTTCCGATTTCTCTTTTCATCTTATGCCACCAAAATTGCTCTTTCAAATCTTGATACATCTTCGTTCTTCCGGGGTGGATAGAATAAAGAGTATCATGAGCTTCCTTCAGAATCACTTCTTTCAACTCAGAATCTGCTAGTACACAAAGGCGTCCTTTGTACCACAGAACTCCTTCTTCGTCTTAGGTGAATCCGGGTACTTTGCCTATACCGATACGACGTTTGATTCCGTCGATACTAGCATTTCCTTTTTGTGCCTCTTTGATCTGGCTGATCAAAGTGGGTTGAAGTTCTATGCTAGCCAAAAATCCTTCACTTACTAATTCCATTCGAAAATCTTCCATCTCTTTGTGTAGGCTTGGTTGCTCCTTCAAAATCATGGAGTTCAAGCGGCACGGCAATCTGCTAAGGGCATCTGCTACCACATTGGCTTTACCGGGGTGATAGTGAATATCCATATCGTAATCCTTGATTAACTCAATCCATCCTCTCTGTCTCATATTCAGCTCCTTCTAAGTGAATATATACTTCAGGATCTTGTGATCTGAATAGATCTCACAACGGTTTCCCATCAGGCAATGCCTCCATGTCTTCAGGGCTAAAACTACGGCTGCGAGTTCGAGGTCATGGGTTGGGTAATTCTGCTCATGTTGTTTCAGTTGTAGAGATAGATAAGATATAACTTTGCCTTCTTGTATTATCACAGATCCAAGACCGATCTTGGATGCATCACAATACACATCGAATGGCTTTGTGATATCCGGCATGATTAAGATTGGGGCTGAAATCAATCTTCTCTTGAGTTCCTGAAAACTTGCTTCACATTTATCGGTCCATTCAAACTTCTTGTCCTTCTTTAGCAATTGGGTCATGGGTCTGGCGATACTCGAGAATCCTTCTACGAACTTGCGGTAGTATCCTGCCAATCCGATAAATGCACGAACTTGGGTTTGAGTGGTTGGGGCTTGCCAATCTTCGACATCTTTTACTTTTGAAGGGTCAACGACAATTCCTCCGGCTGATACAATGTCGCCGAGGAATCCTACCTCCTGTAACCAGAATTCACACTTACTAAACTTGGCATACAATTGATGCTCTCTAAGGGTTCCAAGAATGGTCCTTAGGTGTAGTTTATGTTCTTCTTCCGATTTGGAATAAATCAAAATGTCGTCGATGAAAACAACGACAAACTTATCCAGGAAGTCCATAAAAATCTTATTCATGAGATTTATGAAATAAGCGGGGGCATTGGTTAATCCAAAAGACATGACGGTATACTCGTATAATCCATATCTGGTGGTAAAGGCAGTCTTGGGAATATCCTCTGCGCGAATCTTGAGTTGATGATAGCCAGTTCTAAGATCAATCTTAGAAAACATTTTGGCATCGGTCAACTAATCAAACAAATCTTCTATCTTGGGCAAGGGGTACTTGTTCTTGATGGTGACATCATTCAACTTGCGATAATCCATACACAAACGGTTACCTCCATCTTTCTTGTCCACGAACAAAACATGTGATCTCCATGGGGATGCACTTGGTTGAATTAATCCAATTTCCAACATGGCATCCAGTTGCTTCTTCAGTTCTTCTAGTTCAGACGGGTTCATACTATATGGTCTCTGAGCTATGGGTCCGGTTCCGGGGATTAGTTCAATGATAAACTCGATATCCCGATCTGGGGGGCATACTGGGCAAAACATCTGGAAATACATCGTGGTATTCACAGACTATCCGGACTTGGTCAATTGTAGGTTGGGCTATACTCTTGTTGCACTTGAATTGATGAGGTAAGGTTTCAGATATATGCTCGACTGATATTCCAGCGGTACTGGTCATGGTTATGGCTTTCTTGGCACAGTCAATCAATCCTTTATGTTTGGACATCCAATCCATTCCTAGTACTACTTCCAAACCTTTAGTTCCGAGTACTATCAGATTAGCATAAAAATCTATGCCATGGATTCGGATGGGGACGGCTTTGCAAATTTGCCTAGCTTTGGTGGTGGAACCGGGGATTTGAACAATCATAACATGCTTCAGTTTGGTTGGTTGAATCTTACTAGTGCATGCAAATTCTTTGGTGACAAATGAGTGCGATGCACCAAAATCAAACAATACTCGAGCAAGTACTGAATTAACAAAAAACATACCCAACACGACGTTTGGCGCTTCCTGGGCTTCTTCAGCATGCATGAGAAAAAGACGGCCGTTACGGTTGAGCGAGTTCCCTGGGGCAAACCTTCTTCCAGGCTGAACACGACGCTGCTGCTGAGTTGGGGCATTTGCATTGGGGGCTGCGGTATTCTTCTTGGGACACTCGTTGGAGTAGTGACCCTTATTTCCACAGTCATAACAAGTCACTTGTGACTTGTCCTTGGTTGCAACCGGCACAACATTGCTTCCAGTCCTCGGGGCAGTGTTGGTGTTGGCGGCAGCATTGTTGTTGTTGAACTTGGGTGGGGCACGGTTGAAATTGTTAGAGTTGCCGAGGTTGTTGTGATTTCCTCCGGGCCTTGGGTTTCCACGATTGGGTAGGTCAGATGGTTCATTGGGGGTCTGTTGGTTCTTGGGGCAAATCCTAGAGATGGGTTAGGGCGATACTTTGGGGTCTGATGGGTTCCTGGATGATGCATCATGCGATGCTTGCGGTTCTCATTGGCTTGGTTGATCTTTCCTTCCATCTGGATGGCAGAGTCGACAAGGGCTTCAATATCATCAAAGGGGATATTGACCAATACTGTCTCCATCTCATCGTGCAGACCATTCAAGAATCTCTCTTTCTTCTTGGCTTCGGTGTCGATCTCATCCGGGGCATACCTAGCTAATGGCAAAAATTTGTCACGGTATTCCACTACGGTCATCCTTCCTTGCTTCAGTTCTCTGAACTCACCTCTCATTCTCTTGATCAAACCCGGTGGCACATGGGTTCTGCTGAACTTGACCTTGAATTCCTCCCAGGTCATCATCTGTCCTCCGGTCATTGCACGAACGCTGTTCCACCATGCTCTGGCATCTCCGGCTAGGTAATGGGTGGCGAACAGTACTTTCTCATTAGCTTCCACTCTTGCGACTTCCAGGTTGTTCTCCATGGTTTGCAGCCAATCATCTGCGTCTAGGGGCTCTTCCGACTTAGTGAAAATAGGTGGGTTGGTGTTCTGGAAATTCTTGAGCTTAGATCCATGGTTGTCCTGATTTCCTTGGCCTTGATTGTTGTGGGCTAGTTGAGCTATCTGCTGAAGGGTGGCTAGGTTGTCTTGACGTTCGGTTCTTTCAGGTTCGCGGTCAGAAACCAACATTTGTAGGATCTGCAACATCGGGTCTGGGGATGAACCACTTCCTCCGCGTGGCATCTGAAGATTGAGATAGAACATGAGAAAAGAGGGAAATTTCTAAGGTTCAGGGACTTTGGAAAGTTTTTAAAGTTTGACTCAGGTTTTCTAGCAACTTGCTTTTCTTCCATTCATTCATAGCACACGATACAAACACACACCACAACAAAGGTAAACATATGGTTTTAAGAACCATTCTGGAAACTACGATACAGTGGGACCGAATACAACTCACTACGCTAGTGCTCAAGTGCTACTACTCCTCGGAGTCGGTGTAGTCGTCATCCTCATCATCCTCATCGTCATCGATGAAGGCGAAATCATCCTCATCGGTGAAGAAGTCCATAGCCCGATCCTCCAGAAAATCATCATCATCGCTGAGATAGGAGTAGGGGTCTCCACGAAGATCTTCTCCGGCATTCTCCCTTTTCTCCAACTACATGTCCCTCTCATGAATGGTCTCCTCCAAATCCGAGATACGGTGGCGAAGACAGGCAATGATGTGCTCCTTCTTGTCGAGCTGACGGCGGTGAGACTTGCAATCCTTTGCTAGCATGGCGATGGTATGATCCTTCGTCTTGATGATGGAAGACATGTGGTTGGAGTAGTCACGGCAATTGTCCAATTCCTGCTGGCGATCATACATCATGAAGCTACGGTAATCCAACTGAGTCTTCAGCTCGGGGTGGTATGGGGCTTCCAGTGGCTGTCCATTAGCATCACGCCTTGGACAAAACATAAAGCGGGTTCCCTTGATATGGTTGATACTCTGCCAACACGGGCAAGAGCTTCCTGCATGGTCCTGGAAGGTCCATCGAGCCAGTTGTTTTCTCGCAAGGTGAACTGAAATCCCTCGGCAGTGGGAGGTTCAAACTTCCCTCGGAGACTTGCAACAATTATCCACTACAGATCTTATCCTCCTTGAACATTGAGCTGAGCTCCGAAGAACTCGGGGTGTGGACGCTCCAGACGTGCTGAAAGCTGGTCCAAATCCCGCTCAAAGATAAGGTCTCCTCCATTCCCCAACTGATAAAACTTGCTGTACTTCACGTCCATGTATTAAGAATATAGGATGAGTGAGTTAGTAGAGTGATCAAGTGTGTCAAATTTTATGTAGTTTGCAAGAGTTTTTGAGGAACATGAATTTTCATGAAAGAATCAAAGTGATAAGAATGGGAATAAGTTTTTGTAAATATTTGCTTTCTTTGGTTTTGAAACTAAGTTTTTGATTCAAACGTCCAGTCTAACTAGGGTCTCCTATGGTCAGGATTGCTCTGATACCAACTTGTCAACACCCAGATTTTTTATCCCAGATGACTATTATGCCATACATCGCAATCCCAGGATTACCATTTTTGTGAGACATAAAACAATTGGATACCACAGTACATCATCCATTACAAACCATACATAAGGTCTTACACAAATAAGGATCTCATGATCCAGTTCTTAATACAACTCAAGCATCGGAAATACCTAATAATAAAGCTAGCATAGGCGAAGCTCCATCTTCGGAGTCACAGGCATTGCTGACGATGGGAGATGATCCTAGTTGTCGTAACCTTCCTGGGGTCCATCATCCTAGTACTCCTGTTCATAGTCTGGCCACGGGAATAGCCAGGGACAAATCCATGAGTACTTTTTAAGTACTCGCAAACTAATACTAACAAGTGAAGGGGGTTTTTGTAATAGGACACTAAGCTCTAGGGTTGTTTTGCAAAAAGCCAGATTTACCTCTAATAAGTTCAGAAGCAAGAAAGCTAGTTGAAAGTTTTATAACACCTAAGTGGGAACTTGTATATCATATCACAACCCTGTTGTGGTCAAGTCAAAATCTCAATTCATTTCACAGGTCATTTTGAAAACATCTGACGGGGGAACAGTATGGCCACTCCAACTGTCCATAACCGCGGACGCGGCTATTCGAATAGTTTGACACTCTGCAGAGATTATACACTTTCACCACAACATTCGATACATCCGTCAGGAACAAATCCTGAATTCACCATACTCAGTATGCAGATAATCAACCCTAACCTTTCAATTACACGCCCTAGTATAGGCACCTCTCCTGTGAGTTTGGCCTCCCAACCATGACCAACTTTCATCTTGGGTACTACACAGGTGGACAATCTTCACAAGGTAGTCTCAGCTCAGACTTTGGCCGTGAGGGAACCCATACTAAGGTATATAAGTTTCTAGTCAAGCCCTACCCAATTCTCGGGTATTGTGGTTGTACCGTAAAATTGGAACCATCAGTTTTATAAAGGGGTAAGGCTCATGCCTCGACATTTTTATCACCAAAATCATCTGGTGTTTGGAAACACATGTCAAAACATCTCAGTAGAATGATCCAGCATTCCAAGGTTTTCATAACCATTTTCCACCAAGTATTCTCATCTAAAGTTGATCAAGTTTTATGCTTAGCACTAAGATCTACAATTGGGAGTGAGTACTAATGAAGGGTGGTAAACAAGTGGAGTTTGAACTAAGTACCATCTCATGCCTTAGGATGACATCAAGATTATATAGCTTAGGCCAAATTTAATGCTCTTTATGCAACCTTCAATTATCTTCCTAGAATCTACATGTGGGAGTGAGTACAAATGAAGGGTGGTAAACAAGTGGAGTTTGAACTAAGTACCATCTCATGCCTTAGTATGACATCAAGATTATCTAGCTTAGGCCAAATTTAATGCTCTTTATGCAACCTTCAATTATCTTCCTAGCATCTACAAGTGGGAGTGAGTACTAATGAAGGGTGGTAAACAAGTGGAGTTTGAACTAAGTACCATCTCATGCCTTAGTATGACATCAAGATTATCTAGCTTAGGCCAAATTTAATGCTCTTTATGCAACCTTCAATTATCTTCCTAGAATCTACAAGTCACTTAAATAAACGCTAAAGAATAGCTTTGATAAAGAAATAAAGTATAAAGATTGCAAGTAAAACTAGGATTGGGTATCATCAAATGTGTCCAACCAAGCATGCTTAGTGCATTGCATAGGTTATCTAAATTTCATAATTGCAAGTGTTAGCTTGCATAGGTCAACTTGGTGAGTAAGGCTTGCCTTGTGCAGAGCAGTGGTTGAAGTTCTCCTCGGCTTCTTCTTCGTAGTATCCTCCTTCCTCCTCGTATGCTTGGTCGGTACTAGCGTCTATGAATAAATACGAGGTACACAATCACCAAACAATACTTAACTACTTTCAATCATCACACAAAAGGTTACTATAGATGATCTAGCATCATCACTAATATTACAAGACTAAAGCATTTGTCCCATTTATTTTATTTTTAGAAAAGTAATTTCTACTCATTGAAAAATTACTTAAGATTTAATATTGTCCAACTAAAACATGGGATCATGTTGACACATGTCATCACCACATATTTCAGTCCATGGGAATGTGATTTAAAGTGGTGTCACAATTTAATAAGGTTTAACCTTTTTATTTTAAATAAATAAAGTGACTAGAAATTCCTATGTGGCATTCTTTTATTACTTGAACATTATTTCTGTAAGTAAACCCATATATTTTTAAATATTCTGAAAGGTATGATCAAATGTGATTTTTGAGAGTTGGACTCAACTCAAAAGCTATTATGGTTTAAATTTGACAAATGTTTGAATGCAGAAAAGCTTCTGCCTTGTTATTTTTACCAAGGTTGATCTATAGATCCAAATGATTTGAATCCAACAAAATTGGTTTCATTCAATTTGGTTCACTGAATCGAGCTGGGTTGATTTTTGAAACTAGGTACAGAACTAAGTTTGAATGAAAATAGAAAAAGATAAATTCAAACGAGTGGGCTGCGCGGGATGGTTTAATGGGCCGGCCCAGCGTCATTCCGCGGCGCGGGGCGCAACTGACAGGTGGGTTCCACGGGTCACTGACTCTTTAAACGCGAAGCGGTACATGGCGATGTGGTGTGTTGGATTAGAATGAAGATCGACAGTTGAGTGTCGTCGTCGACGATGAACAGGTCATCGGCGAGCTCGAACCCAACGGCTCAATGGGGCTGCATAGGGGGCATACCGGGGCTCCAGTGACGACGGCGAGGCGGGCAAACGACGAAGTCGATGACGCCGAACTCAGGGGTGGTCGCGGCAGCTCCTGGGGTGGACAAAATCAACGACTCCTCTTCTCCTCTGCAGCGGCGAGCTCCGGCGCAATTCCGGTGATGCGTTGCTCGCCTTGCTCCGGCTAAGGGGTGGAACGATCAGTGAGGTGAGGGGAGTGAGATGGTGTGCTTCAATCGGCTGGGGGTGGTCTCCTTTTATAGGCTCGACGGCGAGACCGAACGGGATGGGAAGGTGACGGTGGCGAGACGACTGCGGGCAGCTAGAGGCATGGCTAAGGGTGGCGATCGATCGGTGGTCTCCTGGCGATGCTCTAGGGCTTTAATGCATGTGTAGGGGCGGTGGCAAACGGTCGGGAACGTGCGGTTCTCTGTGCGGCAGAGGCGGCGTCTTCGACGGCGAGCGGTGGCTGTGCGGCATGGGGCGGCGAATGGGGATGTCTGCGGGGGTTGCTGGGGCGGTGGTGATCACGCGTGCACGCGGCGAGGGTGGCGCTCTGGCGCGCTCTCGGCATGCGCTCAGAGAAGATTGGCATGGCTTGGGCGTGTGGTCCAGTGGCTGGCAGGGTTAAAACGCTGGACAGGGGGTGGCTGTGGACGGTGGGCAACCTCCTGGACATTGTGGCTAGGCGCGGTGAACGCTCCTGCTAGCTTGCCATGGTCAGCTGGCAAGGGGGTGCTCTGGTTGGCATGGCATGGTGCAAAGGGTAGGGACTAGGGTTGGTCAAAGCACTAGTTGGCACTGGGGGAGACAAGGGTGATCAATGGTGAACATTGCTTAGCCAAATTACTGCTCAAAACAATGAAGTTTGGCCAGTTTGATTTGTTGCCTCCAAGTGTTTGATGAAATGGCCGCAAGAACTCAAGTTTTGAATTTTGAAAATATTTTTGGTGGGTATGCTAGGCATGTGCTGGTGAGTCTGTGGATGCTTGGGTTTTGAAAATTGAGCCTTTTTGAGTGGATTTTGAAAAAGTGGGATCTTCCCATATGAAATAGATTCAATTTTAAACTGTCATTTAAACTATGCATTCAAATGTTTTTGGATGATAAAAAAGTGGGTCTTGGTACCTTGTTATGAGTACTATCAAGGGGTGCAAAGATCCAAACATGTTTCTGTTAAGTTCTGAAAGTTAGAGATAGCCAAAGTAGGCATGGGAGTTAAATTAGCCAAAGTGACCATTGACTTAATTTGTTTGTTTTGATTTGGTTGTCTTTGGGCAAAGTGCGGGGATTTTTTAGCTGATGTTTATTTCACCTAAGAATCATTTTACAAGCAAAGAAACACACAATCAAGGCAATTCAAAAGAATCCAATTTGTAATGCATACACATATGAATGCTTTCATATTTTTAATTGGAAAAGTTTTTGTTAACCCTAATTTTGATGATTAGAGTTTGATGATCCAAGTTCAATATTTTTGGGATGTTACATAAGGAGAAGCTCTCTACAAATGTTTTAGTGAGCGTAGCATATTGCACGCTCTCATCCTGCATAAGACTTGTGAGACCAGCCTCCGGACCAAGGTCATGAAATCATCAAGAATCCCAGCAGCCCGCAAGAAGGTTTGGCAAGGAAAGGTGGAGGGATGCGCATCCCCTCATCTCCCTCGTCACGAAATCACGGAGTAATGAGATCCTCATTGTATGAGGGTCTGACATTGGTGGATGATCTTGGAAGCCTTGCCCTTATAGGTGCATCACCCTCAAATATTTCACCAAATGTGTGGTGTTCCATGACCTCTCTTTTCTAAAATTTTAGACAAACATCAAACCAAGTTCTTTCCAAGTTGATAAATGATGAGCAACTACTATAGGAACTTGCTAGAGGACTACACATGCATCAAAATAAAATTTCTAGGCATAGAACAAGCATGCAAGCTCAAACAACCTGACACCTATAGCAGCAAAATACTCAAGATATAATCTACCAATCACAAATCTAATTGGACAAGTGGAGGAGGCACATACCAAGGAGCAATCTCTCCAAAATCAGCAGCAAAGATTGACTGAGCAAGGAGATCGAAAATCCCAAGCAATAACAGCAAGAATTCGAGCTTCAGCAAGTTTTTCGGTGTTTTTGGGAGAGAGAAAGAAGATGGCTGGGAAGAGGCATCTTGGAGGGGCCTAGGTGGGCCAGACCCCACTAGGAGCCACCCATGGGTAGGTCGTGCCTACCTGGGGTATGGGTGCCTGGGTGGCCCCCTGAATCGCTCCAGGTGTCCCTCTGCCTCTTTTTTCGAGGAAAAATTTATTTTGAATTTTCTGTGATTTTTCGGAAAACTTTATTTTTGGCCAATTTTCAGGGTATGAAAATTGATTTTCTCGTAGAAACAGTTTTTTTAGAAGAAGCAAAAGCAAACCAAAAGCCAAACTACAGCATCTCTAAGACACTCTAACAAGCAAACAACTAGCAAAACCAAAGCTAGTAAAAGAAAGGCAAAGACTAGGAAGGAGAAAAGTAAAAGAAAGCAAGTATAACCATAGTGGAAACATTATTTTGTTCATTAAAATCCTTTTGTTAACAAGGTTGATCAAGTCTTGTTACCAAAACAATCTTATAAGAAACAAAAACTTGCATTCCACAAGGTGATTATGTTACCTCATACTTGATAGCAATGGTCCCAATCATAATAGTTTCAAAATTTTCTTGTGGAATGGGACAATATATTTCTCCAACCTTGATGCTCTCAATATTTTCAATGGAATTCAGGCAATAGCTCTTAGAAACCTTCTTGGGGAAATAGACAGTATGCTCTTTTTCATTAATATGGAATGTTATTTTTTCTTGATTACAATTGGTGACAGCACCTGCAGTATTAAGAAAAGGTCTCCCAAGAATAATAGACATATTATCATCTCTAGGCATTTCAAGCACACCAAAATCAGTCAAAACGAAGCAATTATGAGCCACTTGAACAGGAACATCCTCACATATACCAATAGGAATAGTAGTTGACTCATCAGCCATTTGCAAAGATATATCAATTGGTATCAACTTTTCTAGATGGAGCCTCTTATAGAGAGAAAAAGGCATAACACTAACTCCAGCTCCCAAATCACATAAAGAAGTTATAACATAATTGTTCTTAATAGAGCAAGGAGTAGTTGGTATACCTAAATCACCAAGTTTCTTTGGAACCTTACCATTGAAGGAATAATTAGCAAGCAAAGTAGAAATCTCCTCATTAGGAATCTTCCTTTTATTAGAGACAATATCCTTCATATACTTTGAATAAGGAGGCAACTTAATAGCATTAGTCAAAGGAATTTGCAAAAATAAAGGTTTCATCCACTCACAAAACTTGTTGTAGTGTTCTTCCTCCTTTGACTTGTGTTTCTTACCTTGAAAAGGCATAGGTTTCTGCACCCAAGGTTCTCTCTCTTTATCATGTTTATTAGCAATAAAATCTTCCTTTGCGTACCTAGTGTTCTTAGTGTGCTTATCAGGTTCTTCCTCACCTTCCTCCTTATCAGGACCATCATTTTTATCATTACCACTCTCAGTTTCAGCATCAGAGACTGATATACTATTAGGATCTATAGCAGGTTCAAGTGGTTCCTCAACTACCTTATGTTTCTTTTTCTTTCTCTTACGAGGACTACCACTACTTTCACCTTGTTGAGAATCCTGCTCAATTCTTTTAGGGTGTCCTTCAGGATATAAATGATCTTGAGTAGCTATACCACTCCTAGTTCTAATTCCATAAGCATGTTTATTTCCTGAGGCTTTAACTAGCATATCCTTTTGTACCTTAGCAAGTTGATCAAATTGGGTTTGAACCATTTGAAAGTGTTTACAAATCATTTTAATATCATTGGAAGTTCTTTCCACAATATCTTTCAACTCATGGATAACTCTAGAGTTTTCCAATAAATGATTCTGAACTTGTTTATTAAAATTACCTTGTTTAATAATAAAAATGTGAAGTTCCTCTAAGCATTGATCAGGAGGCTTACCATAAGGAACATCACCTTCATCAAAGTGTTGGAGAGAGTGTACCTCAATAGTAGATGAGTGGGGAATTGGCTTACATAATTCTTCTATAGGAGGTAGATACTTCACATCTTCAGCTCTAATACCTTTCTCCTTTAGACATTTCTTAGATTCTTTCATCACTTCATCATTTAATGCAATAACTCCCCTCTTCTTTGGTGTTGGTGTTGGAACTGGTTCAGGCACAACTGGTTCAGGAATAATAGTCTCAGGTGTATTTATCTCAGTTGAAGTCCAATCATCATAATTCTTGCTTATCTTAGCCATTAATTCTTCAGCATCTGTAGGAGTTCTTTTTCTAAAAACACAATCAGCAAAGCTATCTAGGTATGTCCTAGAATCATGAGTTAGTCCATTATAATAAATATCAAGAAGGTCGTTCTTAGGTAATGGAAATCCAGGATGTGCATGAATCAAGGCACAGAACTTTGTCCATGACTTAGGCAATTTCTCTTCTTCTCCCTGTTTAAAATCAAAAAGTCTCTGCAAAGCAGCATGTCTAGCACTGGGAGGAAAATATTTCTGGAAGAAAGAAGCAATCAAGCAATCAGGGCTATCAATGGAACGAGGAGGTAATCTATTAAACCAAGCCCTAGCTTCTCCTTTTAGTGAAAAAGGGAAGATCTTAGTAACAAAGTACTTACGCATCTTAAAATCATCAGAGAATAAAGCAGTCATAGTAGAAAGCTCATTCATATGAGCCACATCACTCTCATTTTCAGTCCCACAGAACGGTTCTTTCTCAACAATATCTAAATAGGATAAACCAAGAGAGAAATCATAATATTTATCTTTAATATCTATGGGAGAGGTGGCAAACTTAGGATCAGAGGACAGTTTAGGCATAATAGTACGTCTAGCAAGGAGACTCTTAATAGCACTAGTACCATGTGTGTTTCGTCACTCTTCAACAAATTCATCAGTGAACTCAATGTAACCATCATCAATATCATAACTCTCACTAGACTCATGTGAGCTAACAGGTGTAACGGTGTCTTCACTAGGAGTTTTGGTATTTCCTAGACTAGCCATAGTAGCATATAGAAAAGGACCTAATGAACCACTCGCATCAAGCACAATAGAAGTAACATCATGAGCATCAAAAGAAGTTTCAGATTCAGCAGTAGTAGCAGTGTGTGTAGCATGAGTATGTGGTGGTGTAACAAGCTTACTTATAACATACAGTGAATCAAGAGCAATAGAGGTGTTTAGGATTGTACCTCTTCTTGTAGTGGATGGTAAAATAGGAATCTTTCCATCACGAGACTTCCCCATGATGAAAGGAGTAGCAGTGAACAATAATAGATCCAAGTGAACTTACAAATAAAGTTATGCTCCCTGGCAACGGCGCCAGAAAATAGTCTTAATGACCCACAAGTGTAGGGTATCGCAACAGTCTTGGCGGGTAGTATTACACAATTTATTGATACGACACAAGGGGAGCCAAAGAATACTTGCAAGCCTTAACCCAATTTACTGATACGACACAAGGGGAGTTGTCAATTCAGCTGCACCTGGAAATAGTTCTTGCTCAAAGAAGTTTATCAGTAGCAACAGTAATAGTAGAACAAGAGAAGTAGTAGTAGTAACAACAAACAGTGGGATTCGAGTGCGGTATGCATAGGGATGGATGGACGGGCGTTGCATGGATGAGTCTAAACATGTAACTTAAAGATGAAGGGATTGCAGATAAATAATAACAAGCATCCAAGTACTAAACAATCCTAGGCATGTGCTCCAAATATAGTCATGCATGCTCACAATGAGAACTTGCACACCATCTTCTGTCCCGCCAACCCGTGGCAGCGGGGCCTCTAGGGAACTACTGGAAATTAAGGTTCTCCTTTTAATAGAGCACCGGAGCAAAGCATTAACACTCCATGAACCATAGCCATCCCCTCCGGTTGTCCCAATTATTGTCACTATAGGGCCTTTGGATCCGGACAATGATATGTGTACACAACTTGCAGATAAGATCACAAACAATACTATCATAATGATTCAGTAATAAGTTCAGATCTGAGATCATGGCACTCGGGCCGTAGTGAAAAGCATTAAACACAACAAGTTCCAACAAAGTCAAATATCACTAATAGAGATACTAGGCACTATGCCCTAACAGATCTTATTCGATTCCATGATAGAACTCATCCAATCCCTACCATCCCCAAGCCTACAGCGGGCGATTACTCACTCATGGATGAGGGAAACATCGATGGTTGATGGAGAGGAGTTGGTCATGATGATGGCGATGATCCTCTCCAAATTCCCCGTCCCGACAGGGTGCCAGAACGGAGTTTCTGGATCCGAATCTTGGTTTCTGGTGGCGGCGGCAGAGAGGAACTCTTTCTAGAAAACTATTGAATCCCCCTCGGTTTTTAGGTCGAGAGGCAACTTATAGGCGCAGAGGGAGGCCGAGGTGGTGCCCGGGGTGGCTGCACCCCCCTAAGCACGGCCAGTGGTGGGCTCGTGCATGGCAGGGGTCTGGCCCATTCTCCACCTCATCTTATGGCTCCGTGGGTCTTCTGGTGAAATATAATTTTTGGCATATTTTCCGGGATTTTTCCTGATAGTTGATTTTCTACACACAAACAAGACACCAAGGTAATTCTGCTAAAAACAGTGTCAGTCCGTGTTAGTTGTGTCCAAATCACACAAGTTTAGAGGAGAAACAATAGCAAAAGTGTTCGGGAAAGTAGATATGTTTTGGACGTATCAAAAAGGTATGGATGATACCAAGTGATCGGATCTCGGACAAGTAATATATCGCGAGACAAAAGAAATTTGATTATATTGAAAGCGGTTCAGACGATCATTGGATCTTTGTGGAACTAGTGGGAGTCATTATGGATCTCTAGGTCTCGCTAATAATTATTGATCAGAGAGAGTCTTGATCATGTCTACATAGTTCTCGAACCCTTAGGGAGACACACTTAAGGTTAGTCGACGCATTGTGCGGATAGGAAACACAGGGATGACAATGGACATCGCAGGAATTTGTTCTGTCGAATCTACTAAAAACGGGGAATCAAAACAAAGGAAGTGATTGAATTGTTAATTTTTTCATTAAATGAAGTGCTCATTAAATTAAGTGTTCATTAAATGAGTGACATTCAATCAAGAAAATTAGAAGTGGTTTTAATGGAGTGTCTCTTGATTTTTGAGTGGAGAATAAATGGGAGAAAGTGGAGAGTGTGTTTATGTGAGTGTAGAGTCCACCCACATAATTGGGGAAGAGGTGGGGGCAGCCACATGGCTATGCACTATGCCCCCTTGGTCTTCCCACCCCCACCTATAAAAGGCTCCCCTCTTCTCCTCTCTCTCACACACTTGCCTCTCCTCTCATATGCCCTTTGGTTGGCATCTTCTCCCTCTTGCTAGCCTTGTATATTGCCATAAGAAAAGGTGGTTAGGCGAAGCCCTCTCGAGATCTCCCCTCCATCACCTCTACCATGGAGTAGTCCTATTGGAGTTCCCGGGGATCCGCTACTTCCGTTGCCCGGCTGGGGCGAGGGTTCGGGAGTTGTCGGTGCACCATATGTGTGACCGATTACGGAGGCCCTACCCATTTGTGGCGTTGATCATATACATGTCCTTAAGGAGGTAATTTACACTCTACATCAACCACGTTTCTTTGCATAAATGTTATCCCGCTTACGGTCTTTGAGGGTGAGTCCATCTGTAACCATTACAAAGTATCGCCTAGATTCGATCTTGGAAGTTGCAATCGTAGGAATTTTTTGTTTTCTATGCAATGAACCCTATAAGTGGTATCAAAGATATCTCTATGTGTAGGTGCTTTGTATGGTTAGAACACATGGAGATGTGGGCGTTTATTATCACGTTATTGCAAATCTTTTGTACTTCGTATATTGGTGACATAGTGGGATGAAGCAGCCCGGACAAACTTTACATGTCCTCGCACATGAGACCTGTTACATACTTGACATGCAACTCATTTTGCATAAGTGGCTAGAGGGTGTCTGTCTCTCCCACTATAGTTGATATCTGATTTACAACGGTCTCCTTAATAACTTGGTTATCACCATTGTGGCTGAAGTTCGTATCAACCCTTAGACCACCATGGACCACCATGGACGCGTTCCATCCTATCAACCCTACCACAAACTGTCCATATGGCTAAGTTCTTTCAACCTAGTTGGCCAAGGCAGATCCCATATGCCATGTGGTTGCACTAGAAGCTTCTCAACACTAAACATCTCAAATCCATTTGTTCCTGGGTGGCCATCCACAAGTGTGATACACAAGGTAAACCATAGACATGGTCCTTGTGTAACCACTCAACATAAACCAATCTTTCCATTCCACCCAGGTGATTCATTCACATAGTTCTTTTATTAATCAAAAACACAACTCATAGACTTAACAATATTCATAGCATGAATAAAGCACCCTTGTTCTCTACTATCTAGGCTAAGCATACTAGTAGCAAGTTTCTTAACCTAGGGAAAAATCTACTAACACAACAACTACTAGGATTTCCCAAGGCATAGCATAGTATATACTTAGAAAATTTCCAATGCAAATAATACTCAAAATATCACTAATGCATAGACAAAATAGTAGGAAAAAAATATGAAGCATCACTTGCCTTGATAGTTGGGGGAGTAGGAACAAGCCTCACAATCACAATCACCACAATCACCAAAATCTACACATAAAATCATAACACCAAATTCACATTTCAATATTCAAACAAAAATACATATGAATGCATGAAAATGCAATGAAATGATTTTTTCTACACTAAACAAATCAAACTAAATAGTACTTAACACAAAGCAAACTTTCTAAAGTCTAAATAAACTCAAATTTACTTTAAATATATTTTCCAAATAATCTTTATATGCAAAATAGGCCTACAAATTCTTTTGCAAATAATCCTTTTTTCCAGAAGCAAATGACCAATTCAAGGCAATAGGTTTGTAGAGATTAATTTTCTGAATCCATTGATATATTATTTGCAATTTTTGGACAAACATATCAAAAGATATGAATTTTACAAGTTTGCATATCTAATAAATTCAAAATCAGATTCTAAAACAGAGCCAGTGATACGCGGCGTCTTCCTATTGGCCCGTACCGCTTCACGCGGATCACACTTCCGCGCCATTGGATCAAGTCAGATCCAACGTGCCAGATCTGAACATACCGGTTCACTAACGGATCTAATCTACGGCGCACGATATAGATCCAGCGGCTCTGGATCAAACGACCAAATGCGAGCGGCGATGGCTACTGCGGCGGCGACGGCACTGCAGGCGGTTCACTGGCGAGTCTAGAGGGGGTTGGGGTGGTGTCGATGAGTACCACATCGCGTGGATGCGAGGAAGCTCAAGATGGTCGTGGATTGGATGGGGGCGTACTGTTGCGACCGTGGGAGCTCGTCGGAGTTGGTTCTGGCATTGGGCGTTTGCGAACGGAGATGGTGGCGATTACCTAGGTCACCAAAAGTCAGATGAAGGGCATCAGGACATGCACAAAGTCACAGCGCACACAATGGTTTGAACAAGAGGGCAAGGGGCGTGCGGTCCTTACCGGAATTACTCGCCGGAGTTGATTGGCGCCTCGGGTGTTCGTGGAGGTTGACGGGGACGGCGACCTGGGGCGATATAGGAAGAACCAGGGGCATGGTTAGACGCGCAAGAGGATGGTGAAAAAGGTAGCATCAACCAAAGGGAGAGGGGTGGACGAAGCTCACCATAATTGATCACCGGAGTCGTGCGGTACTACAGCGGTGCAAGCTCGAATACTGGCAGCCTGGGGGCGGTTGGGCGATGGGGTTTGAGGGGAAAGGGCCACGGTGAGGTGGTGCTTAAGTAGGAGGAGCAGGGGCGGAAATCACATGGAGAATCAACGCAATTTAATCGAATTTATTTGTGGTAGTGAAGTGGAAGAAACGGGCGGCGACGGTGTGGTCAGCGGCGCGGGATTGAAGACGAGTCTGACATGGCGAAGGGGCCACTGGCAATGAGGGAGTGGGTGCGTGTGCGCGAGTGAGAAAAGAGAGCGGGGGAGGGTGGCCCGGGTGGGCTTGCTGGGTCGAAAGTGGGTCTGCGCTAGATAGGCATCGCTTGTTTTTATTTTTTTTCCTTTGCCTTTTTTCTTTTCTGTTTTGATTTTTAGAAATGGTTTTGAAACCCTAATTCAAATCTGTTTGAATTCAAACCTTCTCCAAACTTTTTTAGGGTGATCCTAGCATTCAAAAGTGTCACAAACACATCTGACCACTAAAACACACTTGGGTCTTTGAAAATAAAAAAATAAAACCATACCCCATAAATAATATATAAAGAGAGGTTTTAAATATGGTTTCAATTAGGGTTTCGGTTTGAAAAAATTTGTGCAAGACAAACATGCTATGATGATATGAATGCAATACATGATTTTTCATTTCATGAAATTTGGGATGTTACAAATCTAACCCCCTTAGGATAAATCTCTCCCTCGAGATTCGGATTGGCTAGCAAATAGGTGAGGGTGATCTTTTTGAAGGTCATCTTCTCTTTCCCAAGTTGCTTCTTCTTCGGTATGATGGTTCCACTGTACTTTGCAGAATTTGATAGTCTTAGTACGGGTAACTCTTAGTTGCTTCTTCTTCGGTATGATGGTTCCATTCACATAGACCTTGCGGCTTAAAGCATCCGCTACAACATTTGCTTTACCGGGATGGTATTGCAAACTCAAGTCATAGTCTTTGATGAGCTCTAGCCACCTTATTTGTCTCATATTGAGTTCCTTTTGGGTGAAAATATATTCCAAACTCTTGTGATCCGTGAACACTTCACAACGCTTTCCCAAAAGATAGTGTCTCCATGTTTTGAGTGCATGGACAACAGAGGCTAACTCTAAGTCATGAGTAGGATAATTCACTTCATGAGTTTTGAGTTGTCTCGATGCATAAGCCACAACTTTCCCTTGCATCAAAACTCCACCCAATCCTTGGTGAGATGCATCACAATATACTTGAAAAGCCTTCTCCAAATCTGGCAGACATAAGACTGGTGCTGATACTAGTCTCTTCAATTCTTGGAAACTGATTTCACATCCTTTGGTCCAATCGAACTTTTCTCTTTCTTAAGTAACTCCCTTATTGGCTTAGCTACCTTTGAGAAATTCTCAATGAACCTTCTATAGTATCCTGACAAGCCTAGGAAGCTACGAACTTCTTTAACTTACTTGGGAGATTCCCAATCAATTACAGCTGACACCTTTGCGGGATCGACAGCTATACCATCTCCAGACACAATGTGTCCAAGAAATCCAACTTCAATCAACCAAAATTCACACTTACTGAACTTGGCATATAACTTGTGCTCCCTGAGTTTCTCAAGTATCAAGCACAAATGTTCTTCATGCTCTTCTTTGCTCTTGGAATAGATCAAAATGTCATCGATGAATACGACAACAAACTTGTCAAGAAACTCCATGAACACTTTGTTCATCATGTTCATGAAATAAGCTGGTGCATTTGTTAGTCCAAATGGCATCACGGTATACTCATACAATCCATACCTAGTGGTAAAAGCAGTCTTAGGTATGTCTTTCTCTCTAATCTTTAGCTGAAAGTAGCCTGATCGGAGATCAATTTTTCAGAACACTCGGGATCCTTCTATATGATTAAATAGATCATTGATTCTAGGTAAAAGGTACTTGTTCTTTATAGTCACCTCATTGAGTGAATGGTAATCTATGCATAACCTTTGAATTCTATTTTTATTCTCAACAAATAGAACTAGTGCATCCCAAGATGAAGAACTTGGTTGAATAAATCCTTTCTGCCACTATTCTCCAAGTTGTTTCTTGGGTTCTTTAAACTCATCAACTGACATCTTGTAGGGTCTCTTTGCTATTGGTCCAGATCCTGGCAGTAAGTCAATCATAAACTTCACATCTCTATCTGGTTGCATTCCTGGTAATTCCTCCGGAAACACATCCGGATACTCCTTCAAAACTGGTACACTGTCTATGCTAACCTCCTTAAGATAATTTAGCTTACTCCCTTTGGATTCAAAGTTAGACTTGAACCTAATCCGTTTCTTATCTGGGGTTGTAAGTGTAACAGTACGATTGGCACAATATATTAATTCTTCATACTTAGTCATCCAATCCATGCCCAAAATTACATCCAATCCTTGGGAATCTAGGATTATCAAACTAACTGGAAACTTATACTTTCCATATTCTATCACAAGATCATGACATCCAAAATTCACTATAATCTCTCCACCTGGAGAGCTTACTTTAATAGGACACCCAATAGTTTCAGCTGGAAGTCCATTTTCATCAACAAATGCTCTTGATATGAACGAATGCGACGCGTCGGTATAAAAAAGAACAAGTGATGGAAAAGAATTGAGCTTGAACTTACCAGCCACAACATCAGATTCCTCATAGATTTCCTCCACATTGATGTCGTTCACTTGACCCTTCTGAAATGGGTTTGGCTTGTTGGCTCCATCAGCCTTCTTTTCTGGGCATTCATTTGCATAGTGCCCAGTTTTCTTGCACTTTAAGCACTCAACCTGACTGATGTATCTCTTAGCAGTCTGACTTCCATTGCCACTACCACTGTGATGGCTCTTATGTCCACCCTTTTGGTTCTTATATCTATCATTGTCATTACTACGGTGGTGCTTGTTGTCATTGTGACGGTTACTGTTGTGGTGATTGTTATACTTCCCATGTTTGTGGGATCCAGAACCTCCACTATCATCACCATGGGAACGCTTGTGTGACGATCCAAAACTATGCTTATCAAAGTGATGCTTCCTCTTCCTATTCTCAACCTGCTTCATCTTGTTTTCCAAGATGGTGGCTTTGTCACATAGTGATTGATAAGTTGGGGCATATGCAACAGATGGCTACATGCACATATAATCATTCATCCCTTCAAGGAATTTTTCCTTCCTCTTAGCATCAGTATCAACATCATCTGGTGCATAGCATGCCAGATTGTTGAACACCTCAATATATTCTTCCACACTGCTGTGACTCTTTCTTATTCAAACTCATCACTCCTGATGAGATATGAGTAGTGCGGAATCCATCCTCAAACATTGCCCAAGTCACTTCCTCAATGGGAGTAGTGATTTGGAAGTTGTCCCACCATGTGGTTGCTGGTCCTTCAATCAGATGTGCTACAAATCTGACCTTTTCCTCATCAATGCAGCCCACGGTGACCAAGTCCTTGTTCACAGAACGTAGCCAGTCATTGCCTACCCTAGGATCAGTGGTTCTTGAGAACTTTTCAGGCCTCAACCTCAAAAACCTTGTAAGCATATCAAAGGCTTGTGGGTTGTTTTGATTGTTGTTGTTGTTTTTGTTGTTGTTGTTGTTTTGATTCTGATTTGCCATGAATTGGGTCATCATCTGCATCAACTAACTTTGAGCTGTCATCAGCTGCTGCATCTCATTGCCATTGTTGTTATTGTTGTTTTGGTTGGGATTGGCACGATGGGGAGGCATCTGTGGTTTCAATAAGGATAAGTAATGAGATATAACCCATAGATATTAACATGCACAATACATCACATAACAACAATGACAAATAACCAAGCACAAGATAAACTTAGAGTTTAAACAACATGAATAACAAGTTTTGGAAAATTAAACACACTAGCAAAGCCATCCACATGTTGGATGATCATTGCGACTCAATAAATAAAAGGGTGATTGATAAATAGATAGCCGAGTAGTCAACACTACTCCTCCATGTCGACCTCCTTGTCCACTAGAGTAAGTCCTGCTGTCTCCATGGCTATCTTGTACTCCTCCACGTTGGTGGTCAAGGCATCGATCTTCGCATGAAGGGCTCTCTTCTGCGAGTGTAGCCTCTCTATCACTCCCTGCTGAGTCTCTAGCTCAAGGTCCTTGAGCTTTATCTCGACCCTCATATCCTTGATCTTCTTGTTCCTATATCGCACTCTCTTCTCTTGATTCTTAAACCTCCTGTTTTGGATCTCGAACCTAGCTTCCATCTCCTTGATGATCTCATCCTGCTCCATGAAGGCCTTGTCCTTCTCCCTCAACTGAACTTGTAGCTCGTCATTGCTAATCATGACGTTGGTCCTATCAGTGTTGACGTTTCTAACGAGGCTCTCTAGGTCCTGAAGATATAGACGCACTAGCTCGATAGTCTCTCTAGTGGCATCTTCATACCCTAAATCCTCTCCTTGCTCGTCACGTCTCCCAAATGGGTGGAAGTAGAGGACCCTGAGCTCGGTGGAGTGACGTCCACAAAGGCTTCCAAGTAGATCCTGCATGACAATGTCGAGTCCCTTCTCTTTGTCATCATGCATCAACTTGAAGGTAATCTCCTCGGTGGGTGGCTCCGTCTGGCGTCCAGGCTGTGAGACTCTAAATCCCCATAGATCCTTCCACTCGAACTTCGTAAGCTGAAGTCCCTTCTTACTAGGGAGTGGGAGATTGAGCACACTAGTGAGATCCACAGGACGAGAACCAAAACGAGTTCCCTTGAACTCCTCGGCCGTGCTGACAACAAAGCTAGGCATCTATTGCATAGGATAGAGAAAAATTAGAAACAACACAAGCAAAGAGAAAATCATAAGATAGTGAAACAAAAGCCAAAAGCATACATTCAACCATAAAACACACAAGTCATGGCATACAATAATCTATCACAAGCACTAACTTAGGCAAAAACTTGCCATACCACAGAGGTTGGTATGATCAAATTATTAACGCAAAAAATCGACAAGTGTGGTGGTCCAACTACCGGAGCACGTCACAATTCTCACTCATATGCTAAGTCTATGATATATGACATCTTCCCTTAGACGTTTTATGGCGGTCTCTAAGTCTTTGGTATACTTATTCTCCTCTCTAAGGTCATTTTGAGTGTTGAGCATTCTACACTTGAGTCTTTCACCAAGCTCCTTGATAGCATTCCAAGCTGCATTTCTTGCAGAGTCAAAGAATGACATATACATTTCTGAATTGGTGACCATGCAGAATCCCGACTCTTTGTGGTTGTCTCCCTTGTTTTTGTAAAAGTGGAGTTGTACCCACCAATATTCTTCTCCTTCATCCATCACAGGAAATCCCTTGTACACGGCTTCACCGTGTATTCCCAAGCTAACCATGATGTTTTTGAGTGCCTTGGGAAACTCCGTCTCACATTCTAAGGTCATAGTCATGAGTGGTCCCTTTTGGACGGCTTCGTTGATGGCGGCCATCTACAAATAGAGATGAGAAAGAAGATTAGGAGAGGCTTACGAGATGAAAAACACAAGTATTGAATTTTGCAAAGAGTTGCATTTTTTCCTAGTGGTTTCCTTAGTCTAATCCATCTTAGGTTCATAATCCTACAGGCAACACAGTGCTTTGATACCATTTGTAAGACCCCACCTTTTAAGGTAAAGGTCCATGTGATTGCAATCCTAGTCCCTGGATCAAATGCTAGCATCCACAGTTTAAGATGAAGCACACAGATACAAAGGTCATTATTACATCGTCATTCCATAGATAACAAAGTCTTTACAACTCAATAGCCAAAGGCTAATACAAAGAGTTCATAACATAAAGTAAATAACTAGAAGTCTTCATCTTCATGTGCCACAGGCAAACATGTTGAGTGTAGACTCACAACCCTAGTCTCCATCAAAGTAACCTATGACATCATAAGTTACAGGCACAGTGGGTCAATACATTTGGAATTGTATTGGCAAGTGATACCATAGTAGAAAAGTAGTATCTATCATCTATATGAATTTGGCTAAGTGTAGTTAGGCTAGCTTTGCTCAAAATAAGGTTTTTTTTATTAGTTGAAAACTCTAAGTTTTTGTTTGTCAAAATCAACCAAGGAACCACCAATAGACATTGGTGAACCTTTACCCTTGTTCAACCACAAGTTTTAACTTAGAGAAATTGGGATGAGGAGATTCTTGATTGCTTCAATGTCTTTGATGCTCAAATTGTCTGTTGCCAGGGACACGGCTAAGTACTTAGGTTTTACCCTCTCGAGAAGTGGTGCACTTTCCCCACAAGACTCGACATGCATCGAGATGAGACTTTTCAGAAGCATTCCCTTAGACCACCGTGGACGCGTTCCACCCTATCAACCCTACCACCCAACTGTCCATCTGGCTAAGTTCTTGCAACCTAGTTGGCCAAGGCAGAGCTCATATGCCATGTGGTTGCACTAGAAGCTTCTCAACACTAAACATCTCAAATCCCTTTGTTCCTGGGTGGCCATCCACAAGTATGATACACAAGGTAAACCATAGACATGGGCCTTGTGTAACCACTCAACATAAACCAATATTTCCATTCCACCCAAGTGATTCATTCACATAGTTGTTTTATTAATCAAAAACACAAGTCATATACTTAACGATATTTCATAGCATGAATAAACCACCCTTGTTCTCTACTAGCTAGGCTAAGCATACTAGTAGCAAGTTTCTTAAGTTAGGGAAAAATCTACTAAGACAACGACTACTAGGATTTCCCAAGTCATAGCATAGTATATACTTAGAAAATTTCCAATGAAAATACTACTCAAAATATCACTAATGCATAGACAAAATAGTAGGAAAAAATATGAAGCATCACTTTCCTTGATATTTGGGGGAGTAGGAACAATCCTCACAATCACAATAACCAAAATCTACACATAAAATCAAAACACCAAATTCACATTTCAATATTCAAACAAAAATACATATGAATGCATGCAAATTCAATGAAATGATTTTTCTACACTAAATAAGTCAAACTAAACAGTACTGAACACAAAGCAAACTTTCTAAAGTCTAAATAAACTCAAATTTACTTTAAAAACATTTTCCAAATAATATTTATATGCAAAATAGGCCTACAAATTCTTATACCAATAATCCTATTTTTCCAGAGGCAAATAATCAACTCAAGGCCATACGTGTGTAGGGCTTAATTTTCTAAATCCATTGATATATTATTTGCATTTTTGGGACAAACTGATCAAAAGATATGAATTTTACAAGTTTGAATACCTAATAGATTCAAAATCAGATTTTAAAACGGAGCTGAAGGGTTCGCAGCATAGAAAACAAAAAATTTCCTATGATGGGAACTAAGTATCAAGATATATCTACTAGATACAAGCAACGGGTGGATATACATCCATAGAATACATACCCTTGAAGACCGAATAGCGTTAACGAGGTTGTACTCGTGGATGATGTAGTCGAACGCTTGCCGATCTCAAGATCGTGAAGAAGTCCATCTGGTCCAGCCGGTCCAGCACCATCACGTCCAGCACCGCAATGCAGCGGTGCATCCGTGATTACACACACGTCCGAGTACCCTGACAACCTCCGTGCCCTCGCGACAGCAAAGCAGCGGACGCATCAAATTCTAGAAAAAGCCACCGAGAACATGTATCTCGCTGATCCGAGACCATGGGGAAATTCTAAAGGGGGAGAGAGATCCTTCACGAGGAGGTATGTGATGAGAGGAGGGAGTTGGGTGCCTTTTATAGGGAGAGGGGGAGAAGTCCCCTCCCATGCCGTGGCAGCCATGGAGGTGCCCCCACCTCTTCCACATTCATGTGGGTGGAGCTCCCACTCACATAAATAGCCACCCACTCAAAATTCCACTCACCTCCATTAAATTTCCACCAAATTTAATGTAATCTATCATTAAATAAAACTCTTTTATTTATTTATTCAAAAAAAATTAATTACTTTAATTAACAAACATTCACATAAAACCCCTTGCTAGTATTCAATTTCATATGCGGAACCAGTTTCAGCAATTTCAACTGAAACAGTTTCGATGTGTAGTGAAATAAATTCCTGCGCTTTCCTTTTTCTTTCTCTGGCATATTATTTGCTCCAAATGGTGTCGGTATCCCTTAAGTATGTCACCCTACGGTTCGAGAATAATGTAGACATGATCGAGACCCCTCTCCGATCAATAATCAGCAGCGGGACCTGGAGATCCGTACTGACTCCCACATATTCAACGATGATTTATGTGATTGTGTGAACCTTATACGCATGTAACTCAATCCCTTTGTCTCGCGATATATTACATGTCCGAGATTCGATCATATGCATCTCCATACCTAGTTTGATCTCGTTACCGACATGTACTCTTTTCTTGTTCCCGTGATATAACATTCTAGTGATCAAATCAGTTCCTTGCAAGCTAACTAATGTGATATCACCGAGAGGGCCCAAAGTATATCTCTCCATCATCAGGATGGACAAATTCCACTCTTGATCCATGAGCCTGAACATAACACCTTTGTAGCACTGAACCCATCTTTATAGTCACCATGTTATGGTGTGACGTTTGATGTTATCAAGATACTCTTCCGGTGTTAGTGATTGACATGATCTAATGGTCTAAGGACTAAGATTACTTCATATGATGTTATAGCAATATAAACACAATGACCTTGATCGTAATTCTATACTTCGTATGAATGTTCACCACATCATTCCACTAATGTTGTGACCTCGTTATTAACAACATCCAATGTCCATGATGGCGATACCTTTGATCATCTTGTTAATCAACGAGCTAGTTTATAAGAGAGGCATAACTAAGAACTTCCTTTTTATTTATTAAACACACATGTATTAACGTTTCCATATTAATACAATTAAAGCATGCAAAATAAACATTTATCACAAATAAGGAATACGATAATAACCATTTTATTATTGCCTCTCGGGCATATTCCCTTCAGTCTCCCACTTCTACTATAAACAATAATCTAGTTAGAAAACTTTGCGTATTGAACACCTATGACTTTTTGGTGTTCCATATATGCGATTGCAAGTGGTTAACATAATCTACGGATCTAATGCTTTCAGGTCCGTGTGTATTTGCATTTCTTTGCGTCTTCACGCATCACTCATTCTCCAATGAGATGGCAATGTATAAATTTGGTCTTTTGGTGAGACCTTTAGTTCCTTGGGGTTAAATCATGTCGATACTATTGACGTACTATATATCTTTAGTGTTAGCCCATTGCGAACCACACCTTAGTTTCATAACAAACTACTTGACACAAATGCCCTCCTTTGCTGCAACTATAGCAGTCATATACTTACCTTATGTTGTAGTATCCGTCACAATGTCTTAACTTTGGAATTCATCCAAATCCGTCATGGAAACTCCTTTCCATTTCATTGTGCCACCCATAGTTTAAATTGAGATAAACTTAATTTGTATCTTGTGACAAAACTAGTATCAATGTAATTCTTTACAATGAACTATTTGTAATTTTTTGTCACCTCTACACAAATATATTCTTAGTTCTTCCAAAAGATCATAAGAATATCCTCACTATCATCCAATGATCATTTTATGATTCATTCTGATATATGATCATAACACTTAGATAACACTTAGATTTTATGAACTCCTTCAATATCTCATATATGTACGTTTGGCACAACAATATTAGCGTCACAGTCTATCCACTATAGACATTCATGCTAAATATTTGGGTTTTGCCTAAGTCTTTTATCGAAATGAAATTCTTAATCTTTGTCAATAAAAGATACATCATTTCCAATCAACAAGATGTCCTCCACATAATGTATTAGAAATATGTCTTAGCGCCCCCACTTAATTTCTTGCAAATACAAGCATCTTCATCGTCTCCTGATGAAAACTCCTTTTCATGACGGTGAAGATTCCAACTCCGCGATGCTTACTTCAACCATTAAAGTTTACATGCCTTTTTAGCATCCTTTGAATTAACAAATCCCTTTGGACCGTGTCATGCACACGTCCTAGGTAACCATTCTATTAGAAGAACTTTGTTTTGTTTATTCATCTACCATATACCAAATTATATGTAGTGGTTGCTACTTTAATCCGTCCAGACTAAATATCGCTATGAAAGATCAAATCTTGTCATAGTCAACTCCTTGAATATTGTCATAAAATACTTTACGACATGTCGACTATTTCATAGATGTGAAACATCCATGTCTGTTTCTTTATAAATCCAAATACGACCGATAGGTTTTTACACCTTTCCGGAGGGTCTTCCAAGTTTAAAAACTTGATTTCTTGTTTATGGAACTATCATGGATTGTATGGCTTCAAGCAACATCGCTTCTTTGCACGTAGTCGGTTCATCATTGTCAAACAACAATGATATATTCTCAAATCCTAGCATTGTGGAACTTAGACCTCCGTGACCGCAAACTTTGAGGCACATGAGCCATGAGCATTGTGGATGCCTCCGGAATGTTTTCCGGCGCTGCGCAACTCAGCACATATAGCTAAGGTTCGTCAACCTTATCAAAGTTCTATTGTCCTCCCACTTATCTTTTTGTGAAAAATTCCTTTTTCAAGAAACTTCACGTTTCAAGCAAAAAACCCTTTTGTCCTTGATGTTATGGAGGAATACCCAATGGTTATTTAATCTACAAAGACATTCTCCTCCGACTTTGGTTGTAAACATCTGACTTATGATTAGTATACCAAAATTTAAGAAAGGACAACTTGGGTTTTACCCCAAACCATAACTTACATGGTGTCATTTCAACGGATCAAGATGGAGCTTTTCTCAGTGTAAAAGATGTAATCTCTAAAGATTTTAATCTTTTAAAACATAATGGCAGTTTTATAAATAACACCTTTGATCCAACCATGTCAAACAAGGTTTCATTACAAATCTCAAACACTCCATATTCCTATGGTGTTTCGAGAGATGTAAATCTAGGTGATTTTCTAAACTTGCAACTCAAATAAATCCCTTTATGATAAAATCATAAATCATTTATTTTTTTGTTACAATGATTTTCCACTTCATCTTGAAAGTCTTTGAATGTTTTCAAATATTTCATACTTCTTTCTCATTAAGTGAATATTCACTAAAATTTCTGGAGAAAGCATATGAAGTTGAAATCCATCACTTACGACTACACATAATGGACTACATACATCGATATGTATAAATTCCAATATTTTAGTTGTTCGTTCTTCTTTGGCCTTTGAACGAAGTTTTAATTATCCCGAGGAAAGTCTAACAAGCGTCACTTGATCAAATCAATGACTCCAAAAATCCATGAAAATGGAGTTTCTTTATGTTTTCTTCCAATATAATTTGAACGGCGATGTCACTTCGTAAGTGATCTTCCAATCATTTGTTTTGCAACATTTTAGCATTAGTTTTATGGATGTAATTTCTCCAACTAGATTTGTAAATCATCCATCTTATATGGATTACGGTAATTATTTGAACAATCTTTGTTCTCATAATACATTATTTAAATAACTATTATTAAAAAAATCTTGAAGGCAAGCTTTGATGTCAACGAGAAATACAAACAACGGTCTGTTTGTTTTCGACGAACATCATCACATATTCTCTTGCTAGTTACTTAGGCCTGTGTGGTTCATGAATTGTGTCGTTCTATATGAAATTTCATACCAACCAATTCGGTATCCAATACCCAAGAACCACATTGTTTAAGAAGCAAAGAATACAACCATAATATGTATATCATCTATATACCTAAACTGGATATTTCCAGTCTTTTCTTTTCTGCCAAATATATTTTATAGATTCTCTTTCAGCATTTCCTTTTCCTTTTTAAAAGAATCTATCAACATCAACAGTGGCTCCGTATACATGACACACATTCCAAAGCGTTTATTTTCAACTAATAATACCTTTGGACTTGCACTTTGAAGTAGATCACCATCATCAAATGATCGGCATTCTTTCAAAATCCATTCTTTAGTAATCTTTTAGTGTAGTAAACACTTTACATATATCTTCTATTCACCCTTATCATGACAACTTTCATGATCAAGCTAATGTAGCTTAGAAAGGCGAATCGTGAGTATAACATTACTTTCCAAAACCTTTTTGGATGATTAGGATGTCTAGCATCTCCAACCTTCGCAAATTCTCATCCAATATGAGAATATATATTATACTATATCATATTGCAACAAAAACATTGTTTTCTATATCGTTATATCTGCCACACATGATGGTTTCTGAAACAATTCTTTCAGCTCCTAGATAAACTTGATACTAAAACAATCAAGAATCATGGAGGCAAATATGATACTTAAGATACTAACACTGGAATTGTTACTCTCGATTTAATACTAATTATTAAACTTCACAGAGTAAACAGAGTTTGCTGAAAGTTTGCAATAGGACTTTAAACTTTAGATTGACACTAAACACAATACGATACCATTTCGTAAACTAAATATCCAGAATTCTATAGTTTTATTATCTCAATTACAACTATGCATAAGGTGGTCAACGAATGCCAATGACTACAAAAAATTATGCAAATTCACTTTGATTTAATTTATGATAAATTGATCTCTACTAATCCAAATTAGAAATGAACTCCCACTCAAAAAATACATCCCTCGTGTCTTTTTGGTGATTACATGTACCAAATCCACTACACCAAGTCCGATCATCACGTGAGTCGGTGTAGTTTCAAAGGCGAGCATCAAATGGGCATCATATCTTTCATATGACTCATGCTTAACCTTTTGGTCCGTGTTCCGAGGCCATGTATGTACATGCTAGGCTCGCCAAGTAAGAACCTTAGTATTCGCGTGTCTAACTGTCTTACACCCAAAATATGATCATGGATCCAAGAACACCCGATCATCACGTGATGTCATGGAGCAACAAAACATAATCGGTGCATACTTAAGGAAGAACACATTTTTATATTGATATATAAATGAGGGACCATCTTATTATGCTAATAAAACGTCAAACAAGGAATATAAAATGCAATCAAACATCACATGTTTATAAGTGGAATGATATGGTTCTTGCACTCGATATCCATCATGTGCTTCATGGTATGATCACTATCATAGCTCAATGTATAAGGCCAAGGTCTATGGAACTTACACGTTATGTGTGTTGTAAGAGTATAGACTTATAATTATACTTACAACATCACCATATCATGACACTATCCCAGCAACAATCTAAACTAGACGCCACAATAAGGATCAATAAATTGTTGACAAACTCGTTGCAAATTAGATATTGACTATAGTAGGAGAGACAGACACCCGCTAGCCACTTATGCAAAACTAGTTGCATGTCAAGCGTGGAACAGGTCTCATGTGCGAGGACATGTAAAGTTTGTCCGGGCCGCTTCATCCAACTATGCCACAAATATCCAAAGTACAACTAAGAAGCAATAAAATGATCATCATCGCCCACATACTCATATGTGTACTACCCGTGCAAAGCATCTACGCATAGATCCAGCTCTGATACCACTGAAGGGTTCGCAGCATAGAAAACAAAAAAAATCCTACGATGGGAACTAAGTACCAAGATCTATCTACTAGATACAAGCAACGGGTGGATATACATCCATAGAATACATACCCTCGAACACCGAATAGCGTTAACGAGGTTGTAGTTGTGGATGATGTAGTCGAACGCATGCCGATCTCAAGATCGTGATGAAGTCCATCTAGTCCAGCCGGTCTAGCACCATCACGTCTAGCACCGGAAAGCAGTGGTGCATCCGTGATCGCACACACGTCCGGGTACCCCGAAAACCTCCGCGCCCTCGCTCCAGCGAAGCAGCGGAAGCAACAAATCCTTCCAGAAAAAGCCATCGGGAACATGTATCTCGCTGATCCGAGACCATGGGGAAATTCTAAAGGGGGGAGAGATCCTTTGCGAGAAGGTGTGTGATGAGAGGAGGGAGTGGGGTGCCTTTTATAGGGAGAGGGGGAGCAGCCCCCTCCCATGCCGTGGCAGCCATGGAGGTGCCCCCACTTGTTCCACATTCATGTGGGTGGAGGTCCCACTCACATAAATAGCCACCCACTCAAAATTCCACTCACCTCCATTAAATTTCCACCAAATTTAATGTAATCTCTCATTAATAAAACTCTTTTATTTATTTATTCAGAATTTTGTTAATTACTTTAATTAACAAACATTCACATAAAACCCCTTGCTAGTATTCAATTTCACATGCAGAACCAGTTTCAGCAATTTCAACCGAAACAGTTTCAATGCATAGTGAAATAAATTCCTGCGCTTTCCTTTTTCTTTCTCTAGCATATTATTTGCTCCAAATGGTGTCGTTATCACTTAAGTGTGTCACCCTACGGTTCGCGAATAATGTAGACATGATGGAGACCCCTCTCCGATCAATAATCAGCAGCGGGGCCTAGAGATCCGTACTGACTCTCACATATTCAACGATGACTTCTGTGATTGTGTGAACCTTATACGCATGTAACTCAATCCCTTTGTCTCACGATATATTACATGTACGAGATTCGATCATTGGTATCTCCATACCTAGTTTGATCTCGTTACCGACATGTACTCTTTTCTCGTTCTAGTGATATATCATTCTAGTGATTAAATCACTTGCTTGCAAGCTAACTAATGTGATATCACCAAGAGGACCCAGAGTATATCTCTCCGTCATCGGGATGGTAAAATTCCACTCTTGATCCATGAGCCTGAACATAACACCTTTGTAGCACTGAACCCATCTTTATAGTAACCCTGTTACGGTGTGACGTTTGATGTTATCAAGATACTCTTCCGGTGTTAGTGATTGACATGATCTCATGGTCTAAGGACTAAGATTACTACATATGATGTTATAGCAATATAAACATAATGACCTTTATCGTAATGCTATACTTCGGATGAATGTTCACCACATCATTCCAATAATGTTGTGACTTCGTTATTAACAACATCCAATGTCCATGATCAGGAAACCTTTGATCATATTGTTAATAACCGAGCTAGTTTATAAGAGAGGCATAACTAGGAACTTCCTTTTTTATTAAACACACATGTATTAACGTTTCCGTATTAATACAATTGTAGCATGTAAAATAAACATTTATCGTAAATAAGGAATACAATAATAACCACTTTATTATTGCCTCTCGGGCATATTCCCTCCAAGTGACACGCGGCGTGTTCCTATTGGCCCGTACCGCTTCGCGCGGATCATGCTTCCGCACCGTTGGATCAAGTCAGATCCAACGTGCCAAATCTAAACATACCGGTTCACTAAGTGATCTAATCTACGACGCACGATCTAGATCCAGCGGCTCTGGATCAAACGACCAAATGCGAGCGGCGCTGATGGCTACTGCGGCGGCGATGGCACTACTTGCGGTGCACTAACGACTCTATAGGGGGTTGGGGGTGGTGTCTATGCTTACCAGCGTCGCGTGGATGCGAGGAAGCTCAAGGTGGTCGTGGCTTGGACAGGGGCGTAATATTGCAGCCGTGGGAGCTCGTCGGAGTTGGTTCTGGCGTCGGGCGCTTGCGAACAGAGACAGTGGCGATGACCTAGGTCACCAGAAGGCAGACAAAGGGCATCAGGACGTGCACAAAGTCACGACGCACACAATGGTTTGAACCAGAGGGCAAGGGGCGTGCAGTCCTTACCGGAATTCCTTGCCGGAGTTGATTGGCGGCTCGGGTGTTTGTGGAGGTTAACGGGGACGACGACCTAGGGCGATATAGGACAAACCAGGGGAATGGTTAGACGCGCAAGAGGATGGTGAGCAAGATAGCAGCAACCAGAGGAATAGGGGTGGACGGACCTCGCCAGAATTGATCGCCGGAGTCGTCTGGTACTGTGGAGGTGCAAGCTCGAATACTGGCAGCCTAGGGCGATTGGGTGATGGGGTTTGAGGGGAAATGGCCGCGGTGAGGTGGTGCTTAAGTAGCCAGAGCAAGGGCGGCAATCACGCGGTGAATCAAAGCAATTTAATTGAATTGATTTGCGGCAGTGAAGGGGAAGAAACGGGCGGCGACGGCGTGGTCAACGGCGCGGGATTGAAGACGAGTCTAACGTGGCGAAGGGGCCACTAGCAGTGAGGGAGTGGGTGCGCGCAAGTGAGAAAAGAGAGAGGGGGAGGGTGGCCCGGGTGGGCTTGCTGGGCCGAAAGTGGGTCTGGGATAGATAGGCAGCGCTGGTTTTTATTTTTTCTTTGCCTTTTTTCTTTTTTGTTTTGATTTTTAGAAATGGTTTTGAAACCCTAATTCAAATTTGTTTGAATTCAAACCTTCGCCAAACTTTTGTAGGGTGATCCTAGCATTCAAAAGTGTGAAAAACACATCTGACCACTAAAACACACTTGGGTCTTTGAAAATAAAAAAATTAAACCATGCCCCATAAATAATATATAAAGAGGGGTTTTAAATATGGTTTCAATTAGGGTTTTGGTTTGAAAAAAATTGTGCAAGATAAATATGCTATGATGATATGAATGTAATACATGATTTTGCATTTCATGAAATTTGGGATGTTACACTTACTTTGCAAGCCTACCATGTACAGACGTGGCCTCGGAACATAAGCCGAAAGGTAAAGCACGAGTCATATGGATGATATGGTTCCCATACGATGCTCGCCATTGGATCTGTGCCACCACTCGTGATGATCGGTCGTGGCATAGTGAATTTGGTTCGTGTAATCACTAAAAATGACTAGAAGGATGTCATTTTTGAGTGGGAGTTCAAAAAGTAATATGATTAAAATTGAACTCAATTTATCATAAACTAAATCGAAGTGTGCATAGTTCGTTGTAGTTACTGTGATCCGTTTACTACCTTGTTTTTATCTATGATTGAGATAATATAACTATAAGATTCTGGATTTTTTACTTTACAAACTAGTGTCATATTGTTTTATGAGTGTCAATCTAAAGTTTAAAGTACTATTGCAAACTTCAGCAAAACCTCACTTACTCCGTGAAATTCAATAAATAGTGTTGAATCAAGAGTAACAGTTCCAACGTTAATATCCAAGTATCATGCTTGCCTCGATCTTTGATATTGAAAAGTTGTTTCAGTATCAAGGTTATCTAGGAGCTGAAAGAATTGTTTGAGAAACCATAATGCATGAAAGAAATTGTGATAGCTTAAACAATGTTTGGTTGCAATATGATAGAATACATGTTCTCATATAGTATCAGAATTTGCGAAGGTTGGAGACGCTAGGCGTTCTTGATACGTCCAAAACGTATATACTTTCCTGAACACTTTTGCTATTTTTTCTCCTCTAATTTGTGTGATTTGGATATAACTAAAATGGACTAACGCTGTTTTCAACAGAATTACTCTAGTATCTCATTTTTGTGCAGAAAATCAACTTTCAGGAAAAATCCCAGAAAATATGCCAAAAATCCTATTTTTCCAGAAGACTGACGGAGCCAGAAGCAGAGACGGAGAGAAGGCCCGACGGGCTCACACCACCCCCAGGCACAGTCCAGGCCTGGCCACGCATGGTCATGGTGTGGCCACCCCGGACTCTGACTCGACCTCTCCTTTTGCCTACATATACCCTATGACCCAAAAACACAGGGGGTTCGACGTTTTTCCAGATAGAGTTTCGCTGCGCCGCCAGCACCAAAAACCGCGATTCGGAACCAGAAACTCCATTTTGGCACCCGTCCGGGATGTGGTATTGGAGGAGATCATCGCCATCATCATCACTGATGCCTCTCCATCAACCATCCATGATTCCCCCATCCATGTGTGAGTAATCCCCACAGTAGGTTATGGGGATGGTAGGGATTGGATGAGATCACTCATGTAATTGCATAAGATTGTTAGAGCATGGTGCCTAGTATCTATTGTTAGTGCTTTTGACATTGTTGCAACTTGTCATCCTTAATTCTTGTCACTAGGACCCGAGTGCCACGATCTTAGATCTGAACATGTTATTGATTCATGATGATATTATTGTTTGTGATCTTACCTAGAAGTTTTGTACACATATCATTGTCCGGAACCCGAGGCCCCAAAGTGACAACAATTGGGATAACCACAGGGGTGTAGCGACCTCGGATTGGTAAGGATCCTAAGTCCCTGTGATTAACATGCTAGTCCCTGGATCAATAGCTAGCACTCACAGTCGATGAAATATCATGTAAAACACAAGTCTTTATTACATGAACCGAATAATCCAGAGTTTACATTATTACAACAGAAGCGAAATATATAGAACTTGGAGTCCCATCAATGCCACAGGCAGGTTGAGTGAAGACCCGCGATCCTAGCGCACCTTTCAACGATCTCCAAATTCTGCACATAAAACGTGCTTCCAACAAGTTGGGTAAATACTTTGAATGTATTGGCAAATTACACCAAGAAAAGAATAAGACTAACTCTACATGCAAGGCTGAGTAGGCTTTGGATTTCATTTGCATAAAGCCAATTTTCTCTAAGTAAGAGGAAAAGAGGAAGAGTTTTATCCTACTTTGTAAACATTTGCTTAAGTAAAATAGGGTCGAATGGCATACGAGGATATTACTCACCAAGTGTCCAAACAACCAATCACTTGGATACTACTCACCAAGTCCCAAAATCCCACCCATTGGCGATATTACTCACGCCATGGGGTTTCAAAACTTTGTTTAGAAAAGAGATAGGAAGATCCTTCAGAGGCTCCATCTTTCAGATGCTCAATGTTGTTCTGTTTCCGTGAAAACTCTCGAGAGTTTGTGCACTTTACCCACAATCCACGATCAAGTCCTTTTATAGACAAGACCATGGCGAGGCTTTCTCTTAGTAGCCCCTCTACCTTCTGGATCCAACCGTGCCAAGAACCTCCAAATGTTGGTACCCAGATGAGGTTTCCCACTAAGTACTAGGCCAAGACAGAGTCCATATGTATTGTGGTTGCACTGGAAGCTTCTGAATTCTGAAACATGCAAGACTTCTTTGATTCCCGGGCGGCCGTCCTCCACCAAAATCTCACTCGTTGAGCCGACAACCGTTCCGCCCAGAAGAAAACTTAGTTTTATTTTAAAGTGGCATTGAGAAGAAAATATCGCTCAAGAGAGCCTTTATACTTAGAAAATTTCTTATCTTTCGAACCCCCAACGGTATTTTATATATACATAGCATAGCAAGTACTTAGCAAAAACAGGGGTAACCTATTAGGAGAGGAAAAATCCTAAGTATAGAGCTACTCATGGCATACTACAAAATCATCGCACTTGCAAAATAATACTAAGAAAAATTCTACTAGAACATCCTACACATTCACTCTACAGAATTTATAGATCAAAACATGCATGGAGAAAACTGGGACAACTATATGAACAAGTGGTGTAACTTGCCTTAGTATAATTGACGATAGTACATTTCTTTATGAACTTTCACTCGCACTCCGAATAAATCTAATGTGTAAGAAAAATAACGCTAATAAACAACATTGCAAATAAAGAGCCAATAAAAAATATAACACGTAAACAAATAGAAAAAACATATAAATATTGTTATTTATTTATTTTTTGTAGCAGTAGTATTGTATGGTCTAATGGTTAGAGAATATCACAAAGATCAATTTTCAAAAGGGAACACCCGAAAAGAAATTAGGTATATCAAGTTATAGTCAAAAGAAGGTTTAAGTTCGAATTTAAATTAAAAGATATACAATATATTTTAAATATAAAAATTTATAGGTCTAATGAATAGATATTTTAATTACGAATCTGACGCAAAAAGAATCAACCTATTCAGAAGTGTGGATCAAAAGATATGATTTTTATAAGGTTAATGGTTCGAAGTAACGAGTAGACTAATGAGGACGATTGTTGTCATCGAACCTGAATCTTGATTGTTTTCTCCGGCTTCGACTCCGACTCCAGTTAGCTCAGCTTTGAATTCGGCGAGGCTTCAGCTTCTAATAATTGGCATAGCTTATGCTTCATCTCAAACACATGGCATTGTGGTATTTGTCAATGCCGATTCGATTAAAAGGCTAATGGTGACTATGAGATCTAAATCTAGCGACGATCTAATATACACTGTACACGATGGATCAAACAGATAAGATTGAAAATCAAATATTTAACGTGATATATTTGAAAATTTGAATTATAAATTCTATAACCATTGGATACCAAATTAAATTGCAAATCTAATGCAACAAGGATCGTTAAACTCAACCCATAGATTAAAAGATAAGGAATTTTAAAGTTGAACCATATAGACTAACGTGATGCAATCGATCTAATTTTTTTACATGCGATTCATCTAAAGCTAACCCTACATCACATGCGTGCACAAAAGAAAAGAATAAAACGTGGGACTTCAACGCATGCTGTTAACATTAAAAGTTCCAATCTAAGAAAAATAATGTGTGAGGGAAGCCACGACGTACCACCAGTGGTAGAACACGCCTGTGCTAGGAAGACGACAAGGCGGACGCGGACGTGATTGACGGGTGACGATAATGAAGATGGCAGCGGCGAGTCGGGAGTGCATGGTGGCGAGGCTCCGGCCTGGGAAGGCGGTGGACGATGTTTTTCTTGCCTTGGGGAAGTCGTTCCTCTTCGATCCTCGACATGGTCAGCAGCGATGGTTACTTGGCGATGCTCCGGTGACTTCAATAGTTCATCTACTGCTGGCGTCGGAACCGTCGAGTTTTGGAGCTTCACCGGCGGTGCACGCCGGCGAGATCTGTTCCATGTTGTATGTTGCTGGGAGTCGAGCGATTTTCGGAAAAACTAAACCGGGAGAAAGAGGGGGTATTTATGGGGAGGATTGCTTGGCCGGGGAGGCAAGAAATCGACCGAATCTTAGAGATTTTTGTGGGACTTTTCCGTTTTATAACGAACTCGCGCTCGTCTCCATCTCTTCGCTGTAGCAACGAGATGACACGTGGGGGCCACCCAGCGAAAGAAAGAAAGAACGGGAGAGATGGACTGCTCGGGAGACTTGCAGGACCGACATGGTGCATGCGTCAACTGGGCCATGTGCGTTCCAGGTAGTGGTGTAAGGTCATGGCTTTTCATGTGAAGGTAAATTCTCATTCTTCGATTTGCTCCATTTTTTTTTATAAAATTGGTACAAGCTTAGCTAACCTAGCTTATCAAAATCGCTCCCACCGGAGCATGTACGAGCAAGCTCGGTATTACCAGTGTTTTGTTTAAGGAATAAATTAGTGCTTCAAAAATTCCCAAACAGGTTTAAGTATTACTAAAAACTAAAAAAAATTATATAGGAAATTTCCAATTCAATGTTTTGAAGAAGTCATGTTATCTTCACTCTATTGATTTTATTTGAATTTGTAAATTGTCTACAAAATATCCCAACAGGAAATAAAAGTTCAAATATCACCATTACAATATTTCCCATCATAAGTTTTATAATTGGAAATGTCACATTATTTCCTCTCATGAAAATGAACCAGTATTTGGAAAAATATCCACGTATTTCAAAAATCAAATGAACACAAATAAAATGCAAGACAAAACATTCTTGGATCTGTATAAGAATTTTCTAGGAAACCGGATAATCATGTTAATCCACTCTTTATAACGCGTCTTAGGAAAGTTTTAAACGAATCCTCCAAAGCTTATTTTCATTCAAAAGTTTCAATAAAGGTCAAACAATTCAATCAATTTATTTAATTTATTTTAATATTCCAAAATTAGGAGAATTTTGGGATATTACAACGGGATGGCTGTGATGTGAGGATCACGTGTGTTCATGGAGTGTTAATGCTTTGCTCCGGAGCTTTATTAAAAGGAGCAACTTAATTGCCACTATATTCCCTTGAGGCCTCGCTACAAACGGGCCGGCAGGACAAAAGATGCAAGTTTCTCATTGCGAGCACGCATGACTATATACGGAACACATGTCTATGGTTATTTAGTACTTGGATGCTTTATCTTTATTATCTGCAAATGTCTTTGTATTGATTATTACATGAATTATCATGTCCATGCAACGCCCGTCTATCCATCTCTATGCCTACCGCATTTTAATTCTGTTGTTTATTACAATTTCTACCATTGTCCTTATTTTACTATTGCTATTATTTTGCTACTGCTATTACACAACTGTTGCTACTGATAAACTATTGCAAGCAAGACTGTTTCTAGGTGCAGCTGAATTGATAACTCATCTGTTGTAGCATCCCAATTGTCTAACAATTGCAATGCTACTAGCCTAGTCTATATATGCTACTTCCTATATATAAGTGTTGCATCATAATTATATCATGCTCATGTCATCATGCCACCTTGCATTTTAGCATCATATAAAACCCTTTTTGTTTTGGTTCTTCTCTCATATGCATTGTAAATTGTATTTGCCTCTTAATATTGTATTTGGTTATTGATATATTGTTTAATGCCCAAGTTGAGTTGGGGGCATATCTTTTATTCAACTCCATCACCTTTCTCTGTCACCACCTTATAATTCCACCATTCCCCTATATGTGAGCTTTGCATTTATTTGGGTTTACCTCTAGCTCATGTGGGTTGGGATGGCTCCACTTACAATTCCACATGCTCCCATATATGCACCATGTTGTTTTCACATTATTGGTATATGAGAGCCACATGGCCACCTTTGCATGCTATGTGAGTGGAACCCTTGTCAAGTTTTCATATGGGTTAAATATGAATATAAGCTCATGTAGGAATACCATTGTGGTTCATGTTGGCTAGTGGCACATACACACAAGCTTGGCCACCTTATATTCAGGCATGATCTTTTATTTAATCCATGTGGTAAACAAGCTCTCTTTTCTTTTGTTGGGCCTTATTCCAATTTGGGAAGCTTGCTTATACAAATGCCATGAGATAATCTAGTGGTTTTCACTACTAGAGGAGGCATTTACTATTTATGCATGGCCCATGCAAGTACCACCACATTCTAGTCTTTTGGGTTTTATTTGAATTTTTGAGTGGATCATTTTTCCATCTCTCTCTCTCTACCCCTCTTTTGGCTTGATCTAGTTTGGTCTTGCTAAAATCCACCACCACCCTCTATCCCTCTCTTCCACTCCTTTTTGTTTGATCTTGTTTGAGTTGCTAAACCCTACACCTCTTACACCTCTCTTGTATGGTCTATCTAGATGCATGCAAGTATCTAAACCCTAAGCCACCTTCCTCATCTCTCTCTCTAAACCTCTCTCCAAAATCTACACCTAATCTAAACCCTAAACCCCCTCTCTCTTTTTCTATCTAACCCTACCCTCACCTCTCACACCTCACCCTTACCTCTCACCATGCCGAGCCCCCCCCTTGCTGACCCCACCTGGCCCTCTCTCCCTGGCCCACACCCGAGGCTACCAAAACCCTAGCCCGAGCCTCCCTCCTACCCTAGCTCTCTCTCTCTCCCTCTCTTTTCTCTCCCTGTCGTGAGGACCCTAGCCCGAGCCTCCCCTCGCCTCTCTCTTGCTCTTCTCTCTGCCTGGCGTGCCCCACCCGAGCCTACTTCCTTGGACGCTCCCTGGTCCCACCTGGCAGCCCTACCCGTGCCTGCCCTGGCCTCCCAGCTCGAGCACGTGAAGGGAGGAGGAAAAAGGTGGCCGAAGCCACCTCTATCCCTAACCACTTCCCCACGGCACCTCCCTCTCCCTCTCTGCTTTATCTCCTTCCCCACGTCTTCCTGCCTCTCCCAGATCTACCCCAGGGCCTTGCCCTCTCCTCTCCTTCTTCCCCACCACCGGCCACCCTCTCTCACCAACCTTCCCGTCGGCCTCCTCTCGACTACACCGTACCAGGCGGCGGGCGCGGCGTCCAGGTGTCGAGGAAGAACGAGTCGTCCCTCTGCACCGTCCCTATACCGCAGACGTGAAGGAAGAGGAGCCCCAGGCCGAGCTGCACACCGACGCACCGCCGAAACCCTAGCAGGAGCGTCAGACGCCGACGATCCTCGCTTCCCGGCTCGATCTGACACCATCGCCCTCCCCGCGGTGAGCCTCCGAACCTCCTAGACACCCTCCTCTGGCCGATCCACCCCTGTACACGCTAGTCGATTCGGCGCTCTGTCGCCTTCATGATCAGGCCCTCGCCTCGTGCCACGATAGGGATTTTGCTGCACTGCTGTCAAAGACTAACGCAGGCCACCGCGATGGCCGCACAAGACGCGAGGTCGCTGGATCGACCCCTGCAAGCCCGCCATCGAGCACAAACACGTCGGAGATTCAGGAAGAAGAAAGAGCGCTGCTACTTGCACTTCCCAACCTTTTTACTCCTAACCCATGCAGACAGAGCCCCCCACCGCCGCCAGCGTTTGCGAAAACCCCGGCTTTTCCGTCGTAACCCACGCCCCAGCCTCAGCCCTACCTGTCAGCCTCTGTTTCCCTCGCCGCTGTCGCGTGGGCCTACGAGGTCCCAGGCCCCATCTGTCGGCCTCTGTGGCTGGCAGCAGCCGCAGTGGAAAAATCCTTTCTAAGCGCTGTGTCGCCCAGTCAGCCTGGCCCCACTTGTCGGTGGCTGTGGCTAGGTCTGGGTTGAGTAAGAAAAGGATTTCTGTATTTCTGTTTTAATTCAAACTTTTCCAAATTAATTTAAATTCAAATTTCAAATCTGTTTTCAAATAACTTTTAAATTATAAACCCAAATAATACAAATAATATATGTTTTGAAATCAGAAAAATGTGAGGTTTTCAGATATGCCCTTCAAAATATGTTTTGAACACTTTAATTTTCGAGTTGATTAAAATTACATTAAAATGCCCTTTATCTTAATTAATTAATAACTTTTGTTTTATAACTCCGATTTTGACAAATAATATGTCTAAATCGATCAGCGCGACGAGACCTTTCTGTTTATGCATTCCATGTTCTGAATTGCAGCATGCATCATATAAATATAAAGTATACAGCAACTTATTTGAGGATAAAAGGTGACTAAAAATCAATAAAAGGCTTTATTCTTGTATTCCACACCTCACCCATGCCATGCTACATTAATGCCATGCAAATTGTGCATCATTCATCATGGCATGATCGTTTGCTTGTCGCATTTTATTCATATGCTTGTGCACTTTATTTATGTTGGCCCATGTTTGTTTGGTTCTTCTTCGAATAGACGCTGAGCAGGGGATATATCAAGAAACCCAGGAGCACTACCCAGATCCTTCTCTCACTTCAACTGAGCTGCCAGGCAAGCACTACCACATGCTTGCATACATATAGTACCTATTGCCTCTATCTTATTCTTGCATCATTGAGTCGCGATTGCATTAAACTGAATCCCAAGTATTGCATAGCCTTTACTTTTAAACCCCACCGAAGCTTGTTCCTCCATCCCATGAGCCATTACTACAGGAGTTGTTTGAGCCATGCGAGTCGTAGAACAGCATGTGTAGGGTATGTGAGTGTCTGATGGATAACGAGGTACCTATACAACTTAACCTGAGTAGTAATGGGATAACTAATGAAAGTGGCACCGGTGAGCAATATCTGCTATTTGGTTTTTCCTGCTCACTTGTGTCCCGTAGGACCCCGAGTACTTGATTCCTGTTCCTTGAATATTCGCGCTATCCACATCCGGGAGGCTTATGAACCCCCCTGAGCCAGAGCTTGATTCATTCTTATTTCTTGGGGCCACAAAATAGTTTGGGGCTTTATTACTATCTTGTACTTATGCCATGCTTACTGCTTAATTTAAGATTGTGCGAGGATGCACCTGTACTGTTTAGGAAAGCGGAGTGTTTTCGCGGTATCGACAAGCCCAGTCACACTTTCGGGTTCCCAGTCGTTTACAGCCACTGACGCAAACCTTGAGTCCGTTTCGGAGTCGGCTAACTTCGTTGCGGGTAGCTTAATGGGGTGGCCCCCTGAAATATTTCTGAATCCTGTGATCGCTTTGTCGTGACTGCCTCGTTGGTTTTGATTTGGTTTTTCTGAGGTTGATCGAGTGTGTGTTGCTATTTGTGCACCCCTGCAGGGTAAAACTTTCTGAAAGCCGTGTCCGCGGTTATGGACGACTTGGAGCATTGTTTCTCGATCATAGACAAGTATAACTAAAGTACCGCTTTTAATTGGACTAAGTACCTGACTATTAAATAGTGCAACACTCATGGAATGGATAATAAAACTGCCAACGGAGGTGGGGGTTGTTCGTCCGCTTTCTCGTTGGTAAGCGAGGAGGAGGATGGATCTGTTAATATTACCGTTATAACTGTTGTTATTAATTCACGGACATCCGTCTATCTTTGGTTAGGCGGATGGATAGCGAGTATCTATAGAATTGTTAGGTATTATCTTTTGCTGCAATTGCGTCACCCCAGGTTGTGTCCCCTTTAGAGGCATAAATACTTGCTGAGTACCCCTAGGGTCTCACACGATAAATTGTTTGATTCAGATGAACAGGTAAACTCACAAGATGGATACTGGGTGGAGGAGACGGACGATGTTGGCAACGATCATTCGGTGTAGAGATTCCGGGAACGGGGATCCGTGATATCTGTGGGCGGGATGTGTTTATTTATGGGGCATCTTATGCCGATTTGCTTCTTATCCGTACTCGGATCTTGTTTTCCGCTTCCGCCTGATACTCTGATGTTTGATGTATGAGGAGATATCCTAAACTATTATATCTATCTAGGATATTTGGATCTTGCCGTATGGCGTTGCAATATTTCTATTTCTTTTAGATGGAATGGCTCTGAGGACTGTTGTATGGTGGCTTGCATACATACTCATTTGTGTATGTAGTTGATCCCTTCGCCTGCCGATTACGCCGCCCGTTCTTGTCCCGATGTTTGGAAATGGTTGGGACGGCCGAAAGGTCTACCTGTGAGTGGCATTTGGGCCCCACCGTACTATTTTAACCATTTCCGCTCGTCCAGGCTTGTAACTAGGAGCGTAATTCACCGAGGTAGTTACATCTGTGCTTATAAATATTCTTTGGCTCCACTTGTGTCGAATCAATAAATTTGGGCTTTACTTCCCTCGAAGACTATTGCGATCCCCTATACTTGTGGGTGATCAAGACTAATTTCTGGCGCCTTTGCTCGGGACCATAGCTTTATTTTTAAGTTCACTTGGAATTATTATTGTTCTCTTCTATCCATTCATCATGGGTAAAACTCACGATGGATAAGTTCCTATATTCCCATTCAATACAAGAAGAGGTACAACTCTAAACACCTCTGCTGCTCTTGATTCACCGTCTGTGATGAGTAAGCTTCTTACACCACCACATACACATGTTACACATACTGCTACTTCTGCTGAATCTGAAAATGCTTCTGATAATTTTGATGCTGCTTCTACTGTTCTTGATGTGAGTGGTTCATTATGTCCTTTCCTAGATGCTAAAATTGCTGGAACTATAATGGGAAACACTAAAACTCCTAATGAAAATATTGCTACACCTGTTAGTTCACCTGAGTCTAGAGAGTATCCTAGTGATGATCTTGATGAAGATTATATTGAAATTAGTGATGACTTTATTGAGGAATGTCAAAACACTAGAGGTGCAAGTGCTATTAAGAGTCTTCTTGAGATACGTGCTATTAGATATAAATTATCTCCTGATGCTAAGTTTGCAACTTCTCCCATAAACATTAAAGATACGGATTATGATTTCTCTCTTGATTTACCTTATATAACTATTGTTGAGAAAGAACCTTTTTGTGGGACTGAAAATGAAAGTTATGTGGGACATGTGAATGAGCTCTCTACTTTGAGTGGCTTATTTTTTGATGATATTAAGAAACACACCTACTTTGTTGCCAAAATTTTCCATTTTACATTGAAAGGTGAAGCTAAATCTTGGTTTAATAATTTATATCCTGGATCTATTGATAGTCCTATTGGCCTGGTTAATACTTTCTTTTAGAAATATTTCCCTGTTAGTCCTATTGGCCTGGTTAACTCTTTGATTTTAAGCAAGGAGAAGGAGAGAAATTGCCTGAATCATGGGCAAGGTTTTGTTCTTTAATTAGAGCACAGCCTGGATATCCAGTATCTAAAAATGAACTTCTTGATATATATTATAATGGACTAACAGATGAATCTAGGACAAACCTAGATAGTTGTGCTCGTTGTGTTTTCAGGAAAAGAACTCCCGATTAAGCTAAGGAATTAATGGCTAAAATAAGCAAGAATTATGCTGATTGGACTATACCTGAGCCAACTCACCTGAGACAACTATACCTGATCCAACCCCAACACCAACACCAAAGAAGAAGGGAATGATTGAATTAAATGATGAAGTGATGAAGGAAGCTAAGAAATGTCTTAAGAAGAAGGGTATTAAATCTGAAGATGTGAAGAATTTACCTCCTATAGAAGAATTATGTAAGACAATCTCTCACTCATCCACTAATGAGGTACACTCTCTCCAACATTTTGTAATGGTGATATTCCTTACTCTAAACCTCCTGATCAATGCTTACATGAATTTGATAATTATGTTGATAAGCAAGATAATTTTTATATGAGAGTGCATAATCATTTAATTGAAAATTCTAGAGCTATTAATGGATTTCATGATATTGTGGAGAGAGCCTCCAATGATGTTAAAATGGTTGTTAAGAATTTCCAAATGGTTCAAACTCAAATTGATCAGCTTACTAAGGTGCAAAAGGATTTACTAGTTAATGCTTCTAGAGAAAAACATGCTTATGAAATTAGAACTAGAGGTGGTGCTTCTACTCAGGATCCTTTATATCCTGAGGGACATCCTAAAAGAATTGAGCAAGATTCTCAACAAGCTAAAAATAGTGGTACTCCTTCTAAGAAAAATAAAAAGAAACATAAAACAGTTGTAGAATCTTCCGAACCTGCTAAAGATCCTAATAGTATATCTGCCTCTGATGCTGAAATTGAAAGTGGTAATGATAAAAATGATGCTTATGATAAAGAAGAAATTGAAGAAGAACCTTAAAGGCACACTAAGAATACTAAGTACACTAAGGAAGATTTTGATGCTAATAAACATGGTAGTGAAAGAGAGCCTTGGGTACAAAAACCAATGCCTTTTCCTTATAAGAAACACAAGTCAAACGAAGAAGAACACTATAACAAGTTTTGTGAGTGGATGAAACCTTTGTTTTTGCAAATTCCTTTGACTGATGCTATTAAATTGCCTCCTTATTCAAAGTATATGAACGATATTGTCTCTAATAAAAAGAAGATTCCTAATGAGGAAATTTTCACATTGATTGCTAATTATTCCTTTAATGGTAAGGTTCAAATGAAACTCGGAGATCCAGTTATTCCAACTATTCCTTGCTATATTAAAAATAATTATGTTAGAACTTATTTGTGTGATTTGGGAGAGGGAGTTAGTGTTATGCCTTTTTATCTCTACAAGGGAGTTAGTCCTATTGAAAAATTGATACCAACTGATATATCTTTGCAAATGGCTGATAAATCTACTACTATTCCTATTGGTATATGCGAGGATGTTCCTGTTCAAGTGGATAATAATATTTTGCTATTAACTGACTTTGTTGGGCTTTAAATTCCTGAGGATGATAATATGTCTATTATTCTTGGGAGACCTTTTATAAATACTACAGCTGCTGTCATTGATTGTAATCAAGGAAAAGTAACTTTTAATGTTAATGACGAGGAGCATACTATTTATTTCCCCAAGAAGATTGATAAGAAATATTGTATAAATTCAATTGAAAATATTGAGGGCATCAAAGTTGGAGAAATATATTGTCCCATGCCATAAGAAGATTATGAAATTATTATGATTGGGACTATTGCTATCAACGTTGAGGTAACATAATCATTTAGTGAAATGCAAGTTTTGCTTCATATAAATTTTTTTGGTAACAAGGCCTGATCAACCTTGTTAACCAAGTGATTTGGATGAACGAAACAACATTTTCATCATGATTATCTTTGTTTACTCTTGTTTTCTCTATTCCAATTTTTGCTTTCACCTTGCTCATCTTTGTATTCCTAGTTGCTTGCATATTTTAGTGTCTTAGAACTTCTGAAGTTTTGGTTTTGATTTGGTTTTCCATAGTTCCAAAATCATTTTTATAGGGGAAAATCATTTATCAATTTCTGAAAATTGCTCGAAAATAAAGTTTCTCGACAAAAATTCTAGAAAATTAATATTAATTTTTTACGTCAAAAAAGGGACAAAGAGGCACCTGGAGGGACCCAGGGGGACCCACCAGGCAGGCTCACCACCTGGTGGCGTGGACAGCCCTAGGCACGCCCATCCATGGTGTGGGCCACCCCTGGCCCTCCACTTATCCAGCTACCTACCACTTCACTCTCTCTCCCGAGAAAACACCGAAAAATTTCTCAAACCCATGTCCTTGTCGTTCTTCACCGCGATTTTCGATCTCCTTACTCAGCCACTCTTTCCTGCTGATTTTTGGAGCATCTGTTCTTCGGTATGTGACTCCTCTGCTTGTCCAAGTAGATTTTTGAGTAGTGGACTATATCTTGAGTATTCTGCTATTGTGGTGACAGGTTATGTGATCTTGCATGCTTGTTCTATGCTTAGAGAAATTATTTTGATGCATGCTTAGCCCTCTTGCAAGTCCCTATAGTAGTGCCCTTCATTTAGTAGAGAGATGGACAACCATACTTTTGGAGAAGTGTTTGAAAGAGAAACACCAAGGGTGTCAAGGCCTTCGAGATCAATATCTCGATTTAGGCCATGATATAATGAAGATCTTATTGCGCCGCGCTTTGGTAATGAGGGATATGATGGAGATGCACATCCATCTACCTTCCCATGTTTTGACTTTTTGAGAGCTACAGGGATCCTCGATGAATTCTTGCTTCTTGTTTAAAGGGTTGGACTAACCAATTACATGCAGGATTAGAGTGAGCAATATGCTTTGCTCACCAAAACTTTTGTCGAGAGCTTCACTTTCACTAGCACTTATTATAGGCCAACTATTTCATTTAAAATCTATGATATGCCTATTACCATGAACATGGAAAGATTTTGTGGGATTATAGGTATTGGCAAGACTGGGACGGCAAAGAAGATCCAAAGTTGACCCGCTGATTTGCTGGACCTCTACCGAGGTGTAACAAATGACGATGAGCGCACAGCCTAGCGCGGGAAGATAAGAAACATTCAACTCCTATCTCTTAGATATTTTGCTTACTATCTTGCTACTAGTTTTCTTGGTAGGGAGAACACTAGTAATATTTCTAACTATCATTTAGCTTTTCTCGCTGTTGCGCTTCATAATGATACCAAGTATAATCTTGGTTCTCTCATTGCTCGCCGCTTAGCTACTAGAGGACCCATTTATGGGGGTATTATTGATGCATGCATGGTTGTTGCTTTGGGCCTTTCTATTGATCCTAATGATACATTGTTGGCCCCATAGAGACTTGATCTTGCGGCTATGAAAGCCCATCACTTTGTTACTGCTAACTCTCGTGCATAGATTTTAGTTTATACGATGTTATTCACTGACGGCGATGAGAGGGAAATTCCCTTGCCGCAGCCTACTTTGTTCAGTATATGTAGGAGACCGTGGTCGCGCTCCAAGGAGGAGCTGGACGAGCAGCTTCACTTGCTTGGTTTCCACAAGAAGCACCAGGAGGGGGATGCGCCCACCTACGACTATCCCGCAAATTACGCCGGGGCGTCCTCGAGTTCGTATCAGGACGAAGATACTTCTTCGTCATATTATGGAGGCGCCACTTCTTTGCCAGCTTGGGGTTGATCCCCACTTAGGCCAAAATCCTAAGCTTGGGGAGGTATACCGACATCACACTCATCTAAATATCATATTATGTCGGTACTTTGTATATCCATGTTTAGCTTTCTTTATTTTTCGTTTTTGTTCCTGTTTTGTTTCTGCTTTCCAAAACACAAAAAGACCAAAAATATTTTTGTTGTTTCTCTTTGTTTGCTTCTTTAGCTTTTAGCTTTAGTTTTCTTCACCCTTTTTAGCTTCGTTTTGTTATTCGAAAATCCAAAAAGATTTTGCTTTGTTTGCTTTTTTCCTTCAGTTCTTGTCTTAAAAAAATCGAAAACCCAAAAATATTTGTTGTTCTTCTCTGGTTTTGTAAAGTTCATTGCAGGGTCCAGAAGTCCCCAGTGACTCCTTTGGAGTTTTGCTTTCATATTATTATTCAAGGCACACAAGTGAAAGGCAATAATGATGATTAATGACAATTCGAGATGTGGCAAGAGGCTGGTATGAACTCTATTTGTTTTTATTTTTGTACATATACTCATCCATGTGGGCATGCTTAGTATATTCATGTAAGGTTTATGTTATTTAATGGATGCTTACTAGTTCTTGATCTCTTATGATTAGTTCCAATTTGCTAATAGTTTGTAGCATGTCATATAAATGTTTGCTTGCATTTTTTTATTCATAAGGTGGTATGACATTGTGGTATCCTCCTCTGAATATTTCATTTGAATCGACTTGGCACATGCTCACGCATGCATATGACTAAACAAAATTCAGTTAAGCCTCGATGATTTATTTTGCCTGAGAGTTCTTGTGTCACTTTTCTGCCACTATTAATTTTTTTTTGTCGCAAACATGATTATGACAGTTATTGCTCTGTCGATTGTTGCTCCCTTCTAGTGCTAGCCTTCACTTGTAATGAGTATGAGCTCTACTCATGCATCCAACTCCCAAAAAACAAAGTTTTCAAAAAGTGTTCACCATATCTACCTATTAGCATCATTGCTATTCCTTGCATACTTATTATGCTTTGTTTTCTTCCAAATAAAAATGTTTGCTTATTATGCGAAAATTAGTTAGTAAAGCTCACACGAACTTGATGGCACATTTTATTTCTTGTACTTAATAAACCTGAACCATTGTGACCATCTATGTAGTTATATGCTTGCAAATTATAAGTTGGGAGTTAGCAAAACCATGCTGTCATGGGGCACACTTTCAACATTGCACTTATTCTATTTAGTTGATATCATGTTCTTTTGTTTATGGATGCCATCGGTGTGAAATGAGATGGGATATTATAAGTCCAAGGAGTTTGTATATGTGTTAGAGAAACGCCTAGGCGGCCAGCCTAAGCCATGCCTAATCATGGTGGAAACTTGCAGCAAAACCATAGTGGACATTCTATGAAGAATCTCCAATAAAAAACTACTCAAATAGCAAATAAAAAGATCGTTGAGATGCCCATTGTCTGATGCCTTGTCATTGTGATATGGGATCGCTCCTGTGTCATGGGGAAAGGGGTACCCCATAGGCGGTTCTGGATGATACGCATATATTTACAATGACAAGAACTTACCTGGGACCAAAGTTGAGTAGCATGAGGCCCCGGTACTCGTACTCAAGGGGTGATGTCTACGCACTTCTATTCTTGTAGACAGTTGTTGGGCCTCCAAATGCAGAGGTTTGTAGAACAGCAGCAAGTTTCCCTTAAGTGGATTACCCAAGGTTTATCGAACTCGGGGAGGAAGTGGTCAAAGGTATCCCTCTCAAGCAACCCTGCAATCAGGATAAAAGAAGTCTCTTGTGTCCCCAACACACCCAATACACTTGCCAGGTGTATAGGTGCACTAGTTCGGCGAAGAGAGAGTGAAATACAAGCGGTAAAGGTGCCAGAAAATAGCTTGACGGTGAGGTAAAGACTAAAGGCAACAAGAAGGAAGCAAGGAAACATGCAACAGATCTAGATGAAAATGGTGTTTCAATGTTTAGAAACAAGGCCTAGGGATCATACTTTCACTAGTGAACACTCTCTCATATAAATATCTTCTCTTTATTATACTACTCTTAACTACTCTCTGGTTGGACACTCTAATCCATGGTAGGGCTATAAGAACACACCTCAAAGTCCGCCTTTCCCAATCTAGATAACCCCACACTATCACCTTGAGCGCTAGATGGTTCCAACAAACACCACAATTTCATAGAGACAACCAACTCAAAATATACTCATGATAAATATATATGTAACCTAGCTTAAGTGCCACACACGGTGTGCACACTGTCACTTTCACACACGTGGGGAAAAGCATAGATCTATTAAAGCACGATGAGTATTTATATAGACTCTAGCCTAAGTGCCACCATGGTGTGCATGCTGTCACTTTCACACACATGGGGACAGCAGAGATCTATTGAAGCACTTGAGTCGCAAGGTAGATCTACTTGATTACAAAGATCATGACCACAACAAGATCATGCATAGAGAGAGAGATGAACACATAGCTACGGGTAGAGCCCTTAGCTTCGAGGAAAAACTACTCCCTCTTCATCATGGGAATCAACAACGGTGATGGAGATGGTGGTGGAGATCGATGGAGATGGCTCCGGGGGCACTTCCCCATCCCGGCAGGGTGCCGGAACAGAGACTTTTTGTCCCCCGAATCTCCCCTTCGGTGGCGGCGGCGCTATGTAAGTTTTCATGGATTTCTTCTGGATCATTCAGAGTTTCTAAGTCGGGGGCTTCTTATAGGAGGAGGTAAGGTCGATGGAGGGCTAGGGTCCCACACCACTGTGGGCATGGCCTGGGTGGGCCTGCGCCCACCTAGGATGTGGCCACCCTGGTGTCCTCCTCTGTCTCATCTTTGATTTTCCATATTGTTCAGCGAAAAATATGAACCTTGGCTTTTGTCCTGTCCAATTCTGAGAATATTCATTTTTTATCTTTCTGAACCCGAAACAGCAGAAAACAGGCAAATGGCACTATGGCATCTTGTCTATAGGTTAGTTCCAGAAAGTGTATAAAAATACCTCAAAGTGTAGACAAAACATAGCAAAGTGGATACTAAACAAGCATGGAACATCAAAAATTGTAGATACGTTTCTGACGTATCAAGCATCCCCAAGCTTAATTCCTGCTCGTCCTCGAGTAAGTAAGTGATAAAAGAATAATTTTTGAGGTGACATGCACCATCAAAACCAAGATCAAACCATTTGCAAGCATTGAAAGCTGGGATAAAAGAACTCTAAACATGAGCATGAAATATGGAGTTCTAACAGTAAGTCAAAGTAACTATGCATGCAACATGAAAGGTTACAAACAAAGATTCATTAATAACAACGCATTGAAAGAAGTTTTTTTGTTTCACATATATAAAACATAGCATAGTGGCATTCAGTTTGTCCCTAATGGAGTAGCTAAACATAAATGCATAGGACACCTTCAAAGTTCATAGGATGACTAGATACAAATAATTCAAGAAAAAGAAATATCAACATTATGAATCAATCAATAAGTTTTGGGACAATGCACATAAAACTAAGAAGGGAAACTATGCTCTCTTAATTGGTGCCTAAGGATAGAAGGTGGAGACTCAATATAAAAAGTGGAAGAAAGGCCCTTGACAGGGAAGCAGGGATTTCAAGTTTCATAAAGAGCTTCCAAAACTAATGGTACTTGTTAGCTTTCAGCTCTCATTCCCCCTATCATAAGAATCTTGAAGTGATTAAGGTTAAATTGAACAAACGATGGAGTATATGCTTGACAAAGTATAAGTTGGCAATCTCATGTCCCTTGAATACGAGGGCCGCTCATCATGCTACTCAAATTTAGTCACTTGTAAGTTCTTGTCATAGTTAGTACAGGTGTATCATAGAGAATCGCCAACGGGGTACCCCTTGCACATGGTACATGAGCTATCCCATAACCAAAATGACAAGGCAAGCAGACAATGAGCATCTCAGCAATCTTCTTATTTACCATGGGAATATGGTGCTTTTTTCTCTCTTTCCTCTTTACTCAATATGTCTCTCTTTTTTATAACAAGAAAGCTTCATAGATTGATCAGTATGGTGATGCTGCAAGTTTCCACCATGATTAGGCATGGCTTAGTCTAGCGGCCCAGGCATTTCTCTAACACACATACACAACTCCACGGACTTACAAGCTCCCCTTTTATTTCACACCGACGACATCCATAGACAAAAGAGCATGATATCAACTACGTACAAAGTATATGTGCAATGTTGAAAACGTTACCCATGATAACATGGTTCTGCTAATTCCAACGTATAAGTGCAAGCATATACAACATAGATGACACAATGGTTCAAGTTTATTAGGGGCAAGGAATAAAAGGTGTGCCATCAAGTTCGTGAGAGCTTTAATCACTAAGTTTTCTCATAACAAAATACTTTTTTATTCGAAGATAGATGAAAACAAGAATATACTTGGAATGGTGTAACACACCATGCATAGGAATTTATAGTGGACACTTTGGAAGAACTTTGTTTCTTGGGAGTTGGATGCATGATTAGAGCTTACTCGGTACAAGTGGAGGCTAGCAAAATACTGGGAGCGACCAATTAAGAGAGCAATAATGTCCATAATCATGCAGAGCGACAAAACATTACTAATCAAAGCATAAAGTGGTACTACAAGTCAAGGACCAAATGATCATAGAGGCTATGGTGACTGGTTCATAGTCATAACATGGTGTGAGCATGTGCCAAGTCAACCCAAATAAAGAATCCAAGGAGAATACCACAATACTATGCTTTTGTATGCTAAAACAACGCATGATTCCTTCAAGGAACATTAAGCAATTCGAATTGTTTGGAACAAGTCATGCTATAGAAATAATCACTAAGCATAAGGTCAAAACAACATCTAGCATGACATGATAAAGTCTAAGGCACAGTCAAAACAAGCTCCCTTTTGTACCACTAAGCATGAAACTTTCTACTCTTATTCCAACAACAATCGACTTATTTGAAACAACTCACAAAGATAATCATCAATAAAGATCAGTGATCATGTCTTAGAAATCCACAAAGAAGAACTAAAAAGTTCTAAGCAATAAGCACAACAAAACTAAAGCTAAGCACAAAGCTAACAAAAGTGAACACTCACGGAACAATAAGAGTGAAAACTAGAGTGTTCTAAATAATGAAAATAGAGTGTGTCTCTCTCCAAAAGAAGTGTGTTGTGATCCAACCAACTTATTCAAGCAAACTAAGAAAACTAAAAACCAAAAATTAAAACTAAGACGCTCCAAGAACAACACAACAGTGCATGAAACAATAAAAACGAAGTGTCTAGAAAGACCTGAGATTTTTATTGATGAAGAAGGGGATTCCTTGGGCACCCCCAAGATTTGACGCTTGTACCTCTTGAATATTTATTGGGGTAAAACGGGGTGGCATCCCCAAGCTTGAGCTTTTGTCCATTCTTCATCTCATTACATCATTCTTGCTCTATACCTGAAAATTTTCCTTCATACAAAACTTAACACAATCTTCATTAGCAACATTAGTGTATTCAAAAGATAATAGACCTTTGAGTTTTAGAACAGCAAAACTTTCACTAAAAACACAAGCTACTATAGAAATTCCCTCAAAAATTTTAATTTCCCAAAAAGAACCCAAAAAGGAATCAATAAGAAGCAAATGCAAATAATGGCAGAAATCTGTCAAAACAGACCAGCAGGTAGAAACCAATTTTTTCGAAGATCTTATATTGCTCAAATCAAAACATGTTGAACTAATGAAAGTTATCTCACATACTGCGGGATTTATTCACAAAAGAGCAGCTCAATCCGACTTACATAGATTCCTCACGAATTTTTATGGTGGTGCACAAAAATCTGTTTCGGGACAGTAACTCCCCAAATCTTACTTCCCTCTCATTAGAGGTTATTCTTGGCACAAAAAGCAAACAAAAAGGATAAGGAGAGATAATTACTGAAGTAATAACTTCTAAGACTCAAGAAAACTCTTGTGTTATCTCCCAACAAGTACTTTTCTTTAACGCCTTTAAGTTAGGCTTGATAGTTTGAAAAGATGCTCACATAAGAAATATGAATTGAAGTAAAAGAGAGCATTAAGAAGAAAATTCAAAACACATTTAAGTCTAACCCACTTCCTATGCATGGGAATCTTGTATGCAAATAAATTCACAAAGAACAAAGTGCCAAGTATAGGAATATAAAACAAGAGTAACTTCAAAACTTTCAGCACATAGAGAGGTGTTTTAGTAACATGAGAATTCCAAAAACCATATTTTCCTCTCTCAAAATAACTTTTAGTAGCATTTTGAATAAAATTAACAATATAACTATCACATAAAACATTCTTATCACGAGCCACATGCATAAAATAATTATTACTCTCCACATAAGCATAAACATTCTTATTAATTATAGTGGGAGAAAATTCAACAAAATAGCTATCATTGTTATTCTCATCACCATAATCATCAAATATAGGAGGCAGATTGTAATCACAATTAACTTTCTCCTCAATAGTAGGTGGACTGAAAATAACATACTGATCATTGTAATCATCAAAGATTGGAGGTTTGGTATCATCATAAGCAATAGAATAGCTATCTGTAACATCCCAAAATTCATGAATTACAAAAGCTTGTATTTCATTCATACATTCATACAATTCTTAACTTGCACAAAAAAGTTCAAATTAAAACTCCAAATAAAACCATTTTTATGCCTATTATCTATATATCATTAAGGCATGGTTTTAATTTTATTTTCAAAGGATCCAAGTGTAGTGGACTAAACAGTGGTGTTTGACACACATTTAGGTGCAAGGTTCACACTACAAAAGTCTAGAGAAGATTTGAAATCAAACTCATTTGAATTTGGGTTTGAAAATGATTCCTGAAAAATCAAACAGAAAAAGAAAAGGCAGAAGAAAAAAAATAGCCGCTGCCCTTTTGGCCCAACTCCAGAACATGCCCAGAAAACCCACCCAGCCGTTTACCCCTCGCCCCTCTCTCTCACGCACGTATCCCCTACCACGCTGACACAGCCAGTTGCCCCGCGCCAGCTCAGCATCATCTCCCCCAAAGTCCCGCGCCAGACCTCGTCGTCGCTGCTGTTCACTGCCATTGATGGCACGGCTTAATTGCCATTGATACGGTGATTAATTCTCGTCGTGCCTCTGCCTCCTTAAACTCCTCCCCACCATGAAAATTTTCCCTCACACGCCACCCCCTTTCGGCCACCAGGCTGCCCGTATTTTGACTTGCAACCTCGCTGCCCGACGAACTTCGACGAGGTATTCCGATGAGCACCGTCCGCCCCTTGCCCTCTGCTTCTTACTGCCATACTCCCCTTGCTCGTGCGTTTCTTCTCACACCTTTTATTCATCTACTCGTGACCCAGAGAATCGACTACGTCCAGCACCGTGAGCACCCAACGCCACCCTCGTCTCCGGCGAGCAATTCTAGTAAGACACGACCGCCCCTTGGCTTATGGTTCACACCATCTCGTTTGCCTGACCCTTGAGCACACAATGATGCCTCTAGTTTGTGCAAGGGTGACCCTGGTCGTCGCCTTCATCGCCACCCGCACGAACCCGTCGCTGCCCGCAACTCCGACGAGCCCAAGCGACCACTACAGCACGCCCCCGCCCACGCCAGCGATACCTTGAGCATCCTCGTGTTCTCGCGAGCCTGGTAAGCTGCTGCCCCACCCCTATTCCCCTCTGGAATCGCCGGAGCATCGCCGCCAGTAGTGCCGCCGCCACCACCCATTAGCACTGTCAGATTCTAGTCGCTTGCGTCGTAGCCGTTAGATCTAGATCTAGTGGATCTGATTATATCACTTAACGAAGGGGTACACTTAGATCTGAGCCGTAGGAGCTAACATAAATCCTACATCCCACATTGGACGATCCGCGTGAAGCGGTACGGGCCAATCAGATGCGTCCACGTGTCTGAGATTTAGATTTAAAATCTGTTTTTGAATCTATTAGAGACTTAAACTTGTAAAATTCATATCTATTGTTCCGTTTATCCAAAAAAATGCAAATAATATATCATTGGATTCAGAAAAATATATCATACACTACTGTGGCTTGAATTTGTATTTTGCTTCTGTAAAATTGGGTATATTTGCAGAATCAAATATAGGCTTATTTTGGTCAAATAAATTATTTAGAAAATGATTTTAAAGCAAATTTAAGTTTGTTTAAACAATAAATAGTGTTTTTTTATTCAGTACTGTTTTGGTCTATTTGGTTTAGTGTAGAAAAATCATTTTATTGCATTTTCATGCATTCATATATTTTTGTTTGAATATGTGAATGAGATTTTGGTTCTATTATTTTATGTGTAGATTTTGGTGCTAGTGGTGATTGTGATTGTGAAGATTGTTGCTACTCCCCCAACTACCAAGTCAAGTGGTGCTTCATGTATTTTTGTCCTATTATTTTGACTATGCACTAGTAATATTTTGATTAGGGCTTGCATGGAATTTTGCTAAGTATAAACTATGCTATGCCATGGGAAATCCTAGTAGTTGTAGTCTTGGTAGAATTTTCTCTAAGTTAAGATACTTGTTATGTTATCATGCTTAGCCTAGCTAGTAGCAAACAAGGGTGGATTATATTACATGCTATGGAAATTTCGCTAAGTCTTTGACTTGTGTTTTTCTTAATAAAACACCTAAGTGAATGAATCACCTGGGTGGAATGGTATGATGGTTTGTGTTGAGTGGTTACACAAGGCCCATGTCTATGGTCTACCTTTTGTATCACACTTGTGGAAAGCCACCCAGGAACAAAGGGATTTGAGATACTTAGTGTTTAGAAGCTTCTAGAGCAACCACATGTCATATGGGCTCTACCTTGATCATATAGGTTGCAATATCTTAGCCAGATGGACAGATGGTGGTAGGGTGATAGGTTGGAACGCGTCCATGGTGGTCTAAGGCTTTTGAAAGGTCTCGTCTCAATGCATGTCGAGTCTTGTGGGGAAAGTGCACCACCTTTCGAGAGGGTAAAAGCTAAGTACTTAGCCGTGTCTCCGGTAACAGACAATTTGAGCATCAAAGACATTGAAGCTATCAAGGATCTCCTCATCCCAATTTCTATGTTAAAACTTGTGGTTGAACAAGGGTAAAGGTTCACCAATGTCTATTGGTGGTTCCTTGGGAGTTTTTGTCAAACAAAAACTTAGTGTTTTCAACTGATAGGAAAAACCTATTTTGAGCAAAGCAAGCCTAATCTCCACTTAGACAAATTCATATAGATGTTAGATACTACTATTCTACTATGGTGTCACTTGCCAATACAATTCCAAATGTATTGACCCACTATGGCTATAACTTATGATGTTGCAGGATATTCTGATCAGGATTAGGGTTATGAGTCTACACTCAACATGCTTGCATGTGGCACATGAAGATGAAGACTTTACTTTATTTACTTATGTTATGAAATCTTGTACCAGCCTTTGGCTATGGAGTTGTAAAATACTATGTTTATCTCTGGAATGACGATGTAATAAAGACCTTTGTATCTGTGTACTTCATCTTAAACTATGGATGATAGCATTTGATCCAGGGACTAGCATTGCAATCATAGGGACCTTTACCTTATAAAGGTGGGCTCTTACATAATAAGATTAACCCGATGCTTCCTTCTGCTCGACGTCACACAATCGCAACTATCGCTGAGGAACTAAAAAGATCATTTTCATAAAAATAGCTTCCCCAAGCTACAAAGATCATATCAAAATAGAACAGTTGTTGGGCCTCCAACTGCAGAGGTTTGTAAAATAGCGGCAAGTTTGTAGACATTTGTTGGGCCTCCAAGTGCAGAGGTGTGTAGAATAGCAACAAGATTCCCTTAAGTGGATTACCCAAGGTTTATCGAACTCAGGGAGGAAGTGGTCAAATGTATCCCTCTCAAGCAACCCTACAATCAAGATACAAGAAGTCTCTTGTGTACCCAACACACCCAATACACTTGTCAGGTGTATAGGTGCACTAGTTCGGCGAAGAGAGAGTGAAATAAAAGCGGTAACGGTGTCATAAAATAGCTTGACGGTGAGGTAAAGACTAAAGGAAACAAGAAGGAAGCAAGCAAACATGCAACAGATCTAGATGCAAACGGTGTTTCAAAGTTTAGAAACAAGGCCAAGGGATCATACTTTCACTAGTGAACACTCTCTCCTATAAATATCTTCTCTTTATGATACTACTCTTAACTACTCTCCGATTGGACACTCTAATCCATGGTAGGGCTATAACAGCACACCTCAAAGTCCGCCTTTCCAAATCTAGATAACCCCACACTGTCACCTTGAGCGCTAGATGGTTCCAACAAACACCATAATTTCATAGAGACAACCAACTCAAAATATACTAATGATAAATATATACGTAACCTAGCTTAAGTGCCATACACGGTGTGCACGCTATCACTTTCACACACGTGGGGAAAAACATAGATCTATTAAAGCACGATGAGTATTTATGTAGACTCTAGCCTAAGTGCCACCATGGCGTGCACGCTGTCACTTTCACACACATGGGGAGAGAAGAGATATATTGCAGTACTTGAGTAGCAAGGTAGATCTACTTGATTACAAAGCTCATGACCATAACAAGATCATGCATAGAGAGAGATGAACACATAGCTACCGGTAGAGCCCGTAGCCTCGAGGAAGAACTACTCCCTCTTCATCATGGGAATCAGCAACGGTGATGGAGATGGTGGTGGAGATCGATGGATATGGCTATGAGGGCACTTCCCCGTCCCGGCAGGGTGCCAAAACAGAGACTTTCTGTCCCCTGAATCTCCCCTTCGGTGGCGGCGGCCCTACAGAGGTTTTCGTGGATTTCTTCTGGATCATTTAGGGTTTCTGAGTTGGGGGCTTCTTATGGGTGAAGGAGGCAAGGTCGGTGGATGGCTATGAGGCCCACACCCCCTGTGGGCGCGGCCAGGATGGGCCTGCGCCCACTTAGGGTGTGGCCCCCTTGCGTCCTCCTCCGTCTTGTTCTCGATTTTCCGTATCGTTCAGGGAAAAATATGAACTTTGGCTGTTGTCCCGTCTAATTCTGATAATATTCATTTTTTAGCTTTCTAAAACCAAAAACAGCAGAAAACAGGTAACTGGCACTGTGGCATCTTGCCAATAGATTAGTTCCAGAAAGTGTATAAAAATACCTCAAAGTGTAGACAAAACATAGCAAAGTGGATACTAAACAAGCATGGAACATCAAAAATTGTAGATACATTTCCGACGTATCAAGGGGCATGAGATTTTCAACTTATGATTTGTCAAACATATAACTCCTATTTGCCCTCACTTTAACCTTAACCTTTTAAAGATGCTTTTGATAGGGGCAATGAGAGCTCAAAGCTAATGAGTACCATACTTTCAAACATTTTGAAGCCTTTCAAACTTTTTAATCTTTTCTTTCACTTTTATGTCGAGTCACCATCTTTTCTATGAGCACCTTACCGAGAGCATAGGTGTCATTCTTAGTGCAATGTGCTTGTCCTAGAACATGGTTAATTGTGACATAACTTTGACGCTTGTATCTTTGATATTTTTACTTCTAGTCTTCACTTGAACTTCAGAGGTGCCTTGGCATTGATGTTTTGCTCCAAAAACAAAGGCAAGCGAGATACCACTTTATCATATATTCTTATGAGCATTACAATCTAGCATATTCTTATGTTTCATGTTGCTTATTATTATTGTGTTGGAATCTCTCCATAGCTTGCATGACTATTGGGTAGACTTATTTGCATACTCCTTATTATGAATTGCCTAAGTACTTGATCATATGCTGAGAATATTTACATCTTATGAAGAAAACGTGTTCGTGAAAGTTTCTTTTATCGCACTCAGTTTTCAACTAAATTGCTTGAGGACAATCAATAAGCTAAGCTTGGGGGAGTTGATAATTCCAAAACGTATCTACTTTCCCAAACACTTTTGCTATTGTTTCTCCTCTAATTTGTGTGATTTGGATATAACTAACACGGACTAATGCTATTTTCAGCAGAATTGCTCTGGTGTCTTGTTTTTGTGCAGAAAATCAACTTTCAAGAAAAATCCAAGAAATTATGCCAAAAATCCTATTTTGCTAGAAGACTCACGGAGCCATAAGCGAAGACGGAGAAAAGGCCGGAGGGGCTCACACCACCCCCAGGCGTGGGCTAGGCCTGGCCGTGCCTGGGCATGGTGTGGCCACCCCAGACTCTGACTCGACCTCTCCTTTCACCTAGATATACCCTCTGACCTAAAAACACAGGGGGGTTCGGCGTTTTTCTAGATAGAGTTATGATGCGTCGCCACCACCAGAAACCACGATTCGGAACCAGAAACTCCGTTCTGGCACCCTGCCGGGATGGGGAATTGGAGGAGATCATCGCCATCATCATCATCGACTCCTCTCCATCAACCATCCATGATTCCTCCATCCATGTGTGAGTAATCCTCGCAGTAGGTTATGGGGATGGTAGGGATTGGATGAGATCACTCATGTAATTGCATAAGATTGTTAGGGCATGGTGCCTAGTATCTATTGTTAGTGCTTTTGGCATTGTTGCAACTTGTTGTGTTTAATGCTTGTCACTAGGGCCCGAGTGTCATGATCTCATATCTGAACATGTTATTGATTCATGATGATATTATTGTTTGTGATCTTACCAGCAAGTTGTGTACACATATCGTTGTCTGGAACCCGAGGCACCAAAGTAATAGCAATTGGGATAACCGGAGGGGATGGATATGATGTGAGGATCACTTGTGTTCATGGAATGTTAATGATTTGCTCCGATGCTCTATTAAAAGGAGCACCTTAATTGCTAGTATATTCCCTTGAGGCCCTGCTGCAAACGGGCTGGCAGTACAAAAGATATTGTGCAAGTTTCTCATTGCGAGCATGCACAACTATATACGGAACACATGCCTATGGTCATTTAGTACTTGGATGCTTTATCTTTATTATATGAAAATGCCTTTGTCTTGATTATTACATGAATTATCTTGTCCATGCAACGTCCGTCTATCCATCCCTATGCCTACCGCATTTTAATCCTACTGTTTATTACAATTGCTACCGCTGTCCTTATTTTACTGTTGCTGTTATTTTGCTACTACTATTACACAACTGTTGCTACTGATAAACTATTGCGAGCAAGACTGTTTCTAGGTGCAGCTAAATTGAAAACTCATCTGTTAAGGCTTATAAATATTCTTTGGCTCACCTTATGTCGAATCAATAAATTTGGGCTTTACTTCCCTCAAAGACTGTTGCGATCCCCTATACTTGTGGGTCATCCGTCCTGATCTCCCAAAAAGGTTTGGGGAACTAACATTATATTCATGATTCAGCTTTACAAGCTATAGTAGCTTGATCATGAAAGTTTTCATGATAAGGATGGATAAAATATTTAGATAAAATGTTTACTACATTAAAAGGATTACTAAAAGGAATAAATTTTGAAAGAACACCAAACATTTGATGATGGTGATCAACTTCAAAGTGCAAGTCCAAAGGTATTAGTATTTTACTATACATGCTTTGGACTATGTGTCATATGTATGCCACCACTATTGATGTTGCTAAATTCTTTTAAAAAGGAAAGTTAATGGTGAAAGAGAATCTAGTAAATATTTGGCGGAAAGGAAAAAGACTGGAAAAGTCCAGCTTATGTATATAGATGATATACACATTATGGGTGTATTCTTTGCTTGTTAAACAATGTGGTTCTTGGGTATTGGATACACAAATTATTGGTATGAAGTGTCATACAGAACAACACAATTCATGTTACAATGGCCTAAGCAACTAGCAAACAAATATGTGATGATGTTCATAGAAAACAAATAAAATGTTATTGTGTTTCTCGTTGACATCAAAGCTTGCCTTCAAGATTTGTATTAGTAATTGTTATTTTGTTCCGATATTATGAGAATAATGGTTATTCAAATAATTACCGTATTCCATAGAATATGGATGTACTTTTACTAATCTAGTTGGATAAATCACGTCCATAAACACTGATGCTAAAATGTCGCAAGACCAATGATTGGAATATCACTTTTGAGTGACATCGCTGTTTACATTATATTGGAAAGTAAACAAGAATAAAACTCCATTTTAATGGATTTTTAGGAGTCTTTGATTTTGATCAATTAATGCTTGTTAAACTTTCCTGGAGATAATTAAAACCTCGTTCATGGGCCAAAGAAGAACAAACGACTAACCTATTGGACATAATGCATGTTGAGTACATTGTCCATTATGTGTAGTCATGAGCGATGGATTTAAACTTCATATGCTTTCTTAGAAATTTGAGTAAATACATGTGTATATTTACTTAATAAGGGAGAAGTATGAAACATTTGAAAATGTTCAAATGATTTCAAGATGAAGTGGAAAATCATTGTAACAAGAAAATAGAGAATTTACAATTGGATCATAAAGGAAGTTATTTGAGCTACAAGTTTAGCAAAAAAGCTAAGATTTGAGGAATCGTTCCATTGACTTGCATTTCTTGAAACACCATAGGAGTATGGAGTGTTCGTGAAATGTAATAAAACCGTGTTTGACATGGTAGGATCAACGGTGTTATTCATGACACCATATGAGTTATGGTATGGGATAAAACCCAAGTTGTCTTTTCTTAAATTTTGGTATGCTAGGCATAAGTAAAATGTTTACAAGCAAAGTCGGATCAGCATTTCTTTGTAGGTTATTCCAAATAACCGTTGGCTATTCCTCCATAGCACCGAAGACAAAAGTGTTTGTCGATTAGAACATCAAGTTTCTTGAGGAGGAATTTTTCATGAAAAGTTAAGTGGGAGGACAATAGAATTTTGATAAGGTTATTGAACCTAAGCTATGTGTGATGAGTTGTGCAGCACCGGAAAGTGTCCCGGAGGCAACTACAATTCTGATGGCCCACAGGCCTCAAAGATTGTGGTCTCAGATATCTAAGTTCCTATTGAACAGTGTAGGTCGGGTAAAAAATCAAATACTAAGGTTTGAGATTGAATCATTATTATTTCAAAACAATGAACTGAATACATGCAAAGAAAAATGATGGGCCCTGAATCCGTCAAATGGCTTGAAGCGATAAAATCCGTGATAGTTCCATACACGAGAAACCAAGTTAGTAAACTTCAAAGACCCTCTAGAAGGCATAAAATCTATCGGCTGTATTTGGATCTCTAATGAAATAGACATGGATGTTTCACATCTATGAAATAGTCGACATGTCGGTAAAGAGTTTATGACAATGTTCAAGGAGTTGAATACGACAAGATTCGATCTTTCATAATGACATTTAGTCTGGACGGATTTGTGTAACAACCACTATATATGTTAATGATTGTATATGTTAGTTGAACAAACAAAACAAGATTCTTCTGATAGAATGGTTGAACAAACAAAACAAGATTCTTTGGATCGTGTATGTGACACGATCCAAAGGGTTTGTTAAATCAAAGGATGCTAAAAGGCATGCAAATTTCAATATTTGAAATAAGCACAGCGGAGTTGGAATCTTCATCGCGATGAAATTGTTAAAATATTTAATTTCATCAGAAATGATGAAGATGCTTGCATCTGCAAGAAATTAAGTAGGAGCGCTGAGACATATTTTTAATACATTGTGTATAAGACATATTGTTGACTGGAAATGATGTATCTTTTATTGACACACAAGTTAAGAACTTTATTGAAATTATATTTGGATCAAAGATTTAGGAAAAACCCGAATATTAGGCATCAATGTCTATTTGTATAGATTGAGATGCTAATATGGTTATGCCAAATGTACACAGATGAAATATTGAATGAGTTCAATATGGAAATGACGAGAAAGGTTCTTTCCTCATGGAAAGGGTTGAATCAAGATTCTTATGTTTGACACTTGGTGAGTAAAATCAGATGGATATCTTGATAAACTAGATTCAAGTGTTTTGACACTTGGTGAGTAAAATCACATGAATATCTTGTAGGGTTCGTAGCATAGAAAACAAAAAAATTCCTACGATGTGAACTAATTACCAAGATCTATCTACTAGATACAAGCAACGGGTGCATATACATCCATAGAATACATACCCTCGAAGACTGAATAGCGTTAACAAGGTTGTACTCGTGGATGATGTAGTCGAACGCTTGCGGATGTCAAGATCGAGAAGAAGTCCATCCGTTCCAGCAGGTCCAGCACCATCCATTCCAGCACCACAAAGCAGTGGTGCATCCGTGATTGCACACATGTCCGGGTACCCATACAACCTCCGCACCCTCGCTCCAGAGAAGCAGCGGAAGCAAAAAATCCTTCCAGAAAAATCCACCGAGAACATGTATCTCGCTGATCCGAGACCATGGATAAATTCTAAAGGGGGGCGAGAGATCCTTCGCGAGGAGGTGTGTTGTGAGAGGAGGAGAGGGGGGCCTTTTATAGGGAGAGGGGGTCACCCAAGGGGCTATGCGCCCAGCCATGGTGGACTGCCCCCATCTCTTCCACATTCATGTGGGTGGAGCTCCCACTCAAAATGAAAAGCCTCCACTCTCATAAAAGAGCCTCCACTCAAAATTCCACTCACATGCATTAAATTTCCACCAAATTTAATGCAAGCTCTCATTTAAATAAAACTCTTTTATTTATTTATTCATAATTTTGTTAATTACTCTAATTAACAAACATTCACATAAAACCTCTTATAACATTTCAATTTCACATGCAGAACCAGTTTCAGCAATTTCAACCGAAACAGTTTTGGTGTCTAGTGAAATAAATTCCAGCGCTTTCCTTTTTCTTTCTCTGGAATATTATTTGCTCCAAATGGTGTCGGTATACCTTAAGTGTGTCACCCTACGGTTCGCAAATAATGTATACATGATCTATACCGCTCTCCGATCAATAATTAGTAGCGGGACATGGAGATCCGTACTGACTCCCACATATTCAACGATGACTTATGTGATCGTGTGAACCTTATACGCATGTAACTCAATCCCTTTGTCTCGAGATATATTACATGTCCGAGATACGATCATATGTATCTCCATACCTAGTTTGATCTCGTTACCGACATGTACTCTTTTATTGTTCCCGTGATATAACATTCTAGTGATCAAATCACTTGCTTGCAAGCTAATTAATGTGGTATCACCGAGAGGCCCAGAGTATATCTCTCCGTCATCGGGATGGACAAATTCCACTCTTGATCCATGAGCCTCAACATAACACCTTCGTAGAACTGAACCCATCTTTATAGTCACCCTGTTATGGTGTGACGTTTGATGTTATCAAGATATTCTTCCGGTGTTAGTAATTGACATGATCTCATGGTCTAAGGACTAAGATTACTTCGTGTGATGTTATAGCAATATTAACACAATGACCTTGATCATAATGCTATAGTTCGGATGAATGTTCATCACATCATTCCAATAATGTTGTGACCTTGTAATTAACAACATCTAATGTCCATGATCAAGAAACCTTTGATTATCTTGTTAATCAACGAGCTAGTTTATAAGATAGGCATAACTAGGAACTTCCTTTTGTTTATTAAACACACATGTATTAATGTTTCTTTATTAATACAATTATAGCATGCAAAATAAACATTTATTATAAATAAGGAATACGATAATAACCACTTTATTATTGCCTCTCGGGCATATTCCCTTCAGTCTCCCACTTGCACTAGAGATAATAATCTAGTTTAGAAACTTTGCGTATTGAACACCTATGTCTTTCTGGTGTTCCATATACGCAATTGCAAGTGGATAACATAATCTACGGATCTGATGCTTTCAGGTCCATGTGTATTAGCATGTCTTTGCGTCTCCACGCATCACTCATTCTCCAATGAGATGGCATTTTATAAATTTGCTCTTTTGGTGAGACCTTTACTTCCTTGGAGTTAAATCATCTCGATACTATTGTCATACAATATATCTTTAGTGTTAGCCTGTTGCAAACCACACCTTAGTTTGATAACAAACTACTTGACACAAATGCCCTCCTTTGCTGCTACTATAGCAGACATATGCTTAGCCTTTTGTTGTAGTATCCATCACAATGTCTTAACTTTGGAATTCATCCAATTCTGTCATGGAAACTCCTTTCCATTTCATTGTGACACTCATAGTTTAAATTGAGATAAACTCAATTTGTATCTTGTGAAAAAACTAGTATCAATGTAACGGTTTATAATGAACTATTTGTAATTGTTTGTCACTTCTACACAAATATATTCGTAGTTCTTCAAAAGATCATCAGAATTTCCTTACTATCGTCCAATGATTATCTTGTGATTCATTCTGGTATATGCCATAAAACTTAGAGCATAGGACATATCTGGATGTGTACATATCATGGTATGATTGATCAAAACATTCTTGTGATTTCACTCATCAAGTGTCAAAGAACTTGAATCTTATTTCACGTATCAAGTGTCGATACACTTGAATCTTGATTCAATTATTTTCCATGCAACAAGAACCGTTTCTCGTCATTTCTATATTGAGCTCCTTCAATATCTCATATATGTACGTTTGGCACAACCATATTAGCGTCAAAGTCTATCCATGTAGACATTCATGCTAAATATTCGGGTTTTTCCTAAGTCTTTCATCGAAATGAAATTCTTAACCTTTGTCAATAAAAGATACATCATTTCCAATAAACAAGATGTCCTCCACATAATGTATTACAAATATGTCTCAGTGCTCCCACTTAATTTCTTGCAAATGCAAGCATCTTCATCCTCTTCAGATGAAAACTCCTTTAAGAGTTTCATCACGGTGAAGATTCCAACTCTGTGATGCTTACTTCAACCATTGAAGTTTGCATGCCCGTTTAGCATACTTTGAATTTAACAAAACCCTTTGGACCGTGTCATGTACACGTCCTAGGTAACCATTCTATTAGAAGAACTTTGTTTTTTATTCATCTACCATATACCAAATTATATGTAGTGGTTGCTACTTTAATCCGTCCAGACTAAATATCGCTATGAAAGATCAAATCTTGTCATAGTCAACTCCTTGAACAATGTCGTAAAATACTTTACGACATGTCGACTATTTCATAGATGTGAAACATCCATGTCTATTTCTTTATAGATCCAAATACGACCGATAGGTTTTTACACCTTTCCGGAGGGTCTTCCAAATTCAAAAAACTTGATTTCTTGTGTATGGAACTATCACGGATTTTATGGCTTCAAGCCATTTGACGGAGTCAGGGCCCATCATCACTTCTTTGCATGTAGTCGGTTCATCATTGTCCAACAATAATGATTTACTATCAAATCTCAGCCTTTGATTGTTTATTCGACCTACTTGTTTCAATAGGAACTTAGATCTCCGTGACCACAACCTTTGAGGCACATAATCTATGAGAATTATGGCTGCCTCCAGAACAATTTCCGGCGCTTTGAAACTTAGCACATTCAGCTAAGGTTCGTTAACCTATCAAAGTTCTATTGTCCTCCCACTTAACTTTTACGAAAAATTCCTTTTTCAAGAAACTTAACGTTTCAAGCGATAAACCCTTTTGTCCTCGGTGTTATGGAGGAATACCCAATGGTTATTCTAGATAACCTACAAAGACATGCTCATCCGACTTTGGTTGTAAACATCTTATTTATGCTTAGCATACCAAAATATAAGAAAGGACAACTTGGGTTTTACCCCAAACCATAACTTCCATGGTGTCATTTCAACGGATCAAGATGGAGCTCTTTTTAGTGTAAAAGCGGTAGTCTCTAAAGCTTTAATCTTCTAAAACATAATGGCAGTTTTATAAATAACACCTTTGATCCAACCATGTCAAACAAGGTTTCATTACAAATCTCAAACACTCCATATTCCTATGGTGTTTCGGGAGATGCAAATCTAGGTATTTTTGCTAAACTTATAACTCAAACAATTCCCTTTATGATAAAATCATAAATTATTTAGTTTCTTGTTACACTTGCAACTCAAATAAATCCCTTATGATAAAATCATAAATCATTTATTTTCTTGTTATAATGATTTTCCACTTCATCTTTGAAAGTCTTTGAACGTTTTCAAATAATTCATACTTCTTTCGCATTAAGTGAACATTCACTAAAATTTCTGGAGAAAGCATATGAAGTTGAAATCCATCGCTTACGACTATACATAATGGACTACATACATTGAAATGTATAAATTCCAATATTTTAGTCGTTCGTTCTTCTTTGGCCTTTGAACAAAGTTTTAATTATCCCGAGGAAAGTGTCACAAGCGTCACTTGATCAAATTAAAGACCCCAAAAATCCATGAATATGGAGATTCTTCATGTTTTCATTCCAATATAATTTAAACAGAGATGTCACTCGTAAGTGATCTTTCAATCATTTGTCTTCCGACATTTTAGCATTAGTTTTTATGGATGTGATTTCTCCAACTAGATTTGTAAATCATCCATCTTATATGGAATACGGTAATTATTGGAACAAACTTTGTTCTCATAATACCTGATTTAAATAACTATTATTAAAACAAATCATGAAGGCAAGCTTTGATGTCAACGAGAAATACAAACAACGGTTTGTTTGTTTTTGATGAACATCATCACATATTTTCTTGCTAGTTACCTAGGCCATTGTGGTTCATGAATTGCGAATTCAGTGTCCAATACCCAAGAACCACATTGTTTAACAAGCAAAGAATACAACCATAACATGTATATCATCTATATACCTAAACTGGATATGTCCAGTCTTTTCTTTTCTGCCAAATATATTTTATAGATTCTCTTTCAGCATTTCCTTTTCCTTTTTAAAAGAATCTATCAACATCAATAGTGACACCATATACATGACACATAGACCAAAGCGTGTATATTAAACTAATAATACCTTTGGACTTGCACTATGAAGTAGATCACCATCATCAATTGATCGGCATTCTTTCAAAATCCATTCTTTAGTAATCTTTTAGTGTAGTAAACACTTTACATACATCTTCTATTCACCCTTATCATGACGACTTTCATGATCAAGCTAATCTAGCTGATGAAGGCGAATCGTGAGTATAATGTTCCTTTCCAAAACCCTTTTTGGATGATTAGGATGTCTAGCATCTCCAACCTTCGCAAATTCTCATCCAATATGAAAACATACATTATACTCTATCATATTGCAACCAAAAAATTGTTTCAGATATCGTTATATCTGCCGCACATGATGATTTCTAAAACAATTCTTTCAGCTCCTAGATAATCTCGATATTTAAATCAAGAATCATGGAGGCAAACATGATACTTTAAATACTAACACTAGAATTGTCACTCTCGATTTAATACTAATTATTAAACTTCACAGAGTAAAGAGAGTTTGCTAAAAGTTTGCAATAGGACTTTAAACTTTATATTGACACTCAACACAATACGATACCAGTTCATAAAGTAAATATTCAGAATTCTATAGTTCTATTATCTCAATTACAACTATGCATAAGGTGGTGAACGAATGCCAATGGCTACAACAAATTATGAAAATTCATTATTGAGTTCTTCTAATCCCAATTAGAAATGAAATCCCACTCAAAAACGACATCCCTCATGTATTTTTGGTAATTACATGAACCAAATCCACTACACCAAGTCTGATCATCACGTGAGTCGGTGTAGCTTCAAAGGAGAGCATCAAACGGGCATAATATCTTACATATGACTCATGCTTAACCTTTCGGTCTATGTTCCGAGGCCATGTCTGTACATGGTAGGCTCGCCAAGTAAGAACCTTAGTATTCGCGTGTGTAACTGTCTTACACCCGAAATATGATCATGGATCCAAGAACACCCGATCATCACGTGATGTATTGGAGCGACGAAACATAATCGGTGCATACTTAAGGGAGAACACATTTTTATCTTGATATCTAAATGAGGGATCATCTTATTATGCTAATAAAACGCCAAACAAGCAATATAAGATGCAACAAACATCACATGTTAATAAGTGAAATGATATGGTTCCCGCACTTGATCTCCATCATGTGCATCGTGGTATGATCACTATCATACCTCTATGTGTAACGGAAAGGTCTATGGAACTTACACGTTATGTTTGTAGTAAGAGTATCATCTCATACTTCTACTTACAACATCACCATTTCATAATACTCGCCCAGCAACAATCTAAACTAGACGCCTCTAATTTATCCATTGCATGTTTTACGTGGCTTACGACTTTCGAAGATAGAACCATTCTTACCTACGAACATGAACCACAACGAGCATAACAAAATTGTTGACAACTCGTTGCAAATTAGATATTGACTATAGTAGGAGAGACAGACACCTGCTAGCCACTTATGCAAACTACTTCCATGTCAAGCGTGGAACGGGTCTCATGTGCGAGGACATGTAAAGTTTGTTCGGGCCGCTTCATCCCACTATGCCACCAATATCCAAAATACAACTAAGAAGCAATAACATGATCATCATCGCCAACATACTCATAAGTTTGAAAATATATTTAAATCCTATTTAAATAAAGACAAATGACTATTTTTTAAATAAATAATAGACCCCAAAAGAATAAAAGAAATATTCTAAAATGGACTTTAGAATATGTTAATAAACAGTATTCAAAATATACTCAAAGTTTGGTAAGGGTTTGAATTCAAATGGTGTTTGAATTATATGAACAAAAATCAAAATAGAAAAATAGAAAAGGAAAAAGAAAAAGATTCAGTATAAAAAAAAGGGAAACAAACCCAGCCCAGAAACAAGGCCCAGTCCAGCCCAACTAACTAGCCCATCTTTCCTCCCCTACGAACCGTTTTCCTCACTTTGCGTCCACACCCGCAAAGTCACTAAACAGAAGACCCCACCTAACCCCACTCACCTCGCTGACGAACGGGACCCACTGGCCACCTCATCGTCATCAACCTTGCGCGGCAGTTTTCCCCCCGCACCTCGTCGTTCCTGCCTTGAATCCGCGGCGTGAATTCGCATCAATGCGTGAGTAATACTCGACCGTGATCACGCACAATAAATCGCCTCGCCCCCTCTTCATTTTCCCCTAGACGTCGTCCACTCTCTGCCACCGGGCTATCCCAATTTCCCGCTGCAAACCTTCTGCTCCGACGAGCCTTTTCGACGAAATCCGGCATCGTTCGACCTCCCCTTGCCTCCCAGTACAGACGAGCCTACTCCCCATTTTCTTGCGCTTCTCCCAGTACCACTCGCTCGCTCGCGCGCGCTTCGGAACATCGGCAAGGACCACCTCTAAACGCCGCTGTCATCTGTGCCCACTCCGGCGACCCTTCCCCATAAGTACAAAAATGCCCCTCCTCTCTGGTTACTAGTCACGTGTTCAGCATCCTTGCGTGCATCTAACTGCGTCATTGTTTTGCTTTGGCATGGCCGGCAACCTCGCCCTCATCGACGAACAGAGAAGCCTGGCAATGCCACGAACTCCGGTGAGCAATCGGCAACGCGTCCGTGCGCCCCTTAGCCAACAGAGACAACGCCGAGCATCTGCGCTTCACGACGAGTCTGGTGAGCATCTTCACCCTCTCCCGTACTTCCTAGTTCATCGGCAACGCCATCGCCAGAGCGCCGCCGCCAGCGTCGCCCATCGGTGGTCGTCGTGTTTAGAACTGTAGGATTTAAATCCAAGCATCACGATAGAAACTTAAACGAAGGGGTAAGATGGCTTCTGCACCGTGTGATTAAGTTAGATCTGACGACTGTAGCTGCTCGATCCTCACGAAGTGGTATGCTCCAGTTAGATTCAGCCACGTGTCATGTGTTTGGTTTTAAAAACAGAAACATATCTATTAGAAGTTTAGATTTGTAAAATTCATAACTTTTAATCCACACATCCAAATTTTGCAAATTTTATATCATTGGAATCAGGAAAAAAACCTTTCCAACCATGCCTTTTGTTTAGTGTTTTGCATATGTAAAATTAGTTGTTTTTGCAGAAACTTGTTTAAGCATATTTTGAATATAAAAATTATTAGAAATGATTTTTGAGTAAAATCTTTTGTAAATGGATTGTTTTGAACCTACTGACCCTAAGAACCAATTTGTAAATTTAAAATAATATTTGGTGATACTAGGGAATAAATCTTTGAATAAAAGCATTTCTAGTTGAATATGTTTTAAAAATGTTGAATATGTTTTAAAAATGCTTTTTGGATAAAACCTTTGGAAAATGGTTTGATTTGAACTCTCTGACCCTAAACACAAAGTTTTAGGATTTAAAAATTTATTTGATGAACCCTAGTAAAATTATTACTTTGTTTAAAGGCATTTCTAGCAAATAAAATATTGCTTTGAATTAAAAATGGGAATTTGGATGAAACCTTTTGCAAATGGATTAATATTAAACACTTTGACCATAAACACTAAAATTTGTGTTTAAAAAATATATTTAGCTAACACTACAAAATATTACTTTGATTTCAATCATTTTTAGCAAAACAAAAATGATTTAAATGGCCATTTTTAGCAACTTGAAGTTAAATAGTTTTACCACTTTTGTAAATGACCAATAGGATATTTAAAATGTTTAGAGCCTACTAGAAACCACTTTTCCAAATAAAACAATCTTTTGCATGCTTGCATGCATTGCTTGATCTTATTGTTTTATGTGGTGAATTGTTTGAATGCTAGTTTGAATATGTGCTTTCTTGATTGAATTGTAGTGAAATTGAAGAGTGTGATATTTGCAAGATCAAGGAGTGAACCAATATTCTCTACTAAAAAGGCAATTGACACAATCATCCATGTCCTACTATTTTCATTACACTTAGTGGTATTTTTGTAGTATGCATGAAAGGGCTACTATATTACTATGCTATGATATGTCCTATTAGGATATCCTTATATCTTCCTTAGTGAAAACATTGTAGTTGTAGTATTCTTAGCCCTGCTATAGACTTGGGGTGGAATACCATATCATGATTATATGAAGTGTTGGAAAAATATATGTTTTATATAATAAAAAAAGTACTCAATGAACCACCTGGGTGGAATGTGGTTACTCAATTATGGATAAGGTGGCAACAAAGGGAACCATGTTTATATGGCTATCTTTTTGTATATGCACTAGAAGAAAACCACCCAGGGACTTAGAGATTGAACATGTTTCTTGTACAGTGGCTTCCGTGTATAGCCACATGCTAAATGGGCTCTGTATTTGTCAATTACATCGTGGAAGACCCTTGCATTGGCACCTACTCAAGTTAACTGGATTCGTGTATTGGAAATATATCCTTACATTGGTGCTTGGTAGACAAGCTAGCATTGTGTATTGGGAGGACTTCTATGGAAATACTTTGTCACATTCTCGATCTGCCGGTGCTCCATTTGATGTGTACTTATCCAGCGGCCACTGGTGGCGTCAAGACGAGATTGTGTCATGTGGGTAAAGTGTAGAACTTCTGCAGAAGATCAAATTCTAAGTACTTAGTCGTGTCCCCGGTTACGGACAACTCTGAGCAACTAAGGCCTGAAGATATGGAAGATCTCGACATTCCAATTTCTCAAAGTAAAACTTGAGGGTGACAACAAGGGATTAGAAGCACTTGGAGTTTTTCCAAGAAGTTCAGAAAGATTTGTCAAAAGATCAAAACTAAGATAGGATAAAACTATATTGCTTTCTGCAAATGAGACTAAACCCTACTTAGCCAAATATGCATATATTGATAGGTTCCACTTATTTCTACATAGTAGTGAAACTTGCCAATACAATTCAAATGTATTGACCCTTGTGGCTACAACTTATTATGTTGCAGGTTTGTTTGATGTTAGTGAAGTGTGTTGAATAGGATTACAAGTCTACAACCAACATGATTGCCTGTGGCACTTTGAAGATGAAGGACTCCATGCTATATAGATATTCTGCTGCATTGTAATGTGATTGCCAAATGAGCTATGTAAGATGTAATGAATTATTTTATTCCTGGTTATAAAGTTGTATTATGACCTTTGTTTCTTGATATTACATCTTAACTGTTGATGCTAGTTATTGATCGAGGGACTAGCATTGTAAACACAGGGATCTCTACCTTATTAAAGGTTGGGACCTATACAATTCCCTTCATATCTCTGTAACATCCCTAAAATCATGTTTTCAAAGTTTGCATATCATCCATGCATGCATAATCATTTAGGGATCAATTTCAAAGTCATTACAAAAACAGAAGCATTTGGGTGCTTATTATTTTATGCAAGCAAGCACTGATCCAATGCTACTCTCCAGAGAGAGAATATTTGTTTCACACCAAGGATTGTTTGATCATGAGATGGTGTGGTTGAGTTCCAAGCTTGGACAAAACTTTCCAAAACAAATTATGGTTTTAAAGCCCTTTATATATATTTATCAAATCTTGTGCTAAGGCACTGTTTATTTTAAAATTTTCAAAGGAACCAAGCAAGTCCAGCAAGACATCATGGTTTTATGCTCAAAAATATGAAGGTTTCACTTTATAGAAGTCTAGAAAGTTTTGGAATTCAAATACATTTGAATTCATTTGAAAAGGTTTCCAGAAAATCATTTTAGAAAAAGAAAAAAGACATAAGAAATGGAAAAGGGCCGGCGCTAGACTTTCAACCCAGCAGCAGACCTAGCCCACTAAGCCCACTCGGGGTTCTTCTCTCTCTCTCTCTCTCTCTCTCTCTCTCTCTCTCTCACCTGACTCAAGCCTACCCCGCGCTCGCTGACTGGTGGACCCAAATGCCACGCGAGCATCGTCCCCAAACCACGCACCCCCACGACCCCGTCGACGCCGCCGTTACCTCCATCACTGCCGCGAATGAAGCAGGCTTAATTGCCGGCGTTTCCTCACGTGATCCTCGCCCCTGCTCCGGCTATAAGACCCTCTCCTCACCCCCGCGTCTTTCACCTCACACCACACACTCGCTCCGCCACCAGGCTGCCACAATAGCGCCTTGCATCGCCGCAGACAAAACCAGCTCCGGCGACTGATTTCGGTGAGACGCGGCCGCCCCTTTGCCTATGCTTCAAACAAGCTTGACCAGCACATTCTAGCGCATCTCCTGATGCTTTTCTTTTGCCTTCTCGTGACCCGGGTCGACGACTCCGTTAGCATCCGCAAGCGACAGCACCGCCGCCCAACTCCGATGAGGAATACTGGTAAACTTCGAGCGCCCCTTGTTTCCTCTCTGACCCTATCATGTTCGCCACGGCATTGCACACCCCCTGACCCATCTGGTTCATGCTAGGGAGATCCAGAGCCTCAGCAACATCCCTCTCCGCAAACACCCAACGCCGCCAGCAACTCCGACGAGGTCCTGCCGCTGTGTCCATGTGCCCCTCAACAAGCTACTGCCAAGTTGAGCCTCGTGACCTTGCGAGTCTGGTAAGCCACGCCACACACCCCAGCCCCTCCTGTATTCGCCGGACCATCACCGCCAGTAGAGCTGCCGCCGCCAGCACCTAGTTGCGCCGCCAGTCTTTGGTCGCAAGCTTCGCAGCCGTTAGATCTGGATTTGAGGCTCAGGATTAGATCACTTACTTGAACCGTTACGCGTAGATCTGACCGTGCGCTGCCACTTAAATCTAACGTCCCTCGTTGATCGATCCACACGAAGCGGTATCGACGAATCAGAACACGCCGCATCTCTGTAGGTTTGATTTGAAATCTGAATTTAGATCTATTAGTGATTCAAACTTGCAAAATTCATAACTTTTGATCCACACGTTCAATTTTTGCAAATTTTATATCATTGGAATCAGGAGAGAAAATCCTATCTGTTTATGTAATGTGTTTAATGTTTTACCTCTGTAAAAAATGGTTGTTTTTGCATAAACACTTGTAGGCTTAATTTGAGTATGGTTATTATTTGAAAAATGTTTTAAAGATCAAATAAAGTTTGTTTTGAGTATTTTGGTCTTGTTTATGTTTCAGTACTGTAGACTTGTCTTGTTTCGTGTAAAAAACCATCACATGGCATTTGCATGCATTCATATATTTTTATTTGTATATTTTGTTATGTGATTTTGGTGCCATTATTTTATGTGTAGATTTTGGTGCTAATAGTGATTGTGGTTGTGAAGATTGTTGCTACTCCCCAAACTACCAAGGCAAGTGGTGCTTCATGTTTTATTCCTATATTTTCCTACGCATTAGAAATATTTTGTATAGGACTTGCATGAATATTTTGCTAAGTATCTTATTGCTATGCTTTGGAAATCCTAGTAGTTATAGAATTGTTAGAATTTCCTCTAAGTAAAGATGCTTACCTTTTCCATGCTTAGCCTAGCTAGTAGCAACCATGGGTGGATTATATTCATGCTATGTGAAATATTTCTAAGTCTTTGACTTGTGTTTTTGCTAATAAAACAACTAAGTGAATGAAACACCTGGGTGGAATGGAAAGAATGGTTTGTGTTGAGTGGTTACACCAGGCCCATTTCTATGGTTTACCTTGTGTATCTCACTTGTGGAATGCCACCCAGGAACAAAGGGGTTTGAGATGCCAAACGTTAAGAAGCTTCTAGTGCAGCCACATGGAAATATGGGCTCTTCCTGGATCATATAGGTTGCAATAACTTAGCCATTTGGACAGTTGGTGGTAGTGGGATGATAGGTTGGAACGCATCCATTTGGTCTAAGGGAAGGCTTCTGAAGGGTCCTGTCTTGGTGAAAATCAAGTCTTGTGGGGAAAGTGCACAACCTCTGCAGATGGAAGAATCTAAGTACTTAGCCATGTCCCTGGTATTGGACAACTTGAGCATCAAGACATGGAAGCTATCAAGAATCTCCTCATCCCAATTTTCTAAGTTAAAACTTGTGGTTGAACAAGGGTGAAGGATCACCAATGTCTATTGGTGATACCTTGGGAAAGTTTTGTCAAAGAAAACATAGTGTTTTCAACTAATAGGTAAGACCTATTTTGAGAAAAGGAAGCCTAAGCTACACTTAGCCAAATACATGTAGTATCTAGATGATAATATTTTACTAAGGTATCACTTGCCAATACTATTCCAATGTATTGACCCACTGTGGCTGTAACTTGTAATGTTGCAGGTTATTCTAATGATGATTAGGGGTTATGAGTCTACACTCAACATGCTTTCCTGTGGCACATGAAGATGAAGATGAAGACTTATTTATCTTATTCTATATTTGACCTCTTGTATTAGGCATGTGGCCATGGAGTTTGTAAAAGACTATGTTTGTCTCTAGAATGATTTGTAATAATGACCTTTGTTTTTGTGTACTTCATCTCAAACTATGGATGCTAGCATTGATCCAGGGACTAGCATTGCAATCAAAGGGATTGTAAGGTTCCCAACCTTTTATAAGGTAGAGATCCCTGTGTTTACAATGCTAGTCCCTGGATCAATAGCTAGCATCCACAGTGAAGATGTAATATCAAGAAACATAGGTAATAATACAACTTTATAACCAGGAATAAAATAATTTATTACATCTTACATATCTCATTTGGCTATCTCATTACAATGCAGCAGAATAATCAATAGCATGGGGTCCTCCATCTTCAGAGTGCCACAGGCAAACATGTTGGTTGTAGACTTGTAATCCTACTTCACTAATATCAAACAAACCTTCAACATAACAAGTTACAGCCACAAGGGTCAATACATTTGAATTGTATTGGCAAGTGATACTATGGTAGTATAGTGGAGTCTATCATCTATATGCATTTGGCTAAGTGGAGCTTAGGCTTGCTTTGCTCAATATAGATTTTCCTTATCATTTGAAACACTAAGTTTTTGCTTGACAAAATCTTTCCCAAGGCATCTCCCAATAGAAATTGGTGATCTTTCCAACCCTTGTTCAACCACAAGATTTTAACTTAGAAATTGGGATGAGGAGATTCTTGATAGCTTCCATGTCTTGATGCTCAAATTGTCCTTTACCAGGGACATGGCTAGGTACTTAGATTTTACACTCTGCAGAGGTTGTGCACTTTCCCCACAAGACTTGGTTTTCACCAAGACAAGATCTTTCAAAAGCCTTCCCTTAGACCAGAATTGACGCGTTCCAACCTATCAAACCCCTACCACCAACTGTCCATTTGGCTAAGTTATTTCAACCTATATGATCCAGACAGAGCCCATAATGCCAAGTGACTGCACTTGAAGCTTCTCAACATTTGACATCTCAAATCTCTTTGTTCCTGGGTGGCATTCCACAAGTGTGATACACAAGGTTCACCAGTCCCCTGGCCTTGTGTAACCACTCAACACAAACCATTCCTTCCATTCCACCCAGGTGATTCTTTCACTTAGTTGTTTTATTAAACAAAACACAAGTCCTTGACATGGAAATATTTCATAGTATGAATATATATTCCACCCTTGTTTTCTATTAGCTAAGCTAAGCATGATAGTAGTAGGAATCTTAACTTAGGAAATTTCTACTAAGGTTTCATCTACGAGGATTTCCCATAGCATAGTTTACACTTAGTAAAATTCCATGCAAGTCCTACTTAGAAATATCACTAATGCATAGTGAAAATAATGGGACAAAAGTATGTAGCATCACTTGCCTTTTTGGTAGAGAGTATAAGTTCACTCCTTGATCTTTGCAATGTTCACTCACTTAAAATCACTACAATTCAATCAAGCAAACAATATTTCAATCTACCATTCAAGCAATTCATCACATAAAATAATAGAAACAAAACAATGCATGCAAGCATGCCAAAGATTGTTTTATTTGAAAAAGCGGTTTCTAATGGTTCATAAACATTTTAAAACACCTAATGGTCATTTTATAAAGTGGCAAAATCATTTGCATAAGATTTTACCTCATAAACTATTTTTAAACCCAAGTCATTATTTTATGTGGTTGAAAATGTCTTTAGCAAAGTAATAGTTTTATAGGGTTCACCAAATACATTTTCAAATCATAAAAACTTTGTGTTTGGGGTCAGAGAGTTTATTCCAAAACATTTTACATGGATTTTCTCCCAAAAGCATTTTTCATAAATAAACATTATTTTTATTTGACTAGAAATGGATTAAATCAAAGATTCATTCTTTTGCTTCACCAAATACATTTTTGAAACAACAAATTGATTCCTATGGTCAGTAGGTTCAAAACAAACCATTTTCCAAATATTTTATCCCCAAAATCATTTTAGAACAATTTTTATATTCTAAACATGCATACACAAGTTTCTGTAAAAACAAACAATTTAACAGAAGCTTTTTACTAAACAAAGTGCATGGTTGGCTAGGTCTTGTCTTGCTGAATCCATTGATATAACATTTTCAAAATTTGGACGTGTAGATTAAAAGTTATGAATTTTGCAAAATTGAACATCTAATAGGAAAGTTTCTTGTTTTTAAAACAGACAGAGGCCACGTGTCGTGTTGCTATTTGCTGGTACCGGTTCGCACGGATCGGGCTCTGTGAGGCGTTGGATCTAAATTACATCGCACGGAATAGATTGCTTCTTACCCCTTCGCTTAGTTTCTATCCTAATCGTCAGATAAAAATCCTACGGACTTAATTGCTTTGACCATTATGCAGCGGCGCTGGCGGCGGCGACTGGCGGCGGAGCGGCCTGGCGGTGGCGTCGCCGGCGATGCAGGAAGCAAGAGAGGATGGGGAGAAGCTCACCAGGTTCGCAGAGTCGCGGTGATGCTCAAGGTGCTCGCGAGAGTGCAAGGGGCGCACGGGTGTAGTCAGGATTCCTCGCCGGAGATGCTCCTGGCGTCGGGCACGCACTGTCGACGTCGAAGGCGAGCCTACGGGTCCTGCGCGAGTGAATGGCGAGCACCTGGATGTTCACAAGGCACAGGAAAACAAGTTGGCATGAAACTCTGGTCGAGGCGCGCACGGGTTCAAGCGATGAAGCTCACCGGAGTTGTTTGTAGACAGCGGCGCTGTTGGTTGACGTCATTGCCGGCGCTGTGGGTCAAGCGCGGGCAAGTCCAAGCCACTGGGAGATGCGTCTGGAAGAGGGGAGAAGGCTCGAGTGGTTGAGGGGGCAAGGGCGACGTCTACTGATCGGAATCATAGAAAATAGCTTGCCGGAGCCAGAGAGTTTTGAGACGAATTCAAGGTGGCCTGGGGGAGGAGAGGAGATGGTGTCTGGGGGGAAAGGTAGAGGGGAGCGTGGCGAGTTAACAGGAGTAATCGCGGGGTGTAATCTCTGCATCATTAAGACGAATTCAAGCGAGGAATTAAACGGCATGAACGAAGAGGTTTGGGGGAAGAAACAGTCTCGCGGGGTTGACGATGATGACGTGGCAGTGGGGCTGCGTTGTCAGCGAGAGAGAGAAAAAGAATGTGGGGTCCATCAGTCAGTGTCCTCGCGGGTGTGTGTCTGAGTGAGAAAACGTTTCGGGGAGAGAGGGGTGAGGTGGGCTGCGAGTTGGGCTTAGTGGGCTAGTTGGCTGGGCTGCTCCTTTTCACATTTTTTTTGTTCAGATTGTTTTTATTTTTCCTTTTCTAATATTCTGTTTTGATTTTGTTTAAAAAATTCTGAAATCAATTTTGGAATAAAATTTTATTCTTTTTGGGGTCTTTTAATTATTCAAAAAGGCCCTTGTTTTAAATCAAATGAGATTTAGTAATATTTCAAACACCATTTAAATTTTGTAAATCCTTCCAATTCTTTTCAGTAGGTTTTTATATGATTAATAGGGTGTCAAAATAATTCATCTTGAATTATTTGGAGAATATTTAATATGATTCATAAATCATTTGAATTGGGTATTTGTTTTAATTCCAATGGAATTAAATATAGTTTTAATTACCTAAAGTTTATTTGGAAGATTTCTTTAATCTTAATTAAGTTGAATTAAACAACTTTTATTTCACTTGAGTAAATTCCAAAATACTATTTTCTTATGAATTATATAATTATTCTTATTAGGGATTTGTCTTTATTCAAATAGGGATAGAATGGTTAATGCCATTTTATTTTATTTTGGAAATTCTTTATCCTTTTATTTTATTTGCATTTGGATTTTATTCATTCTATTTGCTTAATGGATTAGGCCAAGATTTAATTTGGTCTTTAAATAATCCTTATTTAATATTTCTTTCTTCAACTTATAAATCCATATCTTTTTATTTAGAGATCCAAACTTGGGGGTTCCTATTTGTGAAATCTTATTTGATATTTAATTATCACTTTAAATCCTTTTAGGATTAATTGCTCACCATTTGGTTTGGATTTTAGATAGGTTCTTTATTAGCTTTGGAAATTACTTTTCCTTATCTTATTAAATTCATAAGATTTTATCTATGGCTCCAAATTAAGTGAAACCAATTTCTATGGCTTTATAATATTTCTATTTGTCTTTCTTGATCATTTGTAAATGTTTGATGATATATTTTTATATGGATCGAATCCATAGGCTTGGAGATAACTTGGAAATGATTTTTATTCCATTAGGGTTTAGGGTTTGGATTTATTTTCCAAGTGTTTAAATTTCCAGATACATTCATGGAGGAATGCATTTCTCTAGATTTGAATTTAGTTAGATTCAAACTTTATCCAAAGTTTGTTCAAGATGGGATTTTAAGTTTCCAATTAAAAACAAAAGTTTCTTTTCACCCTGATTTTCAACAATAATTTTATTTTGTTCATTTATTTTTCACGTAACAAGATTTGGAAAATCTTGGGATGTGATAGGCTACCACCCTTAAAATAAATCTCGTCCCGAGATTTGGGGAGGCTAGGGTTACAAGTTGGCTCAAAGCATCTAGGGTATTACCACCCTTAAAAAATTTCCAACTAAATTACATCTTGGCTTTCTTGGGATCTTGTTGAAATCTCTCTGGGCAAACATCTACATAGTGTCCTTTGTTTCCACACTTGAAGCATGTGACAAGGCTGAGATCCTTCATAGGCTTTATCTTGTGCTTCATATTTTCTGGACAATTGCTTGCATAATGTCCTTGGTTACCACAATTGTAACATGTGATAAGATTGAGTTCTTCACGCATCTTCTATGGACAAGTTGCTACATAATGGCCTAGCTCTTTGCAGTTGTTGCACCACACTTGTCTAATTTCCTTGTACTTCTTCTTCTTGGGTTTCTCCAAAGATAGGAGTGCTTCTAGTTCATGTTCTTCATATGTTATCTCAAAGGTAGGAATGTTTCCTGGTCTCCTTGACCTTTTCCTATTCCTTGGATAATACATGTGTCTCCTCTTTGGTCCTCTAAATTGGGTCATATTGCATGGAGGTGCAAGCTGATATTTTCCTTTGTCTTCATCCTTCTTGGTAGACTTTGCTCTCTCATGGTAGTCTGTAATCAATTTTTGCACTCCACCTTGTTTCCTTTGTTGAACTATGGAATAGATCGGGCATTGGATAGGGACATGATTATTTCCTTCACATAGGAAAAAAGTAGCTTGAGATGTGGGGCATTGGTCAATTGGATGTTTCTCTTCACAATTGGGGCATTGATCTTCATGCTCCTTGGAAGTGTGATCTTTGTCTCCACAAATATTGCAAGCTTGGGTTCCTTCTAGAATAACATCTTTGTCATCCTTGTTGTCATAAATTCCTTGGGAAGAGTTGTCTCCCATGTTGATCATTTGAGTAGCCATCCCTTGCAACAATTTGGATTGAGTTTTCAAAACTTCTTGCATGGTTGGGTCTAATCCATTGTTGTTGGCTAAAAACTGAGTTGTCACTTGGTTCAACTGGGTTTGTCTTGCTAGCAGTTGATCTCTCATGTTGATCTCTTGGTTGTTGTTGTCACCATACTTGATGTTGGAGTTTCTTGGAGTAGTCATCTGTTTGGGTTGGATTGGGATTAGAATAGGCAAAATATTTCTAAGGGAATAATTCACACCCATCACAAGTCACACAAACAATGTGCAAACAATCCCAACCAAACATTCCACTCAAACAACAAGTTCCAAGCATATTTTTAGGCAACCAAAAATATTTTTTTTGTTACACCACATAAGTTGGTGTGTTTGATCTATACCTAATATGGTGGTCCATCTATATGGTTCTCTTGAGATTATTCCTTCCTTCTTAGTTGATTCTTCATGAACAAGATGTTTGTACTCTTAGAAAATTTCTTGCATCTTGGTCTCAAAACTTCAAAGTGATGATAGTTTCTTCTAGGTTGTGTTTCCTTAGTCTTCAATTCTTGAGTAACACTTCTTGTCTCACTTGTAGTCCTTAGGATATCCAAGGTTGAAGTCCTTGTTGAGAATAATGTTGAAATCACTTGAAGATGTTGAAGTCATTAGAGTTGATGAAGTCCTTTGCTCATGGTGAAGTCTTTGGCCATGGAAAGGCTTTATCCATCAAGTTGAAATAGAATAGATGTAGAGTTGAAACCAAAATGGTTGAGGAAAGAGTTTACAAGATTGTTTGAAAATAAGTTTTGGAACAAATACAACTCCTATTTTTCTAAGGGGTTTTTGTCCAATCCTAGGGTTACAAATCCTGCAGGCAACACAATGCTCTAATACCATCTGTAAGGTTCCCAACCTTTTATAAGGTAGAGATCCCTGTGTTTACAATGCTAGTCCCTGGATCAATAGCTAGCATCCACAGTCAAGATGTAATATCAAGAAACATAGGTCATAATACAACTTTATAACCAGGAAAAAAATAATTTATTACATCTTACATAGCTCATTTGGCTATCTCATTACAATGTAGCAGAATAATCAATAGCATGGGGTCCTCCATCTTCAAAGTGCCACAGGCATACATGTTGGTTGTAGACTTGTAATCCTACTTCACTAATATCAAACAAACCTGAAACATAACAAGTTACAGCCACAAGGGTCAATACATTTGAATTGTATTGGCAAGTGATACTATGGTAGTATAGTGGAGTCTATCATCTATATGCATTTGGCTAAGTGGAGCTTAGGCTTGCTTTGCTCAAAATAGATTTTCCTTATCATTTGAAACACTAAATTTTTTCTTGACAAAATCTTTCCCAAGGCATCTCCCAATATAAATTGGTGATCCTTACAACCCTTGTTCAACCACAAGATTTTAACTTAGAAATTGGGATGAGGAGATTCTTGATATCTTCCATGTCTTGATGCTCAAATTGTCCTTTACCAGGGACATGGCTAAGTACTTAGATTTTACACTCTGCAGAGGTTGTGCACTTTCCCCACAAGACTTGGTTTTCACCAAGATAAGATCTTTCAGAAGCCTTCCCTTAGAACAGAATGGACGCGTTCCAACCTATCAAACCCCTACCACCAACTGTCCATTTGGCTAAGTTATTTCAACCTATATGCTCCAGGCAGAGCCCATAATGCCAAGTGGCTGCACTTGAAGCTTCTCAACATTTGACATCTCAAAACTCTTTGTTCCTCGGTGGCATTCCACAAGTGTGATACACAAGGTTCACCAGTCCCCTGGCCTTGTGTAACCACTCAACACAAACCATTCCTTCCATTCCACCCAGGTGATTCTTTCACTTAGTTGTTTTATTAAACAAAACACAAGTCCTTGACATGGAAATATTTCATAGTATGAATATATATTCCACCCTTGTTTTCTATTAGCTAAGCTAAGCATGATAGTAGTAGGAATCTTAACTTAGGAAATTTCTACTAAGGTTTCATCTACTAGGATTTCCCATAGCATAGTTTACACTTAGCAAAATTCCATGCAAGTCCTACTTAGAAATATCACTAATGCATAGTGAAAATAATGGGACAAAAGTATGTAGCATCACTTGCCTTTTTGGTAGAGAGTATAAGTTCACTCCTTGATCTTTGCAATGTTCACTCACTTCAAATCACTACAATTCAATCAAGCAAACAATATTTCAATCTACCATTCAATCAATTCATCACATAAAATAATAGAAACAAAACAATGCATGCAAGCATGCCAAAGATTGTTTTATTTGAAAAAGTGGTTTCTAATGGTTCATAAACATTTGAAAACACCTAATGGTCATTTTATAAAGTGGCAAAATCATTTGCATAAGATTTTACCTCATAAACTATTTTTAAACCCAAGTCATTATTTTATGTGGTTGAAAATGTCTTTAGCAAAGTAATAGTTTTATAGGGTTCACCAAATACATTTTCAAATCATAAAAACTTTGTGTTTGGGGTCAGAGAGTTTATTCCAAAACATTTTACATGGATTTTCTCCCAAAAGCATTTTTAATAAATAAACATTATTTTTATTTGACTAGAAATGGATTAAATCAAAGATTCATTCTTTTGCTTCTCCAAATACATTTTTGAAACAACAAATTGATTCCTATGGTCAGTAGGTTCAAAAAAAACCATTTTCCAAAGATTTTATCCCCAAAATCATTTTAGAACAATTTTTATATTCTAAACATGCATACACAAGTTTCTGTAAAAACAAACAATTTAGCAGAAGCTTTTTACTAAACAAAGTGCATGGTTGGCTAGGTCTTGTCTTGATGAATCCATTGATATAAAATTTGCAAAATTTGGACGTGTAGATTAAAAGTTATGAATTTTGCAAAATTGAACATCTAATAGGAAAGTTTCTGGTTTTTAAAATAGACAGAGGCCACGTGTCGTGTTGCTATTTGCTAGTACCGGTTCGCACGGATCGGGCTCTATGAGGCGTTGGATCTAAATTACATCGCACGGCATAGATTGCTTCTTAACCCTTCGCTTAGTTTCTATCCTAATCGTCAGATCAAAATCCTACGGACCTAATTGCTTTGACCATTACGCTTGGCCATGGCGGCGTGGCCCAGCGGGCGGCTTTGGCGGTGGCGTCGCCGGCGATGCAGGAAGTGAGAGAGGATGGGGAGAAGCTCACCAGGTTCGCAGAGTCGCGGTGATGCTCAAGGTTCTCGCGAGAGTGCAAGGGGCGCATGGGTGTAGTCGGGATTCCTCGCCGGAGATGCTCCTGGCGTCGAACTGCCATGTCGATGCGGCGAGCCCTACGGGTCTGTTGCGAGTGAATGGAGAGCACCTAGATGTTCACAAGGCATAGGCGAACAAGTTGGCATGAAACTCTGGTCGAGGCGCGCACGGGTTCAAGCGATGAAGCTCACCGGAGTTGTTTGCAGACGGCGGCGCTGTTGGTTGATGTCATTGCCGGCGCTGTGGGTCAAGCGCGGGAAAGTCCAAGCCACTGGGAGATGCGTCTGGAAGAGGGGAGCAGGCTCGAGTGGTTGAGGGGGCAAGGGGCGACGTCTACTGATCGGAATCGGAGAAAATAGCTCGCCGGAGCCAGAGAGTTTTGTGACGAATTCAAGGTGGCCTGGGGGAGGAGAGGAGATGGTGTCTGGGGGGAAAGGTAGAGGGAAGCGTGGCGAGTTAACGGGAGTAATTATCACTTTAAATACTTTTAGGATTAATTGCTCACCATTTGGTTTGGATTTTAGATAGGTTCTTTATTAGCTTTGGAAATTACTTTTCCTTATCTTATTAAATTCACAAGATTTTATCTACGGCTCCAAATTAAGTGAAACCAATTTCTATGGCTTTATAATATTTCTATTTGTCTTTCTTGATCATTTGTAAATGTTTGATGATATATTTTTATATGGATCAAATCCATAGGCTTGGAGATAACTTGGAAATGATTTTTATTCCATTAGGGTTTAGGGTTTGGATTTATTTTCCAAGTGTTTAAATTTCCAGATACATTCATTGATGAATGCATTTCTATAGATTTGAATTTAGTTAGATTCAAACTTTATCGAAAGTTTGTTCAAGATGGGATTTTAAGTTTCCAATTAAAAATAAAAGTTTCTTTTCACCCTGATGTTCAACAATAATTTTATTTTGTTCATTTATTTTTCACATAACAAGATTTGGAAAATCTTGGGATGTGACAGGGATCCTTACCTTTATAAAGGGAGGGATCTTGCAATCTCAATCAATCATTCTATGATATGTACATATCCAGATATGTCCTATGCTATAAATGTTATGAGCTTATAACAGGATGACTCATAAGAGGATCATTGGACGGTAGTAAGGATATTCTTGTGATATTTGGAAGAACTAAGAATATATTTTGTATATATAAGTGACAAATAGTTCATTGTAAGGTGTTACATTGACACTATACAGATAGTTCATTGTAAGGTGTTACATTGACACTATACATATAGTTCATCATAAGGTGTTACATTGGCACTATACAAATAGGTCATTGTAACAGTGTTACATTGGTACTAGTTTTGTCACAAGATACAAACTAAATTTATCCCAATTTAGGATATAGGTTAAGGTGGCACGATATAATGAAAAAAAGTTCCATGATGGATTTGGATGAGTTCCAAAGTTATGGACATTGTGACAAATACTACAACGAAAGGCTAAGTATAAGACTGCTATGGTAGAAGCAAAGGAACTTGGTGTGGTTCGATGGGCTAGTACTATGAAGATATATTGTATGAAAATTATATCAACATGTTTTAAACCCTAAGGAACCAAGGTCTCACCAAATCTATACAATGCAGTATCATTAGAGAATGAGTGATGCATAGAGACGCAAAGACATGAAAATACACATAGACCTGAAAGTGTCAGATCTGGGGATTATGTTTACCACTAGCAAGAGCGTATATACAAAACCAAAGTGCCATAGCTATTGAATGCGCACGGTTTTTCAAACTAGATTATTGACTCTAGTGCAGGTGGGATACTAAAAGGAATATGCCATAGAGGTAATAATAAAGTAGTTATTATATTATTCCATGTCTATGATAAATGTTTATTTTTCATGCTATAATTGTATTAAGAGGAAACATTAATACATTTGTGATTTATAAACAGAAAAGGTTCCTAGTAATGACTTTCTTCATACTAGCTTGTTAATTAACTGATAATCAAGGTTTCCTGATCATGAACATTGGTTGTTGTTAATAACAGGGTCATATCATTGGAGAATCATATGATGAACATTCACCCATAGTAGATGTAGCAATATGATCATGTCCTCAAGTTTATATTGCTATCACATTCATAGTAACTCATTGTCCTTAGACCATGAGATCATGTCAATCACTTCCACTGGAAAAGTACTTTGATTCCATCAAACATCACACCATAACAGGGTGATTATAAAGGTGTCGTCGGGTACTTGTAAAGTGTGAGTTGAGGATAGTAGATCAAGAGTGGGATTTGTCCATCCAAATGATGAAGAGATATACTTAGGGCCCTCTCGGTGATATCACATTGACATAGCTTGAAAGAAAGTGATTTGATCACTAGAATGTCATATCACGAGAACGAGAAAAAGTGTACTTGTTGGGACCGAGATTAAACAAGGTATGTAAGATACCAAGTGATCCGATCTCGGACAAGTAATATATCACGAGACAAAAGGAATTTGATTACAGCAAAAGAGGTTCGGACGATCATTAGATATTCGTGGAACTAGTGGGAGTCATTATGGATCTCTAGGTCCCGCTAATGATTATTGATCGGAGAGAGTCTCAATCATGCCTACATAGTTCTCAAACCCGTAGGGATACATACTTAAGGTTAGTCAACGCAATCGAGTGGATAGTTAACACATGGGAAGACAATGGACATCGCAGGAATTTGTTCTATCGAATCTACCGAAATGGTTTTGGGTATCGAAAAAACCAAGGGGTCGAATTGTTAATGTGTTCATTAAATTAAGTACTCATTAAATTAAGTGTTCATTAATGAGTGACATTAAATCAATAAAATTAAAAGTGGTTTTAACGGAGTGTCTCTTCATTTTTCAATGGAGAATAAATGGGAGTTCTTGGGGATCCGCTAATTCCGCTGCCCGGCTGGAGAGAGGGATTGGGAGTCATCGGTGCACCATATGTCTGACCGATTATGGAGGCGCTGCCTGTTTGTGGCGTTGATTGTCTGCACGTCCTTGAGGAACGTCATGTACATTCTACATCAACCATGTTTGTTTGCGGGAACGTTATCCTGCTTACAGTCTTTGAGGGTGAGTCCATCTGTAACCATTACAAAGTATCGCCTAGATTCGATATTGGCAGTTGCAACCATAGGATTTTTTTTTGTTTTCTATGCAAAAAAACCCATCAAATTATAGAAGGTGGCATGGTGGGATGGAAGTAAATTCCATGTTGGATTTGAATGAGTTCCAAAGTTAAATACCGTGATGGATACTACTGTGAAAGGTTGAGTATATCATTGTCATGGCAACGACAAAGGAGGGCATTATGAGTCAAAAGGTTCATTTTTGCACTTAGTGTAGTTATGAGCGTTCTAGTACTATGAAGATCTATTGTGATATAATAAAGGACACATAGTTCCTGCCGATGAACTAAGATCCCACTACTTGACCAAACATATACAAATGCCATCTCATCTAAACTGAGTGACGCGTGAAGATGCAAACATATGCAAATAAACACGTACCTAAACTTGTGAGATCCGTTGAGAAAGTTTACCACATGCAAATCATGAAAGGCACTGGTATGCCATAGGTGTTAAGTGTTGAAGTAATTGACTAGATTATTGACACTAGTGCAAGTGAGAGACTGATGGAAATATGCCCTAGAGGCAATAATAAACTGTATTATTCTATATTTCATGTTCATGATTAAGTTTATTGTTCCATGATAAAATTCTATTAGTTCTAGATAATGAGTATTTGGCGAAAACCCTAATACATGTGTGTAATCATAAATAGCATTACGAGATCCCTACTCTCGCCTCTAAGACTAGTCCATGTATCATTGATAGTCCTGGTTTCCTGACTATGGGCAAAACGATAATATGTTGTGAATTTGCCGGTGATATATGTGATCGTAGTTGCTCGGAGAACACCGACGATGGATAGACCTAACATGATATACCGTGAAACACATCATTAATATTGTTATAGTTTCTCATAAACATTGTATTGTCTTTACTAAATATCGTTTGACCATGAGACACATGTGAACTTGGGTACAATATGGATGTGGAAAGATTCTTCAAACATTGCTCTTAACAGATTAATTATAAAGTTGATACTTTCTCTTAGCGGATGATACGCCAATTATTCACATGGGGTGCTTGCGGGAATTATTGCAACTCCTAATGATGGAGAGATACACTATAGGCCCACTCATGTACTATGATGTTCGCCATCGATCGTCTGGACGGACACGTGATCAAGTTGTTGAACACATGAACATCGATAGTGCGATGTGAGTAAAGAGTACATGTCGAGTAACGAGAATAACGTAGTGTTTCATCTCGGGCAGTGTATAGTATTGACGGAGCAATACGACATGTATTGGACATAATATAATGGTTCACATGATAAATATCTTCATGTTATTTGTGGGGTTACTACATGTATCAAGATTCCAATAGTAATTATTGTCGTGGAATGGGTTCCGGACATGTCCGTAAATATCTGAACCCATAGGGTGACACCCTTAAGAGTTCAATGGAATTAAGAATATGTGTGCGAATGAAGATTTAGTAGAGAAGTAAGGTGTATAGAGTGTCTTGGAATATATCGGAGGTGTACGAAATATTTTCGAGAATGTTCAAAATAAGTTTTGAGCATTAATGAGATGTGAGAGAAGGGTTCCTTGAGTGTATTGGATGGTCTCGGAAAGGTTCCAGACATATATGAACAGTTTTGGAAGGATCGGTAGGTTTCGGAATGTTATGGAAGGTTCCGGAAGGTACCTGGGTGACCTAGGTCATCTTAGGATGTCTGGAACGTTCTATAATAGGTGCAGCCACGTTGTTGTAACAGACAAGAAGAGATACACTAGTCAAATTCAGACTTGCAAAAGGAAGTTGTTTTTTACTAGGATTCGATTGACCTACACCTAGCAAAACTCGTCCAAACTTTGGATCTGGATCAAGGATGACCCAAGGGTCCTTTACACCCATAAAAGGGTACCAAGGGGAACTACAAGAGGCACTCAAGTCTTGGATTTTGCCTCCTCCAAGCCACCGCACCCCGCCGTCCCAAAACCCTAGCGGCCACCGCATGTCGCTCGCCTCCGCGCATCGTGTGCTGCCCGTGTGCTGCCGACGCTGTCTCTGTCCTCTCTTCTCCACCTCCATGGCATGGTGATAAACCTTAAGAGCCGGCGCGCCCTATGTACTTCTTCTACAACGCCGGAGCGCTATCGAGTTCTACCTCCGTTTAGATCTAATCTAGACGGGACTGCGGAAGCGTTTCCGATCTTCATCGACATGTTCCCACTTCGACCATGTGTTCTTGATCACACCTCAATGCAGTTCTGCTGATCTTGTACATGTGGATACCAGTGGACGTCCAAAACTTGGAGCACTTGATTGTGCAGATCTTCACAAGGAGAAATCTTCTCACGGCTAATCGACTAGCTGCGGGAATACATGTTCCGACTACTTCGAAAATAAAGTATTCATTGGTGCATGTTCATGGGAGCCGTCCGTGGGATCATACATCTCCTTGCAACTCCCTAAGGCTTGTTGCAGGGATCGATGCACGACTAAACTCGTCATCAACAAACCTGGTAGATCAATCTTTGAGGGTATGAGCCGTTGCCTCTCCCCTTGCATTTGATCCTAGTTATGCGCTAGAAAATTTTGATTTGTGTAGCTCTTACCCAACATTGATCCCAGCATAAATCAGGCAAGCCAGAGTAGGAGTTGTTGAGGTTGAGGTTGAATACGGGATGGCGCCGAGGCACCACGACAAGCGAGTACACAGAGTTCGGATCGGCTATGACATCGTTGTTGCCCATCTCGGGAGAGAATGGGATCTGTGAGAGTGGCATCGAGTCATACCTATCTTCATAGTACACACGGCATGTGGTCCCTTGCGTGCTTCCACGTGCGGCGTGGTGGACATGCAACCTCCTTCGTAATTGACGAGGTCGGGTAACGCGTCCAATGCGGCCTTCTCCATACCCACCGCCAAGGACGCGTGCCGACGCCTCTTGCTGTCCAGCATCACATACTTGGGGCATGTTACTTTGCGGCCCGAAAGTTCGTAGTCGAAGGCATCACGGGGTTCGAGTTGCGCGTAATCACCGCGATTCGAAAAGTTGGGGGGGGGGTAATTACAGATCCGAGTTGCGTGTAATCACCGCGATTCGAAAAGTTGGGGGGTGGGTAATTACCGAGAGGGGCATTTTGAGTGAATGGTGGCCAAACCAAATATTTTCAAATCTTAGCCATTATGTCAGGATATTCTGTTACATTAGTACCTGTCGTGCCCCTATTGTGCCCCTTCTAAGTCACCCTGCATGTGTCGCACGGGCAAATCCATTTCTATACTTTCCTAACCCCCGACACTGAATCCGGCGGTGGCGGCGGTCCTTTGTCTCCCTCCCCCACAATGAATCCGGTTTATCAGCGGTGGAGGTCATTTTTCTACCCGCCTCTCCCCCTCCCACACACCCCCACCCCCCCCCCCCCCACACACACACACTAAATCTAGCGGCGGTCACTTTTCTCCATGTCCCGCCATATCATGCCTAGCATGTCTAGAGAGGCCAAGGTGGTAGCTACATCGACGACTGATTCGGCTCCGTCGGAGCCAGCGTGCGGTGACCCAGCATACCACTGCATGTGTAGTACACTATAGTCGTTAACATGACATCTACAGAATACCGTTCCCTAAATATCACATCCCTCAGAGTGGTACAACAGAAACATTGCGGGTCCATATTACAAATGTAGACACATTATTATTACAATACCGGAAGTTCAAGACTTCCAAAAGATTCAACTTACAAACCAAAATATAAAGTGTTCAGCGGAATTTAAAAGTAGCAACTCCGTCTAGGAGTTGAGCTCAACAACTTATTCTATAGAGTTCATGTTGCTCGGCTCCATTGGTTACTATTTAACTAGGGTTACTTAGTTGGACTCATTATCCTCGACACCATAGCGGATTTCGTAATCCACTCCTTCAACTCCTCCGGACAGATCAGGTTCCTCATAGAACACATCTTCTTGGCATTCGGCTGCATACATTGGCACATCCTCAGAATCCTTAGAGTCTAAGCAAGGGATCAAAGGAAAGAATGAGTAAAAGCGTTCCCCAACAAGTTCATTATATGCAAGGTGGGAAGTTTGATGCTCTAACTACCACCTCGGATTATAAATCCTTGGCACTATGAAGTTTTTTGTAAATCTTTCTTCAAAGATTGATTTTATTCCAAAAAACTATGACAATCAGCCTTCACAGGTTTACCAGAACTTTCATGGATTCCTTTCCTGCCGTGTTCGTAGCTCCTTCCCTGAACAGGGAGTAACAAGTTACAGTTCTTACATTCTGCAGAGGTGCGTTACATTACCCATGAGAGATCAACTCCTTGTTGCACAACCGGGAGTACTTTCTCGTCCACAATTCCATGATGTGGGGCCCATTAGTTGGTCCAAGCCAATCACTGCCCCCTTCGTGACCCTGCATGCCTCCTTGGTGTACACCATGCCCACATAATGAATTACGGCAATGGTTTGTACAAACCATTAGATGTCAGAACTATCGTGGGACGATGAGGGTTCCCACCCATATGCTGCATATCCTCTACGAACTACCAATTAATATGCACGCTACGAGGATAACATCCACGACCTGCACATCCGGCTTCATGCGAGAGGAAGAAGATACAGCTGACTTCTCCGTCCCATTCCAAATCTCATGGCTAACACGTAATATACGGCGCTAGAATCACTGGTGTCAGGGATTATTAAGTCCCTACTTGATCAGCATTGTTGCAAATAGAACCCTAAGTTCTATTTCTCCATTATATCACCACTTAGGATGATATCTATGATTTCTTTATTGTGAAAATAATATTTTCTTTCTTTTATAGCATATATGATAACACACAATTTGCAAATACTTTGATAAAGACTCTTCAAAGGACATGAGCAAGTGATGAACTTGCCTTGTGATGGCAAGGTAGTGAAGTCTGATGCTTGCACTGGACCTTGAGCTTCTAGTTCTACAACAACATCATTATTGCCCGGTAAGGACAATATTTAAAGAAGCAAAATGATTATGCAAGTAATGTAATGCATTATTTAATTCTATATGCATTTTCCATGTATAAGGTGCCTTTTAATAAAGCATTTATAAATATATTTTTATTGCATATATTGAATTATTTTATTTTATTTCCCTTTTATTGGACTTTTAATGATTTAATAATTCTTTTAGGAATTATTAATTATACATTAAAATTTATTATTAAATATTTATTTAGTATTTTTCAAAAATACTAAAATAGTAATATATAATGAAAGTGATTTTTCTTTATTTTTATCATCTTTCAATAATTTTGTAAAACTCCATAAGGAATATATAAATTACAAAATTCTTATAAAAATTTAAATGTCCAAAATTTCATATCTTATTTTATTTGGATAGAGTGGATTATTGTGAATCCAAAAATATTTTATTTATAATTTTTGGACTTTTATTTTATTTTCTAAAATTTTATTGAGGTCAGGGGCATTTTGGTCTTTTCCGATTGATTAAAACAGTTTTTTAAACGAATTGGGCTGGCCTTTTGGGCTTATTGGGCTAGTGTGGCCCAGTAGGGCAGGGTCAAAATCACGACCCTGAGGGGTTTTGGCCCACCCAGACCATTCTCTCTGCCTCCTCCTCGTTCTCACCTTTCCTCTTCCTCGACCCCGCGGCTCTAGCGCCGCTGCTGGTGATGTCCGGCGTTGAGGCTTCCCCTGGCCGCTGCCGTGGTGCAGGGCGAGGTGTGCGACTATGCTTGTTCATCTAGTCCAACTCGATTTGACTCTGGGGCTTCCCTGTGGCCAGGTTCATCCCGTTCCCGAACCCTAGGGTTAGGGGAAAGTGTTGTCGCCACCACCGCGGTCCCGCCTGTGGTGGTGTGCTGGCTCGTGTGATGCTGTGGCCGCCGCCGTGGCTGGTATAGGTTGCAGCGCCCCCCTGGGTGCTCCCTGTGCCGCTGCGGGTTCGTTGGCCAATCTTCTTCCTCTTCAATTCGTCAGCGGGGACCTCGGGTAAGTTGCCTCCATGGTTCTTGTTCATGCTACTACCATGAATCTCTCTATGTGTATCTAGTGGATTCTCGTTCCTAGTGACTATGTTCTGATTAGGGTTCATCTCCTAATTAGGGTTCTTGTTCTGATTAGGGTTCATAACCCCCTATTGATCATATCCATGATGCTTTAGATCTAGTGATGATCATACTTGAGCATGAAGAATGATTGGTTGCTATGGGTCATGATTTGTAGTGGCTTTGATGATGCTAGTGGCTTGTCAGATTTATTCCAGTGGTAATTCACTATGATCTCATGCTAGTGCTTTTAGGGAATCCCTGATTGGAAATGTTGTTGATCTGAGAACTTACTCTACTGTCAGAATGCTTGTACTGACAGTAGTTTCTGTCAGTAGTTTCTTACTGCAATTAAATTATAATTGTAGGCTTGTATGAGATTATACATACTGAATATAATCATTACATGTAATGATTTTCCGTGGATGTATAGATGAATTTCATGTTGATTCCTGGCACTTGTCTTCAGGAAAATGATATTTATTGGTTTGTCCCTTTCATCGGTGGAAACTAAGCAAAGATTGGTTTTAGCTTATTTAGAACTTGTCCTTGTGATACCATTTTTATCTGGCTCACAAGTGATTGGGTTTTATTTCTGGGCTTAGCCTTGACAATACTTTGACTAATACTGGAAAATAAAATGAAAGCTTTTCTTAACTCTCCTGCCTATGATGTTGGTCTGACGCTCTAGGATTTTAAGTCCTATTTAGTTGAGCAAATAGTTGGTTTGTAACTTGTAGGATTGGAGGTGCTACTCTCTCTGGGAGATGTGCCCTGATCTGATAAGAACAAATGAAGAATGATTTTAAGTTGCATAAAGTAACATTAAACTCTGTGATGCTGGTTTGAGAGATTAGTGCTTTTGGCTGAGTTTGATTTCTTATCTTTATACTTGAAATCTCTAGGATAGATTCACCTCACTTGGGTGATTATTGAGAGATTTTTTCATAAAGCAACACATGCTTTTGTTAAGATACTATGATTGAATCATGTGATGGTTTTATGAGGCTCACCGCAAAACTGATGTTGATGAAGTAAGTTGATGATGATGATCTTGATCTGGTTTTGCTAGACTCCTGTGCTTGATCTTGAGCTATCCTGCTCCTCCTAGCTCCTGGGCTTGATCTTGCAGTCCACCTGATTCATCCCCCTCCTTATGTCACCATCCTGGTGATGCTTGGTTGATCTGAGGTGGTTTGGTTTGGCTGCTGTTCTTGGTTTAGCTGCTGTCTACACTGGCTGTGCTTGTGTGCTGTGTACTCGAGAGATGCACTGGTGTGCTCCTCCATGGTTGTGCTTGTGGTTTTGGTGAGATTGAGTTGCTCTGTGAGCTTGACAACACACCACATGCATGTTGGTGTGTTTCCAGCATGTGTTCTTGCTATGCACTTGTGGATATGTTCAGGAATTTTGAACTTACTATTACCAGATTACTTTCACCTGGCTGGTGAATTTGTCCCTCTTGGCTGTCATTTGACTTCTGGCTTTGAATTTATGAAAGATGAAATCTTTCATATTGGTGAAACTTGCCCCTTTATAACATTTCTCAATGATGAATTTGTCAGGTGCATTTCACTGACATATCTGAGAGAAATAATACTAACACTAATCTTATTTTGTTTCTATTTAGTCTTTGTTTTGCAGGTACAAAGATAAAGCTGAAGATTTAGTTTAGATTTAGATATAGGAGAGTTAGCATATATTCCAATGTAATGTTCTTATTATTTTGTAATTTTTCTTTTATTATTCTTGTAATCTTTATTTTATTTAATTGTAATAAAAATTATATTATTATTAATAAAGAATATTCTTATTCTTTATTCTTTTGTAAATTGTGAAGTTTGGAAATGGCTTTAGTAGGTTACATTCTTTGTAACTTGTTTATGTATTAATAATATGAAATAAGTTTCATATTCAATACTGTGTTTGGATAAAATTTAAATTGTAATCTTTATCTCTTAATTGAATTATGATTCAAAACTTATATCTAATTTATTTGAATTTATAATTCAAACACTCAAGTTTAAAATTCAAATTCATTTTAAACACATAACTCCTTAAGATCATCTCAAAGTTTATAACAATCATCCTTTAAGACTAAACCTAATCTCAAAGTATGAAAGAAACATTGATCACTTAGGTTTTTTTATTTGGCGAAAATTTTATCCACATTTTCACAGATGAATGCATGCAATAATTCATATTCCTAAATCTACCCTTCGTTAGGTCCTAAATGCTGGGATGTTACACAGTGTCTCGGGCATAACGCTAGACACGGGAAGAAGCGGCAAGGTTTGCAGCCCAGGTTAGCGAGGAGGTCAGCCATAAGTCTGTTAAGAGGGTACCTACGAGCAGCGGGTTGAAGAGAAAAGCTAGGCCGGCGGCGGAGTGTTTGGCTGCAGTGTGGGGTCGTGCAACCCAGATCTCGAAGAAAACCACCCGAGAGAAGAGTGAGAGGTGAATTTTTCTTTTCTGTGCCTTGTCTTGCAAGTAGGTTAGTTACTGAAAAGTGGTGTCAAATGAAGAAAATGTCCCCTTTTTAATCAACTTAGGAACAGCTTCGATGCAGCGGACCTATATGAGGGTTGTGTTCGGGCAGGATGTGCGTCTGCTTGTGAACTGCAAAGAGGTTATGTTTGTTTCGCAGCTGATAGATATGCTTCATGCTAGTATTCCTTGAGGATCCAGATAAAGGGCAAAATTGGTGTGGCATAACATGAGTGATACCTATATGAAAATTGAGCACTCCGATGAGCTTTAGATGCTTTGAGAGTGTTGTGCAGATGATCGTAAGGTGAAAGTTGAAGTGATGATTGATGATATGTATGCAGATACTGGAGATCTTGCTGCTAGAGCTTCTTCTGCTCGAGTTTACGGACCACCACATTCTGATCAAGCTAAGTTCAATATACACGTAGAGGTGGATTCATACACAGCAAAACGTGATGGCGGAGTTAATAAGATAGTTTCGTCATGTACTATGGAGATAGCCGTCGATTCCAAAAACATAACTCTTGTTGAACTGAGAGAGATGATTGGTAAGGAAATCATTATTGGCCCTAAGCAGATGGCACGACTCTGGTGGTGGCATCATAAGAAGCAGGAATTCATAGAGGTTTTGGATACCGATGATCTGATGTAGATTATGCAATGAAAAAAGCAAACCAGGAAGGTGTTATTCCTGGATGCCATTTCTGATGTTGTTGGACAATTTGTAGTGGATGTAGAGGCCCCTGTTGTGGATGAACAAGACGAGGTGATAGTCGTTATCTAGTTAGAGCTGTTATCCAGGGCTTGTCATATAGACCACTGATACGTTAGAAACGTATCTATAATTTTTGATGCTCCATGCTTGTTTAGTATCTACTTTGCTTTACTTGTCTACACTTTGAGGTGATTTTTACATGTTTTATGGTACTAACCTATTAACAAGTTGCAATAGTGCCAGATGCCTGTTTTCTGCTATTTTTGGTTTCAGAAAAGTTAGTAAAAAAATATTCTCGGAATTGAACGGGGCGAAGGACAAAGTCAATAACTTTCCGTGGGGAACAAGTAGTCCAGAGGGGAGCCTGGAAGGCCATCCAGGGGGGCCAGACCCACCCTAGGTGTGGGTGAGCCCAGCCCCGCGCCTGGCTAGGGTTTGGCGACCCTGGTCGCCTCCCGGACTCACCCCTTCACCTATAAGAAGCCCCCGATGCAGAAACTCTCAGTACCTGATCAGAAATCCACGAAACCGTCTTTAGCCGCCGCCACCATCGTCCCTAGATCGGGGGGATCTGAAGCTCTTCCCGGCATCCTGCCGGAGGGGAGACCAATCCGGAGGCCTTCTCTCCGGTATGATTCGTGAGTAGTTCCACCTTGGCCTATGGGTTCATGTAGTAGCTAGATGGTTGTATCTCCTCCTTTGTGCTTTCATGTATAGATCTTGTGAGCTCCGTTCATGATCAAGATCTAATCTATTTGTAATCATGCATGTTGTGTTTGCGGGGATCCGATGGATATTGAGATTATTATGTTGGTTTGATTAATGGTTCTATCTTGATGATTCTATCATGTCTGTGTTGTTTGTGATCTTGCATGCTCTCCGTTGCTAGTGGTTATCTTGGCCAAGTAGTTGCTAGTGACTCCAAGAGGGAGTATTTATGCTCGATAGTGGGTTCATGCCTCTAATTTCCAAGTTAAGTGAGAGAAATATCTTCGGTTGTAGATGTGTCGTTGCTACTAGGGAGAAAACAACGGTCTCTTGTTCATCGAACATGTGGACTGTTTACCTTACACACTTTGCTTAAAGCAATTGTCTGTTGCTTGCAACTTAATACTGGAGGGGGTTCGGATGATAACCTGAAGGTGGACTTGTAGTCATAGATGCAGTTGGATTACGGCCTATGTATATTGTTGTATTGCCCAATCAACCTCATAGGATCTTTCTGGCTAGTAATTGCATTGTTATGCCTTGCTCAGTTCCTGTCAATTGCCCCGCTATAATTTGTTTACCCTTCATGCCATGTTGTTTATCTAAGGAGAGCACCTCTAGTGAACTATGGACCCCAGTCCAATCTTTACCATTGATACATCTTCCACTGTTACTTGTATACTTGCTGCAAACCATTACCTTCCACACCAAATGTTTAATCCTTTGTTACAGAAAACCGGTGAGCTTGACAACCTCACTGATTCGTTGGGACAGAGTCTTGAGTTTGTGTTTTGCAGGTCTCCATGTTGCTTCCAACACCTGTGTGACGTTTCCTTCCTCCTTCTGGTTCGATAACCTTGGTTTCTACTGAGGGAAGTCTTGCTGCTGTACTCTTCATACCTTGCTCTTGGGGTTTCCAATGAAGAACTCTTCCTCCCTATTGAGTGTAGCATCAACCACACGGTTCACCTACCTGTATTTGGAACAAAGATTGTGGTTTCTTTGAAACTATATTGTTGTGGTCGTGTTTGTTCAGAGATTTCAATCTGATATTCTGTGAGCTGTTGAGATTTTTGGACATATCACTTGATGAAAGCATCATTGTTGGAATAAGACATAAGTACATTGTAGTTGACATGATTATGTTTGTTGAGATGATGTGATATAATTGTTTCTGAGATTCTGATTGTTGAGAGATTGTAATATAATGTTCTGTGAGCTGTTGGGATTTTCAGACATATCATTCATTGAAACCATCACTAAACAAGGTGATATATAAGTACCTTGTAGTTGACACAATTATGATGTAATATGATTCTCTATGAGATCAGTAATTTGACTAATCGCTGGATAACTACCTGTTACTTAGTGGTGCTTGGTGGTGGTAACTGCACAGAAGCTTTAGAAGGCAGAAAAGGAGAAGGATCAGCTCATGGAAGAGAATCCGAAGCTAGAGTACTACATTGTGAATCTGTTGAAGGATCTGAAGAAGGAGCGCAAGGTGAACAAGGAGAAGCTACAGAGCACTAAGAAAATTTTAGATGAATAATTTGTGTCATGGCAATATATGAAACAAGTTAATTGTAAGACTTGCAGTTGTGATATCTTAACTAATCCAAAGTCAATCCTTGAGAAAAATAACCTTCCAGAAGAAAGCATAGTTTGCATAGAGATAGGTACACATTTACAAAATCACTAGTACATGGATAAAACACGATTTGGTCCGTTGGAACACATAGTTTGCAAACTAATTTTAGAAGAACTTATACTTTTCACTGAGCGTGGTGCAGATATGCTCATTTTCCTTCCTGAGAACCTCCAGTTGGAGGGTTCGTTCGATCAGGTCCGCTTTGGTTTTTACCTGCTGTAGGGTTCGCAGCATAGAAAACAAAAAATTTCCTACGATGGGAACATCTATGTACCAAGATCTATCTATTAGATACAAGCAACGGGTGGATATACATCCATAGAATACATACCCTCGAAGACCGAATAGCGTTAACGAGGTTGTACTCGTGGATGATGTAGACGAACGCTTGCCGATCTCAAGATCGTGATGAAGTCCATCTGGTCCAGCCGGTCCAGCACGATCAAGTCCAGCACCTCAAAGCAGTGGTGCATCCGTGATCGCACACACGTACGGGTACCCCGACAACCTCCGCACCCTCGCTCCAGTGAAGCAGCGGAAGCAACAAATCCTTCTAGAAAAAGCCACCGGGAACATGTATCTCGCTAATCCGAGACCATGGGGAAATTCTGAAGGCGGGAGAGAGATCCTTCGCGAGGAGGTGTGAGTGAGAGAGAGAGGGAGGGGGGCTCCTTTTATAGGGAGAGGGGGGCACCCAAGGGGCCATGCGCCCAGCCATGGGGCTGCCCCCTCCCCTCCTTTCATTCATGTGGGTGGACACTCCACTCACACAAAAGCCTTTCAATTCCCTCCACTCAAACACCCACTCAAATTCCCATTAAATTTCCACCAAATTTAATGCAAACTCTCATTAAATAAAACTCCTTTTATTTATTCAGAATTTTGTCAATTACTTTAATGACAAACATTCACATATAACCCCTTGCTAGTATTTCATTTCACATGCAGAAACACTTTCTGCAATTTCACCCGAAAACCCATTTCGGTATCTAGTGAAATAAATTCCTGCGCTTTGTTATTCTTTTCCTGGCATATCATTTGCTCCGAATGGTGTCGGTATCCCTTAAGTGTGTCACCCTATGGTTCGCGAATAATGTGGACATGATCGAGACCCTTCTCCGATCAATAATCAGCAGCGGGACCTGGAGATCCATACTGACTCCCACACATTCAACGATGACTTCTGTGATCGTGTGAACCTTTTACATTAGTATCTTAATCCCTTTGTTTCACGATATATTACATGTCTAAGATTCGATCATCGGTATCTCCATACCTAGTTTGATCTCGTTACCGACATGCACTCTTTTCTCGTTCCCGTGATATAACATTCTAGTGATCAAATCACTTGCTTGCAAGCTAATCAATGTGATATCACCGAGAGGGCCCATAGCATATCTATCCGTCATCGGGATGAACAAATTCCACTCTCGATCCATGGATCTCAACATAACACTTTAGTAGTTCTAAATCCATATTTATAATCACCCAGTTACGGTGTGACGTTTGATGTCATCGAGAAACTCTTCCGGTGTTAGTGATTGACATGATCTCATGGTCTAAGGATTAGGATCACTTCGTAAGTTGTTATAGCAATATAAACTCAATGACTTTGATCGTAATGCTATACTTTGGATGAATGTTCATCATATCATTACACTAATGTTGTGACCTCGTTATTAACAACATCCAATGTCCATGATCAGGAAACTTTGATCATCATGTTAATCAACGAGCTAGTTTATAAGGGAGGCATAACTAGGAACTTCCTTTTTGTTTATTAAACACACATGTATTAACGTTTCCGTATTAATACAATTATAGCATGCAAAATAAACATTTATCATAAATAAGGAATACAATAATAACCACTTTATTATTGCCTCTCGGGCATATTCCCTTCAGTCTCCCACTTGCACTAGAGACAATAATCTAGTTTGAAAACTTTGTGTTTTGAACACCTATGGCTTTCTGGTGTTCCAAATACGCAATTGCAAGTGGTTAACATAATCTACGGATCTGACACTTTCAGGTCCGTGTGTATTTGCATGTCTTTGCGTCCTCACGCATCACTCATTCTCCAATGAGATGGCATTGTATAAATTTGGTCTTTCGGTGAGACCTTTAGTTCCTTGGGGTTTAAAACACGTTGATACTATTGTCATACAATATATCTTTAGTGTTATCCCGTTGCGAACCACACCTTAGTTTGATAACAAACTACTTGACACAAATTCCCTCCTTTGCTGCTACTATAGCAGTCATATACTTAGCCCTTTTGTTGTAGTATTCGTCACAATGTCTTAACTTTGGAACTCTTCCAAATCCATCATGGAATTTCCTTTCCATTACATTGTGCCACCCATAGTTTAAATTGAGATAAACTTAATTTGTATCTTGTGACAAAACTAGTGTCAATGTAACTCTTTACAATGAACTATTTGTAATTGTTTGTCACCTCTACACAAATATATTCTTAGTTCTTCCAAAAGATCATAAGAATATCCTCACTATCGTTCAATGATCATTTTATGATTCATTCTGGTATATGCTCATAACACTTAGAGCATAGGACATATCTGGATGTGTACATATCATGGTATGATTGATCAAAACATTCTCGTGATTTCACTCATCAAGTGTCAAAGCACTTGAATCTTGTTTCACTTATCAAGTGTCGATACACTTGAATCTTGATTCAATTCCTTTTCCATGCGACAAGAACCGTTTCTAGTCGTTTCTATATTGAACTCCTTCAATATCTCATATATGTACGTTTGGCACAACCATATTAGCGTCACAGTCTATCCACTATGGACATTTATGCTAAATATTCGGGTTTTGCCTAAGTATTTCATCGAAATGAAATTCTTAACCTTTGACAATAAAAGATACATCATTTCCAATCAACAAAGATGTCCTCCACAAAATGTATTAGAAATATGTCTTAGCGCTCCCACTTAATTTCTTGCAAATGCAAGCATCTTCATCGTCTCTAGATGATTTCATCATGGTGAAGATTCCAACTCCGCGATGCTTACTTCAACCATTGAAGTTTGCATGCCCTTTTAGCATCCTTTGAGTTTTAACAAAACCCTTTGGATCGTGTCATGTACACGTCCTAGGTAACCATTCTATTAGAAGAATTTTGTTTTGTTTATTCATCTACCATATACCAAATTATATGTAGTGGTTGCTACTTTAATCCGTCCAGACTAAATATCGCTATGAAAGATCAAATCTTGTCATAGTCAACTCCTTGAACATTGTCATAAAATACTTTACGACATGTCGACTATTTCATAGATGTGAAACATCCATGTCTGTTTCTTTATAGATCCAAATACGATCGATAGGTTTTTACACCTTTCCGGAGGGTCTTCCAAGTTCAAAACTTGGTTTCTCGTGTATGGAACTATCACGGATTTTATTGCTTCAAGCCATTTGACGGAGTCAGGGCCCATCATCGCTTCTTTGTATGTAGTCGGTTCATCATTGTCAAACAATAATGATTTACTCTCAAATCTTAGTATTTGATTGTTTATCCGACCGACTTGGTTCAATAAGAACTTAGATCTCCATGACCACAACCTTTGAGGCACATAAGCTATGAGCATTATGGCAGCCTCCGGAACCATTTCTGGTGCTGCGCAACTTAGCACATTTAGCTAAGGTTCGTTAACCTTATCAAAGTTCTATTGTCCTCCCACTTAACATTTATGAAAAATTCCTTCTTCAAGAAACTTCATGTTTCAAGCGACAAACCCTTTTTCCCTTGGTGTTATGAAGGAATAACCAATTGTTGTTCAAAATAACCTACAAAGACATGCTCATCTGACTTCGGTTGTAAACATCTTACTTATGTTTAGCATACCAAAATTTAAGAAATGACAACTTGGGTTTTACCCCAAACCATAACTTCCATGGTGTCATTTCAACGGATCTAGATGGAGATCTTTTCAGTGTAAAAGCGGTAGTCTCTAAAGCTTTAATCTTTTTAAAACATAATGGCATTTTTATAAATAACACCTTTGATCAAACCATGTCTCACAAGGTTTCATTACAAATATCAAACACTCCATACTCCTATGGTGTTTCGGGAGATGCAAATCTAGGTGTTTTTGCTAAACTTGTAACTCAAATAAATCCCTTTATGATAAAATCATAATTCATTTATTTTTCTTGTTACACTTGTAACTCAAATAAATCCCTTATGATAAAATCATAAACCATTTATTTTCTTGTCACAATGATTTTCACTTCATCTTGAAATTCTTTGAACATTTTCAAATATTTCATACTTGTTTCTCATTAAGTGAACATTCACTCAAAAATCCGGAGAAAGCATATGAAGTTGAAACCCATCGCTTACGACTACACATAATGGACTACATACATCAATATGTATAAATTCCAATAATTTAGTCGTTCGTTCTTCTTTGGCCTTTGAACAAAGTTTTAATTATCCCGAGGAATGTCTCACAAGTGTCACTTGATCAAATCAAAGACTCCAAAAATCCATGAATATGGATATTCTTCAAGTTTTCTTTCCAATATAATTTAAACGGTGATGTCATTTCGTAAGTGATCTTTCAATCATTTGTCTTGTGACATTTTAGCATTAGGTTTTATGGATGTGATTTCTCCAACTAGATTTGTAAATCATCCATCTTATATGGAATACGGTAATTATTTGAACAACCTTTGTTCTCATAATACCTGATTCAAATAACAATTATTAAAACAAATCTTGAAGTCAAGATTTGATGTCAACAAGAAATACAAACAACGGTTTGTTTGTTTTCGATGAACATCATCACATATTCTCTTGCTAGTTACTTAGGCCATTGTGGTTCATGAATTGCGTCGTTCCGTATGAAATTTCATACCAACCAATTTGGTATCCAATACCCAAGAACCACATTGTTTAACAAGCAAAGAATAAAACCATAACATGTATATCATCCATATACCTAAATTGGATATTTCCAATCTTTTCTTTTCTGCCAAATATATTTTATAGATTCTCTTTCAGCATTTCCTTTTCCTTTTTAAAAGAATCTATCAACATCAAAAGTGGCGCCATATACATGACACATAGTCCAAAGCGTGTATATTCAAATAATAATACCTTTGGACTTGCACTTTGAAGTAGATCACCATCATCAAAATGATCGGTATTCTTTCAAAATCCATTCTTTCGTGATCTTTTAGTATAGTAAACACTTTACATACATCTTCTATTCATCCTTATCATGACGACTTTCATGATCAAGCTACTGTAGCTTATAAAGGTGAATCGTGAGTATAACATTACTTTCCAAAACCCTTTTGGATGATTAGGATGTCTAGCATCTCCAACCTTTGTAAATTCTCATCCTATATGAGAACACATATTATACTCTATCATATTGCAACCAAAACATTGTTTCAGATATCGTTATATCTGCCACACATGATGGTTTCTGAAACAATTCTTTCAGCTCCTAGATAAACTTGATATTAAAACAATCAAGAATCATGGAGGCAAATATGATACTTAAGATACTAACACTGGAATTTTTACTCTCGATTTAATACCAATTATTAAATATCACGGAGTAAAAAGAGTTTGCTGAAAGTTTGCAATAGGACTTTAAACTTTAGATTGACATTCAACACAATACGATACCAGTTCGTAAAGTATATATCCATAATTCTATAGTTCTATTATCTCAATTACAACTATGGATAAGGTGGTGAACGAATGCCAATGACTACAACAAAGTATGCAAATTCACTTTGATTTAATTTATGATAAATTGAGTTCTACTAATCCAAATTAGAAATGAACTCCCACTCAAAAACGACATCCCTCGTATCTTTTTGGTGATTAGATGGACCAAATCCACCATACCAAGTCCGATCATCACGTGAGTCGGTATAGCTTCAAAGGCGAGCATCAAATGGGCATCATATCTACTATATGACTCATGCTTAACCTTTCGGTCCGTGTTCCGAGGCCATGTCTGTACATGCTAGGCTCGCCAAGTAAGAACCTTAGTATTTGCGTGTGTAACTTTCTTACACCCGAGATATGCTCGTGGATTCAAGTACACCCGATCATCACGTGATGCCTTGAAGCGACGAAACATTGTCGGTGCATACTTAAGGAAGAACACATTCTTATCTTGATATTTAAATGAGGGATCATCTTATTATGCTAATAAAACGCCAAACAAGCAATATAAGATGCTATCAAACATCACATGTTTATTAGTGGAATGATATGGTTCCCGCATATGATCTCTATCATGTGCACCATGGTATGATCACTATCATACCTATATGTGTAAGTCCAAGGTCTATGGATATTACACGTTATGTGTGTTGTAAGAGTATCATCTCATACTTCTACTTACAACATCACCATATCATAACACTAGCCCAGCAACAATCTAAACTAGACGCCTCTAATTTATCCATTGCAAGTTTTACGTGGCTTAGGGCTTTCGAAGATAGAACCGTTCTTACCTACGAACATGAACCACAACGAGGATAACCAAATTGTTGACAACTCGTTGCAAATTACATATTGACTATAGTAGGAGAGACAGACACCCGCTAGCCACTTATGCAAACTAGTTGCATGTCAAGCGTGGAACAGGTCTCATGTGCGAGGACATGTAAAGTTTGTCCGGGCTGCTTCATCCCACTATGCCGCCAATATCCAAAGTACAACTAAGAAGCAATAAAATGATCATCATCGCCCACATACTCATATGTGTACTACCCGTGCAAAGCATCTACGCATAGATCCGGCTCTGATACCACTGTAGGGTTCGCAGCATAGAAAACAAAAAATTCCTACGATGGGAATATCTATGTACCAAGATCTATCTATTAGATACAAGCAACGGGTGGATATACATCCATAGAATACATACCCTCGAAGACCGAATAGCGTTAACGAGGTTGTACTCGTGGATGATGTAGACGAACGCTTGCCGATCTCAAGATCGTGATGAAGTCCATCTGGTCCAGCCGGTCCAGCACGATCAAGTCCAGCACCTCAAAGCAGTGGTGCATCCGTGATCGCACACACGTACGGGTACCCCGACAACCTCCGCGCCCTCGCTCCAGCGAAGAAGCGGAAGCAACAAATCCTTCCAGAAAAAGCCACCGGGAACATGTATCTCACTGATCCGAGACCATGGGGAAATTCTAAAGGGGGGAGAGAGATCCTTCGTGAGGAGGTGTGAGTGAGAGAGGGAGGGGGGCTCCTTTTATAGGGAGAGGGGGGGCACCCAAGGGGCCATGCGCCCAGCCATGGGGCTGCCCCCTCCCCTCCTTTCATTCATGTGGGTGGACACTCCACTCACACAAAAGCCTTTCAATTCCCTCCACTCAAAAACCCACTCAAATTCCCATTAAATTTCCACCAAATTTAATGCAAACTCTCATTAAATAAAACTCCTTTTATTTATTCAGAATTTTGTCAATTACTTTAATGATAAACATTCACATATAACCCCTTGCTAGTATTTCATTTCACATGCAGAAACACTTTCTGCAATTTCACCCGAAAACCCGTTTCGGTATCTAGTCAAATAAATTCCTGCGCTTTGTTATTCTTTTCCTGGCATATCATTTGCTCCGAATGGTGTCGGTATCCCTTAAGTGTGTCACCCTACGGTTCGCGAATAATGTGGACATGATCGAGACCCTTCTCCGATCAATAATCAGTAGCGGGACCTGGAGATCCATACAGACTCCCACACATTCAACGATGACTTCTGTGATCGTGTGAACCTTTTACGTTAGTATCTTAATCCCTTTGTTTCACGATATATTACATGTCCGAGATTCGATCATAGGTATCTCCATACCTAGTTTGATCTCGTTACCGACATGCACTCTTTTCTCGTTCCCGTGATATAACATTCTAGTGATCAAATCACTTGCTTGCAAGCTAATCAATGTGATATCACCGAGAGGGCCCAGAGCATATCGATCCGTCATCGGGATGAACAAATTCCACTCTCGATCCATGGGTCTCAACATAACACTTTAGTAGTTCTAAAGCCATCTTTCTAATCACCCAGTTACGGTGTGACGTTTGATGTCATCGAGAAACTCTTCCGGTGTTAGTGATTGACATGATCTCATGGTCTAAGGATTAGGATCACTTCGTAAGTTGTTATAGCAATATAAACTCAATGACTTTGATCGTAATGCTATACTTCGGATGAATGTTCATCACATCATTACACTAATGTTGTGACCTCGTTATTAACAACATCCAATGTCCATGATCAGGAAACTTTGATCATCATGTTAATCAACGAGCTAGTTTATAAGAGAGGCATAACTAGGAACTTCCTTTTTGTTTATTAAACACACATGTATTAACGTTTCCGTATTAATACAATTATAGCATGCAAAATAAACATTTATCATAAATAAGGAATACGATAATAACCACTTTATTATTGCCTCTCGGGCATATTCCCTTCACCTGCTCCCTTGGTACTTGGACGTGCGCCTCCTGCTAGATCAAGCACTCCGTCTGGATTGTGGCAAGCTTATCAGTAAGCTTAAGATTATCCCCCATGAGCTCCTTGATGATCTCCTGCTTCGCATGCGCCGAGGCAATACCTTTATGGTGAAGTTCCTTCCAGCCAGCGATGTCCACCTTCAGATTGTGCAACTTGTCATAAATGATCGTGACTTATTCTATCAGGCGGTCAAGGGCCACTTTCTGAAAATTTTGCTTCTCCATTTGGATAGTCATCTTGTCCTTTAGCCTGGTCGGCAATTATGGGTTGAGATTTCTCCTCTTCTGCTGCAACAAAACTATGTTGTTAGTTTCCATAATTTAAACAATTAACTATTGTCAAAGTCATAATTTGAAGGATAGAGGGATCTAGGATTGTTCAAAATTTAACAGAATCAACTAGTGGCACAGTCCAAATTCCAATGTCAGAGCAACATAGGATTTTCCCAATTCAATAGGGCAAACTAGTGGCACATTCCTAATTTTAATGTCATATCAATATAGGCTTTTTCCCAATTCAACAGGATAAACTAGTGGCACATTCCTAATATCAGTGTCAGAGCAATATAGCCTTTTTCCCAATTCAACAGGATAAAGTAGTGGCACAGTCCTAATTTCAATTTCAAGGCAACCTAGGACTATATCCATCTAAGGGTGATGTGGGTTTTTCCAATGTAACCAAATAGTAGTGGCATAATCATAATCTAATTCGAAGCTCAGATACATAATGGAAAGAAAGGATGATGTCCATTCATGAGAACACAAACCCATAATTCAGTTGATAGGCTAGTAAGATAAATAGAGAAACAAGGAGTTGCTCCAAGATTCCTTAATTGCATGACATATGTAAATTACAAAAGCAGTGGAGCATGAACTGAGATTCCTGTCCCCTCTACTGAGAATCTGACTTGGGCATTGCCTGATATGCCTCCAGCTTGGCCGTTAGGTCCTCATTCTCCTTGTTTAGACTCTTGAGCACGGTGAGACCTCGGTCCATGTTCTCATTCATCCATCTCACTGCATCCAGGAATCAGTCCCTGTCATTGTAGGCTTCGATGGCAGCCTTTGCTTCGCTGATGCATTCTCTGAGTGTCATGGAGGCTTCGTCCAGCAGGAGGATGCATCTATTCTAGAGATTCTTCTTGTCACACATGACCTTCATGATTAACTTGATGGCCAAGTTTTGTTTGGACAAGCTGTGTGCGATCGACTTTTGCATCTCGTCCATCACCCTCTGTAGCTCGTCGTGCTCTGCTTCGAGCCTCTTGATGTTAAGTGAAAAATCAAGCGTGATGTCCTTCTGCAGAGACAAATTCCTTCAAAGGCGCTCATTAGCCTGGGTTAGGGAGCATGAACCCTATAGTTGATTGTCAATCTTGGAATTGATCGCGACCACCTTGTTACGGCAATCGGCCGTCGCTTGCTGCATCGTTCATGTTATTTAAATAGGTACTCTATAATTGTATTGCATGTTCCAGAGAAGGACAATATTCAAATCACAAAAACCCCAATGTTTCTAAGAAGAACAATATTGAATAAAAGGATTGAGCATGGTCCATACTTGGAGGCTACTTGCGGGCAGACACGATCTAATATTTCCACATTTACAATCTCAAAAATAAAGCAGAATGCATGTCAGTGGCATTATGAGTGGTAAAAAGTGTGGCAATTTCCTACCTCGTTGAGCCGGGGAACATGGCCGAACAGGTCCTGCGACACCGTCGACATCATGCTGGTTTCAGGGTCCACGGCCGCCCTGGAATATGTGGCAGAGTAAGAAGAATAATAATAAGAAGTATAAATATAAGAAGAAAAAACAGAGAAGAAGAAGAAGACTGTACCGGGAGGATCCCTCACTTGCTAGAACACTTAGCGCCGCCACCTCCGCCATCGTGCTGGTTTCAGGGTCCATGGATGCCCTGGAATATGTAGCATAGTAAGAATAAGAAGAATAAGAAGTAGACATAGAATAAGAAAATAGACAAGAATAAGAATACTGTACCGGGAGGATACCTCGCCTGCTGGAAAATTTAGTGCCATCGCCGCCATCGTGCTTGTTTCAGGGTCCACGGACGCCCTGGAATATATAGCATAGTGACAAGAAGAAGAATAAGAAGTAGCCATAAAATAAGAAAACATAGGAGAAGAAGAAGAATAAGAATAAGAAGTAGCCATACAAGAATAAAACAGAGGAGAAGAAGAAGAATACTGTACCGGGAGGAGCCCTCACCTGCTGGAACATTCAGCACCATTGCTAGGAGATATTAGGGCACTGTGCGAGGGGGGAATAAGCAGCTGGTTAAGCAAGAAGTCGAAGGTGGTGAGCTCTCTAGTTTCTCTCCGCGTGCAAGGTCAATCTTCCTCTCTTCCGGGGAGCCATGGATAATGCAGATAGAGGACGGTGGGGGCGGGAGTTAGAATAAAGTGATGGGCGGGGGAGAATGGTCAAAGAGTCCAGTCCGTGGTATAGTCTTATACAAGACCACCATTTACTCCGGTGCTATCTCAACTTACATCCACCATTCGTTTGTTTTGTTTGAGGTAGTTATTATCATATCTTTGTGTTTATGATAAATGTTTACATTCATGCTATAATTGTATTAATCGGAAACATTAATACTTGTGTGATATGTAAACTTGTTAGAGTCCCTAGTAAAGCCTCTTTGTAATACTAGCTTGTTGGTTAATAGATGATCATGGTTTCCTGATCATGAACAATGAGATGTTATTAACAACGAGATCATATCATTAGGAGAATGGTGTGATGGACATACTCCTATAGTTAAGCGTAGCATAAAGTTCAAGTCATTTCAATAGTTCATTTTCTATAAGCTTTCATATACATAGTAACCTAAATCCTTCGACCATGATATCATGTTAATCACCATTACTGGATGGATGATTTGATGACATCAAACAACACTTCATAACTGGGTGGTTATAAAGGTGGCATTGAGTGTTCAGAAAGTATGTGTTGAGGCACATGGATCAAGAGTGGGATTTGTCCATCCATATGACGGATAGATATACTCTGGACCCTCTCGGTGGAATGTCATCCAATTAGCTTGCAAGCATGCGACTGGCTCACAAGGGATCACATATCATAGGAACGAGTAAAGAGTACTTATCAGTAACGAGGTTGAACTAGGTATGTAGAGATACTGACGATCAGACCTCGGATAAGTAAAGTATTGCGAGATAAAGGGAAATTGGTATCGTATGTAAATGGTTCATTTGATCACGAAGTAATCATAGAAATATGTTCGAGCCATATGAATTTCCGGATTCTGCTATTGGTTATTGATCGGAGAAGAGTCTCGATCATGTCTGTATAATTCACGAACCGTAGGGATACACACTTAAAGATTCGATATTGTTTAGTAGATATGGAATGTGATTATGAAGACCGAATGTTGTTTGGAGTCTCATATTGGATCCAAGACATCAAGAGGAGATCCGGAATGGTCCGTAGAATAATATTCATATAAGAAAAGTCCAATTTCGGAGTTTGGGAATGGTTTAGGTGTTTTCACCGGAATGTTCTAGGAGGGTCTAGAAGGTCCACAGATCCGGAGTGGGAAGGGTACATGAATGTGTCAAGACAAAGTAGAATGGTTGCATAATGTCCTGGGTCACTTGGCTAGGCAATTGGAAGAGAGAAATGAAATTCTAGTTTGAAAGTCAAACGCCAGTTTGAAAAAGTCAAACGCCAACATTGATTGCCTAGTGGAGGGAGGGAAGGAATCCTACCTAATGGCGGATTCCTCCCTATCCTTGACACCGACCACACAAGGTGGAGTTGGGGGAGGATTTGTAGGGGTTCGTAGCATGGAAAACAAAAAAATTCTACCGCATACAAACAAACAAGCCAAGATTTATCTACTAGATTGTAGCAACGAGTCAATAGAATAACTCACCCTCGAAGATTCCAAAGTGTTTAACGAGAGCAGATTCTCGTGGGTGATGTAGTCGTACTCTTGCCGATCTCAAGATCGTGTAGACGATCCTTCCGGCACCGTGTTCCGGTAGCGCTCCCGCAGTCGGTCACACGTTCGGTACTCGATGAAGACCTTCCTCTCCCTTGTTCCAGTAGGAAGCGGAGGTTGTAGCACTCTCCTCGCGATTCCGACATCACGACGACGTGGTACCGGAAGTACAGGGGAGATCTCGCAGGGCTTCGCCTTAAGCCGGAGCGAGAATGGTGGACTATGAGAGAGGCCTTGGCGATCTAGGGTTTAGAGGAACCAAGTAGAGAGGGCTAGGCCGGTGGCTAGGGCAAGGAGAAGCCCCAACTCAGCGGCTTGGGAGAAAACCCTAGGGCGACGGCGGCTGCAGGAGGGCCGGCGGCTAGGGTTAGGGTTTGGTGGGGCAAGGTGTGTGTCTATAGGGGCAGCCCTGCCCCTTCTTTTATAGGTGGGAGGGCACAGCCAAGGGGGAGGGAGTCCTCCCCCAAGTCGGCCTCCTTGGCCGACGGTGGAGGGAGGAGTACTTCCTCCCCAAGTAGGTTTCCTACTCTCCCTCCACCAAGCAAACTTGCTGTTTGACTTTTCAAATTGGTGTTTGACTTTTCAAACTAGGATTTGATTTATCCCTTTATTTTGCTCAGTGATGACACCTAGTACATGATGCAACCATTCCAACTTGTTATGACACATTCATGTACCCTTCCCCTCCGGAGTGCCGGACCTTCCGGAACCTTCTAGAACATTCCCGATGAAATCACCGGAATCATTCCCCAACTCCGAAACAGGACTTTCCTTATATGAATCTTATTCTCAGGACCATTCCGGATCTCCTCGTGATATCCTGGATCCCATCCGAGACTCCGAACAACATTTGGTCTCTTACTCATCATTCCATAACTACTCAACAACATCGAATCCTTAAGTGTGTCTCCCTACGGTTCGTGAATCATGCGGACATGATCGAGACACTTCTCCGAACAATAACCAATAGAGGAATCTGGAAATTCATATGGTTCCCACATATTTCTACGATTACTTTGTGATCGAATGAACCACTTACATACGATACCAATTTCCCTTTGTCTCACGATAGTTTACTTATCCGAGGTTTTGATCGTCGGTATCTCTGCATACCTAGTTCAACCTCGTTACCGATAAGTACTCTTTTCTCGTTCCCATGATGTGTGATCCCTTGTGAGCCAGTCACATGCTTGCAAGCTAATTGGATGAGATTCCACCGAGAGGGCCCAGAGTATATCTATCCGTCATATGGATGGACAAATCCCATTCTTGATCCATGTGTCTCAACCCATACTTTCCGAACACTCAATGCCACCTTCATAGCCACCCAATTACGGTGTGGTGTTTGATGTCATCAAAGCATCCTTCCGGTGATGGTGATAAGCATGATCTCATGGTCGAAGGAATTAGGTTACTATGTATCAGAAAGCTTATAGCAATTGAACTATTAAAATGACTTGATCTTTATGCTACGCTTATCTATAGGAGTATGTCCACCATACCATTCTCCTAATGATATGATCTTGTTATTAACAACATCTCAAATGTTCATGATCAAGAAACCATGATCATCTATTAATCAACAAGCTAGTATTAAGAAGAGGCTTTACTAGGGACTCTAATTTAGTTTACAAATCACACAAGTATTAATGTTTCTTGTTAATACTATTATAGCATGGATGTAAACATTTATTATAAACACAAAGATATAATAATAACTACATTTATTATTGCCTCTAGGGCATATCTCCAATAGTCTCCCATTTGCACTAGAGTCAACTAATCTAGATTACATGGTAATATACTGAACACCCATGGCAGTTTGGTGTTGGTCATGTTTTGCCCTCGGGAGAGGTTTAGTCAACGGATCCGCCACATTCAGATCTGTGTGTACTTTGCAAATCTTTATGTCACCATCTTGGACATGTTTCTCGAATAGCGTGAAAACATAGCTTGATGTGCTTCAGCTTCTTGTGTGACCTTGGTTCTTGCGCATTGGCTATGGTGCCCATGTTATCATAGTAGATAGACATTGGGTCCAGCGCACTTGGAACCACACCGAGCTCTGTAATGAACCCCTTCATCTATATCGCTTCTTGTGAAGCCTCCTAAGCATCTATGTATTCCGATTCAGTTGAAGATCTCGCCACAACGCTTTGCTTTGCACTCCTCCAGCTAACTGCTGCACCATTCAAAGTAAATACGTATCCAGATTGTGATTTAGAATCATACGGATCGGTGTTCCAACTAGCATCGGTGTAACCATTAACAACGAGCTGTTCATCACCTCCATAAGAAAGAACCATATCCTTAGTTCTTCTCAAGTACTTAAGGATGTTTTTGACCGCTGTCCAATGATCCACTCCTGGATCACTTTGATATCTGCTAGTCAAACTAACAGCATATGCAATGTCGGGTCTAGTACATAGCATGGCGTACATTAGAGATCCTATGGCTGAGGCATAGGGAGTCTTACTCATCCTTTCTCTATCTTCTGCCATTGCTAGACTTTGAGTTTTACTCAAGGTCGTATTGGGCAACATAGGCAAGAACCCTTTCTTACTATCTTCCATTCCAAACCTCTTTAGAACTTTGTCCAAATATGTACTTTGTGACAATGATATTAGGCGTCTCGATCTATCTCTATAAATCTTTATGCCTAATATGTAAGTTGCTTCACCAAGATCTTTCATTGAAAAACTATTATTCAAATATTCCTTGACACTATTAAGAAGGTCTACATCATTCCCAATCAACAATATGTCATCTACATATAGTATTAAGAATGCTACAGAGCTCCCACTCACTTTCTTGTAAATACAAGCTTCTCCATAAGTTTGTATAAAACCAAAACATTTGATTACCTTATCAAAACGTTGATTCCAACTTGGGATGCTTGCTTCAACCCATATATGGACCATTGAAGTTTGCATACCTTGTTAGCATCTTTAGGATCGACAAAACCTTTGGGTTGCATCATATACAACTCTTCATCAATGTCTCCATTGAGGAACGTTGTTTTGACATCCATCTGCCATATCTCATAATCATAATATGCAGCGATTGCTAACATAATCCTCACAGACTTTAGCTTCGCTACTGGTGAGAAAGTCTCATCGTAGTCAACTCCTTGAATTTGTCGAAACCCTTTTGCGACAAGTTTAGCTTTATACACAGTAACATTACCATCAGCATCTGTTTTCTTCTTGAAAATCCATTTGTTCTCGACAGCCTTCCGGCCATCTGTAAGTCCACCAAAGTCCATACTTGGTTTTCGTACATGGATCCAATTTCGGATTTCATGGCGTCTTGACATTTATTGGAATCTAGGCTCATCAACGCTTCCTCATATGTCGCAGGGTCATCGGTGTTGTCCACCAACATGACACTCATAACGGGATCATACCAATCAGGAGTGGTACGAGTTCTCGTCGACCTGCGAGGCTCTGTAACAACTTCAACCGAAGTTTCATGATCATCATCATTAGCTTCCTCTCTTATTGGGGCAGGAACCACATGAACTTCTTCCAGTGCTGCACTACTCGCAAGTTCGAGAGAAGGTTCAATAACCTCGTCGAGTTCTACTTTCCTTCCAGTCACTTCTTTCGAGAGAAATTCCTTCTCTAGAAAGGATCCATTCTTGGCAACGAAAATTTTGCCTTCGGATCTATGATAGAAGGTATACCCAATAGTTTCCTTCGGGTATCCTATGAAGACGCACTTTTCCGCTTTGGGTTCAAGCTTGTCCGGCTGTAACTTCTTTACATAGGCTTCGCAACCCCAAACTTTAAGGAACGACAATTTAGGTTTCTTCCCAAACCATAATTCATACGGTGTCGTTTCAAAGGATTTAGATGGTGCCCTATTTAAAGTAAATGCGGCTGTTTCTAATGCATAACCCCAAAATGATAGCGGTAAATTTGTAAGTGACATCATAGAACGAACCATATCTAAGAGAGTTCGATTACGAAGTTCGTACACACCATTACACTGTGGTGTTCCCGGCGGTGTCAATTGTGAAAGTATTCCGCATTTCTTCAAATGCTCGCCAAACTCGTAACTTAGATATTCACCTCCACGATCAGAACGTAGAAATTTAATCTTCTTGTTATGTTGATTCTCTACCTCACTTTGAAATTCCTTAAACATCTCGAAAGTTTCAGGCTTATGTTTCATGAAATAGATATACCCATATCTACTCAAGTCATCCGTGAAGGTAAGAACATAATGATAACCACCGCGCGATGTTACACTCATTGGACCACACACATCGGTATGTATGATTTCCAATAAGTCCGTAGCTCGCTCCATCATACTAGAAAATGGAGCCTTAGTCATTTTACCCATCAGACAAGCTTTGCATCTTTCAAGTGATTCGAAATCAAGTGATTCAAGAAGTCCATCGGAATGGATTTTCTTCATACGCTTCACTCCAATATGACCAAGACGACAGTGCCACATATAGGTCGAGTTATCGCTCAATTTCAAACGTTTAGCTTCAATGTTATTAATATGTGTATTTCCACTATCGAGATTCAATAAGAATAGACCATCTATCAAAGGTGCATGTCCATAAAAAATATTACTCATATAAATCGAACAACCATTATTCTCGGACTTAAACAAGTAACCGTCTCGCAATAAACAAGATCCCGATATAATGTTCATGCTTAACGCAGGCACCAAATAACAATTATTTAAGTATAAAACTAATCCCGATGGTAGATGAAGAGGTAGCGTGCCGACCGCGATCACATCAACCTTTGATCCATTTCCAACGCGCATCGTCACCTCGTTCTTCGCTAGCTTCCGTTTATTCTGTAGTACCTGTTTCGAGTTACAAATATGAGCAACCGAACCAGTATCAAATACCCAGGCACTACTACGAGTACTAGTGAGATACACATCAATAACATGTATATCGGATATACCTTTCTTCTTGATGTTGCCGTTCTTCACATCCGCCAAGTACTTTGGGCAATTCCACTTCCAGTGACCCTCTCCCTTGCAGTAAAAGCACTCAGTATCAGGCTTAGGTCCATCTTTGGTCTTCTTCGCCGGTGCGGTAACTTTCTTACCACCTTTCTTGAAGTTTATCTTTTGCTTAGATTTGTCTTTCTTGAATTTGGTGGTCTTATTGACCAACAACACTTGATGCTCTTTCTTGATCTCCACTTCTGTAGATTTCAACATGGAGAAGAGTTCTGGCAACGTCTTGTTCATGCTTTGGATATTGTAGTTCATCACAAAGTTCTTGTAACTTGGTGGCAGTGATTGGAGGACACGGTAAATCCCCAAAGCATTAGGAATCACTATACCCAAGCTTTGGAGTTTGTTTGCGTTCCCAGACATCTTAAGCACATGCTCACTGATGGAACTGCCCTCTTCCATCTTGTAGTTAAAGAACTTTTCAGAAGCCTCATAACTCTCAATTGCCGCGTGAGTCTCAAATATCAATTTGAGTTCACGGACAATATCATGTGGATCATGGTTCTCAAACCTTTTATGAAGCTCCGATTCCAAACCATACAAGATAGCACACTGAACTGTGGAGTACTGATTCTTCTGAGCGAGGTAAACATTATTTACTTCATTGGTAGCATCAGCTGCAGGCGGGTCACCCAGCGGTGCATCCAGCACATAGGTCAAATTACCAGCATTGAGGACAATCCTCAAATTGCGGAACCAATCCGCGAAGTTGCTTCCATTGTTTTTCAACTTTTCTTTCTCTAGGAACACATTAAAATTGATGGTAGGGGCCGCCATTGATCTACAACATATTTGCAATAGTTTAGACTAAGTTTATGACAAATTGAGTTCTAATTAATAGTTAAATTAATCTAGGTGAACTCCAACTCAAAACAATATCCCTCACATTGTTTTAGTGATCACACGAACCAAATACACCACATCAAAACCGATCATCACGAGAGTTGATGTAGCTTCAATGGCCAACAATCGACATGTTCATCATATCTACTATATGATTCATCCTTTACCTTTCGGTGATCCGTGTTCCGAGACCATGTCTGTACATGCTAGGCTCGTCAAGATCAAACCTTATCTTCCGCATGAGCAAATCTGGCTTGCTCACGTTGTATACACTTGCAGAATCTAACACACCCGATCATCACGTGGTGCTTCGAAACAACAAGCTTTAGCAACGGTGCTTACTAAGGACGAACACTTTAGAACTTGAAATTTATGTGCATGAGGGATCATCTTATAATGCTATCGTCGTTAACTAAGCAATACAAGATGCATAAAGGATTAACATCACATGAAATTCATAATATGTGATATGATATGGCCTTTCTTCTTGTGCTTCCAATCTCCATCTTCAAGAACGAACATGATCATCATCACCGGCATAGCGTCAAGGTCAATGGTGCCGCTTCATGGTTGTCGTCCACCAGCTCCAACTATTACAACTACTTCGAATAGACACGCGGGTCTTAACAGAAATTAAATACAACCATATGGCTCCTACCGGTTGCCAACTTACAATAAGGAACATTGCATACATCAAATATAATCACAATCATGCCCATATCACATCACAGCACACCCCTGCAAAACAAAGTTAGAAGCCTCTAATTTTCTTTGCGTACTTTACGTGGTTTGGGGCTTTCAATAAGTGTCGCTCTAACTTACGAACAAGAACCACAAAGTTGATGTTTGAACTATCAAGTGCCCGTTGTAAATTGGATCTATACTATAATGGGAGACAGACACCATAAAGCCACTTATGCAATACAAGTTGCATGTTGAGCGTGGAGCAAGTCTCATGAACGATGTCATGTAAGGTTAGCCCGGGCCGCTTCATCCCATCATACCGCAAGATGCAAAGTACACAAGAAGCAATTGATAATAAAAGCACCACCGCCCATAATGACCATTGTGTTCTACTCGTGCAAGAGATCTACATATAGACACGGCTCTGGTACCACTGTAGGGGTTCTGTAACATCCCTAAAATCATGTTTCAAAACTCATGCATATCATCCATGCATCCATCATCATTTAGGGTTTCATCTCAAAATCATTTCTAAAACAGGAGCAATGTTGCTCATTATTTTATGTATGAAAACCCTAGACTTTGTGCTACATTCTAATGAGAAAGGTGCTATTATTCATTCATGATGTTTTGAATTCAAACTTAAGTGATTTAAAAAGCTTGAGCAAAGTTTCAAAACAAAATATGGAATAAAACCAAAGTTATGCCTATTATTATATCTCCTAAAAGGCTTGGTTTTATTGTATTATTTTCAAATAACCCAAGTAGGTCTGAGTGAACAGAGGTGTTTTATACTTATTTGGATGCAAGGAACACTGTACAAAAAGCTAGAGAAGATTTGAATTAAAAATTATTTGAAATAGGATTTGAAAACCATTCCTAGAAAAGCAATCAGAAAAAGAAAAGGAGTAAAGAAGAAAAAAATAGACAGCCAGCCAATCTGGCCGACCCATTAACACGGCCCAAATTAGCCCAGCAGCTCCACCCCATGAAACATTTTCTTTCACCCGCTCCCGCACCCACCAGCTCGCTGACAGGCAGGACCCACTACCCCTCCTTCTTTCTCGCTGACAACCGCGGCCCACACGGGTACCGTCGTCTCCACCCCCACGACTGGTTCATCCCCAAATTGACGCCGGCCGTTTCCTGTTGATTTGTGCAGCTTCAATTTGCGTAAATGCGCGAGTCAATCTCGCTCGTATCCTGGCTACTAAAATCCCCTCTGCCCCCTCTCCATTCTCCCCCAAACCCCAAGCCCAGAGCGCCCTCAGGCTACAAGAATTGCTCACCGCAACCCCGCTATCTCCGACGAGCTGCAGCCACGATTCCGGCCAACTCCGACCACCCCTCTGCTCCTAGTTCACACGAGCAGACTCCACTTGACCTCGTGCATCTCCCAGTACCACTAGCTCGCCCGCGCGTGACCCAGGACGACGGCAACGCAAACGACTGAGCGCCACCGTCTTCGGCTTCAACTCCGTCGAGCTCCAGTGGTAAGTCCAGACCGCCCCAAGCTTTCTCTTTCACACACGCGTCTTCTCCGTGATCTCCTGCATCTGACCACACCCTCATTTGCCTCCTAGTGATCGACAACGCCGCCGACCTCGAACAGAGCCACCCGTCGCCAGACTCTACTCCGACGAGAAATCATCGCCGTGTCATCGCGCCCCTTCGCAAAACAAAGCCACCTTGAGAATCAGCAGCCTCCTGCGGTTCGGGTATGACCCTTCTCCTCTCAAGACGACCTGAAACGCTAAGCGCCGCCAGAGATCGAGCACTCCGCCGCTGGCGCGCTACCGCCAAGACATGGTCGCGTGCTCGAGCGCCGTTAGATCTAGATCCAAGCGATAGGATAGAATCACTTATCAGCGAAGAGGTACGCGTTCAGGACCGTGCGATTTATTTAGATCCTGCAGCGCGGAAGGGTGATCCGGTGCGAACCGGTACGCGCCAGTAATATCGTGACGCGTGGCTAGGGCTGATTCAAAAATAGAAATTCAAATCAGATTTAGATCAAATTTTCAAAGGGCTATAACTTGAGTTTCCCACGTTAGATTTTTGCAAATTTTATACCGTTGGAATCAGTGAATCAAGGCCTTTCTGAATCTGCAATGTGTTTAACAAATAGTAACTGTTAAAATGACTTTGTATGCAGAAACATGTTTAGGTCCATTTTGAGTATAGATTTTGTTTAGCAAATTGTTTTAGGGCTAAATAAATTTAGTTAGCAAACACTTTGACTTAGTTATGTTTCTGTATCTTGTACTTGCTTGATGGGTTTTCACAAATCATCATTTAGCACTTTCTTGCATGCATGCATACATAATTTTGTTTGTATATAAATTGTGTGTAATTGTGTGCTACAAATTTTACGTGTAGATTTTGCTAGTGATTGTGATTGTGAAGAGTGCTACTCTCCCCATTACCAAGGCAAGTGATACTTCATGATATTTCCACCCTTTATTTTGAATAAGCATTAGAATTATTTTGCTAAGTCTTGCATGCTACTTTTGCCAAATGCTATGTTGGGAAATCCTATGTAGTGTAGAATTGTAGAATTGCTAGGGAATTTTCCTAAGTTAAGTTACTATGCCATGCTTAGCCTAGCTAGTAGAAAACAAGGGTTGGTAAAGTATGTACATGCTATGGTGAAATAATTCTAAGTCCTTTGGGACTCATGATTTTCTTAATAAAACAACTAAGTCACTGAACTTCCTGGGTGGAATGGGACTTGAATGGTGGTTTTTGTTTGAGTGGTTAGACAAGGCCATGGATTTTGCTTGTGTATCTCACTTGTGGTATGCCACCCAGGCACAAAGGGATTTGGAGGCCAAGTGTTGAGAAAGATTACAATGCAACCACTTGGCAATATGGGCTCTGCCATGATCATATAGGTTGCTAGAACTTAGTCACTTGGACGATTCTTTGGTAGTGGGAATGATAGGTTGGAACGCGTCCATTTGACTAAGGAAAGACTTCTGAAAGGTCCTGTCTTGGGAAACCAAGTCTGGTGGGGAAAGTGCACAACCTCTGCAGATGGAAAATCTAAGTACTTAGCCAAGTCCATGGCAATGGACAACCTGAGCATCAAGACATGGAAGCTACAAGAATCTCATCACTCCAACTTCTAAGTTAAAACTTGTGGGTGAACAAGGGTGAAGGACCCCAATGTCTATTGGTGGTTTCTGGGGAAGTTTTTGACAAAGAAAAACTTAGTGATTTCAACTAATAGGAAAATCCTATTTTGAGCAAAGCAAGCCAAGCTACACTTAGCCAAAATGCATATAGTAATAAAGTCCACTTAAAATTTACTAAGGTATCACTTGCCAATACTATTCCAAAGTATTGACCCACTGTGGCTGTAACTTGTGATGTTGCAGGTTACTCCGATGATGAGTAGGAGTCATGAGTCTAGACTCAACATGCTTGCCTATGGCACATGAAGATGAGGACTTATGTTTATTTACTTATTCCATAAACTCTTGTATTAGGCCTTTGGCACTGAGTTGTAAAAGACTATGTTTTATCTCTGTAATGAATGTAATAAACGACCTTTGTATATGTGTACTTCATCTTAAACTGTGGATGCTAGCATTGATCTAGGGACTAGCATTGCAATCACAGGGATCCTTCCCTTTACAAAGGAGGGATCTTAGAGATGGTATCAGAGCACTGTGTTGCCTGTAGGATTATGACCCTAGGATTGGAAACCACTAAGGAAAAAAATTTAACTACTTCTACACTTGTCTATTCTTCTCGTAAACTTTTCTAATCTTCTCATTCTCATCTCTATTTGTAGATGAACTCCATCAACGAAGCCGTGAAGAAAGGACCACTCATGACCATGACCTTGGAGTGTGAAACTGAGTTTCCCAAAATTCTCAAGGACCTCATGGTGGCAATGGAAGCACATGGTGCAGCTGTGTACAAAGGCTTTCCAGTGATAGATGAAGGAGTGGAGTATTGGTGGGTGCAACTTCACTTGTACAAAAACAAGGAAGACAACCACAAAGAAAGAGGTTTCTGCATGTACACCAACACTGTAATGCACACCACATTCTTTGAGTCAGCCAGAGAAGCAGCTTGGAGGACTATCAAAGAACTTAGTGCTAGAGTCAAGTCTAATGCTCAACCTCCAAAAAGACTTAGAGAAAGAGAAGGAACTTACCCAAGAGTTGGAAGCCACCAACCAGACCTTAAGGGGAGATATTATAGACTTAGTGATGGAATCATGTGAACAAGATAGGTGGATTGCCTCTAGGAACATTGTGTTAGCCAATAGATCCAGTGAGATAGGATTGTGAACGCACTTCGTTAGTTGGACCACCACCTATCACCTTATTTTCCAAAATGATACCTTAAATAAGTTTGGACCTTGATTGATGTAATGGAATTATGAATGCATGAATTGTGTGATTTTTGTGTTCCATGGATATGTATGAAATGTTTGTCTTGTTTTATCTTAAATTGTGTTGTCCTAACTTTTGTATCTTATAAATAGATGCCTATTACCATCAGCACTGTTGAGGAGTTCCAGGGTACCCGTTTTGGTCCTCGTATCGTTGAGCTTACCACTTTTCTCAATCTCCCTCTTCCCACCATTATGGTGCACCCACTCACCAAGTTCGAGAGGAAGGACCTCTGGGGCTTCAAGGTGAACCAGCCCGGACGCCGCAGAGCCTACTACGGAGGCCATCGTCTTCAAGCTTATGCACGATGGCAGGAGAGAGGCATGGAGGTTGTCATGCAGGACCTGATAGGACGTCTGTTAGGCCGTCACTCCCGACAGGTTAGGGGCACCCACTTCCACGTCTTCGGAAGACGTGATGATGATGGAGAGTCCATCGACTTTGAGGATGACTCGAGGGACGCAGCAGAGCCGATACGTCTCTATCTCCAGGACTTAGAGTCTCTTATTAGGCACGTGGACACGGACAGGACCAACGTCATGCTCAGCAATGACGAGCTCCAGGTGCAGCTTCGCGAGAAGGACAAGCTTTTCGCACAGCAGGACGAGATAGTCAAGGAAATGGAGGCGAAGTTCGAGACCCAGGACCGCAAGTTCAAGAGTCAGGAGAAACGTGTCCAGGATAGGAACAAGAAGATCCGGGACATGACTGAATAACTGAAGTCCAAGGATTTCGAGCTTGAGCAGCAGCAGATGGTGATTGAGAGGCTTCGCTCCCAGAAGAGGGCTCTCAAGACCAAGATCGAGTCCTTGACCACTACTATTGAGGAGAACAAGACCGCAATGGAGAACGCAGGTCTTACTTTTGTCAAGGAGGAGATTGATGCTGATGAGTAGACTTGACTACTCGGTTATCTTTTATTATCGTACTTGTTATTCATGAACTTGTTATTGGACCATCCGACATGTGGATGGCTTGCCACTTGTGTGTTTTTACTTGAGACTTCGTTATCTTGTTGTTGAGCTTTTATCCTTGTGTTGCATGCTATGTGTTTGCTTATGTGATGTAATGTGCATGAATCATGTATGGGTATCTCATTCTTATCTCTATTTGAACAAACCACAGATGCCTCCCCGTCGCGCAAACCCCAACCCCAACAACATCACCCCGGAAATGCAACAAATGATGAATGCGCAAACACAGCTTATGCAAATGATGACAACATTCATCCAAAACCAGAACAACCCCAATAACAACAACAACAACAACAACAACCCTCCGGGCTTTGATATGCTCACCAGATTTCTGCGTTTGAGGCCAGCAAAGTTTTCGGGGACAACTGATCCCATGGTGGCCAATGATTGGCTATGTTCTGTGAACAAGGACTTAGTGACCGTGGGCTGCATGGATGCTGAAAAGGTCAGGTTCGCAGCGCATCTGTTGGAAGGTCCAGCCGCCACATGGTGGGACAACTTCCAAATCACCACTCCTATCAATGAGGTGACTTGGGCTATCTTTGAAGATGGCTTTCGCACTGCTCATATCTCATCAGGAATGATGATCCTGAAAAAGGAGTTTCACAACCTGAAGCAGAGCCACCGTAGCGTGGCTGAATATATAGAAGAGTTCAACAATCTGGCGCGCTATGCACCGGATGAGGTTGACACAGATGCAAAAAGAAAGGAAAAGTTTCTGGAAGGCTTGAATGATAAGCTAAACTTGCAGTTGTCTGTGGCATATGTTCCAACATACCAGTCTCTGTGTGACAAGGCTGCTATTTTGGAGAATAAGATGAAGCAAGTCGAGAGTAGGAAGAGGAAACACTCCGACAAGCAGCTGGGATCGTCTCACAAACGATCTCACTATGATGACAGTGGAAGCTCAGGATCCCATAAGCATGGGAAATTCAACAAGCACCACAACCACAACCGTCATGACAACAAGCATCACCGCAGTCATGACAATGACAAGTATAAGAACCACAAGAGTGGACATAAGAGCCACCATAGTGGAAATGGTAGTGGAAGTGGAAGTCACCGCAAAAGGGACATCAAAGTTGAGTGCTACAAATGAAAGAAGCTGGGGCATTATGCTAATGAATGCCCTGAGAAGAAAGTTGAAGGACCTAACAAGCCCAATCCTTTTCAGAAAGGACAGGTTAACCACATCAATGTGGAGGAGGTCTATGAGGAGCCTGATGCTGTTGCTGGTAAGTTCAGACTTAATTCCATTCCAGCATTTGTACTCTTTGATACTGGTGCATCTCATTCATTCATATCAAGAGCATTTGTTGAAAGAAATGAACTACCGGTAGAAACTATTGGGTGTCCTATAAAAGTAAGCTCCCCTGGTGGAGAAATGATTGTGAATTCAGGATGCCATGACCTAGTCATAGAATTCGGGAAGTATAATTTTCCCGTTAACTTGATAATATTAAACTCCCAAGGTTTGGATGTTATCCTGGGAATGGACTGGATGACTAAGTACAAAGGAGTGATAGATTGTGCCAGCCATACTGTCTCACTCACAACTCCGGATAATAAAAGGATCAGATTCAAGACCAGCTTTGGAGCAAAGGGGAGTGTGCTAAATTCTCTTAAGGGGGTTAGCATGGACAGTGTGCCAATTGTGTGTGAGTATCCGGATGTATTTCCGGAAGAATTGCTAGGAATGCCACCAGATAGAGATGTGGAATTTCTGATAGATTTGGTAGCAGGTTCTGGACCAATAGCAAAGAGACCATACAAAATGGCAGCTGAAGAATTGAAAGAGCTCAAGAAGAAACTAGGAGAACAGTTACAAAAAGGATTTATCCAACCAAGTTCTTCATCTTGGGGAGCCCCAGTTTTGTTCGTGGAGAAGAAAGATAGAAGCCAAAGGTTATGCATAGATTACCGCTCACTCAACGAGGTGACTATCAAGAACAAATACCCTTTGCCTAGAATCAACAACTTATTTGATCAGCTTGAAGGAGCATGTGTGTTCTCGAAGATTGATCTCCGGTCAGGCTATTTTCAACTCAAGATAAGAGAGCAAGACATACCGAAAATAGCATTCACCACAAGGTATGGATTGTATGAGTATACCGTAATGCCTTTCGGCTTAACCAATGCTCCAGCATACTTCATGAATATGATGAACAAGGTGTTCATGGAATTTCTTGACAAGTTCGTTGTTGTTTTCATCGATGACATCTTAGTCTACTCCAAGAGCAAAGAAGAACATGAAGGACACTTGCGCTTGATACTTGAGAAGTTAAGAGAGCATAAACTTTATGCCAAATTCAGCAAGTGTGAGTTCTGGTTAGAAGAAGTGGGTTTTCTTGGTCATGTTATGACAAAGGATGGTGTAGCAGTTGATCCTGCTAAGGTTTCAGCTGTGACAGAATGGGAATCTCCCAAGAATGTAAAAGAAGTTCGCAGTTTCCTTGGCTTAGCAGGTTACTACAGAAGGTTCATTGAGAATTTCTCAAAGGTTGCTAAGCCCATGACTGAGTTGTTAAAGAAAGACAAGAAGTTTGCCTGGTCTGAAGGTTGTGAAGTCAGCTTTCAAGAATTGAAGAAGAGACTTGTGACAGCACCGGTTCTGTGTCTGCCAGATTTGGAAAAGGATTTCCAAGTATATTGTGATGCGTCTGATCAAGGCTTGGGTGCCGTACTTATGCAAGACGGTAAAGTTGTGGCCTATGCCTCGAGACAACTCAAAACTCATGAAGTAAAATATCCTACTCATGATTTGGAGTTAGCCTCTGTCGTCCATGCACTCAAAACATGGAGACATTACCTTTTGGGAAAGCGTTGTGAAGTGTTCACCGATCACAAGAGTTTGAAATATATCTTCACCCAGAAGGAAATCAATATGAGACAAAGAAGATGGTTGAAGCTTATCAAGGACTATGATTTAAGTTTGCAATACCACCCCGGTAAAGCAAATGTTGTAGCAGATGCTCTAATTCGTATGGTATTTGTGAATGGCCTTACCAAAGGTGAATTGCCAGACGATTTGTGTAAGCAATTCAAAGAACTCAGATTGGAGATTGTACCTGAAGGACATCTCCTGTCTTTAGAAGTCCAACCCACTTTGTTGGACAAGATTCGAGAAGCTCAAAGGACTGATAAGGAAATTGAAGAGATTAAGAAAAATATTAGCCAAGGGAAAGCTAAAAGTTTCCATGTATACGAACAAGGTACTTTATGGCATGGGAAACGTATTTGTGTTCCGCAAGATCCGGCAATGCGGACACTGATTCTGCAAGAAGCCCACAACTCTCCGTACTCTATTCATCCGGGTAACACCAAAATGTACATGGACATGAAGGAAAGATTTTGGTGGAACAATCCCAAGAGAGACATCGCCGAACATATTGCTTTGTGTGATGTGTGTAGTAGAGTAAAAGCGGAGCATCAGAAACCAGCAGGTTTGCTTCAACCACTACCTATTCCTGATTGGAAATGGGACAAAATTGGTATGGATTTTATCACCGGATTGCCAAGCACCAGATCAGGATATGATTCCATCTGGGTAGTAGTGGATCGCCTAACTAAAGTGGCTCATTTCATACCCGTGAAGACAACTTATACCAGTGCCAAATTAGCCAAAATCTACATGAGTAGAATTGTATGTCTTCACGGTGTGCCTAAGAGTATTGTGTCCGATAGGGGAACCCAATTCACTTCCCATTTTTGGAGACAGCTTCATGAATCATTGGGAACGAGGTTGGAATTCAGATCGCTTTTCATCCTCAAACCGATGGACAAACAGAAAGGACTAATCAAATTCTGGAAGACATGTTGAGGGCATGTGCCCTAGATTATGGAGCAAGTTGGGATGAAAGTCTGCCTTACGCAGAATTTTCTTATAACAACAGCTATCAAGCCAGCATTGAGATGGCACCGTTTGAGTTTCTCTACGGAAGAAAATGTACCACCCCGTTGTTATGGAATGGTGTGGGAGAAAGAAGTTTATTTGGACCAGATCTTATCAAAGAAGCCGAAGAGAAGGTCAAATTGGTTAAGGACAGGTTGAAGATAGCACAGTCCCGACAGAAAAGCTATGCTGATCCTAAGCGTAGAGAGGTCACCTACGAAGTTGGTGATAGAGCCTACCTTAGAGTATCACCACTCCGTGGAGTGAAAAGATTTGGAGTCAAAGGAAAATTGGCACCAAGATATGTTGGGCCATTCAAGATTCTGAGTCGCAAAGGCGAAGTTGCTTATGAAATTGAACTGCCAGCATCTCTATCAGCAGTCCATAATGTATTTCATGTGAGTCAGCTTAAGAAATGTCACCCAGAAATGGAAGAATCTTCTTTGAAGGATACCATACCTTTGGAAGAAGTTCAACTAGAAAGTGATCTCACTTATGAAGAAAAGCCTATCAGGATTCTTGAGACTGCAGAAAGAGTCACGAGAACAAAGACTATCAAGTTTTGCAAAGTGCAATGGAACCATCATACCGAAGAGGAAGCAACATGGGAAAGAGAAGATGATCTTCGGAAAGACCACCCTCACCTATTTGCCAGCCAATCCGAATCTCGAGGGCGAGATTCATCTTAAGGGGGTTAGATTTGTAACATCCCTAAAATCATGTTTCAAAACTCATGCATATCATCCATGCATCCATCATCATTTAGGGTTTCATCTCAAAATCATTTCTAAAACAGGAGCAATGTTGCTCATTATTTTATGTATGAAAACCCTAGCCTTTGTTCTACATGGTAATGAGAAAGGTGCTATTATTCATTCAGGATGTTTTGAATTCAAACTTAAGTGATTTCAAAAGCTTGAGCAAAGTTTCAAAACAAAATATGGAATAAAACCAAAGTTATGCCTATTATTATATCTCCTAAAAGGCTTGGTTTTATTGTATTATTTTCAAATAACCCAAGTAGGTCTGAGTGAACAGAGGTGTTTTATACTTATTTGGATGCAAGGAACACTGTACAAAAAGCTAGAGAAGATTTGAATTAAAAATATTTGAAATAGGATTTGAAAACCATTCCTAGAAAAGCAATTAGAAAAAGAAAAGGAGTAAAGAAGAAAAAAATAGACAGCCAGCCAATCTGGCCGACCCAACAACACGGCCAGCCTAGCCCAATGACTCCACCCCGCGAAACATTTTCTTTCACCCGCTCCCGCACCCACCAGCTCGCTGACAGGCAGGACCCACTCCCCCTCCTTCTTTCTCGCTGACAACCGCGGCCCACACGGGTACCGTCGTCTCCACCCCCACGACTGGTTCATCCCCAAATTGACGCCGACCGTTTCCTGTTGATTTGCACAGCTTCAATTGGTAAATCTTGAGTAAATCTCGCTCGTATCCTGGCTACTAAAACCCCCTCTGCCCCCTCTCCATTCTCCCCCAAACCCCAAGCCCAGAGCGCCCCCAGGCTGCAAGAATTGCTCACCGCAACACCGCTGTCTCCGACGAGCTGCAGCCACGATTCCGGCCAACTCCGACCACCCCTCTGCTCCTGGTTCACACGAGCAGACTCCACTTGACCTCGCGCATCTCCCAGTACCACTAGCTCGCCTGCGCGTGACCCAGGACAACGGCAGCATAAGCGGTAGCGCCACCGTCTTCGGCTTCAACTCCGTCGAGCTCCAGTGGTAAGTCCAGACCGCCCCAAGCTTTCTCTTTCACACACGTGTCTTCTCCGTGATCTCCTGCATCTGACCACACCCTCTGTTTGCCTCCTAGTGATCGATAACGTCGCCTTCGACCTCGAACAGAGCCACCCGTCGCCAGACTACTCCGACGAGAAATCATCGCCGTGTCAGCGCGCCCCTTTGCAAACCAAAGCCACCTTGAGCATCAGCAGCCTCCTGCGGTTCGGGTATGACCCTTCTCCCTCTCGCGCACGACCTGACGCTAAACGCTTAGCGAGCCGTGGAAGCGCTCCACGCTTCGCGACGCTTACCGCCAGGACATGGTCGCGTGCTCGAGCGCCGTTAGATCTAGATCCAAGCGACAGGATAGAATCACTTATCAGCGAAGAGGTACGCGTTCAGGACCGTGCGATTTATTTAGATCCTGCAGCGCGGAAGGGTGATCCGGTGCGAACCGGTACGCGCCAGTAATATCGTGACGCGTGGCTAGGGCTGATTCAAAAATAGAAATTCAAATCAGATTTAGATCAAATTTTCAAAGGGCTATAACTTGAGTTTCCCACGTTAGATTTTTGCAAATTTTATACCGTTGGAATCAGTGAATCAAGGCCTTTCTGAATCTGCAATGTGTTTAACAAATAGTAACTGTTAAAATGACTTTGTATGCAGAAACATGTTTAGGTCCATTTTGAGTATAGATTTTGTTTAGCAAATTGTTTTAGGGCTAAATAAATTTAGTTAGCAAACACTTTGACTTAGTTATGTTTCTGTATCTTGTACTTGCTTGATGGGTTTTCACAAATCATCATTTAGCACTTTCTTGCATGCATGCATACATAATTTTGTTTGTATATAAATTGTGTGTAATTGTGTGCTACAAATTTTATGTGTAGATTTTGCTAGTGACTGTGATTGTGAAGAGTGCTACTCTCCCCATTACCAAGGCAAGTGATACTTCATGATATTTCCACCCTTTATTTTGAATAAGCATTAGAATTATTTTGCTAAGTCTTGCATGCTACTTTTGCCAAATGCTATGTTGGGAAATCCTATGTAGTGTAGAATTGTAGAATTGCTAGGGAATTTTCCTAAGTTAAGTTACTATGCCATGCTTAGCCTAGCTAGTAGAAAACAAGGGTTGGTAAAGTATGTACATGCTATGGTGACATAATTCTAAGTCCTTTGGGAGTCATGCTTTTCTTAATAAAACAACTAAGTCAATGAACTTCCTGGGTGGAATGGGACTTGAATGGTGGTTTTTGTTTGAGTGGTTACACAAGGCCATGGATTTGGCTTGTGTATCTCACTTATGGTATGCCACCCAGGCACAAAGGGATTTGGAGGCCAAGTGTTGAGAAAGCTTATAGTGCAACCACTTGGCAATATGGGCTCTGCCATGATCATATAGGTTGCTAGAACTTAGTCACTTGGATAGTTGGTGGTAGTGGGAATGATAGGTTGGAACGCGTCCATTTGACTAAGGGAATGATAGGTTGGACAGTTGGTGGTAGTGGGCTCTGAAAGGTCCTGTCTTGGGAAACCGAGTCTGGTGGGGAAAGTGCACAACCTCTGCAGATGGAAAATCTAAGTACTTAGCCAAGTCCATGGCAATGGACAACTTGAGCATCAAGACATGGAAGCTACAAGAATCTCATCACTCCAACTTCTAAGTTAAAACTTGTGGGTGAACAAGGGTGAAGGACCCCAATGTCTATTGGTGGTTTCTTGGGAAGCTTTTGACAAAGAAAAACTTAGTGATTTCAACTAATAGGAAAATCCTTTTTTAAGCAAAGCAAGCCAAGCTACACTTAGCCAAAATGCATATAGTAATACAGTCCACTTAAAATTTACTAAGGTATCACTTGCCAATACTATTCCAAAGTATTGACCCACTGTGGCTGTAACTTGTGATGTTGCAGGTTACTCCGATGATGAGTAGGAGTCATGAGTCTAAACTCAACATGCTTGCCTGTGGCACATGAAGATGAGGACTTATGTTTATTTACTTATTCCATAAACTCTTGTATTAGGCCTTTGGCCCTGAGTTGTAAAAGACTATGTTTTATCTCTGGAATGAATGTAATAAACGACCTTTGTATCTGTGTACTTCATCTTAAACTGTGGATGCTAGCATTGATCCAGTGACTAGCATTGCAATCACAGGGATCCTTCCCTTTACAAAGGAGGGATCTTACAGGTTCGTAGCATGGAAAACAAAAAAATTCTACCGCATACAAACAAACAAGCCAAGATCTATCTACTAGATTGTAGCAACGAGTCGATAGAATAACTCACCCTCGAAGATTCTAAAGTGTTTAATGAGAGCAGATTCTCGTGGGTGATGTAGTCGTACTCTTGCCGATCTCAAGATCGTGTAGACGATCCTTCCGGCCAGCGTTCAGCGCTCCCATGATCGGTCACACGTTAAATTTTCGATGAAGACCTTCCTATCCCTTGTTCCAGCAGGCAGTGGAGGTTGTAGCACTCTCCTCGCAATTCCGGCAGCACGACGGCGTGGTACCGGAAGTAGAGGTGAGATCTCGCAGGGCTTCGCCTTAAGCCGCAGAGAGTATGGTGGACTATGAGAGAGGCCTTGGCGATCTAGGTTTTAGAGGCACCAAGTAGAGAGGGCTAGGCCGGCGGCTAGGGCAAGGAGAAGCCCCATCTCGGCGGCTTGGGAGAAAACCCTAGGGCGGCGGCGGCTGCAGGAGGGCCGGCGGCTGCAGGAGGGCCGGCAGCTAGGGTTAGGGTTTGGTGGGGCAAGGTGTGTGTCTAGAGGGGCACCCCTGCCCCTCCTTTTATAGGTGGGAGGGCGCGGCCAAGGGGGAGGGAGTCCTCCCCCAAGTCGGCCTTCTTGGCCGGTAGTGGAGGGAGGAGGACTTCCTCCCCAAGTAGGTTTCCTACTCTCCCTCCACCAAGCAAACTTGCCGTTTGACTTTTCAAATTGGCGTTTGACTTTTCAAACTAGGATTTGATTTATCCCTTTATTTTGCTCAGCGATGACACCTAGTACATGATGCAACCATTCCAACTTGTTATGACACATTCATGTACCCATCCCCTCCGGAGTGCCGGACCTTCCGGAACCTTCTAGAACATTCCCGATGAAATCACCGGAATCATTCCCCAACTCCGAAAGAAGACTTTCCTTATATGAATCTTATTCTCCGAACCATTCCGGATCTCCTCGTGATAACCCGGATCCCATCCGAGACTCCAAACAACATTCGGTCTCTTACTCATCATTCCATAACTACTCAACAACATCAAATCCTTAAGTGTGTCTCCCTACGGTTCGTGAATTATGCGGACATGATTGAGACACTTCTCCGAACAATAACCAATAGAGGAATCTAGAAATTAATATGGTTCCCACATATTTCTACGATTACTTTGCGATCGAATGAACCACTTACATACTATACCAATTTCCCTTTGTCTCACGATAGTTTACTTATCCGAGGTTTTGATCGTCGGTATCTCTGCATACCTAGTTCAACCTCGTTACCGATAAGTACTCTTTTCTCGTTCCCGTGATATGTGATCCCTTGTGAGCCAGTCACATGCTTGCAAGTTAATTGGATGACATTCCACCGAGAGGGCCCAGAGTATATCTATCCGTCATATGGATGGAAAAATCCCATTCTTGATCCATGTGTCGCAACCCATACTTTCCGAACACTCAATGCCACCTTTATAGACACCCAGTTACGGTGTGGTGTTTGATGTCATCAAAGCATCCTTCCGGTGATGGTGATAAGAATCATCTCATGGTCGAAGGAATTAGGTTACTATGTATGAGAAAGCTTATAGCAATTGAACTATTAAAATGACTTGATCTTTATGCTACGCTTATATATAGGAGTATGTCCACCATACCATTCTCCTAATGATATGATCTTGTTATTAACAACATCTCAAATGTTCATGATCAAGAAACCATGATCATCTATTAATCAACAAGCTAGTATTAAGAAGAGGCTTTACTAGGGACTCTAATTTAGTTTACAAATCACACAAGTATTAATGTTTCTTGTTAATACTATTATAGAATGAATGTAAACATTTATCATAAACACAAAGATATAATAATAACTACTTTTATTATTGCCTCTAGGGCATATCTCCAACAGGATTCCCCTCCCCTTTTAGCCTCCCCACCTATAAAAGGAGGGGTAGAGCGCCCTTACCCCTCACAAAAAACCCTAGCCAAGGCGCCACCACCTCAAGTCGCTGCCGCCGCCAAGGGCTCCTACAAGTCACTTACTAGGGAAAACCCTAGACCCTAGCCGCCGTCCACAACCCTCCATTGGCCCTCTAAACCCTAGATCACCAAGGCTCTCTTCTACTCCACAATACCCACTCCGGCTTAGGCGAAGCCTTGCGGGATTTCCCCTCTAAAATCAGACACCACACTGTCATGCTACTGGAATCACGATGAGAGATCTACAAACTCTGCTGCGTGCTGGAACAAGGGAGAGGAAGGTCTTCATCGAGGACCAAACGTGTGACCAACTGCAGGAGCGCTGCCAGAACGCGGCGCTGAAAGGATCGTCTATGCGCTCTTGAGATCGGCAAGTGAATGACTACATCACCCATGAGAATCCGATCTCGTTAACCTCTTTGGAATCTTTAAGGGTGAGTAATATATCGACTCGTTGCTACAATCTAGTAGATAGATATTGTCTTGTATGTGTTCATGCAGTAGAAATTTTTTTTACCATGCTACGAACCTCTATAGTGGTATTAGATCCATGTCAATATGTAGATCTGTTGCACGAGTAGAACACAATGGTCATTGTGGGCGGTGGTGCTTTTACTATCAATTGCTTCTTGTGTACTTTGCATCTTGCGGGATTGTGGGATGAAGCGGCCCAGGTTAACCTTACATGACATCATTCATGAGACTTGCTCCATGCTCGACATGCAACTTGTATTGCATAAGTGTCTTTGCGGGTGTCTGTCTCTCCCATCATAGTGAAGATTCAATTTACAATGGACACTTGATAATTCTTGCATAAATGTTGTGGTTCTTATTCATAAGTTAGAATGGTACTTATTAAAAGCCCCAAACCATGTAAAATATGCAAAGAAAATTAGAGGCGTCTAAATTTGTTTTGCAGGGTTGTGTTGGGATGTGATATGGCCATGATTGTGATTGTATATGATGTATGCAATGATCATTATTGTAAGTCGGCAACCGGCAGGAGCCTTATGGTTGTCTTTTAATTTCATTGAGACCTGCGTGTCTATTATTCAAAGTAGTTGTAATAGTTGATGCTGGTGGACGACAACCATGGATTGGTGCCATTCACCTTGATGACACACCGGTGATGATGGAGATCATGTTCGTGCTTGAAGATGGATATCGGAAGCACAAGAAGAAAGGCCATATCATATCACATATTATGAATTGCATGTGATGTTAATCTTTTTTATGTAGCTTGTATTGCTTGGATCGTGACGGTAGCATTATAATATGATCCCTCTCAAAATATATTAAGTAATAAAGTGTTCAACCTTAGTTAGCACCGTTGCCAAGACTCGTTGTTTCGAAGCACTACGTGATGATCAGGTGTGATAGATTCTGCGTGTGCATACAACGGGAGTAAGCCAGATTTGCTCATGCGGAAACTAAGGTTAATATTGACTAGTCTAGCATGTACAGACATGGTCTCGGAACATGGAATACCGAAAGGTAAAGCATGAGTCATATAGTAGATATGATGAACATGTTGATTGTTCGCCTTTGAAACTACATCTTTTCTCGTGATGATCGGACTTGATGTAGTGGATTTGGTTCATGTGATCACTAAAACAATGTGAGGGATATTGTTTTGAGTGGGAGTTCACCTAGATTAATTTAAGTATTAATTAGAACTCAATTTGTCATAACTTAGTCTGAATTATTGCAAATATGTTGTTGATCATGGCGGCCCCTACCATCAACTTTAATGTGTTCCTAGAGAAATAAAAGTTGAAAAACAATGGAAGCAACTTCGTGGATTGGTTTCGCAATTTGAGCATTGTTTTCAATGCTGGTCAGTTGATATATGTGCTGGATTCACCACTGGGTGACCCACCTACAGTTGATGCTACCGATGAGGTGAAGAATGTTTTCCTCGCTTGGAAGAATTAGTACTCCACAATTCAGTGTGCTATCTTGTATGGTTTGGAATCAGAGCTTCAAAAGAGGTTTGAGAACTTTGACCCACATGATATTGTTGTCACATCCCAAGATTTTCCAAATCTTGTAATGTGAAAAATAAATGAATAAAATAAAACTTTGTTGATTTTCAGGGTGAGAAGAAACTTTTTGAATCCATTTGGAAACTTTCAAAACCTATTTTGGATCAAATAAAATCCAAAAGGGATTTAAAAAGATAAATAAACAATAAAGTTAAAAATATTTGGAATTACTATTTTGGATCTTTTAATAAAAAGATTTGGATTTTATAAAGCAAAGGTAAATTTATAAATAAGGATTATTTTATAGAGCCAAATTAAACCTTGGCCAAGCTTTTGAAATAAAACATTTTGATTTGATAAAAATAGTAAAGGTTTATTTAAATAAAATAATAAGGATTTAATATCCAATTTTATTTAAATAAAAGGTTTTACCATTTTAATTAAAACATCAAAACTTATTAAATTATTTTAAATAAGTTTTCCAAGTGTATATTATTTTCAAATAAAACCTACTGAATTGTTTTGATACTATTTTGGATTTCAAATAGAGTTTTAAAAATAAATAAATCAAACCCTATTTGATTTAATTACTAAGGTCCATTTTATTTAATCAATAAATGGATCCTAAAAAGATTAAAAATATTATTTTGTTTTGGACTTTGATTTGTGTTGATAAACAGAGCTAAACTCAATATAAAGTTTAGTGGAAGTTTATTTGATTTGGTTGTTTGATTTGTGATTTGAATTTCAAAACAGAAATTGAATTGGAAAAAGGAAAAGTTTCAGAACAGAAAAAAATAAGAGCAAGGTCGACCCAACCCAACCTGACCCAGCTAAGCCCATCCTAGCCCAGCAGCCCACCTCTCTCCCCAGCGAACCGTTCTTTTCTCACTCAGGAACTTACCCGCACAGAGGATGACGAATGGACCCCACACTCACGCTCTTTCTCTCGCAGACAGCCAGGACCCACACACTGTTCATCGTCTCCACCCTGCGACCAGTTCTTCCCCGCTCCTGCCGTTGATTCCTCCGATTAAATTCGTCGTAACGCTGCGTTTATTCCTCGCTGTGATCAAGCCCATTTAATCGCCTTTGCCTCCTCTCCACTTCCCCTCTGTCGCCCCACCTTAGCATGCCCCCAGGCCGCCCAATTCCTCGCCACACCACCCTCTGCTCCGACGAACCACCGTGCAAATTCTGGCGAGCACGAACCGGCCCACTGCCCCCAGAGCACACGAGTGTGATCCCCATCATCTCCTGCATCTCCTAGAACCAACCCCACACCCGCGTGTGCTCTGCAGCGTCGACTTCGTCTTCGACTGAACGACGCCGCCGTCTGTTTCAACTCCGGCGAGTGCCCTAGGTAGCTTCCGTCCGCCCCTTCCCCTCTCATTGACACACGCAGGTTCTACTCTCCCTCGCGCGTCTAACGGACCCCTTATCTCGCTCTCCTGTGCCTTGTAGCCCTGCCCCCAACGTCGACCAGAGCGTGCCCGACGCTGTGCAAACTCTGGTGAGCGATTAACAGCAGCTCTGTGCGCCCCTCGTCAAACCAACAACACGTTGAGCTTCCCCACACTACTGCGAACACGGTGAGCATACTCCCTTCCTTCCTCGCTTCCTGCATCGCCAGTTTCGCCGTCGTCTGACCGTCGCCGCCGCGCGCAGCCGTCGAGCGCCGCCAGAACTTGGTCAAGGCGACGATAGCCGTTAGATGACGATCCAATGGATACGATAGATCACTAAACACTGAAGAAGTACACAACCTGAGCTGCTCGATCTGACTTGATCCAACGCACCAGAGAGTGTGATCCGAGCGAAGCGGTATGGACGAATAGGAACAGGACGCGTGTCACTAGTTAGATTTAAAACAGATTTTAGAATCTGATTTAGATGCAAATTTGCAAACCTTATGAGTTTTGATCCACACGTCCAAAAATTGCAAATTTTATATCAATGGATTCAGAAAAACAAGCCCTATCCAACCATGCCATTTGTTTAGTAAAAAGCTTCTGGAAAAATGTTTGTTTTTGCAGAAACATTTGTATGCTTGTTTAGATTGTAAAAATTATTCTAAAATGATTTTAGGGATAAATTTTGGAAAATGGTGTGATTTGAACCTACTGACCATAAGAAACACTTTGTGGTTTCAAAAATGTATTTGGTGAAACAAAAGAATGATTCTTTGATTTAAAACCATTTCTAGTCAAATAAAAATATAGTTTATTTATTAAAAATGGTTTTGGAAGAAAACTTTTGGGAAATGTTTTGTTTTAAACTCTCTGACCCCAAACACCAAGTCTTAAGATTTGAAAATGAATTTTGTGAACCCTATATATTAATGCCTTAGTAAAAACATTTCTACACCACATAAAATGATACCTTGTTTTGAAAATGGTTTATGAAGTGAAATCTTTTTGCAAATGACTTTGCCACTTTATAAAAATGACCATTAGGTGTTTTCAAATGTTTATGTCCTATTAGGAACCACTTGTCCAAATAAAACAATCCTTGACATGCTTGCATGCATTATCTTAGTTCTATGATTTTATGTGATGTTTTGCTTGAATGGTAGATTGAACTTGTGCCTTGCTTGATTGAATTGTAGTGACTTGAAGAGTGTGATTGTAGCAAGGACAAGGAGTGAACTTATACCCTACCAAAAAGGCAAGTGATGCTTCATACTTTTGTCCCATTACTTTCACTATGCATTAGTGATTTTTCTAAGTAAAACTTGCATGGAATTTTACTAAGTATAAACCTTGCTATGGGAAAACCTAGTAGATGAAACCTTAGTAGAAATTTTCCTAAGTTAAGATTCCTACTACTATCATGCTTATCTTAGCTAATAGAAAACAAGGGTGGATATATATTCACACTATGGAAAAATTTCTAAGTCTAAGGACTTGTGTTTTTGTTTAATAAAACAACTAAGTTAATGAATCACCTGGGTGGAATGGTAATTGCTTGGTGGTTTTTGGTTGAGTGGTTCACAAGGCCCATGTTTATTGTTTACCTTGTGTATCTCACTTGTGGATGGCCACCCAGGAACAAAGAGATTTGAGATGTCAAATGTTGAGAAGCTTCAAGTGCAACCACTTGGCATTATGGGCTCTGCCTGGATCATATAGGTTGCTAGAACTTAGCCATTTGGATAGTTGGTGGTAGTGGTATGATAGGTTGGAACGCGTCCATTTGTTCTAAGGAAAGGCTTCTGAAAGATCTTGTCTTGGGAAACCAAGTCTTGTGGGGAAAGTGCACCACCTCTGCAGAGTGTAAAATCTAAGTACTTAGCCATGTCCCTGGTAAAGGACAATTTGAGCATCAAGACATGGAAGATATCAAGAATCTCATCATCCAAATTTCTAAGTTAAAAACTTGTGGTTGAACAAGGGTTAAAGGATCTTCAATCTTTGATTGGGAGATGCCTTGGGAAAGATTATTTTGTTAAGCAAAAACTTAGTGATTTCAAATGATAAGGAAAATCTATTTTTGAGCAATGCAAGCCTAAAAGCTCCACTTAGCCAAATGCATATAGATGATAGATTCCACTATACTACCATAGTATCACTTGCCAATACAATTCAAATGTATTGACCCTTGTGGCTGTAACTCGTTATGTTGCAGGTTTGATTGATTTAGTGAAGTGTGTTGATTAGGATTACAAAGTCTACAACCAACATGTCTGCCTGTGGCACTTTGAAGATGAAGGACCCCATGCTTATAGATTTTCTGCTGCAATGTAATGTAATAGCCAAATGAGCTATGTAAGATGTAATAAAATTATGTTATTCCTGGTTATAAAGTTGTATTATGACCTTTGTTTCTTGATATTACATCTTAACTGTGGATGCTAGCTATTGATCCAGGGACTAGCATTGTAAACACAGGGGACTCTACCTTATTAAAGGTTGGGAACCTTACAGATGGTATCAGAGCATTGTGTTTCCTGTAGGATTTGTAAACCTAGGATTGGACAAAACCCCTTAGGAAAGTTGGAGTTGTATTTGTTCCAAAACTTATTTACAAACAATCTTGTAAACTCTTTCCTCAAACCATTTTAGTTTTGATTCTACATCTCTTCTATTTCAACTTGATGGAAAAACCTACCCCATGGCCAAAGACTACACCATGTGCAAAGGACTTCATCAACTCTAATGACTTCAACATCTTCAACTCTAATGACTTCAACATCTTCAGCATTTTCACCAAGGACTTCAAGCCTTGGATATCACTAAGGACAAATGAGACAAGAAATATTGCCCAAGACTTGAAGACTAAGGAAACGCAATTAGAAGGAACCATCATCACCTTTGAAGTTTGGTGATCAAGAATTTTCCCAAGGAAACCATGATCTCATGCAAGAAGAATCAGCCAAGAAGGATGGAAAGATCACAAGTGAACCATATAGATGGACCACCATATTTAGTTTAAGTCAAACCCACAAACTTATGTGATGTAACAAAAATATTTTTGGTTGCCTAAAAATATGATTGAAACTTGTTGTTTGAGTGGAATGTTTGTTTGTGATTGCTTGCACATTGCTTGAGTGAATTGTGATGTGTGTGATTAGAATTATTTCCTTAGAAATATCTTGCCTATTCTAATCTCAATTCAACCCAAACAGATGACTACTCCAAGAAACTCCAACATCAAGGTTGATGACAACAACAACAACCAAGAAGACAACATGAAAGAACTCATAGCAACCCAAAACCAGTTGAGCCAAGAGACAACTCAGCTTTTAGCCAACAACAATGGACTAGACCCAGCCATACAAAGGATTTTGAAACTTCAATCCCAATTGTTGCAAGGATTGGTTACTCAAATGATCAACATGGGAGAAAACTTTTCCCAAAGAGATAATGACAACAAGGATGACAAAGATGTTATTTTAGAAGGAACTCAAGCTTGCAATATTTGTGGTGACAAGGATCATACATCCAAGGAGCATGAAGATCAATGCTCCAAGAAGAGAGAAAGATTTCCCACCTTTGAGGTGAGATATGAAGAACATGAACTAGAATAACTCCTAGCTTTGGAGAGACCCAAGAAGAAAAAGAAGGACAAAAGCCAGTTGCAATGTTACAATTGCAAAGAGATGGGATACTATGCCAATGGATGCCTAGAAAAGAAGAAGAACCAAGGAAACAAACAAGAGGAAATGATACCAAAGGAAAAGAAAGATATTAGCCAAGTGTGGTGCAACAACTGCAAAGAGCTAGGACATTATGCATGCAACTGTCCAGAAAAGATGAAACACAAGATAAACAAGCCTATGAGGGATCTCAGCCTTGTCACATGTTTCAAATGCAAGGAGCTAGGCCACTATGCAAACTTCTGTCCAGGGGAGTTACACCAGGATCCCAAGAAGGCTATGTAATCTAGTTGGGAAATTTTTAAGGGTGGTAGTAGCCTAGTTGTTTTGAGCCTACTTGTAACCCCTAGCCTTCCCAAATCTCGGGACGAGATTTATTTTAAGGGTGGTACCCTGTCACATCCCAAGATTTTCCAAATCTTGTAATGTGAAAAATAAATGAATAAAATAAAACTTTGTTGATTTTCAGGGTGAGAAGAAACTTTTTGAATCCATTTGGAAACTTTCAAAACCTATTTTGGATCAAATAAAATCCAAAAGGTATTTAAAAAGATAAATAAACAATAAAGTTAAAAATATTTTGAATTACTATTTTGGATCTTTTAATAAAAAGATTTGGATTTTATAAAGCAAAGGTAGATTTATAAATAAGGATTATTTTATAGAGCCAAATTAAACCTTGTCCAAGCTTTTGAAATAAAACATTTTGATTTGATAAAAATAGTAAAGGTTTATTTAAATAAAATAATAAGGATTTAATATCCAATTTTATTTAAATAAAAGGTTTTACCATTTTAATTAAAACATCAAAACTTATTAAATTATTTTAAATAAGTTTTCCAAGTGTATATTATTTTCAAATAAAACCTACTGAATGGTTTTGATACTATTTTGTATTTCAAATAGAGTTTTAAAAATAAATAAATCAAACCCTATTTGATTTAATTACTAAGGTCCATTTTATTTAATTAATAAATGGATCCTAAAAAGATTAAAAATATTATTTTGTTTTGGACTTTGATTTGTGTTGATAAACAGAGCTAAACTCAATATAAAGTTTAGTGGAAGTTTATTTGATTTGGTTGTTTGATTTGTGATTTGAATTTCAAAACAGAAATTGAATTGGAAAAAGGAAAAGTTTCAGAACAGAAAAAAATAAGAGCAAGGTCGACCCACCCCAACCTGGCCCAGCTAAGCCCATCCCAGCCCAGCAGCCCACCTCTCTCCCCAGCGAACCGTTCTTTTCTCACTCAGGAACTTACCCGCACAGAGGATGACGACTGGACCCCACACTCACGCTCTTTCTCTCGCAGACAGCCAGGACCCACACACTGTTCATCGTCTCCACCCTGCGACCAGTTCTTCCCCGCTCCTGCCGTTGATTCCTCCGATTAAATTCGTCGTAACGCTGCGTTTATTCCTCGCTGTGATCAAGCCCATTTAATCGCCTTTGCCTCCTCTCCACTTCCCCTCTGTCGCCCCACCTTAGCATGCCCCCAGGCCGCCCAATTCCTCGCCACACCACCCTCTGCTCCGACGAACCACCGTGCAAATTCTGGCGAGCACGAACCGCCCCACTGCCCCCAGAGCACACGAGTGTGATCCCCATCATCTCCTGCATCTCCTAGCACCAACCCCACACCCGCGCGTGCTCTGCAGCGTCGACTTCGTCTTCGACTGAACGACGCCGCCGTCTGTTTCAACTCCGGTGAGTGCCCCAGGTAGCTTCCGTCCGCCCCTTCCCCTCTCGTTGACACACGCAGATTCTACTCTCCCTCGCGCGTCTAACGGACCCCTTATCTCGCTCTCCTGTGCCTTGTAGCCCCGCCCCCAACGTCGACCAGAGCGTGCCCGACGCTGTGCAAACTCCGATGAGCGATTAACAGCAGCTCTGTGTGCCCCTCGTCGAACCAACAACACGTTGAGCTTCCCCACACTACTGCGAACACAATGAGCATACTCCCTTCCTTCCTCGCTTCCTGCATCGCCAGCCGTTTGTCGTCACCGCCATTGCCTTTGTCGTCGAGCGCCGCCAGAACTTGGTCAAGGCGACGATAGCCGTTAGATGACGATCCAATGGATACGATAGATCACTAAACGCTGAAGAGGTACGCAACCTGAGCCGCTCGATCTGACTTGATCCAACGCACCAGAGAGTGTGATCCGAGCGAAGCGGTATGGACGAATAGGAACAGGACGCGTGTCACTGGTTAGATTTAAAACAGATTTTAGAATCTAGTTTAGATGCAAATTTGCAAACCTTATAAGTTTTGATCCACATGTCCAAAAATTGCAAATTTTATATCAATGGATTCAGAAAAACAAGCCCTGTCCAACCATGCCATTTGTTTAGTAAAAAGCTTCTGGAAAAATGTTTGTTTTTGCAAAAACATTTGTATGCTTGTTTAGATTGTAAAAATTATTCTAAAATGATTTTAGGGATAAAATATTTGGAAAATGGTGTGATTTGAACCTACTGACCATAAGAAAAACTTTGTGGTTTCAAAAATGTATTTGGTGAAACAAAAGAATGATTCTTTGATTGAAAACCATTTCTAGTCAAATAAAAATATAGTTTATTTATTAAAAATGGTTTTGGAAGAAAACTTTTGGGAAATGTTTTGTTTTGAACTCTCTGACCCCAAACACGAAGTCTTATGATTTGAAAATGAATTTTGTGAACCCTATAGATTAATGCCTTAGTAAAAACATTTCTACACCACATAAAATGATACCTTGTTTTGAAAATGGTTTATGAAGTGAAATCTTTTTGCAAATGACTTTGCCACTTTATAAAAATGACCATTATGTGTTTCCAAATGTTTATGTCCTATTAGGAACCACTTGTCCAAATAAAACAATCCTTGGCATGCCTGCATGCATTATCTTAGTTCTATGATTTTATGTGATGTTTTGCTTGAATGGTAGATTGAACTTGTGCCTTGCTTGATTGAATTGTAGTGACTTGAAGAGTGTGATTGTAGCAAGGACAAGGAGTGAACTTATACCCTACCAAAAAGGCAAGTGATGCTTCATACTTTTGTCCCATTACTTTCACTATGCATTAGTGATTTTTCTAAGTAAAACTTGCATGGAATTTTACTAAGTATAAACCTTGCTATGGGAAAACCTAGTAGATGAAACCTTAGTAGAAATTTTCCTAAGTTAAGATTCCTACTACTATCATGCTTAGCTTAGCTAATAGAAAACAAGGGTGGATATATATTCACACTATGGAAAAATTTCTAAGTCTGAGGACTTGTGTTTTTGTTTAATAAAATAACTAAGTTAATGAATCACCTGGGTGGAATGGTAATTGCTTGGTGGTTTTTGGTTGAGTGGTTCACAAGGCCCATGTTTATGGTTTACCTTGTGTATCTCACTTGTGGATGGCCACCCAGGAACAAAGAGATTTGAGATGTCAAATGTTGAGAAGCTTCAAGTGCAACCACTTGGCATTATGGGCTCTGCCTGGATCATATAGGTTGTTAGAAGTTAGCCATTTGGACAGTTGGTGGTAGTGGTATGATATGTTGGAACGCGTCCATTTGGTCTAAGGAAAGGCTTCTGAAAGATCTTGTCTTGGGAAACCAAGTCTTGTGGGGAAAGTGCACCACCTCTGCAGAGTGTAAAATCTAAGTACTTAGCCATGTCCCTGGTAAAGGACAATTTGAGCATCAAGACATGGAAGCTATCAAGAATCTCATCATCCAAATTTCTAAGTTAAAAACTTGTGGTTGAACAAGGGTTAAAGGATCTTCAATCTTTGATTGGGAGATGCCTTGGGAAAGATTATTTTGTTAAGCAAAAACTTAGTGATTTCAAATGATAAGGAAAATCTATTTTTGAGCAATGCAAGCCTAAAAGCTCCACTTAGCCAAATGCATATAGATGATAGATTCCACTATACTACCATAGAATCACTTGCCAATACAATTCAAATGTATTGACCCTTGTGGCTGTAACTCGTTATGTTGCAGGTTTGATTGATTTAGTGAAGTGTGTTGATTAGGATTACAAAGTCTACAACCAACATGTCTGCCTGTGGCACTTTGAAGATGAAGGACCCCATGCTTATAGATTTTCTGCTGCAATGTAATGTAATAGCCAAATGAGCTATGTAAGATGTAATAAAATTATGTTATTCCTGGTTATAAAGTTGTATTATGACCTTTGTTTCTTGATATTACATCTTAACTGTGGATGCTAGCTATTGATCCGGGGACTAGCATTGTAAACACAGGGGACTCTACCTTATTAAAGGTTGGGAACCTTACAATTGTCCATGAACTCAAAATGATATTCGAGGCTGATGCGGCAGTTGAGAGTTATGAGGCTTCTGAAAAGTTCTTTAACTGCAAGATGGAAGAGGGCAGCTCCGTCAGTGAGCATGTGCTTAAGATGTCTAGGCACGCCAATAAGCTCCAGAGCTTGGGTATAGTGATCCCTAATGCTTTGGGTATTCACCGTGTCCTCCAATCACTACCACCAAGTTACAAGAACTTTGTGATGAACTATAAAATGCAGTGCATGGATAAGTCATTACTAGAACTCTTCTCTATGTTGAAGTCTGTGGAAGTGGAGATCAAGAAAGAGCACCAAGTGTTGATGGTCAATAATACCACCAATTTCAAGAAGCAAGGCAGACCAAAGAAAAATGGTAACTTCATGAAGGGCGGTAAGAAATCTACTGGGCCTGCAAAGAATACCAAAGCTGGGACTAAGCCTGATACTGAGTGCTTTTACTGCATGGGAGAAGGTCACTAGAAGCGGAATTTCCCCAAGTACTTGGGGATCTGAAGAACGGAAACATCAAGAAGAAAGGTATATCCGATATACATGTCATTGATGTATATCTTACTAGTAGTCCTAGTAGTTCGTGGGTATTTGATACTGGTTCGGTTGCTCATATTTGTAACTCGAAATAGGTGATGTATAATAAACGGAGACTAGCGAAGAACGAGGTGACGATGCGCGTTGGAAATGGATCAAAGGTTGATGTGACCACGGTTGGCACAATACCTCTTCATCTACCATCGGGATTAGTTTTATACTTAAATTATTGTTATTTCGTGTCTGCATTGAGCATGAACATTATATCTGGATCATGTTTATTGTGAGACAGTTACTTGTTAAAGTCTGAGAATAATGGTTGTTCGATTTATATGTGTAATATCTTTTATGGTCATGCGCCTTTGATATATGGTCTATTGTTATTGAATATCGATAGTAGTGATACACATGTTCATAATATAGATGCTAAACGTTTGAAATTGAATGATAATTCTACATACATGTGGCACTGCCGTCTTGGTCACATTGGAGTGAAGCGAATGAAGAAACTCCATTCCGATGGACTTCTTGAATCACATGAAATATGCGAAGCATGTCTGATGGGAAAATGACTAAAACTCCATTTTCTGGTATGATGGAGCAAGCTACGGACTTATTGGAAATCATACATACCGATGTGTGACCCGATTAGTGTAGCATCGCGTGGTGGTTATCGTTATGTTCTTACTTTCACGGATGACTTGAGTAGATATGGGTATATCTCTTTCATGAAACATAAGTCCGAAACATTCAAGAAGTTTAAGGAATTTCAAAGCGAAGTAGAGAATCAACATAACAAGAAGATTAAGTTTCTACAATCTGATCATGGAGGTGAATATCTAAGTTACGAGTTTTGCGAGCATTTGAAGAAATGCGAAATACTTTCACAATTAACACCGCCGGGAACACCACAGTGTAATGGTGTGTCCAACGTCGTAATAGAACTCTCATAGATATGGTTCATTCTATGATGTCACTTACAGATTTACCGTTATCATTTTGGGGTTATGCATTAGAAACAGCCGCATTCACTTTAAATAGGGCACCATCTAAATCGGTTGAAACAACACTATATGAATTATGGTTTGGGAAGAAACCTAAATTGACGTTCCTTAAAGTTTGGGGCTGCGAAGCTTATGGAAAGAAGTTACAGCCCGACAAGCTTGAACCCAAAGCAGAAAAATGTGTCTTCATAGGATACCCGAAGGAAACTATTGGGTATATCTTCTATCATAGATCCGAAGGCAAAATCTTCATTTCCAAGAATGGATCCTTTCTAGATAAGAAGTTCCTCTAGAAAGAAGTGACTTGAAGGAAGGTAGAACTCGACGAGGTTGACGAACCTTCTCTCGGATTTGCGAGTAGTGCAGCACCGGAAGAAGTTCTTATGGCGCCTACACCAATAAGAGAGGAAGCTAATGATGATGATCATGAAACTTCGATCGAAGTTACTATGGAACCTCGCATGTCGATGAGGACTCGTACAACTCCCGATTGGTATGATCCTGTTATGAGTGTCATGTTGGTGGACAACACCGACGACCCTGCGACATATGAGAAAGCGATGATGAGCCCAGATTCCAATAAATGGCAAGAATCCATGAAATCCGAGATTGGATCCATGTTTGAAAACCAAGTATGGATTTTGGTGGACTTACCGGATGGCCGGAAGGCTGTCGAGAACAAATGGATTTTCAATAAGAAAGCATATGTTGATGGTAATGTAACCGTCTATAAAGCTCGACTTGTCACAAAAGGGTTTCGACAAATTCAAGGAGTTGACTACGATGATACTATGGATTGAAGCAAGCATCCCGAAGTTGGAATCAACATTTTGATAAGGTGATCAAAAATTTTGGTTTTATACAAACTTATGGAGAACCTTGTATTTATAAGAAAGTGAGTGGGAGCTCTGTAGCATTCCTAGTACTATATGTGGACGAAATATTGTTGATTGGGAATGTTGTAAACCTTCTTAAAAGTGTCAAAGATTATTTCAATAATAGTTTTTCAATGAAGGATCTTGGCGAAGGTGCTTACATGTTAGGCATAAAGATTTATAGAGATAGATCAAGACGCCTAATATCACTTTCAGAGAGTACATATTTGAACAAAGTTCTAAAGAGGTTTGGAATGGAAGATAGCAAGAAAAGTTTCTTACCCATGTTTCCCACTATGACCTTGAGTAAAACTCAAATTCCCGCTACGGAAGAAGATAGAGAGAGGATGAGTAAGACTCCCTATGCCTCGGCCATAGGATCTATCATGTATGCCATGCTATATACTAGGCCCGACATTCATATGATGTCAGTTTGACAAGCAGATATCAAAGTGATCTAGGAGTGGATCATTGGACAGCGGTCAAAAACATCCTTAAGTACTTGAGAACAACTAAGGATATAGTTCTTTCTTATGGAGGTGATGAACAGCTCGTTGTTAATGGTTACACCGATGAAAGTTGGAACATCGATCCGAATTTACAAGTTTAAATAACTAATAGATCTAAATTTAGATTTTAAATCTAAAACCTAGCCACACAGCAGCTTCTGATTGGCGCGTACTGGTTCGGCCGAATCATGCTAGCGGACCGTAGGATCTAAATAACGATGCACGTCCTAGATCTGATCTTACCTCTTCAACTAAACATCTAATCGTGGCCTTAGGATCCAGATCTAATGGATCAGATCTAATTGACCAAAACTCAGCGGCGCGAATGGCGTTGGCGGCGACGACGACTCTGGCAACGGTGCTCCGGCGATTCCAGAGGGGGCTAGGGGCGGTGGCGGTTCTTACCAGCGTCGCAAGGATGGGAGGATGCTCAAGATGGCTTCGGCTTGGACAGGGGCGCACGGACACGTGCTCAGATGCTCGCCGAAGTTCGTTCTATCGTCGGGTGCTCACTGCTAGAGATGAAGGCGACAACCTAGTGTGCAAGGGAACAAGCGTCATGTATTAGCTAACGCGCAAGACAAAGGCGAACTCACTCGCGTGAACCAGAGATCAAGGGGAACACGGGGCTCACCGGAATGGCTCGTCGGAGTTGAGCTGAGCTTCGGACACTTGCAGGCGTTGATGGGGGCAACGACCTGGGGCGATTTAGGACAAACTGAAAGCATGAGAAGATGCACAAGGCGATAATGAAGCAGGTCGTGTGAACCAGAAGGCAAGGCGTGCTTGAGACTCACCGTGATGGCTCGCCGGAGCTCTTCGGTGGTGTAAGGCGAAATTCATGCAGCCAGGCGGCGCTTGGGGGTTTCAGTGTTGGGGGAAATAGTCGCAGAGGGGTGGGGAATAAATAGCCGGAGCAGGGGCGAGAATCTCGCGAGCAATCAATGCCAATTAAGCGCATTTGCGTTAGGGAGGAAACGGCCGCGGCGAGCTAGTCTTCTGCGCGAGATTGACGACGCTGAGCTAGCGTTGTGGTGGGGTCCACGAGTCAGCGAGTGGGTGTGATGCACGTGGTGAGAAACAGAGGGAGAGGGGAACCCCGGTGGGCTGGTTGTTGGGCTGGATCCAGTGCTGGGCCAGATTGGCAACGCTGGCCCTTTTCCTTTTCCTTTTCTTTTTTTGTTTTGATTTTCTAGAATCATTTTCAAATGTGTTTTAATTCAAACTTTATCTGGATTTTTGTAAATTGAACCATGCAGATATTTGAGTATAAAACATTGATGTTCACTCAAAAATACATAGGCCTATTGAAATTAAAATAAAATCATGCCTTAATTATTTATTTATAACTAGGCATATCAATGGTTTTGAATTTACATTTTTGTTTTGAAATTTTGAACAAGCTTTGGAATCAACATTCAAACCTATAATCAAACCTTTTCTGGTTGAAACAAAGTATTCAAATTTTGGTGAGTAGAAATAATTCCATTGCCTTTCCTACATAAAATATTAGGAAACAATTTACCTATGTTTTGAAATCTTATTTGAAAAATGATCTAAATGCTTATGAATGCACGAATGATATGCAAACTTTATAAATCATGATTTTTGGGATGTTACAAATATAACCCCCTTAAGGTGAATCTCGCCCTCGAGATTTGGATTGGCTAGCAAATAGGTGAGGGTGGTCTTTCCGAAGATCATCTTCTCTTTCCCATGTTGCTTCTTCCTCGGAATGATGGTTCCACTGAACTTTGCAGAATTTGATAGTCTTTGTCCGAGTAACTCTTTCTATAGTCTCGAGAATCTTGATAGGTTTTTCCTCATAACTGAGATCACTTTCCAATTGGACCTCTTCCAAAGGTATAGTATCCTTCAAAGAAGTCTCTTCCATCTCTGGATGGCATTTCTTTAACTGACTCACATGAAACACATTGTAAACGGCAGACAATGATTCAGGCAATTCAATCTCATATGCCACTTCTCCTTTACGGCTCAAAATCTTGAATGGTCCAACATATCTTGGTGCGAATTTTCCTTTGACTCCAAACCTCTTCACTCCACGAAGTGGTGATACTCTAAGATAAGCTCTATCACCCACCTCATAGGTGACTTCCCTACGCTTGGGATCTGCGTAGCTCTTTTTTCGGGACTGTGCTATCTTCAATCTGTCCTTTACCAAATTGACTTTCTCTTCAGCTTCCTTGATTAGTTCTGGCCCGAACAAGTTTCTTTCTCCAAAACCATTCCATAGCAATGGTGTAGTACACTTTCTCCCATAGAGAAATTCAAACGGTGCCATCTCAATACTGGCTTGATAGATATTGTTGTAAGAGAATTCTGCGTAAGGCAGACTTTCATCCCAACTAGCACCATAATCTAGGGCACATTGTAACATCCCAGCATTTAGGACCTAACGAAGGGTAGATTTAGGAATATGAATTGTTGCATGCATTCATCTGTGAAAATGTGGGTAAAATTTTCGCCAAATAAAAAAACCTAAGTGATCAATGTTTCTTTCATAATTTGAGATTAGGTTTAGTCTTAAAGGATGATTGTTACAAACTTTGAGATGATCTTAAGGAGTTATGTGTTTAAAATGAATTTGAATTTTAAACTTGAGTGTTTGAATTATAAATTGAAATGAATTAGATATAAGTTTTGAATCTTAATTCAATTAAGAGATAAAGATTACAATTTAAATTTTATCCAAAAACAATATTGAATATGAAACTTATTTCATATTATTAATACATAAACAAGTTACAAAGAATGTAACCTACTGAAGCCATTTCCAAACTTCACAATTTACAAAAGAATAAGAATACTCTTTATTAATAATAATATAATTTTTATTAGAATTAAATAAAATAAAGATTACAAGAATAACAAAAGAAAAATTACAAAAGAATAAGAAAATTACATTGGAATATCTACTAACTCTCCTATATCTAAATCTAAACTAAATCTTCATCTTTATCTTTGTAGCTACAAAACAAAGACTAAATAGAAACAAAATAAGATTAGTGTTAGTATTATTTCTCTCAGATATGTCAGTGAAATGCACCTGACAAATCCATCATTAAGAAATGTTATAAAGGGCCAAGTTTTACCAATATGAAAGATTTCATCTTTCATAAATTCAAATCCAGAAGTCAAATGACAGCCAAGAGGGACCAATTCACCAGCCAGGTGAAAGTAATCTGGTAATAGTAAGTTCAAAATTTCTGAACATATCCACAGGTGCATAGCAAGCACACAGGCTGGACACACACAAGCATGCATGTGGTGTGTTGTCAAGCTCACAGAGCAACTCAATCTCACCAAAACCACAAGCATAGTCATGGAGGAGCACACCAGTGCATCTCTCGACTACATAGCACACAAGCACAACCAGTGTAGACAGCAGCTAAACCAAGAACAACAGCCAAACCAAACCAAACCACCCCAGATCAACCAAGCATCACAAGGATGGTGACATAAGGAGGGGATGAATCAGGTGGACAGCAAGATCAAGCCCAGGAGCTAGGAGGAGCAGGATAGATCAAGAGCAAGCACATGAGTCCATCAAAACCAGATCAAGATCATCATCATCAACTTACTTCATCAACATCAGATTTTGTGGTGAGCCTCATAAAACCATCACATGATTCAATCATATTATCTAATCAAAAGCATGTGTTGCTTTATGAAATAATCTCTCAATAATCACCCAAGTGAGGTGAATCTATCCTAGAGATTTCAAGTATAAAGAAAAGAAATCAAACTCAGCCAGAAGCACTAATCTCTCAGACCAGCATCACAGAGTTTAGTGTTACTTTATGCAACTTAAAATCATTCTTCATTTGTTCTTATCAGATCAGGGCACATCTCCCAGAGAGAGTAGCACCTCTAATCCTACAAGTTACAAACCAACTATTTGCTCAACTAACTAGGACTTAAAATCCTAGAGCCTCAAACCAACATCATAGGAAAGAGAGTTAAGAAAAGCTTTCATTTTATTTTGCCAGTATTAGTCACAAGTATTGTCAAGGCTAATCCCAGAAATAAAACCCAATCACTTGTGTGCTAGATCAAAATGGTATCACAAGGACAAGTTCTAAATAAGCTAAAACCAATCTTTGCTTAGTTTCCACAGATGAAAGGGACAAACCAATAAATATCATTTTCCTGAAGCCAAGTGCCAGGAATCAACATCAAATTCATCTATACATCCACAAAAAATCATTACATATAATGATTATATTCAGTATGTATAATCTCATACAAGCCTACCATTATAATTTTAATTGCAGTAAGCAATTACTGAGAGAAACTACTGTCAGTACAAAAATTCTGACAGTAGAGTAAGTTCTCAGATCAACAACATTTCCAATCAGGGATTCCCTAAAAGCACTAGCATGAGATCATAGTGAATTACCACTGGAATAAATCTGACAAGCCACTAGCATCATCAAAGCCACTACAAATCATGATCCATATCAAACAATCATTCTTCATGCTCAAGTATGATCATCACTAGATCTAAAGCATCATGGATATGATCAACAGGGGTTATGAACCCTAATCAGAACAAGAACCCTAATTAGGAGATGAACCCTAATCAGAACATAGTCACTAGGCACGAGAAGCCACTAGATACACACAGAGAGATTCATGGTAGTAGCATGAACAAGAACCACAGAGGCAATTTACCCGAGGTCCTCGCTGATGAATTGAAGAGGAAGCAGTTGGCTGAACCCACGGGCAATGTGGAGCACCAGTAATGCAACCTATACCAGCCACAGCAGCACACGAGCCAGCACACCACCACAGGCGGGACCGTGGCGGTGGCGACAGCACTTTCCCCTAACCCTAGGGTTCGGGAACGGGATGAACCTGGCCACAGGGAAGCCCCGGAGTTAAATCGAGTTGAACTAGATGAACGATCTTAGTCGCAAACCTTACCCTGCACCACGGCAGCGGCCAGGGGAAGCCTCAACGGCGGCCATCGCCAGCAGCGGCGCTAGAGCCGCGGGGTCGAGGAAGAGGAAAGGTGAGAACGAGGAGGAGGTAGAGAGAATGGGCTGGGTGGGCCAAAACCCCTCGGGGTGGTTATTTTGACCCTGCCCTATTGGGCCACACTGGCCCAATAAGCCTAAAAGGCCAGCCCAAGTCATTTAAAAAACTGTTTTAATCAATTGGAAAATACCAAAATGCCCCTTACCTCAATAAAATTTTAGAAAATAAAATAAAAGTCCAAAAATTAGAAATAAAATATTTTTGGATGCACAATAATCCACTCTATCCAAATAAAATAAGATATGAAATTTTGGACATTTAATTTTTTATAAGAATTTTGTAATTTATATATTTCTTATGGAATTTTACAAAATTATTGAAAAACGATAAAAATAAATAAAAATCACTTTCATTATATATTAATATTATAGTATTTTTGAAAAATACTAAATAAATATTTAATAATAAATTTTAGTGTATAATTAATAATTCCTAAAAGAATTATTAAATCAATAAAAGTCCAATAAAAAGGGAAATAAAATAAAATAATTCAATATATGCAATAAAAAAATTTATAAATGCTTTATTAAAAGGCACCTTATACAGGGAAAATGCAGATAGAATTAAATAATGCATTACATTACTTGCATAATCATTTTTCTTCTTTAAATATTGTCCTTACCAGGCAATAATGATGTTTTTGTAGAACTAGAAGCTCAAGGTGCAGTGCAAGCACCAGACTTCACTACCTTTCCATCACAAGGCAAGTTCATCACTTGCTCATGTCCTTTGAAGAGTCTTTATCAAACTATTTGCAAATTGTGTTTTATCATATATGCTATAAAAGAAAGAAAATATTATTTTCACAAATAAGGAAATCATAGATATCATCCTAAATGGTGATATAATGGAGCAATAGAACTTAGGGTTCTATTTGCAACAATGATGATCAAGTAGGGACTTAATAACCCCTGACGTCAGTGATTCTAGCACCGTATATTACGCGTTAGCCATGAGATTTGGAATGGGACGGAGAAGTCAGCTGTATCTTCTTCCTCTCGCATGAAGCCGGATGTGCAGGTCGTGGATGTTATCCTCGTAGCATGCATATTAATTGGTAATTCATAGAGGATATGCAGCATATGGGTGGGAACCCTCATCATCCCACGATAGTTCTGGCATCTAACGGTTTGTACAAACCATTGCCTTAATTCATTATGTGGGCATGGTGTACACCAAGGAGGCATGCGGGGTCGCGAAGGGGGCAGTGATTGGCCTGGACCAACTACTGGGGCCCACATCATGGAGTTGTGGATGGGAAAGTACGTCCGGTTGTGCATCAAGGAGTTGATCTCTCATGGGTAAAGTAACGCACCTCTGCAAAGTGGAAGAACTGTAACTTGTTACTCCCTGTTCCGGGAAGGAGCTACGAACGCGGCAGGAAATGAACTCCATGAAAGTTCTGGTCAACCTGTGAAGGCTGATTGTCATGATTTTTCGGAATAAAATCAATCTTTGAAGTAATATTTTACAAAAAACTGCATAGTGCCAAGGATTTATAATCCGAGGTGATAGTTAGAGCATCAAACTTCCCACCTTGCATATAATGAACTTGTTGGGTAACGCTGTTACTGATTCTTTCCTTTGTTCCCTTGCTTAGACTCTAAGGATTCCGAAGGCGTGCCAATGTATGCAGCCGAATGCCAAGAAGATGTGTTCTATGAGGAACCTGATCTGTCCGGAGGAGTTGAAGGAGTGCATTACGAAATCCTCTATGGTGTCGAGGATAATGAGTCCAACTAAGTAACCCTAGTTAAGTAGTAACCAATGGAGCCGAGCAGCATGAACTCTATAGAATAAGCTGTTGAGCTCAACTCCTAGACGGAGTTGCTACTTTTAAATTCCTCTGAACATTTTATATTTTCGTTTGTAAGTTGAATCTTTTGGAAGTCTTGAACTTCCGGTATTGTAATAATAATAATGTGTGTACATTTGTAATATGGACCTGCAATGTTTCTGTTGTACCACTCTGAGGGATGTGGTATTTACGGAACGGTGTTCTATAGATGTCATGTCAACGACTATAGTGTACTACACATGCAGTGGTATGCTGGGTCACCGCATTTGGTATCAGAGCAAATTACTTTGACCTTAGGTTGGAAACCTAGTAAAGGGTATTACCTGTAGGAGAATTAGCAATGATAAAGAATTCTATAAAAGTAATATAATGGTTATTCAAATGATAATATTCCGATATATATTTTAGTGCGATAATTCTTTGTTATGATGCAATATATCATTGGATACTAATCAAAAAATTATTTTTCTGATATACAGAGATATGGCACCAAAGTTTCGAAAACAGACTTTGGTAAGGAAAGAGGAGACTCTTGATGATTATCAAGGATCATTCACATACCAACTTCGTCAACTTTTAAAGCTCTTTAGTTGTCCAACTAGAATTCCAACAAACACTATGACTTACGTTGATGGCCGGATATTATCCAAGTATCGTGTGAGTATCCAACTTCCAGATAAGCTTGGATTATATCACGATCTACCCATAGGACAAGGTAGGAGTCATTTAGCAGCCTATCATGTTGCTTTTGTGGGGGCGATAGCTAATATCCGGGAGCAGAAAACCAAGGAGCTATAAGGTAGCACATTCTCTGTGATACCTCATGATTCTATAGACTCGGAGCCTATACCGGATCATCTTAATTTGGTTAAGAAGCATCCTAAGTTAGCTTCCAAGTTTATGGATAGATACCGGACACTCGTTGCGTCTTTTTATAAGACTCATCAAGTGATTATTGAAGTCAAAAATGACATGTTAGAGGATCTAACTGATCCGGAAAGGAGGAAGTAGTTAGCATTCCAGTTAGAGAAAGAAGCAAGTAGTAGTGCAATACCTATCTTTAAGGGTATACCTATAGATCCGGAATCTTTTATACATCCTTATTCACCAAGACCTGAACCTACACATGATCCTACTATGGATATGCGGTATGTAGTACCACAGGGCTCAGAGGATGGTTCTAACTCAGAAATTCCTATTGAGAATTCGGATGGATGGAGGATGGGATCATATAATGGATCTCATGAACACTAGATGTCCACAGATGGTTCTGACAGAAATGTTGGACAATCTAGTTGGATGGGTGCAAGGATGAACCCTAATAATAGTAGTAGTAATACCATGTCAATAGATAACCAGGATGAAGAATAAGATCATGAGGAGAGAGTGTTTGAATCATCAACATCTTCTCAAAACCCAGGGAATATACATTATCCAGTGTTTAACTATCTTGCCCACGAGAGCACCTAGGGAGCAGCAGGATCTGCGTATCCTGTTGACAACTCAAGAAATGAAGCTCAGGAGATGCAGGCTGGAGATAATGTTGAATATGTTTCTGAAGACTTTTCAACTGAGCTGGAGGGAGTCAATGCGCTTAGGTTGACTAATGACTCAAGTCCTGATACTTCAAATACAGAGTATGTTCCTTCTGGAAGGCCATATGTTCCACAAACTGTGCGACAAACAACCCGTCATCATGGTTGGACCTCAGGCATGTACGATGAACGTGGTTACTATTAGGAGGAGACAACTAGTCAGTAGTATCAAGTACTGTGTATTGTACCCAAGTAATAAGGTAGTTTTGTAATGATACCTATATGGTATATGTTGTAATGACTTTGTATCATTATGTAAAATATGTGAAATGCATATTTGTATTTTCTTTGGATCTTCATTGTGTGACTAGTTCTGTGCGTAAAGTCGAGCTGAGAACACATGTGCATGATGTAATTATGAGTATTTGCTTTATGTTTCAGGACTAGAGGGTCATGGATATGGGTGTAGAAATGGAAACTGAGCAGCAGCGGATGGAGCGAGAGGCCAAGGAAAAGGCTGATGCAGATGCAGCAAACCAAGAAGCATTACCACCACCACCACCAATGAGGCTGTTAATGGAGCAGAACTTTATGCAATGCATGCAAATGATGCAAGAGACCCAGAACAAGTTCATGGAAGAGCTGCTGGGGCGAGCAAATCAGAGGGCACCTGAAGGTGGAGGAGTGAGTCTATCTGATTTCCAGAATGCAAGACCATTACCTTTTGCATCAGCTCCTGAACCAATGGATGTAGAAGACTGGCTAGCAGATACCGAAAGGAAGCTAAAAACTGTGTGTTGCAATGATGAGGAAAAATTGAGGTAAGCAACTCATCTGCTGACTGGACCTGCAGCATCATGGTGGGAAAATCATTTAGACATGCAACAACCAGGAAGGGAGTTTACCTGGGAGGAGTTCAAGCAGAGATTCCGTGAATATCATGTTCCGGAAAGTCTCATGGAGTTGAAGCGGAGATAATTTGAGGAGCTTCAGCAAGGATATACTAGTGTCATGAAGTACATCCGGGAGTTTAGCCAACTGTCTCGTTATGCTGAGGAGGATGTTAATACTCAAGAGGAAGAAGCGTTTCTTGCGTGGATTAAATTTGTTTTTTAAGATACAGCTAAGGTTAGCCAATAAGTAAACTTATCAGCAGTTGTTGGATGCAGCCATTACTTTTGAAGATGAGTACAAGAATGTCCAAGAGGATCAGAGGAAGAGATCCAAGAAGGAAACCAAGAGAATTCAGGCAAGTAAACCTAAACCTAACCTAGAGTTCAAACCTCAGTTACGGTTGTAGTGATCTGTTACGGTTGTGGTCAGAAGGGGCATATGAAGCCAGATTGTCCGAGCAAACCACCAGGAGGATGGCCTACCAAGGGAGGAGGACAAGCCAGTGGAGGTAATGGACAGCCCAATAAAGGAGGAAATAATGGCAAGAACAACAATGGCAAGAGAAACCGACCTACCGGAAAACTGAACTGTGCAACCCTCGAGGAGGTGGATAATTAGGAGCATGCAGTGATAGGTACGCTGAAGAATTTTGTGATAAGTTCAGGATTAGAAGGGCAACATTAGAAAGTCCTATGACCATAGTTATGGCAGGAGGGAATGTGATTGTACACCACATAAAACAAGATCAGGTTATCTTGATCTGTGGTTGTACATATTTCGCAAACCTTTATGTGATTCCTTTGAAGGGAATTGCAGTAGTGCTGGGGATGGATTGGATGATGGAACACGGAGCTCAGATAAATTGTGAGGAGAAAACTGTCTCAATCAAAACTCCAAGTGGAGCAAGGATAGTTTACCAAGCAGATAAACACAGTCATATCATGGTAGATCTGCAGTTGAATTCAATGAAAGAATTTAAATTAGAAGAGATTCCTATAGTTAATGAATTCCAAGATGTTTTTCCAACGGAGTTACCGGGAATGCCACCAGACGGGGAGATAGAGTTCACCATTGACTTAATACCTGGTATAGCACCAATAGCTCAAGCACCATATAAAATGGGACCCAAAGAGTTGAAAGAACTCAAGGAGAAAATTGATGAGTTAGCGAGAAAAGGATTTATACAGGAAAGTGTATCTCCATGGGGAACACCAGTAATCTTTGTGGATAAAAGAGATGGTGGAAGACGGATGTGTGGTGATTATAGAAATCTGAACAATGTGACTATCAAGAATAAGTATCCTTTACCAAGAATTCAAGATTTTATTTATCAAGTGAAAGGAGCTAGAGTATTTTCAAAGATCGATTTAAGATCTGGATACCATCAAATAAAAATCAAGCCGGAAGATGTTCCAAAAATAGCATTTGCCTCAAGATATGGACACCATGAGTATCTGGTGGTACCATTTGGTTTGACCAATGCACCGGCAATATTCATGAATCTGATGAACAAGATTTTCATGCCATATTTGGACAAGTTTGTCATCGTCTTTATTGATGATATTCTGATATATTCCAAGGATAAGGAAGAGCATGCTGACCATTTAAGAATAGCGTTGCAAACTTTAAGAGAACATAAGCTTTATGCTAAGTTCAGTAAGTGTGAGTTCTGGCTAGATGAGGTAGAATTCCTCGGTCATGTGATCAGTAAGGATGGGATTGCTGTGAATCCATCTAAAGTTCAGTCGGTACTATAGTGGATTGCACCGATCAATGTGAAGCAAATTCGAGGTTTCTTACGAATGGCTGGTTATTATCGGAGATTCATTGAAGGTTTCTCCAAAATATCCAGACCAATGACCAAATTATTAAGGAAGAATACACCATTCAAGTGGGATGACAAATGTGAAGCATGTTTTCAAGAGTTGAAGACTAGATTAACCACAGCTCTAATCTTAGCAGTTCCTGAAACAGGGAAGGACATCACCGTATACTGTGATGCGTCTAAAGAAGGTTTGGGTTATGTATTAATGCAAGATCGGAAAGTGATTACTTATGGTTCAAGACAATTGAAACCACATGAAGTGAACTATCCAACTCATGATTTAGAGTTAGCAGCAGTAGATTTTGCGCTGAAAGGATGGCGGCATTTTCTTTATGGAGCCAGATGTGAGTTATACACTGACCATAAAAGTCTCAAATACTTCTTCACTCAAAAGGAATTGAATATGAGACAGAAGCGTTGGTTGGAATTAATCAAGTATTATGATTTAACAATCAATTACACCCTAGGGAAAGCAAATGTTGCAGCAGATGCTTTAAGCAGAAAGAGTGCAGATATTTAGCCTAGCAATAGGGAGCTACCAAAAGAGTTACAAATGGACTTGGAAATATTAGAACTTCAATTCATCAGAACAAAGGTTCTTGGAGGATTAGCTACTATGCAGGTAGTTGCAGAGCAGGACAGTGATCTTAAGTAAGAAATTTTTAGACATCAAGAAGAAGATCCTTTTATTGCTGAGGAAATTTGGAGGATATCTCAAGGGAAAAAATCAGTTTTTCGCCTTGGGGATTATGGGTCTTTATGGTTCCAAGACCGTCTATGTGTTCCAGATGTGACTGAGATCAGAAGTGTCATACTCAAAGAAGCACATGATACACCACATTCTATACATCCAGGGAGTACTAAGATGTATATGGATTTGAAGAACTATTCTGGTGGAATAACATGAAAAGAGATATTGATAAATATGTATCTGAATGCCATACTTGTCAAAGGGTGAAAGCGGAACATAAAAGTCCCATCAATGCCACAGGAAGGTTGAGTGAAGACCCATGATCCTAGCGCACCTTTCAACGATCTCCAAAATTCTGCACATGAAACGTGCAGCCAACAAGTTGGGTCAATACTTTGAATATATTGGCAAATTACACCAAGTAAGGAAAGACTAACTCTACATCAAGGCTAGTTTAGGATTTGGAGTTCATTTGCATAAAGCTAATTTTCTCTAAGTATGGAGAAAAGAGAGAGAAAGTTTTACCCTACTTTGTAAACATTTGCTTAGATAAAATAGGGTCGAATGGCACACGAGGATATTTCTCACCAAGTGTCCAAACAACCAAACACTTGGATATTAATCACCAAGTGACACTTGGATATTACGCGCCAAGTTTCCAAAATCCCACCCATTGGCAATATTACTCACGCCATGGGGTTTCAAAACTTTGTTTAGAAAAGAGAGAGGAAGATCCTTCAGAGGCTCCATCCTTCAGATGCTCAATGTTGTTCTGTTTCCGTGAACACGGCTGATCAATCATATTGCAATACTCTCGAGAGTTGGTGCACTTTACCCACAATCCACGATCAAGTCCTTTTACAGACAAGACCATGGCGAGGCTTTCCCTTAGTAGCCCCTCTACCTTCTGGATCCAACCATGCCAAGAACCTCCAAATGTTGGTACCCAGGAGAGGTTCCCCACTAAGTACTAGGCCAAGACAGATCCCATATGTATTGTGGTTACACTGGAAGCTTCTGAATTCTGAAACATGGCAGACTTCTTTGATTCCTAGGCGGCCGTCCTCCACCAAAATCTCACTCGTTGACCCGACAACCATTCCGCCCAGAATAAAACTTAGTTTTATTTTTAAGCGGATTTGAGAAGAAAAAGTTTGCTCAAGAGAGCCTTTATACTTAGAAAATTCATTGTCTTTCGAACCCCCCAACGGTACTTTACATATATATAGCATAGCAAGCAATACTTAGCAAAACAGGGGAACCTATTAGGAGGGGAAATCCTAAGTATAGAGCTATTCATGGCATACTACAAAATCATCGCACTTGCAAAATAATACAAAGGAAAAAAATTCTACTAGAACATCCTACACATGCATACTACAGAATATTTGAAGATCACATGCATAGAATCAAAACTAGGAAAAAAATTATGAACAAGTGGTGTAACTTGCCTTATGTTGATAATATGGGTGTTGATTGTATTTCTCTGCAGCAATCGCACTCTCCGAACAATCTAATACGAGGACAAGGTAGTTCCAATCAAAACAATTGCAAACATTGCAAACACAACAAGGATGATCAAAAACATGCATGATGGTTTAATATGTTACAATTCTTACATTTAGTTCTCTGAGCATTAATTGATCATATGATGCATGTATGAGATCAATTAAAGCAATAGGGTACTTGTTATTAATAATTACTTGCCAATATAAGGGTTTTGATAGTTCTGTTGTAACGCCTGTTCTAACTGTCAAATTAAATTTGTTTCTTGGATTTACTGGATAGAGGACGTTAATACGAACCAGTAGGCTTTGGATTCACCCTAATCGGAGTTATAGATCTTTTTGTATGATTTAAATAGTGTTTAATGGGTTTTAAATGATTCATACAGTTTCTGTTGCCTAAAAATCAAACTAAAATTATATCTGTAATCTCCACGGAATTGTGATTCCAGGGACATATTATTTGTAATTTTCTGAGCAGTATTTATTTTCTTATGAATTTATTACTATAAATAGGCCATTAAACCATTTAAATCTTCACGGCAAAACCATACAGGCAAAGGCTGAACTAATTGCATATTGATTATCTACATGGAACCAGCTTTCCATCGGTATGTTATTTATATTTTTGTGATAAGCAAATAATTTGCTATGAATTTAATGATTTCTAAAGCCATTAAAAACTAATTAAATCACTACGGGGTAAATAATCAACAAATGCTGGATCCAACCAGATATTATTAATCTACATTATAGTAGCTTCAATTTGCTATATTGTTCATATTTTTCGGAGTTACAGATAATTTTCTATGAATTTATTAACCTAAAAGACCATTAAAACTAATTAAATCATTACAGTACGTACATACTGTAAAGGTTGGATCTATTCCGATAACATGATTCTACGTAAAATTATCTTCAATTTGATATATTATACGTAATTTTTGAACGTTGTATAAATTTCTAATGAATTTTACAAGTTAGATCTATAATGTGCAATTTTAAATTCGAACGGAATATCCAGAGAATATTCCGCTGACTGGACAGGTTGACTTAGCATGCTGACTGGGATTAGATGCTGACCTGATGTTGACACGTGGCGAGATCCGGTTGGCTCGTACCCCTTCGAGGAATCGATCTAATCCTGCCCGTTGGGATGAGATCTAGTGGTTAGGAGAGGGGATTGACCCGATTTTGGCTCCGAATAGACAAGAAACAGATCTGGGTTAGAGAGACAAATCCGTAGGTCAAATTGAAAAAATTAGAACATGAAAGTTGTGGGGAATCATTATTCCTACCTTCTCACCAAAGGAATTTGGATTTGAAGAAACGAGCGCGAGTACATCTTGGATTTACACCGTCAGATCTGAAATATTGCGATGCGAAATTCTCCGGCTGTGGTGGATGAAAAGAGGTGAGGTTTGTCGGGATTGAAAGATTTCGACGAGTTCTACAACTTTCTTTTTTGGCCGAAGGAAAACAACAAAGTCTAGATGTCAACGACTATAGTGTACTACACATGCAGTGGTATGCTGGGTCACCGCAGTTGGTATCAGAGCAAATTGCTTTGACCTTAGGTTGGAAACCTAGTAAAGGGTATTACCTGTAGGAGAATTAGCAACGATAAAGAGTTCTCTAAAAGTAATATAATGGGTATTCAAATGATAATATTCCGTTATATATTTTAGTGCGATAATTCTTTGTTATGATGCAATATATCATTAGATACTAATCAAAAAATTATTTTTCTGATATACAGAGATATGGCACCAAAGTTTCCAAACCAGACTTTGGTAAGGAAAGAGGAGACTCTTGATGATTATCAAGGATCATTCACAGACCAACTTCGTCAACTTTTAAAGCTCTTTAGTTGTCCAACTAGAATTCCAGCGAACACTATCACTTACCTTGATTGTCGGATGTTATCCAAGTATCGTGTGAGTATCCAACTTCCAGAGAAGCTTGGATATATCACGATCTACCCATAGGAGAAGGTAGGAGTCATTTAGCAGCCTATCATGTTGCTGTTGTGGAGGTGATAGCTAATATCCGGGAGCAGAAAACCAAGGAGCTAGAAGATAGCACATTCTCTGTGATACCTCATGATTCTATAGACTCGGAGCCTATACCGGATCATCTTAATTTGGTTAAGAAGCATCCTAAGTTAGCTCCCAAGTTTATGGATAGATACCGGACACTCGTTGCGTCTTTTTATAAGACTCATCAAGTGATTGTTGAAGTCAAAAATAACATGTTAGAGGATCTAACTGATCTGGAAAGGAGGAAGCCGTTAGCATTCCAGTTAGAGAAAGAAGCAAGTAGTAGTGCAATACCTATCTTTAAGGATATGCCTATAGATCCGGAATCTTTTATACATCCTTATTTACCAAGACCTGAACCTACACATGATCCTACTATGGATATGCGTTATGTAGTACCACAGGCCTCAGAGGATGGTTCTCAGAACTTCCTATTGAGAATTCAGATGGATGGAGGATGGGATCATATAATGGATCTCATGAACACCAGATGTCCACAGATGGTTCTGACAGAAATGTTGGACAATCTAGTTGGATGGGTGCAAGGATGAACCCTAATAATAGTAGTAGTAATACCATGTCAATAGATAACCAGGATGAAGAAGAAGATCCTGAGGAGAGAGTGTTTGTATCATCAACATCTTCTCAAAACCTAAGGAATATACATTATCCAGTGTTTAACTATCTTGCCCACAAGAGCACCTAGGGAGCAGCAGGATCTGCGTATCCTGTTGACAACTCAAGAAATGAAGCTCAGGAGATGCAGGCTGGAGATAATGTTGAATATGTTTCTAAAGACTTTTCAGCTAAGCTGGAGGGAGTCAATGCGCTCAGGTTGAGTAATGACTCAAGTCCTGACACTTCAAATACAGAGTATGTTCCTTCTGGAAGGCCATATGTTCCACAAACTGTGCGACGAACAACCCGTCATCATGGTTGGACCTCAGGCATGTACGATGAACATGGTTACTATTAGCAGGAGACAACTAGTCAGTAGTATCAAGTACTATGTATTGTACCCAAGTAATAAGGTAGTTTTGTAATGATACCTATATGGTATATGTTGTAATGACTTTGTATCATTATGTAAAATATGTGAAATGCATATTTGGATTTTCTTTGGATCTTCATTGTGTGACTAGTTCTGTGCGTAAAGTCGAGCTCAGAACACATGTGCATGATGTAATTATGAGTATTCGCTTTATGTTTCAGGACTAAAGGGTCATGGATACGGGTGTAGAAATGGAAACTAAGCAGCAGCGGATGGAGCGAGAGGCCAAGGAAAAGGCCGATGCAGATGCAGCAAACCAAGAAGCATTACCACCACCACCACCAATGAGGCCGTTAATGGAGCATAACTTTATGCAATGCATGCAAATGATGCAAGAGACCCAGAACAAGTTCATGGAAGAGCTGCTGGGGCGAGCAAATCAGAGGGCACCTGAAGGTGGAGGAGTGAGTCTATCTGATTTCCAGAATGCAAGACCGTTACCTTTTGCATCAGCTCCTGAACCAATGGATGCAGAAGACTGGCTAGCAGATACAGAAAGGAAGCTGAAAACTGTGGGTTGCAATGATGAGGAAAAATTGAGGTATGCAACTCATCTGCTGACTGGACCTGCAACATCATGGTGGGAAAATCATTTAGCCATGCAACAACCAGGAAGGGAGTTTACCTGGGAGGAGTTCAAGCAGAGATTCCGTGAATATCATGTTCCGAAAAGTCTCATGGAGTTGAAGCGGAGATAATTTGAGGAGCTTCAGCAAGGATATACTAGTGTCATGAAGTACATCCGGGAGTTTAGCCAACTGTCTCGTTATGCTGAGGAGGATGTTAATACTGAAGAGAAGAGGAAGAAGCGTTTCTTGCATGGATTAAATCCGTTTGTTAAGATGCATCTAAGGTTAGCCAATAAGCAAACTTATCAGCAGTTGTTGGATGCAGCCATTACTTTTGAAGATGAGTACAAGAATGTCCAAGAGGATCGGAGTAAGAGAGTCAATAAGGAAACCAAGAGAATTCAGGCAAGTAAACCTAAACCTAACCTGGAGTTCAAACCTCGGAATAGGAATTATGGAAACAACAACAATAACAATAACAATAACAAGGCCAGTGGTGGAAATCAATCAAATCCGAGAAGGAATGTTACCTGTAACAATTGTGGAATTCTAGGGCATTTCCAGAGGGAGTGCAAAAAGCCTGTAGTGATCTGTTACGGTTGTGGTCAGAAGGGGCATATCAAGCCAGATTGTCCGAGAAAACCACCAGGAGGATGGCCTACCAAGGGAGGATGACAAGCCAGTGGAGGTAATGGACAACCCAATAAAGGAGGAAATAATGGCAAGAACAACAATGTCAAGAGAAACCGACCTACCGGAAAACTGAACTGTGCAACCCTCGAGGAGGTGGATAATTCGGAGCATGGAGTGATAGGTACGCTCAATATCCTTACCAATCCCGGCAAAGTTCTATTTGATAGTGGTGCAACTACTTCATTCATTTCTGAAGAATTTTGTGATAAGTTCGGGATTAGAAGGGCAACGTTAGAAAGTCCTATGACCATAGTTACGGCAGGAGGGAATGTGATTGTACGCCACATAAAACAAGATCAGGTTATCTGAAAGGTTCCCAACATTTGATAAGGTAGAGATCCCTGTGTTTACAATGCTAGTCCCTGGATCAATAGCTAGCATCCACAGTTAAGATGTAATATCAAGAAACAATGGTCATAATACAACTTTATAACCAGGAATAAAATAGTTTATTACATCTTACATAGCTCCTTTGGCTATCTCATTACAATGCAGCAGAATATAACAATAGCATGGGGTCCTTCATCTTCAAAGTGCCACAGGCAGACATGTTGGTTGTAGACTTGTAATCCTAATCATTAAACTTCACTAATATCAAACAAAACTGCAACATAACAAGTTACAGCCACAAGGGTCAATACATTTGAATTGTATTGGCAAGCGATACTATGGTAGTATAGTGGAGTCTATCATCTATATGCTTTTGGCTAAGTGGAGCTTAGGCTTGCTTTGCTCAAAATAGATTTTCCTTATCATTTGAAAACACTAAGTTTTTGCTTGACAAAAACACCCAAGGCATCTCCCAATAGAAATTGGTGATCCTTCAACCCTTGTTCAACCACAAGTTTTTAACTTAGAAATTGGGATGAGGAGATTCTTGATAGCTTCTATGTCTTGATGTTCAAATTGTCCAATACCAGGGACATGGCTAAGTACTTAGATTCTTCCATCTGCAGAGGTTGTGCACTTCCCCACAAGACTTGGTTTCACCAAGACAAGATCTGTCAGAAGCCTTCCCTTAGACCAGAATGGACGCGTTCCAACCTATCAAACCCCTACCACCAACTGTCCATTTTGGCTAAGTTATTGCAACCTATATGATCCAGGCAGAGCCCATAATGCCAAGTGGCTGTACTTGAAGCTTCTCAACATTTGACATCCCAAATCTCTTTGTTCTTGGGTGGCCATCCACAAGTGAGATACACAAGGTAAACCATTTAAATTGGCCTTGTGAACCACTCAACACAAACCATTCCTTCCATTCCACCCAGGTGATTCATTCACTTAGTTGTTTTATTAAACAAAACACAAGTCCTTGACTTGGAAATATTCCATAGTATGAATATATATTCCACCCTTGTTTTCTATTAGCTAAGCTAAGCATGATAGTAGTAGGAATCTTAACTTAGGAAATTTCTACTAAGGTTTCATCTACTAGGATTTCCCATGGCATAGTTTATACTTAGCAAAAATTTCATGCAAGTCCTACTTAGAAATATCACTAATGCATAGTGTAAATAATGGGACAAAAGTATGAAGCATCACTTGCCTTTTTGGTAGAGAATATAAGTTCACTCCTTGTCTTTGCAATGATCACACTCTTCAAATCACTACAATTCAATCAAGCAAGGAACAATTTCAATCTACCATTCAAGCAAACATCAAATAAAATAATAGCAACAAAACAATGCATGCAAGCATGCCAAACTTTGTTTTATTTACAAAAGTGGTTTATAATAGGTTATAAACATTATAAAACACTTATTGGTCATTTTATAAAGTGGCAAAACTATTTGCAAAAGATTTTACCTATAAACCATTTTTGAACAAAATCAATATTTTATGTGGTTGAAAATGCCTTTAGCAAAGTAGCAATCTTTATAGGGTTTGCAAATACATTTTTAAATCATAAAACTTGGTGTTTGGGGTCAGAGAGATTATTCTAAAACATTTCCCGAAGGTTTCCTTTCAAAAGCATTTTTAACAAATAAACAATATTTTTATTTGACTAGAAATGGTTTAAATCAAAGGTTTATTCTTTTGCTTCACCAAATATATTTTTGAAACCACAAATTGATTTCTATGGTCAGTAGGTTCAAAACAAACCATTTTCCAAAGGTTTTATCTCAAAAATCATTTTAGAACAATTTTTATATTCTAAACATGCATACACAAGTTTCTGCAAAAACAATCAATTTAACAGAAGCATTTTACTAAACAAAGTGCATGGTCAGAAATTACTTGTCTTGCTGATTCCATTGATATAAAATTTTCAAAATTTGGACGTGTGGTTTGAAAGTTATGAATTTTTCAAATTGGAACAGCACATAGATCATTTATGGCTTTATTCAAACAGACAGGGCCACATGGCGCTTTCCTACTGGTGCGTACCATTTCACGTGGATCAGCAATGTGAGGCGTTGGATCTAATGACGATCATGTGGTACAGATCTATCCATACCCTTTCGGGTTAGTTTCTATCGTGGCCACGCGATCAAGATCGGACGGTGCACAGCGTGCTTGCCATCAAGTGGCGGCGATGGCGGCGGCAGGTGGTGGCGCGCGGTCAGACGGTGGCGGTGATGGCGATGCAGGAAGCGAGAGAGGGTTGGGAGGAGCTCACCAAGTTCGCGGTGTCATGGTGTTGCTCGAGGTGCCTTCTGTTTGTCGAGGGGCGCGCTGGAGTTGCGGGGATTGCTTGCCGGAGAGATGTCTGGCGACAGGCACGCACTGTCGTTGTCGGGGACGTCGCTGTAGAGCACGGGAGAGGAAACATATGGTGCTATTAGACGCGTGGAAGAGTAGGGAGTATGGGAGCATCAAAGAGGAGTGGAGGCGCGGTCAGAGACTACCTGGAGGCTTCGTCGGAGAAAAAGCAGACGGCGGCGCTGCTGGTCGTCGTCGTTGCCAACGCTGGGGGGCACGCACGAGCAAGTCGGGGGTGCAGAGAGAAGCGCCAGGGTCTGGGGGTCAAGTTCGGGTGCTCGAGGAGGCGAGGGGCGGCAGGGTTTGGCCGGAATTGTCGCCGGAGGGCGTCGGAGGCAGTGGAGCTTCGGAGATGATTCCGAGCAGCCTGGTGGCTCTCGAGGCGTGAGGTTTGGGGGGAAGGGAAGAGAGGAAACGGGCGCTTAATACTGCGTGGTCACGGCGAGGATTAAACGCGGCAGTAACGAGTATTGGCACGAGCGTTTAATGGCAGAAACCGACGGTGAGGTTTGCGCGCGGGTGAGGACGAAGGGAGATGGCGGTGGGGCCTGGCGTCAGCGAGAGAGGAAGAGGGGAGGTGGGGTCCATCGGTCAGCGAGTGAGTGGGTCGAGTCGATGGTGCGGATCGTTTTTCTCGCAGGGTGGGGTAAATGGGCCAACTAGGCCAGACTGGGTCTGCTGGGCTGGTTTGGTTGCTCTATTTTTTTGTTCTGATCTTTTTCCATTTTCTATTGCTAATAATCTGTTTTGATTTTGATTAATCCATTTATGCATTCATTTGAATTCAAATTTCTCTCAAACTTTGTGTGTAATCAAACACTATTTAATAACACATTCTGAAGTCAAATTTAGAATAAATAATTTATTCTTTTTAGGGTCCTTTAATTATTTAAATTAGGCCTTTGCATTACTTCATATAAGATTTAAAATATTTTTAATCCTTATTTAAATTTCATTCTTCCACAAAAACTTTTCAGTTAGTTTTATTTACTTAATAGGGTGTCAAAAATATTCACCTAGAATTATTTGGAATATATTTAATATGATTCATAAATCATTTGAATTGGGTATTTGTTTTAATTCCAATGGAATTGATTATAGTTTTAATTCCCTAAATTTTATTTGGAAGATTTCTTTTATTTTATTTAAGTTAATTAAACAAATTTTATTCACTTGGGTAAATTCCAAATTACTATTTTCTCATGAATTACATAATTATTATTATTAGAGATTTGTCTTTATTAACATAGGGTTAGAATGGTTAATGCCATTTTATTTGGAAATTCTTTATCCTTTTATTTTATTTGGATTTGGATTCTATTCATTCCATTTGCTTAATGGATTAGGCCAAGATTTAATTTGGTCTGTAAATATTTCTTATTTAATATTTCTGTCTTTATCTTATAAAATCCATATCTTTTTATTTATAGACTCCAATTTGTAAGATCTTATTTAGTATTTATTTATCCTTTTAAATATATTTAGGATTATTTTCTCACCATTTGGTATGGATTTATAGGTAGATGCTTTATTAGCTTTGGAATTTCAATTTCCTTGTCTTATTAATTTCATAAGATTTTATTTATGGTTCCAATTTAAGTGAAACCAATTTCTATGGTTTTATAATATTTCCATTTGTCATTCTTGATCATTTTGAAATGTTTGCATGACCAATTTTTTATATGGATCAAATCCATAGGCTTGGAGATAACTTGGAAATGTTTTTCTTCCATTAGGGTTTTAGGGTTTTGGTTTATTTCTCAAGTGTTTAAATTTCCATATGCATTTAAAGAGAAATGCATTCCACTTGATTTGAATTTTAGTTGGATTCAAACATTAACCAAAGTTTGTTCAATATGGGATTTTAAGTTTCCATTTAGAAACAAAAGTTTCTTTTCACCCTAAATTTCAGCAATTATTTATTTTGTTTATTTATTTTTCACATTACAAGATTTGGAAAATCTTTGGATGTGACAGGCTACCACCCTTAAAATAAATCTCGTCCCGAGATTTGGGGAGGCTAGGGGTTACAAGTTGGCTCAAAGCATCTAGGGTACTACCACCCTTAAATAATTTCCAACTAGATTATTTTTTTGGCTTGCTTGGAATCTTGTTGAAATCTCTCTGGGCAAACATCTGCATAGTGTCCTTTGTTTCCACACTTGAAACATGTGACAAGGCTGAGATCCTTCATAGGCTTGTTTATCTTGTGCTTCATCTTTTCTGGACAATTGCTTGCATAATGTCCTGGTTCCTTGCAATTGAAACACATCACTTGGCTGATATCTTTCTTTTCCTTTGGTATCATTGCCTCTTGTTTGTTTCCTTGTTTCTTCTTCTTTTCTGGGCATTCATTGGCATAGTGTCCCATATCTTTTCAAGTGTAACATTGCTCTTGGGTAATATCCTTCTTGCTTGGGTTGGGGCATTTCTTCTTCTTCTTCTTGGGTCTCTCCAAAGCTAGGAGTTCTTCTAGTTCATGCTCTTCATATTTTACCACAAAGGTGGGAAATCTTTCTCTCTTCTTGGGGCATTTACTAGAGATATGACCTTCTTATTCACAAGAGTAGCAACACTTTGTGATCACTTTGGATTTGGCCTTATGGTGCATTGTTTTGACTTTGCCTTCATCCTTCTTGGTAGAAGTTGTTCCTTCATGAGGGTTTACAAATTGTTGTTGCACTCCACGTTGTTTCCTTTGTTGAACTACGGAATAGATGGGGCATTGGATAGGGACATGATTATTTCCTTCACATAGGAAGCGAGTAACTTGAGATGTGGGGCATTGATTAGTTGGATGTTTCTTTTTACAATTGGGGCATTGATCTTCATGCTCTTTGGAAGTGTGATCCTTGTCTCCACAAACATTGCAAGCTTGGGTTCCTTCTAGAATATCATCCTTGACATCCTTGTTGTCACAAAATCCTTGAGAAGAGTTGTCTCCCATGTTGATCATTTGATCTGTCACCTTGTGCAACAATTGGGTTTGGGTTTCCAAAAACCTTTGCAGGGTTGGATCTACCTCACTGGTGTTGGCTAAAAATTGAGCTGTCACTTGGTTCAACTGGGTTTGGGTTACTATGAGTTCTCTCATGTTAGTCTCTTGGTTATTGTTGTTGTCACCATCCTTGATGTTGGAATTTCTTGGAGTAGTCATCTGTTTAGGTTGGATTGGGATTAGAATAGGCAAAAGATTTTCTAAGGAATCAATTCTAATCACACATCACAATTCACTCAAGCAATGTGCAAGCAATCACAAACAAACATTCCATTCAAACAACAAGTTCAAGCACATCCTTAAGCAGTAAAATATTTTTGTTACACCACACAAGTTGGTGAATTTGGTTTGATCTAAATATGGTGGTCCAACTATATGGTTCACTTGAGATCTTTCCCTCCTTCTTGGTTGATTCTTCTTGAACAAGATCTTTGTATCCTTGGAGAATTTCTTGAATCTTGGTCACAAAACTTCAAAGGTGATGATGGTTCCTTCTAAGTTGTATTTCCTTAGTCTTCAAGTCTTGAGCAATATTCTTGTCTCACTTGTGATCCTTAGTGATATCCAAGGTTGAACTCCTTGTTGATAATAAGGTTGAAATCACTTGAAGATGTTGAAGTCATTTGAGTTGATGAAGTCCTTTGCACATGGTGAAGTCTTTGGCCATGGAGAAGGCTTTATCCATCAAGTTGAAAAAGATGTATAGTCAAACCAAAATGGTTGAGGAAAGAGTATACAAGATTGTTTGTAAATAAGTTCTGGAACAAATACAACTCCTATTTTTCTAAGGGGTTTTGTCCAATCATAGGGTTACAAATCCTACAGGCAACACAATGCTCTGATACCATCTGAAAGGTTCCCAACCTTTAATAAGGTAGAGATCCCTGTGTTTACAATGCTAGTCCCTGGATCAATAGCTAGCATCCACAGTTAAGATGTAATATCAAGAAACAAAGGTCATAATACAACTTTATAACCAGGAATAAAATAGTTTATTACATCTTACATAGATCATTTGGCTATCTCATTACAATGCAGCAGAATATAACAATAGCATGGGGTCCTTCATCTTCAAAGTTCCACAGGCAGACATGTTGGTTGTAGACTTGTAATCCTAATCATTAAACTTCACTAATATCAAACAAACCTGCAACATAACAAGTTATAGCCACAAGGGTTAATACATTTGAATTGTATTGGCAAGTGATACTATGTTAGTATAGTGGAGTCTATCATCTATATGCTTTTCGCTAAGTGGAGCTTAGGCTTGCTTTTCTCAAAATAGATTTTCCTTATCATTTGAAAACACTAAGTTTTTGCTAGACAAAAACACCTAAGGCATCTCCCAATATAAATTGGTGATCCTTCAACCCTTGTTCAACCACAAGTTTTTAACTTAGAAATTGGGATGAGGATATTCTTGATAGCTTCCATGTCTTGATGCTCAAATTGTCCAATACCAGGGACATGGCTAAGTACTTAGATTCTTCCATCTGCAGAGGTTGTGCACTTTCCCCACAAAACTTGGTTTCACCAAGACAAGATCTTTCAGAAGCCTTCCCTTGGACCAGAATGGACGCGTTCCAACCTATCAAACCCCTACCACCAACTGTCCATTTGGCTAAGTTATTGCAACCTATATGATCCAGGAAGAGCCCATAATGCCAAGTGGCTGCACTTGAAGCTTCTCAACATTTGACATCCCAAATCTCTTTGTTCCTGGGTGGCCATCCACAAGTGAGATACACAAGGTAAACCATATAAATGGGCCTTGTGAACCACTCAACACAAACCATTCCTTCCATTCCACCCAGGTGATTCATTCACTTAGTTGTTTTATTAAACAAAACACAAGTCCTTGACTTGGAAATATTCCATAGTATGAATATATATTCCACCCTTGTTTTCTATTAGCTAAGCTAAGCATGATAGTAGTAGGAATATTAACTTAGGAATTTTCTACTAAGGTTTCATCTACTAGGATTTCCCATGGCATAGTTTATATTTGCAAAAATTTCATGCAAGTCCTACTTAGAAATATCACTAATGCATAGTGTAAATAATGGGACAAAAGTATGAAGCATCACTTGCCTTTTTGGTAGAGAATATAAGTTCACTCCTTGTCTTTGCAATGATCACACTCTTAAAATCACTACAATTCAATCAAGCAAGGCACAATTTCAATCTACCATTCAAGCAAACATCACATAAAATAATAGCAACAAAACAATGCATGCAAGCATGGCAAACTTTGTTTTATTTATAAAAGTGGTTTATAATAGGTTATAAACATTATAAAACACTTATTGGTCATTTTATAAAGTGGCAAAACTATTTGCAAAAGATTTTACCTATAAACCATTTTTGAACAAAATCAATATTTTATGTGGTGGAAAATGCCTTTAGCAAAGTAGTCTTTATAGGGTTTTCCAAATACATTTTCAAATCATAAAACTTGGTGCTTGGGGTCAGAGAGTTTATTCTAAAAAATTTCCCGAAGGTTTCCTTTCAAAAGCATTTTTAACAAATAAACAATATTTTTATTTGACTAGAAATGGTTTAAATCAAAGGTTTATTCTTTGGCTTCACCAAATATATTTTTGAAACCACAAATTGATTTATATGGTCAGTAGGTTCAAAACAAACCATTTTCCAAAGGTTTTATCTCAAAAATCATTTTAGAACAATTTTTATATTCTAAACATGCATACACAAGTTTCTGCAAAAACAATCAATTTAACAGAAGCATTTTACTAAACAAAGTGCATGGTCAGAAAGTACTTGTCTTGCTGATTCCATTGATATAAAATTTTCAAAATTTGGACGTGTGGTTTGAAAGTTATGAATTTTTCAAATTGGAACAACACATAGATCATTTCTATTTTTATTCAAACAGACAGGGCCACGTGGCGCTTTCCTACTGGTGCGTACTGTTTCGCATGGATCAACAATGTGAGGCGTTGGATCTAATGACGATCATGCGGTACAGATCTATCCATACCCTTTCAGGTTAGTTTCTATCGTGGCCACGCGATTAAGATCGGACGGTGCACAGTGTGCTTGCCATCAAGTGGCGGCGCTGGAGGCGGCAGGTGGTGGCGCGCGGTCAGACGGTGGCGGTGCTGGCGATGCAGGAAGCGAGAGAGGGTGGGGAGGAGCTCACCAAGTTCGCGGTGTCGTGGTGGTGCTCGAGGTGCCTTCTGTTTGTCGAGGGGCGCGCTGGAGTTGCGGGGATTGCTCGCCGGAGAGATGTCTGGCGACGGGCACGCACTGTCGTTGTCGGGGACGTCGCTATAGAGCACGGGAGAGGGAACATATGGTGCTATTAGACGCGTGGAAGAGTAGGGAGTATGGGAGCATCAAAGGGAGGAGGCGCTGGCGGAATGTTGTCGCCGGGAGGCAGTGGAGCTTCGGAGATGATTCCGAGCAGCCTGGTGGCTCTCGAGGCGTGAGGTTTGGGGGGAAAGGAAGAGAGGAAACGGGCGCTTAATACTGCGTGGTCACGGCGAGGATTAAACGCGCGATATGATGTATTGACGACGTTTACGGCAGAAAAACCGGCGAGGTTTGCGCGCGGGTGAGGACGAAGGGAGCTGGCGGTGGGGCCTAGCGTCAGCGAGAGAGGAAGAGGGGAGGTGGGGTCCATCGGTCAGCGAGTGAGTGGGTTGAGTCGATGGTGCGGATTGTTTTCTCGCAGGGTGGGGTAAATGGGCTAACTGGGCCAGACTGGGTCTGCTGGGCTGGTTTAGCTTGCTCTATTTTTTTTGTTCTGATCTTTTTCCATTTTCTATTTCTAATAATCTGTTTTGATTTTGATTAATCCATTCAAGAATTCATTTGAATTCAAATTTCTCTCAAACTTTGTGTGCAATCAAACACTGTTTAATAATACATTTTGAAGTCAAATTTAGAATAAATAATTTATTCTTTTTAGGGTCCTTTAATTATTTAAATTAGGCCTTTGCATTACTTCATATAAGATTTCAAATATTTTTAATCCTTATTTAAATTTCATTCTTCCACAAAAACTTTTCAGTTAGTTTTATTTACTTAATAGGGTGTCAAAAATATTCACCTAGAATTATTTGGAATATATTTAATATGATTCATAAATAATTTGAATTGGGTATTTGTTTTAATTCCAATGGAATTGATTATAGTTTTAATTCCCTAAATTTTATTTGGAAGATTTCTTTTATTTTATTTAAGTTAATTAAACAAATTTTATTCACTTGGGTAAATTCCAAATTACTATTTTCTCATGAATTACATAATAATTATTATTAGAAATTTGTCTTTATTAACATAGGGTTAGAATGGTTAATGCCATTTTATTTGGAAATTCTTTATCCTTTTATTTTATTTGGATTTGGATTCTATTCATTCCATTTGCTTAATGGATTAGGCCAAGATTTAATTTGCTCTTTAAATATTTCTTATCTAATATTTCTGTCTTTATCTTATAAAATCCATATATTTTTATTTATAGACTCCAATTTGTAAGATCTTATTTAATATTTATTTATCCTTTTAAATATATTTAGGATTATTTTCTCACTATTTGGTATGGATTTATAGGTAGATGCTTTATTAGCTTTGGAATTTCAATTTCCTTGTCTTATTTATTTCATAAGATTTTATTTATGGTTCCAATTTAAGTGAAACCAATTTCTATGGTTTTATAATATTTCCATTTGTCATTCTTGATCATTTTGAAATGTTTGCATGACCAATTTTTTATATGGATCAAATCCATAGGCTTGGAGATAACTTGGAAATGTTTTTCTTCCATTAGGGTTTTAGGGTTTTGGTTTATTTCTCAAGTGTTTAAATTTCTAGATGCATTTAAAGAGAAATGCATTCCACTTGATTTGAATTTTAGTTGGATTCAAACATTAACCAAAGATTGTTCAAGATGGGATTTTAAGTTTCCATTTAGAAACAAAAGTTTCTTTTCACCCTAAATTTCAGCAATTATTTTATTTGTTTATTTATTTTTCACATTACAAGATTTGGAAAATCTTGGGATGTGACAGGTTATCTTGATTTGTGGTTGTACATATTTCGCAAACCTTTATGTGATTCCTTTGAAGGGAATTGCAGTAGTGCTGGGGATGGATTAGATGATGGAACACGGACCTCAGATAAATTGTGAGGAGAAAACTGTCTCAATCAAAACTCCAAGTGGTGCAAGGATAGTTTACCAAGCAGATAAACACGGTCATATCATGGTAGATCTGCAGTTGAATTCAATGAAAGAATTTAAATTAGAAGAGATTCCTATAGTTAATGAATTCCAAGATGTTTTTCCAACGGAGTTACCGGGAATGCCACCAGACCGGGAGATAGATTTCACCATTGACTTAATACCTGGTACAACACCAATAGCTCAAGCACCATATAAAATGGGACCCAAAGAGTTGAAAGAACTCAAGGAGCAAATTGATGAGTTAGCAAGAAAAGGATTTATACAGGAAAGTGTATCTCCATGGGGAACACCAGTAATCTTTGTGGATAAAGGAGATGGTGGAAGACGGATGTGTGGGGATTATAGAAATCTAAACAACGTGACTATCAAGAATAAGTATCCTTTACCAAGAATTCAAGATTTTTTGATCAAGTGAAAGGAGCTGGAGTATTTTCAAAGATCAATTTAAGATCTAGACACCATCAAATAAAAATCAAGCCGGAAGATGTTCCAAAAACAGCATTTGTCTCAAGATATGGACACCATGAGTATCTGGTGGTACCATTTGGTTTGACCAATGCACCGGCAATATTCATGAATCTGATGAACAAGATTTTCATGCCATATTTGGACAAGTTTGTCATCGTCTTTATTGATGATATTCTGATATATTCCAAGGATAAGGAAGAGCATGCTGACCATTTAAGAATAGCGTTGCAAACTTTAAGAGAACATAAGCTTTATGCTAAGTTCAGTAAGTGTGAATTATGGCTAGATGAGGTATAATTCCTCGGTCATGTGATCAGTAAGGATGGGATTGTTGTGAATCCATCTAAAGTTCAGTCAGTACTAGAGTGGATTGCACCGATCAATGTGAAGCAAATTCGAGGTTTCTTACGAATGGCTGGTTATTATCGGAGATTCATTAAAGGTTTCTCCAAAATAGCCAGACCAATGACCAAATTATTAAGGAAGAATACACCATTCAAGTGGGATGACAAATGTGAAGCAAGTTTTCAAGAGTTGAAGACTAGATTAACCACAGCTCTAATCTTAGCAGTCCTGAAACAGGGAAGGACTTCACCGTATACTGTGATGCGTCTAAAGAAGGTTTGGGTTGTGTATTAATGCAAGATCGGAAAGTGATTGCTTATGGTTCAAGACAATTGAGACCACATGAAGTCAACTATCCAACTCATGATTTAGAGTTAGCAGCAGTAGATTTTGCGCTGAAAGGATGGCGGCATTTTCTTTATGGAGCCACATGTGAGTTATACACTGACCATAAAAGTCTCAAATACTTCTTCACTCAAAAGGAATTGAATATGAGACAGAAGCGTTGGTTGGAATTAATCAAGTATTATGATTTAACAATCAATTACACCCCAGGGAAAGCAAATGTTGCAGCAGATGCTTTAAGCAGAAAGAGTGCAGATATTTAGCCTAGCAATAGGGAGCTACCAAAAGAGTTACAAATTGACTTGGAAATATTAGAACTTCAATTCATCAGAACAAAGCTTCTTGGAGGATTAGCTACTATGCAGGTAGTTGCAGAGCAGGACAGTGATCTTAAGTAAGAAATTTTTAGACATCAAGAAGAAGATCCTTTTATTGCTGAGGAAATTCGGAGGATATCTCAAGGGCAAAATTCAGTTTTTCGCCTTGGGCATTATGGGTCTTTATGGTTCCAAGACCGTCTATGTGTTCCAAATGTGACTGAGATCAGAAGTGTCATACTCAAAGAAGCACATGATACACCATATTCTATACATCCAGGGAGTACTAAGATGTATATGGATTTGAAGAACTATTCTGGTGGAATAACATGAAAAGAGATATTGCTAAATATGTATCTGAATGCCATACTTGTCAAAGGGTGAAAGCTGAACATCAAAGTCCAACAGGACCATTACAACCCTTGGAAATTCCTGAATGGAAATGGGAGGAAATAGGTATGGACTTCATTACAGGATTACCTGACACCAAAAAGGAAGGATATGATATGGGTAATTGTGGACAGACTCACTAAGAGTGTGGGTGAATCAAAAGGATAATGCCGAGAAGTTAGTTGAAGTATATGTCAAAGAGATAGTAAGTAAGCATGGAGTACCCAAAAAGACCATAATTGATAGTGGATCAATGTTTACTTCAGCATTTTGGAAGCAATTGCATGAAGCACTTAGTTCAAAGTTAGATTTCAGCACGGCATATCATCCTGAGACAGGAGGTCAAACTGAAAGAACAAATCAAATACTAGAAGACATGTTGAGAGCTTTTGCACTAGATTTTGGAGGAACATGGGAAGATCACCTACCATTGGTAGAATTTTCTTATAATAATAGCTATCAGAGTAGTCTGAAGGCAGCTCCATATGAGGTTCTGTATGAAAGGAAGTGTACATCACCAATATGTTGGTATGAACCTGGAACCAGCAAAGAATTTGCGCTAGATTATATCATGGAGAGACAAGACATCATTGATAAGATCAGGGATAGAATGAAAATAGCACAGAGCAGGCAGAAAAGTTATGTGGATCAAAGTCGACGATCATGGCATCCAGAAGTGGGAGATATGGTCTATTTAAAAGTAAGTCCAATGAAAGGAGTAAAAAGATTCGGAGTTAAATGGAAATTGAGTTCAAGATATATCGGACCATTCAAAATACTGAGTCAAAACAGAACTATAGATTATGCTTTAGAGTTACCATCAAGATTGGCTCAAGTGCATAATGTTCTCCATGTGTCACAACTTCGCAAATGTTTGAAAGTTCCAGATGATGCAGTAACACATCAAGAGATAGAACTACAAGTAGACCTGACTTATATTGAAAAGCCATGTAAGATTCTGGAAGAAAACTGGAAAATATTAAGGAATAGAGCAATCAAATATTGCAAGGTACAGTGGGAACATCACCCTGAGAGGGAAGCCACATGGGAGAAGGAAGAGGATTTAAGAAAAGCTCATCCAGAACTATTCAGGTACATCTCCACAAACTTTGGGAAGAAGTTTAATTTAAGGGGGAAGTCTGTAACATCCTAGCATTTAGGACCTAACGAAGGGTAGATTTAGGAATATGAATTGTTGCATGCATTCATCTGTGAAAATGTGGGTAAAATTTTCGCCAAATAAAAAAACCTAAGTGATCAATGTTTCTTTCATACTTTGAGATTAGGTTTAGTCTTAAAGGATGATTGTTATAAACTTTGAGATGATCTTAAGGAGTTATGTGTGTAAAATGAATTTGAATTTTAAACTTGAGTGTTTGAATTATAAATTCAAATGAATTAGATATAAGTTTTGAATCTTAATTCAATTAAGAGATAAAGATTACAATTTAAATTTTATCCAAAAACAATATTGAATATGAAAGTTATTTCATATTATTAATACATAAACAAGTTACAAAGAATGTAACCTACTTAAGCCATTTCCAAACTTCCCAATTTAAAAAAGAATAAAGAATAAGAATATTCTTTATTAATAATAATATAATTTTTATTACAATTAAATAAAATAAAGATTACAAGAATAATAAAAGAAAAATTACAAAAGAATAAGAAAATTACATTGGAATATCTACTAACTCTCCTATATCTAAATCTAAACTAAATCTTCATCTTTATCTTTGTACCTGCAAAACAAAGACTAAATAGAAACAAAATAAGATTAGTGTTAGTATTATTTCTCTCAGATATGTCAGTGAAATGCACCTGACAAATTCATCATTGAGAAATGTTATAAAGGGGCAAGTTTCACCAATATGAAAGATTTCATCTTTCATAAATTCAAAGCCAGAAGTTAAATGACAGCCAAGAGGGACCAATTCACCAGCCAGGTGAAAGTAATCTGGTAATAGTAAGTTCAAAATTTCTGAACATATCCACAAGTTAGCAAGCACACAGGCTGGACACACACCAGCATGCATGTGGTGTGTTGCCAAGCTCACAGAGCAACTCAATCTCACCAAAACCACAAGCACAATCATGGAGGAGCACACCAGTGCATCTCTCCACTACACAGCACACAAGCACAACCAGTGTAGACAGCAGCTAAACCAAGAATAGCAGCCAAAACAAACCACCCAGATCAACCAAGCATCACCAGGATGGTGACATAAGGAGGGGGATGAATTAGGTGGACATCAATATCAAGCCCATGAGCTAGGAGGAGCAGGATAGCTCATGAGCAAGCACATGAATCCAGCAAAACTAGATCAAGATCATCATCATCAACTTACTTCATCAACATCAGATTTTGTGGTGAGCCTCATAAAACCATCACATGATTCAATCATAGTATTTAATCAAAAGCATGTGTTGCTTTATGAAATAATCTCTCAATAATCACCCAAGTGAGGTGAATCTATCCTAGAGATTTCAAGTATAAAGATAAGAAATCAAACTCAGCCAAAAGCACTAATCTCTCAGACCAGCATCACAGAGTTTAGTGTTCCTTTATGCAACTTAAAATCATTCTTCATTTGTTCTTATCAGAGCAGGGCACATATCCCAGAGAGTAGCACCTCTAATCCTACAAGTTACAAACCAACTATTTGCTCAACTAACTAGGACTTAAAATCCTAGAGCGTCAGACCAACATCATAGGCAGGAGAGTTAAGAAAAGCTTTCATTTTATTTTGCTAGTATTAGTCAAAGTATTGTCAAGGATAAGCCCAGAAATAAAACCCAATCACTTGTGTGCCAGATCAAAATAGTATCACAAGCACAAGTTCTAAATAAGCTAAAACCAATCTTTGCTTAGTTTCCACAGATTAAAGGGACAAACCAATAAATATCATTTTCCTGAAGCCAAGTGCTAGGAATCAACATCAAATTCATCTATACATCCACAGAAAATCATTACATGTAATGATTATATTTAGTATGTATAATCTCATACAAGCCTACCATTATAATTTTAATTGCAGTAAGCAATTACTGAGAGAAACTATTATCAGTACAAGCATTCTAACAGTAGAGTAAGTTCTCAGATCAACAACAGTTCCAATCAGGGATTCCCTAAAAGCACTAGCATGAGATCATAGTGAATTACCAATGGAATAAATCTGACAAGCTACTAGCATCATCAAAGCCACTACAAATCATGATCCACAGCAAACAATCATTCTTCATGCTCAAGTATGATCATCACTAGATCTAAAGCATCATGGATATGATCAACATGGGGTTATGAACCCTAATCAGAACAAGAAACCTAATTAGGAGATGAACCCTAATCAGAACATAGTCACTAGGCATGAGAAGCCACTAGATACACACAGAGAGATTCATGGTAATAGCATGAACAAGAACCACAAAGGCAATTTACCCGAGGTCCTCAATCCGATTTGAAGAGGACCTATGTGGACGAACAGACCCTACAGCACAGGCCAGTCCTCATGTATCCGAGAGAACCAAGTTGGGAAGAGAAAGAGCGCTGCAACCTATACCAGCCACGGAGGCGGCCACAGCAGCACACGAGCCAGCACACCACATGCGGGGCCGCGGCGGTGGCTACAACACTTTCCCCTAACCCTAGGGTTCGGGAACGGGATGAACCTGGCCACAGGGAAGCCACGGAGTCAAATCGAGTTGGACTAGATGAACGAGCGTAGTTGCAAACCTCGCCCTGCACCACGACAGCGGCCAGGGGAAGCCTCAACGGCGGCCATCACGAGCGGCGGCGCTAGAGCCGCGGGGTCGAGGAAGAGGAAAGGTGAGAACGAGGAGGTAGAGAGAATGTGCTCAATGGGCCAAAACCCCTCGGGGTGGTGATTTTGACCCTGCCCTATGGCCCAATAATCCCAAAAGGCTAGCCTAAGTCGTTTAAAAAATTGTTTTAATCAATTGGAAAAGACCAAAATGCCCCTGGCCTCAATAAAATTTTATAAAATAAAATAAAAGTCCAAAAATTATAAATAAAATATTTTTGGATTCACAATAATCCACTATATCCAAATAAAATAAGATATGAAATTTTGGACATTTAAATTTTTATAAGAATTTTGTAATCTATATATTCCTTATGGAATTTTACAAAATTATTGAAAGATGATAGAAATAAAGAAAAATCACTGTCATTATATATTAATATTATAGTATTTTTGAAAAATACTAAATAAATATTTAATAATAAATTTTAATGTATAATTAATAATTCCTAAAAGAATTATTAAATCAATAAAAGTCCAATAAAAAGGGAAATAAAATAATTCAATATATGCAATAAAAAAATTTATAAATGCTTTATTAAAAGGAACCTTATACAGGGAAAATGCATATAGAATTAAATAATGCATTACATTACTTGCATAATCATTTTGCTTCTTTAAATATTGTCCTTACCAGGCAATAATGATGTTTTGTAGAACTAGAAGCTCAAGGTCCAGTGCAAGGATCAGACTTCACTACCTTGCCATCACAAGGCAAGTTCATCACTTGCTCATATCCTTTGAAGAGTCTTTATCAAAGTATTTGCAAATTGTGTGTTATCATATATGCTATAAAAGAAATAAAATATTATTTTCACAAATAAAGAAATCATAGATATCATCCTAAGTGGTGATATAATGGAGCAATAAAACTTAGGGTTCTATTTGCAACAATGATGATCAAGTAGGGACTTAATAACCCCTGACATCAGTGATTATAGCGCCGTATATTACGCGTTAGCCATGATATTTGGAATGGAACAGAGAAGTCAGCTGTATCTTCTTCCTCTCGCATGAAGCCGGATGTGCGGGTCGTGGCTGTTATCCTCGTAGCGTGCATATTAATTGGTAATTCGTAGAGGATATGCAGCATATGGGTGGGAACCCTCATCATCCCACGATAGTTCTGGCATCTAACGGTTTGTACAAACCATTGCCTTAATTCATTATGTGGGCATGGTGTACACCAAGGAGGCATGCGGGGTCGCGAAGGGGGCAGTGATTGGCTTGGACCAACTACTGGGCCCCACATCATGGAATTGTGGACGGGAAAGTACGCCCGGTTGTGCAACAAGTAGTTGATCTCTCATGGGTAAAGTAACACACCTCTGTAGAGTGTAAGAACTGTAACTTGTTACTCCCTATTCCGGGAAGGAGCTACAAATGCGGCAGGAAAGGAACTCCATGAAAGTTCTAGTCAACCTGTGAAGGCTGATTGTCATAGTTTTTCGGAATAAAATCAATATTTGAAGAAAGATTTACAAAAAACTACATAGTGCCAAGGATTTATAATCCGAGGTGGTGGTTAGAGCATCAAACTTCCCACCTTGCATATAATGAACTTGTTGGGTAATGCTGTTACTGATTCTTTCCTTTGATCCCTTGCTTACACTCTGAGGATTCCGAAGATGTGCCAATGTATGCAGCCGAATGCCAAGAAGATGTGTTCTATGAGGAACCTGATCTGTCCGGAGGAGTTGAAGGAGTGGATTACGAAATTTGCTATGGTGTCGAGGATAATGAGTCCAACTAAGTAACCCTAGTTAAATAGTAACCAATGGAGCCGAGCAGCATGAACTCTATAGAATAAGCTGTTGAGCTCAACTCCTAGATGGAGTTGCTACTTTTAAATTCCGCTGAACACTTTATATTTTGGTTTGTAATTTGAATCTTTTGGAAGTCTTTAACTTCCGGTATTGTAATAATAATAATGTGTGTACATTTGTAATATGGACCCGCAATGTTTCTATTGTACCACTCTGAGGGATGTGATATTTACGGAACGGTGTTCTATAGATGTCATGTCAACGACTATAGTGTACTACACATGCAGTGGTATGCTGGGTCACCGCACACATGCCCTCAACATATCCTCTAGAATCTGGTTGGTCCTTTATGTCTGTCCATTAGTCTGGGGATGAAAAGGAGTGCTGAATTCCAATCTCGTTCCCAATGACTCATGCAGTTGCCTCCAAAAATGGTAAGTGAATTGAGTTCCCCTATCAGACACAATACTCTTGGGTACTCCATGCAGACACACAATCCTATTCATATAAATCTTGGCTAACTTGGCACTTGTATAGGTTGTCTTCACGGGTATGAAATGAGCCACTTTAATTAGGCGATCTACTATGACCCAAATAGAATCATATCTTGATATAGTCCTTGGCAGTCCAGTGATGAAATCCATGCCAATCTTGTCCCACTTCCAATCAGGAATAGGTAGTGGTTGTAACAATCCTGCTGGTTTCTGATGTTCCGCTTTCACTCTACTACATACATCACACAAAGCAATATGTTCGGCGATGTCCTTCTTGAGATTATTCCACCAAAATCTTTCCTTCACATCCATGGACATTTTGGTGTTGCCCGGATGAATGGAATATGGTGAGTTGTGTGCTTCTTGTAAAATCAGTTTCTGAAGCTCCGGATCTTGTGGAATGCAGATACGTTTTCCATACCATAAAGTACCATTTTCGTCTTCATGGAATCCTTTGGCTTTTACCTTGCCAATCTTTTCCTTAATCTCTTCAATTTCCTTGTCTATCTTTTGGGCTTCCTTGATTTTGTCCAACAAGGTGTGTTGAACATCCAATGACATGAGATGTCCTTCAGGCACTATCTCCAATCTGAGATCTTTGAATTGGGCACACAAATCATCTGACAATTCTCCTTTAGTAAGGCCATTCACATAAACCTTATGGCTTAATGCATCTGCTACAACATTTGCTTTACCGGAGTGGTATTGCAAGATCAAGTCATAGTCCTTGATGAGTTATAGCCATCTTCTTTGTCTCATGTTGATTTCTTTCTAAGTGAAGATATACTTCAAACTCTTGTGATCTGTGAACACTTCATATCGCTTTCCCAAAAGATAATGTATCCATGTTTTGAGTGCATGGACAACAGAGTATAACTCCATATCATGAGTAGGATAATCCACTTCATGAGTTTTTAGTTGTCTCGAGGCATACGCCACAACTTTCCCTTCTTGCATAAAAACTGCACCTAATCCTTGGTGAGATGCATCACAATAAACTTGGAAGTTCTTCTCCAAATCTGGCAGACATAAGACTGGTGCTGTCACTAGTCTCTTCTTCAACTCTTGGAAACTGAGTTCACATCCTTCAGTCCAATCAAATTTCTTGTTTTTCTTAAGTAACTCCGTCATTGGCTTCGCTACCTTTGAGAAATTCTCAGTGAATCTTCTATAGTATCCTGCCAAGCCCAGGAAACTATGAACTTCCTTCACTGACTTAGGAGATTCCCACTCAGTTACAGCTGATACTTTTGTGGGATCAACTGCTACACCATCTCCTGACACAATGTGTCCAAGAAATCCAACTTCATTCAACCAGAATTCACACTTGCTGAATTTGGCATACAGTTTATGCTCTCTAAGATTCTCAAGTATCAATCACAAATGTTCTTCATGCTCTTCATTGCTCTTGGAGTAGAGCAAAATGTCATCGACGAAAATGACAACGAACTTGTCCATAAATTCCATGAACACCTTGTTCATCATATTCATGAAGTAGGCTGGTGCATTGGTCAAACCAAAGGGCATCATGGTGTACTCATACAGTCCATACCTAGTGGTGAAAGCAGTCTTATGTATGTCTTGTTCCCTTATCTTTAGCTGAAAGTAGCCTGATCTGAGATCAATCTTTGAGAACACACGGGATCCTTCTAACTGATCAGACAAGTCATTTATTCTGGGCAAAGGATACTTGTTCTTGATGGTCACCTCATTGAGTGAACGATAATCTATGAATAACCTTTAACTTCTATCTTTCTTTTCAACAAACAAAACTGGTGCTCCCCAAGATGAAGAACTTGGTTGAATAAATCCTTTCTACAACTGTTCTCCAAGTTGTTTCTTGAGTTCTTTCAACTCATCAACTGACATCTTGTAAGGTCTCTTTGCTATTGGTCCTGATCCTGGCAGGAAGTCAATCAGAAACTCAACATCTCTATCTGGTGGCATTCCCGGCAATTCTTATGGAAACACATCCGGCTATTCTCTCACAATTAGCACACTGTCTATGCTAACCCCCTTAAGAGAATTTAGTTTCCTCCCTTTTGATTCAAAGTTAGACTTGAATCTAATCCGTTTCTTATCCGGGGTTGTGAGCGTGACAGTACGGTTGGCACAATCTAGAACTCCTTCATACTTGGTCATCCAATCCATTCCCAAAATAACATCCAATCCTTGGGAATCTAGGATTATCAAACTAACTGGAAACTTATGCTTTCTAAATTCTATTACTAGATCACGACATCCAAGACTTACTATCATATCTCCATCGGGAGAACTTACTTTTATAGGACACCCAATATTTTCAGTTGGACATCCATTTCTATCAACAAATGCTCTTGATATGAATGAATGCGATGCGCCAGTATAAAAAAGAATTGAGTTTGAACTTACCAGCCACAGCATCAGATTCTTCATAGATTTCCTCCACATTGATGTGGTTCACTTGTCCCTTTTGGAAGAGATTGGGCTTGTTGGCACCATCAAATTTCTTTTCTAGGAACTCATTAGCATAGTGCCCCATCTTCTTACACTTGAAGCATTCAACATGACTGAGATCTTTCTTGACAGGCTGACTTCCACTACCACTTCCACCTCCACTGTGGTGGCTCTTGTGTCCACTCTTGTGGTTCTTATACTTGTCATTATCATGACTGCGGTGATGCTTGTTGTCATGATGAAGGTTGTGGTTGTGGTGGTTGTTGTACTTTCGATTTTTGTGGGATCCAGAACTCCCACTATCATCATGATGGGAATGTTTGTGAGACGATCCCGAGCTGTGCTTATCGAAGCTATGCTTCGTTTTCCTGCTTTCAACCTGTTTCATCTTGTTCTCCAAGATGGTAGCCTTGTAACAAAGTGATTGGTAGGTTGGGACATAGGCAACAGACAGCTGCAGGTTCAACTCATCATTCAGTCCTTCGAGGAATTTCTCCTTCCTCTTGGCATCTATATCAACTTCATCCAGTGCATAACGCGCCAGATTGTTGAATTCCTCAATATACTCAACCACACTGCGGTGACACTGTTTCAGGTTGTGGAACTCCTTCTTCTTCCAATTCATCACTCCGGATGAGATGTGAGCTCTATGGAATCCATCCTCAAAGATAGCCCAAGTCACATCCTCAATGGGAGTGGTGATCTGAAAGTTGTCCCACCAGGTTGTTGCTGGCCCTTCAAGCAGATATGCGGCAAACCTGACCTTCTCTTCATCGGTGCAGCCTACAGTCACTAAGTCCTTGTTCACTGAGCATAACCAGTCATTAGCCACCATTGGATCAGTGGTTCCCGAGAACTTTGCAGGCCTAAGTCTTAGGAATCTGGTGAGCATGTCAAATCCTGGCGGATTATTCTGGTTGTTGTTGTTGTTATTGTTATTGTTGTTGTTGGTCTGGTTATGGTTCTGCATGAAGGTTGTCATCATTTGTATCAGTTGAGCTTGTGCTGTCATCAACTGTTGCATCTCGGGAGTGACATTGTTTTTGTTTTTTTTGGTTGGGGTTGGCACGTCGAGGAGGCATCTGTGGTTTTAATAAGGATAAGAATGAGATACCCATAGATGCTTAACATGCACAATACATCACATAGACAATCACAATAACCAAGCACCAAAATAACATAGAGTTTGACCGACGTAAATAGCAAGTTTTGGAAAAAACAAACACACCATAGCAAGCCATCCACATGTTGGATGGTCATTGCGACTCAATAATCAAAGTACGGTAGATGAAAGATAAACGAGTAGTCTACACTACTCCTCCGTATCAATCTCCACATCAACGAGGGTAAGACATGCATTCTCCATGGCGGTCTTGTACTCATCAACAGTAGCAGTCAAGGCCTCAATCTTGGTCCTAAGAGCCCTCTTCTGTGAGCGAAGCCTCTCAATCACTCGCGGTTTATGCTCAAGCTTGAAGTCCTTAGCCTCTAACTCTTATTCCATCTCCCAGATCCTCTTGTTCCTGTCTTGGACCCTTTTATCCTGGCTCTTGAACTTCTTGTCCTAGCTTTTAAACTTGGCCTCCATTTCCTTGACAATCTCGTCTTGCTCCACGAAGATCTTTTCCTTCTCTCAAAGCTGAACCTGGAGATCGTCATTGCTAAGCATGGCGTTGGTCCTATCAGTATCAACGTGTCTAATAAGACCCTCTAGGTCCTAAAGGTACAGACGAATCGGCTCCATCGTATCTCTAGCAGCATCCTCGTACTCTATAGCCTCACCCTCCTCGTTGTGTCTCCCGAAGGGCTGAAAGTAAAGACCTCTATGCTCGGTGGAGTGCCTCCCTACCAGGCGCCCAAGTAACTCCTGCATGACCACATCTAAGCCTTTCTCCTTGTCGTCATGCATCATCTTGAAAGTGATGGCCTCCATGGTTGGCTCTATCTGGCGTCCCGGCTGTGTGACTCTGAAGCCCCATAGGTCCTTCCTCTCAAACTTGGTGAGTGGAAGTGTCATGATGCTAGGAAGTGGAAGGTTGAGCACACTAGTGAGCTCAATGAGACGAGTACCAAAACAATTTCCCTTGAACTCCTTGGCCGTGTTGATAACAACATTAGGCATCTATTTTTATAAGATAGAGAAAAGTTAGAACCAACACAAGTAGAGAAAATTCACAAGACATAATATCACAAGCACATATTTTAGCATCAAACACACAAGTCATGGCATACACAAATCCATTACAAACATCAAATTTTCAACATAACTTAGACAAAATATTGGAAATAAAAACGATAAGTGTGGTGGTCAAACTAACGAAGTACATTACAACTCTCACTCACTAGACAAAATAGCTATCAGGGCATCTTTAGTAGCCATCTGTCTATCTTGTTCACAAGACTCCCATATTAAATCTATGATGTCTCCCCTTAGTTGTTGGTTGGTAGTCTCTAATTCTTGGGTATGCTTCTTTTCTTCTCTAAGGTCATTTTGGGTGTTGAGTATTCTACACTTGAGTCTATCATCAAGCTCCTTGATGGCATTCCAAGCTGCATTTCTTGCAAAGTCAAAGAATGTTGTGTGTATTTCAGAGTTGGTGACCATGCAGAATCCCGGCTCCTTGTGGTTGTCTTCCTTGTTTTTGTATAAGTGAATTTGCACCCACCAATACTCTTCTTCATCCATCACAGGGAATCCCTTATACACAGCTGCACCATGTATCCCCATGATAACCATAAGGTTCTTGAGTGCCTTGGGAAATTCAGTCTCACATTCCAAAGTCATGGTCATGAGTGGTCCCTTCCTCACGGCCTCATTGATGGAGTTCATCTACAAATATATATGAGAAAGAAGATTAGAAAAGTTTACGAGAAGAAAAATACAAGTGTGGAAATTTTTTCAAAGTGTTGAAATTTTTTCCTTAGTGGTTTCTAATCCAATCCTAGGGTCATAATCCTATAGGAAACACAATTCTCTGATACCATCTGTAAGACCCCACCTTTATAAAGGTAAAGGTCCCTGTGATTGCAATGCTAGTCCCTGGATCAATTGGTAGCATCCACAGTTTAAGATGAAGTACACAAAAACAAAGGTCATTATTACATCGTCATTCCAGAGATAACATAGTCTTTTACAACTCCATAGCCATAGGCTAGTACAAGAGTTTAACTTAACAATATAAATAAAAGTCTTCATCTTCGTGTGCCACAGGCAAGCATGTTGAGTGTAGACTCATAACCCTAATCCTCATCAGAGTAACCTGCAACATCACAAGTTACATCCATAGTGTGTCAATACATTGGAATAGTATTGGCAAGTGATACCTTAGTAGATTAATAGTATCTACCTTCTACATGAATTTGGCTAAGTGTAGCTTAGGCTTGCTTTTCTCAAAATAGGTTTTACCTATCAGTTGAAAACACTAAGTTTTTGTTTGGCAAAAACTCCCAAGGAACAACCAATAGACATTGTTTTTAACTTAGAAATTGGGATGAGGAGATTCTTGATAGATTCCATGTCTTGATGCTCAAATTGTCCATTGCCGGGGACGCGACTAAGTACTTAGATTCTTCCTTCTGCAGAGGTGGTGCACTTTCCCCACAAGACTTGAATTTCATCAAGACAGGACCTTTCAGATGCCTTCCCTTGGACCAAAATGGACGCGCTCCAAACCTATCACTCCCTACCACTAATTGTCCATTTGGCTACGTTATTGCAACCTATATGATCCAGGTAGAGCCCATAATGCCATGTGGCTGCACTAGAAGCTTCTTAACATATGGCATCTCAAATCCCTTTGTTCCTGGGTGGCTTTCCACAAGTGTGATACACAAGGTAGACCATAGATATGGGCCTTGTGTAACCACTCAACATAACCCAAACAACCATTCCACCCAGGTGTTTCATTCACTTAGTTGTTTTATTAAGCAAAAACACAATTCAAACACTTAGCAATATTTTTCCATAGCATATATATAATCCACCTTTGGTTGCTACTAGCTAGGCTAAGCATGGCAATAGCAAGTATCTTAACTTAGAGAAAACTCTAACAATTCTACAACTACTAGGATTTCCTAAGCATAGCATATAGATACTTAGCAAAAATTATCATGCAAGCCCTATACAAAATAATTCTAATGCATAGTCAAAATATTGGGAAAAAAATATTAGGCACCACTTGCCTTGGTAGTTGGGGGAGTAACAACAATCCACACAGTCACAATCACCACTAGCACCAAAATCTACACATAAAATGATAGCACCAAATTCATATTTCAAATAATCAAGCAAAAATATATGAATGCATGAAAATGCCATGTGATGATTTTTCTAAGCTAAACAAGACAAGTAAAACAGTACTTATCAATAAACTAAACATTTATATACCAAATAAACTTTATTTGGCCTTTAAAACATTTTCCAATTATTTTTTATACACAAAATAGGCCTATAAATGTCTCTGCATAAAATTATATTTTAACAGAAACAAAATACAAAACTAAGCCCATAGATGTGTAGGATTTATTTTTGTGATTCCATTGATATCTTATTTGTATTTTTTGGATAAACAGAACCAAAGTTATTGAATTTACAAGTTTAAATTACTAATAGATCTAAATTCAGATTTTAAATCTAAAACCTAGCCACGCGGCAACTTCTGATTGGCGCATACTGGTTCGGTCAGATCATGCTAGCGGACCGTAGGATATAAATAACGATGCACAACCCAGATCTGATCTTACCGCTTCAACTAAACATCTAATCGTGGCCTTAGGATCCAGATCTAACGGGTCAGATCTATTTGACCAAAACACAGCGGCGCGAATGGCGCTGGCGGCGGCTCTGGCGACGGTGCTCCGACGTTTCCAGAGGGGGATAGGGGAGGTGGCGGTGCTTACCAGCGTCGCAAGGATGAGAGGATGCTCAAGATGGCTTCGGCTTGGACAGGGGCGCACCGACACGGGCTCAGATGCTCGCCGGAGTTCGTTCTGTCGTGGGATGATCACTGCCAGAGACGAAGGTGATAACCTAGTGCGCAAGGGAACAAGCGGCACGTATTAGCTGACGCGCAAGACAAAGGCGAACTCACTCGTGTGAACCAGAGATCAAGGGGAACACGGGGATCACCGGAATGGCTCGTCGAAGTTGAGCTGAGCTTCAGACACTTGCAGGCGTTGACGGGGGCGACGACCTAGGGAGATTTAGGACAAACTAAAAGCATGAGAAGATGCACAAGGCGATGATGAAGCAGGTCGTGTGAACCAGAAGGCAAGGCGTGCTCGAGACTCACCGTGATGGGTCGCCGGAGCTCTTCGGTGCTGCGGCGGTGTAAGGCGAAATTCATGGAGCCTGGCGGCGCTTAGGGGTTGTAGTGTTGGGGTAAATAGTCGCAGAGGGGTAGGGAATAAATAGCCGGAGCAGCGGCGAGAATCTTGCGAGCAATCAACGCCAATTAAGCGTATTTGCATCAGGGAGAAACACCACAAGAAGCTAGACTTCTGCTGAGATTGGCCCGACGTGGTGGCGTTGTGGTGGGGTCCACGAGTCAGCGAGTGGGTGCGGTGTGTGCGGTGAGAAACAGAGGGAGAGGGGAACCCCGGGTGGGCTAGTTGTTGGGCTGGATCCAGTGCTGGGCCAAATTGGCAACGCTGGCCCTTTTCCTTTTCTTTATTCCTTTTCTTTTTCTGTTTTGATTTTCTGGAATCATTTTCAAATGTGTTTGAATTCAAACTTTATGTGTATTTTTGTAAAGTGAACCATGCACATATTTGAGTATAAAAAATTGTTGTTCACTCAAAAATACATTGGCCTATTGAAATTAAAATGAAACCATGCCTTAATTATTTATTTATAACAAGGCATGTGAATGGTTTTGAATTTAGATTTTTGTTTTGAAATTTTGAACAAGCTTTGGAATCAACATTCAAACCTATAATCAAACCTTTTCTAGTTGAAACAAAGTATTCACATTTTGGTGAGTAGAAATAATTCCATTGCCTTTCCTACATAAAATATTAGGCAACAATTTACCTCTGTTTTGAAATCTTATTTTAAAAATGATCCAAATGCTTATGAATGCATGAATGATATGCAAACTTTATAAATCATGATTTTTGGGATGTTACAGCGAGTAGTTCCACCTTGGACTATGGGTCCATATAGTATCTAGATGGTTGTTTCTCCTCCTTTGTGCTACCATGTTTAGATCTTGTGAGCTCCGTTCATGATCAAGATCATCTATTTGCAATCATGCATGTTGTGTTTGCGGGAATCCGATGGATATTGAGATTACTATGTCATATTGATTAATGGTTTTATCTTATTGATTCTATCATGTCTGTGTTGTTTGAGATCTTGCATGCTCTCCGTTTCTTGTAGCTATCTTGGCCAAGTAGATGCTAGTGACTCCAAGAGGGGGTATTTATGCTCGATAGTGGGTTCATGCTTCCATTGAATCTAGGGAAGTGATAGAAATCACTAAGGTTGTATATGTGTTGTTACTACTAGGGAGAAAACAACGATCTTTTGTTCATGGAACAATTGTATTGTTTACTTTACACACTTTTCTTAAAGAAGTTATCTGTTGCTTGCATCTTAATACTGGAGGGGGTTCGGATGATAACCTTAAGGTGGATTAGTAGTCATAGATGCAGTTGGATGGTGGTCTATTTATATTGTCGTAATACCCAATCGAATCTCATAGGATCATGAATGTCTAGTATTGTATTGTTATGCCTTGCTTAGTCCTGTCAACTGCCCCGCTGTAATATGTTTTCCCGGCATGTTATGTTGTTTATCTTAAGGAGAACACCTATAGTGAACTGTGGACCCTCGTCCAATCTTTACCATTGATAGATCTTCCACTATTACTATTTACTTTCTTCAAGCCAACATTACCTTCCACACCATACAGTTAATCCTTTGTTTTCAGCAAACCGGTGAGATTGCAACCTCACTGTTCGTTGGGCAAAGTCTTGAGTTTGTGTTGTGCAGGTTTCCATGTTTCTAGCAACACCTTTGAGTCGTTTCCTTCCTCCTACTGGTTCGATAACCTTGGTTTCTTACTAAGGGAAGCCTTATGTCAACACCCGGATTTTTCAATCCTAGATGTCGGTTATGCCATACATCGCAATCCCAGGATTACCATTTTTGCGAGACATAACAGAATTGGATACCATAGTACATCATCCATTACAAACGATACATAAGTTCTTACACAAATAGGGATCTCATGATCCAGTTCTTAATACAACATCAAGCAGCGGAATACGTAATAATAACAGTAGCGTAGGCGAAGCTCCATCTTCGGGGTCACAGGCAATGCTGACGAGGGGAGATGATCCTAGTTGTCGTAACCTTCCTGGGGTCCATCTTCCAGGTACTCCTCTTCATAGTCTGGCCATGGGAATAGCCAGGGACAAAGCCATGAGTACTCTTTAAGTACTCGCAAACTAATACTAACAGGAAAAGGGGGGTTTTTGGATAATAGGACACTAGGCTCTAGGGTTGTTTTGCAAAAGCCAGATTTATCTCTACTAGGTTCCAAGGCTAGTCACAATTTTATAATTCCTAAGTGGGAACTTGTATTTCATATCACAACTCTGTTGTGGTCAAGTCAAAATCTTAATTCATTTCACAGGTCATTTTGAAAAGTCTGACGGGGAACAGATGTCCTCAACTGTCCATAATCATGGACCAGCTATTCAATAGTTTGACACTCTGCAGAGATTGTACACTTTCACCACAACATTCGATACATCCGTCAGGAACAAATCCTGAATTCACCATACTCAGTATGCGGATAATCAATCCTAACCTTTCCATTACACGCCCTAGTATAAGCACCTCTCCTGTGAGTTTGGCTCCCAACCATGACCAACTGTCATCTTGGGTAGTGCACAGGTGGACAATCTTCACAAGGTAGCCTCAGCTCAGACCTTGGCCGTGAGGGAACTAATACTAAGGAATATAAGTTTCCAGTCAAGCCCTACCCAATATTCGGGTATTGTGGTTGTACGATAAAATTGGAATGGTATCGCATCCAGACAACCATCAGTTTTATAAAGGGCTAAGGCTCATGCCTCAACATTTCATCACCAAAATCATCAAGTGTTTGGAAACACATGTCCAAAACATTTCAATAGAATGATCCATCATTCCAAGGTTTTCATAACCATTTTTCCACCAAGTATTCCCATATAATAGTTGATCAAGTTTTATGCTTAGCACTAGCATCTACAGGTAGGGGTAGTACTGATGAGGGGTGGTAACTAGTGGAGTTTCAACTAAGTATAACCTTATGTCTCAGGCTGATGTCAAGGTTTCTAACTTAGGCCAAATTTTATGCTCTTTATGCAACCTTCAAATATCTTTCTAGTATCTATAAGTCAATTAAGTAAACTCTCAGTAAGCTTTGATAAAGAAATAAAGTAAGAAGCTTGTAAGTAAAACTAGCATTGGTTTATTAAGTGGGTGTGATCACATATGCTTAAGGCATATAGTAGTCATCGAACAAGTATGGGTTTGTTGCATCAGTAGGGTATCTTGCAAGGGTTAGCTTGCATAGGTATAGTATCATCTTGCATCAATATCAGTATAAGCTTGCCCTGTGCTGAGAAGTGGTTGAAGTTCTCCTCGGCTTCTTCTTCGTAGTATCCTCCTTCCTCTTTGTATCCTTGGTCGGTACTAGCGTCTATAAATAAATACGAGGTACACAATCACCAAACAATACTTAAATACTTGCAATCATCACACACAAGGGTCCTATGGATGATCTAGCATCATCTCTAACCTTACAAGGTTAAGGCTTGATTTAATTCCTTTTATTTTTAGAAAAGTAATTTCTACTCATTGAAAAACTACTTAAGATTTAATATTCTCCAAACCAAACATGGGATCATGTTGACACATGTCATCACCACATATTGTAGTCCATGGGAATGTGATTTAAAGTGGTGTCACAATTTAATAAGGTTTCACCCTTTTATTTTAATTAATTGAAGTGGCTAGAAATTCTTATGTAGCATTCTTTTATTACTTGAACATTATTTCTGCAAGTAAACCTATATATTTTTATATATTCTGAAAGGTATGGTTAAATGTGATTTTTGTGAGTTGGAATCAACTCAAAAGCTATTATGGTTTAAATTTGAAAAATGTTTGAATGCAGAAAAGCTTCTGCCTTGTTATTTCTACCATGGGTGATCTATAGATACAAATGACTTGAATCCAACGGGCTTGGATTCAGCATTCACAGACCTTTCCAACAAAATTGGTTTCATTAAATTTGGTGCAATGAATCGATCTGGGTTGATTTTTGAAGTTGGGTACAGAAGTGTGTTTGAATTGAAATAGAAAAGGGTTTAATTTGAATAACTGGGCTGCGCGGGAAAAGTTACTGGGCCGGGCTGCTTAAGTGGGTGTCCCCACTCGCCAGTGACACGGGGCTGGGCGAAGCGGTATGAGGCAACGTGGATCGTTCGATCTAGTTCTAATCCAACGGCTAGGAGTCATCATCGACGCGAGACAACTCCGGCGAGAACGAAACCTAGCGCGGCCATTGAGGGGTGCTGGGGGATCAACGGGGTGCTAGCGAGGGTCGGCGAGGTGGGCAAACAACGAAGTCGACGACGGCGAATCTCCTGGTACCGGTGGCTTCTCCTTGGGCAGCTCCAATCGCTGGCTCCCTTCTTCTCTAGAGGCGGCGGGCTCCGGTGAAATTCCGGCGGGGTGGTGCTTGTCTTGCTCTGAGAATGGTGTGGCACGATCAGTGAGGAGAGGGGAGTGAGATGGTGTGAAGAAATCGTGCGGGGGTGGTCTCTATTTATAGTCGAGCGAGGGGACCGTCAGGCGCCTGCAGTGAGCTCGTTAGAAGCGAGGTTACAAAGGCTAAAGGCATGGGCAAGGGTAGGGGACGGTGCGGTGTCTCCTGGCGATGCTCAACGACATGGTCTCGAGGCATGGGGCGGTGTGGTTTGGTCTGGAACGGGCGGTGCTCTGCGCGGCAGAGGCGGCGTCTTCGACGGCGGGCGGTGGCTGTGCGGCACGGGGCGGCAAACGGGGATGTCTGGCGGTCTCCTGGGTCGGTGGGGATTGTGTATGCACGCGGCGAGGGCGGCGCGCGGTCTGTGGGTGATGGTCGAGGGTGGTGCTCTGGCGCACGCTCGGCATGGTCGCTGGCGGTCTGGGCGCGGCTTGTGCGCGTGGTCCAGGGCTTGGCAACGCTCGCGGCTGGGACAGGTAGTGGCGGTGGACGGTGGGCTGCCTCCCAGACAAGGTTGGCACGGCTAGTTCTTCCTCTAGCCTGCTGTCCACAATGGGGTGACAAGGGGGTGCTCGGCTGTTCACCATTGATGGCAATGGCAAGCTCACAGGGGTGCTAGTCCTTAGTTAAACTTCCTAGATGATCTACTGAGCTGTGTGTGAGCTAACTAGGGAACAAGTTAGGCCAATTTTACTGCACACTATAGTGTTTGATGTTTGTTTGATTTGTGTCTGCAACCTGTTTGATGAAATGGCCGCATGAACTCAAGTTTTGAATTTTGAAAAGATTTTTGGTGGGTTTGCTAGATTGGTGCTGGTGAGTCTGCAGATGCTTGGGTTTTGAAAGTTGAGCTTGTTTGAGTAGTTTTTGAAAAAGTGGGATCTTCCCATATGATAAAGATTCAATTTTTAATTGTCATTTAAACTATGCATTTGAAAGTTTCTGGATGATCACAAAGTGGGCCTTGATACCTTGTTATGAGTACATTCAAGGGGTGCAAAGATCCAAAAAAGTTTCTGTTAGGTTCTGAAAGTTTGAGACAGCCAAAGTAGGCATGGGAGTTAAATTGGCCAAAATGACCATTCATTTCATATATGTGTTTTGATTTACTTGTCTTTAGGAAAAGTTTGGGAAATGTTTTAGATGATGTTTATTTCACCTAAGAAACATTTTACAAGCAATGGATCACACAAACAAGGTGGTTTAAAAGCATTTCAAAATCAATGCATACACATATGCATGCATTCATAAATTTATTTAGAAAAGTTTTTGTTAACCATAAATTTGATGATTTGAGTTTGATGATCCAAGCTTAGTATTTTTGGGATGTTACAAACCTTCCCCCCTTAAACAAAATCTCGTCCCGAGATTTGAAAAAGGACGAAAAGATTACCTAGGATTTGAAGAGATCAGTAAAACTCTGTCCTGATGTGATCTTCGCGCTCCCAGGTAGCTTCCTCTTCTGTGTGGTTGCTCCACTGAATCTTGAGAAACTTGATTCTTCGGGTTCGGGTAGTTCGAAAAGCTTCTTCCAAAATACGGATGGGTACTTCGGGATAGGTCAGGTCATCATTTATCTCTATGGTCCGGTGATTGATATTCTTGAACACTTCGGTCTTCTCGGGGACTTCGAGACACTTGCGAAGTAGCGAGATATGGAACACATTGTGCACGGCTGACATCTCTTCAGGTAGCTCCAATTGATACGATACTTCTCTTCGATGGTTCAGGATCTTTAAAGGTCCGATATATCTGGGGGCTAACTTTCCTTTGAGTTGGAAACGCTGCATTCCCTTCAATGGCGACACTTTTAGATAAACAAAATCTCCTATATTGAAGGCGAGGTCTCTACGTCTCTTGTCGGCATAACTCTTCTGTCGGGATTGGGCTGTCTTGAGGTGCTCACGAATCTTGTGAACCTTCTCTTCTGCTTCTCGGAGGATGTCGGGTCCGAAAATCTGACTCTCTACTACTTCCGACCAGTTCAAAGGGGTGCGACACTTCCTTCCGTACATAAATTCAAATGGGGCCATTTGCAAACTGGCTTGATAACTGTTGTTGTATGAAACTTCTGCAACCGGAAGACAGTCTTCCCACTTGGATCCATATTCTAGCACACATGCTCTAAGCATATCTTCGAGTATTTGATTTACTCGCTCCGTTTGTCCATCGGTCTGAGGGTGATACGCGGTACTGAAATCTAGGCGGGTTCCTAAACCTTCTTGGACTTTCTTCCAGAATCTTGAGGTAAACTGAGTTCCTCGATCCGATACTATGTTCTTGGGGACTCCGTGCAAACTGACGATTCTAGCGATGTACAACTCCGCTAGCTTCGAACTCTGATATGTGGTTTTGACGGGCAAGAAATGGGCGACTTTGGACAATCTGTCCACTATGACCCAAATAGAGTCATTTCCCCTACTAGAAGTAGGTAGTCCAGTGATAAAGTCCATTGCTACAGAATCCCATTTCCATTCCGGAATTTGCAAAGGTTTCAACAATCCAGTGGGTCTTTGATGTCCTGCCTTGACTCGCTGACATATATCACACTTGGCGATATAGCTTCCGATTTCTGTCTTCATCTTATGCCACCAAAATTGCTCTTTCAAATCTTGATACATCTTAGTTCCTCCGGGGTGGATAGAATAAAGAGTATCATGAGCCTCTTTCAAGATAACTTCTTTCAACTCCGAATCTCCTGGTACACAAAGGCGTCCTTGGTACCACAAAACTCCTTCTTCGTCCTCGGTGAATCCGGGTACTTTGCCTGTACCGATACGACGCTTGATTCCGTCGATACTGGCATTTCCCTTCTGCGCCTCTTTAATCTGACTGATCAAAGTGGGCTGAAGTTCTATGCTAGCCAAAAATCCTTCACTTACTAATTCCATTCGAAAATCTTCCATCTCCTTGTGCAAACTTGGTTGCTCCTTCAAAATCATGGAGTTCAAGTGGCACGGCAATCTGCTAAGGGCATCGGCTACCACGTTGGCTTTACCAGGGTGATAGTGAATGTCCAGGTCGTAATCCTTGATTAGCTCAATCCATCTTCTCTGCCTCATATTCAACTCCTTCTGAGTGAATATATACTTTAGGCTCTTGTGATCCGAATAAATCTCACAACGGTTTCCCATTAGGTAATGTCTCCATGTCTTCAGGGCTAGAACTACTGCTGCGAGTTCGAGGACATGGGTTGGGTAGTTTTGCTCATGTTGCTTCAATTGTCGAGATAGATAAGATATAACTTTGCCTTCTTGCATTAGCACACATCCGAGACCAATCTTGGATGCGTCACAATACACATCGAAGGGCTTCGTGATATCCGGCATGATCAAGATTGGGGCTGAAATCAATCTCCTCTTGAGTTCTTGAAAACTCGCTTCACATTTGTCGGTCCATTCTAACTTCTTGTCCTTCTTTAGCAATTGGGTCATGGGTCTGGCGATACTCGAGAATCCTTCAACGAATTTGCGGTAATATCCCGCCAATCCGAGAAAAGCACGAACTTGGGTTTGAGTGGTTGGGGCTTGCCAATCTTCTACATCTTTCACTTTGGCAGGGTCAACGGCAATTCCTCCAGCTGATACAATGTGAACGAGGAATCCTACCTCCTGTAACCAGAATTCACATTTGCTAAACTTTGCATACAGCTGATGCTCTCTAAGGGTTCCAAGAATGGTCCTTAGGTGTAGCTCATGTTCTTCTTCTGATTTGGAATAAATCAGAATGCCATCGATGAAAACAACGACAAACTTATCCAGGAAGTCGATAAAAATCTTATTCACGAGGTTCATGAAATAAGCGGGGGCATTGGTTAATCCAAAAGACATGACTGTATACTCATACAATCCATATCTGGTGGTAAATGTAGTCTTTGGAATATCCTCTGCACGAATTTTGAGTTGATGATAGCCAGTTCTAAGATCAATCTTAGAAAACACCTGGGCACCGGTCAACTGATCAAACAAATCTTCTATCTTGGGCAAGGGGTACTTGTTCTTGATGGTGACATCATTCAACTTCCGATAATCCGTACACAAACGGTTACCTCCATCTTTCTTGTCCACAAATAAGAAAGGTGATCTCCATGGTGATGCACTTGGTTGAATCAATCCAATTTATAGCATGGAATCCAGTTGCTTCTTTAGTTCTTCTAGCTCTGACGGGTTCATACTATAGGGTATCTGGGCTATGGGTACTGTTCCGGGGATTAGTTCGATGATAAACTCGATATCCCGATCTGGGGGCATACTGGGCAAAACATCTGGAAATACATCGGGGTATTCATAGACTATCCGGACTTGGTCAATGGTAGGTTGGGCTAGACTCTTGTTACACTTGAATTGGCGAGGTAAGGTTTCAGATATATGCTCGACTGATATTCCGCAGATCGTCATGGTGATGGCTTTCTTAGCACAGTCAATCAATCCCTTATGTTTGGACATCCAATCCATTCCTAGTACTACTTCCAAACCTTTAGTTCCGAGTACTATTAGATTAGCATAAAAATCTATGCCATGTATTCGGATAGGGACGGCTTTGAAAATTTGCCTAGCTTTGGTGGTTGATCCGGGAATTTGCACAATCATAACATGCTTCAGTTTGGTTGGTTGAATTTTACTAGTGCAGGCAAATTCTTTGGTGACAAATGAATGCGAGGCACCAGAGTCAAACAACACTCTTGCAAGTACTGAATTAACAGAAAACATACCCAGCACGACGTCTGGCGCTTCCTGAGCTTCTTCAGCATGCATGAGAAAAAGACGGCCACTGCGGTTGAGTGAATTCCCTGGGGAAAATCTTCTCCCTGGCTGGATACGACGCTGCTGATGAGCTGGGGCATTGGCATTAGGGGCTGTAGAATTCTTCTTGTTGGGGCACTCGTTGGAATAGTGGCCTTTATTTCCACAGTCATAACAGGTCACTTGCGACTTGTCCTTGGCTGCTACAGGCACAGCATTGCTTCCAGTTCTCGGGGCAATGTTGGTGTTGGCAGTAACATTGTTGGTGTTGAACTTGGGTGGGGCACGGGTGAAATTGCTAGAGTTGCCGGGGTTGTTGTGATTTCCTCCGGGTCTAGGGTTTCCATGGTTGGGGTAGGTCGGACGGGTCATAGGGGGTCTGTTGGTTCTTGGGGCAAATCCTGGAGATGGGTCGGGGCGATACTTTGGGGTCTGATGGGTTCCTGGTTGATGCATCATACGATGCTTGCGGTTCTCATTGGCTTGGTTGATCTTTCCCTCCATCTGGATAGCAGAGTTGACAAGGGCTTCAATATCAGCAAAGGGGATATTGACTAATACCGTCTGCATCTCGTCATGCAGACCATTCAGGAATCTTTCTTTCTTCTTGGCTTCGGTGTCTATCTCGTCTGGGGCCTACCTAGCTAATGACAAAAATTTGTCACGGTATTCCACTACAGTCATCCTTCCTTGCTTCAGCTCTCTGAACTCGTCTCTCATTCTCTTGATCAGACCTGGTGGCACATGGGTTCTGCTAAACTTGACCTTGAATTCCTCCCAGGTCATCATCTGGCCTCTGGTCATTGCACGAACACTGTTCCACCATGCCCTGGCATCTCCGGCTAGATAATGGGTGGCGAACAGGACTTTCTCGTTGGCTTCCACTCCGGTGACTTCTAGGTTGTTTTCCATGGTTTGCAGCCAATCATCGGCGTCTAGGGGTTCTTCTGACTTGGTGAAAACGGGTGGGTTGGTATTCTGGAAATTCTTGAGCTTAGATCCATGGTTGTCCTGATTTCCGTGGCCTTGGTTGTTGTGGGCTAGCTGGGCTATCTGTTGCAGAGTGGCTAGGTTGGCTTGACGTTCCGCTCATTCAGCTTCACGGTCAGAAGTCAACATTTGCAGGATCTGCAGCATCGGGTCCGGGGCTGAACCACTTCCTCCAGGTGGCATCTGAAGATTTATATAGATCATGAGAAAAGAGGGAAATTTCTATGGTTTTGGGTCTTTGAAAAGTTTTAAATGTTTGACTCAGATTTTTCTAGCAACTTGCTTTTTCATTCATTCATTCATTCACACAGTACAACACACACCACAACAAGGAAAAACAGATGTTTTCAAGAACCATTCTGGAATCTATGATACAGTGGGACCAACTACTACTCACTACGCTAGTGCTCAGTGCTACTACTCCTCAGAGTCTATGGCTTCATCATCTTCATCATCATTGATGAAGGCGAAATCATCCTCATCGGTGAAGAAGTCCATGGCCTGATCCTCCAGAAAATCATCGTCATCGCTGAGATAGGAGTAAGGGTCTCCAGGAAGATCCTCTCCGGCATTCTCCCTTTCCTCCAACTTCATGTCTCTCTCGTGGATGGTCTCCTCCAGAGATGAGATGCAGTGGCGAAGACGGGCAATAATGCGCTCCTTCTTGTCGAGCTGACGGCGGCGAGACTTGCGATCCTTTGCTAGCATGGCTATGGTCTGATCCTTCGTCTTGATGATGGCCGACTTGTGGTTGCAATAGTCACGGTAGTTGTCCAACTCCTGCTGATGATCATACATCATGAAGCTAAGGTGGTCCAATTGAGTCTTCAGCTCGGGGTGGTATGGGGCTTCCAGTGGTTGTCCATTTGCATCACGCCTTGGGAAAAACTCAAAGCGAGTACCCTTGATCTGATTGATGCTCTTCCCACATAGACGGGAAAGAGCTTCCTGCATTGCTCTGGCAAGTCCATCGAGCCAGTTTTTTTCCCTCAAGGTAAACTGAATTCCCTCCGCAGTGGGAGGTTCAATCTTTCCTTGGAGACTTGCAACAATTATCCACTGCAGATCTTCTCCTCCTTGATCATTGAGCTGAGCTCCGAAGAACTCAAAAGTGACGCCCAAGTTCTGAAAGATGATCCAGATCCCTCTCAAAGATAAGGTCTCCTCCATTCCCAAGTGGGTAAAACTTGCTGTACTTCACGTCCATCTATAAAAATAGAGGATGAGTAGATTAGCAGAGTGATCAAGTGTGTCAAAATTTTATGTATTTTGTAAGGGTTTTTGAGGAACATGAATTTTTATGAAAGAATCAAAGAGATAAGGATGAGAATAAGTTTTTGTAAATATTTGTTTTCTTTGGTTTTGAAACTAAGTTTTTGGTTCAAACGACCAGTCTAACTAGGGTCTCCTATGGTCAGGATGGCTCTGATACCAACTTGTCAACACCCGGATTTTTCAATCCTAGATGCCTGTTATGCCATACATCGCAATCCCAGGATTACCATTTTTGCGAGACATAACAGAATTGGATACCATAGTACATCATCCATTACAAACGATACATAAGTTCTTACACAAATAGGGATCTCATGATCCAGTTCTTAATACAACATCAAGCAGCGGAATACGTAATAATAACGGTAGCGTAGGCGAAGCTCCATCTTCGGGTCACAGGCAATGCTGACGATGGGAGATGATCCTAGTTGTCGTAACCTTCCTGGGGTCCATCTTCCAGGTACTCCTCTTCATAGTCTGGCCATGGGAATAGCCAGGGACAAAGCCATGAGTACTCTTTAAGTACTCGCAAACTAATACTAATAGGAAAAGGGCGGTTTTGGGATAATAGGACACTAGGCTCTAGGGTTGTTTTCCAAAAGCCAGATTTATCTCTACTAGGTTCCAAGGCTAGTCACAATTTTATAATTCCTAAGTGGGAACTTGTATTTCATATCACAACTCTGTTGTGGTCAAGTCAAAATCTTAATTCATTTCACAGGTCATTTTGAAAAGTCTGACGGGGAACAGATGTCCACTAATCGTCCATAATCATGACGCGGCTATTCGAATAGTTTGACACTCTGCAGAGATTGTACACTTTCACCACAACATTCGATACATCCGTCAGGAACAAATCCTGAATTCACCATACTCAGTATGCGGATAATCAATCCTAACCTTTCCATTACACGCCCTAGTATAAGCACCTCTCCTGTGAGTTTGGCCTCCCAACCATGACCAACTGTCATCTTGGGTACTGCACAGGTGGACAATCTTCACAAGGTAGCCTCATCTCAGACCTTGGCCGTGAGGGAACTAATACTAAGGTATAAGTTTCCAGTCAAGCCCTACCCAATATTCAGGTATTGTGGTTGTACGATAAAATTGGAATGGTATCGCATCCAGACAACCATCAGTTTTATAAAGGGCTAAGGCTCATGCCTCAACATTTCATCACCAAAATCATCAAGTGTTTGGAAACACATGTCCAAAACATTTCAATAGAATGATCCATCATTCCAAGGTTTTCATAACCATTTTTCCACCAAGTATTCCCATATAATAGTTGATCAAGTTTTATGCTTAGCACTAGCATCTACAGGTGGGGGTAGTACTGATGAGGGGTGGTAACTAGTGGAGTTTCAACTAAGTATAACCTTATGTCTCAGGCTGATGTCAAGGTTTCTAACTTAGGCCAAATTTTATGCTCTTTATGCAACCTTCAAATATCTTTCTAGTATCTATAAGTCACTTAAGTAAACTCTCAGTAAGCTTTGATAAAGAAATAAAGTAAGAAGCTTGTAAGTAAAACTAGGATTGGTTTATCAAGTGGGTGTGATCACATATGCTTAAGGCATATAGTAGTCATAGAACAAGTATGGGTTTGTTGCATCAGTAGGGTATCTTGCAAGGGTTAGCTTGCATAGGTATAGTATCAGCTTGCATCAATATCAGTATAAGCTTGCCTTGTGCAGAGCAGTGGTTGAAGTTCTCCTCGACTTCTTCTTCGTAGTATCCTCCTTCCTCTTCGTATCCTTGGTCGGTACTAGCGTCTATGAATAAATACGAGGTACACAATCACCAAACAATACTTAATTACTTGCAATCATCACACACAAGGGTCCTATGGATGATCTAGCATCATCTCTAACCTTACAAGGTTAAGGCTTGATTTAATTCCTTTTATTTTTAGAAAAGTAATTTCTACTCATTGAAAAACTACTTAAGATTTAATATTCTCCAAACCAAACATGGGATCATGTTGACACATGTCATCACCACATATTGTAGTCCATGGGAATGTGATTTAAAGTGGTGTCACAATTTAATAAGGTTTCACCCTTTTATTTTAATTAATTAAAGTGGCTAGAAATGCTTATGTAGCATTCTTTTATTACTTGAACATTATTTCTGCAAGTAAACCTATATATTTTTATATATTCTGAAAGGTATGGTTAAATGTGATTTTTGAGAGTTGGAATCAACTCAAAAGCTATTTTGGTTTAAATTTGAAAAATGTTTGAATGCAGAAAAGCTTCTGCCTTGTTATTTTTACCATGGGTGATCTATAGATCCAAATGACTTGAATCCAACGGGCTTGGATTCAGCATTCACAGGCCTCTCCAACAAAATTGGTTTCATTAAATTTGGTGCGATGAATTGATCTGGGTTGATTTTTGAAGTTGGGTACAGAAGTGTGTTTGAATTGAAATAGAAAAGGGTTTAATTTGAATAACTGGGCTACGCGGGAAAAGTTACTGGGCTGGCCTGCTAAGCGCAGTGCTCCCGCGGGCTGCTTAAGTGGGTGTCCCCACTCGTCAGTGACACGGGGCTGGGCGAAGCGGTATGAGGCAACGTGGATCGTTCGATCTAGTTCTAATCCAACGGCTAGGAGTCATCATCGACGCGAGACAACTCCGGCGAGAACGAAACCTAGCGCGGCCATTGAGGGGTGCTGGGGGATCAACGGGGTGCTAGCGAGGGTCGGCGAGGTGGGCAAACGACGAAGTCGATGACGGCGAATCTCCTGGTACCGGTGGCTTCTCCTTGGGCAGCTCCAATCGCTGGCTCCCTTCTTCTCTAGAGGCGGCGGGCTCCGGTGAAATTCCGGCGGGGTGGTGCTTGTCTTGCTCTGAGAACGGTGTGGCACGATCAGTGAGGAGAGGGGAGTGAGATGGTGTGAAGAAATCGTGCGGGGGTGGTCTCTATTTATAGTCGAGCGAGGGGACCGTCGGGGCGCACGGTGAGCTCGTCGGGGGCGAGGTTACAGGTGGCTAAAGGCATGGGCAAGGGTAGGGGACGGTGCGGTGTCTCCTGGCGATGCTCAACGACTTGGTCTCGAGGCATGGGGCGGTGTGGTTTGGTCTGGAACGGGCGGTGCTCAAGGCGAGGCGTCTACGACGGCGGGCGGTGGCTGTGCGGCACCGGGCGACAAACGGCGATGTCTGGCGGTCTCCTGGGTCGGTGGGATTGTGTATGCACGCCGAGCAGGGCGGCCTTGCGTGGGTGATGGTCGAGGGTGGTGCTCTGGCGCACGCTCGGCATGGTCGCTGGCGGTCTGGGCGCGGCTTGTGCGCGTGGTCCAGGGCTTGGCAACACTCGAGGCTGGGACAGGTAGTGGCGGTGGACGGTGGGATCCCTCCCAGACAAGGTTGGCACGGCTAGTTCTTCCTCTAGCCTGCTGTCCACAATGGGGTGACAAGGGGGTGCTCGGCTGTTCAGCATTGATGGCAATGGCAAGCTCACAGGGGTGCTAGTCCTTAGTTAAACTTCCTAGATGATCTACTGAGCTGTGTGTGAGCTAACTAGGGAACAAGTTAGGCCAATTTTACTGCAGACTATAGTGTTTGATGTTTGTTTGATTTGTGTCTGCAACCTGTTTGATGAAATGGCCGCATGAACTCAAGTTTTGAATTTTGAAAAGATTTTTGGTGGGTTTGCTAGATTGGTGCTGGTGAGTCAGCAGATGCTTGGGTTTTGAAAGTTGAGCTTGTTTGAGTAGTTTTTGAAAAAGTGGGATCTTCCCATATGATAAAGATTCAATCTTGAATTGTCATTTAAACTATGCATTTGAAAGTTTATGGATGATCACAAAGTGGGCCTTGATACCTTGTTATGAGTACATTCAAGGGGTGCAAAGATCCAGAAAAGTTTCTGTTAGGTTCTGAAAGTTTGAGACAGCCAAAGTAGGCATGGGAGTTAAATTGGCCAAAATGACCATTCATTTCATATATGTGTTTTGATTTACTTGTCTTTAGGAAAAGTTTGGGAAATGTTTTAGATGATGTTTATTTCACCTAAGAAACATTTTACAAGCAATGGATCACACAAACAAGGTGGTTTAAAAGCATTTCAAAATCAATGCATACACATATGCATGCATTCATAAATTTATTTAGAAAAGTTTTTGTTAACCCTAAATTTGATGATTTGAGTTTGATGATCCAAGCTTAGTATTTTTGGGATGTTACACCTTACTGCTGTTCTCATCATACCTACCTCTTGGGGTTTCCCAATGAAGCTCTACAGTGACCTGAGCCGCCAGCAACGAGTTTTCTGGCGTTGTTGCCGGGGAGGCTAAGGACGGCTTCACAAGGAGAGTCATTCACAACCTTCCTCTTTACTTTGTTTTTTTTTTGCTTTGTTTGGTTTGCTTTCTCTTATAAAAAACACACAAAAATTAGTTCCTACTCTAGTTGTTGCTGTTGTTGGCTTGCTCCGCCCTAGAAAAAATGAAATCTACTGAGAACACCAAGTTGTGTGACTTCACTAGCACAAACAACAATGATTTCCTAAGTACACCTATTTCTCCACCTGCTCCTGATGCTACCTTTTATGAAATTAAGCCTTCTTTGTTGAATCTTGTGATGAAAGAGCAATTTTCTGGTGCTAGTTCTGATGATGCTGCTGCCCACCTCAATAACTTTGTTGAACTTTGTGAGGTGAAAAAATATAAGGATGTAGATGGAGATATTATTAAGCTCAATTTTTTTCCTTTCTCCTTGAGAGAAAAAGATAAAGAATGGTTGCTATCCTTGCCTAGAAATAGTATTGATTATTGGATTAAGTGCAAAGATGTTTTTATTGGAAAATACTATCCTCCTGCTAAGATTATATCTATGAGAGATGAAATAATGAAATTTAAACAACTTGATAATGAACATGTTGCTAAAGTTGGGAAAGAAGGTAATCTTTGGTAAAGAATTGTCCCACTCATGGACTGACTGCTTGGATGATTATCCAGACTTTTTATGCAGCGTTAAACTTCTCTGCAAGAAATCTATTAGATTCTGCTGCTGGAGGTACCTTTAGCAACAAAGCTCCTTGATAATATGATGGTCAACTATTCTGAATGGCACACTGACAGGTCTCTACATGGTAAGAAGATAAATTCTGTTAAAGATACTTCCTCTTTGAGTGATAAAATTGATGTTATTATGGTTATGCTTGTTAATGGAAAACTCATATTGATCCAAATAATGTTCCTTTAGCCTCTTTCGTTGCTCAAGAAGAGCAAGTTGATGTGAACTTCATTAGAAACAACAATTTCAACAACAATGCCGATAGGAATAATTTTGGCAGTAACAATATTTATAGGCCTTATCCTCCCAATAATGGTAATAGTTATGGTAATTCTGACAACAACAATAGAAGTGCTCCCTCTGAACTTGAAGTCATGCTTAAAGACTTTATTATTAAACAAACTACTTTCAACAAAATTGTGGAGGAAAAGCTTTTGAATGTTGAGAAAAATATTTCATGTTTCTCTGAAGCAGAATACTCTTTGATTAATAAAATGGCTGATAAACCTGAAACCTCGGAAAGTACCTTTGTTCTACTCATGCCATACAAGTTACTATTGATGAAAATGTTAGATTGTTAGCCAAATTACATGCTAAGTGGGAAAGAGAAGCTGAAATTGCTAGAAACAATAGTGTTTGCACTATTACCACCACCAATATGGATGCTACCAAACCACAAGAAGTCCCTATTCCACTACCACAATGCCTAAACTCAATAAGTCTCCTACTTGTGATGCTAAGTTTGATTTTGATCTTGATGGGTGCAATATCTCTGAAGTGATTATGTTCCTACAAAAGCTTGATATAAGTCCTAATGCTAGTGATATGAATGTGGCTTTCACCAAACACATTACAGTTTCTCTCATTAAAATTAAGGAAGAAAAATTGAAACACAAAGCTTCTATTCCTAGGAAAGGAGAATATAGTTGGGAACCCATCATTAATATGCAAGTGAATGACTTTAATCTCAAAGCTTCATGTGACCTTGGTTCTAATGCCTCTATTATGCCTAGAAATATTTATGAAATGCTTGACTTGCCACCTTTGGAATATTGCTATTTGGATGACCCACTTGATGATAATTCTAAAAAGAAACTCATGGGGAGTGTTAATGATGTTCTTATTATGGTTAACAATGCTTATGTACCTGTTAATTTCTATATTTTGGATGTTGAATACAATGCTCCTTATCCTATTACTTTGGGAAGACCTTTTCTTAGAACTGTTGGTGCCATCATTGATATGAAAGAGGGCACCATTAAATATCAATTTCCATTCAAGAAAGGTATTAGCACTTCCCTATGAGGAGAGAGAAATTACCTTTTTCTTCTCCTTTTAAATAAAAATTTGATGTCAATGCTTCTTCATTTGAAAATACTTGATTCTTGCTTCTTGTGCCTAACTTAAAGGCGTTCAAGAAAAGTACTTCTTGGGAGATAACCCAGTAGTTTTCTTGAGTCTTGGAAGTTATTAATTCTGTAATAAACTCTCCTTATACTGTTTTTTGATTTTTGTGCCAACAATAACCTCTAATGAGAGGGAAGTAAGATTTGGGGAAGTACTGTCCCGAAACAGGATTTTGTTCTCCACTTTAACATTCTTGAAACATCTCTGTAATTCGGATTGATCTGTTTTTTTTCTGAATAAATCCCCCAGTTTGTTAGCTAACTTTCGTTAGTTCAACACTTTTTGATTTGAGCAACAGAAGGTCTTCAAAAAATAGGTTTTCACCTGCTGGTCTGTTTTGACAGATTTCTGCCATTATTTGCATTTGCTTCTTATTGATTCCTTTTTATGTTGTATTTTGGAAATTGAGCTTTTTGAGGGAATTGCTAAAGTAGCTTGTGTCTTTAGTGAAAGTTTTGCTGTTTTGAAACTAAACCCAAAGGTCTATTATCTTTTGAATGCACTAATGTTGCTAATGAAGATTGTGCGAAGTTTTGTATGAAGGAAAATTTTCACGTGTAAGGAAAGAATGATGTAATGAGATGAAGAATGGAAAAAAGCTCAAGCTTGGGGATGCCACCCTGTGTCACCGCAAGAAATATTCAAGAGGTACAAGCGTCAAAGCTTGATCAATAAAAATCTCAGGTCTTTCTAGACACTTCGTTTTTATTGTTTCATGCACTGTTGTGTTGTTCTTGGAGCGTCTTAGTTTTTGTTTTTGTTTTTTTGTTTTCTTAGTTTGCTTGAATAAAAGTAGTTGGACCCCCATTTTCAGCGTGTTGTTTCAAATAAGTTGATTGGTGTTGGAAAGGAGTAGGAAGTTCTTGCTTTAGTAGTACAAGAAAGAGCTTGCTTTGACTGTGACTTAGACTTTATCATGTCATGCTAGATGTTGTTTCACATTATGCTAAGTGATTATTACTGTATCATTACTTGTTCCAAAAAATTAGGATTGCTTAATGTGCCTTGGAAGAATCATGCATTGTTTTAGCATACAAAAGCATAGTATTGTTGTGTTCTCCTTTGATGCTTAGTTTGGGTTGACTTGGCACATGCTCACACCATGTTATGACTATGAACCAGTCACCTTAGCCTCTATGATCATTTAGTTTTTGACTTGTGGTACCACTTTATGCTTTGATTAGTAATATTTTGTCGCTCTGCATGATTATGACCATTATTGCTCTCTTAGTTGGTCGCTCCCAGTCTTTTGCTAGCCTCCACTTGTATTGAGTAAGCTCTACTCATGCATCCAACTCCCAAGAAACCAAGTTATTCCAAAGTGTCCACTATAAATTCCTATGCAGGGTTTTTTACACCATTCCAATTATATTCTTGTTTTGTCTATCTTCCAAATTAAACGTGTTATGTGAAAGTTAGTGATTAAAGCTCTCACAAACTTGATGGCTGTAACACCCCGGTTCTGAAAAGACCGTGGCCTCTATGTGACATGCCAATCCCTGGATCGGTTCATTGGCCCACAATAGAGTAAGATGAATAACATAGCAAAATAACCGTGTATCATAGATAACGAAGATCCAGAGTACCATTATTACAATAAAAGCTTAGCCCAAAGCTAGCTCAAATTGTTCAGGTAGCAACATAAACAAAGTAAATCCTCCATTCTTCAAATTGCCCACAAGTGAACAAGTGCCGAGTGGAGTACCGTGGCCTATATCGATTACTCAGAATCGGAATAACCTGCAACATGAAACGTAGCAGCCCCGAAGGGTCAATACATGGAATGTATGGCAAGTAGAGCTAGTAAAGGAGACAATAGTTCTAACATCTACATGCATATTTGGCAATTGGAGCTGTGTCTGGCTTGCATTTGCAAATACCTTTGTCCTACTTTCATAAACAGTTTTTGATTTTCTTTGAAAAGATCCCAATTAAGTTAACCCAACAATGTTAAAACAATTATGAAATTAGAATGAGCGAGAAACATGTCATGGAATCAATATCAAGCAACTCAGTTGTCCGTAACCGGGGACACGGCTAATCGATTAGATTATACACCCTGCAGAGGTTAGTACACTTTACCCATGTGACTTGGCCAGCCCAGCTCGTACCATCACTCTCATTTTGAGTGGTGATAGAGAGAAGTCCAAGTTGAGACCGTTCGGGAAGTAGCTCCCCAATCCCGACGCGCACCGGTCCAACCTACCAAAATTCTACATCTCTGAATACGCGGGTTCGGGTCACCACAACCTACTAAGTCCAACCAACCGCCCATTCCATTATTGGCACATGGTTGTACACATAAGCTACACAATAAAGAAGCCAATCATTCTCTCTTGATACCTGGGTGCCTTTCCGCGATGAAACCACCAAAAATTATCAATACCATCACACCCAGGGGATTCATTGATTAAGTTGTTTTAGTTTTTGCAAAACAACTCATTTAGAAACAACTTTCAGTGATGTAACCCAGCCCTCGTTCAACATAGCATGGCTAAGCACATCTACCAACGGTGGTTCATCTACAAGGAAAGCCCTACCACATAATAGGACATACACATGCATCTACAAAATACACGACAATGCATTAAAAATAGTAGGACGATATCATGAACAAAGTAGCATCTACTTGCCTTGGTTGTAGCGGTCGGAAGAACAATCCACACACGAGCAAGCGTTGCACTCGTCACAATCTACACGATACAATTGCATTCATAAACAAACAATCCACAAGCATATGCAACAAATATGATGCATGAATGCAAGAGCGACAAGTGAATTGGTGCTACAGCTGTACCACAACATCCTATCCCATAGCACTACCGATTGCATGCATGGAAAATAGTTTTAGCGCTATGAAAACTATTAAGTAAAAGTAGTGCTCAAAACTAGAGTTAGAACTTAAATAATTCACTACCGGTAGTATACTGTTTGTAAAATCTTGGGAAAATTCTACCGCATAGGCATCGCTGATTAGAAACAGTACCAACTAGAATTACTCAAAAAGGAATTATAAAACTCCCCGTGTAATTAAAACGCTGCAGAAAGCCACTAGACAGTTTCTGCAGAAGTTTTTACTGTAAGCCTATCTTTTTAATCCACGATGAGATTCCCCTCGTTCCACTGAATCCAGGGACATATCATACGCGATTTTTGGAGCTACGGATCTTTTTCTACGAATTTATTACTCCGAAAAGGCCACTAACTAGTTTGATTAAACTGTACTAAACCTTGCTGCAAAAGCCTGAACCAAAGGTACAGTGAGATTCTACACGACTCACTGAATCTACACATATTTTATTTGCAATTTTTGGCCAAGCGGTTTAATTTCTACGCAATTTACAAGTTTCTACCAAAATCTGTCAACTAAAAGGATTAACGAAATTGACTAGTCAATTGTGTCTGTTGACTGGTCAAAGCGTCTGCTGACTGGGCGCTGACTGGGCGTCTGACTAGTCAATACCTGAGACTGACCGGTCAACGAACGATCTAAACCGCGGATCTGAAATCTGAGGGTGGCTGCAGTTTTACCGGAAACAAGGACGAAACGGACTCCGAACGGGTTCCGGACGGTGCTGCGATCGGTTCCGGCGACAACAGTTTCCTGCGGAAGAGGGAGACGATCAGTGCACGGTTATAGTGGACATCGCGACGGCGCAAGACGGCGCGCGTAAGAGCGGGCGTGCGTGCGTGTGTGTGCACGCGTAGGCGCAGTAGCGCATGCGGTAGCAATGGCGGCAGCGCGTCGGGCGTTCAGCAATGGCAGCGCAACAGCGAAGCAGCAGCGCAGCGAGCGGCGGCGGCGAGGCAGATGGCGGCGCAGGCGGGTGGAGGCGGCACAGGCGGGTGGAGGCGGCTTGGGGCGCGGGTGCGGCTGCAGCGCAGCACGCGGGTGGAGGCGGCGATGGCGGCGGCTGGCCGCGGTGGCGTGCGATGGCGGCGGTGGTGCGGGGTGGCGCAGTGGCCGAGGCGGCGGGGATGGCGAGGCGTGGGCGGCGGAAAGAGAGAGAGATGAGAGAGAGGGCGCGCGGCGAACCTGGGAGGCGGGGTTGGCGACGAGGCGGCCGGCGGCGGCGGAGCCTGGCGGCGGCGCGGGCGATCGCGAGGAGGCGGGGCGATGGCGGCGGTGTGGGGCACAGCGATCGAGGCGGGGGCGGTTCCCAAGGCAGCGGAGCTGCCCTTTAAGTGGGCCCTCTCGCGGAATCCTAAACTGAAATGGTCCGGAGTTAGTTTTGGACTCAAAAATCGGTCCGGAATTTCGGACCGTTTTCCGGCGAGTCACTAAAACGGCGACAACTTTTCCGTACGAGCTCCGATTCGAGCGATTCTTGCGCCTACGGGTTCGTATAGTCGAGGGGAACAATCTAGCGTCAAGGTTTGAGCGAAAACACTAATCTACTAGGATGATCCACGCTAGTCCTACTAAAGCTTCCCGCAGGAACCTCGTAGCAAAATAGAATAGGGTTTTGCAAATGGCGTTTCGCCGAACCTTTTCACTCGACGGTTTTGCATGGAAAAGCATGATGCAATGATATAAATGATATGCAAGACCAAATCTAAAATTTGGGATGTGACAATGGCACACTTTATTTTCTTGCCTCTAATAAACTTGAACCATTGTGTCATCTATGTTGTATATGCTTGCACTTATAAGTTGGGATTAGTAGAACCATGCTATCACGAGGAACGCTTTCAACACTTGTAAATATCTACCTGGTTGATATCATGCTCTTTTGTTTATGGATGTCGTCGATGTGAAATGAAAGGGGATCTTGTAAATCCATGGAGTTATGTATGTGTGTTAGAGAAACGCCTGGGCCGCTAGCCTAAGCCATGCCTAATCATGGTGGAAACTTGCAGCATCACCATAGTGAGCAATCTATGAAGCATTCTTCTTATAAAAAAAGAGACAGAAAAAAGAGATTGAGAAAAAGGAAAAAAAGAGATAAGAAAAGAAGAAAGAGAGAAAAAAGCACCATTTTCCCATGGTAAATAAGAAGATTGCTGAGATGCTCATTGTCTGCTTGCCTTGTCATTTTGATATGGGATAGCTCCTGTGTCATTGGGCAAGGGGTACCCCGTTAACGGTTCTCTATGATACACATGTACTTACTATGACAAGAACTTACTGGTGACTAAAGTTGAGTAGCATGAGGAGCAGCCCTCATACTCAAGGGCCATGAGATTGCCAACTTATACTTTGTCAAGCATATACTCCATGTTTGTTCACTTTAACCGTAATCACTTCAAGATGCTTATGATACAGGAAATGAGAGCTGAAAGCTAACAAGTACCATAATTTTTGGAAGCTCTTTATGAGACTTGAAATCCCTGCTTCCCTTTGAAGGGCCTTTCTTCCACTTTTATATTGAGTCTCCACCTTCTATCCTTAGGAACCAATTAAGAGAGCATAGTTTCCGTTCTTAGTTCCATGTGCATTGTCCCAAAACTTATTGATTGATTCATATTGTTGATATTGCTTGTTCTTCAACTATTTGTATCTAGTCTCCCTTATGAACTTTGAAGGTGTCCTGTGCATTTATGTTTTTCTACTCCATGAGGGACAAGCTGAATTCCACTATGCTATGTTTCTATATGTGAAACAAACAAACGTCTTTCAATGCATTTTTATTCATGAATCTTTGTTTGTATCCTTTCATGTTGCAACATAGTTTCTTTGTATTATTGTTAGAACTTCTTTTTTCATGCTCATGTTTAGAATACTTTGATCTCAGCTTTCAATGCTTGCAAATGGTTTGATCTTGATTGTGACGGTGCATGTCACCTCAAAAATTACTCTGTTTTATCACTTTCCTACTCGGGGACGAGCAGGAGTTAAGCTTGGGGATGCTTGATACGTCATAAACGTATCTACAATTTTTGATGCTCCATGCTTGTTTACTATCCACTTTGCTTTGCTTTGTCTACACTTTGAGGTATTTTTATATGCTTTCTAGCACTAACCTATTAACAAGATGCCAGAGTGCCAGTTTCATGTTTACTGTTGTTTTTGGTTCTAGAAAAGCCAGAAAATGAATATTATCGGAATTGTACGGGACAAAAGCCAAAGTCAATATTTCACCGAGGGGAACACGGAGCCAGAAGATGAGACGGAGGAGGGGCACGATGGGCCAACACCCCCTAGCCGCACGGCCAGGCCTGGACCGTGCCTAGGGGGTGCGGCCGCCTCGGGCACCCCCTCGGTCTCCCCCTTCGCCTATAAGAATCCCCTGATACCTAAACCCTAAGTACCCGATCAGATCTCCATGATACAGTCTGTAGCCGCTGCCATCATCATCCCTAGATCGGGGGAATCTAAAGCTCTTCTGGCACCCTGCCGGAAGGGAGATATCATCCTGGAGGCCTTCTTCATCACCATGCCAGCCTCTGGTATGATGTGTGAGTAGTTCCACATTGGACTATGGGTCCATACAGTAGCTAGATGGTTGTTTCTTCTCATCTGTGCTACCATGTTTAGATCTTGAGAGCTCCGTTCATGATCAAGATCATCTATTTGTAATCATGCATGTTGTGTTTGCGGGAATACGATGGATATTGAGATTACTATGTCAGATTGATTAATGGTTTTTATATTATTGATTCTATCATGTCTGTTTTGTTTGAGATCTTGCAGCTATCTTGGCCAAGTAGATGCTGGTGACTCCAATAGGGGGTATTTATGCTCGATAGTGGGTTCATGCCTCTATTAAATCTGGGGAAGTGACAGAAATCTCTAAGGTTGTAGATGTGCTGTTGCTACTAGGGAGAAAACAACAATCTTTTTTTCATGGAACAATTGTATTGTTTACTTTACACACTTCGCTTAAAGCAGTTATCCGTTGCTTGCAACTTAATACTGGAGGGGGTTCGGATTATAACCTAATGGTGGATTACTAGTCATAGATGCAGTTGGATGGCGTTCTATGTATATTGTTGTAATACCCAATCGAATCTCATAGGATCATGAATGTGTAGTATTGCATTATTTTGCCTTGCTCAGTCCTGTCAATTGCCCCGCTGTAATTTGTTTACCCAGTATGTTATGTTGTTTATCTTAAGGAGAACACCTCTATTGAACTATGGACCCCGGTATAATCTTTACCATTGATAAATCTTCCACTGTTACTATTTACTTTATGCAAGCCACCATTACCTTCCACACCATATAGTTAATCCTTTGTTTTCAGCAAACCGGTGAGATTGACAACCTCACTTTTCGTTGGGGCAAAGTATTGAGTTTGTGTTGTGCAGGTTTCCAAGTTTCTAGCAACACCTTTGAGTCATTTCCTTCCTCCTACTGGTTTGATAACCTTGGTTTCTTACTGAGGGAAGACTTACTACTGTGCTCATCATACCTTCCTCTTGGGATTTCCCAACGAAGCTCTACAGTGATCTGAGCCGCCATCACCAATGGATATCTACTGTGATAACATGGGTGCCATAGCCAATGCGCAAGAGCTAAGGTCACACAAGAAGCTAAAGCATATCAAGCTGCATTTTCACGCTATTCGAGAGCATGTCCAAGATGGTGACATTAGATCTGAATGTGGCGGATTCGTTGACTAAACCACTGCCGAGGGAAAAACATGACCAGTACCAAATGGCCATTTGTGTTCGGTATATTACCATGTAATCTAGATTATTGACTCCAGTGCAAGTGGGAGACTGTTGGAGATATGCTCAAGAGGCAATAATAAAAATAGTTATTATTATATCTTTGTGTTTATGATAAATGTTTACATTCATGCTATATTTGTACTAACCGGAAACATTAATACTTGTGTGATTTGTAAACTTGTTAGAGTCCCTAGTAAAGCCTCTTTGTAATACTAGCTTGTTGGTTAATAGATGATCATGGTTTCCTAATAATGAAGATTGAGATGTTATTAACAACAACATCATATAATTAGGATAATGGTGTGATGGACACACTCCTATAGTTAAGCCTAGTATAAAGATCAAGTCATTTCAATAGTTCATTTGGTATAAGCTTTCAGATACATAGTAACCTAATCCTTTGACCATGAGATCATGTTAATCACCATTACCGGATGGATGCTTTGATGACATCAAACACCACTTCATAACTGGGTGGTTAAAAGGTGGAATTGATTGTTCGAAAAGTATGTTTTGACGCACATGGATCAAGAGTGGGATTTTCAACCTCGTTACCGATAAGTACTATTTACTCATTCCTATGATATGTGATCCCTTGTGAGCCAGTCACATGTTTGCAAGCTAATTTGATGACATTCCACCGAGAGGGCCCAGAGTATATCTATCTGTCATATGGATGGACAAATCCCACTCTTGATCCATGTGCCTCAACACATACTTTCCAAACACTCAATGCCACCTTTATAACCACCCAGTTACAAAGTGGTGTTTAATGTCATCAAAGCATCCATCTGGTGATGGTGAATAACATGATCTCATGGTTGAAGGATTTAGGTTACTATGTATTTGAAAGCTTATAGCAAATGAACTAATGAAATGACTTGATTTTTATTATACGCTTAATTATAGGAGTATGTCCATCACACCATTACCCTAATGATATGATTTTGTTGTTAATAAGATCTCAATGTTCATGATCAGGAAACCATGATCATCTATTAACCAACAAGCTAGTATTACAAAGAGGCTTTACTAGGGACTCTAACAAACTTACAAATCACACAAGTATTAATGTTTCCGGTTAATACAGTTATAGCATGAATTAAAAATTTATCATAAACACAAAGATATAATAATAAATACTTTGATTATTGCCTCTTGGGCATATCTCCAACATACTTATCGGTAACACGGTTGAACTAGGTATGAAGAGATACCGACGATCAGACCTCGGATAAGTAAAGTATCACGAGAAAAAGGGAAATTGGTATCATATGTAAATGTTTCGTTCGATCACGAAGTAATAGGAGAAATATGTGGGAGCCATATGAATTTCCATATTCCACTATTGTTTATTAATCGGAGAAGAGTCTCGATCATGTCTGCATAATTCACGAACCGTAGGGAGACACACTTAAGGATTCGATGTTGTTTAGTAGATATGGAACATGAGTATGAAGAATGAATGTTTTTCGGAGTCTCAGATTGGATCTAGGACATCACGAGGAGATCCGGAATGGTCCGGATAATAAGATTCATATAAGGAAAGTCCAATTTCGGAGTTTGAGAATGGTTTTGGTGTTTTCACCGAAATGTTCTAGAAGGGTTTAGAAGGTCCACCGATCCGGAGTGAGAAGGGTACATGGATGTGTCATGACAAAGTGGAATGGTTGCATCATGTCCTAGGTCACTTGGCTGGGAAATTGGAAGTGAGAAATCAAATTCTAGTTTGAAAGTCAAACGCCAACATTGATTGCCTAGTGGAGGGAGGGAAGGAATCCTACCTATGGGAGGATTCCTCCCTCTCCTTGCCGCTGGCCACACAAGGTGAAGTTGGGGGAGGATTCCCCTCCCTTGTCGCCTCCCCACCTATAAAAGGAGGGGTAGGGCGCCCCCTACCCCTCACAAAAAACCCTAGCTAAGACGCCACCACCTCAAGTCGCCGCCAAGGGCTCCTCCAAGTCGCTGACTAGGGCAAACCGTAGCCCCTAGCCACCGGCCACCACCCTCCCTTGGACCTCTAAACCCTATATTGCCAAGGCTTCTCTTCTACTCCACCATACCCACTCTGGCTTAGGAGAATCCCTGCGGGATTTCCCATCTAAAATCCGACACCACACCGTCGTGCTGCCGGAATTGCAAGGAGAGATCTACAACCTTCGCTGCCTGCTGGAACAAGGGAGAGGAAGTTCTTCATCGAGTACCGAATGTGTTACTTACTATGGGAGCGCTGCCCAAACGTGGCGCCCGAAGTGAATGACTACATCACCCACGAGAATCTGATCTCATTAACCGCTTTGGAATCTTCGAGGGTGAGTTCTCTATCGACTCGTTGCTACAATCTAGTAGATAGATCTTGGCTTGTATGTGTTAATGCGGTAGAAATTTTTTGTTTTCCATGCTATGAACCCCTACATGTTTGTCGATGGCTTATGTTGCTTCATTTTCAAAGATGCGTTACTGGCAGAACCAGGGAATAAAAGCCCATAATCCACACGATGGGACTTGATTGGACTAGCTTTAATGAGATGGATGGTTCAATGGGGGCTTCGGCGCGTGCCGCCTAATATCACATGGATAAAGGGGCCGGGTGGGACTACGAGGGAGGAAGTAATTGTGGGCTGCATGTCCAGCGTGCGTGCGTGCGTGCTTAGACTATGAGATACTCCTCGCATGTTCAAGGTGTTGGCATGACGCATGCAACTGCTGCACTAACACAACATGCTGAAACGTTGAACTCCACATCGACAGGCACGCACTGGACACTTCCCGATGCTGCCACAATGCGCATTTTGGGATTTGTTACATGATAACACTCCCAATACATAGATATTTTGCGATATAGTACAATTTTTATGTGACTCGACTTCGAGATGCTAGCGCGCCCCGTATAGGAACGGCACCCAACTCTGCTTACCCGCCATCGCACATTTATGAACAACTTCCTCGCACAGGATGGAACTATGCCATGGCAGTGGCATATCCTTGCCGGTGGCTGACCGTCGTACGTCACCCGCTCGTCGCGGCATCATTCGTGCCCGCTGACAGCCATATGAGGCACCACGACGTGTCCAACCGCGCCTGGATCCATCAACATAGGCGCTCGAGGACACAACAACATTGAAGCTTGTCGTACCCACCACACCCGAGAAGCGCGGTGCACCGGTAGAGACGGAGGAGAACCAATCAGCATCTAATATGGAGAAGCGCTGGAGGAGGGCCTGCAAGACCACCATGAAGAAAGCCAGGAGGAATATAGGAGCCATCTATGAGGACGACTCCGACTCGGGAAACAAGGAGGCATTCATGGATCAGTTGGAGGCAGAAGGAGATGAGAGTGACGTCGACCCGTGGGACTACGAGGAGGAGGACTCTGACGAGTATAGGGTGCGTATATATGAGGAGGGAGTTGTCGACGAGTCATCGAAGGACACCGTCTCCACCGCCACCGATGACGAGTAATGTTCTGTTGTTACTATTGTTATTATATATAAATGCCATGTCCTGCATTGTGATAGTTGTAACTACCATGTTGTGCTATAATATTGGGATGTTGGTACTGTAACAATTTCATTTGGCTGTTAGATAAAAAAGGATCAATGGTTAGCGGGCACGATCCGCGTGACAACTGTCTGACCAATCAGGTCGTGCTAGTTTCTGGGTGAGCTATAGTAAGGGCTTTTATGAGTATTCATGACTACCGTACAGAGAAAAACTAAGTTAACATGGCTTCCAATCCTAGATTCCCCCATCGCTGCCTAGAACATGGAACCACTCCATGGATTGAGCCTAAACCAGGCACCTAGCTCCCTCTGTATTCTCCAACTAGAGATTTCGTGGTTAATTGGAGAAATCTTGACTTTCCATTTTCTGAACCCGAAAAACTGGTGTTTTACCAAAGGAGCTACAAGATTAGAGCGCACCCAGGGGCCCGAGGAAATTTTCACGCATTCTACACCATGGTGCATGGCCATTCCCTGGAGGTGGGTATTTATCTCATGGTGTAAGCATATACTGTATTTTTTTGAGTTACGGCCCGCTAAATGCGGTTTCTAACTGTAGGTACCATATAAGACACTGTCATTTTCAGGGAAAAATAGTTTGGGTTTCCCCATGGAGTACCTAGGCTAGATGTATGCCTGGTCCAAGTTTGCACCGACCGTTGCATTGCGGCTGCCACCGGTGGGTTTCGCCGTTTTTTGGGCAGCACCAAACAAAATATAAAAAAAACTAAAAAATGTGAAAATAGCTCCTAGAGCCCTTGCATGTGACCCACTGCCCTCATAAAATCATAAGCAAGGCATACCAGGTACTTTGGCTACAAGGCACCACTAGGATGTCTATCGAGTGTGAGTTAACTTGGCTTCCAACCCTAGATCCCCCCCCCCCGCTGCCCAGAACATGGAACCACTCCATGGATTGAGCCCAAACCCGGCACCTAGCTCCTTCTCGGCATCGCAAGAGACTTCTCCAACTAGAGATTTCATGGTCATTTGGAGACATCTTGACTTTCCATTTTCTGAACCCGAAAAACCGGTGTTTTTCCAAATGAGGTGCAAGATTAGGGCGCGCCCAGGGGCCCGAGGAAATTTTCACGCAAGCTACACCATGGTGCAAGGATATTACCGAGAGGTGGGTATTTATCTCGTGGTGCAAGCATATACTATATTTTTTTCTAGTTTAGGCCCGGTAAATGCGGTTTTGAACTATAGGTACCCTATAAGACACTCTCAATTTTCTAGGAAAATGGTTTGGGATGCTCCATGGGGTACCTAGGATGGATGCATGCCTGGGTCCAAGATTGCACCGACCGTTGCGTTACCGCGACCGCCGATGGGTATCGCCGTTTTTGTGGCAGCACCAAATAAAATCTAAAAAAATGTGAAAAATAGCTCCTAGAGCCCTTGCATGTGACCCACTGCCCTCATAAACTCATAAGCAAGGAATATCAGGTCCTTTGGCTCCCAAGGCACCACCAGGATGTCTATCGAGTGTGAGTTAACTTGGCCTCCAACCCTAGATTCCCCCCCCCCCCTCGCTGCCCAGAACATGGAACCACTCCATGGATTGAGACCAAACCTGGCACCTAGCTCCTTATCGGCATCACAAACGACTTCGCCAACTAGAGAATTCGTGGTCATTTGGAGACATCTTGACTTCCCATTTTCTGAATACGAAAAAACGGTGTTTTCCCAAAGGATGTGCAAGATTAGGGCGCGCCTAGGGGCCCAAGGCAATTTTCAGGCATGCTACACCATGGTGCATGCCCTTCTTAGGATGTGGGTATTTATCTTGTGGTGCAAGCATATACTTTATTTTTTTAAGTTATGTCCTGGAAAATACGGTTTCTAACTATCGGTAGACTATAATACACTCTCAATTTTCAGGGAAAATGGTTTGGGTGCCCCATGGGGTTCCTGGGATGGATGCATGCCTGGGTCAAATATTGCACTATCTGTTGCGTTGTCGCGGCCTCCGGCGGGTTTTTCTCTTTTCTTGGGCAGCACCAAACAAAATCTAAAAAAAATTTAAAATGTGAAACAGCTCCTAGAGCCCTTGCATGTGACCCACTTCCCTCATAAAATCATAAGCAAGGCATACCAAGTCCTTTGGCCCCTAAGGAACCACCAGCATGTCGATCGAGTGTGATTTAACATTGTTTCCAACCCTAGATTCCCCTCCTCCTCGCTGCCCAGAACATGGAACCACTCCATGGATTGAGCCTAAACTGGCACCTAGCTACCTCTCGGCATCGCAAGTGACTTTTCCAACTAGATATTTCGTGGTCATTTGGAAAAATCTTGACTTTCCATTTTATAAACTGAAACCGGTGTTTTCCCAAAGGAGGTGCAAGATTAGGGTGCGCCCAGGGACCCGAGGCAATTTTCACGCATCCTACACCATGGTGCATGGCCATTTCCGGGAGGTGGGTATTTGTCTTATTGTGCAAGCATATACTATATTTTTTTTGATTTATGGCCCGCTAAACGCGGTTTAAAACTATAGCTACCCTACAATACACTCAATTTTCAGGGAAATGGTTTGGGGTGCCCCATGGGGTACCTAGGCTGGATGCATGCCTGGGTCCAAGATTGCACTGACCGTTGCCTTGTCGTGGCTGCCGCCGGGTTTCGCCTTTTTTGGGTAGCACCAAACAAAATCTAAAAAATCTAAAAAATGTGAAAACAGCTCCTAGAGCCTTGCATGTGACCCACTTCCCTCATAAAATCATAAGCAAGGCATACTAGGTCCTTTGGCACCCAAGGCTCCACCAAGATGTATATCGAGTATGATTTAACATGTCTTCCAACCCTAGATTCCCCCCTTGCTACCCAGAACATGGAACCACTCAATGGATTGAGCCCAAACCCAACACCTAGCTCCCTCCCGGCATCGCAAGCGACTTATCCAACTAGAGATTTCGTAGTCATTTGGAGAAATCTTGACTTTCCATTTTCTGAACCCGAAAAACCGGTGTTTTTCCCAAAGGAGGTGCAAGATTAGGGTGCGCCCAGGGTCCCGAGGCAATTTTCACCCATGCTACACCATGGTGCATGGACATTTCCAAGAGGTGGATATTTGTCTCATTGTGCAAGTATATACTGTATTTTTTGAGTTAAGGCCCGCTAAATACGGTTTCTAACTGTAGCTACCCTATAATACACTCTCAATTTTCAGGGAAAATGGTTTGGGGGTGCCCCATGGGGTACCTAGGCTGGATGCATGGTTGGGTAAAAGATTGCACTGACCGTTGCCGTGCTGCGGCCGCCGGCGGGTTTAGCCGTTTTTGGGTAGCACCAAACAAAATCTTAAAAAAATCTAAAAAATGTGAAGACATCTCGTGGAACCCTTGCATGTGACCCACTGCCCTCATAAAATCATAAGTAAGGCATACCAGGTCCTTTGGCACACAAGCCACCACAAGGAGGTCTATCGAGTGTGAGTTAACATGGCTTCCAACCCTAGATTCCCTCCTTGCTCCCAGAACATGGAACCACTTCATGGATTGAGACCAAACACGACACGTATCTCCCTCTCGGCATCGCAAGTGACTTCTCCAACTAGAGATTTCGTGGTCATTTGGAGAAATCTTGACTTTCCATTTTCTGAACCTGAAAAACCTATGTTTTCCCAAAGGAGTGATGACCCACAAGTATAGGGTATCGCAACATTCTGCGCGGGTAGTATTACCCAATTTTTTGATTTGACACAAGGGGAGCCAAAGAATACTTGCAAGCCTTAACAACTAAGTTTTTAATTCAGCTGCACCTGGAAAATTTGTCTTGCTCACAGAAGTTTATAAGTAGCAAAACTTTGGTAGTAGCAACAGCAAGGCAATAGTAGCAGTAAAATAGGAGCAATAGTAATAGTAAAAGTAAACAGTGGGATTCGAGTGCGATAGGCATAGGGATGGATGGACGGGCGTTGCATGGACGAGTCTAAACATGTAACATCAAGATCTAGGGCATTGCAGATAAATAATAACAAGCATCCAAGTACTAAACAATCCTAGGCATGTTCTTCATATATAGTCATACATGCTCGCAATGAGAACTTGCATAACATCTTCTGTCCAGCCAGCCGTGGCAGCGGGGCCTCTAGGGAACTACTGGCAATTAAGGTTCTCCTTTTAATAGAGCACCGGAACAAAGCATTAACACTCCGTGAACACATGTGATCCTCACATCACAGCCATCCCCTCCGGTTGTCCCGATTATTGTCACTTCGGGGCCTTTTGATCCGGACAATGATATGTGTACACAACTTGCAGATAAGATCACAAACAATACTATCATAATGATTCAATAATAAGTTCAGATCTGAGATCATGGCACTCGGGCCCTAGTGACAAGCATTAAGCATGACAAGTTGCAACAAACTCAAATAGCACTAATAGAGATACTAGGCACTATGCCCTAACAATCTTATTCGATTACAAGATAGAACTCATCCAATCCCTACTATCCCCATAGCCTACAGCGGGGGATTACTCACTCATGGATGGGGGAAACATGGATGGTTGATGGAGAGGCGTTTGAGATGACGATGGCGATGATCCTCTCCAAATTCCCCTTCCCGGTAGGGTGCCAGAATGGAGTTTTTGGATCCGAATCTTGGTTTCTGATGGTGGCGGCGGAGCGGAACTCTTTCTGGAAAAATGATACGTCGGAAACATATCTATAATTTTTGATGCTCCATGCTTGTTTTGTATCTACTTTGCTTTGCTTTGTCTACACTTTGAGGTGTTTTTATATCTTTTCTGAACTAACCTATTCACAAGTTGCCACAGTGCTAGTTGCCTGTTTTCTTCTGTTTTTGGTTCCAGAAAGGCAGAAAATCAGATTATCGGAATTGGACGGGACAAAAGCCAAAGTTATTATTTTTCCCGAAGCAACACGGAACCACGAAGCAGAGCCGGAGGGGGCCACAGGGTGGCCAAACACCCCCTAGGCATGGGCAAGCCCTGGGCGCGCCTGGAGGGGGTGTGGGCCCCTTGGACCCCCACCGACCTTGATTCCATCTCGAATTTCATGGCTTCTAACCATTTGTTGGAATCCGGGATCATCATCACTTCTTCATACGTCACAGGGTCATCAATTTCATCAACCATGAAATTCATAACAGGGTTTCCGTACAGCTCGGGAGCTGCACGCGCCCTGCTAGACCAGCGAGGTTCGGTAGTACTCTCTTTTGGAGTTTCATGATCATTATCATTAGTTCCCTCTTCAACTGCTGAAGCCAACTCGGGCACAAATTCCAGTGCTGCGCTACTCGCCATACTTTGAAGAGAAGGTTCAATAACCTCTTCGAGTTCTACCTTCCGACTACTCACACCTTTCGTGAGAAAATCTTTCTCTAGAAAGGATCCATTCTTGGCAACAAAAACCTTGCCCTCAGATCTATGATAGAAGGAATACCCAACTGTTTCCTTAGGGTATCCTATGAAGACACATTTTTCCGCTTTGGGTTCGAGTTTATCTGGTTGAAGTTTCTTCACATAAACATCGCATCCCCAAACTTTAAGAAATGACAGCTTAGGTTTGTTTCCAAACCACAATTCGTACGGTGTCTTTTCAACGGATTTAGATGGTGACCGATTTAAAGCGAATGCAGCAGTTTCTAGTTCATAACCCCAAAATGACAACGGCAAGTCCGCCAGAGACATAATAGATCGAACCATATCCAATAAAGTACAATTACGACGTTCCGACACACCATTTCTCTTTGGTGTTCTGGCAGGCGTTAGTTGTGAAACAATTCCACACTCTTTCATGCGAGTGCTAAACTCGTAACTTAGATACTCACCTCCACGGTCGGACCGTAGAAATTTGATCTTTCTATTACGATGATTTTCCACTTCATTCTGAAATTCCTTGAACATTTCAAAGGTTTCAGACTTGTGTTTCTTCAAGTAGATATAACCGTATCTACTCAAATCATCCGTGAAAGTAACAAAATAATGATATCCACCTCGCGCCGACACACTCATTGGACCACATACATCAAAATGTATGATTTCCAATAAATCTATCGCCCGTTCCATTGAACCAGAAAATGGCGTTCTAGTCATCTTGCCCATAAGGCATGGCTCACATGTATCAAATGATTCAAAATCAAGTGATTCCAAAAGTCCATCCGAATGGAGCTTCTTCATGTGTTTAACGCCAATATGACCTGCGGCGATTGCCACATATATGCGGATATATCATCATTAAGTTTAATCCTTTTAGCATCAACATTATGAATATGTGTAACATTATTATCGAGATCCAATAGAAATAAACCACTCATCATCGCTGCATGACCATAAAAGATTTCATTCATATAAATAGAACAACCATTGTTCTCGGATTTAAATGAATAACCACTTCGCATCAAAACACGATCTAGATACAATGTTCATGCTCAGTGCTGGCACCAGATAACAATTATTCAAGTTTATTACTAATCCTGACGGCAAGTGGAGAGGTAGCGTTCCGACGGCGATCACATAAACGTTTGATCCATTTCTGACACGCATCTTGACCTCACCCCTTGCTAGCGGTCGCTTGTTCCGTAGCCCCTGATTCGAGTTACAAATATTAGCAACTAAACCGGTATCAAATACCCATGTCTACTGCGAGCACTAGTCAACTACACATGAATAACATGTATATCATATATACCTTTGTTTGCCTTGCTGGCCTTCTTGTCTGCCAAATACTTGGGGCAGTTGCGCTTCGATGGCGATCCCTTACAATAGTAGCACTCGGTGTCAGACTTAGGTCCAACTCGGGGTTTCTTTTCAGGCACGGCAACCGGCTTGCCGCCCTTACTTCCCTTCCGTTTTCCCTTCTTGTCTTTCTTGAAACCAGTGTTCTTATTGATCATCAACACTTGATGTTCCTTTTTGATCTCTACTTCTGCAATTTTAAGCATTAACAGAAGCTCGAGGAGAGACTTCTTCATGCCTTGCATATTATAGTTCATCACAAAGCTCTTATAGCTAGGTGGCAGAGACTTCAGAATACGATGGATGCCTAAGTCAACCGGAATCGATATTCCCAAGGACACAAGCTTATCGGCGTAACCCGACATCTTGAGTACATGCTCACTTACGGAGCTGTGCTCTTCCATCATGTAGCTAAAGAACTTTTCTGAAGCATTGTAGCTCTCTACAGCAGCATGTGTGTCGAAAATCATTTTTAACTCACCCATTGTATCAAATGCATTGTCGTTTTCGAAATGCTTTCGAAGTTTTGGCTCTAGACCATATAATATGCCGCAATGAACTAAGTTGTGGTCCTCCTGACGAGTCTGATAGACATTCTTCTCCTCGTCAGGGGAATCCTCAAAAGGTGGGGGGCCTAGCGGCGCTTCTAGCAAATATTGCTTTTGTGCAGCAGAGAGGAGAATCCTCAAATTCATGGCCCATTCGGTAAAGTTGCTACCGTTCATTGCAAGTTTCTCTTTTTCCATGAACACATTGAAATTAAAAGCAGGTGGTGCCATCTACAACAGAATTTGTAAAGTTTAGACTAAGTTTATGATAGATTGAGTTCAACTAATCCACATTACGAATGAACTCCCACTCAAAAACGACATCCCTCATGTCTTTTTGGTGATTACATGTAATGCCCCCGAATCGGGTCTAGGCAGATGTCGGCATTTCCCGCCAAAACCCGCATAGAAGCGATTCAAAGACGCCCACCAGACACTTTCGTGTGGGTGGGATTTGAATACAAGTAGTTACATCACAGTAGTTTACAATAGAATCCACAAGAACTTATATATACAACAACGACTCAACGAGTCAAGAATACAAATGATACAATTCAAAGAGAAAGCAAAATAGTATTCGAGTACGGATAAGAACCAAATGGGACTAAGAGTCTTGAAGAATAACCAAGCGGTGTCCAACCCTGCCCAGGCCAAGCCTGAAGGGTAACCTTGCTAACGTCGTCAATCACATACCTGTCAAGCCAAAAGGGTGCCGACGAAGGGCAAAGGAAAACAGAAAAAGAGCAGTCAGTACTGAGGCCAGTACAAGGCGAGACTAGAATTCGGCGGTCCTCGCCTACATAGGTATGGTGGGCTCAGCGGTAGCAAAGCTTGCACTATCTAACTTACAGAGACACGCTACAACTTTGGCTATTAGAGCGAGATAAGAGAGTGCTATGCGGTAACAATATTATAACACCAAACATAACCCATCCAAAGATTTCCCCCTCGAAGACCAGTCGAGGAAGTCCCCTTGCGGAACACACACGGTGGCAAATTTAGTTAAGCAGGTGTTTAGTTGATAAGTCTAATTACTAGTCATATTATTAGAGGCAAAACATTAGTGGCGTTGTCTATGATCATGACACTGTACTCCTGAGGCGTCCATAACCGTGGACACACGGCTTCTCAAAAAGATTTACCCTGCAGGGGTGCACTACTGTACCCAAAGCATGCTCAACCCTTCAAGCAACATATCACGCGTGCCATCCGAATCTCACAACATGAACTGTCCCATAACTACGCGCATATCCAGAGGCATCACCTACTGTGGGGAATCCAACCAAGAGGTACGACGATTCTCAAGGAAGGCATAGCGTTTGCGCCTACTGGTGGATCGGGCCCTGCGGGGTAACTTGTACACACCGTGGGTGCCGCCACCGTGTACCGCGATTTATGTATGCAAGACATGGCAATCCACCAAAATATCATGTCCGAAGACATATCAACTCACCCATGTCCGAGGACATATTATGCGTATGCACCAAATGGAAAACCAATTTTGTAACCCTCTAGATATATGAATAGCGCCGGTAGTTGAGGGGGCATCCCAGAGGCCCCACGTTTGGTTAGCGCGATCAACTCATAACTGGTATCATAGAACGAACGGGTCCTAGGTCGGCTCAAGCAGTTCCCAAAGGTGGTCCCTGCCGGGGCCTTATCATTAGGTGAAACCATAACCAACAACATTAGATTAATTATCTTATCAGCAACCATACCCGAGTATCATGTTTCACCTGTATGAGAGCAATACTAAGCATGCCTACGACTCGCATGGATAGGCTAGCTACTCAAACAAGGCAATAGGATATCCAAGGCAATATAGTAGAGTAGGTAAATAAAGGAACGGTACTATAGCATCGACAATAAGGATAGCAATAGATCAAAGGAAGGAAGTAAAGACTATAAATGCAAAATAGGTAGAAGGGGGAGAATGCTCGCCTGTGAGACAATGTCGGGAAACCGAAGGCGTGTCGTTTCTCACATCGGCTCATCGTCCTATCCGGTGAAGAAGCAAACACTAGAAAGAGCAACCGATGCAATATTGAATACTAGGGGGAAGATCCGGCATGTTTATGATATGATGCATGGCATGGCAATATGCAGTCCTACTTAGCAATATTAAGCGGAATCGGAATCCCGACATTTATTATTAGGTTCAAGTTATTTAGCTACCCCGCAAATTTAAATGTTTACTTAACAAGACAAAATATGACGGTTCGCTACACAAATTTAAATGGAGCAAAAATTAGACTAGATTCGCCCGCATATGGGCTCCTTGTTTAATTATGGTGAATCGGCATAATGCCTCCAAACCACCAAACATGTGTGCAAGCATGATAAATAATATGCAACAAGTATAATATGTCAATTTATAAAATAGGAGCTTGAGAGGGTTCACACATTGGCCTGAAGCTCTTGGTTCGATGTGGTTCGAGTTCGGTCTCGCTGGAATCGGTCTTCGGACGCCGGGAATAGGGCCTTCGGGTAGCTCCACATCAGTACATCCACCACCAGATTACTATATATCGCATCACCACAAGCACCAGGGAGGACCAGCAGTAGCAAAAGTAGGCTCCAAACCGATACAGTGATACACGTATGTACTTGGACCTGGAACGGACCCAAGATATACAGAGCTTGCAGAACCGCTGCAACTGGCACAAGCGAGATGCACCAGAGGAACTCCCGGGTGGCAGGTCGTCGAGGATCGAGGGTCTCGAGGACGAGCTCGAGCGTCTGCAGGAAAGGGCCCTCAAGCCGGGGCCACGCCATGGCCAGGGCAAGATAGCTGGGTAGGCCGAAGAGGAGGCGTCCGCGGTCGCGGTCCAGGACGATGGAGAGAGGGAGCGGTTGACGCGCGCCCACGGCCGTACTTGGGGGAGGCGACGGCCAGGCCTGCGCGGGGAGGGAGGAGAGGAGGCCGGGGTCAAGCTTGACAGAGGCGGCGGTTGCGCACTTGCGAAGACCGGGCCAGGCTCGAGCAGAGTCGACGGGGCGAGGAAGACGAGGGGGCGCTCGGCAGCGGGGCTCCTGGCGGCGGTTGCAGGAGGCGTGGAGGATGGCAAGGGAGCTCGGGAGGGCGGCCATCAGAGGAGGCCTCCCTGGCGGCTCTGGAGGTCGTGGCCGGCGGAGGCTCGGTGGAGGGCCGGAGGCGGCAGCGAACAGGCTGAGGCGGAAGCGAGAGGAGCGAGGCGCCGGGCGGGATGCCTGTGGCAGCGAGGAAGGAGACGAGATGGGGTCACGAGGGGACGGGGTCCCGTGTGTGTGTTGCGAGGAGATCGAAAGGCGTGCGTGTGTTGTGTGGGTTACAACCGGGATCGAGTGCGTGCGGGGTTGGTGGTTAGCAATAGGACAGCGTGGGAGGGGTCGTGTCTGAAGGTGGTGTGCATGAGTCTGTGTCCACCGCGGCCAAGTGTGGGTCGTGTGTGCTGTGTGTTATGCGACGTGATAGGGCAATGCGTGTGTGGGGCTAGGGTTAGGATTAGTTTGTCTAGGGTTTGGTCTTAGAGCTAGGTTTAGGTTTTGAAACGGGCTGGGCTTGACGGGTAGTAGGCAGCCTAGCCTAAACGACTGGCTGCCTCCCCAAAACTCTTTTATTTTATTTGTTTTAGTTTTAAAAGATTTTTGTAAATAGTTTTTAGACAAATTAAAGATCTGGAAAAGACCGGGGTTTTGATTTGAAATAAAAGAGGGGACTAATTAGAAAACAAAATAGGATTTTGTCGGAAGTATTTTAGAACAAAAATATGCATGATGATGCGAAAAATAAAATAACAAGTAATTTTATTTTGTAATTTTTTGGGGCATTACAACTCGACACCACTAACAAGGGATCTCGTCCCGAGATCCAAACAAAGGCACCGGGAGGAGAGTTGTTTGATGATCGGATCTTCTTGCGTCGGGTTAATGGTCGTGACACCACTAACAAGAATTCTTGCTCCGTCTTGAAAACATCGACACCACCAACTCGTGTTTGTTGGTCAAGTTCTTTGGTAGAACACTCCGGGGAGGCAAAGTCGGAAGTAGAGGTATCAAAGATAAGGCCACCTTTAACTTCCGTGGAAGGAGTGAAATTGCATGGTTCCACCTATCAATGTACAAGAGCGAATGATAAGAGTAGTGGTATGGTAGCTAATCCATCCCGCACTCAATGCATTACTCTGTACATGAATAGGAGGATCGTGCAACTAAACTCTCAGAATCCAGATTGGAGATCTTGGCAAGTGGTGTTTGGAAAGCTTCGGAAAAAGGATACAGAGATAAAGAGGTCCTCGTCTTAGGAGTCGCAAAACTCCGGAAAACATCGGAAGATAGGTTACATAGAGCGAAATCCAGATGTAGCACCACCGTTACAAAAGGAGGGAAGCAAAACCCTAAAGGTACGACGGAAAACCCATCCACGAGAATCCTATACTTGAACAAGGTAAGAGGGAAGATTAAAACACACAAAGATAAGAAGAGAAAGAATGGAGGTAAGGAGTAAAATAGAGCTAATTAGATCTATCCAACGGATTTATAGCAAAATAGTTTTGACACTAGACGACGGTCGTTAGCTAGGTTATCCTACAGGATGGACTAGTGGGGTATCGTAAACCTTTGCTCTGATACCACTTGTAACGCCCCCGAATCGGGTCTAGGCAGATCTCGGCATTTCCCGCCAAAACCCGCATAGAAGCGTTTCAAAGACGCACACCAGACACTTTCTTGTGGGTGGGATTTGAATATAAGTAGTTACATCACAGTAGTTTACAATAGAATCCACAAGAACTTATATATACAACAACGACTCAACGAGTCAAGAATACAAATGATACAATTCAAAGAGAAAGCAAAATAGTATTCGAGTACGGATAAGAACCAAATGGGACTAAGAGTCCTGAAGAATAACCAAGCGGTGTCCAACCCTGCCCAGGCCAAGCCTGAAGGGTAACCTTTCTAACGTCGTCAATCACATACCTGTCAAGCCAATAGGGTGCCTACGAAGGGCAAAGGAAAACAGAAAAAGAGCGGTCAGTACTGAGGCCAGTACATGGTGAGACTAGAATTCGGCGGTCCACGCCTACATAGGTATGGTGGGCTCAGCGGCAGCAAAGCTTGCACTATCTAACTTATAGAGACACGCTACAACTTCGGCTATTAGAGCGAGATAAGAGAGTGCTATGCGGTAACAATATTATAACACCAAACATAACCCATCCAAAGATTTCCCCCTCGAAGACCAGTCGAGGAAGTCTCCTTGCGGAACACACACGGTGGCAAAATTAGTTAAGCAGGTGTTTAGTTGATAAGGCTAATTACTAGTCATATTATTAGAGGCAAAACATTAGTGGCGTTGTCTATGATCATGACACTGTACTCCTGAGGCGTCCATAACCGTGGACACACGGCTTCTCAAAAAGATTTACCCTGTAGGGGTGCACTACTGTACCCAAACGCATGCTCAACCCTTCATGCAACATATCACGGGTGCCATCCGAATCTCACAACAAGAACTGTCCCATAACTACGTGCATATCCAGAGGCATCGCCTACTGTGTAGAATCCAACCAAGAGGTACGACAATTCTCAAGGAAGGCACAACGTTTGCGCCTACTGGTGGATCGGGCCATGCGGGGTAACTTGTACACACCGTGGGTGCCACCACCGTGTACCGCGATTTATGTATGCAAGCCATGGAAATCCACCAAAACATCAAGTCCGAAGACATATCAACTCACCCATGTCCGAGGACATATTATGCGTATGCACCAAATGGAAAACCAGTTTTGTAACCCTCTGGATATACGAATAGCGCCGGTAGTTGAGGGGGGATCCCAGAGGCCCCACGTTTGGTTAGCGCGATCAACTCAGAACTGGTATCATAGAATGAACGGGTCCTAGGTCGGCTCAAGCAGTTCCCAAAGGTGGTCCCTACCGGGGCCTGATCTTTAGGTGAAACCATAACCAACAACATTAGATTAATTATCTTATGAGCAACCATACCCGAGTATCATGTTTCACCTGTATGAGAGCAATACTAAGCATGCCTACGACTAGCATGGACAGGCTAGCTACTCAAACAAGGCAATAGGATATCCAAGGCAATATACTAGAGTAGGTAAATAAAGGAACGGTACTATAGCATCGATAATAAGGATAGCAATAGATCAAAGGAAGGAAGTAAAGACTATAAATGCAAAATAGGTAGAAGGGGGAGAATGCTCGCCTGTGAGACAAAGTCGGGAAACCGAAGGCGTGTCGTTTCTCACATCGGCTCATCGTCCTATCCGGTGAAGAAGCAAACACTAGAAAGAGCAACCGATGCAATATTTAATACTAGGCAGAAGATCCGGCATGTTTATGATATGATGCATGGCATGGAAATATGCGGTCCTACTTAGCAATATTAAGCGGAATCGGGATCCCGACATTTATTATTAGGTTCAAGTTATTTAGTTACCCGAAAATTTAAATGTTTACTTAACAAGACAAAATATGGCGGTTCGCTACACAAATTTAAATGGAGCAAAAATTAGGCTAGATTCGCCCGCATATGGGCTCCATGTTTAATTATGGTGAATCGGCATAATGCCCCCAAACCACCAAACATGTGTGCAAGCATGATAAATAATATGCAAAAAGTATAATATGTCAATTTATAAAATAGGAGCTTGAGAGGGTTCACACATTGGCCTGAAGCTCTTGGTTCGATGTGGTTCGAGTTCGGTCTCGCCGGAATCGGTCTTCGGACGCCGGGAATAGGGCCTTCGGGTAGCTCCACATCAGTACATCCACCACCAGATTACTATACATCGCATCACCACAAGCACCAGGGAGGACCAGCAGTAGCAAGGTAGGCTCCAAACCGATACAGTGATACACGTATGTACTTGGACCTGGAACGGACCAAAGATATACAGAGCTTGCAGAACCGCTGCAACTGGCACAAGCGAGATGCACCAGAGGAACTCCCGGGTGGCAGGTCGTCGAGGATCGAGGGTCTCGAGGACGAGCTCGAGCGTCTGCAGGAAAGGGCCCTCAAGCCGGGGCCACGCCATAGCCAGGGCAAGATAGCTGGGTAGGCCGAAGAGGAGGCGTCCGTGGTGGTGGTCCAGGATGATGGAGACAGGGAGCGGTCGACGCGCGCCCACGGCCGGACTTGGGGGAGGCGACGGCCAGGCCTGCGCGGGGAGGGAGGAGAGGAGGCCGGGGTCAAGCTTGACAGAGGCAGCGGTTGCGCGCTTGCGAAGACCAGGCCAGGCTCGAGCAGAGGCGACGGGGCGAGGAAGACGAGGGGGCGCTCGGCAGCGGGGCTCCTGGCGGCGGTTGCAGGAGGCGTGGAGGATGGCGAGGGAGCTCAGGAGGGCGGCCATCAGAGGAGGCCTCCCTGGCGGCGCTAGAGGTCGTGGCCGGCGGAGGCTCGGTGGAGGGCCGGAGGCGGCAGCAAACACAGGAGGCGGGGCGAAGCAGAGGAGCGAGGCGTTGGCGGCGGAGATGCGACAGAGCAGCGAGGAAGGAGATGACATGGGGTCACAAGGGGACGGGGTCCCGTGTGTGTGTTGCGAGGAGATCGAAAGGCGTGCGTGTGTTGTGTGGGTTACAGCCGGGATCGAGTGCGTGCGGGGTTGGTGGTTAGCGATAGGATAGCGTGGGAGGGGTCGTGTCTGAAGGTGGTGTGCGTGAGTCTGTGTCCACCGCGGCCAAGTGTGGGTCGTGTGTGCTGTGTGTTATGCGACGTGACAGGGCAATGCGTGTGTGGGGCTAGGGTTAGGATTAGTTTGTCTAGGGTTTGGTCTTAGAGCTAGGTTTAGGTTTTGAAACGAGCTGGGCTTGACGGGTAGTATGCGGCCTGGCCTACATGACTGGCTGCCTCCCCAAAACTCTTTTATTTTATTTGTTTTAGTTTTAAAATATTTTTGTGAATAGTTTTTAGACAAATTAAAGATCTGGAAAAGACCGGGGTTTTGATTTGAAATAAAAGAGGGGACTAATTAGAAAACAAAATAGGCTTCTGTCGGAAGTATTTTTAGAACAAAAATATGCATGATGATGTCATGATGATGCGAAAAAGAAAATAACAAGCAATTTTATTTTGTAATATTTTTGGGGCATTACATTACATGAACCAAATCCACTACACCAAGTCCGATCATCACGTGAGTCGGTGTAGCTTCAAAGGCGAGCATCAAATGGGCATCATATCTACTATATGACTGATGCTTAACCTTTCGGTCTATGTTCTGAGGCCATGTCTGTACATGCTAGGCTCGCCAAGTAAGAACCTTAGTATTCGCGTGTGTAACTATCTTACACCCGAAATATGGTCGTGGATCCAAGAACACCCGATCATCACGTGATGTCTTGGAGTGACGAAAACATAATCGGTTCATACTAAAGGAAGAACACATTCTTATCTTGATATTTAAATAAGGGATCATCTTGTTATGCTAATAAAACGCCAAACAAGCAATATAAGATGTTATCAAACGTCACATGTTTATTAGTGGAATGATATGGTTCCCGCATATGATCTCTATCATGTGCATCGTGGTATGACCATTATAATTGTCACATCCCAAATTTTAGATTTGTTACTGCATAGCATACATGTCATTGCATCATGATCATCATTGCAAAAATTCAGTTTGAAAAGGTTTTGGCAAAACAACTCACTTGCAATTGCATTTTGACACCTACACTTGAGTGATCGGTTTTTACCATGCTTATATTAAAACAATACATTTTAGTTGTTTGGAGGGCACAGGTGCGTAGATGGTTCCGTCACGAACCCGTAGCACTTTGAATCGCCTCAATCGCAGCTCCGGAGCAAATTCTATGGCATTCTGAATTTTCAGCTTGTCTCTAGACAGAGTCAGATAAAAATTCACTTAACAAAATGTAGAGCTTCCAATGTACAAGTGCAAGCATATACAACATAGATGACATAATGGTTCAAGTTTATTTAGGGGCAAGAAAAATAAAGTGTGCCATCAAGTTTGTGAGAGCTTTAATCACTAAGTTTCACATAACAAGTTTAATTTGGAAGATAGATAAAACAAGAATATACTTTGAATGGTGTAACACACCATGCATAGGAATTTATAGTGGACACTTTGGAATAACTTGGTTTCTTGGGAGCTGGCTGCATGAGTAGAGCTTACTCATACAAGTGGAGGCTAGCAAAGACTAGGAGCGACCAACTAAGAGAGCAATAATGCCCATAATCATGCAGAGCGACAAAACATTACTAATCAAATCATAAAGGGTTACTACAAGTTAAAAACTAAATGATCATAGAGGTTATAATTACTAGTTCATAGTCATAACATGGTGTGAGCATGTGCCAAGTCAACCCAAACAAAGCATCAAAGGAGAATACCACAATACTATGCTTTTGTATGCTAAAACAACGCCTGATTCTTTTAAGGAACATTAAGAAATCCTAATTGTTTGGAACAAGTCATGCTATAGCAATAATCACTAAGCATAAGGTCAAAACAACATCTAGAATGATATGATAAAGTCTAAGTCACAGTCAAAGCAAGCTCCTCTTGTACTACTAAGCAAGAACTTCCTACTCCTTTCCAACACCAATCAACTTATTTAAAACAACACTGCCAAAACAGGGGTCCAACTAATTTATTCAAGCAAACTAAGCAAACAAAAAACAAAAACTAAAAGTAAGAAGCTCCAAGAACAACACAACTATGCATGAAACAATAAAAACGAAGTGTCTAGAAAGACCTGAGATTTTTATTGATGGAGAAGGGGATGCATTGGGCATCGCCAAGCTTTGATGCTTGTACCTCTTGAATATTTCTTGGGGTGACACGGGGTGGCATCCCAAGCTTGATCTTTTGTCCATTCTTCATCTCATTACATCATCCTTTCCTTACACCTGAAATTTTTCCTTCATACAGAACTTCACACAATCTTCATTAGCAACATTAGTGCATTCAGAAGATAATAGACCTTTGGGTTTAGTTTCAAAATAGAAAAAAATTCACTAAAGACACAAGCTACACTATCAATTCCCTCAAAAAGCTCAATTTCCCAAAAAGAACCAAAAAGGAATCAATAAGAAGCAAATGCAAATAATGGCGGAAATCTGTCAAAACAAATCAGTAGGTAGAAACCGATTTTTTCAAAGACATTCTTTTGCTCACATGAAAAAGTATTGAACTAACAAAAGTTATATCACAACCTGGGGGATTTATTCAGAAAATTACAAGTCAATCTAACCTATATAGATTTTACACGAATTTTTACAGTGGAGCACAAAAATTTGTTTCGAGATAGCAACTCCCCAAATCTTACTTCCCTCTCATTAGAGGTTATTCTTGGCACAAAAATCAAACAAAAAGGATAAGGAGAGGTTATTATAGAATCAATAACTTCCAAGACTCAAGAAATATATTGTATTATCTCCCAAGAAGTTCTTTTCTGTAACGCCTTTAAGTTAGGCACAAGAAGCAAGAATCAAGTATTTTCAAATGAAGAAGCATTAAGATCAATACTCGAAATTTCTTCAACTAGGAAAGGTATCTCATCCAAATGAGTTTTAGAGGATCCTTTTTCATCTCTCTTAGGTTCACTACTTTCATCAAATAGGTTTTCAGGAAGAATCCAATCAAAATTCTTTTCTAAGGCTTCATGCATTCCTACAAGTTTAAAAGGTATGGGTATCTTAATTTCCTCTCCATTGGTTTTGGTTTTATCCAACTTTTCTAAAGTACCCATAACATCTACACATGATCCTAGCATATCAAAACATTCAAAGACCTTTTTGGTTTCCTTAGCAACATCATTGAACTCTTTTAGCAAAGTTTCTAGGATAAAATCTCTCTTTTCAGCATCCTCCTCTTCTTTTAATTTAAGAAACATTATTTGCATCATGGGGTTAAGGTTAACAAACCTAGCCTCCAACACGTGAACTAAAGAAGCTGCAGCAATATCATAATTAGGAGCAACTTCTGCTAAGGATCTATCCTCAATATCCTCATGTTTGCTAACATGATTAAAGAATTCTTCAATATTTTCTTTTCCAATTATTGACTCACTAACTATTGAAAGGTCTTTTACGGTGAACTTAGGGATCAACATGGTGATCTAGAGCAAGGTGACAACTATAGGAAGAACTAATTTATTGTGTCTTTTATAAGAAAATAGCAAACCAAACAAAACTAATTTTTTTGTAATTTTTGATAAAAATACCAAGCAAAACAAGGATAAAGAAACTAAGGAAAATAAAGAAAAACTAAAGAGAGAGGTTGTGAAGGACTCCCCTTGTGAAGTCGTCCTTAGCCTCCCCAGAAACGGTGCCAGAAAAAGCTTAATGATGTGTAGCTCGGATCAATGTAGAGCTTCGTTGGGAAACCCCAAGAGGAAGGTATGATGAGCACAACAGCAAGTTTTTCCCTCAGAAAGCAACCAAGGTTATCGAACCAGTAGGAGGAATGAAATGACTCAAAGGTGTTGCTAGTAACTTGGAAACTTGCACAACACAAACTTAAGACCTTGCCCCAACGAATAGTGAGGTTGTCAATCTCACCGATTTGCTGAAAAAAGGATTAATTGTATGGTGTGGAAGGTAATGGTGGATTGCATAAAGTAAACATTAACAGTGGAAGATGTATCAATGGTAAAGATTGGACCGGGGTCCATAGTTCACTAGAGGTGTTCTCCTTAAGATAAACAACATAACATGCTGGGTAAACAAATTATAGCGGGGCAATTGATAAGATAGAGCAAAGCATAACAATGCAATACTAGACATTCATGATCCTATGAGATTTGATTGGGCATTACAACAATATACTTAGACCGCCATCAACTTCATCTATGACTAGGAATCCACCTTCAGGTTATCATCCGAACCCCCTCCAGTATTAAGTTGCAAGCAACGGATAACTGCTTTAAGCAAAGTGTGTAAGGTAAACAATCCACTTGTTCCATGAACAAGACACCGTTGTTTTCTCCCTAGTAGCAACATCACATCTACAACCTTAGAGATTTCTGTCACTTTCCCGGATTAAATAGAGGCATGAACCCACTATCGAGCATAAATACTCCCTCTTGGAGTCACTAGCATATACTTGGCCAAGATAGGTACTAGAAACGGAGAGCATGCAATATCTCAAACAACATAGACATGATAGAATCAATAAGATAGAATCATTAACCAATCTGACATAGTAATCTCAATATCCATCGGATCCCCGCAAACAGAACATGCATGATTACAAATAGATGATCTTGATTATGAACGGCGTGGCCAGGGGGTGTGGCCCCCTTGAGGCCCTTCTCCGTCTCGTCTTCTGGCTCCGTGTTCTCCTCGGTAAATATTGACTTTTCCTTTTGTCTCGTCCAATTCCAAGAATATTCATTTTCTGGCTTTTCTGGAACCAAAACAACAGAAAACAGGTTAATAGGTTAGTCCTAGAAAACATATAAAAATACCTCAAAGTGTAGATAGAGAAAAGCAAAGTGGATACTAAACAAGCAAGGAACATCAAAAATTATAGATACGTTTACGACGTATCAACCACCAAGGCCCACCAACACCAATCACAATACTGCCCCAAGGACTGGAAGTAATGTCGTGCCTGTTGTCGGGAAGGACAAGTCAACAATCACCTGCTTTGAGTGTGGAGTGACGGGTCACTATTCCAATGAGTGCCCGCAGAAGACTGCTGCCGCACTCAATGTCACTTCACCCGCTCAGCAGCAGCGTCGTGTCCAACCTGGAAAGAGATTCGCCCCAGACAACCCGAACAACCATACCAGCCGACTATTCCACATGAATGCTGAAGAAGCCCAGGAAGCGCCAGATGTCGTGATGGGTATGTTTTCTGTTAACTCAGTACTTGCAAGAGTGTTTTTTGATTCTGGAGCATCGCACTCGTTTGTTACCGAAGAATTTGCATGCACTAGTAAGATTCAACCAACAAATTTGAAGCATGTTATGATAGTCCAAATACCTGGGTCAACTACCAAAGCTAGAAAAATTTGCAAGGTACCTATCAGAATTCATGGAATAGATTTCTATGCCAATCTAATAGTAATCGGAACAAAAGGTTTGGAAGTAGTACTAGGAATGGATTGGATGTCGAAACATCAAGGAATTATAGATTGTGCCAAGAAATCCATGACCAGTAGCACCAGAGTATTAGTTGAGCATGTGTCTGAGAGACTGCCCCGTCAATTCAAGTGCAACAAGAGTTTAGTCCAACCAACCCTAGACCAAGTCAGAGTAGTCTATGAACACCCCGATGTGTTCCCAAATGAATTACCCGGTATGCCCCCAGATCAGGATATCGAGTATATCATTGAACTAATTCCTGAACTGGACCCATAGCTCAGAGACCCTATTGTATGAACCCAGCAGAGTTAGTGGAGCTCAAGAAGCAACTTGATGACATGATTAGCAAAGATCTGATTTAACCAAGTGCATCGCCATGGAGATCACCTATTCTGTTTGTGGATAAGAAATATGGTGCCATCCGTTTATGTACGGATTACCGGAAGTTGAATGATGTAACCATCAAGAACAAGTACCCATTGCCGAAGATAGAAGATTTGTTTGACCAGTTGACTGGTGCCAAAGTGTTCTCTAAGATTGATCTTAGAACTAGTTATCATCAACTAAAAATTCGCGCAGCGGATATCCCAAGGACTACCTTCACTACCCGATATGGATTGTATGAGTACAAGGTCATGTCTTTTGGATTAACCAATGCCCCCGCTTATTTCATGAATCTCATGAATAAGATTTTCATGAACTTCTTGGATAAGTTTGTCGTTGTTTTCATCGACGACATTCTGATCTACTCCAAGTCGGAAGAAGAACATGAACAACACCTAAGGACCATCCTCGGAACCCTTAGAGAGCATCAGTTGTATGCCAAGTTCAACAAATGTGAATTCTGGTTAAAGGAAGTAGGATTCCTAGGACATATCTTGTCAGCCAGAGGAGTTGCTGTCGACTCTGCCAAGATTAAGGATGTTGAAGAATGGAGAGCCCCAACCACTCAAACCGAAGTTTGTGCATTTCTTGGATTAGCGAGATATTACCGCAAGTATGTTGAAGGATTTTCAAGCATCACCAGGCTGATGACTCAGCTATTGAAGAAAGACAAGAAGTTTGAATGGACAGACAAATGTGAAGCGAGTTTTCAAGAACTCAAGAGGAGGTTGATTTCAGCCGCAATTTTGATCATGCAGGATATCACTCAGTCCTTTGACGTGTATTGTGACGCATCCAAGATTGGTCTCGAATGTGTGTTGATGCAAGGAGGAAAAGTGATATCATATCTATCCCGACAACTGAAGCAACATGAATAGAATTACCCTACCCATGACCTAGAGTTAGCAGCTATAGTTTTAGCCTTGAAGGTATGGCGTCATTATCTCATGGGAAATCGCTGTGAGATTTACTCGTATCACATGAGTTTAAAGTATATTTTCACCCAGAAGGAGCTGAATATGAGGCAAAGGAGATGGATAGAGTTAATCAAGGATTATGACCTTGACATTCACTACCACCCCGACAAGGCCAATGTGGTAGCGGATGCTCTTAGTAGACTACTATGTATATTAAACACCATGATTATGAAGGAGCAACCAAGTTTGTATAAGGAGTTGGAGGATTTCAGAATGGAGCTAGTTAGCGAAGGATTCCTAGCCAGTATTGAACTTCAACCCACTTTGATAGATCAGATCAAGGAAGCCTAGAAAGGAAATGATAGTATCGACGGAATTAAGCGCCGAATCGGTACAAGGAAGGTACCCGAATTGACGGAAGATGAAGGAGTTCTGTGGTATAAAGGAAGAATCTGTGTGCTAGCAGATTCAGAGTTGAAACAAGTTATTTTGCAAGAATCCCATGATACTCTTTATTCTATTCATCCGGGAGGAACGATGATGTATCAGGATTTGAAGGAGCAATTTTGGTGGCATAAAATGAAGAGAGAAGTCGGAAGCTACATAGCCAAGTGATGATACACTCAATAGGGAGGAAGAGTTCTTCGTTGGAAACCCCAAGAGCAAGGTATGAAGAGTACAACAGCAAGATTTCCGTCAGTAGAAATCGAGGTTATCGAACCAGAAGGAGGAAGGAAACATCACACAGTTGTTGGAAGCAACGTGGAGACCTCCACAACACAAACTCAAGACTCTGTCCCAACGAATCAGTGAGGTTGTCAAGCTCACCGATTTGCTGTAACAAAGTATTAAACGTATGGTGTGGAAGGTAATCCAACTGTATCTATGACTAGAAGTCCACCTTCAGGTTATCATCCGAACCCCCTCCAGTATTAAGTTGCAAGCAACAGACAACTACTTTAAGAAAAGTGTGTAAGGTAAACAGTCCACATGTTCCATGAACAAGAGACCGTTGTTTTCTCCCTAGTAGCAATAGCACATCTACAACCGAAGAGATTATTGTCACTTGCCTTGGAAACTAGAGCCATGAACTCACTATCGAGCATAAATATTCCCTCTTGGAGTCACTAGCAACTACTTGGCCAAGATAACCACTAGAAACGGAGAGCATGCAAGATCACAAACAACACACACATGATAGAATCATAAAGATAAAACCATTAATCAAACTAATATAATAATCTCAATATCCATCGGATACCCGCAAACACAACATGCATGATTACAAGTAGATTAGATCTTGATCATGAACGGAGCTCACAAGATCTATACATGAAAGCACAAAGGAGGAGATACAACCATCTAGCTACTACATGGACCCATAGTCCAAGGTGGAACTACTCACAAATCATATCGGAGAGAAGGCCTCCGGAATGATCTCCCCTCCGGCAGGGTCCGGGAAGGGCTTCAGATCCCCCCAATCTAGGGACAATGGTGGCGGCGGCTACAGGCACGGGAATATTGATATTGATCGGCTTGAGAGTTTTACGCGGGGCTTCTATAGGCGAGGGGAGGCAGGCAGCTGCGCGGCTGAAACCCTAGCGAGCGTGGGCTAGGCCCACCCACCTGGGGTCTGCCCTGGCCGGCCCCTCGGGCTCTCCTCTAGACTTCTTGTTCCCCACGGAAAGTTATTGACTTTGTCCTTCATCCCGTCCAATTCCGAGAATATTTATTTACTAACTTTTCTGAAACCCAAAATAGCAGAAAATAGGCAGCTGGCACTGTTGCAACTTGTTAATAGATTAGTACTAGAAAACATGTAAAAAGCACCTCAAAGTGTAGACAAGTAAAGCAAAGTAGATACTAAACAAGCATGGAGCATCAAAAATTATAGATATGTTTCCAACGTATCAGCATCCCCAAGCTTAACTCCTGCTCGTCCTCGAGTAGGTAAGTGATAAAAGAATAATTTTTTAGGTGACATGCACCCTCACAATAAAGATCCAACCATTTGCAAACATTGAAAGCTGGGATCAAAGAACTCTAAACATGTTCATGAAAGATGGAGTTATAACAATAGGACATAGTAACTATGCATGCAACATGGCAAGCTACAAACAAAGATCATGAATAACATGCATTGAAAAATGTTTGTTTGTTTCACATGCAGAAAACATAGCATAGTGGCAATCATCTTGTCCCTCATAGAGTAGCAATATAGATGCATAGAACACCTGCAAAGTTCACAAGGGTGACTAGAAACAGATAGCATATGAACAAGTAATAACACAATATGCATCAATTAATAAGCTTTGGAACACTGCACACAGAATGACAACTATGCTCTCTTAATGGTGACTAAAGGTAGAAGGTGGAGACTCAATAATGATGGAATAAAGGCCTTTTTGTAAAGGAAGCAGGGATTACAAGTTTCAAAAAGAGCTTCCAAAATTTATGGTACTTATTAGCTTTCAGCCCTCATTGCCCCTATCATAAGCATCTTGAAGTGGTTAAGGTTAAAGTGGCAAAGCTGGAGTATATGCTTGACAAAGTATAAGTTGGCAATCTCAAGTCCCTTGACTATGAGGGCTACACCTCATGGATACTCAACTTAGGGCCCAGGAAAGTTCTTGTCACTGTAAGTATTTGCATATCATTGAGAACCGCCAATGGTGTACCCCTTGCACATGGTACATGAGCTTTCCCATAACCAAAATGACAAGGCAAGCATACAATGAGCATCTCAGCAATTCTTCTTATGTACCATGGGAATATGGTGCTTTTTTCTCTCTTTCCTATTTTTTCAATGTGTCTCTTTTTTTTATAAGAAGACTGCTTCATAGATGTCACTATGGTGATGTTGCAAGTTTCCACCATGATTAGGCATGGCTTAGGCTAGAGGCCCAAGCGTTTCTCTAACACAGAATACAAACTCCATGGACTTAGAAGTTCCAACTTCATTTCACACTGGTAACATCCATAGACAAAAGAGCATGATATCAACGGAGTACAAAAAGTACAAGTGCAATTTGAAAACGTTTGTCACATCCCAAGATTTTCCAAATCTTGTAATGTGAAAAATAAATGAATAAAATAAAACTTTGTTGATTTTCAGGGTGAGAAGAAACTTTTTGAATTCAAATGGGAACCTTCAAATCTATTTTGATCAGGATAAATCCTAAAGGGATAGATAAACAATAAAGTTAAAAATATTTGGAATTACTATTTTGTTTCTTTTAATAAAAAAAGATTTGTTTTCAAATGGAAAGGAAGAATTATATATAAGGATTATTTTATAAGCCAAATTAAAACTTGGCCAAGCCTTTGAAATAAAATATTTCCATTTGATAAAAATAGCAAAGGTTATTTAAATAAAATAATAAGGATTTAATATCCAAGTTATTTAAAAATAAAGGTTTTACTATTTTAATTAAACATTAAAACTTGTTATTTTATTTTAAACAAGATTTCCAAGCATTCTTTATTTCCAAATAAAACCTACTGATTTGGTTTTGAAAATATTTAGATTTCAAATGGAGTTTATAAATAAATTAAAACCCTTTTGATTTATTAACTAATGTCCATTTTATTTAATGGACCCTAAAATTAAAATATTATTTTTGGACTTTGGTTTATTGTTGTTAAACAGAACCAAAACTCAATACAAAGTTTGGAGGAGTTTTGAATTGATTTGAATGTTTGAATTGTTGTTTGAATAGCAAAACAGAAAATAGAATTAGAAAAAGAAAAAGCATTTGAAAGGAAAAAAAAATAGAAGTGGACACAGCCCAGCCGGCCAGCCCAACAAGCCCAATAGCAAGCCCACCCCACTCTCTCTCGCGAAACGTTTTCTACACACAATCTCGCACCCGCGAAGTCGCAGACAGGTGGACCCTCTCCCTCTCTTTCTTCCCCGCTGACGACAGGACCCCACACCACTGTTCATCGTCTTCAAACCCGCGTTGATTCCTCCTCGCCATTTCCTGTCCTTTACTCCAGCGATCAATTCACGCTGTTAACGGCCATTACTCCACCAAGCGATCACACCCATTTAACCGCCCGCGTCTTACCTCTCTTTCCCCCGGCGAGCTCCGCAACCAATTCCGGCCAGCAGACACCTCCCCTTGCCTCATTGACCAAGCACACACACTCCCCAGCCTCTGGCGCATCTGTCAGTACCTCCCGTTCACCTGCGGGCGCCCCAAAGCGTCGACTCCGACAACCTCTGAGCGCCACCGCGTCTGCAAGCAACTCCGGCGAACTTCCCTGGTAAGCCCAGACCGCCCCACGCTCTCTCGTTCATGCTCCTGCACTCGCCACACTCGGCCGCATCTAACCGCACCTTTGTTTTCCCTCGGGGCGAACCGCAGCACCGCCCTTGACAACGATCAGAGCCGCCCGACGCTGTCCCCCACTCCGGCGAGTGATTACTTCCACGCCCGTGCGCCCCTCGACCAACCGACCACGCCTCAAGCATCACCACGTCCCTGCGATCACGGTGAGCATCCTCGTTTCCTCTATTGCTTCCTATAGCCGCCGATAGCACATCGTCCGACCGTCGCCGCCATCTGTCGCCGCGCAGCGCCGCCAGTTAGTGGCCAGTTGATTGTATCCGTTAGATCAATATCGTGTGGCTGTGATAGAACATAGACGAAGGGGTATCGTGTGCCTCTGCGCCGCTCGATCTAAGTTAGATCCTACGGTCCAGCAAGCACGATCCGACCAAAGCGGTACCGCCCAATGAGAACACGCCGCGTGGCACCAGTTCTGTTTAAAAACAAAGTTTGAATCTGATTTAGATGCAGATTTGAAAACCTTGTAACTTTTGATCCACACGTCCAAAAATTACAAACTTTATATCAATGGAATCAGTGGAACAAGCCCTATCCAACCATGCAATTCGTTTAGTAAAAATCCTCTGGTAAAATGTTTGTTTTTGCAGAAACATTTGTATGCTTGTTTAGATTATAAAAATTATTCCAAAATGATTTTGAGGTTGAAATCTTTGCAAATTGGTTTGTGGTGAACCTACTGACCCTAGGAACCAACCCATGGATTTAAAAATGTATTTTGTGGAGTTTAGGAATAAAAACTTGATTTAGCCCATTTCTAGCCAAATAAAAATATTGCTTTTGTTATGGAAATGGTTTTTGAACAAAAACCTTTGGAAAATGTTTTGATTCAAAGCTACTGACCCTAAACACCAAGTTTTGTGAATTAACAACTTAATTGGTGAACAACACAAAATTGTTGCCTTGCTAAAAACATTTTCACCACATAAAATAATGATTGGATTTGAAAATGGTTTATAGATAAAACCCTTTTGCAAATAGCTTTGCCACTTTGGAAAATGACCACTTTGGACCTTACAATGTTTAGAGCCTAGTGGAAACCACCTTTACAAATAAAACTATCTTTTGCATGCTTGCATGCATGACTTAGTTCCTATTATTTTAGGTGTGTGATTTGTTTGTTTGATTATTGTTTGGAATGCTAGTTGAATTTGTGTTTTCTTGATTGACTTGTAGTGAAGTTAGAAGAGTGTGAGATTATCAAGATCAAGAAGTGAACCAACATTCCCTACCAAAAAGGCAAGTGACACTATCATATAAAGTCCTACTATTTTCATTATACTTAGTGGATTTTGAAACATGCATGAAAAGAATTTCTATACTTATGCTATGCTAAATCCTAAGAGGATGCCTTATATATTCCTTAGTGAAAAATGTAGTTGTAAAATGCTTAGCCATGCTATATATTTTGAGAGGAGATACATGTTGAGATTTTATGAAATTGAGAAAAGACTTATGTTTTATATAATAAAACAAGTACTCAATGAACCACCTGGGTGGACAAGGATACTTTGAGTTTTGGATAAGGTGGCAACAAAAGGAACCATGTCTATGGCAATCTCTTTGTGTTGTGCACCAAAAGAAAACCACCCAGGGACTTAGAGATTGAACATGTTTCTCCAACTGTGGCTTTCGTGTACAGCCACATGCTACATATGGCTCTGGCTTAGTCAACTACATTGGGAAGAGCCATGCATTGTCTTAAGATACTGAAACTGAGGGAACTCGAAACCCTACATGGGTGCCTGAAGACAAGCTAGCAATGGTGTATGGGAGGACCCTCTGGAAAGACTTCGTCACATTCTCAATCTGCCAGTGCTCCATCTTGGTGAGTACTTATCCAGCGTCCACTGGTGGCAACAAGATGAGAGTGTGTCATGTGGGTAAAGTGTACAACTTCTGCAGAAGATAAAAATCTAAGTACTTAGCCGTGTCCCCGGTTATGGACAATACTGAGCAACTAAAGCTTGAAGCTATGGGAAATCTCGACATTCCAATTTCTAAAAGAAAAACTTTAAAGTGACACAAAAGACTTGAAGCACTTGGGGGTACCAAGGAGCTCAAGAGATTTTGATAAAAACTTGAAGCACTTGGGAATTTACCAAGGAGCTCAAGAGGATTTGACAAAGACTTGAAACACTTGGGGATTTACCAAGGTGTTCAGAAAGATTTGACAAAGGAACAAAACCATTTTTGAAAGATAGGATAAACTATTGCTTTCTGCAAATGAGCCTAAAACCCTACTTAGCCAAATATGCATGTAATGATAGGATCCACTTATATTCTACATAGTAGTGAAACTTGCCAATACAATTCAACTGTATTGACCCTTGTGGCTGCAACTTGTTATGTTGCAGGTTTTTTTGATATTAGTGAAGTTGATTGATTAGGATTACAAGTCTACAACCAGCATGTTGCCCGTGGCACCTTGAAGATGAAGGAACCCATGCTTATAGATTTTCTGCTGCAATGTATTGTAATAGCCAAATGAGCTATGTAAGATGTAATAAAATTATGTTATTCCTGGTTATAAAGTTATATTATGACCCTTGTTTCTTGATATTACATCTTAACTGTGGATGCTAGCTATTGATCCAGGGACTAGCATTGTAAACACAGGGATCTCTACCTTATTAAAAGGTTGGGAACCTTATAGATGGTATCAGAGCATTGTGTTGCCTGTAGGATTTGTAAACCTAGGATTGGACAAAAACCCTTAGAAAAATAGGAGTTGTATTTGTTCCAAAACTTATTTACAAACAAATCTTGTAAACTCTTTCCTCAACCATTTTGGTTTTGATTCTACATCTCTTCTATTTCAACTTGATGGGAAAACCTACCCCATAGCCAAAGACTTCACCATGTGCAAAGGACTTCTTCAACTCTATTGACTTCAACATCTTCAACTCTAATGACTTCAACTTCTTCAACTCTAATGACTTCAACATCTTCAGCATATTCACCAAGGACCTCAACCTTGGATATCACTAAGGACAAGTGAGACAAGGAAATCTTGCTCAAGATTTGGAGACTAAGGAAACACAAGTTAGAAGGAGCCCACCTCACTTTGAAGTTTTGTGACCAAGAATTTTCCCAAGGAAACCATCATCTCATGCAAGAAGAATCAACCAAGAAGGATGGAAATATCACAAGTGAACCATATAGATGGACCACCATATATAGTTAAGTCAAACATACCAACTTATGTGGTGTAACAAAAATATTTTATTGCCTAAAAATGTGCTTGAACTTTGTTGCTTGAGTGAAAAGTTGTTTGTGAATGCTTGCACATTGCTTGTGTGAATTGTGATGTGGGTGATTAGAATTATTTCCTTAGAAATGTCTTGCCTATTCTAACCTCAATTCAACCCCAAACAGATGACTACTCCAAGAAACTCCAACATCAAGGTTGATGACATCAACACCAACCAAGAGGACAACATGAGAGAACTCATATCAACCCAAAACCAGTTGAACCAAATGACAGCTCAGTTCATAGCTAACACCAGTGGGGAAGATCCAACCCTGCAAAAGTTTTTGGAAGACCAAGCCCAAATGTTGCATAAGGTGACAGACCAAATGCTCAACATGGAAAGCAACTTCTACAAAGGAGACAAGAATGTTATTCTAAAAGGAACTAAAGCTTGCAATATTTGTGGAGACAAGGATCACACTTCTAAGGAGCATGGAGATCAATGCCCTAACTGTGAAGAGAAACATCCTGTTGGCCAATGTCCCACCTCTCAAGCTACTTGCTACCTATGTGAAGGAAATAACCATGTCCCTATCCAATTCCCCATCTATTCCATTGTGGAACAAAGGAAACAAGGTGGAGTGCAACAAATGATTGCAAACTATCAAGAAGGATCCAAATCTACCAAGAAGAGTGATGACAAAGGAAAAGGTCCACTTATACCTCCATGCAATACAACCCAATTCAAAGGACCAAAGAAGAGGCATATGAATTTTCCAAAGAGCAATAGAAGGTCCAAGAAACATGTAGACATTCCTACCTACCAGATAACATATGAACAACATGAACTAGATGCATTCCTAGCTTTGGAGAAGCCCAAAAAGAAAAAGAAGGACAAAAGCCATGTGCAATGTCATCACTGCAAAGAAATGGGACACTATTCCAGTGAATGTCCAGAGAAACAGAAGTATAAAGAGATTGGCCAAGTATGGTGCAACAACTGCAAAGAGCTAGGCCATTATGCAATAACTTGTCCACAAGAGACACGTGAAGAACTCAAACTCATCATATGTTTCAATTGCAAAAACCCAAGACATTATGCAAGCAATTGTCCAGAAAAGATGAAGTACAAGTTAAACAAGCCTATGAAGGATCTCAGCCTTGGCCCATGAGTCAAGTGTGGAAACAAAGGACACTATGCAGATGTTTGCCCAGAGAAGTTTCCCCAAGACCCCAAGCAAGCCAATATGTAAATTAGTTGGAAATTTTTTAAGGGTGGTAGTACCCTAGATGCTTTGAGCCTACTTGTAACCCTAGCCTTCCCAAATCTCGGGACGAGATTTATTTTAAGGGTGGTAGCCTGTCACATCCTAAGATTTTCCAAATCTTGTAATGTGAAAAATAAATGAATAAAATAAAACTTTGTTGATTTTCAGGGTGAGAAGAAACTTTTTGAATTCAAATGGGAACCTTCAAACCTATTTTGATCAGGATAAATCCTAAAGGGATAGATAAACAATAAAGTTAAAAATATTTGGAATTACTATTTTGTTTCTTTTAATAAAAAAAGATTTGTTTTCAAATGGAAAGGAAGAATTATATATAAGGATTATTTTATAAGCCAAATTAAAACTTGGCCAAGCCTTTGAAATAAAATATTTCCATTTGATAAAAATAGCAAAGGTTATTTAAATAAAATAATAAGGATTTAATATCCAAGTTATTTAAAAATAAAGGTTTTACTATTTTAATTAAACATTAAAACTTGTTATTTTATTTTAAACAAGATTTCCAAGCATTCTTTATTTCCAAATAAAACCTACTGATTTGGTTTTGAAAATATTTAGATTTCAAATGGAGTTTATAAATAAATTAAAACCCTTTTGATTTATTAACTAATGTCCATTTTATTTAATGGACCCTAAAATAAAAATATTATTTTTGGACTTTGGTTTATTGTTGTTAAATAGAACCAAAACTCAATACAAAGTTTGGAGGAGTTTTGAATTGATTTGAATGTTTGAATTGTTGTTTGAATAGCAAAACATAAAATAGAATTAGAAAAAGAAAAAACATTTGAAAGGATAAAAAATAGAAGTGGACACAGCCCAGCCGGCCAGCCCAACAAGCCCAATAGCAAGCCCACCCCACTCTCTCTCGCGAAACGTTTTCTACACACAATCTCGCACCCGCGAAGTCGCAGACAGGTGGACCCTCTCCCTCTATTTCTTCCCCGCTGACGACAGGACCCCACACCACTGTTCATCGTCTTCAAACCCGCGCTGATTCCTCCTCGCCGTTTCCTGTCCTTTACTCCGGCGATCAATTCGCGATGTTAACGACCATTACTCCACCCCGCGACCACACCCATTTAACCGCCCGCGTCTTACCTCTCTTTCCCCCCAGACAACCCTCTTCCTCCGCCCCCAGGCCGTCGTAATTTCGAGCCGCGCTCTCACTCCTCCGGCGAGCTCCGCAACCAATTCCAGCCAGCAGACACCGCCCCTTGCCTCATTGACCAAGCACACACACTCCCCAGCCTCTGGCGCGCATCCGATACCTCCTGTTCACTGCAGGCGCCCAGGCGTCGACTCGACAACCTCTCGAAGCGCCGCGCTCTGGCAACTCCGGCGAACTTCCCTGGTAAGCCCAGACCGCCCCACGCTCTCTCGTTCATGCTCCTGCACTCGCCACACTCGGCCGCATCTAACCGCACCTTTGTTTTCCCTCGGGGCGAACCGCAGCACCGCCCTCGACAATGACCAGAGCCGCCCGACGCCGTCCCCCACGCCAAAGGCGCCTCGACCAACCGACCACGCCTCGAGCATCACCACGTCCCTGCGATCACGGTGAGCATCCTCGTTTCCTCTATTGCTTCCTGTAGCCGCCGATAGCACATCGTCCGACCGTCGCCGCCGTCTGCCGCCGCGCAGCGCCGCCAGTTAGTGGCCAGTTGATTGTATCCGTTAGATCAATATCGTGTGGCTGTGATAGAACATAGACGAAGGGGTATCGTGTGCCTCTGCGCCGCTCGATCTAAGTTAGATCCTACGGTCCAGCAAGCACGATCCGACCGAAGCGGTACCGCCCAATGAGAACACACCGCGTGGCACCAGTTCTGTTTAAAAACAAAGTTTGAATCTGATTTAGATGCAGAGTTGAAAACCTTGTAACTTTTTATCCACACGTCCAAAAATTACAAACTTTATATAAATGGAATCAGTGGAACAAGCCCTAGCCAACCATGCAATTTGTTTAGTAAAAAGCCTCTGGTAAAATGTTTGTTTTTGCAGAAACATTTGTATGCTTGTTTAGATTATAAAAATTATTCCAAAATGATTTTGAGGTTGAAATCTTTGCAAATTGGTTTGTGGTGAACCTACTGACCCTAGGAACCAACCCATGGATTTAAAAATGTATTTTTTGGAGTTTAGGAATAAAAACTTGATTTAGCCCATTTCTAGCCAAATAAAAATATTGCTTTTGTTATGGAAATGGTTTTTGAACAAAAACCTTTGGAAAATGTTTTGATTCAAAGCTACTGACCGTAAACACCAAGTTTTGTGAATTAACAACTTAATAGGTGAACAACAAAAAATTGTTGCCTTGCTAAAAACATTTTCACCACATAAAATAATGATTGGATTTGAAAATGGTTTATAGATAAAACCCTTTTGCAAATAGCTTTGCCACTTTGGAAAATGACCACTTTGGACCTTACAATGTTTAGAGCCTAGTGGAAACCACCTTTACAAATAAAACTATCTTTTGCATGCTTGCATGCATGACTTATTCCTATTATTTTAGGTGTGTGATTTGTTTGTTTGATTATTGTTTGGAATGCTAGTTGAATTTGTGTTTGCTTGATTGACTTGTAGTGAAGTTAGAAGAGTGTGAGATTATCAAGATCAAGAAGTGAACCAACATTCCCTACCAAAAAGGCAAGTGACACTATCATCTAAAGTCCTACTATTTTCATTATACTTAGTGGATTTTGAAACATGGATGAAAAGAATTTCTATACTTATGCTATGCTAAATCCTAATAGGATGCCTTATATATTCCTTAGTGAAAAATGTAGTTGTAAAATTCTTAGCCATGCTATATATTTTGAGAGGAGATACATGTTGAGATTTTATGAAATTGAGAAAAGACTTATGTTTTATATAATAAAACAAGTACTCAATGAACCACCTGGGTGGACAAGGATACTTTGAGTTTTGGATAAGGTGGCAACAAAAGGAACCATGTATATGGCAATCTCTTTGTGTTGTGCACCAAAAGAAAACAACCCAGGGACTTAGAGATTGAACATGTTTCTCCAACTGTGGCTTTCGTGTACAGCCACATGCTACATATGGCTCTGGCTTAGTCAACTACATTGGGAAGACCCATGCATTGTCTTCAGATACTGAAAATGAGGGAACTCGAAACCCTCCATGGGTGCCTGAAGACAAGCTAGCAATGGTGTATGGGAGGACCCTCTGGAAAGACTTCGTCACATTCTCAATCTGCCAGTGCTCCATCTTGGTGAGTACTTATCCAGCGGCCACTGGTGGCAACAAGATGAGAGTGTGTCATGTGGGTAAAGTGTACAACTTCTGCAGAAGATAAAAATCTAAGTACTTAGCCGTGTCCTCGGTTATGGACAATACTTAGCAACTAAAGCTTGAAGCTATGGGAAATCTCGACATTCCAATTTCTAAAAGAAAAACTTTAAAGTGACACAAAAGACTTGAAGCACTTGGGGGTACCAAGGAGCTCAAGAGATTTTGATAAAAACTTGAAGCACTTGGGAATTTACCAAGGAGCTCAAGAGGATTTGACAAAGACTTGAAACACTTGGGGATTTACCAAGGAGTTCAGAAAGATTTGACAAAGGAACAAAACCATTTTTGAAAGATAGGATAAACTATTGCTTTCTGCAAATGAGCCTAAAACCCTACTTAGCCAAATATGCATGTAATGATAGGATCCACTAATATTCTACATAGTAGTGAAACTTGCCAATACAATTCAACTGTATTGACCCTTGTGGCTGCAACTTGTTATGTTGTAGGTTTGTTTGATATTAGTGAAGTTGATTGATTAGGATTACAAGTCTACAGCCAGCATGTTGCCTGTGGCACCTTGAAGATGAAGGACCCCATTCTTATAGATTTTCTGCTGCAATGTATTGTAATAGCCAAATGAGCTATGTAAGATGTAATAAAATTATGTTATTCCTGGTTATAAAGTTATATTATGACCCTTGTTTCTTGATATTACATCTTAACTGTGGATGCTAGCTATTGATCCAGGGACTAGCATTGTAAACACAGGGATCTCTACCTTATTAAAAGGTTGGGAACCTTACAACGTTCCCCGTGACAGCACGGTTCTGCTCACAACTTATAAGTGCAAGCATATACAACAAAGTTTCCTCAATGTTTCAAGTTTATTAGGGGCAAAGAATAAAATGTGCCATCAAGTTCGTGAGGGCTTTAATCACTAATTTTTCACATAACAAAATAGTTTTTAATTGGAAGATAGTTGAAAACAAGAATATACTTGGAATGATGTAACACACCATGCATAGGAGTTTATAGTGGAGACTTTTGAATAACTTGGTTTCTTGGGAGTTGTAAGCATGAATAGAACTTACTCATACAAGTGGAGGCTAGCAAAAAACTGGGATCAACCAACTAAGAGAGCAATAATGGCCAAAATTATGCAATGCAACAAAGCAAACTAATCAAAGCAAAGAGTGGTACTACAAGTCAAGGACTAAATGTTCATAGAGGGTAATGGTGACTTATCATAGTCATAACATGGTGTAAGCATGTGCCAAGTTAACCCAAGCAAAACATAAAAGGAGAATACCACAATACTATGCTTTTGCATGCTAAAACAACGCATAATTTCTTCAAGGGCCACTAAGCAATCCCAATTGTTTGTAACAAGACATGATACAGCAATAATCACTAAGCATAATGCTAAAACAACATCTAGCATGTCATGCTGAAGTCTAAGTCATAGTCAATGCAAGCTCCTCTTGCACTTCAAGCAAGAACTTACTACTCCTTTCCACACACCAAGCAAACTTATTTGCAAAACAATACATTGAGAACGGGGTTCCAAACTACTATAAGCAAACTAAACAAACTAAGCAAATCAAACAAAAACTAAGAATCTCCAAGAACAACACAATTGTGCATGAAACAATAAAAGTGAAGTGTCTAGACAGACCTGAGCTTTTTATTAATGAAGAAGGAGATGCCTTGGGAATCCCCAAGCTTAGACGCTTGTACCTCTTGGATATTTCTTGGGGTGACACCATGGTGGCATCCCCAAGCTTGAGCTTTTGTCCATTCTTCATCTCATTGCATCATTCTCTCTCTACACCTAAAATTTTTCCTTCATATAAAACTTCACACAATCTTCATTAGCAACATTACCTTATTCAAAAGATATTAGACCGTTGGCAAAGCTTTGGAACAACAAGGATTTTCACTAAAAACACAAGCTACTGAAGTAACTCCTTCAAAGAAACTCAATTTACCTGAAGAGAGCCCAAAAAGGAATCAATAAAAAGCAAATGCAAATAATGGCAAAAATCTGTCAAAACAGACCAGCAGGTAGAAACGAATTTTTTCGAACATCTTCTGTTGCTCAAATCAAAAAGTGTTGAACTAACGAAAGTTAGCCAACATACTAGGGGATTTATTACTAAACTTTAGCTCAATCCGAGTTACAGATCCTCCTCACAAATTTTTTTGGTGGAGGACAGAAATATGTTTTGGGACAGCAACTCCCCAAATCTTACTTCCCTCTCACTAGAGGTCATTCTTGGCACAAAAAGCAAACAAAAAGGATAAGGAGAGGTTATTACTGAAGTAATAAATTCCAAGACTCAAGGAAACTCTTGGATTATCTCCCAACAAGTAATTTTCTTTAACGCCTTTAAGTTAGGCACAAGAAGCAAGAAGAATCAAGTATTTTCAAATGAAGAAGCATTAACATCAAATCTTGCTTTCAAAGAAGGAGGAAAAAGCAACTTCTCTCTCCTCATAGGGAAGTGTTCAATACCTTTCTTGAATGGAAATTGTTATTTCATGGTGCCTTCTTTCATATCAATGATGGCACCAACTGTTCTAAGAAAAGGTCTTCCCAAAGTAATAGGACAAGAAGCATTGTATTCAACATCCAAAACATAGAAATCCACAGGGACATAAGCATTGTTAACCATAATGAGAACATCATTAATACTCCCCATGAGTTTCTTCTTAGCATTATCATTGAGTAGGACATTCAAATAACAATCTTCTAATGGTGGTAAATCAAGCATTTCATAAATCTTCCTAGGCATAATAGAGATACTAGAACCAAGATCACATGAAGCTTTGAGATCAAAGTCATTCACTTGCATATTAATAATGGGTTCCCAACTATAAGACCCCACCTTTATAAAGGTAAAGGTCCCTGTGATTGCAATGCTAGTCCCTAGATCAAATGCTAGCATCCACAGTTTAAGATGAAGTACACAGAAACAAAGGTCATTATTACATCGTCATTCCAGAGATAACATAGACTTTTACAACTCCATAGCTATAGGCTAATACAAGAGTTCAACTTAACAAAATAAAGTAAAGTCTTCATCTTCATGTGCCACAGGCAAGCATGTTGAGTGTAGACTCACAACCCTAATCCTCATTAGAGTAACCTGCAACATCACAAGTTACAGCCACAATGGGTCAATACATTGGAATAGTATTAGCAAGTGATACCTTAGTAGAATAATAGTTTCTATCTTCTACATGAATTTGGATAAGTGTAGCTTAGGCTTGCTTTGATCAAAATAGGTTTTACCTATCAGTTGAAAACACTATGTTTTTGTTTGACAAAACTCCCAAGGAACCACCAATAGACATTGGTGAACCTTTACCCTTGTTCAACCACAAGTTTTTAACTTAGAAATTGGGATGAGGAGATTCTAAATAGCTTCCATGTCTTGATGCTCAAATTGTCCATTGTCGGGACATGGCTAAGTACTTAGATTCTTCCTTCTCGAGAGGTGGTGCACTTTCCCCACAAGACTCAACATGCATCGAGACAAGACCTTTCAGAAGCCTTCCCTTAGACCAAAACGGTCGCGCTCCAAACCTATCACCCCCTACCACCAACTGTCCATTTGGCTAAGTTATTGCAACCTATATGATCCAGGCAGATCCCATATTGCCATGTGGCTGCACTAGAAGCTTCTTAACATTTGGCATCTCAAATCCCTTTGTTCCTGGGTGGCTTTCCACAAGTGTGCCTCTTAACATTTCTGGCCACTCTTCCCCTACTGTTTTAGTTGCAGAGTGCCCCGTCTCTTCAACTCCCCGCCTCAGAAAACCCCAACTTCTCCTCCCCCTTGCAAGACCTCGCCGTCGGCGGTTAGTGCAGCAATGGCGAATATTCCCATCAACCCTGTGCCTTTCCTGCCTCGAGGCTTTGAGATTATGCAGGTTGAAGGTCGGGTGGGACTTCGAAGGGTGGTGGTTCCTCGCAGACAACGTCTAAATGAACAGTATGCCATTGCTTCCATTCATCCTCTGCCTCCTGGCCCTGTCCCCTTCTTGAATATTCGAGATGTACTCCTGGATTTCCTTCATAATGAGGCCAGGGTGGGGTTTGAGGAGGTTCAGGCTTGCCCTTTTGGTGCGGCTTATGTCCAGTTCACCCATGTTAGTGACAGATACAGACTAGTTAGGGATAGTCCCATTGCTTTCAAGATGTACATGTATCCTTTGTCAAGCATAATGAGGGGGTTAACTGGCATCGACTTCAATTTAATAATGAGTGTTGGGTTATGCTTGTCGGCCCCCTTGGACCACATGAACACTGAAGACATTAATGCTATTTTTAATGGAATTGGTAAGATACTGTTATGGGAAAGGGATCCTGAGAACAAAGGTAGAATCCTTGCTAAGGTGAGAGTAACTGATCTGGCTGACATTCCTAAGAGTGTCAGAATGACACTTGGAGACAGTGAAGACTCTGAGTCTTGGAATTTTTCTGTGGAGATCCTACTCAGCAACCTTCTTGGAGGGGGTCCACCAGATGAAGACCCTGCTCCTGATGATGGTGAGGACCCACACCCTGTCCCTGTGGTGGCTTCTCCCTTTGTCCCCCAACCACCTCCTCCACCCCATCCACAAGATGACAATGCTGGTGAGTGGGACCAGCGGGTTGTACAAAATGTTGCCTAGAATGTGCCTATTGGACCCATCCAGGAAGATGGTGAAGAGCTTCAGCATGACAATCTGCATTCCCCTCCCCATATTGTTCACAGTGGGATTACTAACTCCTCCCATGAGCTGGCAGTTGACCTTGCTGTTATCCAGACTGCTATTCTAATGATCAGGAGGTGAACCAAGCCCTCACTTCTGAACAGGAACTTGCTGGAGCTCTGCTGCAAGATGTTGGCATTGGTGATGGACTGCTGAATATTCTTGATGCTTATGCTGATCCTGAGGATGATGATTCCATCACTTCTATTGCTGAAAATGTGGATAGGGATGGTGATTTCTTGATGGAGGACACCAACTTGCTTGATCCAAATGAGGCCTACCTCCAGATTGGAATGGCTTGCACTAACTTTATGGCAACCCCTGATCTCTTGGTAGAAAAGTTCAAGTTCTTTCAACAGGGCCTGGAAATTTGGGATAGATTCTTTGCACCACACATCCAGTGTGAACCTTCTTCTCAGAAGAGGGCAAAATTTGAGATTCCTGTAAGTTGGTTTAACTTTATTACTCTTATGTTAATCACTCTTGAGAAATTTAATTGGGCTAAGAGCTTTCTCTCTTCACCACTTTGGGAGATCATCAAAGAGCCTATTGCAAGTGAATTTACAATTTCCTTCTTGATTCCTGAGAAATGTGTCACTCAGACTGCCCCTCTATGTGTTCAGGATTCTTTGGATCCTGGCTCTTCTGAGATAAACCCCTTGGCTCCTTCAAAGAAAAGGAGAGGTGCAGGTCCCATTGTTGATACTGAGGTGAGAAGAAGTCCAAGAATTGTTGAACTTAATGGTGGTTTCAAAAGCCGTATCAATTGCTCTGATTTTAATTGTTTATCCTGTCATGCTGAACCCCCTTCTCTTAGCACTAAGTTGGTTAAAAACCTAGCTGTTAATTTTTGTAAGGTGGTTGAGAAAAACCTTGACACAAAACTGTAGAAGAAGAGCAAGGTTGCTGATAAGACAGTAAAGCCACCTGGTGCAGCAAAAAGGTCTTCTGGAGCTGCTGCTAGTTCCAGTCAAGGGGATAAAAAGAAGAAGGAGGCTGCTGGGCCCTGTGGGCAGTAGGCCAAAAAGAAGATGAACAAATAAGTTTCCAATGTTAGGAAAACTCTACTTTTGGGTGTTCATCCTTGGACATGTGATCCAATGGATTTTTCTTGATATATATCTGAGCATGTGGCTCTGGAATATTGTACGGTGGATGTTCCTTTATTTTTATGAACCATGTTACTCCTTAAAAGGCTATATCACTATGTCTCTGTTTGGCCTGGATGCTTTATCATACTTTGATAGACATCAAAGAATTTATTCCATCTATAGTTTCCATGGATAGTAAAAGAATTTGGAAAATCTTAAACTGGAACTTGAGAGGCATCAATTCTGAGAAAACGTGGGTGGCTCTTTCCCAAAAGATCCTGGAATCAGAATGTGAGATCATTTGCCTTCAGGAAACAAAAAGGGAAGATTTTGATGATGAATATATTAGGAAATTTTGTCCTAAGAAATTGAATAAGTTTGCTTTTCTACCTTTTGCTGGGGTCTCTCGGGGGCAATTATCATCTGGAATGGAAATATCTTTGATGGCGAAATGGTTTTCCAAAATGAATTCTCCATTTCTGTCAAATTTACCTCTAGGCTCTCCAATGATTCTTGGATTCTTACCAACGTCTATAGTCCTTGTCAACCTAAAAAAGCCTTATTCATTGATTGTTTGACCAATATTGATATGCCTGATGACATTGACTGGCTACTCATGGGGGATTTCAATTTTATCAGGAAACCTTCAGATAGAAATAAAGTTGGTGGTGATGTTAACAACATGCTTCTCTTTAATGAAGCCATCAGTAACCTTGGTCTTGTGGAGCTCCCTTTAAAAGGAAGAAAATTATCTTGGAGCAATATGCAAAAAGATCCACTTCTGGAGAGATTAGATTGGTTCTTCTCTTCACTCTCATGGACAATCTCTTACCCATCCTCTTTTGTCTATTCCCTTTCCAAACCTACATCTGATTATACTCCATTAGTGATCTCAATTGGCACTAGAATCCCTAAGGCTCAGGTGTTTAGATTTGAGAATTTCTGACTACAACATAGTGACTTCTTGCACACCGTGCAAAATGTCTGGGTTCTACCTGTGGGGTATACAGATAGTGCCAAAAAGATTAATGCCAAACTGAAGAATGTGAGAAGAGGTCTCAAGCTTTGGGAAAAATCTCTACCTTGCCTCAAACACTTAATTGCAAAATTCAATGAGACCTTTGATTTTTTAGACTCGTTGGAAGAATTCAGTACACTAAGCATTTTTTAGTGGAATCTGAGAGATATTTTCAAAACTCACCTGATCCAATTACTTCAAAATCAATAGGCTTATTGGAAACAAAGGGGAAAGATAAAATGGGTAATGCTTGGTGATGAGAACACAAAAAAAATTCATGCAAAAGCAACTACTAGCTACAGAAATAATTATATCTCCCTGCTGAAAATGAGAATAACTCTGATATCTATGGTCATGATGGAAAGGCAAGTATTCTTTGGAATGACTTTAAAAATAGAATGGGTTCCTCTGACAATCCAACAATGCACTTTAGCCTTCCAGATCTGTACAATGGACACATGGACTCTGATAGCTTGGCTACTCTTGAAGCCCCTTTCACAGAAAAGGAAATTGAGGAAATCATTAAAGATCTTCCTAATGAAAAATCTCCTGGGCCTGATGGTTTCAACAATGAATTTATTAAGGCCTGTTGGAATATTATTGGAGCAGATGTTACTCAACTGATTCAGGATTTATATCATGAAAGGATTTCCCTAGAAAGCATTAACTCTGCTTTCATTAGTCTCATTCCAAAGACTGATTCTCCTGTACATACCAATGACTTTAGAACAATTTCTTTATTGAATAGTGTGTTCAAAATCATTACACTTCTTGCCAACATATTACAAACTATAATCCTCAAGCTTGTGCATAAAAATCAATATGGCTTTCTCAAGAATAGATCCATTCAATATTGCCTTGGGTGGGCATTTGAGTACCTCTTTCAATGTCATCAATCAAAAGAAGAGATTGTGATCCTTAAATTGGACTTTGAAAAAGCTTTTGATAGAACTGAACATTCAACCATTATTACCATTCTGGAAGCAACAGGTTTTGGAACTAAATGGATTAATTGGATCAAGATGATTTTTTCCACTGGAAACTCATCTGTGCTCCTCAATGGAGTACCTGGAATGAAATTCTACTGCAAGAGAGGTGTCAGACAAGGTGATCCTTTATCACCTCTTCTATTTGTGTTGGCATCTGACTTTCTACAATCTCTCTTAAATTTTGCCATGAATAAGAATTTGCTGAGTCTTCCCATTCCTTGCCCTGCTTGTCCTGATTTCCCTGTCATCCAATATGCTAATGATACCTTAGTTGTCATGAAGGCTGACTCAAAACAACTATTCTGCCTTAATCAATGCTGAATTGTTTTGCCATTTCTACTGGGCTTAAGGTCAACTATGCCAAATCAAGTCTGATGCCTATCAACCTAAATCCTGAAAGACTTTTACATTTCACTTCCACCTTTGGCTGCAAGATATTTATCCTCCCCTTCACATATCTGGGGCTCCCTCTTAGCCTTAACAAGCCTTCTCTGGAGTTCTTCCTTCCCATGGTACAAAGGGTTCAATCCAGACTTGGTGGAATAGCAGATTTTCTGAATTATGGGGGAAAACTTCAAATGGTTAAGTCAGTCTTAACATCATTACCACTCTTCTTAATGAGCTCTCTTGATATCCCCATTACAATCAAAGACCAAGTAGTCAAATACATGAGACACTACCTATGGAGGAAGAAAACTACTGATGTTTAGGCTAAAGGCAGTGCAATGGTTGCTTGGACAATGGTTTGTAGGCCAAAGAAACAAGGTGGTCTGGGAGTTCTTAATCTTAATATCCAAAATACTGCTCTATTGCTCAAGAATCTTGATAAGTTTTTCAATCACCATGATATCCCTTGGGTTCATCTTGTCTGGGAATATTATTATAACCATGATAGACTTCCAGGTTATCATTTAGAAGGTTCTTTCTGGTGGAAAGGACACTTGAAACTCATTGATGTCTACAAGGAAATGTGTAGATGTCAACCTGGAAATGGAAAAACTGCTTATTTTTTGTCTGATTTGTGGGATAAGGAATGTTTGCAATTTCAGCTGCCTCATCTACTCTCCTATGCAGAAAACACCAGAATTACTGTCAAGGAGGTTATTCGGACTGAATATCTTGAAGATTTATCTAATCTTACTCTGTCTCAACAAGCTTTCATTAAGTTTGAACAACTAGAATTAAGATGCCAACAGATTAATCACTTAACAACACCTGACAAATGGACTTATATTTGGGGCAGTGAAAAATTCTCGGTCAAAAAGGCTTATGAGGTTAGGCAGGTTTCCAACCCGCACCTCCACATTTCTCCTGGATCTGGGCTTCATCTTGTCAGGCAAAGCACAAATTCTTTTTCTGGCTTCTTCTTCTGGATAGGCTGAATACAAGAAACCTTCTCAAAAGAAAAACTGCTTCCTACCAGATTACAACTGTGCGGTTCGAAATTGCAACTCTGAGGAAACTTTGATTCACCTCTTTTGGAATTGCCCTTTTGCTGCTGAATGCTGGGATTACATCTGTCCCAATAGAGATCAAGGGCTCTCTGTGTTTGAGGCTTTTCAAGACATAAGAACCAGAATTAAGCTTCCCTTTGCAATGGAAATAATTATTTTAACTGCTTGGGGAATATGGATCTGTAGAAATAATAAGATATTTGAGAATGCAACACCATAGTTCTCCAATTGGAAAGCAGTATTTCTTCAAGAACTGAGATGGGTTAAACTGAGTATAAAAAAGAATCATGGTCCTCAATTTGATAGTTGGTTCCAAACTCAAGTACATTAGTGATTACTTCTGGTAAACACAATGTATAAATACCTATTATAACCATGTAATTATACTGTACCATATTTTATTATATAATAAAGAAAAAGTTGCAGTGGGGGTTCCCTCCCCTACTGTTTTTGCCTCAAAAAAAAGAATGAGATACCCATAGATGCTTAACATGCACAATACATCACATAGAACAATCATAATAACCAAGATCAAAATAACATAGAGTTTGAACGTCATAAACAACAGGTTTTGAAAATGCAAACACACCATAGCAAGCCGTCCACATGTTGGATGGTCATTGCGACTCAATAATCAAAGTATGGTAGATGAAAGATAGTCGAGTAGTCTACACTACTCCTCCGCATCGACCTCCACATCAACAAGGGTAAGACCTGCATTCTCCATGGCGGTCTTGTACTCATCAACACTAGTGGTCAAGGCCTCAATCTTGGCCCTAAGAGCCCTCATCTGTGAGCGAAGCCTCTCGATCACTCCCTGCTGATGTTCAAGCTTGAAGTCCTTGGCCTCTAGCTCTTCCTTCATCTCCCTGATCTTCATGTTCCTGTCTTGGACTCTTTTCTCCTGGATCTTGAACTTCTTGTCCTGGCTTTCAATTTGGCCTCCATCTCTTTGAAGATCTCGTCTTGCTCCACGAAGAGCATGTCGTTCTCCCGCAGCTGAACCTGGAGCTCATCATTGCTAAGCATGACGTTGGTCCTATCGGTGTCAAGGTATCTAATAAGACCTTCTAGGTCCTGAAGGTACAGACGAATCGGCTCCATCGTCTCTCTAGTAGCATCATCGTACTCTATAGCCTCACCCTCCTCGTTACTTCTCCCGAACGGGTGAAAGTAGAAACCTCTAAGTTCGGTGGAGTGCCTCCCAACCAGGTGTCCAAGTAATTCCTGGATGACTACATCTAAGCCTCTCTCCTTGTCATCATGCACCAGCTTGAAAGTGATAGCCTCCGTGGGTGGCTCTGCCTGGCGTCTCGGCTGTGTGACTCTGAAGCCCCAAAGGTCCTTCCTCTCAAACTTGGTGAGCTGAAGTGTCGTAATGCTAGGTAGTGGAAGGTTGAGAACACTAGTGAGCTCAGTGAGACGAGTACCAAAACGAGTTCCGTTGAACTCCTCGGCAGTGCTAATAACAACATTAGGTATCTATTTTTTATAAGATAGAGAAAAGTTAGAATGAACACAAGTAGAGATAAATTTCACAAGACAAAAGAGCACAAGCACATTTCAAACACACAAGTTATGACATGCACCAATCCATTACAAACACCAAGGTTCAACATAACTTAGATTTTTTTTGTTTGAAGTAAAACGACAAGTGTGGTGGTCCAACTAACGGAGTACATTACTATCCCCACTCACTTTCCAAGTTAGCTATCAGGGCATCCCTAGAGGCAATCTGTCGATCTTTATCACATGATTTTGTTGCTAAGTCTATGATGTCTTCTCTTAAACGTTGGTTAGCAGCATCTAAGTCCTAGGTACGCTTCTTCTCTTCTCTAAGGTCATTTTGAGTGTTGAGCATTCTGCACTTGAGTCTGTCACCAAGCTCCTTGATGGCATTCCAAGTTGCACTCCTTGCAGAGTCAAAGAATGACTTGTGCATTTCAGAGTTGGTGATCATGCAGAATCCTGACTCCTTGTGGTTGTCTTCCTTGTTTTTGTACAAGTGAAGTTGCACCCACCAATACTCTTCTCCTTCATCCATCACAGGAAATCCCTTGTACACAGCTGCACCATGTATCCCCATGGTAACCATAAGGTTCTTGAGTGCCTTGGGAAATTCAGTCTCACACTCCAAGGTCATGGTCATGAATGGTCCCTTCCTCACGGCTTCGTTGATGGAGTTCATCTACAAATTGAGATGAGAAAGAAGATTAGAAAAGTTTACGAGAAGAAAAAGACAAGTGTGGACATTTTCCAAAGTGTTGAAATTTTCCCTTAGTGGTTTCTTAGTCTAATCCAACCTAGGGTCATAATCCTACAGGCAACACAGTGCTATGATACCATATGTAAGACCCCACCTTTATAAAGGTAAAGGTCCCTATGATTGCAATGCTAGTCCTTGGATCAAATGCTAGCATCCACAGTTCAAGATGAAGTACACAGAAACAAAGGTCATTATTACATCGTCATTCCAGATATACCATAGACTTTTACAACTCCATAGCCATAGGCTAATACAAGAGTTCAACTTAACAAAATAAAGTAAAGTCTTCATCTTCATGTGCCACGGGCAAGCATGTTGAGTGTAGACTCACAACCCTAATCCTCATTAGAGTAACCTGCAACATCACAAGTTACAGCCACAGTGGGTGAATACATTGGAATAGTATTGGCAAGTGATACCTTAGTAGAATAATAGTTTCTAGCTTCTACATGAATTTGGCTAAGTGTAGCTTAGGCTTGCTTTGCTCAAAATAGGTTTTACCTATCAGTTGAAAACACTAAGTTTTTGTTTGACAAAACTCCCAAGGAACCACCAATAGACATTGGTGAACCTTTACCCTTGTTCAACCACAAGTTTTTAACTTAGAAATTGGGATGAGGAGATTCTTGATAGCTTCCATGTCTTGATGCTCAAATTGTCCATTGCCGGGGACACGACTAAGTACTTAGATTCTTCCTTCTCGAGAGGTGGTGCACTTTCCCCACAAGACTCGACATGCATCGAGACAAAACCTTTCAGAAGCCTTCCCTTATACTAAAACGGACGCGCTCTAAACCTATCACCCCCTACCACCAATTGTCCATTTGGCTAAGTTATTGCAACCTATATGATCCAGGCAGATCCCATATTGCCATGTGGCTGCACTAGAAGCTTCTTAACATTTAGCATCTCAAATCCCTTTGTTCCTAGGTGGCTTTCCACAAGTGTGATAACAAGGTAGACCATAGATATGGGCCTTGTGTAACCACTCAACATAACCCAAACATACCATTCCACCCAGGTGGTTCATTCACTTAGTTGTTTTATTAAGCAAAACTCAAGTCAAGGACTTAGCAATAATTTCCATAGCATATATATAATCCACCCTTGTTTGCTACTAGCTAGGCTAAGCATGGAAATATAGTAAATATCTTAACTTAGAGAAAATTCTAACAAGTCTACAACTACTAGGCTTTCCCAAGTACAGCATATAGATACTTAGCAAAAACATCATGCAAGCCCTATACAAAATATCTCTAATGCATAGTCAAAATATTGGGACAAAAATATGAAGCACCACTTGCCTTGGTAGTTGGGGGAGTTGCAACAATCCTCACAATCACAATCACCACTAGCACCAAAATCTACACATAAAATGATAGCACCAAATTCATATTTCAAATAATCAAGAAAAAATATATGAATGCATGCAAATGCCATGTGATGATTTTTGTAAACTAAACAAGACAAGTAAAATAGTACTAAATCCCTAAATAAACATTTATATACTAAATAAACTTAATTTGGTTTTTAAAACATTTTCTAAATAATTTTTATACACAAAATAAGCCTACAAATGTCTCTGCATAAAATTCTATTTTAACAGAAGCAAAATACAAAAACAAGCCTACAAATGTGTAGGATTTAATTTTGTGAATCCATTGATATATTATTCGTATTTTTTGCATAAACAGAACAAAATTTATTGAATTTACAAGTTTAAATAAATAATACATGAAAATCCAGATTTGAAATTTAAAACCTAGCCACGCGGCAGCCTCTGATTGGCGCGTACCGGTTCGGCCGGATCACGCTTGCGAACCGCAGGATCTAAGTGACGATGCATGGCCCAGATCTAATCGTACCGCTTCATCTAAACATCTAATCGTGGCCTTTAGATCCAGATCCAACGGACCGGACCTGTTTGACCAAATTCCAGCAGCGTGAATGGCGTTGGCGGTGGCGATGGCTCTGCCGATGATGGATCGGCAAAGCTAGGGGGTAGGCGAGGGGGTGTAGGCTCTTACCGAGGTTGCGAGGACGTGGGGATGCTAAACATGGATGCGGCTGGGGCGGGGCGTGTGTAGTAGCGGTGGCTAGGGCTTGTCGGAGTTGCTGGAAGCATCGGGCACACGGTGGCGAAGACGTTGGCGACGTTTTGGATCGCCCTAGCACATACCAGGAGTATTAGGAGATGCGCAAGGATACGGCGAACATGACAGGGACAAGCAGAAGGCAAGGGGCGGTCGAAGATTACTAGAATTTCTCACCGGAGTCAAGCGGAGCCTTGGTTGTTCACGAAGCTCGACGGAGGCGATGTCCTGGGGCATTACAGAGCAAACAGAGAGGGTGTGAAGACGCGTAAACAGCAGGCGAACAAGCTGGTATGAACGAGGGGCGAAGGGGGGCACGATGCTCACCAGAATACGTCGTCGGAGCTGCTCGGGACAGTGGCGGCGTGAGTGGAATTGCGGGAAGCCTGGTGGCAGAGAAAGAGCGATGAGTGAGGGGAAAGGAGCAGAGAGGGGAGGGGGTTAAATAGACGGTGAGGGGCGAGGAAATTACGAGGAATTGATCAGCAATTAAGCCTTCTTCAATCACGGCAGTGATGGTGGTAACGGTAGTGACGACAAGGTCGGGGGTGCGGGGTTTGGGGACGACGACTACGTGGCGTCTGGGGCCACTGGTTAGCGAGCGTGGGGTAGGTTTGCATCGCGTTAGAGAGAGAGGGAAATGGCCCGGGTGGGCTGGCTGGGTTGCTTCTATTGCTAGGCCGAATAGGTGGCGCCGGCCTTTTCTTATTTTCTTATTCTTTTTCTTTTTCTATTTTGATTTTCTGAACCCATTTCCAAATGATACTCAAATGAGTTTGAATTCAAACCATTTCTGAATTTTTGTAAAGTGACCCATGCACATATTTGTGTATAAAACATTGATGTTTACTCAAAAACACTTTGGCCCATTGAAAATAAAATAAAACCATTCCTTATTTAAATATTTATAATAGGCATATAAATGGTTTTAATTTAGATTCTTGTTTTGAAAACTTTGAGAAAGCTTTGAAATCATCTTTTAAACTTTTCTAGTTGAATCAAATTATTCTCATATTTTGGAAGTAGAAATAAAGCCTTTTCCTTTCTTACAATGAACCTCTTCCAAAGATATAGTATCCGGAGATGGAAGAGACTAACTCTTTATGCAGTCTTAAGTATCTTGATGGGTTTATCTTTGTAAGTGAGATCACTCTCCAACTGAACCTCTTCCAAAGGTATAGTATCCTTCAAAGAAGTCTCTTCCATCTCCGGATGGCATTTCTTCAACTGACTCACGTGAAACACATTGTGAACGGCTGATAATGATTCAGGAAACTGAATCTCATAAGCCACTTCTCCTTCGCGACTCAAAATTTTGAATGGTCCAACATAACTTGGTGCCAATTTTCCTTTGACTCCAAATCTCACCACTCCACGAAGCGGTGATACTCTAAGATAGGCTCTATCACCCACCTCATAGATGACTTCCCTACGCTTTGGATCTGTGTAGCTCTTTTGTCGGGACTGTGCTATCTTCAATCTGTCCTTTACCAACTTGACTTTATCTTCAGCTTCTTTGATTAGTTCTGGCCCGAACAAATTTCTTTATCTAACATCACTCCATAGAAATGGTGTAGTACACTTTCTTCCGTAGATAAATTCAAATGGTCCCATCTCAATACTGGCTTGATAGCTGTTGTTATAAGAGAATTCTGCGTAAGGCAGACTTTCATCCCAACTAGCACCATATTCTAGGGCACATGCCCTCAACATATCCTCTAGAATCTGGTTGGTCCTTTCTGTCTGTCTATCAATCTGGGGATGAAAAGAAGTGCTGAATTCTAATCTCGTTCCCAATGACTCATGCAGTTGCCTCCAAAAATGGGAAGTGAATTGAGTTCCTCTATCAGACACAATACTCTTGGGTACTCCATGCAGACACACAATCCTATTCATATAAAACTTGGCTAACTTAGCACTTGTATAGGTCGTCTTCACGGGTATGATACCGAAGTTCCGGATCTTGTGGAATGCAGATACGTTTTCCATACCATAAAGTACCCTGTTCGTCTTCATGGAATCCTTTGGCTTTCCCCTTGCTAATTTTTCCCTTAATCTCTTCAATTTCCTTGTCCATCTTTTGGGCTTCCTTGATCCTGTCCAACAATGTGGGTTGAACATCCAATGACATGAGATGTCCTTCAGGCACTATCTCCAATCTGAGGTCTTTGAATTGGGCACACAGATCATCTGACAACTATCCCTTAGTAATGCCATTCACATAAAACTTATGGCTTAATGCATCCGCTACAACATTTGCTTTACCGGGGTGGTATTGCAAACTCAGGTCATAGTCCTTGATGAGTTCTAGCCATCTTATTTGTCTCATGTTGATTTCTTTTTGAGTGAAGATATACTTCAAACTTTTGTGATCTGTGAGCACTTCACATCGTATTCCCAAAAGATAATGTCTCCATGTTTTGAGTGCATGGACAACAGAGGCTAACTCTAAATTATGAGTAGGATAATTCACTTCATGATTTTTGAGTTGTCTCGAGGCATAAGCCACAACTTTCCCTTCTTGCATCAAAACTTCACCTAATCCTTGGTGAGATGCATCACAATATACTTGGAAATCCTTCTCCAAATCTGGCAGACACAAGACTGGTGTTGCCACTAGTCTCTTCTTCAACTCTTGGAAACTGAGTTCACATCCTTCAGTCCAATCAAATTTCTTGTATTTCTTAAGTAACTCTGTCATTGGCTTAGCTACCTTTGAGAAATTCTCAATGAACCTTCTATAGTATCCTGCCAAGCCAAGGAAACTACACACTTCTTTCATTGACTTAGGAGATTCCCACTCAGTTACAGCTGACACTTTTGCAGGATCAACCGCTACACCATATCCTGACATGATATGTCCGAGAAATCCGACTTCATTCAGCTAGAATTCACACTTGCTGAATTTGGCATATAGCTTATGCTCGCTAAGCTTCTCAAGTATCAATCGCAAATGCTCTTCATGCTCTTCGTTGCTCTTGGAGTAGATCAAAATGTCATCGATGAAAATGACAACGAACTTGTCCAGAAATTCCATGAACACCTTGTTCATCATATTCATGAAGTAGGATGGTGCATTTGTCAATCCAAATGGCATCACGGTGTACTCATACAATCCATACCTAGTGGTGAAAGCAGTCTTAGGTATGTCTTGTTCCCTTATCTTTAGCTGAAAGTAGCCTGATCGGAGATCAATCTTTGAGAACACTCGGGATCCTTCTAGTTGATCAAACAAATCATTGATTCTTGGCAAAGGGTATTTGTTCTTGATAGTTACTTCATTGAGTGAATGGTAATCTATGCATAACCTTTGACTTCTATCTTTATTTTCAACAAACAAAAATGGTGCACCCCAAGATGAAGAACTTGGTTGAATAAATCCTTTTTGCAACTGTTCCACAAGCTGTTTCTTGAGTTCTTTCAACTCATCAACTGACATCTTGTAGGGTCTCTTTACTATTGGTCCTGATCCTGGCAACAAGTCAATCAGAAACTCAACATCCATGTATGTGGCATTCCAGGCAATTCCACCCAAAACACATATGGATACACTCTCACAATTAGTACACTGTCTATGCTAACCCCCTTAAGAGAATTTAGCTTACTCCCTTTTGATTCAAAGTTAGACTTGAATCTAATCCTTTTATTATCCGGGGTTGTGAGTGTGATAGTACGATTGGCACAATCTAGTACTCCTTCATACTTGGTCATCCAATCCATTCCCAAAATAACATTCAATCCTTGGGAATCTAGGATTATCAGACTGACTGGAAACTTATGCTTTCCAAATTCTATTACTAGATCATGACATCCAAGACTAACTATCATATCTCCACTGGGAGAACTTACTTTTATAGGACACCGAATATTTTCAGTTGAAAATCCATTTTTATCAACAAATGCTCTTGATATGAATGAATGCGATGCGCCAGTATCAAAAAGAACAAGCTCTGGAAAGAATTGACCTTGAACTTACCAGCCACAGCATCAGATTCCTCATATATTTCTTAGACATTGATGTGGTTCACTTGTACCTTTTGGAAGGGATTGGGCTTGTTGGCAACTTCAACTTTCTTTTCTAGGCACTCATTAGCATAGTGTCCCATCTTCTTACACTTGAAGCATTCAACCTGACTGAGATCTTTCTTTATAGGCTGACTTCCACTTCCACCTCCACTGTGGTGGCTCTTGTGTCCACTCTTGTGGTTATTATACTTGTCATTATCATGACTGTCGATGGTGCTTGTTGTCATGATGACGGTTGTGGTTGTGGTGGTTGTTGTACTTTCCATGTTTGTGGGATCCAGAACTCCCACTATCATCATGATGGGAACGCTTGTGAGACGATCCCAAGTTGTGCTTATCAAAGCTATGCTTCCTCTTTCTGCTCTCAACCTGTTTCATCTTGTTTTCTAAGAAGGTTTCCCTGTCACAAAGTGATTGATAGGTTGGAACATAGGCAACAGACAACTGCAGGTTCAACTCATCATTAAGTCCTTCGAGGAATTTCTCCTTCCTCTTTGCATCTGTATCAACTTCATCCGGTGCATAACGCGCCAGATTGTTGAATTCCACAATGTACTCAGCCACAGTGCGGTGGTGCTGCTTCAGATTGTGGAACTCCTTCATCTTAAAATTCATCACTCCGGAAGAGATGTGAGCTGTACGGAATCCATCCTCAAAGATAGCCCATGGTACATCCTCAAGGGGAGTGGTGATCTGGAAGTTATCCCACCATGTTGCTGCTGGCCCTTCAAGCAGATGTGCTGCGAATCTGACCTTTTCCTCGTCGGTTCAGCGAACAGTCACTAAGTCCTTGTTCACTGAACGTAACCAATCATTGGCTATCATTGGATCAGTGGTTCCTGAGAACTTTGCAGGCCTTAGTCTCAGAAATCTGGTGAGCATGTCAAATCCTGGAGGATTATTCTGATTGTTCTTGTTGTTGTTATTGTTATTCTGATTCTGGTTCTTCATGAACTGCGTCATCATCTGCATCAGTTGAGCCCCGCATTGACCCCCTCTTCTCTTTTTTCTAAGCCCTAGCTCAATCGATCTTCCGCGCCGGCCGCTGTCGGGTTGATCTCGCCGAGACGGTTCGGAGCTTCCCCTTGCCCTTCTCTCCCTCTAGAGCTTCCTCCCGTTCTCTACTTATTCGCCCCCCCCCCCCCCCCCGTGTTTTGCCCCTCTCTAACGCAGCCAATCGCTGGGAATTACTCGCCGGAGCACTGCCGGAGATGAGGAGGAACGGCGGAGCTCTGCCGTCGGAAGAGGAAGCGAGGAGCACGGTCGAGGACGCGATCGTGACCGCGAGTACTAGTCGCACCCCGTCGACCACACCGCCACCTCGGGGATCCACCAGAGCACCGCCGCCCGTCACCACCGACACCGCCTCCGCTCATCGCCGCCATCACTGCGCTGTAAGTCGCCGCCGCCTCTCCTGTCGTCGGATCAAAATCGTATGGCTCAGCTTAGGTCCATTAAACCGAAGGGGTACCGTCTAATCGCGTTAACGCCAGCGGCAGCCCGCGCATCAAGACGCTGTAGCCAACTGGCCCAATCGGCAGCTGCCACTTGTCGCGATTCCAATAGGGTTAGTTTAAAATTACCAGATTGCATTTAATCTTGCGAAATTCATAGAAATTCAATCGTTTGGCCCAATTTTGCGTATAATATATAGTTGGATTCATAAAATTGTGTAGAACACATATCTGTAATAATATTACGAGTTTGCAGTAGGTTTTTCTGTGTAGAATTTAATCTCTAGATTAGAGTATTTAATCCATAGAAAAATAATTAAAACACCGTTTGAGTTGATTCTTGTTGTGTTGACTTTGTTTTTACAATACCTACTAAACAAAATTATAAAACCTTGATTAAGAACATTAGATCTGATTCGGGGCTAATTAGATGGTTGGATCTCCTTATGAGCCTATGAAATAGAGTAATGACCCAAATTAATTTAAACCTGTGGGAACTCAATACTAATAATATCCCTAACACAATTGCAATCCAATTAGACTACCTTTCTCAATTTAGAAAACAAATCTTGCATAATTACCATGTTGCATGCATGCATATTATCTCTGTGGCATATTTTGTGCAAGTTGTGATTAGATCTATGTTTGTGTTTTGTTAGATTGTTCGGAGTCGCTGAGGAGTACTATTGTGTAGAGTGCTGCTCGGATCAAGGCAAGTTACACCACTTGTTCATAACTTTTGTCCCAGTTTTGATTCTATGCATGTGATCTTCAAAATTCTGTAGTATGCATGTGTAGGATGTTCTAGTAGAATTTTTCCTTAGTATTTTTTTGCAAGTGCGATGATTTTGTAGTAAGCCATGAGTAGCTCTATACTTAGGATTTCCCCTCCTAATAGGTTACCCCTGTTTTTGCTAAGTATTGCTTGCTATGCTATATATACAAAGTACCGTTGGGGGGTTCGAAAGACAAAGAATTTTTCTAAGTATAAATCCTCGCTTGAGCAAACTTTTGTTCTCAAATCCACTTCAAAATAAAACTAAGTTTTCTTCTGGGCGGAATGGTTTTCGGGTCAACGAGTGAGACTTTGGTGGAGGACGGCCTCCCAGGAATCAAAGAAGTCTGCCATGTTTCATAATTCAGAAGCTTCCAATGCAACCACAATACATATGGGCTCTGTCTTGGCCTAGTACTTTGTGGGAAACCTCATCGGGTACCAACATTTGGAGGTTCTTGGCACGGTTGGATCCAGAAGGTAGAGGGGCTACTAAGGGAAAGCCTCGCCATGGTCTTGTCTGTAAAAGGACTTGATCGTGGATTGTGGGTAAAGTGCACAAACTCTCGAGAGTATTGCAATCTGATCGATCAGCCGTGTTCATGGAAATAGAACAACATTGAGCATCTGAAGGATGGATCCTCTGAAGGATCTTCCTCTCTCTCTTTCAAGACTTAAAGTTTTCTAAAAACCCAAAGTATGAGTCATATCGCTATTGGGAGGGTTTTGGGAACTTGGTGAGTAATATCCAAGTGTTAGGTTGTTTGGACACTTGGTGAGTATATCCTCGTGTGCCACTCGACCATATACTACTTAAACAAATGTTTACAAAGTAGGGAAATCTTCTCTTCTTCTCCATACTTAAGAAAACTAGCTTTGAGCAAAAAAACTCTACAGCCTAAACTAGCCTTGCATGTAGAGTTAGTCTTTTCTTTCCTTGGTGTAATTTGCCAATACATTGAAAGTATTGACCCAACTTGTTGGCTGCACGTCTTATGTGCGGAATCCGAAGATTGAAAGGTGCGTAGGGATCGCGAGTCTACACTCGACAAGCCTGGGGCGTTGATGGACTCAAGCTGCTTTATGTTTCCGCTGTTATTTGAGCTAGCTTAATGCTAAGCAAATTTGTAATAAATTCATACTCTGGATTCTCCGTGTAATAATTACTTTGTGTTTTACATGATATTCATCGACTGTGAGTGCTAGCTATTGATCCAGGGACTAGCATGTAAATCACAGGGACTTAGGATCTTTACTGATCCAAGGTCACTATAGATGGTATCAGAGCACATCGTTGCCTGTAGGACGTTACCATAGGATTGGAACCACCTTTAACTTATGTGCCTTGCTTTTCTACTAAGTTATTTTTCTGCACTTCTAGTACCTTCTTTCCTCTAGTTGTTCAAGTATCTAATCTTCACTCTTCTAACTTAAGGATGACAAGCTTCCTCTATGACACCATCGCGGACATCGAGCCCCTTCGCTTTGGTGGATGCCTCATGGACCTCCTCACGCGCTTGGACCTTCCCCTGCCAACAATCCAGGGAAGCACAATGAAGAAACTCCACAAGGACGGCTGCTGGGGAGTCAAAGTCATCCAGCCAGGACAAGAGCGAGGCAAGAACCCGGTGGAAGACATAGCAATCCACATTGTTAGCGACTACAAGGAGAACGCCCTTAGCATCAGCTTGCAGCAGCTCATTGGTCGCCTATGTGGACGCCATCATGAGGCTCTCCAAGGACACTGCGGCGGCCTTTTTGGAAGACGAGATGAGGAAGGAATTCCCATGGAGTTAACCTTTGAGGAAAGGAATTCTACCAAGCGCCGAAGGACCCAATATCAAGACTTGGAGCGACACATCCATGACCTTGAAAAAGGTAGCTTCCTCGAGATGTTAAGGAACGATGAGCTATGCGCTCTCATCAAGGAGAAGGAGGAAATGATCAAGCGGCAGGAGGAGGCAATGAAGCTCCAAGAAATAAAGTTCCAGGACCAAGAGAAGAAGTTCGCTAACCAAGAGAAGAGGGTGATAAATAAAAATAAGAGGATTAGGGAACTCAAGCAGGAGATCGAGGGAACTGAAGTGCAAACTGTAGGCCTTTGAAAGATAATAAATGATGTGCGTGCTTCCAAGAGGGACTTGGCAAAGAAACTTGAAGCCGCAAAGAAGTCAAGTCTAGTGGAGGAACTACAAGGCGAGAAGGAGGGACTTCAGGAGCATCTAGAAGCCACTACCAAGAAGCTGGAAGATGAGATAAAGAACCTCCAAGAGAAGCTTGAAGCCACCACAAAGGAGATGGAGTTGTCCAAGACAACCCTAGAGCAGGAAGGCTACTCGTTCGAGGACGAGGAAGAGGAAGGCGTGGAATATGTGTATTAGTTGGACCACCTTTAAATTCTATAGTAGAATGTATTCGCGATTGTAATAAATACCACATATTTGGTTTAGTTAAACTTGGAAGATTTCTGTGTTAAGTTGTGCTATTGTGTCTTGTGTGCCTTGTGTGTTTTCATAAGGGTAGGAGTTTACTACTTAGTCTCTCTGTCTATTTCTTAACTTGTTTCACAAATCCCACAGATGCCGCCAAGACGCGCGAACACCGAAATCCCTCCAGAGATCGCACAACTTCTGGCCACTCAGAACCAGCTGATCCAACTGCTCACTCAGAACATGCAAAACAACAACCACAACAACAACGCGCCACCTCCGCCACCGCCACCCCCACCACCACCTCAACAGGATCTCTTGACTCGGTTTTTGAGGTTGAACCCACCCACCTTCACTACCAGCGCTGAACCAATCATCGCAGATGACTGGCTCCGTACAACTAACAAGAAGTTAGATATTGTGCAAGCTGTCGGAGCCAACAGGGTACATTATGCCGCGCACCAGCTTGAAGGACCTGCTGTAGAATGGTGGGATAACTACCAAGTCACCCACCCGGATATTGATGCTATCACTTGGGATCAGTTCGAGTTAGCTTTCCGCACCCATCATGTGGCTGCTGGTGTCATGACTCTGAAAAGGCGCAAGTTTCGCGACTTACACCAACTGCACCGTTCTGTCACCGAGTATGGTGATCTTTTCAACAAGCTAGCCTGTTATGCACCCAATGATGTCTCCACTGATGCCAAGAGGCAGGAGGAATTCTTAAGAGGACTCAATGATGAGATATCGATACAGCTTGTGGCTTAGAAATTTGACAAATTTCAGGAACTCTTGGACAGAGCCATTGTGGTTGAATCCAAAAGAAAGAGCATAGAAAACCGCAAGAGGAAGTCTAACCCACACAAGCACTCCGTTCTGTACCAGAAGCAGCGCACTTCCTCACCACCACCTTACAACAATAATGGACACAAATATAATGGTCATCACCATGGCGGCCACAAACACAATGGCCATAAAAACCGCAATGGGAATGGCAGCAATGGAAAGGATATTAGTGAGGTGACATGCTTTAAGTGCAACAAGACAGGGCACCATGCAACCACTTGCCCCGAGAAGAAGAATGGAAATGGCAATGGGAATGTAAATGGACACAACCATGGCAATGGAAACGGGAAGAAGCCAAATCCGTTTGTCAAAGACACGGTGAATCATGTCTCTATGGAGGATGCTTGTAATGCACCGGACTCCGAGATTGGTAAGTTCAAGCTCAATTCTATTCCCGCAGTTGTTCTTTTTGATACTGGTGCATCGCATTCATTCATATCAAGGGTATTTGTGGATAGAGGCAAGATACCTACGGAGACTATAAACTCTCCTCTAAGGGTAAGTTCTCCTGGAGGAGAAATAGTGGCAAATTCTGGTTGCCGGGGATTAGAACTAAGGATTGGGACACACATCTTTCCCACAAGTCTAGTAGTTCTGGAGTCACAAGGATTAGACATAATCTTGGGCACGAATTGGATGACCGAATATGAAGGAGTCATAGGTTGTGCCAAAAGGACTGTCACGCTCACAACACAGGAGGGGAAGAGGATTCGTATCATGTCAAATTTCGCACTTAAGGAAGTCATGGTGAACTCTCTTAAGGGGGTTAGCTTGGAGGATGTACCTATTGTGAAGGAATACCCAGATGTCTTTCCGGAAGAGTTACCCGGGATTCCTGACCGTGATATCGAGTTCCTCATTGACTTGATGCCAGGCACAGGGCCGATAGCTAAGAGACCATACAAGATGGATGTGGACGAGTTAAAGGAACTCAAGAAACATCTTAGGGAACAATTGGACAAGGTATTCATTCAACCCAGCGCGTCATCTTGGGGAGCACCTGTCCTATTCGTGGAAAAGAAGGATAAAACCAATAGGCTGGTTGTGGACTACCACTCGTTGAATGATGTGACGATCAAGAATAAGTACCCTCTGTCTAACATCAATGACCTGTTTGACCAGTTAAAGGGAGCCAGTGTGTTCTCAAAGATCGATCTGCGATCAGGCTACTTTGAGCTAAAGATTCGAGAACAGGATGTGCCCAAGACAGCCTTCACCACAAGATACGGATTGTATGAGTACACCGTAATGTTGTTTGGTCTAACCAATGCCCCGGCATACTTCATGACCATGATGAACAAGGTGTTCATGGAATATTTGGACAAGTTTATCGTGGTATTCATAGATGATATACTCATATACTCCAAGGATGAGAAGGAACATGAGAAGCATCTGCGCCTAATTATGGAGAAACTAAGAGAACACAAGTTGTATGCCAAATTCAGCAAATGTGAATTCTGGTTAAAGGAAGTGGGATTCCTTCATCATGTTGTGTCAGCAAAAGGAGTTGCAGTAGATCCTGGTAAGGTAGCTTCCGTAACGGAATGGGAGTCACCCAAGAATGTGGGAGATATTAGGAGTTTCCTAGGCCTTGCAGGATATTACCGGAGGTTCATTGAAAACTTTTCCAAAATAGAAAAACCCATGACGGAACTATTGAAGAAGGAAAAGAAATTCCTATGGACCGAGGCATGTGAAGCAAGCTTTCAAGAGTTGAAGAAAGCGCCTAAATAGCGGCACCGATTACGTATCACGATATCCAAAAATATTTTCAAGTCTATTGTGACGCTTCTCGACAAGGACTAGGAAGTGTATTGATGCAAGATGGGAAAGTGGTATCCTATGCCTCTCGACAACTTAAGAACCACGAACACAACTACCCCACACATGATATGGAACTTGCGTCTGTGGTACATGCACTCAAGGTATGGAGACACTACCTCATGGGCAAACATTGTGATGTGTTCACAGATCATAAGAGATTGAAGTACATCTTCACCCAAAAGGAGTTAAATATGAGGCAAAGAATATGGCTTGAACTGATTAAGGATTATGACTTGGATTTGCAATACCACCCTGGAAAGGAAAATATGGTAGCCGACGCCTTAAGTCGTAAGGTTTATGTGAATGGACTTACCGCAGGGGAACTTCCAGAGGATTTATGCAAGCAATTCAAAGATCTCAGGCTAGAAATAGTTCCGAAAGGACACGTAGCGACTATGGAAATAGTGTCTACTTTTCAAGAGAGAATCAAGGAAGCACAAAAGGGAGATAAAGAGTTGGAAGATATAAGAGTCAAAATAAGTGAAGGAAAGACAAAATATTTTCGTCTGTACGAACAAGCAACCCTTTGGTATGGAAAGCGTTTGTGCGTTCCCAACAACTCCGACATCAGGAAGTTGATTTTACAAGAGGCTCACGATTCTCCATACTCAATTCATCCGGGCAACACGAAGATGTACATGGATGTGAAGGATAGATTTTGGTGGAATAACCTAAAAAGAGAAATTGCCGAGTATATTTCCCTATGTGACGTATGCAATAGAGTTAAGGACGAGCATCAGAAACCGGACGGATTGCTGCAACCGCTACCTATACCCGATTGGAAGTGGGACCAGGTAGGCATGGATTTTATTACGGGATTGCCCCGGACTCGTTTAGGATTTGATTCTATCTGGGTAGTGGTGGACCACTTTACCAAGGCGGCTCACTTCATCCCCGTAAAGACCACATATACAAGTGCTAAGCTTGCCAAGATATATATGTCAAGGATTGTAAGTCTTCATGGTGTTCCCAAGGGAATTGTGTCAGATAGAGGCACCCAGTTTACTTCAAAGTTTTGGCGACAGCTACATGAGTCTCTTGGAACCCGACTAGAATTTAGTACTACCTTCCACCCTCAGACAGATGGCCAAACGGAAAGGGTGAACCAGATTCTGGAAGATATGTTGAGAGCTTGCGCACTAGACTATGGGTCTAGTTGGGATGATAACTTGTCGTATGCTGAGTTCTCATACAACAATAGCTACCAAACAAGTATCAAGATGGATCCATTTGAAGTTCTATATGGCAGGAAGTGTAGAATTCCGCTGTTGTGGAGTGGAATTGGCGAACGTAGTCTTTTTGGACCTGAATTGATCAAGGATGCTAAAGAAAAGGTACGACAGATTCGAGATAGGCTAAAGGTAGCTCAATCCCGAAAAAAGAGCTATGCTGATTCCAAACGCAGAGATGTGACTTATAAAATAGGGGACCGTGCGTACCTTCGAGTTTCACCACTGCGAGGAGTTAAGAGGTTTGGAATCAAGGGTAAGTTAGCCCCACGATTCAAAGGACCATATAAGGTTCTGGCCCATAGAGGAGAAGTTGCTTATCAGTTGGAGTTACCAGAAAGACTGACTGTTCATGATGTGTTTCATGTGTCACAACTAAAGAAGTGCCACCCAGAAATGGCCGAAACACCACTAAGAGATACAGTTCCCCTGGAGGAGGTTCAATTGGAGAATGACCTTACCTATGAGGAAAACCCATAAAAATACTGGAAACAGCCAAAAGGATTACCCGCACCAAGACTATTAGATTCTTCAAAGTCCAATGGAACCACCATTCTGAGGAAGAAGCCACGTGGGAATGTGAAGAAGATTTGAAGGCGGAACACCCACACCTTTTTTCTAGCTAATCCGAATCTCAGGGACGACATTCTTCTGAAGGGGGGTAGGTTTGTAACATCCTAAATTTTTATATTAGATGTTACTAGAAGCATGCATCATCCTTGCATCATTGCATCCTACAAATTGAAGTTGCATCAAAACCCTACCATCAAACCCTAACAAAACCCTAATAACCAAATCCCTCTATGAGCAAGAATGAAGCAATCTTGTTTGACCCTTCTAAAAACAATGCCAAAATAAAATTCTCTGGCTCTAAGATGAGCACCTCATTTTTACAAAAATTTAGAAACAAGTTTCACTAAGTTTGAATTTGCTATGCAAAAGTTATTGAGGTATTAGTAAAATAGAAAATGAAAAGAGTAAATAAAAAAAAGAGGGCGGCCTAACCTAGTTGGGCAGCTTAACTCACCAGCATACCTGTGGCGCCTAACCTGTGAGCCAGCCGCAGCAGCCCGTGCCCGTCTGCCCAGCCTCCGCCCCTCCGGTCGACACGTGGGACCCACACGTCAGTCGTCTCCCCCACGACGACGATGAGTCCCTGTCGAACACGGGATCGACCCTGAGCCGAACTCTGCAATTTTCTCGTGCCTTGGCCCCTTATCCATGCCATCCCCTCCTTAAATAGCCCTGCATCGACCCTCCTCTTCTCTTTTTCCTAAGCCCTAGCTCAATCGATCTTCCGCGCCGGCCGCCGTCGGGTTGATCTCGCCGAGACGGTTCGGAGCTTCCCCTTTCCCTTCTCTCCCTCTAGAGCTTCCTCCCATTCTCTACTGATCCCCCCCCCCCCCCGTGTTTTGCCCCCTCTCTAACGCAGCCAACCGCTAGGAATTGCTTCCGGAGCACCGCCGATTTAGGAGGAACGAGGAGCTTGCCGTCCGGAAGAGGAGCGAGAGCGGTCGAGACGCGATCATGACCGCGAGGACCAGCCGCACCCGTCGACCACACTACCACCTCGGGAGCCACGGGAGGCGCCGCCCGTCACCATTACCACTGACGCCGCCACGCCATCGCCACCGCCATCACTGTAAGTTGCTGCCGCCTCTCCTGTGCGTCGGATCAAAATCGTATGGCTCAGCTTAGGTCCATTAAACCGAAGGGGTACCGTCTAATCGCGTTGCGCCGCGTGGCAGCCCGCGTCAGCACGCCGCATCAGCGCGCCGCGTCAGCGCTGCTTGCTTAGCTGGCCCAATCGGCAGCTGCCACTTGTCGCGATTCCAATAGGGTTAGTTTAAAATTACCAGATTGCATTTAATCTTGCGAAATTCATAGAAATTCAATCCTTTGGCCAAATTTTGCATATAATATATCATTGGATTCAGAAAATTGTGTAGAACACATATCTGTAATAATATTATGAGTTTGCAGTAGGTTTTTTGTGTAGAATTTAATCTCTAGATTAGAATATTTAATCCATAGAAAAATAATTAAAACCCCGTTTTAGTTGTGTTGACTTTGTTTTTACAATACCTACTGAACAAAATTATAAAACCTTGCTTAAGAATATTAGATCTGATTCGGGGCTAATTAGATGGTTGGATCTCCTTATGAGCCTATGAATTAGAGTAATGACCCAAATTAATTTAAACCTGTGGAAAATCAATACTAATAATATCCCTAACACAATTGCAATCCAATTAGACTACCTTGGTCAATTTAGAAAACAAATCTTGCATAATTACCATGTTGCATGCATGCATATTATCTCTGTGGCATATTTTGTGCAAGTTGTGATTAGATCTATGTTTGTGTTTCGTTAGATTGTTCGGAGTGCGCTGAGGAGTACTATTGTGTAGAGTGCTGCTCGGATCAAGGCAAGTTACACCACTTGTTCATAACTTTTGTCCCAGTTTTGATTCTATGCATGTGATCTTCAAAATTCTGTAGTATGCATGTGTAGGATGTTCTAGTAGAATTTTTCCTTAGTATTATTTTGCAAGTGCGATGATTTTTTAGTAAGCCATGAGTACCTCTATACTTAGGATTTCCCCTCCTAATAGGTTACCCCTGTTTTTGCTAAGTATTGCTTGCTATGCTATATATACAAAGTACCGTTGCGGGGTTCGAAAGACAAAGAATTTTTCTAAGTATAAAGGCTCTCTTGAGCAAACTTTACTTCTCAAATCCACTTCAAAATAGAACTAAGTTTTCTTCTGGGCGGAATGGTTGTCGGGTCAACGAGCGATACTTTGGTGGAGGACAGCCTCCCAGGAATCAAAGAAGTCTGCCATGTTTTAGAATTCAGACGCTTCCAGTGCAACCATAATACATATGGGCTCTGTCTTGGCCTAGTACTTTGTGGGAAACCTCATCGGGTACCAACATTCGGAAGTTCTTGGCACAGTTGGATCCAGAAGGTAGAGGGGCTACTAAGGGAAAGCCTCGCCATGGTCTTGTCTGTAAAAGGACTTGATCGTGGATTGTGGGTAAAGTGCACAAACTCTCGAGATTATTGCAATCTGATCGATCAGCCATGTTCATGGAAATAGAACAACATTGAGCATCTGAAGGATGGAGCCTCTGAAGAATCTTCCTCTCTCTCCTTCAAGACTTAAAGTTTTCTAAAAACCCAAGGTGTGAGTCATATCGCTATTGGGATTGTTTTGGGAACTTGGTGAGTAATATCCAAGTGTTGGGTTGTTTGGACACTTGGTGAGTATATCCTCGTGTGCCACTCGACCATATACTACTTAAACAAATGTTTACAAAGTAGGGAAATCTTCTATTCTTCTACATACTTAAGAAAACTAGCTTTGAGCAAACAAACTCTACAGCCTAAACTAGCCTTGGATGTAGAGTTAGTCTTTTCTTTACTTGGTGTAATTTGCCAATACATTCAAAGTATTGACCCAACTTGTTGGTTGCACGTCTTATGTGCAGAATCCGAAGATTGAAAGGTGCGTAGGGATAGCAAGTCTACACTCGACAAGCCTGGGGCATTGATGGACTCAAGCTGCTTTATGTTTTCGCTTTTATTTGAGCTAGCTTAATGCTAAGCAAATTTGTAATAAATTCATACTCTGGATTCTCCGTGTAATAATGAATTTGTGTTTTACATGATATTCATCGACTATGAGTGATAGCTATTGATCCAGGGACTAGCATTTAAATCATAGGGACTTAGGATCTTTAATGATCCAAGGTCACTACAAGGCATCTGTGGTTTCAATAAGGATAAGAATGAGATACCCATACCAGCCACCCCCGCACGATTTCCGAGTCATGTGGAGGCTCTGAGGTGAGTCTTCTACGGCCCTTTCCGGCGCCACTCTGGCGTTGGTTCCCACCCTCATGGACTCTTCGGTTGGTATTTGGAAGGTCACCTACACGGGTACAAGCTCAGGTGGTAAGTTTGTTGAAGGTTCTCTGATTCTTTCTTCGAATGATTGGCTGGTGCTTCTTAATGCCAAAGGCTTGCCTTTGGATGGAAAAGTTATCAAAAATGGGGAGAAGATCTTGACTGGTTCTATGGTGAGGTTCCCCTCTCACCTGGCTAGACCTAATGATGTTTTGATCTCTCTGGATGGTTGCTTTGTTAGATCTCCTTCTCCAGATGGATCAGATGAAGATTTTTCTCTAAGGTGGCATGCTCTCTACTTCTCGCTTGATAAACAATTTCCAGGGTTTCTGATCTTGAATTCCCGTGCAAAAAAGATTGGTTCTTCTCAATCAAAATGAAGTGGTGGATGCTAGATATTTTCTTAAGGATGAAAAGATTGTGGAAGGGGCAGAGATGGAATTGCCAGTTTTAAAAATCAGGGTTGGTGCTCAAACTATTCCCAACGTGTCCAAGAGCAGTGCAAAATGCTCAAAGGTGAACAAGGATTTTGTCATGGGATTAGCTTCTCCAAAAGCCTCCAAAATTGGCAATATGACAGAGGTGAAGACTGAATCTTTTATTCCTGTTGTGAATGAGTTTCCTAATCTCTGTACTTCTGAGAAAGTTCAAGTGGATCCTTCTCTTTCTAGTGCAACTTCATTGGATTTCAATATTGGGAAGAGATTTGACAGTGATATTCTTTCTAAATTTGGTCATTCAGTCAATTTTCGTCCTGGTTTTCGTAGAACGCCCTTCTTCATGGTCTGCTCTTTTGGCAGATCTAATTTCAAACTTGATGTTCATACTGTGGCTATTGCTCTGCAATCCTGCTTTGGAGGATCGGCTGCCCTATTCCAAGTTAGATTTCTTCAGGGCAGAACTTTCAAATTTTCAGTTGCTTCCAGAGTGGTTGGATTTGAAATTTAGAATTCTTCGAAATTTATCTCTGATCATTTATTATGTTCATCAATCTCTGGGGCAATGGTGGGCCTAATTGGCAGGCAGAAGAAAGAAAATTTTATCGTGAGGAAGATCATTCTTGGAAAATGGTCACGACCAAAAAATCTGTGGCATGGAATTCTAGTCAAATCTCAGGTGCTAACTGTTTGGGTATTAAGTCTGTTTTTGACCGTTTAAAATTTCCTTTACCATGGCCTGAATCACCGGTCAATCGTCAAGTTAATTTGGCAGTTTCTCCTGTTTTTAAGGCAAATCACACCAGGTCTTTCGCTGATGCTGTCATTAGTGGTGCTCCTCGACAAAGGGTGCAAATTGCCGATCCTCCCGCGCCCGTGATTTCGGGCTCATTTAATCTGCCTGGGCTCATACCTTTTATGCGTTTGCCTCTTTCCAAAAAAGGGAGTGGCCCAATGATTCTTTCCCTTCCTGGTTTAAGGCCCGACCCAATTCGACAATTCAACCCCTGGTATTCTCCTGTCTAAAAGATTTTTTCATTTCTAGCCACTCTTCCCCTACTGTTGCAGTTGCAGAGTACCCCGTCTCCTCAACTCCCCCGCCTCAGAAAACCCCAACTTCTCCTCCCCCTTGCAAGACCTCGTCGTCCGCGGTCAGTGCAGCAATGGCGAATATTCCCATCGACCCTGTGCCTTTCCTGCCTCGAGGCTTTGAGATTATGCAGGTTGAAGGTCGGGTGGGACTTCGAAGGGTGGCGGTTCCTCGCCGACAGCGTCAAAATGAACAGTATGCCATTGCTTCCATTCATCCTCTGCCTCCTGGCCCTGTCCCCTTCTTGAATATTCGAGATGTACTCCTAGATTTCCTTCATAATGAGGCCAGGGTGGGGTTTGGGGAGGTTCAGGCTTGCCCTTTTGGTGCGGCTTATGTCCAGTTCACCCATGTTAGTGACAGAGACAAACTAGTTAGGGATAGTCCCATTGCTTTTCAAGATGTGCATGTATCCTTTGTCAAGCATAATGAGGGGATTAACTGGCATCGCGTTCAATTTAATAATGAGTGTTGGGTTATGCTTGTCGGCCCCCCCTTGGACCATATGAACACTGAAGACATTAATGCTATTTTTAATGGAATTGGTAATATACTGTTATGGGAAATGGATCCTGAGAACAAAGGTAGAATCCTTGCTAAGGTGAGAGTAACTGATCTGGCTGGCATTCCTAAGAGTGTCAGAATGACACTTGGAGACAGTGAAGACTCTGAGTCTTGGACTTTTTCTGTGGAGATCCTACTCAGCAACCTTCTTGGAGGGGGGCCACCAGATGAAGACCCTGATTCTGATGATGGAGAGGACCCACACCCTGTCCCTGTGGTGGCTGCTCCCTTTGTCCCCCAACCAACTCCTCCACCCCCTCCACAAGATGACAATGCTGGTGAGTGGGACCAGTGGGTTGTACAAAATGTTGCCCAGAATGTGCCTGTTGGACCCATCGAGGTAGATGGTGAAGAGCTTCATCCTGACAATTTGCATTCCCCTCCCCATATTGTTCATAGTGGGATTACTAACTCCTCCCATGAGCTGGAAGTTGACCTTGCTGTTATCCAGACTGCTAATTCTAATGATCAGGAGGTGAACCAATCCCTCACTTCTGAACGAGAACTTGCTGGAGCTCTGCTGCAAGATGTTGGCATTGGGAATGGACTGCTGAATATTGTTGATGCTTATGCTGACCCTGAGGATGATGATTCCATCACTACTGTTGCTGAAAATGTGGATAGGGATGGTGATTTCTTTATGGAGGACACCAACTTGCTTGATCCAAATGAGGCCCACCTCCAGATTGGAATGGCTTGCACTCACTTTATGGCAACCCCTGATCTCTTGGCAGCAAAGTTCAGGTTCTCTCAACAGGGCCTGGAAATTTGGGATAGATTCTTTGCACCACACATCCAGTGTGAACCTTCTTCTCAGAGGATGGCAAAATTTGAGATTCCTGTAAGTTGGTTTAAATTTATTACTCTTATGTTAATCACTCCTAAGAAATTTTATTGTGCTAAGATCTTTCTCTCTTCACCACTTTGGGAGATCATCAAAGAGCCTATTGCAAGTGAATCTACAATTTCCTTCTTGATTCTCGAGAAATGTGTCACTCAGACTGCCCCTCTATGTGTTTAGGATTCTTTGGATCCTGGCTCTTCTGAGATAACCCCCTTGGCTCCTTCAAAGAAAAGGAGAGGTGCAGGTCCCATTGCTGAGACTGAGGTGAGAAGAAGTCCAAGAATTGTTGAACTTAATGGTGGTTTCAAAAGCCATATCAATTGCTCTGATTTTAATTGTTTATCCTGTCATGCTGAACCCCCTTCTCTTGGCACTAAGATGGTTAAAAACCTGGCTGTTAATTTTTTTAAGGTGGCTGAGGAAAACCTTGACACAAAATTGTAGAAGAAGAGCAAGGTTGCTGATAAGACAGTAAAGCCACCTGGTGCAGCAAAAAGGTCTTCTGGAACTGCTGCTAGTTCCAGTCAAGGGGATAAAAATAAGAAGGAGGCTGCTGGGCCCTGTGGGCAGTAGGCCAAAAAGAATATGAACAAATAAGTTTCCAATGTTAGGAAAACTCTACTTTTGGGTGGTCATCCTTGGACATGTGATCCAATGCATTTTTCTTGTTATATATCTGAGCATGTGGCTCTGGAATATTGTATGGTGGATGTTCCTTTCTTTTGATGAACCATGTTACTCCTTAAAAGGCTATATCACTATGTCTCTGTTTGGCCTGGATGCTTTATCGTACTTTGATAGACATCAAAACCTTTATTCCATCTATAGTTTCCATGGATAGTAAAAGAATTTGGAAAATCTTAAACTGGAACTTGAGAGGCATCAATTCTGAGAAAAAGTGGGTGGCTCTTTCCCAAAAGATCCTGGAATCATAATGTGAGATCATTTGCCTTCAGGAAACAAAAAGGGAAGATTTTGATGATGAATATATTAGGAAATTTTGTCCTAAGAAATTGAATAAGTTTGCTTTTCTACCTTCTGCTGGGGCCTCTGGGGGGGCAATTATCTTCTGGAATGGAAATCTCTTTGATGGCGAAATGGTCTTCCAAAATGAATTCTCCATTTCTGTCAAATTTACCTCTAGGCTCTCCAATGATTCTTGGATTCTTACCAACGTCTATGGTCCTTGTCAACCTAAAAAGAGCCTTATTCATTGATTGGTTGACCAATATTGATATGCCTGATGACATTGACTGGCTACTCATGGGGGATTTCAATTTTATCAGGAAACCTTTAGATAGAAATAAAGTTGGTGGTGATGTTAACAACATGCTTCTCTTTAATTAAGCCATCAGTAACCTTGGTCTTGTGGAGCTCCCTTTAAAAGGAAGAAAATTCTCTTGGAGCAATATGCAAAAACATCCACTTCTGGAGAGATTAGATTGGTTCTTCTCTTCACCCTCATTGACAATCTCTTACCCATCCTCTTTTGTCTATTCCCTTTCCAAACCTACATCTGATCATACTCCATTTGTGATCTCAATTGGCACTAGAATCCCTAAGGCTCAGGTGTTTAGAATTGAGAATTTCTGGCTACAACATAGTGACTTCTTGCACACCGTGCAAAATGTCTGGGTTCTACCTGTGGGGTATACAGATAGTGCCAAAAAGATTAATGCCAAACTGAAGAATGTGAGAAGAGGTCTCAAGCTTTGGGCAAAATCTCTACCTTGCCTCAAACACTTAATTGCAAAATTCAATGAGACCATTGATTTTTTAGACTCATTGGAAGAATTCAGTACACTAAGCATTTTTGAGTGGAAACTGAGAGATATTTTCAAAACTCACCTGATCCAATTACTTCAAAATCAATAGGCTTATTGGAAACAAAGGGGAAAGATAAAATGGGTAATGCTTGGTGATGAGAACACAAAAAAATTTCATGCAAAAGCAACTACTAGCTACAAAAATAATTATATCTCCATGCTAAAAAATGAGAATAACTCTGATATCTATGGTCATGATGGAAAGGCAAGTATTCTTTGGAATGACTTTCAAAATAGAATGGGTTCCTCTGACAGTCCAACAATGCACTTTAGCCTTCCAGATCTGTACAATGGACACATGGACTCTGATAGCTTGGCTACTCTTGAAGCCCCTTTCACAGAAAAGGAAATTGAGGAAATCATTAAAGATCTTCCTAATGAAAAATCTCCTGGGCCTGATGGTTTCAATAATGAATTTATTAAGGCATGTTGGAATATTATTGGAGCAGATGTTACTCAACTGATTCAGGATTTCTGTCGTGAAAGGATTTCCCTGGAAAGCATTAACTCTGCTTTCATTAGTCTCATTCCAAAGACTGATTCTCCTGTACATACAAATGACTTTAGAACAATTTATTTATTGAATAGTGTGTTCAAAATCATTACAAAACTTCTTGCCAACATATTACAAACTATAATCCTCAAGCTTGTGCATAAAAATCAATGTGGCTTTCTCAAGAATATATCCATTCAAGATTGCCTTGGGTGGGCATTTGAGTACCTCTTTCAATGTCATCAATCAAAAGAAGAGATTGTGATCCTTAAATTGGACTTTGAAAAAGCTTTTGATAGAATTGAACATTCAACCATTATTAGCATTCTGGAAGCAAGAGGTTTTGGAACTAAATGGATTAATTGGATCAAGATGATTTTCTGCACTGGAAACTCATCTGTGCTCCTCAATGGAGTACCTGGAAAGAAATTCTACTGCAAGAGAGGTGTTATACAAGGTGCTCCTTTATCACCTCTTCTATTTGTGGTGGCAGCTGACTTTCTACAATCTCTCTAAAATTCTGCCATGAATAAGAATTTGCTGAGTCTTCCCATTCCTTGCCCTGCTTGTCCTGATTTTCCTGCCATCCAATATGCTAATGATACCTTAGTTGTCATGAAGGCTGACTCAAAACAACTACTCTGCCTTAAATCAATGCTGAATTGTTTTGCCATTTCTACTGGGCTTAAGGTCAACTATGCCAAATCAAGTATGATGCCTATCAACCTAAATCCTGAAAGACTTTTACATTTCTCTTCCACCTTTGGCTGCAAGATAGGTAGCCTCCCCTTCACATATCTGGGGATCCCTCTTAGCCTTAACAAGCCTTCTCTGGAGTTCTTCCTTCCCATGGTACAAAGGGTTCAATCCAGACTTGGTGGAATAGTAGATTTTCTGAATTATGGGGGAAAACTTCAAATGGTTAAGTCAGTCTTAACATCATTACCACTCTTCTTCATGAGCTCTCTTGATATCCCCATTACAATCAAAGACCAAGTAGTCAAATACATGAGACACTGCCTATGGAGGAAGAAAACTACTGATGTTCAGACTAAAGGCAGTGCAATGGTTGATTGGACAATGTTTTGTAGGCCAAAGAAACAAGGTGGTCTGGGAGTTCTTAATCTTAATATCCAAAATACTGCTCTATTGCTCAAGAATCTTGATAAGATTTTCAATCACCATGATATCCCTTGGGTTCATATTGTCTGGGAATCTTATTATAACCATGATAGACTTCAAGGTTATCATTTAGAAGGTTCTTTCTGGTGGAAAGCACACTTGAAACTCATTGATGTCTACAAGGCAATGGCTATATTTCAACCTAGAAATGGAAAAACTGCTTATTTTTTGTCTGATTTGTGGGATAAGGAATGTTTGCAATTTCAGCTTCCTCATCTACTCTCCTATGCAAAAAACACCAGAATTACTGTCAAGGAGGTTATTCAGACTAAATATCTTGAAGATTTATTTAATCTTCCTCTGTCTCAACAAGCTTTCATTGAGTTTGAACAGCTAGAATTAAGATGCCAACAGATTAATCACTTAACAACACCTGACAAATGGACTTATATTTGGGGCAGTGAAAAATTCTCGGTCAAAAAGGGTTATGAGGTTATGGCAGGTTTCCAACCTGCACCTCCACATTTCTCCTAGATCTGGGCTTCATCTTGTCAGGCAAAGCACAAATTCATTTTCTGGCTTCCTCCTATGGACAGGCTGAATACAAGAAACCTTCTCAAAAGGAAAAACTGCTTCCTACCAGATTACAACTATGCGGTTCGAAATTGCAATTCTGAGGAAACTTTGATTCACCTCTTTTGGAACTGCCCTTTTGCTGCTGAATGCTGGGATTACATCTGTCCAAATAGAGATCAGGGGCTCTCTGTGCTTGAGGCTTTTCAAGACATAAGAACCAGAATTAAGCTTCCCTTTGCAATGGAAATAATTATTTTAACTGCTAGGGGAATATGGATCTGTAGAAACAATAAGATATTTGAGAATGCAACACCACAGTTTTCCAATTGGAAAGAAGTATTTCTTCAAGAACTGAGATGGGTTAAACTGAGAATAAAAAAGAAACATGGTCCTCAATTTGATAGTTGGTTCCAAACTCAAGTACATTAGTGATTACTTCTGGTAAACACAATGTATAAATACCTATTGTAACCATGTAATTATACTGTACCATATTTACTTATATAATAAAGAAAAAGTTGCAGTGGGGGTTCCCTCCCCTACTGTTTTTCCCTCAAAAAAAAGAATGAGATACCCATAGATGCTTAACATGCACAATACATCACATAGAACAATCACAATAACCAAGATCAAAATAACACAGAGTTTGAACATCATTAACAACAGGTTTTGAAAATGCAAACACACCCTAGCAAGCCATCTACATGTTGGATGGTCATTGTGACTCAATAATCAAAGTATGGTAGATGAAAGATAGTCGAGTAGTCTACACTACTCCTCCGCATCGACCTCCACATCAACAAGGATAAGACCTGCATTCTCCATCGCGGTCTTGTACTCATCAACACTAGTGGTCAAGGCCTCAATCTTGGCCCTAAGAGCCCTCTTCTGTGAGCGAAGCCTCTCGATCACTCCCTGCTGATGCTCAAGCTCGAAGTCCTTGGCCTCTAGCTCTTCCTTCATCTCCCCGATCTTCTTGTTCCTATCTTGGACTCTTTTCTTCTGGCTCTTGAACTTCTTGTCCTTTCTTTCAAATTGGGCCTCCATCTCTTTGAAGATCTCGTCTTGCTCCACGAAGAGCTTGTCCTTCTCCCGCAGCTGAACCTGGAGCACATCATTATTAAGCATGACGTTGGTACTATTAGTTTTAAGGTGTCTAATAAGACCCTCTAGGTCCTGAAGGTACATACGAATCGGCTCCATCGTCTCTCTAGTAGCATCATCGTACTCTATAGCCTCACCCTCCTCGTTACGTCTCCCGAATGGGTGAAAGTAGAGACCTCTACGCTCGGTGGAGTGCCTCCCAACCAGGCGTCCAAGTAACTCCTGCATGACTACATCTAAGCCTCTCTCCTTGTCATCATGCATCAGCTTGAAAGTGATAGCCTCCATGGGTGGCTCTGCCTGGCGTCCCGGCTGTGTGACTCTGAAGCCCCAAAGGTCCTTCCTCTCAAACTTGGTGAGCTGAAGTATCGTAATGCTAGGTAGTGGAAAGTTGAGCACACTAGTGAGCTCAATGAGACGAGTACCAAAACGAGTTCCGTTGAACTCCTTGGCAGTGTTGATAACAACATTAGGCATCTATTTTTATAAGATAGAGAAAAGTTAGAATGAACACAAGTAGAGATAAATTTCACAAGACAAAATAGCACAAGCACATTTCAAACACACAAGTTATGACATACACCAATCCATTACAAACACCAAGGTTCAACATAACTTAGAATTTTTTTCTTTGAAGTAAAACAAGTGTGGTGGTCCAACTAACGGAGTACATTACAATCCCCACTCACTTACCAAGTTAGGTATCAGGGCATCCCAAGAGGCAATCTGTCGATCTTTATCACATGATTCCGTTGCTCAGTCTATGATGTCTTCTCTTAAACGTTGGTTAGCAGCTTCTAAGTCCTGGGTACGCTTCTTCTCTTCTATAAGGTCATTTTGAGTGTTGAGCATTCTACACTTGAGTCTGTCACCAAGCTCCTTGATGGCATTCCAAGTTGCACTCCTTGCAGAGTCAAAGAATGACTTGTGCATTTCTGAGTTGGTGATCATGCAGAATCCTGACTCCTTGTGGTTGTCTTCCTTGTTTTTGTACAAGTGAAGTTGCACCCACCAATACTCTTCTCCTTCATCCATCACAGGAAATCACGTGTACACAGCTGCACCATGTATCCCCATGGTAACCATAAGGTTCTTGAGTGCCTTGGGAAATTCAGTCTCACACTCCAAGGTCATGGTCATGAGTGGTCCCTTCCTCACGGCTTCGTTGATGGAGTTCATCTACAAATTGAGATGAGAAAGAAGATTAGAAAAGTTTACGAGAAGAAAAAGACAAGTGTGGAAATTTTCCAAAGTGTTGAAATTTTTCCTTAGTGGTTTCTTAGTCTAATCCAACCTAGGGTCATAATCCTACAGGCAACACAGTGCTCTGATACCATATGTAAGACCCCACCTTTATAAAGGTAAAGGTCCCTATGATTGCAATGCTAGTCCCTGGATCAAATGCTAGCATCCACAGTTTAAGATGAAGTACACAAAAACAGAGGTCATTATTACATCGTCATTCCAGAGATAACATACACTTTTTACAACTCCATAGCCATAGGCTAATACAAGAGTTCAACTTAACAAAATAAAGTAAAGTCTTCATCTTCATGTGCCACGGGCAAGCATGTTGAGTGTAGACTCACAACCCTAATCCTCATTAGAGTAACCTACAACATCACAAGTTCAGCCACAATGGGTCAATACATTGGAATAGTATTGGCAAGTGATACCTTAGTGGAATAATAGTTTCTAGCTTCTACATGAATTTGGCTAAGTGTAGCTTAGGCTTGCTTTGCTCAAAATAGGTTTTACCAATCAGTTGAAAACACTAAGTTTTTGTTTGACAAAACTCCCAAGGAACCACCAATAGACATTATTGAACCTTTAACCTTGTTCAACCACAAGTTTTTAACTTAGAAATTGGGATGAGGAGATTCTTGATAGCTTCCATGTCTTGATGCTCAAATTTTCCATTGCCGGGGACACGGCTAAGTACTTAGATTCTTCCTTCTCGAGAGGTGGTGCACTTTCCCCACAAGACTCGACATGCATCGAGACAAAACCTTTCAGAAGCCTTCCCTTATACCAAAACAGACGCGCTCAAAACCTATCACCCCCTACCACCAACTGTCCATTTGGCTAAGTTATTGCAACCTATATGATCCAGGCATATCCCATATTGCCATGTGGCTGCACTAGAAGCGTCTTAACATTTGGCATCTTAAATCCCTTTGTTCCTAGGTGGCTTTCCAAAAGTGTGATGCACAAGGTAGACCATAGATATGGGCTTTGTATAACCACTCAACATAACCCAAACATACCATTCCACCCAGGTGGTTCATTCACTTAGTTGTTTTATTAAGCAAAACTCAAGTCAAGGACTTCGCAGTAATTTCCATCGCATGTATATAATCCACCCTTCTTTGCTACTAGCTAGGACCTAGCATGGAAATATAGTAAATATCTTAACTTAGAGAAAATTCTAACAAGTCTACAACTACTAGGCTTTCCCAAGAACATCATATAGATACTTAGCAAAAACATCATGCAAGCCCTATACAAAATATCACTAATGCATAGTCAAAATATTGGGACAAAAATATGAAGAACCACTTGCCTTGGTAGTTGGGGGAGTAGCAACAATCCTCACAATCACAATCACCACTAGCACCAAAATCTACACATAAAATGATAGCACCAAATTCATATTTCAAATAATCAAGCAAAAATATATGAATGCGTGCAAATGCCATGTGATGATTTTTGTAAACTAAACAAGACAAGTAAAACAGTTCTGAATCCCTAAATAAACATTTAGATACTAAATAAACTTAATTTGGTTTTTAAAACATTTTCTATATAATTATTATACACAAAATAAGCCTACAAATGTCTCTGCATAAAATTCTATTTTAACAGAAGCAAAATACAAAACCAAGCCTATAGATGTGTAGGATTTAATTTTGTGAATCCATTGATATATTATTTGTATTTTTTGCATAAACAGAACAAAATTTACTGAATTTAAAAGTTTAAATAAATAATAGATGAAAATCCAGATTTTAAATTTAAAACCTAGCCACGCGGCAGCCTCTGATTGGCGTGTACCGGTTCGGCCGGATCATGCTTGCGAACCGCAGGATCTAAGTGACGATGCACGGCCCAGATCTAATCGTGCCGCTTCATCTAAACATCTAATTGTGGCCTTTAGATCTAGATCCAACGGACCGAACCTGTTTGACCAAATTCCAGCGGCGCGAATGGCGCTGGCGGCAGCGATGGCTTTGATGATGATGGATCAGCAAATCTAGGGGGTAAGAGAGGGGGTGTAGGCGCTTACCAAGGTCGCGAGGACATGGGGATGCTCAACATGGATGTGGCTGGGGTGAGGCATGCAGTAGCGGTGGCTTGGGCTCGTCGGAGTTGCTGGAAGCGTCGGATACACGATGGCGAAGATGTTGGCGACGTTCTGGATCGCCCTAGCACATACCAGGAGTATTAGGAGATGCGCAAGGATATGGCGAACATGACAGGGACAAGAAGAAGGAAAGGGGCGCTCGAAGATTACCAGAATTTCTCGCCGGAGTCAAGCGGAGCCTCGGTTGTTCACGGAGCTCGACGGAGGCGACGTCCTGGGGAATTAAAGAGCAAATAGAGAGGGTGTGAAGACGCGTAAACATCAGGCGAACAAGCTCGTATGATCGAGCGGCGAAGGGGGGCACGGTGCTCACCAGAATACGTCGCCGAAGCTGCTCGGGATAGTGGCGGCGTGAGTGGAATTGCGGGTACCCTGGTGGCAGAGAAACAGCGCTGAGTGAGGGGAAAGGAGCGGAGAGGGGAGGGGGTTAAATAGATGGTGAGGGGCGAGGAAATTACGAGGCATTGATCAGCAATTAAGCCTGCTTCAATCATGGCAGTGATGGTGGTAACGACGGCGACGATGGGGTCGGGGGTGCGGTGTTTGGGGACGACGACTACCTGGCGTCTGGGGCCACTGGTCAGCGAGAGCGGGGTAGGAATGCATCCCGTGAGAGAGAGAGAGGGAAATGGCCCGGTTGGTCTGGCTGGGCTGCTTCTATTGCTAGGCCGAATAGGTGGCGCCGGCCTTTTCTTATTTTCTTATTTTTCTTTTTCTTTTGATTTTATGAACCCATTTCCAAATGATACTCAAATGAGTTTGAATTCAAACCATTTCTGAATTTTTGTAAAGCGACCCATGCACATATTTGTGTATAAAACATTGATGTTTACTCAAAAACACTTTGTCCCATTGAAAATAAAATAAAACCATGCCTTATTTAAATATTTATAATAGGCATATGAATGGTTTTAATTTAGATTCTTGTTTTGAAAACTTTGAGCAAGCTTTGAAATCATCTTTTAAACTTTTCTGGTGGAATCAAAGTATTCTCATATTTTGGAAGTAGAAATAAAGTCATTGCCTTTCTTACATGGAATAATAGGCAAAACAAATGTCTTCTTATTTGAAACCTTGTTTGAAAATAACCCAAATGCATAAGGATGCATGAATCATATGCAACTTTATAAACCATGATTTTTGGGATGTTACAAATCTAACCCCCTTAAGGTGAATCTCGCCCTCGAGATTAGGATTGGCTAGCAAATAGGTGAGGGTGGTCTTTCCGAAGATCATCTTCTCTTTACCAAGTTGCTTCCTCTTTGGAATGGTGGTTCCACTGAACTTTGCAAAACTTGATAGTCTTAGTCCGAGTAACTCTTTATGCAGTCTCAAGTATCTTTATGGGTTTCTCTTCGTATGTGAGATCACTCTCCAACTGAACCTCTTACAAAGGTATAGTATGCTTCAAAGAAGTCTCTTCCATCTCCGGATGGCATTTCTTCAACTGACTCACGTGAAACACATTGTGAACGGATGATAGTGATTCAGGCAACTCAATCTCATAAGCCACTTCTCCTTCGCGACTCAAAATTTTGAATGGTCCAACATAACTTGGTGCCAATTTTCCTTTGACTCCAAATCTCTTCACTCCACGAAGCGATGATACTCTAAGATAGGCTCTATCACCCACCTCATAGATGACTTCCCTACTCTTTGGATCTACGTAGCTCTCTTGTCGGGACTGTGCTATCTTCAATCTGTCCTTTACCAACTTGACTTTCTCTTCAGCTTGTTTGATTAGTTTTGGCCCGAACAAATTTCTTTCTCCAACATCACTCCATAGAAATGGTGTAGTACACTGTCACATCCCAAAATTTTCCAAATTTTGTAATGTGAAAAATAAATAATTGTTGAAATTTAGGGTGAAAAGAAACTTTTTGTTTTGAAATGTATTCATCAAAACCCATCTTGAACAAACTTCGAATAAAATTTGAATCCAACTAAATTCAAATCAAGTGAAATGCATTCTTCTTAAATGCATCTTGAAATTTAAACACTTGGAAAATAAACCAAATCCCTAAAACCCTAATGGAAGAAAATCATTTCCAAGATATCTCTAAGACCATGGATTTGATACATATAAAGATTTGACAACAAGCATTTATAAATGATCAAGAATGACAAATGGAAATATTTTAAAACCATAGAAATTGATTTCATTCAATTTGGAACCATAGATAAAATCTTATGAGTTTGGTAAGATAAGGAAATTGATTTTCCAAAGCCAATAAAGCACCTATCTAAAAAAATCCATACCAAATGGTGAGTAAATAATCCTAAAGAGATTTAAAAAGGATAAACATATATTAAATAAAATTTAACAAATTTGAATCACCAAGTTTGGATCTTCAAATAAAAAGATATGGATTTTATAAGATAAAGAAAGAAAGAATAAATAAGGACTATTTAAAAAAAAGCCAAGTTAAATATTGACCAAGCAAATAAAAATAAAATATTTTTGTTTAATAAAAAGAGTAAAGGTTTATATAAATAAAATCATGAGGATTTATTATTATCCAATTTCATTTAAGTAAAGACATTTTCCATTTTAAATGAACATTAAAACAAAATAAAGTATTTTAAATAATATTTCAAAGTGTTTTATTTTTAATAGAACCTACTGAAAAGGTTTTGGTAAAAATTTAGATTTCAAATAGAGTTTTAAAACATATTAAAACCTATTTGAAATAAATACTAATGTCTATTTATTTTAATAATTAGTAAACCCTAAAAATTAATTATTCTAATTTTGACTTTGGAGTGTATTAATAAACAGTATTAAAATCTACACAAAATTTGGCAAATATTTTGAATTCAAATAGTTGTTTGAAATCTTTAAACAAAATCAAAACAGAATAATGGAAACAGAAAAAGAAAAATGAAACATCTCAAAAAAAAGGGAAAGACCCAGCCCAGCTAACCCCAGCCCATTTAAGCCCAGCGATCCCAGTCCCCCTTCTACCACGAAGCGTTTTCCTACTCAGGAGCTTACCCGCACAGTGGATGACGTCTGGACCCCACCTCTCTCTCTCTCTCTCTCACTGACCAGCCAGCCCCATGCTGTCAGCCTTCTTCCTCACACCGCGACCTATTCCCCCTCTTCCTCGTCGTCGTTTCTGCCGTTGAATGTGCGTTTGATTCCTCATTAACCACGCGCTAATTCAGCCCCATGATTCCTCATTAACCACGCACATTTAAGCACCCTCTCCCCTCTCTGATCTCCCTCCCTCGACAGGCTCTCTCTGCCCCCAGGCTTCTACAATTTCTTGCTCGGAGACCCACTGCACCAGCGGAGATTTTCTCTGATTCTAGCCACTCCCCACCTCCCCTTGCTTCCTGACCGCCACGAGAACATTCCCCAACTCCTGGCGAATCTTTCTGCAGCACCATCCCACTCGCGCATGCTCCACATCGTCGACAATGTCAACACCAAGCGCTGCCACGCTCTGCAGTAGCTCCGGTGAACCCTACTGGTAAATCCCGGCTGCCCCCCTCCTCCTCGTGGACACTCTCATGATCGCCTCGCTCTTGAGAACCTAATGGTGTCTTCCCCTTGTCCTAGTGCACCCTCCATCCTCGCCTCCAACGACAAACAGTACATGTCCGACGTTGTGACAAGTCCGACGAGGAATTAGGACCGCACTCGAGCGCCCCTTCACCAACCAAGCACACCTTGAGCATCAACGTGACCCTGCGAGTCTGGTAATGCTCCCCATCCTCTTCCTCGCTTCCCGTAACCACTGCAGTGCCGTAGACCGAGCATGCCGCAACTCACCGTCGCCGCGCGCCGCCAGTTGATGGTCATTTGATCGTCAGCCATAGGATCTTGATCTAGTGCACACGATAGAACCAACTCGAAGGGGTATCCTTTGATCTGATCCGTGCGATCCACTTTAGATCCAACGCACTGTATAGGCTGATCCGTGCGAAGCGGTATGGACGAATTAGGACGTGACACGTGGCCTGTGATTTGTTTTAAAAACAGAATTTGTTCTATTAGATGATCAAACTTGTAAATTGCATAACTTTTAATCACCATGTCCAAATTTTATAAATTTTATATCAATGGAATCAGTAGAACAAGTACTTTCCAACCATGTGCTTTGGTTAGTAAATTGCTTCTGTTAAATTGGTTGTTTTTACAGAAACATGTGTAGGTATAATTTGGATATAAAATTTATTCTAGAAATAATTTTGTGGTAAAATCTTTGGCAATTGGATTATTTTGAACCTACTGACCATATAAAACAACTTGTGGAATTAAAAGTGTATTTGATGAAGCCAAAGAATAAATTTTTGAATTAGAACATTTCTAGTCAAATAAAAATATTGTTATTATGTTAAAAATGCCTTTGGAGAAAAACCTTTGGAAAATGTTTTGATTTAAACTCTCTGACCCTAAACACCAAGTTTTAGGATTTAAAAATATATTTGATTAACCCTATAAAATTATTACTTTTCTAAAAAGCAATTTCAACAACATAAAATATTGATTTGGTATAAAAATGGTTTATAGGTAAAACCTTTTGCAAATGGTTTCAATATTAAACATTTGACCTTAAAACACTAACATTTGTGTTTCAAAATGTATTTGCCAAAACACTATAAATTATCACTTTGATTTAAACCATTTCTAGCAAAACAAAAATGATTTAAAGTAGCCATTTTTCACTAACTTAATATCAATTGGTTCTACCACTCTTGTAAATGACCAATTGGTGTTTGCAAATGTTCATAACCTATTAGAAACCACTTTTTCAAATAAAACAATATTTGGCATGTTTGCATGCATTGCCTTGTTTTTATCATTTTATGTGATGCTTGCTTGAATGGTAGATTGAGTATTACTTGCTTGATTGAATTGTAGTGGAATTTGAAGAGTGTGACTATTGCAAGATCAAGGAGTGAACTTATGATTCTCTACCAAAAACGCAAGTGGTGCTTCATATATTTTTGTCCCAATATTTTTACCTATGCATTAGAAATATTGTGTATAGGTCTTGCATGAATATTTTGCTATGTACCTGTATGCTATGCTTGGGAAATACTAGTAGTTGTAGAAATGTTAGAATTTCCTTTAAGTTAAGATACTTGTTATTGCCATGCTTAGCCTAGCTAATAGCAACCAAGGGTGGAATATGATCATGCTATGAGAAATATTTCTAAGTCTTTGACTTATGTTTTGCCTAATAAAACAACTAAGTGAATGAAACACCTGGGTGGAATGGAAAGAATGGTTTGTGTTGAGTGGTTACACAAGGCCCATTTCTATGGTTTACCATGTGTATATCACTTGTGGAAAGCCACCCAAGAACAAAGGGATTTGAGATGCCAAATGTTAAGAAGCTTCTAGTGTAGCCACATGGCATTATGGGCTCTGCCTGGATCATATAGGTTGCAATAACTTAGCCATTTGGACAGTTGGTGGTAGTGGGATGATAGGTTGGAACGCGTCCATTTGGTCTAAGGGAAGGCTTCTGAAAGATCTTGTCTTGGTGAAACCAAGTCTTGTGGGGAAAGTGCACCACCTCTGTAGAGTGTAAAATCTAAGTACTTAGCCATGTCCTTGGCAAAGGACAATTTGAGCATCAAGACATGGAAGCTATCAAGAATCTCCTCATCCCAATTTCTAAGATAAAAAATTGTGGTTGAACAAGAGTGAAGGTTCACCAATTTCTATTGGTGGTTGCTTGGGTGATTTTTGACAAACAAAAACTTAGTGTTTTCAAATGATAAGGAAAATATATTTTGAGCAAAGCAAGCCTAAGCTCCACCTAGCCAAATGCATATAGATGATAGACTCCACTATACTACCATAGTATCACTTGCCAATACAATTAAAATGTATTGACCCTTGTGGCTGTAACTTATTGTGTTGCAGGTTTGTTTGATGTTAGTGAAGTGTGTTGATTAGGATTACAAGTCTACAACTAACATGATTTCCTGTGGCACTTTGAAGATGAAGGACTCCATGCTATAGTTATGTCTGCTGCATTGTAATGAGATAGCCAAATGAGCTATGTAAGATGTAATGAATTATTTTGTTCCTAGTTATAAAGTTGTAATTATGACCTTTGTTTCTTGATATTACATCTTAACTGTGGATGCTAGCTATTGATCCAGGGACTAGCATTGTAAACACAGGGATCTCTACCTTATTAAAGGTTGGGACCTCTATAGATGGTATCAGAGCACTGTGTTGCCTGTAGGATTTGTAACCCTAGGATTGGACAAAACCCCTTAGAAAAATAAGAGTTGTATTTGCTCCAAAACTTATTTACAAACAATCTTGTAAACTCTTTCCTCAACCATTTTGGTTTTGATTCTACATCTCTTCCTTTTCAAACTTGATGGACAAGGACCTCAACCATTAGCAAAGGACTTCACCAACTCAAATGACTTCAACTTCAACATCATCAATGACTTCAACTTTAGTTTCACCAAGGACCTCAATTTGGACACCACTAAGGACTACAAGTGAGACAAGAAATATTACTCAAGACTTGAAGACTAAGGAAACACAACTTAGAAGGAACCATCATCACCTTTTAAGTTTTGTGACCAAGACACAAGAATTTTTCCAAGGAAACCATGATCTCATTCAAGAAGAAACAACAAAGAAGAATGGAATGATATCAAGTGAACCATATAGTTGGACTACCATATTTAGTTTAACCAAACACACCAACTATTGTGGTGTAGGAAAAATATTTTGTTGCCTAAAAATGTGCTTAAACTTGTTGTTTGAGTGGAATGGTTTGTTTGTGATTGCTTGCACATTGCTTGTGTGAAATTGTTGTTTGTGATTAGAATTATTTCCTTAGAAATATTTTGCCTATTCTAATCCCAATCCAACCCAAACAGATGACTACTCCAAGAAACTCCAACATCAAGAATGGTGACAACAACAACCAAGAGATGCACATGAGAGAACTCATAGTAACCCAAACCCAGTTGAACCAAGTGACAACTTAGTTTTTAGCCAACAACAATGAGTTAGACCCTACCATGTAAAGGTTTTTGGAAACCCAAACTCAATTGATGCAAAAGGTGACAGATCAAATGATCAACATGGGAGACAACTCTTTTCAAGGAGTTTGCAACAACAATGATGTCAAGGATGATATTACAGAAGGAACTCAAGCTTGCAATATTTGTGGAGACATGGATCACACTTCCAAAGAGCATGAAGATCAATGCCCTAATTGTGAAGAGAAACATCCAACTAATCAATGCCCCACATCTCAATCTACTTGTTTCCTATGTGAAGGAAATAATCATGTCCCTATCCAATGCCCCATCTATTCTATAGTTCAACAAAGGAAACAAGGTGGAGTGCATCAACAGTTTGGAAACCCTCAGGAGGGAACAACTTCTACCAAGAAGGATGAAGACAAAGGAAAATCTCAGCTTGCACCTCCAAGCAATATGACTCACCCTGATGGACATAAGAAGAGACATATGTATTATCCAAGAAAAATATTAAGGAAACCAGGAGACTTTCCCACCTTTGAGGTGAGATATGAAGAGCATGAACTAGAAGAACTCCTAACTTTGGAGAAACCCAAGAAGAAGAAGAAGAAGAAGAAGGACAAAAGACAAGTGCAATATTGCCATTGTAAAGAGATGGGACACTATGCCAATGAATGTCCAGAGAAGAAGAAGAAGTATAAGGAAATTACCCAAGTGTGGTGCAACAACTGCAAAGAGCTAGGCCATTATGTATCAACTTGTCCACAGAACATACGTCAAGAGCTCAATCTTGTTACATGTTACAATTGTGGTAACCATGGACATTATGCAAGCAATTGTCCAGAAAATATGAAGCACAAGATAAACAAGCCTATGAAGGATCTTAGCCTTGTCACGTGTTTCAAGTGTGGAAACAAAGGACACTATGCAGATGTCTGCCTAGAGAAGTTTCATCAAGACCCCAAGCAAGCCAAGATGTAATCTAGTTGGAAAATTTTTAAGGGTGGTAGTACCCTAGTTGCTTTGAGCCAACTTGTAACCCCTAGCCCTCCCAAATCTCGGGACAAGATTTCTTTTAAGGGTGGTAGCCTGTCACATCCCAAAATTTTCCAAAATTTGTAATGTGAAAAATAAATAAACAAAATAAATAATTGTTGAAATTTATGGTGAAAAGAAACTTTTTGTTTTGAAATGAATTCATCAAACCCATCTTGAACAAACTTTGAATAAAATTTGAATCCAACTAAATTCAAATCAAGTGAAATGCATTCTTCTTAAATGCATCTTGAAATTTAAACACTTGGAAAATAAACCAAATCCCTAAAACCCTATTGGAAGAAAATCATTTCCAAGATATCTCTAAGACCATGGATTTGATCCATATAAAGATTTGTCAACAAACATTTATAAATGATCAAGAATGACAAATGGAAATATTTTAAAACCATAGAAATTGATTTCATTCAATTTGGAACCATAGATAAAATCTTATGAGTTTGATAAGATAAGGAAATTGATTTTCCAAAGCCAATAAAGCACCTATCTAAAAAAATCCATACCAAATGGTGAGTAAATAATCCTAAAGAGATTTAAAAAGGATAAACATATATTAAATAAAATTTAACAAATTTGAATCACCAAGTTTGGATCTTTAAATAAAAAGATATTGATTTTATAAGATAAAGAAAGAAAGAATAAATAAGGACTATTTAAAAAAAAGCCAAGTTAAATCTTGACCAAGCAAATAAAAATAAAATATTTTTGTTTAATAAAAAGAGTAAAGGTTTATATAAATAAAATCATGAGGATTTATTATTCTCCAATTTCATTTAAGTAAAGACATTTTCCATTTTAAATGAACATTAAAACAAAATAAAGTATTTTAAATAATATTTCAAAGTGTTTTATTTTTAATAGAACCTACTGAAAAGGTTTTGGTAAAAATTTAGATTTCAAATAGAGTTTTAAAACATATTAAAACCTATTTGAAATAAATACTAATGTCTATTTATTTTAAAAATTAGTAAACCATAAAAATTAATTATTCTAAATTTGACTTTGGAGTGTATTAATAAACAATATTAAAATCTACACAAAATTTGGCAAAGATTTTGAATTCAAATAGTTGTTTGAAATGTTTAAACAAAATCAAAACAGAATAATGGAAACAGAAAAAGAAAAATGAAACAGATCAAAAAAAGGGAAAGAACCAGCCCAGCTAACCCCAGCCCATTTAAGCCCAGCGAGCCCAGTCCCCCTTCTACGACGAAGCATTTTCCTACTCAGGAGCTTACCCGCATAGTGGATGACGTCTGGACCCCACCTCTCTCTCTCTCTCACTGACCAGCCAGCCCCACGCTGCCAGCCTTCTTCCTCACCCCGCGACCTATTCCCCCTCTTCCTCGTCGCCATTTCTGCTGTTGAATGTGCGTTTGATTCCTCATTAACCACGCGCTAATTCAGCCCCATGACCTCGCACATTTAAGCACCCTCTCCCCTCTCTGACCTCCCTCCCTCGCCAGGCTGTCTCCGCCCCCAGGCTGCTACAATTTATTGCTCGGAGCCCCACTAAACCGGCGGAGCTTTTCTCTGATTCCGGCCACTCCCCACCTCCCCTTGCTTCCTGACCGCCACGAGAACATTCCCCAACTCCTGGCGAATCTTTTTGCAGCACCAGCCCACCCGCGCGTGCTCCACATCGTCGACAATGTCAACACCGAGGGCCGCCACGGTCTCCAGCAGCTCCGGCGAACCCTACTAGTAAATCCTAGCCGCCCCTCTCAACCTCGTGGACACTCTCATGATCGCCTCGCTCTTGCGAACCTAACGGTGTCTTCCCCTTGTCCTAGTGCGCCCTCCATCCATGCCTCCGACGACAAACAGTACATGCCCGACGCTATGACAACTCCGATGAGGAATGATGACCGCACTCGAGCGCCCCTTCGCCAACCAAGCACACCTTGGGCATCAACGCGACCCTGCGAGTCTGGTAATGCTCCCCATCCTCTTCCTCGCTTCCCGTAACCACCGCAGTGCCATAGAACGAGCGCGCCTCCGCTCACCGTCACCGCGCGCCGCCAGTTAATGGTCATTTGATTGTCAGTCGTAGGCTCTTGATCTAGTACACACGATAGAACCAACTCGAAGGGGTATCATTTGATCTGATCCATGCGATCCACTTTAGATCCAACGCACCGTATAGGATGATCCGTGCGAAGCGGTATGGACGAATCAGGACGTGACGCGTGGCCTGTGATTTGTTTTAAAAACAGAATTTGTTCTATTAGATGATCAAACTTGTAAATTGCATAACTTTTAATCCCCACGTCCAAATTTTATATCAATGGAATCAGCAGAACAAGTACTTTCTAACCATGTGCTTTGTTTAGTTAATTGCTTCTGTTAAATTGGTTGTTTTTACAGAAACATGTGTAGGTATAATTTGGATATAAAATTTATTCTAGAAATAATTTTGTGGTAAAATATTTGGCAATTGGATTGTTTTGAACCTAATGACCATATAAAACAACTTGTGGAATTAAAATTGTATTTGATGAATCCAAAGAATAAATTTTTGAATTAGAACATTTCTAGTCAAATAAAAATATTGTTATTATGTTAAAAATGCCTTTGGAGAAAAACCTTTGGAAAATGTTTTGATTTAAACTCTCTGACCCTAAACACCAAGTTTTAGGATTTAAAAATATATTTGATTAACCCTATAAAATTATTACTTTTCTAAAAAGCAATTTGAACAACATGAAATATTGATTTGGTATAAAAATGGTTTATAGGTAAAACCTTTTGCAAATGGTTTCAATATTAAACATTTGACCTTAAAACACTAACATTTGTGTTTCAAAATGTATTTGCCAAAACACTAGAAATTATCACTTTGATTTAAACCATTTCTATCAAAACAAAAACGATTTAAAGTAGCCATTTTTCACTAACTTAATATCAATTGGTTCTACCACTCTTGTAAATGACCAATTTGTGTTTGCAAATGTTCATAACCTACTAGAAACCACTTTTCCAAATAAAACAATCTTTGGCATGTTTGCATGCATTGCCTTGTTTTTATCATTTTATGTGATGCTTGCTTGAATGGTAGATTGAGTATTGCTTGCTTGATTGAATTGTAGTGGAATTTGAAGAGTGTGACTATAGCAAGATCAAGGAGTGAACTTACAATTCTATACCAAAAAGGCAAGTGGTGCTTCATATATTTTTGTCCCAATATTTTTACCTATGCATTAGAAATATTTTGTATAGGTCTTGCATGAATATTTCGCTATGTACCTATATGCTATGCTTGGGAAATCCTAGTAGTTGTAGAAATGTTAGAATTTCCTTTAAGTTAAGATACTTTTTATTGACATGCTTAGCCTAGATAATAGCAACCAAGGGTGGAATATGATCATGCTATGAGAAATATTTCTAAGTCTTTGACTTATGTTTTGCCTAATAAAACAACTAAGTGAATGAAACACCTGGGTGGAATGGAAAGAATGGTTTGTGTTGAGTGGTTACACAAGGCCCATTTCTATGGATTACCTTGTGTATCTCACTTGTGGAAAGCCATCCAGGAACAAAGGGATTTGAGATGCCAAATGTTAAGAAGCTTCTAGTGCAGCCACATGGCATTATGGGCTCTGCCTGGATCATATAGGTTGCAATAACTTAGCCATTTGGACAGTTGGTGGTAGTGGGATGATAGGTTGGAACGCGTCCATTTGGTCTAAGGGAAGGCTTCTAAAAGATCTTGTCTTGGTGAAACCAAGTCTTGTGGGGAAAGTGCACCACCTCTGCAGAGTGTAATCTAAGTACTTAGCCATGTCCCTGGCAAAGGACAATTTGAGCATCAAGACATGGAAGTTATCAAGAATCTCCTCATCCCAATTTCTAAGATAAAAACTTATGGTTGAACAAGGGTGAAGGTTCACCAATTTATATTGGGGGTTCCTTGGGTGATTTTTGACAAACAAAAACTTAGTGTTTTCAAATGATAAGGAAAATCTATTTTGAGGAAAGCAAGCCTAAGCTCCACCTAGCCAAATTCATATAGATGATAGACTCCACTATACTACCATAGTATCACTTGCCAATACAATTCAAATGTATTGACCCTTGTGGCTGTAACTTATTATGTTGCAGGTTTGTTTGATGTTAGTGAAGTGCGTTTATTAGGATTACAAGTCTATAACCAACATGATTGACTGTGGCACTTTGAAGATGAAGGACTCCATTCTATAGTTATTTCTACAGCATTGTAATGGTATATCCAAATGAGCTATGTAAGATGTAATGAATTATTTTGTTCCTGGTTATAAAGTTGTAATTATGACCTTTGTTTATTGATATTACATCTTAACTATGGATGCTAGCTATTGATCCAGGGACTAGCATTGTAAACACAGGGATCTCTACCTTATTAAAGGTTGGGACCTCTACATACACTTTCTTCCGTAGAGAAATTCAAACGGTCCCATCTCAATACTGGCTTGATAGATGTTGTTATAAGAGAATTCTGTGTGAGGCATACTTTCATCCCAACTAGCACCATAGTCTAGGGCACATGCCCTCAACATATCCTCTAGAATCTGGTTGGTCCTTTCTATCTGTCCATCAATCTGGGGATGAAAAGCAGTGCTGAATTCTAATCTCGTTCCCAATGACTCATGTAGTTGCCTCCAAAAATGGGAAGTGAATTGAGTTCCTCTATCAGACACAATACTCTTGGGTACTCCATGCAGACACACAATCCTATTCATATAAATCTTGGCTAACTTAGCACTTGTATAGGTCGTCTTCACGGGTATGAAATGAGCCACTTTAGTTAGGCGATCTACCACGACCCAAATAGAATCATATCCTGATCTAGTCCTTGGCAGTCCATTGATGAAATCCATACCAATTTTATCCCACTTCCAATCAGGAATAGGTAGTGGTTGTAATAGTCCTGCTGGTTTCTGATGTTCCTCTTTCACTCTACTACATACATCACACAAAGCAATATGTTCGGCGATGTCCTTCTTGATATTATTCCACCAAAATATTTCCTTCACATCCATGTACATTTTGGTGTTACCCGGATGATAGGAATATGTTGAGTTGTGTGCTTCTTGTAGGATCAGTTTCTGAAGTTCCGGATCTTGCGGAATTCAGATACGTTTTCCATACCATAAAGTACCCTGTTCGTCTTCATGGAATCCTTTGGCTTTCCCCTTGCTAATTTTTCCCTTAATCTCTTCAATTTCCTTGTCCATCTTTTGGGCTTCCTTGATCCTGTCCAACAATGTGGGTTGAACATCCAATGACATGAGATGTCCTTCAGGAACTATCTCCAATCTGAGGTCTTTGAATTGGGCACACAGATCATCTGGCAACTATCCCTTAGTAAGGCCATTCACATAAAACTTACGGATTAATGCATCAGCTACAACATTTGCTTTACCAGGGTGGTATTGCTCAGGTCATAGTCCTTGATGAGTTCTAGCCATCTTCTTTGTCTCATGTTGATTTCTTTCTGAGTGAAGATATACTTCAAACTTTTGTGATCTGTGAGCACTTCACATCATTTTCCAAAAAGATAATGTATCCATGTTTTGAGTGCATGGACAACAGAGGCTAACTCTAAATCATGAGTAGGATAATTCACTTCATGAGTTTTGAGTTGTCTCGAGGCATAAGCCACAACTTTCCCTTCTTGCATCAAAACTGCACCTAATCCTTGGTGAGATGCATCACAATATACTTGGAAATCCTTCTCCAAATCTGGCAGACACAAGACTGGTGCTGCCACAAGTCTCTTCTTCAACTCTTGGAAACTGAGTTCACATCCTTAAGTCCAATAAAATTTCTTGTTTTTCTTAAGTAACTCTGTCATTGGCTTAGCTACCTTTGAGAAATTATCAATGAACCTTCTATAGTATCCTGCCAAGCCAAGGAAACTACGCACTTCTTTCACTGACTTAGGAGATTCCCACTCAGTTACAGGTGACACTTTTGCGGGATCAACCGCTACACCATCTCCTGACACGATATGTCCGAGAAATTCGACTTCATTCATCCAGAATTCACACTTGCTGAATTTGGCATATAGCTTATGCTCGCTAAGCTTCTCAAGTATCAATCGCAAATGCTCGTCATGCTCTTCGTTGCTCTTGGAGTAGATCAAAATGTTATCGATGAAAATGACAACGAACTTGTCCAGAAATTCCATGAAGTAGGATGGTGCATTTGTCAATCCAAATGGCATCACAGTGTACTCATACAATCCATACCAAGTGGTGAAAGCAGTCTTAGGTATGTGTTGTTCCCTTATCTTTAGCTAAAAGTAGCCTGATCGGAGATCAATCTTTGAGAACACTCGGGATCCTTCTAGCTGATCAAACAAATCATTGATTCTTGGCAAATGGTATTTATTCTTGATAGTTACTTCATTGACTGAACGGTAATCGATGCATAACCTTTGACTTCTATCTTTCTTTTCAACAAACAAAAATGGTGCACCCCAAGATGAAGAACTTGGTTGAATAAATCCTTTTTGCAACTGTTCCACAAGCTGTTTCTTGAGTTCTTTCAACTCATCAACTGACATCTTGTAGGGTCTATTTGCTATTGGTCCTGATCCTGGCAACAAGTCAATCAGAAACTCAACATCCATGTCTGTGGCATTCCAGGCAATTCCACCGAAAACACATCCGGATACTCTCTCACAATTAGCACACTGTCTATGCTAACCCCCTTAAGAGAATTTAGCTTACTCCCTTTTGATTCAAAGTTAGACTTGAATCTAATCCTTTTATTATACGGGGTTGTGAGTGTGACAGTACGATTGGCACAATCTAGTACTCCTTCATACTTGGTCATCCAATCCATTCCCAAAATAACATTCAATCCTTGGGAATCTAGGATTATCAGACTGACTGGAAACTTATGCTTTCCAAATTCTATTACTAGATCATGACATCCAAGACTAACTATCATATATCCACCGGGAGAACTTACTTTTATAGGACACCGAATATTTTCAGTTGAAAATCCATTTTTATCAACAAATACTCTTGATATGAATGAATGCGATGCGCCAGTATCAAAAACAACAAGCTTTGGAATAGAATTGAGCTTGAACTTACCAGCCACAGCATCGGATTCCTCATATATTTCTTCGACATTGATGTGGTTCACTTGTCCCTTTTGGAAGGGATTGGGCTTGTTGGCACCTTCAACTTTCTTTTATGGGCACTCATTAGCATAGTGTCCCATCTTCTTACACTTGAAGCATTCAAACTGACTGAGATCTTTCTTTACAGGCTAACTTCCACTTCCACCTCCACTGTGGTGGCTCTTGTGTCCACTCTTGTGGTTCTTATACTTGTCATTATCATGACTGCGATGGTGCTTGTTGTCATGATGACGGTTGTGGTTGTGGTTGTGGTTGTGGTTGTGGTTGTGGTTGTGGTGGTTGTTGTACTTTCCATGTTTGTGGGATCCAGAACTCCCACTATCATCATGATGGGAACGCTTGTGAGACGATCCCGAGCTGTGCTTATCAAAGCTATGCTTCCTCTTTCTACTCTCAACCTGTTTCATCTTGTTTTCCAAGATGGTTGCCTTGTCACAAAGTGATTGATAGGTTGGAACATAGGCAACAGACAACTGCAGGTTCAACTCATCCTTAAGTCCTTCGAGGAATTTCTCCTTCCTCTTTGCATCTGTATCAACTTCATCCGGTGCATAACGCGCCAGATTGTTGAATTCCAAAATGTACTCAGCCACACTGCGGTGACGCTGCTTCAGATTGTGGAACTCCTTCTTCTTCAAATTCATCACTCCGGAAGAGATGTGAGCTGTACGGAATCCATCCTCAAAGATAGCCCATGTCACATCCTCAAGGGGAGTGGTGATCTGGAAGTTATCCCACCATGTTGCTGCTGGCCCTTCAAGAAGATGTGCTGCGAATCTGACCTTTTCCTCGTCGGTGCAGCCAACAGTCACTAAGTCCTTGTTCACTGAACATAACCAGTCATTGGCTATCATTGGATCAGTGGTTCCCGAGAACTTTGCAGGACTTAGTCTCAGAAATCTGGTGAGCATGTCAAATACCGGAGGATTATTCTGATTGTTGTTGTTGTTATTGTTATTGTTGTTGTTGTTCTTATTATTCTGATTCTGGTTCTTCATGAACTGCGTCATCATCTGCATCAGTTGAGCCCCGCATCGACCCCCCTCTTCTCTTTTTCCTAAGCCCTAGCTCAATCGATCTTCCGCGCCGGCCGCCATCGGGTTGATCTCGCCGAGACGGTTCGGAGCTTCCCCTTGCCCTTATCTCCCTCTAGAGCTTCCTCCCGTTCTCTACTGATTCGCCCCCTGTGTTTTGCCCCCTCTCTAACGCAGCCAATCGCTAGGAATTGCTCGCCGGAGAACTGCCGGAGACGAGGAGGAACGGTGGAGCTCTGTCGTCGGAAGAGGAAGCGAGGAGCACAGTCCAGGACGCGATCGTGACCGCGAGGACCAGCCGCACCCCGTCGACCACACCGCCATCTTGGGGAGCCACCAGAGCGCCGCCGCTCGTCACCACCACCGCCGCCGCCGCTCATCGCTACCGTCACTGCGATGTAAGTCGCCGCCGCCTCTCCCGTCCGTCAGATCAAAATCGTATGGCTCAGATTAGGTCCATTAAACCGAAGGGGTACCGTCTAATCGTGTTGCGCCGCGTGGCAGCCCGCATCAGCACGCCGCATCAGCGCCTCTCGCTTAGCTGGCCCAATCGGTAGCTGCCACTTGTCGCGATTCCAATAGGGTTAGTTTAAAATTACCAGATTGCATTTAATCTTGCGAAATTCATAGAAATTCAATCGTTTGGTAAAATTTTGCGTATAATATATCGTTGGATTCACAAAATTGTGTAGAACACATATCTGTAATAATATTACAAGTTTGCAGTAGGTTTTTCTGTGTAGAATTTAATCTCTAGATTAGAGTATTTAATCCATAGAAAAATAATTAAAACCCCGTTTTAGTTGTGTTGACTTTGTTTTTACAATACCTACTGAACAAAATTATAAAACCTTGCTTAAGAACATTAGATCTGATTCGGGGCTAATTAGATGGTTGGATCTCCTTATGAGCCTATGAATTAGAGTAATGACCCAAATTAATTTAAACCTGTGGGAAATCAATACTAATAATATCCCTAACACAATTGCAATCCAATTAGACTACCTTGGTCAATTTAGAAAACAAATCTTGCATAATTACCATGTTGCATGCATGCATATTATCTCTGTGGCATATTTTGTGCAAGTTGTGATTAGATCTATGTTTGTGTTTCGTTAGATTGTTCGGAGTGCGCTGAGGAGTACTATTGTGTAGAGTGCTGCTCGGATCAAGGCAAGTTACACCACTTGTTCATAAATTGTGTCCCAGTTTTATTCTATGCATGTGATCTTCAAATTTCTGTAGTATGCATGTGTAGGATGTTCTAGTATAATTTTTCCTTAGTATTATTTTTCAAGCGCGATGATTTTGTAGTAAGCCATAAGTAGCTCTATACTTAGGATTTCCCCTCCTAATAGGTTACCCCTGTTTTTGCTAAGTATTGCTTGTTATGATATATATACAAAGTACCGTTGGAGGGTTCGAAAGACAAAGAATTTTTCTAAGTATAAAGGCTCTCTTGAGCAAACTTTTCTTCTCAAATCCACTTCAAAATAAAACTAAGTTCTCTTCTGGGCGGAATGGTTTTCGGGTCAACGAGTGAGACTTTGGTGGAGGACGGCCTCCCAGGAATCAAAGAAGTCTGCCATGTTTCATAATTCAGAAGCTTCCAATGCAACCACAATACATATGGGCTCTGTCTTGGCCTAGTACTTTGTGGGAAACCTCATCGGGTACCAACATTTGGAGGTTCTTGGCACGGTTGGATCCAGAAGGTAGAGGGGCTACTAAGGGAAAGCCTCGCCATGGTCTTGTCTGTAAAAGGACTTGATCGTGGATTGTGGGTAAAGTGCACAAACTCTCGAGAGTATTGCAATCTGATCGATCAGCCGTGTTCACGGAAATAGAACAACATTGAGCATCTGAAGGATGGATCCTCTGAAGGATCTTCCTCTCTCTCTTTCAAGACTTAAAGTTTTCTAAAAACCCAAAGTATGAGTCATATCGCTATTGGGAGGGTTTTGGGAACTTGGTGAGTAATATCCAAGTGTTAGGTTGTTTGGACACTTGGTGAGTATATCCTCGTGTGCCACTCGACCATATACTACTTAAACAAATGTTTACAAAGTAGGGAAATCTTCTCTTCTTCTCCATACTTAAGAAAACTAGCTTTGAGCAAACAAACTCTACAGCCTAAACTAGCCTTGCATGTAGAGGTGAAGACTGAATCTTTTATTCCTGTTGTGAATGGGTTTCCTAATCTATGTACTTCTGAGAAAGTTGAAGTGGATCCTTCTCTTTCTAGTGCAACTTCATTGGATTTCAATATTGGGAAGAGATTTGATAGTGATATTCTTTCTAAATTTGGTCATTCAGTCAATTTCCGTCCTGGTTTTCGTAGAAGGCCCTTCTTCATGGTCTGCTCTTTTGGCAGATCTAATTTCAAACTTGATGTTCATACTATGGATATTGCTCTGCAATCCTACTTTGGAGGATCGGCTGCCCTATTCCAAGTTAGATTTCTTCAGGGCAGAACTTTCAAATTTTCAGTTGCTTCCAGAGCGGTTGGATTTGAAATTTACAATTCTTCGAAATTTATCTCTGATCATTTATTGTGTTCATCAATCTCTAGGGCAATGGTGGGCATAATTGGCAGGCAGAAGAAAGAAAATTTTATCGTGAGGAAGATCATTCTTGGAAAACTGTCACGACCAAAAAATCTGTGGCACGGAATTCTGGTAAAATCTCAGGTGCTAACCGTTTGGGTATTAAGTCTGTTTTTGACCGTTTAAAATTTCCTTTACCACGGCCTGATTCACCGGTAAACCGTCAAGTTAATTCGGCAGTTTCTCCTATTTTTAAGGCAAATCACACCATGTCTTTCGTTGATGCTGTCACTAGTGGTGCTCCTAGACAAAGGGTGCAAATTTCCGATCCTCCCGCGCCCGTGATTTCGGGCTCATTTAATCTGCCTGGGCTCATACCTTTTATGCGTTTTCCCTCTTTCCAAAAAAGGGAGTGGCCGAATGATTATTTCCTTTCCTGGTTTAAGGCCCGACCCAATTCGACAATTCAACCCCATGTCTTCTCCTGTCTAAAAGATTTTTTCATTTCTGGCCACTCTTCCCCTATTGTTGCAATTGCAGAGTGCCCCGTCTCCTCAACTCCCCCGCCTCAGAAAACCCTAACTTCTCCTCCCCCTTGCAAGACCTCGTCGTCGGTGGTCAATGCAGCAATGGCGAATATTCCCATCGACCCTGTGCCTTTCCTGCCTCGAGGCTTTGAGATTATGCAGGTTGAAGGTCGGGTGGGACTTCGAAGGGTGGTGGTTCCTCGCCAACAGCGTCAAAATGAACAGTATGCCATTGCTTCCATTCATCCTCTGCCTCCTGGCCTTGTCCCCTTCTTGAATATTCGAGATGTACTCCTGGATTTCCTTCATAATGATGCCAGGGTGGGGTTTGGGGAGGTTCAGGCTTGCCCTTTTGGTGCCGCTTATGTCCACTTCACCCATGTTAGTGACAGAGACAGACTAGTTAGGGATAGTCCCATTGCTTTTCAAGATGTGCATGTATCCTTTGTCAAGCATAATGAGGCGATTAACTGGCATCGAGTTCAATTTAATAATGAGTGTTGGGTTATGCTTGTCGGCCCCCATTGGACCATATGAACACTGAAGACATTAATGCTATTTTTAATGGAATTGGTAAGATACTGTTATGGGAAAGGGATCCTGAGAACAAAGGTAGAATCCTTGCTAAGGTGAGAGTAACTGATCTAGCTGACATTCCTAAGAGTGTCAGAATGACACTTGGAGACAGTGAAGACTCTGAGTCTTGGAATTTTTCTGTGGAGATCCTACTCAGCAACCTTCTTGGAGGGGGCCACCAGATGAAGACCCTGCTCCTGATGATGGAGAGGACCCACACCCTGTCCCTTTGGTGGCTGCTCCCTTTGTCCCCCAACCACCTCCTCCACCCCCTCCACAAGATGACAATGCTGGTGAGTGGGACCAGTGGGTTGTACAAAATATTGCCCAGAATGTGCCTGTTGGACCCATCCAGGAAGATGGTGAAGAGCTTCAGCCTGACAATCTGCATTCCCCTCCCCATATTGTTCATAGTGGGATTACTAACTCCTCCCATGAGCTGGAAGTTGACCTTTCTATTATCCAGACTGCTAATTCTAATGATCAGGAGGTGAACCAAGCTCTCACTTCTAAACGGGAACTTGCTGGAGCTCTGCTGCAAGATGTTGGCATTGGGGAAGGACTGTTGAATATTCTTGATGCTTATGCTGATCCTGAGGATGATGATTCCATCACTGATGTTGCTGAAAATGTGGATAGGGATGGTGATTTCTTGATGGAGGACACCAACTTGCTTGATCCAAATGAGGCCCACCTCCAGATTGGAATGTCTTGCACTCACTTTATTGAAACCCCTGATCTCTTGGCCGCAAAGTTCAGGTTCTCTCAACAGGGCCTGGAAATTTGGGATAGATTCTTTGCACAACACATCCAGTGTGAACCTTCTTCTCAGAAGAGGGCAAAATTTGAGATTCTTGTAAGTTGGTTTAACTTTATTACTCTTATGTTAATCACTCCTGAGAAATTTAATTGGTCTAAGAGCTTTCTCTCTTCACCACTTTGGGAGATCATCAAAGAGCCTATTGCAAGTGAATCTACAATTTCCTTCTTGATTCCTGAGAAATGTGTCACTCAGACTACCCCTCTATGTGTTCAGGATTCTTTGGATCCTAGCTCTTCTGATATAACCCCCTTGGCTCCTTCAAAGAAAAGGAGAGGTGCAGGTCCCATTGATGAGACTGAGGTGAGAAGAAGTCCAAGAATTGTTGAACTTAATGGTGGTTTCAAAAGCCATATCAATTGCTCTGATTTTAATTGTTTATCCTGTCATGCTGAACCCCCTTCTCTTGGCACTAAGGTGGTTCAAAACCTGGCTATTAATTTTTGTAAGGTTGCTGAGGAAAACCTTGACACAAAACTGTAGAAGAAGAGCAAGGTTGCTGATAAGACAGTAAAGCCACCTGGTGCAGCAAAAAGGTCTTCTGGAGCTGCTGCTAGTTCTAGTCAAGGGGATAAAAAGAAGGAGGCTGCTGGGCCCTGTGGGCAGCAGGCCAAAAATAAGATGAACAAATAAGTTTCCAATGTTAGGAAAACTCTACTTTTGGGTGGTCATCCTTGGACATGTGATCCAATGGATTTTTCTTGTTATATATCTGAGCATGTGGCTCTGGAATATTGTATGGTGGATGTTCCTTTATTTTGATGAACCATGTTACTCCTTAAAAGGCTTTCTCACTATGTCTCTGTTTGGCCTGGATGCTTTATCATACTTTGATAGACATCAAAACCTTTATTCCATCTATAGTTTCCATGGATAGTAAAAGAAATTGGAAAATCTTAAACTAGAACTTGAGAGGCATCAATTCTAAGAAAAAGTGGGTGGCTCTTTCCCAAAAGATCCTGGAATCAGAATGTGAGATCATTTGCCTTCAGGAAACAAAAAGGGAAGATTTTGATGATGAATATATTAGGAAATTTTGTCCTAAGAAATTGAATAAGTTTGCTTTTCTACCTTCCGATGGGGCCTCTGGGGGGCAATTATCATCTGGAATGGAAAACTCTTTGATGGCGAAATGGTCTTCCAAAATGAATTCTCCATTTCTGTCAAATTTACCTATAGGATATCCAATGATTCTTGGATTCTTACCAACGTCTATGGTCCTTGTCAACCTGAAAAAAAAGCCTTATTCATTGATTGGTTGACCAATATTGATATGCCTGATGAAATTGACTGGCTACTCATGGGGGATTTCAATTTTATCAGGAAACCTTCAGATAGAAATAAAGTTGGTGTTGATGTTAACAACATGCTCTCTTTAATGAAGCCATCAGTAACCTTGGTCTTGTGGAGCTCCCTTTAAAAGGAAGAAAATTCTCTTGGAGAAATATGCAAAAAGATCCACTTCTGGAGAGATTAGATTGGTTCTTCTCTTCACCCTCATGGACAATCTCTTACCCATCCTCTTTTGTCTATTCCCTTTCCAAACCTACATCTGATCATACTCCATTTGTGATCTCAATTGGCACTAGAATTCCTAAGGTCGGGTGTTTAGATTTGAGAATTTCTGGCTACAACATAGTGACTTCTTGCACACCGTGCAAAATGCCTGGGTTATACCTGTGGGGTATACAGACAGTGCAAAAAATATTAATGCCAAACTGAAGAATGTGAGAAGAGGTCTCAAGCTTTGGGAAAAATCTCTACCTTGCCTCAAACACTTAATTGCAAAAGTCAATGAGACCATTGATTTTTTAGACTCGTTGGAAGAATTCAGTACACTAAGCATTTTTTAGTGGAATCTGAGAGATATTCTCAAAACTCACCTAATCCAATTACTTCAAAATCAACAGGCTTATTGGAAACAAAGGGGAAAGATAAAATGGGTAATGCTTGGTGATGAGAACACAAAAAAATTTCATGCAAAAGCAACTACTAGCTACAAAAATAATTATATCTCCATGCTGAAAAATGAGAATAACTCTGATATCTATGATCATGATGGAAAGGCAAGTATTCTTTGGAATGACTTTAAAAATAGAATGGGTTCCTCTGACAATCCAACAATGCACTTTAGCCTTCCAGATCTGTACAATGGACACATGGACTCTGATAGCTTGGCTACTCTTGAAGCCCCTTTCGCAGAAAAAGAAATTGAGAAAATCATTAAAGATCTTCCTAATGAAAAATCTCCTGGGCCTGATGGCTTCAACAATGAATTTATTAAGGCTTGTTGGAATATTATTGGAGCAGATGTTACTCAACTGATTCAGGATTTCTATCATGAAAGGATTTCCCTAGAAATCATTAACTTTGCTTTCATTAGTCTCATTCCAAAGACTGATTCTCCAATACATACCAATGTCTTTAGAACAATTTCTTTATTGAATAGTGTGTTCAAAATCATTACAAAACTTCTTGCCAACAGATTATAAACTATAATCCTCAAGCTTGTGCATAAAAATCAATATGGCTTTCTCAAGGATAGATCCATTCAAGATTGCCTTGGGTGGGCATTTGAGTACCTCTTTCAATGCCATCAATCAAAAGAAGAGATTGTGATCCTTAAATTGGACTTTGAAAAAGCTTTTGATAGAATTGAACATTCAACCATTATTAGCATTCTGGAAGCAAGAGGGTTTGGAACTAAATGGATTAATTGGATCAAGATGATTTTCTGCACTGGAAACTCATCTGTGCTCCTCAATGGAGTACCTGGAAAGAAATTCTACTGCAAGAGAGGTGTCAGACAAGGTGATCCTTTATCACCTCTTCTATTTGTGTTGGAAGCTGACTTTCTACAATCTCTCTTAAATTCTGCCATGAATAAGAATTTGCTGAGTCTTCCCATTCCTTGCCCTGCTTGTCCTGATTTCCCTGTTATCCAATATGCTAATGATACCTTAGTTGTCATGAAGGCTGACTCAAAACAACTACTCTGCCTTAAATCAATGCTGAATTGTTTTGCCATTTCTACTGGGCTTAAGGTCAACTATGTCAAATCAAGTATGATGCCTATCAACCTAAATCCTGAAAGACTTTTACATTTCTCTTCCACCTTTGGCTGCAAGATAGGTAGCCTCCCCTTCACATATCTGGGGCTCCCTCTTAGCCTTAACAAGCCTTCTCTGGAGTTCTTCCTTCCCATGGTACAAAGGGTTCAATCCAGACTTGGTGGAATAGCAGATTTCGGAATTATGGGGGGAAACTTCAAATGGTTAAGTCAGTCTTAACATAATTACCACTCTTCTTCATGATCTCTCTTGATATCCCCATTACAATCAAAGACCAAGTAGTCAAATACATGAGACACTGCCTATGGAGGAAGAAAACTACTGATGTTCAGGCTAAAGGAAGTGCAATGGTTGCTTGGACGAAGGTATGTAGGCCAAAGAAACAAGGTGGTCTGGGAGTTCTTAATCTTAATATCCAAAATACTGCTCTATTGCTCAAGAATCTTGATAAGTTTTTCAATCACCATGATATCCCTTGGGTTCATCTTGTTTGGGAATCTTATTATAACCATGATAGACTTCCAGGTTATCATTTAGAAGGTTCTTTCTAGTGGAAAGCACACTTGAAACTCATTGATGTCTACAAGGCAATGGCTAGATGTCAACCTGGAAATGGAAAACTTCTTATTTTTTGTCTGATTTGTGGGATAAGAAATGTTTGAAATTTTAGCTGCCTCATCTACTCTCCTATGCAAAACACACCAGAATTACTGTCAAGGAGGTTATTCAGACAAAATATCTTGAAGATTTATTTAATCTTCCTCTGTCTCAACAAGCTTTCATTGCGTTTGAACAACTAGAATTAAGATGCCAATAGATTAAACACTTAACAACACCTGACAAATGGACTTATATTTGGGGCAGTGAATAATTCTCGGTCAAAAAGGCTTATGAGGTTATGGCAGGTTTCCAACCTGCACCTCCACATTTCTCCTAGATTTGGGCTTCATCTTGTGAGGCAAAGCACAAATTCTTTTTCTGGCTTCTTCTTCTGGACAGGCTGAATACAAGAAACCTTCTCAAAAGGAAAAACTGCTTCCTACCAGATTACAACTATGCGGTTCCAAATTGCAACTGTGAGGAAACTTTGATTCACCTCTTTTGGAACTACCCTTTTGCTGCTGAATGCTGGGATTACATCTGTCCCAATAGAGATCAGGGGCTCTCTGTGTTTGAGGCTTTTCAAGACATAAGAACCAGAATTAAGCTTCCATTTGCAATGGAAATAATTATTTTAACTGCTTGGGGAATATGGATCTGTAGAAACAATAAGATATTTGAGAATGCAACACCACAGTTCTCCAATTGGAAAGCAATATTTCTTCAAAAACTGAGATGGGTTAAACTGAGAATAAAAAACAAACATGGTCCTCAATTTGGTAGCTGGTTCCAAACTCAAGTACATTAGTTATTACTTCTGGTAAACACAATGTATAAATACCTATTGTAACCATGTAATTATACTATGTACCATATTTGATTATATAATAAATAAAAAGTTGCAGTGGGGGTTCCCTCCCCTACTGTTTTTCCCTCAAAAAAGAATGAGATACCCATAGATGCTTAACATGCACAATACATCACATAGAACAATCACAATAACCAAGCTCAAAATAACATAGAGTTTGAACGTCATAAACAACAGGTTTTGAAAATGCAAACACACCATAGCAAGCCATCCACATGATGGATGGTCATTGCGACTCAATAATCAAAGTATGGTAGATGAAAGATAGTCGAGTAGTCTACACTACTCCTCCGCATCGACCTCCACATCAACAAGGGTAAGACATGCATTCTCCATGGCGGTCTTGTACTCATCAACACTAGTGGTCAAGGCCTCAATCTTGGCCCTAAGAGCCCTCTTCTATGAGCAAAGCCTCTTGATCACTCCCTGCTGGTGCTCAAGCTCGAAGTCCTTGGCCTCTAGCTCTTCCTTCATCTCCCTGATCTTCTTGTTCCCGTCTTGGACTCTTTTCTCCTGTCTCTTGAACTTCTTGTCCTGGCTTTCAATTTGGCCTCCATCTCTTTGAAGATCTCGTCTTGCTCCACGAAGAGCTTGTCCTTCTCCCGCAGCTGAACTGTCACATCCCAAAAATTTCCAAATTTTGTAATGTGAAAAATAAATAATTGTTGAAATTTAGGGTGAAAAGAAACTTTTTGTTTCTAAATGGAAACTTAAAAACCCATCTTGAACAAACTTTGGTTAAAATTTGAATCCAATTAAATTCAAATCAAGTGAAATGCATTCATCAATGAATGTATCTTGAAATTTAAACACTTGGAAAAGTTAATCCAAAACCCTAAACCCAAATGGAATAAATCATTTCCAAGATCTCTCTAAGACTATGGATTTGTTCCATATAAAAATGTGTCAACAAACATTAACAAATGATCAAGAATGACAAATAGAAATATTATAAAACCATAGAAATTGATATCATTCAATTTGGAACCAAAGATAGAATCTTATGAATTTAATAAGATAAGGAAATTGAATTTCCAAAACTAATAAAGCACCTATCTATAAATTTATACCAAATAGTGAGCAAATAATCCTAAAGATGTTTAAAAGGATAAATAAATATCAAATAAGATTTTACAAATTGGAATCACCAAGTTTGGATCTATAAATAAAAGATATGGATTTTATAAGATAAAGATAGAAATATTAAATGAGGAATATTTAAAGGCCAAATTAAACCTTGACCTAATCCATAAGAAAATGTAATAAATATAATCCAAATCCAAATAAAATAATGGATAAAGAATTTTCAAATTAAATAAAATGGCATTAACCAAATTCTATTCCATTGGATTAAGACAAATTCCCTAATAAGAATGATTAATTAAATCATGGGAAAATAGTATTTGGAATTTACCCAAGTGGAATAAAAGTTATTTAATTAACTTAAATGGAATCAAGGAAATCACCTAAATAAAATTTATGGAAGTAAAACCATAATTGATTTCATTGGAATAAAAACAAATACCCAATTTAAATGATTAATAAATCATACTAAAAATGTTCCAAATAATTCAAAGTGAATTATTTGACACCCTAATTAAATAAATAAACCTACTGAATAAGTTTGGTAAAAATATGGATTTTAATAAAGTTTTAAAACACATTTAAACCTAATTGAAATAAAGACCAATGTCCATTTATAAAATAAATAAAAGAACCTAAGAAGAATAAATGAATTATTTTAAATTTGACTCTAAAATGAACTAATAAACAGTATTTGAATATACAAAAAGTTTGGTAGGAATTTGAATTCAAATAGTTGTTTGAAATGATTAAACAAAATCAAAATAGAATAAATGAAATGGAAAAAGAAAAATGAATCTGTAAAAAAAAACCAACCAGCCCAGAAGACCTAGTCTAGCCCAGCATCGGCCCACTCCCTCTCTCCCTGAGAAAAACGTTTCACACCCGAAAAGGAACCCGCGCAGTCGCTGACTAGCAGGCCCCACACCCACTCTATCTCTCTCGCAGACAACTAGGACCCACCTACTGTTCGTCGTCTCCACCCTGCGACCACTTCCTCACCGTTTCTGCATTGATCTCGCGGGAGTAATTCACGTCAATACAGCGAGTAATTCCTGTCATCAATCACGCTCAATAAATCCCCTCTCTCTTCTCTCTCTTTCCCCTCAATCCCTGCAGCCAGAGAGCCACCAGGCTGCCTCAAATTTACCTTACACCACCGTGGCCTCCGACGAACTCCGACGATGATTCCGGCCACTCTTCGCCGCGCCTTGCTCTCTCGACCACACGAGCGTGTTCCCCATTTCCCCCTGCATCTCTCAGCATATTTAGCTCGCCCGCGCGTGTTCCCTAGGCTCGACAATGACCAAGACCGAGAGCGTCGCCGTTTAGTTCCACTCTGGCGAACTTCCCAGGTATCCTCTGTCTGCCCCTGTTTCCCCTGTTGATGCTCCTGTGATCTACGCTCTCACCCGCGTCTAACGACACCTCCCTCTTGTATTCGGGTGGCTTGTAGCGTCACCAACAACGACGACCTGAGCGCACCCGATGTCGCGGCAACTCGAGCGTCCCTCGACGAACAGAGACCACGTCGAGCTTCTCTGCACCCCTGCGAACCCTGTAAGCATCCTCACACTCTCCCGCGCATTTTAACTCATCGGCAACCTCACCCTCTGAGCGCTTCGCTGCTCGCCGCCGCGCTAGCATCGCCCATCTGAGGTCGAGCTGCTGTGAGCCACTGGATCCAGATCCGAGCGCCACGATAGATTCATAATCAAAGAGGTATAGACAGATCTGTGTCGTGTGTTGTAACTTAGATCTAGCGGCCAGTATCTGTCGATCCGCACGAATCGGTACCGCCCAATAAGAATCAGCCACGTGGCTCTGAGTGTGATTTAAAAACAGAAACATTTCAATTAGATATGGGAATTTGCAAATTGCATAAATTTTGATCCACATGTCCAAATTTTGCAAATTTTATATCAATGGAATCAGAAAGACAAGTACTATCCAACCATGCACTTTGTTTAGTAAATTTCTTCTGCTAAAATGGTTGTTTTTGTAGAAACTTGTATAGGCATGTTTTGATTATAAAATTCTTTCTAAAATTATTTTTTTGTTAAAATCTTTGGCAAATGGATTGTTTTGAACCTACTGACCATAGAAACCAACTTATAGATTCAAAAACAGATTTTGTGAAGCAAGAGAATAAATCTTTGAATTAAAGCATTTCTAGTCAAATAGAAATGTTGTTTATTTGTTAAAATACTTTTTGGAGAAAAATCTTTGGGAAAAGATTTGGATTAAACTCTCTGACCCTAAACACCAAGTTTTAGAATTAAAAATTTATTTGGTGAACCCTATAAAAATTATTGCTTTGCTAAAGGCACTCTTAACCACATAAAATAATGCTTTGGTTTAAAAAGGGTTTATAGGTAAAAAATTTTGCAAATGGTTTTGCCACTTTTATAAAATGACCAATAGGTGTTTTAGAATGTTTATAACCTATTAGAAACCACTTTTCCAAATAAAACAATCTTTAGCATGCTTGCATGCGTTGCTTTGTTTTTATTATTTTATGTGATGTTTGCTTGAATGGTAGATTGAATTTGTGCCTTGCTTGATTGAATTGTAGTGATTTGAAGAGTGTGAATATTACAATATCAAGGAGTGAACTTATATTCTCTACCAAAAAGGCAAGTGATGCTTCATACTTTTGTCCCATTATTTTCATTATGCATTAGTGATATTTCTAAAGTAGGACTTGCATGGAATTTTTGCTAAGTGTAAACTATACCATGGGAAATCCTAGTAGATGAATCCTTAGTAGAAATTTCCTAAGTTAAGATTCCTACTACTATCATGCTTAGCTTAGCTAGTAGAAAACAAGGGTGGAATATATTCATACTATGGAATGTTTCTACGTCAAGGACTTGTGTTTTGTTTAATAAAACAACTAAGTGAATGAATCACCTGGGTGGAATGGAAGGAATGGTTTGTGTTGAGTGGTTACACAAGGCCCATTTCTATGGTTTACCTTGTGTATCTCACTTGTGGATGGCCACCCAGGAACAAAGAGATTTGAGATGTCAAATGTTGAGAAGCTTCAAGTGCATCCACTTGGCATTATGGGCTCTGCCTGGATCATATAGGTTGCAATAACTTAGCCAAATGGACAGTTGGTGGTAGGGTATTGATAGGTTGGAGCGCGTCCATTCTGGTCTAAGGGAAGGCTTCTAAAAGATCTTGTCTTGGTGAAACCAAGTCTTGTGGGGAAAGTGCACCACCTTTGCTGAGTGTAAACTCTAAGTACTTAGCCATGTCCCTAGCAAAGGGCAATTTGAGCAGACATGGAAGCTATCAAGAATCTCCTCATCCCAATTTCTAATTTAAAATTTTGTGGTTGAACAAGGGTTGAAGGATCACCAATTTCTATTGGGAGATGCCTTGGGTGATTTTGACAAGCAAAAACATAGTGTTTTCAAATGATAAGGAAAATCTATTTTGAGCAAAGCAAGCCTAAGCTCCACTTAGCCAAATGCATATAGATGATAGACTCCACTATACTACCATAGTATCACTTGCCAATACAATTCAAATGTATTGACCCTTGTGGCTATAACTTATCATGTTGCAGGTTTGTTTGATGTTAGTGAAGTGTGTTGATTAGGATTACAAGTCTACAACCAACATGTTTGACTGTGGCACTTTGAAGATGAAGGACCCCATGCTATAGTTATTTCTGCTGCATTGTAATGAGATAGCCAAATGAGCTATGTAAGATGTAATGAATTACTTTAATCCTGGTTATAAAGTTGTATTATGACCTTTGTTTCTGGATATTACATATTAACTGTGTATGCTAGCTATTGATCCAGGGACTAGCATTGTAAACACAGGGATCTCTACCTTATTAAAGGTTGGGACCTCTACATGAACCTGGAGCTCATCATTGCTAAGCATGACGTTGGTCCTATTAGTGTCAAGGTGTCTAATAAGACCCTCTAGGTCCTAAAGGTACAGACGAATCGGCTCCATCGTCTCTCTAGTAGCATCATCGTACTCTATAGCCTCACCCTCCTCGTTACATCTCCCGAACGGGTGAAAGTAGAGACCTCTAAGCTCGGTGGAGTGCCTCCCAACCAGGCGTCCAAGTAACTCGTGCATGACTACATCTAAGCCTCTCTCCTTGTCATCATGCATCAGCTTGAAAGTGATAGCCTCCGTGGGTGGCTCTGACTGGCGTCCCGGCTGTGTGATTCTGAATCCCCAAAGGTCCTTCCTCTCAAACTTGGTGAGCTGAAGTGTCGTAATGCTAGGTAGTGGAAGGTTGATCACACTAGTGAGCTCAATGAGACGAGTACCAAAACGAATTTCATTGAACTCCTCGGCAGTGCTGATAACAACATTAGGCATCTATTTTTATAAGATAGAGAAAAGTTAGAATCAACACAAGTAGAGATAAATTTCACAAGACAAAAGAGCACAAGCACATTTCAAACACACAAGTTATGACATACACCAATCCATTACAAACACCAAGGTTCAACATAACTTAGAATTTTTTTCTTTGAAGTAAAACGACAAGTGTGGTGGTCCAACTAACGGAGTACATTACAATCCCCACTCACTTGCCAAGTTAGCTATCAGGGCATCCCTAGAAGCAATCTGTCGATCTTTATCACATGATTCCGTTGCTAAGTCTATGATGTCGTCTCTTAAACGTTGGTTAGCAGCCTCTAAGTCCTAGGTACGCTTCTTCTCTTCTCTAAGGTAATTTTGAGTGTTGAGCATTCTACACTTGAGTCTGTCACCAAGCTCCTTGATGGCATTCCAAGTTTCACTCCTTGAAGGGTCCAAGAATGACTTGTGCATTTCTGAGTTCGTGATCATGCAGAATCCTGACTCCTTGTGGTTGTCTTCCTTGTTTTTGTACAGTGAAGTTGCACACACCAATACTCTTCTCCTTCATCCATCACAGGAAATCCCTTGTACACAGCTCCACCATGTATCCCCATGGTAACCATAAGGTTCTTGAGTGCCTTGGGAAATTCAGTCTCACACTCCAAGGTCATGGTCATCAGTGGTCCCTTCCTCACGGCTTCGTTGATGGAGTTCATCTACAAATTGAGATGAGAAAGAAGATTAGAAAAGTTTACGAGAAGAAAAAGACAAGTGTGGAAATTTTCCAAAGTGTTGAAATTTTTCCTTAGTGGTTTCTTAGTCTAATCCAACCTAGGGTCATAATCCTACAGGCAACATAGTGCTATGATACCATATGTAAGACCCCACCTTTATAAAGTTAAAGGTCCCTATGATTGCAATGCTAGTCCTTGGATCAAATGCTAGCATCCATAGTTTAAGATGAAGTACACAGAAACAAAGGTCATTATTACATCGTCATTCCAGAGATAACATATACTTTTACAACTCCATAGCCATAGGCTAATACAAGAGTTCAACTTAACAAAATAAAGTAAAGTCTTCATCTTCATGTGCCACGGGCAAGCATGTTGAGTGTAGACTCACAACCCTAATCCTCATTAGATTAACCAGCAACATCACAAGTTACAGCCACAGTGGGTCAATACATTGGAATAGTATTGGCAAGTGATACCTTAGTAGAATAATAGTTTCTAGCTTCTACATGAATTTGGCTAAGTGTAGCTTAGGCTTGCTTTGCTCAAAATAGGTTTTACCTATCAATTGAAAACACTATGTTTTTGTTTGACAAAACTCCCAAGGAACCACCAATAGACATTGGTGAACCTTTACCCTTGTTCAACCACAAGTTTTTAACTTAGAAATTGGGATGAGGAGATTCTTGATAGCTTCCATGTCTTGATGCTCAAATTGTCCATTATCAGGGACACGGCTAAGTACTTAGATTATTCCTTCTCGAGAGGTGGTGCACTTTCCCCACAAGACTCGACATGCATCGAGACAAAACCTTTCAGAAGCCTTCCCTTATACCAAAACGGACGCGCTCCAAACCTATCACCCCCTACCACCAACTGTCCATTTGGCTAAGTTATTGCAACCTATATGATCCAGGCAGATCCCATATTGCAATGTGGCTAGACTAGAAGCTTCTTAACATTTGGCATCTCAAATCCCTTTGTTCCTGGGTGGCTTTCCACAAGTGTGATACACAAGGTAGACCATAGATATGGGCCTTGTGTAACCACTCAACATAACCCAAACATACCATTCCACCCAGGTGGTTCATTCACTTAGTTGTTTTATTAATCAAAACTCAAGTCAAGGACTTAGAAATAATTTCCATAGCATGTATATAATCCACCCTTGTTTGCTACTAGCTAGTCTAAGCATGGAAATATAGTAAATATCTTAACTTAGAGAAAATTATAACAAGTCTACAACTACTAGGCTTTCCCAAGCATAGCATATAGATACTTAGCAAAAACATCATGCAAGCCCTATAAAAAATATCACTAATGCATAGTCAAAATATTGGGACTAAAATATGAAGCACCACTTGCCTTGGTAGTTGTGGGAGTAGCAACAATCCTCACAATCACAATCACCACTAGCACCAAAATCTACACATAAAATGATAGCACCAAGATCAAGTCATTTTAATAGTTCATTTTCTATAAGCTTTCTGATACATTGTAACCTAATTCCTTCGACCATGAGATCATGCTAATCACCATCACGGGAAGGATGCTTTGATGACATCAAACACCACACCGTAAATGGGTGGCTATAAAGGTGGCATTGAGTGTTTGGAAAGTATGGGTGGAAGCACATGGATCAAGAGTGGGATTTGTCCATCCATATGACGGATAGATATACTCTGGGCCCTCTCGGTGGAATGTCATCCAATTATCTTGCAAGCATTTGACTGGCTCACAAGGGATCACATATCACGGGAACGAGAAAAGAGTACTTATCGGTAACGAGGTTGAACTAGGTATGCAGAGATACCGACGATCAAAACCTCGGATAAGTAAACTATCGTGAGACAAAGGGAAATTGGTATTGTATGTAAGTGGTTCATTCGATCACAAAGTAATCGTAGAAATATGTGGGAGCCATATGAATTTCCAGATTCCTCAATTGGTTATTGATCGGAGAAGTGTCTCCGTCATGTCTGCATAATTCACGAACCGTAGGGAGACACACTTAAGGATTCGATGTTGTTTAGTAGATATGGAATGATTAGTAGAGATACCAAATGTTGTTCGGAGTCTCGGATGGGATCCGGAATATCACGAGGAGATCCGGAATGGTCCGGAGAATAAGATTCATATAAGGAAAGTCCGATTCCGGAGTTCGGGAAAGATTCCGATGTTTTCATTGGAGGGGTTCTAGAAGGTTCACCGAACCGGAAGGGGAATGGACCATGGATGTGTCATGGGTAAGTGGAATGCTTGGATCATATCCTAGGTCACTTGGTGTGGGCATTTGCAAGAGATAATTAAATCTCTAAATTGAAAGTCAAACGGGAAGTTTGAAAAGTCAAACTGGAACAACGGTTTCCTAGTGGGAGAAGAAACAAGTCCTTCTCTATATCCAACTTGGGTTTGGGTTTAGATTCAAACCCACCCCTCCCAAGGCTGCTGCCCCCCCTCTCATAAATAGAGGGGGAGGGCTGCCCCAACGCCATAAGAGCCAAGCCCTCCCCACACCCGCGCCGCCACCGCCCTAGCCGCCGCCGACACCTCCTCCTCCTCCCGGTCTTCTAAACCCTAGATCACCGGGAAACCCTAATCCACCATAACTCGCACCGGCTTAGGCGAAGCCCTGCAGGATCTTCCCTCTACTTCCGACACCACGCCGTCGTGTTGCCGGAATCACGAGGAGAGAACTACAACCTCTGCTGCCTGCTAGAACAAGGGAGAGGAAGGTCTTCATCGAGTACCGAACGTGTGACCGACTATGCAAGCGCTGCCGGAACGAAGCACCGAAAGGATCGTCTACGCGATCTTGAGATCGGCAAGTGTACGACTACATCACCCACGAGAATCTGCTCTCGTTAACCGCTTTGGAATCTTCGAGGGTGAGTGCTTCTATTGACTCATTGCTACAATCTAGTAGATAGATCTTGGCTTGTTTGTGTGCATGCGGTAGAAATTTTTTGTTTTCCATGCTACGAACCCTATAGTGGTATCAAAGTCGTGTCTATATGTAGATCTGTTGCACGAGTAGAACACAATGGTCATTGTGTGCGGTGGTGCTTTTATTATCAATTGCTTTTTGTGTACTTTGCATCTTGCGGTATGATGGGATGAAGCGGCCCGGGCTAACCTTACATGACATCGTTCATGAGACTTGCTCCACGCTTAACATGCAACTTGTATTGCATAAGTGGCTTTGCGGGTGTCTGTCTCTCCCATCATAGTATAGATTCAATTTACAACGGGCACTTGATAGTTCAAGCATCAACGTTGTGGTTCTTGTTCGTAAGTTAGAACGACACTTATTGAAAGCCCCAAAACACATAAAATATGCAAAGAAAATTAGAGGCGTCTAACTTTGTTTTGCAGGGGTGTGTTGTGATGTGATATGGCCATGATTGTGATTATATATGATGTATGCAATGTTCCTTATTGTAAGTTGGCAACCGGCAGGAGCCATATGTTGTCTTTTAAATTCCGTTAAGACATGCGTGTCTATTCAAAGTAGTTGTAATAGTTGATGCTGGTGGACGGCAACCATGAAGCGGCGCCATTGACCTTGACGCCATACCGGTGATGATGGAGATCATGTTCGTGCTTGAAGATGGAGATCGGAAGCACAAGAAGAAAGGCCATATCATATCACATATTATGAATTGCATGTGATGTTAATCCTTTTATGTATCTTGTATTGCTTAGTTCACGACGGTAGCATTATAAGATGATCCCTCAAGCACAAAAATTTCAAGTTTTAAAGTGTTCATCCTTAGTAAGCACCGTTGCTAAAGCTCATTGTTTCGAAGCACCACGTGATGATCAGGTGTGTTAGATTCTGCGAGTGTATACAACATGAGCAAGCCAGATTTGCTCATGCGGAAGCTAAGGTTTGATCTTGACGAGCCTAGCATGTACAGACATGGTCTCGGAACACGGATCACCGAAAGGTAAAGCATGAGTCATATAGTAGATATGATGAACATATTGATTGTTCGCCATTGAAGCTACATCAACTCTCGTGATGATCGGTTTTGATGTGGTGGATTTGGTTCGTGTGATCACTAAAAACAATTTGAGGGATATTGTTTTGAGTGGGAGTTCACCTATATTAATTTAACTATTAATTAGAACTCAATTTGTCATAAACTTAGTCTAAACTATTGCAAATATGTTGTAGATCAATGGCGGCCCCTACCATCAATTTTAATGCATTCCTAGAGAAAGAAAAGTTGAAAAACAATGGAAGCAACTTCGCGGATTGGTTCCGCAATTTGAGGATTGTCCTCAATGCTGGTAATTTGACCTATGTGTTGGATGCACCGCTGGGTGACCCGCCTGCAGCTAATGCTACCGATGAGGTGAAGAATGTTTTCCTCGCTCGGAAGAATCAGTACTCCATAGTTCAGTGTGCTATCTTGTATGGTTTGGAATCGGAGCTTCAGAAAAGGTTTGAGAACCATGACCCACATGATATTGTCCGTGAACTCAAAATGATATTTGAGGCTCACGCGGCAGTTGACAGTTATGAGGCTTCTGAAAAGTTCTTCAACTTCAAGATGGAAGAGGGTAGCTCCGTCAGTGAGCACGTGCTTAAGATGTCTGGGCACGCAAGCAAGCTTCAAATCTTGGGTATAGTGATTCCTAATGCTTTGGGGATTCACCGTGTCCTCCAATCACTACCACCAAGTTACAAGAACTTTGTGATGAACTACAATATGCAAAACATGGACAAGTCGTTACCCGAACTCTTCTCCATGTTAAAGTCTGCAGAAGTAGAGATCAAGAAAGAGCACCAGGTGTTGTTGGTCAATAAGACCACCAAATTCAAGAAGCAAGGCAAGTCTAAGAAAAAGGGAAACTTCAAGAAGGGCGGTAAGAAAGTTACCACGCTGGCAAAGAAGACCAAGGCTGGGCCTAAGGCTGATACTGAGTGCTTTTACTGCAAGGGAGAAGGTCACTGGAAGCGGAATTGCCCAAAGTACTTGGTGGATTTGAAGAATGGAAACATCAAGAAGAAAGGTATATCCGATATACATGTTATTGATGTGTATCTCACTAGTACTCGTAGTAGTGCCTGGGTATTTAATACTGGTTTGGTTACTCATATTTGTAACTCGAAACAGGTACTACAGAATAAACGGAAGTTAGCGAAGAACGAGGTGACGATGCGCGTTGGAAATGGATAAAAGGTTGATGTGATCGCATTCGGCATGCTACCTCTTCATCTACCATCGGGATTAGTTTTATACTTAAATAATTGTTATTTGGTGCCTGCGTTGAGCATGAACATTATATCCTGATCATGTTTATTGCGAGACGGTTACTTGTTTAAGTCCGAGAATAATGGTTGTTTGATTTATATGAGTAATATGTTTTATGCACATGAACCTTTGATAGATGGTCTATTCTTATAGAATCTCGATTGTGGTAATACACACATTAATAACATTGAAGCTAAACGTTTGAAATTGAGTGATAACTCAACCTATATGTGGCACTGTCGTCTTGGTCACATTGGAGTGAAGCGTATGAAGAAACTCCATTCCGATGGACTTCATGAATCACTTGATTTTGAATCATTTGAAAGATGTGAAGCATGTCTGATGGGTAAAATGACTAAGACTCCATTTTCTGGAATGATGGAGCGATCTACGGACTTATTGGAAATCATACATACCGATGTGTGTGGCAGAATGAGTGTAGCATCACGCGGTGGTTATCGTTATGTTCTTACCTTCACGGATGACTTGAGTAGATATGGGTATATCTATTTCATGAAACATAAGTCCGAAACTTTCGAGAAGTTTAAGGAATTTCGAAGTGAGGTAGAGAATCAACGTAATAAGAAGATTAAATTTCTACGATCTGATCGTGGAGGTGAATATCTAAGTTACGAGTTTGGCGAGCATTTGAAGAAATGCAGAATACTTTCACAATTGACACCGTCGGGAACACCACAGCGTAATGGTGTGTCCGAACGTCGTAATCGAACTCTCTTAGATATGGTTCGTTCTATGATGTCACTCATAGATTTACCGCTATCGTTTTGGGGTTATGCATTAGAAATAGCCGCATTCACTTTAAATAGGGCACCATCTAAATCCGTTGAAACGACACCGTATGAATTATGGTTTGGGAAGAAACCTAAATTGTCGTTCCTTAAAGTTTGGGGTTGCGAAGCTTATGTAAAGAAGTTACAGCCCGACAAGCTTGAAACCAAAGCAGAAAAATGCATCTTCATAGGATACCCGAAGGAAACTATTGGGTATACCTTCTGTCATATATCCGAGGGCAAAATCTTCGTTGCCAAGAATGGATCCTTTCTAGAGAAAGAGTTTCTCTCGAAAGAAGTGACTAGAAGGAATGTAGAACTCGATGAGGTTGTTGAACCTTCTCTCAAACTTGCGAGTAGCGCAGCACCGAAAGTAGTTCCTATGGCGCATACACCAATAAGAGAGGAAACTAATGATGTTGATCATGAAACTTCGGTTGAAGACTGCGGTGATCCAGCATACCACTGCATGTGTAGTACACTATAGTCGTTGACATGACATCCACGGAACACTGTTCCGTAAATATCACATCCCTTAGGGTGGTACAACAGAAACATTGCGGTCCATATTACAAAAGTACACACATTATTATTACAATACCGGAAGTTCAAGACTTCCAAAAGATCCAACTTACAAACCAAAATATAAAGTATTCAGCAGAAATTTAAAAGTAACAACTCCAACTAGGAGTGGGGCTCAACAGCTTATTCTATAGAGTTCATGCTGCTCGGCTCCGTTAGTTACTACTAACTAGATACTTAAGTGGACTCGTTCTCATCGACACTGTAGCGGATCTCGTAATCCACTCCTTCAACTCCTCCGGACAGATCAGGCTCCTCGTAGAACACATCTTCTCAACATTCAGCTGCATACATTGACACGTCTTTGGGATCCTCAGAGTCTAAGCAAGGGATCAAATGAAAGAATGAGTAACAGCGTTGCCCAACAAGTTCATTATATGCAAGGTGGGAAGTTTGATGCTCTAACTACCACCTCGGATTATAAATCCTTGGCACTATGCAGTTTTTGTAAATCTTTCTTCAAAGATTGATTTTATTCCGAAAAACTATGACAATCAGCCTTCATAGGTTGACCAGAACTTTCATGGAGTTCCTTTCCTGCCGCGTTTGTAGCTCCTTCTCGGAACAGGGAGTAACAAGTTACAGTTCTTACACTCTGCAGAGGTGCGTTACTTTACCCATGAGAGATCAACTCCTTGTTGCACAAGTGGGCGTACTTTCCCATCCACAATTCCATGATGTGGGGCCTAGTAGTTCGTCCAAGCCAATCACTGCCCCCTTCGCGACCACGCATGCCTCCTTGGTGTACACCATGCCCACATAATGAATTACAGCAATGGTTTGTACAAACCGTTAGATGCCAGAACTATCGTGGGACGATGAGGGTTCCCACCCATATGCTGCATATCCTCTATGCTTTACCAATTAATATGCACGCTACGAGGATAACAGCCACGACCTGCACATTCGGCTTCATGCGAGAGGAAGAAGATACAGCTGACTTCTTTGTCCCATTCCAAATCTCATGGCTAACGCGTAATATACGGCGCTAGAATCATTGATGTCAGGGTTATTAAGTCCCTACTTGATCATCATTGTTGCAAATAGAACCCTGAGTTCTATTGCTCCATTATATCACCACTTAGGATGATATCTATGATTTCTTTATTTATGAAAATATTATTTTATTTCTTTTATAGCATAAATGATAACACACAATTTGCAAATACTTTGATAAAGACTCTTCAAAGGACATGAGCAAGTGATGAACTTGCCTTGTGATGGCAAGGTAGTGAAGTCTAATGCTTGCACTGGACCTTGAGCTTCTACTTCTACAAAAACATCATTATTGCCCGGTAAGGACAATATTTAAAGAAGCAAAATGATTATGCAAGTAATGTAATGCATTATTTAATTCTATATGCATTTTCCCTATATAAGGTGCCTTCTAATAAAGCATTTATAAATATTAATATTTTTTATCTTTATTGCATATATTGAAAAAAAAATATTTTATTTCCCATTTTTATTTGCCTTCTATTGATTTAATAATTCTTAATTTCTTAGTAAATATTTATTTAGTATTTTTCATAAATACTATAATATTAATAAATTTAAAGTGATTTTTATTTATTTTTGTCATCTTTCAATAATTTTGTAAAATTCCATAAAGAATATATAAATTACAAAATTCTTATAAAAATTTAAATGTCCAAAATTTGATATCTTATTTTATTAGGACAGAGTGGATTATTGTGAATCCTAAAATATTTTATTTATAATTTTTGGACTTTTATTTTATTTTCTATAATTTTATTGAGGTTAGGGGCATTTTGGTCTTTTCCAATTGATCAAAAAAATTATTAAACAACTTGGGCTGGCCTTTTGGGCTTATTGGGCCAGTGTGGCCCAATAGGGCAAGGTCAAAATACCAGCCCGAGGGTTTTGGCCCACCCAGCCCACTCTCTCTGCCTTCCTCTCTCCCTCGACCTTATCCCCTCCTCCTCTGACCCGACCCTGTGGCCGGCGATGCCACCACCATCGATTCCCGCCGCCGTCGGCCGTTTTGGTCGCTGTCGTGGTGCGAGTTGGGGTTGTCGATGACGCTGGTTCGTTTTATCCAATTGGATTTGACTCCGGGGCTTCCCCGTGGCTAGGTCCACCCCGTTCCTGAAACCTAGGGTTAAGGAAATGTGTTGTCATGACCACCACGGTCCCGTCTGTGGTGGTGTGCTGGGCTCGTGTCTTTGCTACGACGCCGTGGCAGTGGTGTGGCGCCCCTTAGGTGCTCCTGTCTCCATGTTCGTCGGCCAATCTTTTTCCTCTTCGATTCGTTAGCTAGGACCTCGGGTAAGTTGCTTCTGTGGTCTTTTTTCATGCAATTACCATGAACCTCTCTATGTGTATCAAGTGGCTTCTTATGCCTAGTGATTATGTGCTGATTAGGGTTCATAACCCCATGTTGATCATATCCTTGATGCTTTAGATTTAGTGGTGATCATTCTTGAGCATGAAGAATGATTGTTTGCTCCGGATAATGATTGGTAGTGGCTTTGATGTTGCTAGTGGCTCGTTAGATTTATTCTAGTGGTGATTCACTATGATCTCATGCTAGTGTTTCTATGGAATCACTGATTGGAAATGTTGTTGATCTGAAAATGGTCTCTACTGCCAGAATGCTTGTACTGACAGTGGTTTCTCTCAGTAGTTGCTTACTGTAATTATAATGATAGGCTTGTTTGAGATTATACACACTGAATATAATCAATACTTGTGATGATCTTCTGTGGATGTATAGATTGATGTAAGGTTGATTCCTAGCACTTAGCTTCAGGAAGATGATATTTATTTGTTGGTCCCTTTATCTGTGGAACGAAGCAAATATTGGTTTTAGTTCATTTAAAACCTGTCCTTGTGATACCATTATGATATGGCACACAAGTAATGGAGTTTTATTTCTGGGCTTAGCTTGATAATGCTTGTGATTAATACTAGCAAGATAAAATGAAAACCTTTCTTAACTTTCCTGTCTATGATGTTGGTCTGAGGCTCTAGGATTTAATTCCTAGTTAGTTGAGCAATAGTTTGTTTGAAACTTGAAAGATTAGAGGTGCTACTCTCTTTGAGAGATGTGCCCTGATCTCATAAGATCAAATGAAAAATGATCTAAGTTGCAAAAGTAACACTGAACTTAGTGATATTGGTCTGAGAGTTTAGTGCTTGTGGTTGAGCTTGATTTCTTATCCTTATACTTGAAATCTCTAGGATAGATTCACCCCTCTTGGGTGATTATTGAGAGATCATTTCATAAAGCAACACATGCTTTTGTTTAGATAATATGATGAAATCATGTGATGGTTTTATGAGGCTCACCACAAAATTTGATGTTGGTGTAGTAGATTGATGATGATCTTGATCTTGATCTGCTTTTGCTGGGCTCCTAAGCTTGCTCTTGAGCTTGCCTGCTCCTCCTAGCTCCTAGGCTTGACCTTGCTGTCCACCAGATCCATTCCCCTCCTTATGTCACCATCCTGGTGATGTTTGGGTTGATCTGGGTGGTTTGATTTGGCTGTTGTTCTTGGTTTGGCTGCTGTCTACACTGGTTGTTCTTGTGTGATGTGTTAGTGGAGTGATGCACTAGTGCTCCCCCACGGTTGTGTTGTGGTTTTGTGTGATTTGGCTGTGCTTGAGAGGTTGACAGCACACCCTTTGCATGCTGGTGTGTGTCTAGCTTGTGTGCCTGCTATGCACTTGTGGATAGGTTCAGAATTTTTGAACTTACCATTACAAATTACTTTCACCTGGCTGGTGAATTGGTCCCTCTTGGCTGTCATTTGAATTCTGGCTTTGAATTTATGAAAGATGAAATCTTTCATATTGGTGAATCTTGCCCCTTTATAACATTTCTCAATGATGAATTTGTTAAGTGCACTTCACTGACATATCTGAGAGAAATATACTAACACTAATCTTATTTTGTTTCTATTTAGTCTTTGTTTTGTAGGTACAAAGATAAAGATAAAGATTTAGTGTAGATTTAGATATAGGATAGTTAGTAGATATACAAATGTAATTTTCTTATTCTTTTGTAATTTTTCTTTTATAATTCTTGTAATCTTTATTTTATTCAATTGTAATAAAGATTATATATTTATTAATAAAGAATATTCTTATTCTTTACTCTTTTGTAAATTGTGAAGTTTGGAATAACTTCAGTAGGTTTCATTCTTTGTAACTTGTTTATGTATTAATAATATGAAATGAATTTCATATTCAATATTGTTTTTAGATAAGATTTAAGTTATAATACTTATCTCTTAATTAATTTAAGATTCAAATCTTATATCTAAATCATTTAAATTATTCAAATGCTTAAGTTTTAAAATTCAAACTCATTTCAAAACACACATAATTCCTTTAAGATCATATCAAAGTTTATAGCAATCCTCCTTTAAGACTAAACCTAATCTCAAAGTAAGAAAGAAACATTGATCACTCAAGGTTTTATTTGGCGAAAATTTTACCCACATTTTCACAAATGAATGCATGCAACAAATCATATTCCTAAATCTACCCTTCATTAGGTCCTATATACTGGGATGTTACAGACTTCCCCCTTAAATTAAACTTCGTCCCAAATTTGTGGAGATGTACCTGAATAGTTCTGGATAAGCTTTTCTTAAATCCTTTTCCTTCTCCCATGTGGCTTCCCTCTCAGGGTGATGTTCCCACTATAGCTTGCAATATTTGATTGCTCTATTCCTTAATCTTTTCCAGTTTTCTTCCAGAATCTTACAAGGTTTTTCAATATAAGTCAGGTCTGCTTGTAGTTCTATCTCTTGATGTGTTATTGCATCATCTGGAACTTTCAAACATTTGCGAAGTTGTGACACATGGAAAACATTATGCACTTGAGCCAATGTTGATGGTAACTCTAAAGCATAAGCTATAGTTCTGTTTTGACTCAGTATCTTGAATGGTCCGATATATCTTGGACTCAATTTCCCTTTAACTCTGAATCGTTTTACTCCTTTCATTGTACTTACTTTCAAATAGACCATATCTCCCACTTCTAAATGCCATGATCTTCGGATTTGATCCGCATAACTTTTCTGCCTGCTCTGGGCTATTTTCAGTCTATCCCTGATCTTATCAATGATGTCTTGTCTCTCCTCGATATAATCTGGTGCAAATTCTTTGCTGCTTCCAGGTTCATACCAACATATTGGTGATCTACACTTCCTTCCATACAGAATCTCATGTGGGGTTGTCTTCAGACTACTCTGATATCTATTGTTATAAGAAAATTCTGTCAATGGTAGGTGATCTTCCCATGTTCCTCCAAAATCTAGTGCACAAGCTCGCAACATGTCTTCTAGTATTTGATTTGTTCTTTTAGTTTGACCTCCTGTCTCAGGATGATATGCCATGCTGAAATCTAATTTTGAACCAAGTGCTTCATGCAATTGCTTCCAAAATGCTGAAGTAAACACTGACACCCTGTCGGTTACGATCTTTTTCGGTACTCCATGCTTACTTACTATCTCTTTGACATATGCTTCAACTAATTTCTCAGCATTATCCTTTTGATTTACTGGAATAAAATGTTCACTCTTAGTGAGTCTGTCCACAATTACCCATATCATATCCTTCCTTTTTGGTGTCATAGGTAATCCTGTAATGAAGTCCATACCTATTTCCTCCCATTTCCATTCAAGAATTTCTAAGGGTTGTAATGGTCCTGCTGGACTTTGATGTTCAGCTTTCACCCTTTGACAAGTATGGCATTCAGATACATATTTACCAATATCTCTTTTCATGTTATTCCACCAGAATAGTTCTTTCAAATCCATATACATCTTAGTACTCCATGGATGAATAGAATATGGGGTATCATGTGCTTATTTGACTATGACATTTCTGATCTCAGTCACATCTGGAACACATAGAAGATCTTGGAACCATAAAGATCCATAATCTCCAAGGCGAAAAACTGATTTTTGCCCTTGAGATATCCTCCGAATTTCCTCAGCAATAAAAGGATCTTCTACTTGATGTCTAAAAATTTCTTGCTTAAGATCACTGTCCTGCTCTACAACTACCTACATAGTCGCTAATCCTCCAAGAACCTCTGTTCTGATGAATTGAAGTTCTAATCTCTCCAAGTCCATTTGTAACTCTTTTTGTAACTCCCTATTACTTGGCTGAATATCTGCACTCTTTCTGCTTAAAGCATCTACTACAACATTTGCTTTCCCTGGGGTGTAATTGATTGTTAAATCATAATACTTGATTAATTCCAACCAACACTTCTTTCTCATATTCAATTCCTTTTGAGTGAAGAAGTACTTGAGACTTTTATGGTCAGTGTATAACTCACATCTGGCTCCATAAAGAAAATGTCTCCATCCTTTCAGTGCAAAAACTACTGCTGCTAACTCTAAATCATGAGTTGGATAGTTGACTTCATGTGGTTTCAATTGTCTTGAACCATAAGCAATCACTTTCCGATCTTGCATTAATACACAATCCAAACCTTCTTTAGATGCATCACAATATACAGTGAAATCCTTCCCTATTTCAGGAACTGCTAAGATTGGAGTTGTGGTTAATCTAGTCTTCAACTCTTGGAAACTTGCTTCACACTTCTCATCCCACTTGAATGGTGTATTCTTCCTTAATAATTTGGTCATTGGTCCAGCTATTTTGGAGAAACCTTCAATGAATCTCCGATAATAACTAGCCATTCCTAAGAAACCTCGAATTTGCTTCACATTGGTCGGTGCATGTAAGGGTCCCAACCTTTAATAAGGTAGAATCCCTTGTGTTTACAATGCTAGTCCCTAGATCAATAGCTAGCATCCACAGTTAAGATGTAATATCAAGAAACAAAGGTCATAATACAACTTTATAACCAGGAATAACATAATTTTATTACATCTTACATAGCTCATTTGGCTATTACATTACATTGCAGCAGAATATCTATAAGCATGGGGTCCTTCATCTTCAAAGTGCCACAGGCAGACATGTTGGTTGTAGACTTTGTAATCCTAATCAACACACTTCACTAAATCAATCAAACCTGTAACATCACAAGTTACAGCCACAAAGGGTCAATACATTTGAATTGTATTGGCAAGTGATACTATGGTAGTATAGTGGAGTCTATTATCTATATGCATTTGGCTAGTGGATTTGAGGCTTGCATTGCTCAAAATAGATTTTTCCTTAACATTTGAAAACACTAAGTTTTTGCTTGACAAAATCATTTCTCCCAATCAAAAGATTGAAGATCCTTTAACCCTTGTTCAACCACAAGTTTTTCACTTTGAAATTTGAATGATGAGATTCTTGATTGCTTCCATGTCTTGATGCTCAAATTGTCCTTTACCAAGGACATGGCTAAGTACTTAGATTTTACACTCTGCAGAGGTGGTGCACTTTCCCCACAAGACTTGGTTTCACCAAGACAAGATCTTTCAGAAGCCTTCCCTTAGACCAAAATGGACGCGTTCCAACCTATCAAACTCTACCACCAACTGTCCATATGGCTAAGTTCTTGCAACCTATATGATCCAGGCAGAGCCCATATTGCCAAGTGGTTGCACTTGAAGCTTCTCAACATTTGACATCTCAAATCTCTTTGTTCCTGTGTGTCCATCCACAAGTGAGATACACAAGGTTCACCAGTCCCTTGGCCTTGTGTAACCACTCAACCAAAAACCACCAAGCAATTACCATTCCACCCAGGTGATTCATTAACTTAGTTGTTTTATTAAACAAAAACACAAGTCCTCAGACTTAGAAATTTTTCCATAGTATGGATATATATTCCACCCTTATTTTCTAATAGCTAAACTAATCTTGATAGTAGTAGGAATCTTAACTTAGGAAAATTTCTAATAAGGTTTCATCTACTAGGTTTTCCTATAGCAAGGTTTATACTTAGCAAAAATTCCATGCAAGTTTTACTTAGAAAAATCACTAATGCATAGTGAAAGTAATGGGACAAAAAGTATGAAGCATCACTTGCCTTTTTGGTAGAGTATAAGTTCACTCCTTGTCCTTGCTACAATCACACTCTTCAAGTCACTACAATTCAATCAAGCAAGGCACAAGTTCAATCTACCATTCAAGCAAAACATCACATAAAATCAAAGAACTAAGATAATGCATGCAAGCATGCCAAGGTTTGTTTTATTTGGACAAGTGGTTCCTAATGGGACATAAACATTTGAAAACACCTAATGGTCATTTTTATAGAGTGGCAAAGTCATTTGTAAAAGATTTCACTTCAAAAACCATTTCCAAAACAAGGTATCATTTTATGTGGTGTAAAAATGTTTTTACTAAGGCATTAATCTATAGGGTTCACAAAATATGTTTTCACACCATAAAACTTGGTGTTTAGGGTCAGAGAGTTTAAAACAAAACATTTCCCAAAGGTTTTCCTTCAAAACCATTTTTACTAAATAAACTATATTTTTATTTGACTAGAATTGGTTTTAAATCAAAGGATCATTCTTTTCCTTCACCAAATATATTTTTGAAACCACAAAGTGATTCCTATGGTCAGTAGGTTCAAAATACACCATTTGCAAAAGATTTTATTCCCAAAATCATTTTTGAACAATTTTTATAACCTAAACAAGCATACAAATGTTTCTGCAAAAACAAACATTTTACCAGAAGCTTTTTACTAAAAAAATTACATGGTTGGCTAGGGCTTGTTCCACTGATTCCATTGATATAAACTTTGAAAAATTTGGACGTGTGGAACTAAAGTTACAGGGTTTTCAAATTTGCAAACAAATCTGATTTCAAACTTTCTTTTAAATCACAGACTGGCCACGCTTCGCGTTTCTACTGGTCGATACCGGTTCGGGTAGATCGTGCTCTGCGGGGCGTTGGATTTCACTTAATCGCACGGTGCGGAATGACCCATAACCTTTCGCTCAGGTTCTATTCCTAGCCAAATGATTTGCATCGCACGGCTCACAACAGCTCAACGATGAATCCATTGCGCTAGCGGCGGGCGGTGCTGCCTTCTCGACGGTGGGCTTGGCGGTTCTAGGAAGCAAAGAAGACAGGGAGGGTCTCACCGTATGCAGCGTGGTCGTGGTGGTGCTCAAGGTGCTCTCGAGGAAGCAAGGCGCCGGGGACAGAGTAATCGCTCGCCGAGTCGTCGTCGGCGTCGAATGGTCCTGATGGTCGTGGGTCGGCCTTCAGATCACAAGGGGGCAAACAGAGAGCATGGTTAGATGCGCATGGTCGAGGCGATGACGCGTGCATGATCGAGAAGGCGCGGGGCGGTCTGTCTTACCAGGGAACTTCGCCAGAGAAGTAGCAGACGCGGCGGCTCGGTCAGAGGTTGTCGAAGTCGACACGCAGGGGCGCCCGCAATTGAATGGGAGGTACAGGGAGAAGCGCATGGGAGTGGGGATCACGGTCGTGTGCTCAGGGAGGCAAGGGGTGGCGAGGTTGGGCCGGAATTGGCTGGGGACGGTGGTCGGAGCAGTGAGGGTGCGCGGAGAAATTCGTCCGGCCTGGGGGCAGAGAGAGGGAGGCGCATGAGGGGAAATGGAGAGGAGGACAGGGCGGTTAATAGGGCGCAGTCACGGCAAGTAACGGTCGCGGAATCAACGTGTATTGATCGCCGGAGTAATGGCTGCAATGGCAGGGAGTAATCGGCGCGAGGTGAGCTGGCTGCGTGGGGTCTGGTGTCAGCGAGGGAGTGAGAGGGAAAAGTGGGTCCACCGATCGATTCTGCTGGGTTAAAAACCAAGTGTGAAACGTTTTCTTGGAAGGAAGAAGTTGGCTGGTATCTTGGGCCTTGTTGGGCTGGCTCAGTTGGGTCAGGTCTGTTTCCATTTTTTCTTCCTGAATGTTTTATTCTTTTCCAATTATATTTTCTGTTTTGAATTTCAAACAACCAATCAAACATTCAAATCAAATCAGACTTTCACCAAACATTTCAATTGAATTTGGTTCTGTTTAACAACATAAACCAATACCCAAAATATAATAATATTTTTATTTTAGGGTCCATTTATAATTAAATAAAATAGACCTTTGTTATTAAATCAAATGGGTTTTGATTTATTTAAAATCTCCATTTTGAAATCTAAAATATTATCAAAACCAAATCAGTAGGTTTTATTTAAAAATAAAGAATACTTGGAAAACTTATTTAAAATAAAATAAGTTTTGATGTTTTAATTGAAATAGTAAAACTTTTATTTTTAATAATCTTGGATATTAAATCCTTATCATTTTATATAATTAAACCTTTACTTTTTTTATCAAATAGAAATATTTTATTTCAAAAGGTTTGGCCAAGGTTTAATTTGGCTCTATAAATAATCCTTATTTATAAATCTATCTTTTCTTTTGAAACCAAATCTTTTTATTAAAAGATTCAAAATAGTAATTCCAAATATTTTTAACTTTATTGTTTATTTAACTTTTTAAATCCCTTTAGGATTTTATTTAATCCAAAATAGGTTCTGAAAGTTTCCAATTGGATTCAAAAAGTTTCTTCTCACCCTGAAAATCAACAAAGTTTTATTTTATTCATTTATTTTTCACATTACAAGATTTGGAAAATCTTGGGATGTGACAGTGCAGTCCACTCTAGTACCGACTGAACTTTAGATGGATTCATAGCAATTCCATCCTTACTGATCACATGACCGAGGAATTCTACCTCATCTAACCAGAACTCACACTTACTGAACTTAGCATAAAGCTTATGTTCTCTTAAAGTCTGCAATGCTATTCTCAAATGGTCAGCATGCTCTTCCTTATCCTTGGAATATATCAGAATATCATTAATAAAGACGATGACGAACTTGTCCAAATATGGCATGAAGATCTTGTTCATCAGATTCATGAATATTGTCGATGCAGTGGTCAAACCAAATGGTACTACCAGATATTCATGGTGTCCATATCTTGAGACAAATGTTGTTTTTGGAACATATTCCGGCTTGATTTTTATTTGATGGTATCCAGATCTTAAATCGATCTTTGAAAATACTCCATCTCCTTTCACTTGATCAAACAAATCTTGAATTCTTGGCAAAGGATACTTATTCTTGATAGTCACATTGTTCAGATTTCTATAATCACCACACATCCGTCTTCCACCATCTCTCTTATCCACAAATATTACTGGTGTTCCCCATGGAGATACACTTTCCTGTATAAATCCTTTTCCCGCTAACTCGTCAATTTGCTCCTTGAGTTATTTCAACTCTTTGGGTCCCATTTTATATGGTGCTTCAGCTATTAGTGTTGTACCAGGTATTAGGTCAATGGTGAACTCTATCTCCCGGTCTGGTGGCATTCCCGGTAACTCTGTTGGAAAAACATCTTGGAATTCATTAACTATTGGAATCTCTTCTAATTTAACATCCTTCATTGAATTCAACTGCAGATCCACCATGATATGACTGTGTTTATCTGCTTGGTAAACTATCCTTGCTCCACTTGGAGTTTTGATTGAGACAGTTTTCTCCTCACAATTAATCTGAGCTCCGTGTTCCATCATCCAATCCATCCCCAGTAATACTTCAAATCCCTTCAAAGGAATCACATAAAGGTTTGCGAAATATGTACAACCACAGATCGAGATAACCTGATATTGTTTTATGTGGCGTACAATCACATTCCCTCCTGCCGTAACTACGGTCATAGGACGTTCTAACGTTGCCCTTCTAATCCCAAATTTATCACAAAATTCTTCAGAAATGAATGAAGTAGTTGCACCAGTATCAAATAGAACTTTGTCGGGATTGGTAAGGATATTGAGCGTACCTATCACTTCATGCTCTGAATTATGCACCTCCTCGAGGGTTGCACAGTTTAGTTTTCTGGTAGGTCGGTTTCTCTTGCCATTGTTGTTCTTGCCATTATTTCCTCCTTTATTGGGCTGTCCATATCCTCCACTGGCTTGTCCTCCTCCCTTCGTAGGCCATCCTCCCGGTGGTTTGCTCGGACAATCTGGCTTGATATGACCCTTCTGGCCACAATCATAACAGATTACTACAGGCTTTTTGCATTCCCTCTGGAAATGCCTTGGAATTCCACAGTTGTTACAGATAACATTCCTTCTCGGATTAGATTGATTTCCACCACTGCCCTTGTTATTGTTATTGTTATTGTTACTGTTTTTGTTACCATAATTCCTATTCCGAGGTTTGAACTCCATGTTAGGTTTAGGTTTGCTTGCCTCAATTCTCTTGGTTTCCTTCTTGGCTCTCTTCCTCTGATCCTCTTGGACATTCTTGTAGTCATCTTCAAAAGTAATGGCTGCATCCAACAACTGCTGATAAGTTTGCTTATTGGCTAACCTTAGCTGCATCTTCACAAACGGAGTTAATCCACGCAAGAAACGCTTCTTCCTCTTCTCTTCAGTGTTAACATCCTCCTTAGCATAACGAGACAGTTGGCTAAACTCCCGGATGTACTTCATGACACTAGTATATCCTTGCTGAAGCTCCTCAAATTCTCTCCGCTTCAACTCCATGACGCTTTCCGGAACATGATATTCACAGAATCTCTGCTTGAATTCCTCCCAGGTAATCTCCCTTCCTGGTTGTTGCATGGCTAACTGATTTTCCCACCATGATGCTGCAGGTCCAGTCAGCAGATGAGTTGCATACCTCAATTTTTCCTCATCATTGCAACCCATAGTTTTCAGCTTCCTTTCTGTATCTGCTAGCCAGTCTTCTGCATCCATTGGTTCAGGAGCTGATGCAAAAGGTAACGGTCTTGCATTCTGGAAATCAGATAGACTCACTCCTCCTCCTTCAGGTGCCCTCTGATTTTCTCGCCCCAGCAGCTCTTCCATGAACTTGTTCTGGGTCTCTTGCATCATTTGCATGCATTGCATAAAGTTCTGCTCCATTAACGGCCTCATTGGTGGTGGTAATGCTCCTTGATTTTCTGTATCAGCATCGGCCTTTTCTTTGGCCTCTCGCTCCATCCGCTGCTGCTCAGTTTCTATTTCTACACCTGTATCCATGACCCCCTAGTCCTGCATCATAAAGCGAATACTCATAATTACAGCATGCACATGTGTTCTGAGCTCGACTTTATGCACAGAACTAGTCACACAATGAAGATCCAAAGAAAATCCAAATATGCATTTCACATACTATACATAATATCATAATGATACAAAGTCATTACAACATATACCATATTGGGTATTATTACAAAGCTACCTTATTTCTTGGGTACAATACACAGTACTTGATACTACTGACTAGTTGTCTCTTTCTAGTAGTAACTACGCTCATCATACATGCCTGATGTCCAACCGTGATGACGTGTTGTCCGTCGCACAGTTTGTGGAACAAATGGCCTTCCAGAAGGAACATACTCTGTATCTGAAGTGTCAGGACTTGAGTCATTACTCAATCTGAGCGCATTGACTCCCTCCAGCTCAGCTGAAAAGTCTTCAGTAACATATTCAACATTATCTCCAGCCTGCATCTCCTGAGCTTCATTTCTTGAGTTTTCAATAGAATACGCAGATCCTGCTACTTTCCAGGTGCTCTCGTGGGCAAGATAATTGAACACTGGATAGTGTATATTCCCTGGGTTTTGAGAATATGTTGATGATTCAAACACTCTCTCCTCGGGATCTTCTTCTTCATCCTGATCATCTATTGACATGGTATTTCTATTTCTGTTATTAGGATTCATCCTTGCACTCATCCAACTAGATTGTCCAACATTTCTGTCAGAACCATCTGTGGACATCTGGTGTTCATGAGATCCATTGTATAATCCCATCCTCCAACCATCCGAATTCTCAATAGGAAGTTCTGAGTCAGAACCATCCTCTGAGCCCTATGGTACTGCATACCGCATATCTATAGTAGGATCATGTGTAGGTTCAGGTCTTGGTGAGTAAGGATATGGTGTAAAAGATTCCGGATCTATAGGTATATCCTTAAAGATAGGTGTTGCACTACTACTTGCTTCTTTCTCTAACTGGAATGATAACTACTTCCTCCTTTCAGGATCAGTTAGATCCTCTAGCATGTCATTTTTGTCTTCGACAATCACTTGATGAGTCTTATAAAAATAGGCAACGAGTGACCGGTATCTATCCATAAACTTGGAAGCTAACTTAGGATGCTTCTTAACCAAATTAAGATGATCCAGTATAGGCTCTGAGTCTATAGAATCATGAGGTATCACAGAGAATGTGCTACCTTCCAACTCCTTGGTTTTCTGCTCCCAGATATTAGTTATCGCCTCCACAACAGCAACATGATAGGCTGCTAAATGATTCCTACCTTCTCCTATGGGTAGATCGTGATATAATCCAAGCTTCTCTGGAAGTTGGATACTCACACGATACTTGGATAACATCCGGCCATCAAGGTAAGTGATAGTGTTCACTGGAATTCTAGTTGGAAAGTTAAAGAGCTTTAAAAGTTGATGAAGTTGGTCTGTAAATGATCCTTGATAATCATCAAGAGTCTCCTCTTTCCTTACCAAAGTCTGTTTTGTAAACTTTGGTGCCATTTCTCTGTATAACAGAAAAATAATTTTGATTAGTATCCAATGATATATTGCATCATAACAAAGAATTATCGCACTAAAATATATAACGGAATATACTCATTTGAATACCCATTATATTACTTTTAGAGAATTCTTTATCGTTGCTAGCTTTCCTACAGGTAATACCCTTTACTAGGTTTCCAACCTAAGGTCAAAGCAATTTGCTCTGATACCAACTGCGGTGACCCAGCATACCACTACATGTGTAGTACACTATAGTCGTTGACATGACATCCACAGAACACTGTTCCGTAAATATCACATCCTCAGAGTGGTACAACAGAAACATTGCGGTCCATATTACAAAAGTACACACATTATTATTATTACAATACCGGAAGTTCAAGACTTCCAAAAGATCCAACTTACAAACCAAAATATATAGTGTTCAGCAGAAATTTAAAAGAAACAACTCGGACTAGGAGTGGGGCTCAACAGCTTATTCTATAGAGTTCATGCTGCTCAGCTCTGTTAGTTACTACTAACTAGATACTTAAGTGGACTCGTTCTCATCGACACTGTAGCGGATCTCGTAATCCACTCCTTCAACTCCTCCAGACAGATCAGGCTCCTCGTAGAACACATCTTCTTAACATTCAGCTGCATACATTGACACATCTTCGGGATCCTTAGAGTCTAAGCAAGGGATCAAAGGAAAGAATGAGTAACAGCATTACCCAACAAGTTCATTATATTCAAGGTGGAAAGTTTGATGCTCTAACTACCACCTCGGATTATAAATCCTTGGCACTATGTAGTTTTTGTAAATCTTTCTTCAAAGATTGATTTTATTCCGAAAAACTATGACAATCAGCCTTCACAGGTTGACCAGAACTTTCATGGAGTTCCTTTCCTGCCGCGTTCGTAGCTCCTTCCCGGAACAGGGAGTAACAAGTAACAGTTCTTACACTCTACAGAGGTGCATTACTTTACCCATGAGAGATCAACTCCTTGTTGCACAACCGGGCGTACTTTCCCGTCCACAATTCCATGATGTGGGGCCCAGTAGTTGGTCCAATCCAATCATTGCCCCCTTCGCGACACCGCATGCCTCCTTGGTGTACACCATGCCCACATAATGAATTACGGCAATGGTTTGTACAAACCGTTAGATGCCAGAACTATCGTGGGACGATGAGGGTTCCCACCCATATGTTGCATATCCTCTACGAATTACCAATTAATATGCATGCTACGAGGATAACAGCCACGACCTGCACATTCGGCTTCATGCGAGAGGAAGAAGATACAGCTGACTTCTTTGTCACATTCCAAATCTCATGGCTAACGCGTAATATACGGCGCTAGAATCACTGATGTCAGGGTTATTAAGTCCCTACTTGATCATCATTGTTGCAAATAGAACCCTAAGTTCTATTTCTCCATTATATCTCCACTTAGGATGATATCTATGATTTCTTTATTTATGAAAATATTATTTTATTTCTTTTATAGCATAAATGATAACACACAATTTGCAAATACTTTGATAAAGACTCTTCAAAGGACATGAGCAAGTGATGAACTTGCCTAGTGATGGCAAGGTAGTGAAGTCTAATGCTTGCACTGGACCTTGAGCTTCTACTTCTACAAAAACATCATTATTCCCCGGTAAGGACAATATTTAAAGAAGCAAAATGATTATGCAAGTAATGTAATGCATTATTTAATTCTATATGCATTTTCCCTATATAAGGTGCCTTCTAATAAAGAATTTATAAATATTATTAAAAATTTATATTTATTGCATATATTGAATTATTTTATTTTATTTCCCTTTTTTTATTTGACTTCTATTGATTTAATAATTCCTATATATTAAATTTATTACTAAATATTTATTTAGTATTTTTCATAAATACTATAATATTAATAAATAATGAAAGTGATTTTTATTTATTTTTATCATCTTTCAATAAGTTTTTTAAAATTCCATAAAGAATATATAAATTACAAAATTCTTATAAAAAATTAAATGTCCAAAATTTGATATCTTATTTTATTTGTACAGAGTGGATTATTGTGAATCCAAAAATATTTTATTTATAATTTTTGGACTTTTATTTTATTTTCTATAATTTTATTGAGGTCAGGGGAATTTTTGTATTTTCTAATTGATCAAAAAAATTATTAAACAACTTGGACTGGCCTTTTGGGCTTATTGGGCCAGTGTGTCCCAATAGGGCAAGGTCAAAATACCACCCCAAGGGGTTTTGGCCCACCCAGCCCACTCTCGCTGCCTCCCTCTCTCCCTCGACCTTATCCTCTCCTCCTTTGACCCGACCATGTGGCCGGTGATGCCGCCACCGTCGATTCCCGCCGCCGTGGTGCGAGTTGGGGTTGTCGACGATGCTCGTTCGTTTTATCCAATTGGATTTGACTCCGGGGCTTCCCCGTGGCCAGGTCCACCCCGTTCCTGAAACCTAGGGTTAAGGAAATGTGTTGTCGTCACCGCCGCGGTCCCGTCTGCGGTGGTGTGCTGGGCTCGTGTGCTGTTGCGGCCGCCACCGTGGCAGGTGCAGGTTGCAATGCCCCTGGGTGCTCCCTGTGCCGCCGCGGTTCGTCGGCCAATCTGCTTCCTCTTCGATTAGTCAGCGAGGACCTCGGGTAAGTTGCTTTTGTGGTCCTTGTTCATGCAATTACCATGAACCTCTCTGTGTATCTAGTGGCTTCTTATGCCTAGTGATTATGTGCTGATTAGGGTTCATAACCCCATGTTGATCATATCCTTGATGCTTTAGATTTAGTGGTGATCATGCTTGAGCATGAAGAATGATTGTTTGTTGTGGATCATGATTGGTAGTGGCTTTGATGTTGCTAGTGGCTCGTTAGATTTATTCTAGTGGTGATTCACTATGATCTCATGCTAGTGTTTCTATGGAATCACTGATTGAAAATGTTGTTGATCTGAAAATGGTCTCTACTGTCAGAATGCTTGTACTGACAGTGGTTTCTCTCAGTAGTTGCTTATTGTAATTATAATGATAGGCACTTAGCTTCAGGAAGATGATATTTATTTGTTGGTCCCTTTATCCGTGGAACCAAGCAAAGATTGGTTTTAGTTCATTTAAAACATGTCCTTGTGATACCATTATGATCTGGCACACAAGTGATGGAGTTTTATTTCTGGGCTTAGCTTGATAATACTTGTGATTAATACTGGCAAGATAAAATGAAAACCTTTCTTAACTTTCCTGCCTATGATGTTGGTCTGAGGCTCTAGGATTTAATTCCTAGTTAGTTGAGCAATAGTTTGTTTGAAACTTGAAAGATTAGAGGTGCTACTCTCTTTGAGAGATGTGCCCTGATCTGATAAGATCAAATGAAAAATGATCTAAGTTGCAAAAGTAACACTGAACTTAGTGATATTGGTCTAAGAGTTTAGTGCTTGTGGTTGAGCTTGATTTCTTATCCTTATACTTGAAATCTCTAGGATAGATTCACCCCTCTTGGGTGATTATTGAGAGATCATTTCATAAAGCAACACATGCTTTTGTTTAGATAATATGATGAAATCATGTGATGGTTTTATGAGGCTCACCACAAAATATGATGTTGGTGTAGTAGATTGATGATGATCTTGATCTTGATCTTCATCTGCTTTTGCTGGGCTCCTGAGCTTTCTCTTGAGCTTGCCTGCTCCTCCTAGCTCCTGGGCTTGACCTTGCTGTCCACCAGATCCATTCCCCTCCTTATGTCACCATCCTGGTGATGTTTGAGTTGTTCTGGGTGGTTTGATTTGGCTGCTTTTCTTGGTTTGGCTGCTGTCTACACTGGTTGTTCTTGTGTGATGTGTTAGTGGAGTGATGCACTAGTGCTCCCCCCACGGCTGTGTTGTGGTTTTGTGTGATTTGGTTGTGCTTGAGAGGTTGACAGCACACCCTTTGCATGCTGGTGTGTGTCCAGCTTGTGTTCCTGCTATGCACTTGTGGATAGGTTCAGAATTTTTGAACTTACCATTACCAAATTACTTTCACCTAGCTGGTGAATTGGTCCCTCTTGGCTGTCATTTGAATTCTGGCTTTGAATTTATGAAAGATGAAATCTTTCATATTGGTGAATCTTGCCCCTTTATAACATTTCTCAATGATGAATTTGTTAAGTGCACTTCACTGACATATCTGAGAGAAATATACTAACACTAATCTTATTTTGTTTCTATTTAGTCTTTGTTTTGTAGGTACAAAGATAAAGATGAAGATTTAGTGTAGATTTAGATATAGGATAGTTAGTAGATATACAAATGTAATTTTCTTATTCTTTTGTAATTTTTCTTTTATAATTCTTGTAATCTTTATTTTATTCAATTGTGATAAAGATTATATATTTATTAATATAGAATATTCTTATTCTTTACTCTTTTGTAAATTGTGAAGTTTGGAATAACTTCAGTAGGTTACATTCTTTGTAACTTGTTTATGTATTAATAATATGAAATGAATTTCATATTCAATATTGTTTTTAGATAAGATTTAAGTTATAATATTTATCTCTTAATTAATTTAAGATTCAAATCTTATATCTAAATCATTTAAATTATTATTCAAACACTTAAGTTTTAAAATTCAAACTCATTTCAAAACACACATAATTCCTTTAAGATCATATCAAAGTTTATAGCAATCCTCCTTTAAGACTAAACCTAATCTCAAAGTAAGAAAGAAACATTGATCATTCAAGGTTTTATTTGGCGAAAATTTTACCCACATATTCACAAATGAATGCATGCAACAAATCTTATTCCTAAATCTACCCTTCGTTAGGTCCTATATACTGGGATGTTACAAAGTTGCTATGGAACCTCGCAAGTCGACGAGAACTCGTACCACTCCTGATTGGTATGATCCCGTTATGAGTGTCATGTTGGTGGACAACACCGATGACCCTGCGACATATGAGGAAGCAATGATGAGGCCAGATTCCAATAAATGGCAAGAAGCCATGAAATCCAAAATTGGATCCATGTACGAAAACCAAGTATGGACTTTGGTGGACTTACCGGATGGCCGGAAGGCTGTCGAGAATAAATGGATTTTCAAGAAGAAAACAGATGCTCATGGTAATGTTAGTGTCTATAAAGCTCGACTTGTCGCAAAAGGGTTTCGGCAAATTCAAGGAGTTAACTATGATGAGACTTTCTCACCAGTAGTGAAGCTAAAGTCTGTGAAGATTATGTTAGCAATCGCTGCATATTATGATTATGAGATATGGCAGATGGATGTCAAAACGGCGTTCCTCAATGGAGACATTGATGAAGAGTTATATATGATGCAACCCAAAGGTTTTGTCGATCCTAAATATGCAAACTTCAACGGTCCATATATGGATTGAAGCAAGCATCCTGAAGTTGGAATCAACGTTTTGATAAGGTAATCAAGAGCTTTGGTTTTATACAAACTTATGGAGAAGCTTGTATTTACAAGAAAGTGAGTGGGAGCTCTGTAGCATTCTTAATACTATATGTAGATGAAATATTGTTGATTGGGAATGATGTAGACCTTCTTAATAGTGTCAAGGATTATTTGAATAATAGTTTTTAATGAAAGATCTTGGCGAAGCAGCTTATATATTAGGCATAATTTATAGAGATAGATCGAGGCGCCTAATATCATTGTCACAGAGTACATATTTGGACAAAGTTCTAAAGAGGTTTGTAATGGAAGATGGAAAGAAAGGGTTCTTGCCTATGTTGCCCAATACGACCTTGAGTAAAACTCAAAGTCCAGCAATGGCAGAAGATAGAGAAAGGATGAGTAAGACTCCCTATGCCTCAGCCATAGGATCTCTTATGTATGCCATTCTATGTACTAGACCCGACATTGCATATGTTATTAGTTTGACTAGCAGATATCAAAGTGATCCAGGAGTAGATCATTGGACAGCGGTCAAAAACATCCTTAAGTACTTGAGAAGAACTAAGGATATGGTTCTTTCTTATGGAGGTGATGAATAGCTCGTTGTTAATGGTTACACCGATGCTAGTTGGAACACCGATCTGGATGATTCTAAATCTCAATATGGATATGTATTTACTTTTAATGGTGCAGCAGTTAGTTGGAGGAGTGCAAAGAAAAGCGTTGTGGTGAGATCTTCAACTGAATCGGAATACATAGCTTCTTCGCAGGCTTCACAAGAGGCGATATGGATGAAAGAGTTCATTATAGAGCTCGGTATGGTTCCAAGTGCGCTGGACCCAATGTCTATCTACTGTGATAACATGGGCGCCATAGCCAATGTGCAAGAACCAAGGTCACACAAGAAGCTGAAGCACATCAAGCTACGTTTTCACGCTATTCCAGAGCATGTCCAAGATGGTGACATAAATATTTGCAAAGTACACACAGATCTGAATGTGGCAGATCCATTGACTAAACCTCTCCCGAGGGCAAAACATGACCAGCACCAAACCGCCATGGGTGTTCGGTATATTACCATGTAATCTAGATTAGTTGACTCTAGTGCAAGTGGGAGACTGTTGGAGATATGCCCTAGAGGCAATAATAAAAGTGGTTATTATTATATCTTTGTGTTTATGATAAATGTTTACATTCATGCTATAATAGTATTAACCGGAAACATTAATACTTGTGTGATTTGTAAACTAAATTAGAGTCCCTAGTAAATCCTCTTTATAATACTAGCTTGTTGGTTAATAGATGATCGTGGTTTCTCGATCATGAACATTGAGATGTTATTAACAACAAGATCATATCATTAGGAGAATGGTGTGATGGACATACTCCTATAGATAAGCGTAGCATAAAGATCAAGTCATTTTAATAGTTTGTTTGCTATAAGCTTTCTGATACATAGTAACCTAATTCCTTCGACCATGAGATCATGCTAATCACCATCACGGGAAGGATGCTTTGATGACATCAAACACCACACCGTAACTGGGTGGCTATAAAGGTGGCATTGAGTGTTTGGAAAGTATGGGTTGAAGCACATGGATCAAGAGTGGGATTTGTCCATCCATATGACGGATAGATATACTCTGGGCCCTCTCGGTGGAATGTCATCCAATTAGCTTGCAAGCATGTGACTGGCTCATAAGGGATCACATATCACGGGAACAAGAAAAGAGTACTTATCGGTAACGAGGTTGAACTAGGTATGCAGAGATACCGACGATCAAAACCTCGGATAAGTAAACTATCGCGAGACAAAGGGAAATTGGTACCGTATGTAAGTGGTTCATTCGATCGCAAAGTAATCGTCGAAATATGTGGGAGCCATATGAATTTCCAGATTCCTCTATTGGTCATTGATCGGAGAAGTGTCTCGGTCATGTCTGCATAATTCACGAACTGTAGGGAGACACACTTAAGGATTCGATGTTGTTTAGTAGAAATGGATTTATTAGTAGGGATACCGAATGTTGTTCAGAGTCTCGGATGGGATCCGGAATATCACGAGGAGATCCGGAATGGTCCGGAGAATAAGATTCATATAAGGGAAGTCCGATTCCGGAGTTCGGGAAAGATTCCGATGTTTTCATCGGAGGGGTTCTAGAAGGTTCACCGAACCGGAAGGGGAATGGACCATGAATGTGTCATGGGTAAGTGGAATGATTGGATCATATCCTAGGTCACTTGGTGTGGGCATTTGCAAGAGAGAATTAAAGCTCTAAATTGAAAGTCAAACTGGAACAATGGTTTCCTAGTGGGAGAAGAAACAAGTCCTTCTCTCAATCCAACTTGGGTTTGGGTTTGGATTCAAACCCACCCCTCCCAAGGCTGCCCCCTCTCATAAATAGAGGGGGAGGGCTGCCCCAACACCACAAGAGCCAAGCCCGCCCCACACCCGCGGCGGCGCCGCCATGCCGCTGCCTAGCGCCGCCGCGCCGCCGCCACCAACACCTCCTCCTCCTCCCGGTCTTCTAAACCCTAGATCACCGGGAAACCCTAATCCACCATAACTCGCACCGGCTTAGGCGAAGCCCTGCGGGATCTTCCCTCCACTTCCGACACCATGCTGTCGTGCTGCCAGAATTGCGAGGAGAGAACTACAACCTCCACTGCCTGCTGGAACAAGGGAGACGAAGGTCTTCATCGAAAATCTACGTGACGTGTGGCCATTGAAGCGCCGCTTAACGCAGCGCCAGAAGGATCGTCTACGTGATCTTGAGATCGGCAAGTGTACGACTACATCACCCACGAGAATCTGCTCTCGTTAACCGCTTTGGAATCTTCGAGGGTGAGTGCTTCTATCGACTCGTTGCTACAATCTAGTAGATAGATCTTGGCTTGTTTGTGTGCATGCGGTAGAAATTTTTTGTTTTCCATGCTACAAACCCTACAGTTTGACCAAATTCCAGCGGCATGAATGGCGCTGGCGGCGGCGACGGCTCTGCCGACGATGGATCGGCAAAGCTAGAGGGTAGGAGAGGGGGTGTAGGCGCTTACCGAGGTCACGAGGACGTGGGGATGCTCAACGTGGATGCGGCTGGGGCGAGGGCGTGCAGTAGCGGTGGTTAGGGCTCGTCGGAGTTGCTGGAAGCGTCGGGCACACGGTAGCGAAGACGTTGGCGACGTTCTGGATCGCCCTAGCACATACCAGGAGTATTAGGAGATGCGCAAGGATATGGCAAACATGGCAGGGACAAGCAGAAGGCAAGGGGCGCTCGAAGATTACCAGAATTTCTCGCCGGAGTCAAGCGGAGCTTCGGTTGTTCACGGAGCTCGATGGAGGCGACGTCCTGGGGCATTACAGAGGAAACAGAGAGGGTGTGAAGACGCGTAAACATCTGGCGAACAAGCTCGTATGAATGAGGGGCGAAGGGGCACGGTGCTCACCAGAATACATCGTCGGAGCTGCTCGGGACAGTGGCGGCGTGAGTGGAATTGCGGGCAGCCTGGTGGCGGAGAAAGAGCGCTGAGTGAGGGGAAAGGAGCAGAGAGGGTAGGGGGTTAAATAGCCGGTGAGGGGCGAGGAAATTATGCGGCATTGATCGGCAATTAAGCTCGCTTCAATCACGGCAGTGATGGTGGTAACGGCGGCGACGATGGGGTCGAGGGGTGCGGGGTTTGGGGACGACGACTACGTGGCGTCTGGGGCCACTGGTCAGCGAGCGCGGGGTAGGTTTGCCTCGCATGAGAGAGAGAGAGGGAAATGGCCCGGGTGGGCTGGCTGGGCTGCTTTTGTTGCTGGGCCGAATAGGTGGCGCCAGCCTTTTCTTATTTTCTTATTCTTTTTGTTTTTCTATTTTGATTTTCTAAACCCATTTCCAAATGATACTCAAATGAGTTTGAATTCAAACCATTTCTGAATTTTTGTAAAGTGACCCATGCAAATATTTGTGTATAAAACATTGTTGTTTACTCAAAAACACTTTGTCCCATTGAAAATAAAATAAAACCATGCCTTATTTAAATATTTATAATAGGCATATGAATGGTTTTAATTTAGAAACTTCTTTTGAAAACTTTGAGCAAGCTTTGAAATCATCTTTTAAACTTATCTGGTTGAATCAAAGTATTCTCATATTTTGGAAGTAGAAATAAAGTCATTTCCTTTCTTACATGGAATAATAGGCAAAACAAATGGCTTCTTATTTGAAACCTTGTTTGAAAATAACCCAAATGCATAAGGATGCATGAATGATATGCAACTTTATAAACCATGATTTTTGGGATGTTACACCAACTATCTTCTACTTTCCTAGGAATAGAAGCTTTGTGTTTTAGCTTCTCTTCTTTAATCTTAACAAGAGCATCTGTAATGTGTTTGGTAAAGGCAACATGCATATCACTAGCATCAGGACTTCTAGCAAGCTTTTGTAGGAACATAATCACTTCAGAAATATTGCAACCATCAATATCAAAATCAAACTTAGCATCACTAGTATTAGGATCAATAGGCTTAGGCATAGGAGGAGGAATACGGGCTTCTTGTGGTTTAGTGGTGATAGTGCACACACTATTGTTTCTATCAATTTCAGCTTCCCTTTCCCACCTAGCATGAAGTTGAGCTAACAGCCTAACATTTTCATCAATAGTAACTTGTATGGCATGAGCAGTAGGAAAGGTGTTTTCCATAGTTTCATGTTTAGTAGGCATTTTATTAACCAAGGAAGTTTGAGCTTCAGACAAAGAGGATATATTTTTCTCAATAGTTAAAAGCTTTTCCTCTATAGTCTTATTGAAAGTAGTTTGTTTACTAATAAAGTCCTTGAGCATGACTTCAAGTTCAGAGGGGGCACTTCTAGCATTATTGTAAGAGCTTCCATAGGAATTTCCATTATTAGGAGGATAAGGCCTATAATTGTTGTTGCTACCAAAATTATTCCTGTAGGCATTGTTGTTGAAATTGTTGTTTCTAATGAAGTTCACATCAACTTGATCTTCTTGAGAAACCAAAGAGGCTAAGGGAACACTATTAGGATCTAGAGGAGCTTTCCCATTAACAAGCATAGCCATAATAACAACAATCTTTTCACTCAAAGAGGAAGTTTCCTCAACAGAATTTACCTTCTTACCATGTGGAGCTCTCTCAACATGCCATTTAGAGTAGTTAACCATTATATTATTAATGAGCCTTGTTGTAGCACCCAAGGTGAGTCCCATAAAAGTACCTCCAGTAGCAGAATCCAACATGTTTCTTGAGGAGAAGTTCAAACCTCCATAAAAAGTTTGGATAATCATCCAAGCAGTGAGTCCATGAGTAGGGAAATTTTTAACCAAAGATTTCATTCTTTCCCAAGAAGGAGCAACATGTTCACTATCAAGCTATTTAAATTTCATAATATCACTCCTCATAGCAATAATCTTAGCAGGAGGGTAGTACTTCCAATAAAAGCATCTTTGCACTTAGTCCAAGAATCAATACTATTTTTAGGCAAAGATAGCAACCATTCTTTAGCTTTTCCCCTCAAGGAGAAAGGAAAAAGCCTGAGCTTAATAATATCTCCATCTACATCCTTATAATTTTGCATCTCACAAAGTTCAACAAAGCTATTAAGATGGGCAGCAGGATCATCAGAACCAACACCAGAAAATTGCTCTCTCTCATCACAAGATTTAACAAAGGAGGCTTAATTTCATAAAAAGTGGCATCAGGAGCAGGTGGAGCAATAGGTGTGCTTAGGAAATCATTGTTGTTGGTGCTAGTGAAGTCACACAACTTGGTGTTCTCAGAAGAGTTCATTTTGGCAAAGGTGGGCAAGCCAAAAACAGCAGCAGCAGCTAGAGCAGGAACTATTTTTTTGTGTTTTTGAATAAAGAAAGCAATCCAAGCTAGACTAATATTTTTTGGGTTTTTTGGAAAGAGGCAAACAAAACCAAGCAAAAGAAACAAAGCAAACTAAAAACAAAGTAAAGAGAAAGGAAGTGAAGGACTCCCCTAGTGAAGACGTCCTTAGCCTCCCCGGCAACGGCGCCAGAAATTACTTGATGCTACACTCAACAGGGAGGAAGAGTGCTTCGTTGGAAACCCCAAGAGCAAGGTATGAAGAGTATAGCAGCAAGATTTCCCTCAGTAGAAACCGAGGTTATCGAACCAGAAGGATGAAGGAAACGTCACATAGGTGTTGGAAGCAACATGGAGACCTTCACAACACAAACTCAAAACTCTGTCCCAACGAATCAGTGAGGTTGTCAAGCTCACCAGTTTGCTGTAACAAAGGATTAAACGTAGTGTGGAAGGTAATGGTTTGCAGCAAATAAACAAGTAACAGTGGAAGATGTATCAATGGTAAAGATTGGACCGGGGTCCATTGTTCACTAGAGGTGCTCTCCTTAGATAAACAACATGGCATGAAGGGTAAACAAATTACAGCGAGGCAATTGACAGGAACTGAGCAAGGCATAACAATGCAATTACTAGCTAGAAAGATCCTATGAGGTTGACTGGGAAATACAACAATATACATAGACCGTAATCCAACTGCATCTATGACTAGAAGTCCACCTTCAGGTTATCATTCGAACCCCCTCTAGTATTAAGTTGCAAGCAACAGACAACTACTTTAAGCAAAGTGTGTAAGGTAAACAGTCCACATGTTCCATGAACAAGAGACCGTTGTTTTCTCCCTAGTAGCAATAGCACATCTACAACCAAAGAGATTATTGTCACTTCCCTTGGAAACTAGAGGCATGAACCCACTATCGAGTATAAATACTCCCTCTTGGAGTCACTAGCAACTACTTGGCCAAGATAACCACTAGTGAAAGGGTATTTATTGTCATAATCACTTTTGGTGTTCGGTAACAACAAGTAGATCATTTTACAGTTTGTCACTGTCCACAGGTTCATATTATGATAAGTGAAAAGCACCCTCACACTTGGGAAAAGTCCACACTCATTTGACACATGTCTGGAAACTCCAGACCGGAGTCTCCGGTCTGCCAAGACCGGAGTCTCCGGTGTGGTCCGGAGTTTTCGCATCTGTCTCCGATGGTGTCTTCAGGATCTAGGCTGGGACATTCTGACTAGGGGTCCAGAGCCTACACCGGAGGATACTCCGGAGTCTCTGGTTCTTACTCAGTCCGGAGTCTCCGGTGTTGGAAGACCGGAGTCTCAGGTGTTGCTGGGTCATGATTGGTTTGGGTCATTCAGATGGGCGGTCCGGAGGCTGGTCCAGAGATTGGCCGGATTATCCGGTGTAGACTGGAGTCTCCGGTCTATAGACCGGAGTCTCTGACTTTTCTACAACGGTCAGAAAACGGTTCGTGGAGGGGGCTGCCTATAAAATGGGACCCTTATCTTCTTCCTCCAGTTGCTCGAGCTCACCAAAGAACACCAACTCCATTAGAGCAACCAAATCTACAAGATCTCTTCATCCAACCATCCAAAGTCATTGATCTTTGGAGAATAGAAGGAGGAGGCCTTGATCTACATCTTCACCAAGAGAGATCTTCATTTCCCCCTCATTCACTTGAGGGCCCCCAAGCTCTAGTGTTTCATTAGAAACCCTAACTTTGATTTGGTTCTTACAAGCTTGTCTTTGATTTGTCTTGATAGCTTGCTTGTATTTGGGAGCCTCTGTAGCATCCCAATTGTCTAACAATTGCAATGCTACTTGGTCTAGTAATATAATGGCTACTTAAAATATATAATTAGTTGCATCATCATTATATCATGCTCATGTCATCATGCCTCCTTGCATTTGAGCATCATATAAAACCCTTTTGATTTGGTTCTTCTCTCATATGCATTATTAATTGTAGTTGCCTCTTGATATCGTATTTGGATATTGATATATTGTTTAAATGCCCAATTTGAGTTGGGGGCATATCTCTTATTAACTCCACCACCTTTCTTTCACCACCTTATAATTCCACCATCCAACTAAATGTGAGCTTTGCACTTTATTGGGTCTTACCTCTAGCTCATGTGGGTTGGGATGGATCCAATTCTTTTCCACATGCTCTCATCTTAGCATCATATTGTTTTCACATTATTGATATATGGGAGCCACATGGCCACTTTTGCATGCCTTGTGAGTGGAACCTTTTTCTAGCTTCCATATGTGTTGTTTTGGGGTTATTTTCATGCTTGGATATTTTTGGGCTTACTAAATACCTAGTGGCACATACACACTAGCATGTCCCATTTTTATTCAAATATGGTCATCACCAACTACTCCACATGGAGCATCCTTTTAATTCTTTTTGCTTGGCTTTTATTTCAATTTTGGGAATGCATAATAATAATGCCATGTAATAATATTGTTTTCACAAGAATCAGCATGGCAATAAATATTTTGCATGGGCCATGCAAGTACCACCTTTATGTGTCATTTGGATTTTATTTGAATTTTGAGTGGATCATCTCTATCTCTATCCCTTCTTTTGGCTTGATCTATTTTGATCTTGCTTAAACCCTATCACCACATCCCTCTCTTTTTCTTGCCTTGATCTTGTTGGAGCTTGTCATGTTCTAGCTTGGTCTTGTCAAAAGAAAGCCACTCCATCTATCTCTCCCTAAAACCCTAAACCATGCCACTCATATCACCTACCCCATCATCACCATCCCCCCCTCTCTCTCTCTCTTTGTGGTCTCCTTACCACCACCTTGTGCTCATCTACAAAACCACCTCTCCACCCCTTTATCTAACCTCTCTCTCTAAACCTAGCTAAACCCTAAACCTAACCCATGATCTACCCTATCCCTCCAAACCCTAACCCGAGTCCTCTCTAACCCTAGACCGAGCCCATGCTATCTATACCCCTCTCTCGGCCTCTCTCTTCTCTTCTTTGCTGGCCCCACCTGACCACTGGCCCCACCTGCCTCCGCCCTCCCCTTTCTTTGGCTACAAGACAAAGAGGAGAAAGAGGGAGCCCCGATCACCCTCCTCCCTTTTGCCAAAGCCACCACCACCCCATGTGCCTCTCTCCTCTCTCCCTTATCTCCCCAACCACCCCAGCTCACCTTATCCCTCTCAGGTCGGATCTGGGAGGCGCCCAGGTCCTCCTCTACCTCCCTTCTTCCTCCCTAAGCCATGCAAGCTTTCCATCATGCCCTAAACCCTAGCTACTTCAGCCTTGATCTCGTCTGCCAGCCTCGCTTTCCCCAAGGCGATCCAGAGCACCAGACCCCCTCTGTCTCCTCCACATCGCCTGCCTGCCCACGCCTCCCAAGCCCTCCGGCTCCCGGACACGCCGCAGCCATCGGAGCCGAAGCTCGCAGAGCCCCTGCCTCTGCTCCGACCTGAGCCACCTCCAGCTCCGGCGACCACACCGACGAGTCCCTGGTGAGCACATCAATCTCCTGGACATCATCTTCCTCCCCCTCTCCCCTTGCATCGCCGCCGTCTGCCGAAGGCTTCATACAAGGCCTCTGGCCTGATAGCAATGCAGCAGCTTTGCCCGCCTCCTGCTTCTCCACTGCGTGCTCAGGCTGCCTCCTCCGAGGTTGCTCGTGAACGAAACTTGTAGGCCGATGTCCCTCTTCATCTTTTGTTTTACCATGACGCTTTCTCCCAGCGGATTCCGCCACCGCCGATGGAAAGTAGCGATCCGCCGCCGTGGTCGGATTCGTCAAGAAGAAAGCAGCCGATGGCCGTTTGCACTTGCCCCGCCTTTTTTCCCGCCTCAACCCAAGCCCGGAAGCCCACCACCCAGCCTTTGGTTTTTCTAAAAACACCCCCGGAAAATCCAGACCGGCACGGACCAGTCCCTGGCACAGGATTGCCCACTTGTCACCGGTCATTGCTTGGCAGGTATCCCGCCACTGAGGCCCACCAGAAACCTCTGCGGCTAGAGTAGCTTATGGTGAGAAAGCCCTTCATACGCCGTGAACGCCCAGTCAGCAGTTGGTCCCACCTGGCTGTGACTCGGGCTAGGTTCCTCTGGGTATAAAAAGGTTTTCTGTCTGTCTGTTTAAATTTAAACCTTTTCAAATTAATTTCAAAATTCAAATTTAAATCTGTTTTAAATATCTTTTAAAATATAAATCCAAATAATACAAATGATATATGTTTTCAAACCAGAAAAATGTGAGGAATTAAAATATGCCATTCAAAATATATTTTGAACACTTAAAATTCCAAGTTGAGTAAAATTACAACAAAATGCCCTATTACCTTAATTAATTAATAACTTTTGTTTTATAACTCCAAATTTAACAAATGATATGTCTAAAATGATTAGCTCGACGAGACCTTTCTGTTTATGCAATCCTTTATCTGGTTTGCAGCATGCATCATATAAATATAATGGATACAGCAACTTAATTGAGGTTAAATTGTGGTCAAAACTCAATAAAATGATTATTCTTGTATGCCACACCTCACCCATGCCATGCTACTTTAATGCCATGCAAATTGTGCATCATTCATCATGGCATGATTGTTTGCTTGTCGCATTTATTCATATGCTTGTGCACTTTATTTATGCTGGCCCTTGTTTGTTTGGTTCTTCTTCGAATAGACGCTGAGCAGGGGATATACCAAGAGAACCAGGAGCACTACCCAGATCCTTCTCTTGATTCAACTGAGCTGCCAGGCAAGCACTACCACATGCTTGCATACATATATTACCTATTGCCTCTTCCTTATTCTTGCATCATTGAGTCGCGATTGCATTAATCAATCCCAAGTATCGCATAGCCTTTACTTTTAAACCCCAAAAGCTTGTTCCTCCATCCCATGAGCCATTACTACAGGAGTTGTTTGAGCCATGCGAGTCGTAGAACAGCATGTGTAGGGTATGTGAGTGTCTGCTGGATAACGAGGTACCTATACAACTTAATCTGAGTAGTAATGGGACAACTAATGAAAGTGGCATCGGTGAGCCATATTCGCTATTTGGGTTTTGAGGCTCACTTGTGTCCGTAGGACCCTCGAGTACTTGATTCCTGTTCCTTGAATATTCGCTATCCACATCCGGGAGGCTTATGAACCCCCGAGCGGAGCTTGATTCATTCTTATTTCTTGGGGCCACAAACTAGTTTGAGGTTTTATTTACTATCCTGTACTTATGCCATGCTTTATCGCTTTAATTTAAATTGTGCAGGTATCGCACCGTATCGCTTAGGGTCGTGACCCGTTTATTGTATCGACAAGCCCACCACACTTTGGGTTCCCGATCGTCTACCGGCTCCACAAACCTTGAGGCCGTCTCGAGTCATTAACTTCGCTATGGTAGCTCAATGGGTGGCCTCAAAATATTTCTGAATCCTGTGATCGCTTTGTCGTGAATGCCTCGTTGGGTTTTGATTTGGTTTTTCGAGGTTGATCGAGTGTGTGTTGCTATTTGTGCACCGCAGGTAAAACTTTTCAAAGCCGTGTCCGCGGTTATAGACGACTTGGAGCACAGTTTCTCGATCATAGACAAGAATAACTAAAGTACCGCTTTTAATTTGACTAAGTACCTGACTAGTAAATAGTGCAACACTCATGGAATGGATAATAAAACTGCCAACGGATGGGGGGTTGTTCGTCCGCTTCCTCGTCGGTAAGCGAGGAGGAGGATGGATCTATGGATATTACCGTTATAACTGTTGTTATTAATTCCCGGACATCCGTCTATCTCTGGTTAGGCGGATGGTTAGCGAGTATCTATAGAATTGCTAGGGTTTATCTTTTGCTGCAATTGCGTCACCCCAGGTTGTGTCCCCTTTAGAGGCATAAAGACTTGCTGAGTACCCCTAGGGTCTCACACAATAAATTATTGGTTCAGATGAACAGGTACCCTCGCAAGATGGATACTGGGTGGAAGAGACGGACGATGTGGGCAACGATCATTCGTTGTAGAGATTCCGGGAACGGGGATCCGTGAGATCTGTATGGATCTGCTTATTTATGGGGCATCTTATGCCGATTTGCCTCTTATCCGTACTCGGATTTTGTCTTCCGCTTCCGCCTGATACTCTGATGTTTGATGTAGGAGGAGATATCCTAAACTATTATATCTATCTAGGATATTTGGATCTTGCCGTATGGCGTTGCTATATTTCCTTTCTTTTTAGATGGAATGGCTCTGATGTACTGTTGTATGGTGGCTTGCATACATACTCATTTGTGTATGTAGTTGATCCTTCACTGCCGATTACGCCTGTTCTTGTCCCGATGTTTGGAAATGGTTGGGACGGCGAAAGGTCTACCTGTGAGTGGCATTTGGGCCCCACCGCACTATTTCAACCATTTCCGCTCATCCAGTGCTTGTAACTAGGAGCGTAATTCACCGAGGTAGTTACAATTGGTATCGAGCCATCCCGCTTCTTCGTGGTCTCAACCAAATGGTCGTTGTCTGCCTAGCAAATATTTTGGTAGTTATGTATACTAGGGAAAAACAAAACGTGAGAGTAGGACTGCTTCCACTTTTTTCTTACCCACCCACCAACCTTTTCCGGTAAGGAAGTGTAACGCTTTCAATCCTCTTCTTAAAATTCAAACTAGGATTCACGTGTTCGGGTTTCCGTAGTACCATAGAAAGTGTGTGTGTGTGTAATTCCTTGTCTATCTGCATCCTATTTGTTATCTCCATCCGCCTTTGGTTATCAACGCTGGTACATTCCATACGACAGGCTTTTGAAAACCGCGCGATCTATCTTACTCCTTGTTAACCGTGCCATCTTCTTAAGGGTGTCCTTCCTTCTAGCAACTCCACATTCTGTAAGCATCAGCCTAATCCCTATCTCGATAAGTGGTTTTATGATTTATTGGTATTTTAATGAAAAATGCGGAAAATTTTCTTTGATATATTCAGTTTCCACACTCCTTTTCAGTGTGTGAAACATTATCTATCTCCTTTATCAGCATGTCCATGCTAACTCATTCGCTTGTCACCGCGCTAATCCTCGGAGTTTCTTTTCATCTTCAATTCTTTTGGGCTAATTACATAACATGTGTCGATCCGATGCTGATGATTGTAATTTGGCTCTCGGCATAGCTATATTCCACTCATGATAAGTGACGATTGGAATATGGAAAATGCTATCAACTCTATCCTCCAAATAGTGACGGTTATCTCCTGTGATTTTGAGTACCCCGTGATCATATCTATGCATATTCAAGCATCTTTGGCAATCCGGAGTCTCCCAAGGCACTACGGCGGTCTATCATCTGTCCATCATGCTGCACAATTCTCCTGGATACGAGGGAATTGCATCTTTTCGTCTCTGGTAGCTTTGCTTGAGGTATGAGCTATCATCGGTTCTTATCCAAGATCTCTTTATCTTTGTAACCGGTGATCCGATCGACAATGTGAACCAAGTGCATCTCTTTTTCTTCAAGGACCAGATAATCTATTCTACCGAAGGCATCTTTCTCAACACGAACCCGTGCTCTTAATATTGATCTTTCTAAGAGCGTTGAGCTCAGGAAGTGTTCGAGCATTTGTTCATTTCTCTCGCCTTTTGAACTTGGTATTCTGGGAATATCTTGTTAATCCTTGGTGGTATATGTTGATAATATGCTTGCCTTTTCGGTATCAATGGAAGGACATGGAAGATCATTTGTGTCTCTTTCTCTCAAGCTTCGTGAGCACTGCCTGTGTGCAAAGTCTCAAAGTGAGAATTCTGACTTTTTGAAGTCACCTATCTCGGCCACGTCCTTCTACTTAATAGATCGCTTCAATTCTGGAATCAGCAAGTTCATTGTTAATTCCATCTTCCATCTTCAATCAAACCCGGAGTTTTTCCTTGTTGGCGAGTTATCATCGTCGTTCCGCCGTAGATTTCCTCAAGGCTGCTAAATCTCTCTCAATCATTTCAAGAAGAACATGGAGTTCTTTCACCTCAGTCTCGTCAAGTAATCTCTTGAAACCCTCTCGTTCTATCGTCTATGCTCAATCCACCGGAGGCCATGAAGACCTCCCAGATCTTGTGTTCCTTCTATTCAAGTTGGTGCTATCTTTTCTGTAGCTGTTGAATCTTGCAGTCTTCTCCGTAATCTTCATTCATATCTTTCCGGTGGCTTGGTACTTCAGACATGACGACAACATCATCATCCTTATCTATCTAGGAATCCGGCGAATCGTTTGCATCTATCCTTGTTTCTAACGAAGTTCCAAGAGTTTTTGTCAATACCTTCAGTCTGTTTTGGTAGTTGGGTTGCATGGTTTTCTTATTCATGTGCGGAGTAATGCTTTGAGTGCGGGATGGAGTAGCTACCATACCACTACTCTTATCATTCGCTCTTGTACATTGAATTGGTGAATTAATGTGATTTCACTCATTCCACGGAAGTTAGAAGTGGCCTTTATCCCTCGATACTTTTACTTCCGTCTTTGTTTTTCCGGAGTGCTCTCTCGAAGAAAGTAATCAATAATCTCTTGTTGGTGGGCTAGATGGAGCAAAATCTTCAATTATCTGGTGGAAACAAACGCTAACTCTTTTCTATCCTCGTCTTTTTACCGATGCTCCACATCCCCAAACAAGATGAAAGGAAACTATCTCTCTTTTGTTTCATCAATTCTTTTCTGTGGTAAAGCCAATTATGGTTGATGCCATCAGTCGCAAATCTATTGCGTTAGCCTCAAGGCTAAAGAAAGCAATAAGTATCTCTACAATAAACTCCAGATCCTCCATATTCTTTGCTTCTCGGGATTCCACCATGATCTGGCTTCACATCCGTCTCTGGAAGTTATATCCGCGCACCTCAATTGCGTGATCCTTTGGTTCTTACCGGCGCAACAAGAATCTAATCTGGCGATGTCTATCTAAATCTTTCTGTTGATATCAAGGGACTCTATTGCTTGAAGGCAATATGGCTTCCGTACTTCATTCCCCAAATCCGAGAGAAGATACGATGCTATTGTCATAGTGGTTCAAAACCTCTCCAATCTAGCTCTTTTCTTCCGGCGAGACAAAGATTCATCCTCTCTAATATCGGTAAATCTTTAATCTTATCGGTGTGCCTTTTTTTATCCATGCTGCATCATCTTCCCCTTCTTTTCACAAGTGGTTCTATTCTTTTATCTTGTTTCTTGAGAAAACCGGAGCTATGTCTATCCTATCCTTCTTGTCTCACGTTAATCCTTCAACTCTTCTACCCGTCGTTTCTCTAGCAAAACGCAAGACTCGCAACAAGTCTAGCAAGTTTTGCAAGGTGTAGTGGTCGCACCATTCCTTTCTTCATCACCTTGGGAACGTGAGGGTCACCTTCGTTCGGACACCCGCCTATCCTTGTGTTGTTTTCTTTTTCCTAGGAATCTCGGGGCGAGATTCTTGTTTAGTGGGGGAGAGTTGTAGCATCCCAATTGTCTAACAATTGCAATGCTACTTGGTCTAGTAATATAATGGCTACTTCAAATATATAATTAGTTGCATCATCATTATATCATGCTCATGTCATCATGCCTCCTTGCATTTGAGCATCATATAAAACCCTTTTGATTTGGTTCTTCTCTCATATGCATTATTAATTGTAGTTGCCTCTTGATATCGTATTTGGATATTGATATATTGTTTAAATGCCCAAGTTGAGTTGGGGGCATATCTCTTATTAACTCCACCACCTTTCTTTCACCACCTTATAATTCCACCATCCAACTAAATGTGAGCTTTGCACTTTATTGGGTCTTACCTCTAGCTCATGTGGGTTGGGATGGATCCAATTCTTTTCCACATGCTCTCATCTTAGCATCATATTGTTTTCACATTATTGATATATGGGAGCCACATGGCCACTTTTGCATGCCTTGTGAGTGGAACCTTTTTCTAGCTTCCATATGTGTTGTTTTGGGGTTATTTTCATGCTTGGATATTTTTGGGCTTACTAAATACCTAGTGGCACATACACACTAGCATGTCCCATTTTTATTCAAATATGGTCATCACCAACTACTCCACATGGAGCATCCTTTTAATTCTTTTTGCTTGGCTTTTATTTCAATTTTGGGAATGCATAATAATAATGCCATGTAATAATATTGTTTTCACAAGAATCAGCATGGCAATAAATATTTTGCATGGGCCATGCAAGTACCACCTTTTGCGTGTCATTTGGATTTTATTTGAATTTTGAGTGGATCATCTCTATCTCTATCCCTTCTTTTGGCTTGATCTATTTTGATCTTGCTTAAACCCTATCACCACATCCCTCTCTTTTTCTTGCCTTGATCTTGTTGGAGCTTGTCATGTTCTAGCTTGGTCTTGTCAAAAGAAAGCCACTCCATCTATCTCTCCCTAAAACCCTAAACCATGCCACTCATATCACCTACCCCATCATCACCATCCCCCCCTCTCTCTCTCTCTTTGTGGTCTCCTTACCACCACCTTGTGCTCATCTACAAAACCACCTCTCCACCCCTTTATCTAACCTCTCTCTCTAAACCTAGCTAAACCCTAAACCTAACCCATGATCTACCCTATCCCTCCAAACCCTAACCCGAGTCCTCTCTAACCCTAGACCGAGCCCATGCTATCTATACCCCCTCTCTCTCGGCCTCTCTCTTCTCTCTTCTTTGCTGGCCCCACCTGACCACCTGGCCCCACCTGGCAGCCTCTCTGCCCTCCCCCTTTTCTTTGGCTACAAGACAAAGAGGAGAAAGAGGGAGCCCCGATCACCCTCCTCCCTTTTTGCCAAAGCCACCACCACCCCATGTGCCTCTCTCCTCTCTCCCTTATCTCCCCAACCACCCCAGCTCACCTTATCCCTCTCAGGTCGGATCTGGGAGGCGCCCAGGTCCTCCTCTACCTCCCTTCTTCCTCCCTAAGCCATGCAAGCTTTCCATCATGCCCTAAACCCTAGCTACTTCAGCCTTGATCTCGATCTGCGCAGCCTGCTGCTCCCCAAGGCGATCCAGGAGCACCAGGACCCCCCTCTGTCTCCTCCACATCGCCCTGCCCCGTCCACGTCTCCCCGAAGCCCTCCGAAGCTCCCCGGACACGCCGCAGCCACCGGAGCCGAAGCTCGCAGAGCCCCTGCCTCTGCTCCGACCTGAGCCACCTCCAGCTCCGGCGACCACACCGACGAGTCCCTGGTGAGCACATCAATCTCCTGGACATCATCTTCCTCCCCCTCTCCCCTTGCATCGCCGCCGCCGTCCGTCGAGCGCCTCATGGCCTTGTGGCTCGCTGGCAAGCGATAGCTGCAGCAGCTTTGCCCGCCTGCTTCTCCACTGCGTTCTGCCAGCTGCAGCCCTCCTCCGAGGTTGCTCTGTGAACGAAACTTGTAGGCCGATGTCCCCTCTTCATCTTTTGTTTTTACCGCGACGCTTTTCTCCCAGCGGATTCGTCGCCACCGTCGATGGAAAGTAGCCAGATCCGCCGCCGTCAGGGTCGGATTCGTCAGCAGCGCAGCAGCAGCCGATGGCCGTTTTGCACTTGCCCCCCTGCCCTTTTTCCCGCCTCAACCCGAAGCCCCGGAAGCCCCACCAGTCAGCCAGCCTTTGGTTTTTCTAAAAACACCCCCGGAAAATCCAGACCGGCACGGACCAGTCCCCCGCGCGCCTGGGATTGCCCACTTGTCAGCTGGCCTTGGCCAAGGCTGTGGCCCGCCACTGAGGCCCACCTGTAAACCTCTGCGGCTAGAGTAGCTTGCGGTGAGAAAAGCCCTTGCGCGCCGTGAACGCCCAGTCAGCAGTTGGTCCCACCTGGCTGTGACTCGGGCTAGGTTCCTCTGGTATAAAAAGGTTTTCTGTCTGTCTGTTTAAATTTAAACCTTTTCAAATTAATTTCAAAATTCAAATTTAAATCTGTTTTAAATATCTTTTAAAATATAAATCCAAATAATACAAATGATATATGTTTTCAAATCAGAAAAATGTGAGGAATTAAAATATGCCATTCAAAATATATTTTGAACACTTAAAATTCCAAGTTGAGTAAAATTACAACAAAATGCCCTATTACCTTAATTAATTAATAACTTTTGTTTTATAACTCCAAATTTAACAAATGATATGTCTAAAATGATTAGCTCGACGAGACCTTTCTGTTTATGCAATCCTTTATCTGGTTTGCAGCATGCATCATATAAATATAATGGATACAGCAACTTAATTGAGGTTAAATTGTGGTCAAAACTCAATAAAATGATTATTCTTGTATGCCACACCTCACCCATGCCATGCTACTTTAATGCCATGCAAATTGTGCATCATTCATCATGGCATGATTGTTTGCTTGTCGCATTTATTCATATGCTTGTGCACTTTATTTATGCTGGCCCTTGTTTGTTTGGTTCTTCTTCGAATAGACGCTGAGCAGGGGATATACCAAGAGAACCAGGAGCACTACCCAGATCCTTCTCTTGATTCAACTGAGCTGCCAGGCAAGCACTACCACATGCTTGCATACATATATTACCTATTGCCTCTTTCTTATTCTTGCATCATTGAGTCGCGATTGCATTAATCTGAATCCCAAGTATCGCATAGCCTTTACTTTTAAACCCCACCGAAGCTTGTTCCTCCATCCCATGAGCCATTACTACAGGAGTTGTTTGAGCCATGCGAGTCGTAGAACAGCATGTGTAGGGTATGTGAGTGTCTGCTGGATAACGAGGTACCTATACAACTTAATCTGAGTAGTAATGGGACAACTAATGAAAGTGGCATCGGTGAGCCATATTCGCTATTTGGGTTTTGCAGGCTCACTTGTGTCCCGAGACCCCGAGTACTTGATTCCTGTTCCTTGAATATTCGCTTATCCACATCCGGAGGCTTATGAACCCTGAGCGAGCTTGATTCATTCTTATTTCTTGGGGCCACAAACTAGTTTGAGGTTTTATTTACTATCCTGTACTTATGCCATGCTTTATCGCTTTAATTTAAATTGTGCGAGGTAACGACACTGCATCGCTTTAGGGTCGTGACCTGCTGTATCGACAAGCCCAGTCACACTTTCGGGTTCCCGATGCGTTACAGCCGCTCCACAAACCTTGAGGCCGTCTCGAGTCACTAACCGTTCGCTATGGTAGCTCAATGGGGTGGCCTGAAATATTTCTGAATCGTGTGATCGCTTTGTCGTGAATGCCTCGTTGGGTTTTGATTTGGTTTTTCCGAGGTTGATCGAGTGTGTGTTGTTATTTGTGCACCTCAGGTAAAACTTTCTGAAAGCTGGTCATGCGGTTATGGACGACTTGGAGCACAGTTTCTCGATCATAGACAAGAATAACTAAAGTACCGCTTTTAATTTGACTAAGTACCTGACTAGTAAATAGTGCAACACTCATGGAATGGATAATAAAACTGCCAACGGATGGGGGGTTGTTCGTCCGCTTCCTCATCGGTAAGCGAGGAGGAGGATGGATCTATGGATATTACCGTTATAACTGTTGTTATTAATTCTCGGACATCCGTCTATCTCTGGTTAGGCGGATGGTTAGCGAGTATCTATAGAATTGCTAGGGTTTATCTTTTGCTGCAATTGCGTCACCCCAGGTTGTGTCCCCTTTAGAGGCATAAAGACTTGCTGAGTACCCCTAGGGTCTCACACGATAAATTATTGGTTCAGATGAACAGGTACCCTCGCAAGATGGATACTGGGTGGAAGAGACGGACGATGTGGGCAACGATCATTCGGTGTAGAGATTCTGGGAACGGGGATCCGTGAGATCTGTGGGCGGGATCTGCTTATTTATGGGGCATCTTATGCCGATTTGCCTCTTATCCGTACTCGGATTTTGTCTTCCGCTTCCGCCTGATACTCTGATGTTTGATGTATGAGGAGATATCCTAAACTATTATATCTATCTAGGATATTTGGATCTTGCCGTATGGCGTTGCTATATTTCCTTTCTTTTTAGATGGAATGGCTCTGATGTACTGTTGTATGGTGGCTTGCATACATACTCATTTGTGTATGTAGTTGATCCCTTCGCATGCCGATTACGCCGCCCGTTCTTGTCCCGATGTTTGGAAATGGTTGGGACGGCCGAAAGGTCTACCTGTGAGTGGCATTTGGGCCCCACCGTACTATTTCAACCATTTCCGTTCATCCAGGCTTGTAACTAGGAGCGTAATTCACCGAGGTAGTTACAGCCTCCAATTAAGTTGTGGATGTGTGCCCCGAACTTGTTGTAAAGGTGCCGGCTTCCACCTCGAAGGTTGCCGATATAGTGGAAGGTGGATCGAGCCCATTGGGGTGAGATTCATCGGAGAACAAGGGAGGCCTCTCGTGGCGTTGGTACTTCCCCTCAAAAGGAAGGAACTGCGGGAAACAAATCCTTGTGTCTCCGCGTCCACTCCTTTGGTTACTTATATCCTTTACTGCACTTTACTTACTTGTTCTTACTTAGTGTTGTGTTAGTTTGTGCATGGTTGACATATAGGTAAATTCACCGTAGTTGCATAATCTAGAGAATTTACCTTTCTTGTCAAACCCTAATTTGAAAAAGAAGAAAATTTGAAGTAGCACCTATTCCCCCCCCCCTCTAGGTGCCCATATGATCCTTTCAATTGGTATCAGAGCCTCGGCTCTTTACTTGGGCTTTATCGCCTAAGAGAATATGGGTAGCCAAGAAGGGATGGTGATGGTGAGTCCACCACGGTGACCATGGAAGATCTCAAAAACTTGGAAACAAGATTGAGCTCTTCCTTGGTCAACGAAGTCAAGAAGATGCTTGAGCAACTTCTTAAAGACAAAGATGGCTCATAATCCTCCTCTCCTAAAGAGGATCCTCCATCCGTCTTACCTAAAGGGAGTACTCCGGTATCCCCCGAGGATATGATGGTAAGGGGTAAACAATACAACACTAATTATTCCACACAAAATAATGGTGGGAAGGGTGAGCACCGTGATTCATGGTACTCTCCCGACCCTCCAATCCCTCACCCTCATGTATACAATAAAGGTGACCCACCTAAGCTTGAAGAATCTGCTACTTTTGCTCAATGGCAATCACTAATGAGAACTCATATGCGCAGCTCTTGCATTGAACTATGGAACATCATCGAGCATGGACTCTTTATTGGGGATCTAGACAACTTGACAAGAAGAGAGGTTGTCAATAGTCAACTCAATGCCACTGTCTTGCATATGATTCAACAAGGTTTAGGTACAAAGGATTATCCACACATTGAGCACTTTAGCATTGCCAAGGAAGCTTGGGATGCCCTCACTGTATTGTTTGTAGGAAATGAGAGTATGAGGAGGAACCGGTATGATGCTCTAAGCAATGAAGCCAAAGGCTTCTACATGAAGGAAGGTGAAGATCACGAAGACATGTACCGAAGGCTCAAGACCACCGCCACCGCTTTTAGAAATGTGGGTGCCTCACATGTGGATGATGCATGGATAAAAAGGAAATATGTGAGTGCACTCATGCCTTTTGAGCCCACCGACTTGAAGAGCCTACAAGGAAGACACAACTACCATCTCATGACCTCAAATGAAGTTATGCAAGAGATGGCCGCCTTCACAGTTGCCGCCAAGAATGCCAAAGATGCTCGTTCCCGTGCCCTTGGTATGAGCAATGTTGTCAATGTTGCTTTGAAGGCCAAAGTTGTGGACCATGGGGATGAAGATGATAGTGATGAAGGGCTCTCCATGGACCACCCCGATGAAGTCAAGATTGCTCATAGTCAATATATGGCCTTCTATGCAAAGAACTTTTGGAAGAACCCCGCCAAGGCCAAGATGAAAATGCAAATACGAAGCAACCCAAATGGGAAAAGAGAAAATAAAACTAGATTGAGAACTTGCTTCAATTGTGGTGACCGCTATCTGATGAGGACATCCCTATACTTACACCTACCCCAGTTATTACTGATGATGTTCCAGTTGCTACTAACAAGGATAAGTCCAATGAGATCAGAATTGGACCAATTACAAGAGCTCGTGCTAAGCTACTAGAACAACAGGTAAATTTGTTTCTTAATGAGCCTGATGTTTTACTTAATGAGAGTTTTATACTGCTTAAGTCTTTGTGTTATTGTATGATCAGGTACATTGGAGACGAAGGTATAGCACGGAGCAAGGAGGTGAAGCACATGGAGCAAGGTGTGTTGATCAATGAAGCAAGCGCGAGGGAGGAGAGGGAGGAAGCGCCAGGAGCTACAAAGGAAGGTACCAACACCTGGCAGAGTCTCTGTCGCGGCAGAGAGTCCTGCCGCGGCACGTTTTAGGCCCAATATGCTGCCACGGCAGGAAACAGGCATGTGCGCCTAGAAAGTTGTCCCACCTGGGTCGGCATGTATCTTAGTTGTAGTCGTTTGCGTCGTGGACTCTTAGCCTAGCCGCCCCCTCTCTCTTAAATAGATGGGGGTACCGTTTCTTTCGAGTCAGACCACGTTAAAAATATTTTGGAGTTGATTCTTTTTAGAACCTCTGGAATTACCCTGTGATCGAGTTATACTACTGCAATTGAGTGTGATCTGTTGTTCCATTAGGAATTAGTAGATTGAAAACTACCATTCGTGGTCAACGGCTGCGTGCGCAAGAGAGTGGTGTTGTGAATATCCCATAGGGTTCGAGATCTGTTGCATTGGCATCAGGGTTCGAGCGGGAGAGTTCATAGCTATAGGCTAGTTATCTATCATCCACCATCATCATCGACAAGTGCTTGCTGAGAAGATCCGCCACCCCATATCATCTTGGTATCAGATTTCCTCGTTTACTCAGTGAGCATCCACAAATCCATCCATAGATTAGTTCTTGTTTTCGTCCTATACAGAAAAAAGCCTCACGAAAATATTTGACATAGACTAGATTACATTGCTTTCGAGTTTTAGTTGCTGGTCGTGTTCTTCCGTTAGATCCAATCTAGATTTCTTCTAATAGTTAGTTTCTATTTTTAGTTGCCTTCCCATCCTTTTCCACCGCCATCACCTCAGATCCGATCCAAGCAAAGAGTCCTCTTAGATTACTTTTGCCAATTCGGATTCTCAAAAAAAAATTAGATATAAACTTTTGATCTTTGTTTTCTTGCAACCTTTAGCCACAACCATTCATACATAGGTGTTAGGAACTTGCCCATTGAGACTAGTTTCCGCTCCTCCAGGCTGATCATAGGTTGTGGTGCTGTGTTTGTGAATTAGCCGTGATCAAAGTTTGCTTCATAGTATATATAAAAAAAGAGAATAGAGCAAAAGAAAAAGGATTATATAAAAAAAGAGCAAAGGAGAAGTGAATTGCGCAAGAGGCCTACTATTTCTTTGTGCACCGGTAGATTGAGCAATCTTGTGCCTGTGACATTGAGCCTTGCTAGTGTCTCTCCAGCGTAGTGCAACACCTTTCATAGTTGCATTGCCACATTTATCTCCACGTGTGTGTTTCTTGGGTGTTTGTACAATCAGCACTAGGACTTGTTTGCGGTGTAGTTAGGATCACATACCTACAGCTCCACGATACATAACCCCTGTGCCATGTGATCGTTCTCTATACCCTTGATATTCACTTCATCACATCAGTGCATCAGTCTTGATCTCGTTTTGGTTACGCATCTCTATTCACTTTGGAACGGTAAGATCTACTTTCTTGTCAGTGTGAGTGAATTGAGTGTTCCACCAAACAGATTTTATTTATTGCACTAATCTAATAATCATGTCTACTAGTGCTTCTGATATTGTAGCACAGAAAAAGAAGGATGATGAGTGTGTCAATTGGCGGGAATATGAAGCATTGAGATCCCATTTGACACTAGTGTTTAACAACACAATAGATGCCATTGACAAGAGTCTTCAGGACGTGCAAGTGACTTTGGAAGCAAACGTTCATGACGTGGCTACTATCAAGACACAAGTGACAGACCTCAACACGAACGTGACAGCTTTGCAGCATTCCGTAGAGTCCTTGACACTTTCTATTGAGCAACGGCAACAGCAACCAATGCATGAGGAGCTCGAGGATGAAGTTGATGGCAGTGTTGCTGGTGTTGCGCCACTAGGCAGGGGACGCCCTAATGATCCTGCACCTGCACCATTACATGGACGTGGTTTTGCCCCTATAGGTCGTGCTCAGCGTGTACCTATACAGCCGGTTGACGATGGTTTGGGCAAACCTAAATTTTCAATTCCCAAGTTTGATGGTTCCATTGATCCTGAAGATTATTTGACATGGGAGTTGAAGATAGAGAAGCTCTGGCGCTTGTATGAGTATACTGAAGAAAAAAAGGTCAAGCTTGCAGCGTCAGAATTTGATGGTTATGCTTTGCGTTGGTGGGATGCTCTTGTTCAGCATAGAAGGGATGACAACGACCTTCCGGTGATGACTTGTCGAGAAATGAAGCGTATCATGAAGGAACGTTTTTGATAAGTTGACACAATTGAAGCAAGGGAACTTGACAGTTGATGAGTACTACATGGAGATGGAGATGCTTATGCAATGTGCTAGAATCCGAGAATCACTTGAGATGACCATGCAGCGATTTCTCAACAATTTGAGGTTACCAATAAAGAGCATCGTACGTCATCACAAGTATGAGAACATGAACGAACTGTTGCATCATGCTAGAGAGGCTGAGTCACAACTCACGGAGGAAGCTAAGGCACGTCGTTTTCCAGCTACTAGCCGGTTCCCCGGGACCACACCATCTCCTATGGCGCCTCCTGCAGCGACCAGTTACCCTCCTACATCAGCGGCCAAGCCTGTTCCCTCGCCCTCTTTTGGTTCTAATACTAAGAAACCAGCTGCTCCTGCTGCTAGTTCGGGTTCGAATATGTCAACTACACATACTCGTGACGTGGAGTGTCACACTTGCGGAGGTCGAGGTCACTACCAGAGAGATTGTCCAAAACGCAAGGTGATGTTTGTCAATGATCAAGGAGAATATGAGAGTGGAGATGATGTTGATCCTAATGATCATGGTGCTGATTATGAAGAAGAAGGTCTGGATGCCTTTCCTGAGCATGCGCCTACTATAGTGGTATCTCCACGCATTCTTAGTGTACAGCCCGTTGTTGACTCTCAGCGCTGCAATTTGTTTCAAACAAAAGCTCTCGTTGGCCCTAACAAAGCTTGCAAAGTAATTATTGATGGAGGTAGCTGCAGGAATCTTGCAAGCAAAGAGTTATGTGCCAAGCTGAATCTATCGTATTTACCTCATCCCAGGCCATACTACATACAATGGTTAAGTGACAGTGGTGAGATGAAGGTAAACCATATGGTGAGAGTGAATTTTGAAATAGGGCCATACAAAGATTCTATTGATTTTGATGTGGTTCCTATGACTGTTTGCCATTTGTTATTGGGTCGGCCTTGGTTATATGATCGCCATGTGCAACACAATGGCCATGCCAATACTTATCACTTAGAGTTTCAAGGCAAGAAGATTAACCTGCAACCAATGTCACCACAATAGATTGTCAATGAGCCTAGACAGAAAATAGAGGTGAATTTGCAAGATGCATCTGTTGGAGGCCATGAGAGTGTTGTAGCTGTACATGATGTCATAGAGTCTACAAAGAGTGATATAAAGAAAAGAGAGAGTTCCTAACCTATTAATGCTAGCCACTAAGGAAGATATGAGAGAGTTTTGAGAGGATCCTAGTGCCATGCCACTTGTACTCATGTACAAAGGCGAGGTTTTAGTTTCTAACGACATGACCCCTATTTCTCTTGGTGTCTCTACTGTTTTGCAGGACTTTGGTGATGTGTTTCCAGAGGAGGTGCCCGCTGGACTTCCTTCCATGCGCGGCATAGAGCATCAGATTGATCTTATTCCAGGCGCCACATTACCCAACCGTGCTCCTTACAGAACCAACCCCGAAGAAACTAAGGAGATACAGAAACAAGTACAAGCACTACTCGACAAAGGGTACATTCATGTTTCTCTTAGTCCTTGTGATGTTCCTGTTATTTTAGTTCCTAAGAAAGATGGTACATGGCGCATGTGTGTAGATTGTAGAGCTATTAATAACATCACTATTCGATATCGTCATCCTATTCCACGCTTAGAAGATATGCTTGATGAATTGAGTGGTGCTGCTATTTTCTCTAAGATTGATTTGCGTAGTGGGTATCATAAAATTAGGATGAAAGAAGGGGATGAGTGGAAAACTTCTTTCAAAACTAAATTTGGCTTATATGAATGGCTAGTCATGCCTTTTGGGCTTACTAATGCACCTAGTACATTCATGAGATTAATGAATCATGTTCTGAGAGAATTCATTGGTCGTTTTGTGGTTGTTTATTTTGATGATATTCTTATCTATAGACACAATGAAACTGAACATTGTAATCATATCCGACAAGTTTTGCAAGTGTTGCGTGATAATCAATTGTATGCTAATCTTGAGAAGTGCACATTTGCAAAAGATAAGGTCATATTTTTGGGGTATGTTGTATCTAAGCATGGGGTAGAAGTAGATCAATCTAAAATTGAATCAATTCAAAATTGGCCTATTCCCATGAATGTTAGTCAAGTGCGTAGTTTCCATGGATTAGCTGGATTCTATAGGCGCTTTGTGAAGGATTTTAGCACTATTGCTGCACCATTGAATGATTTGACTAAGAAAGGTATGCCATTTGTGTGGGGCGCAGCTCAAGATATTGCATTTGATACATTGAAACGTTTGCTTGCTTCTGCACCTTTACTTGCATTGCCTGATTTTTCAAAGCAATTTGAAGTTGAATGTGATGCTAGTGGTATAGGTATTGGTGGCGTTTTGATGCAAGAAGGTCGCCCTATAGCATATTTTTCTGAGAAACTTACTGGTGCTAGATTAAACTATCCTATATATGATAAATAATTGTATGCACTTGTTAGAGTACTAGAAGTTTGGCAACATTATCTGTGGCCAAAAGAGTTTATCATACATTCTGATCATGAAGCTTTAAAGTATCTAAAAGCTCAATCAAACTTGCATAGAAGATTAGCTAAATGGGTTGAGTTTATTGAATCTTTTCCATACATAATCCAATATAAGAAGGGAAAAGAGAATGTCGTTGTTGATGCTTTGTCTAGGAAAAACATGCTCTTAACAAACCTTGATGTTAAAATTCCTGGATTAGAGAGTATTTGTGCACTTTATGCAACTGACAATGATTTTGCTGAACCATATCGTTTGTGTGCTCTTAGAAACGCATGGGATAAGTATCATATACATGATGGATATTTGTTTCGAGCTAACAAACTATGTATTCCAGAATCGTTGTTGCGTTTGTTCTTAGTGCAGGAATCACATGCTGGTGGTTTGATGGGTCATTTTGCGCGTGAGAAGACATTACTCATGCTTGCTGATCATTTTTATTGGCCCAAGATGAGGCGTGATGTGTACAGATTTGTGAGCCGATGCATTACATGCCACAAATCAAAATCCAAATTGAAGCCTCATGGTTTGTATACCCCTCTCTCCGCACCAACTGTACCATGGGAAGACATTAGTATGGATTTTGTGCTAGGTCTACCTAAAACCCAGAGAGGGCATGATTCTATATTTGTGGTAGTAGATAGATTCTCTAAGATGGCTCATTTTATTGCCTACCACAAAAGCGACGATGTGTCGCATGTTGCTAACCTGTTTTTCAGGGACATTGTGAGATTACATGGAGTACCAAGAACAATTGTTTCTGATCGGGATGTGAAGTTTATGAGCTACTTTTGGAAGACTTTCTGGGGTAAGCTGGGAACGAAGCTACTATTTAGTACTACTTGTCATCCCCAGACAGATGGTCAGACGGAGGTGGTGAATAGAACATTGTCACAACTATTAAGTACTATGATAAAGAAGAATTTGAGGGACTGGGAAGAATGTTTGCCACATGTTGAGTTTGCTTACAATAGGGCAGTGCATTCAATCACTCAGTTTTGTCCTTTTGAGTTGGTGTATGGTGATTTGGTTTGGGTGCATCTACGCAAGGATAGGTTCCCATTGTTGCGCCAATCAAAGTTGAAGCCGCGTGGTGCTGGTCCTTACAAGGTGTTAGCCAAAATTAATGATAATGCCTACTCGATTGATGTACCTATTGCTGAATTTGGTGGAGCTAGCAACAGTTTCAATGTTGCTGATTTATCACCATATGATGGAGAAGACCTTGGAGCGTCGAGGTCGACGCCTTTTGAAGGGGGGGAGATGATGAGGACATCCCTATACTTACACCTACCCCATTTATTACTGATGATGTTCCAGTTGCTACTAACAAGGATAAGTCCAATGAGATCAGAATTGGACCAATTACAAGAGCTCGTGCTAAGCTACTAGAACAACAGGTAAATTTGTTTCTTAATGAGCCTGATGTTTTACTTAATGAGAGTTTTATACTGCCTAAGTCTTTGTGTTATTGTATGATCAGGTACATTGGAGACGAAGGTATAGCACGGAGCAAGGAGGTGAAGCACATGGAGCAAGGTGTGTTGATCAATTAAGCAAGCACGAGGGAGGAGAGGGAGGAAGCGCCAGGAGCTACAAAGGAAGGGATCAACACCTGCCAAATCCTGCCACGGCAAAGAGTCCTGCCGTGGCGCGTTTTAGGCCCAATATGTTGCCACGGCAGGAAACAGGCCTATGCGCCTAGAAAGTTGTCCCACCTGGGTCGGCATGTATCTTAGTTGTAGTCGTTTGCGTCATGGACTCTTAGCCTAGCTGCCCCCTCTCTCTTAAATAGATGGGGGTGCCGTTTCTTTCGAGTCAGACCACGTTAAAAATATTTTGGAATTGATTCTTTTTAGAACCTCTGGAATTACCCTGGTATCGAGTTATACTACTTCAATTGAGTGTGATTTGTTGATCCATTGGGAATTAGTAGATTACAAACTACCGTTCGTGGTCGACGGCTGCGTGCGCAAGAGAGTAGTGTTGTGAATATCCCATAGGGTTCGAGATCTGTTGCATTGGCATCAGGGTTCAAGTGGGAGAGTTCATAGCTACAGGCTAGTTATCTATCATCCACCATCATCATTGACAAGTGCTTGCTGAGAAGATCGGGCCACCCCATATCACTATCAGTTTGTGGCAAGTTGTCCCTATGAGAAGAGAGAAGATCATGGGGGTAAGCTTGTGTTGAAGAAGACTCTCAAAGCACCTTATAAGAAACCCTTCATCAAGAATAATCCCATCAACAAGAAGTCGGGAGAAATTGTCTTGATCACTCATGAAGAATACTCCTCCAACAATGAAGATGATGAAGAAGAGGAAGAGGAAATGTGTAATGGTGTGGCTGCTCTAGATACTACCTCTACTCCGACATTCTCTCTCTTCGATTCTCCAAATGAGAATTCTCCCATCAAGAACGTCACATGCCTTATGGCAAGGGGAACGGAGGTATCATCATCATCTCACTCCACTCCCTTAGCTAATGATGAAACCGATGATGAGATGTCTCTTGATGTTAAAAAGGAATTAATTGCTTTTGATGAGTTCATGACTAAACTACAAGGGGATGCTAAGATACATTTTGGTAACATCCTAGATCAACTTTCCCACACACAAGAGCTCCTAGATGTAAGGTGTAAACTTGGGCATGAACACATGATTAAGCTAGAGGCTTTAAACAATGCTCTAGAAGAAGAACAAGAGACTAGGTTGTCTCTTGAATTAAAACTTGAAGGGCTTGATGAGGCAAATAATGTTATTGTTAACAAACTCATCAAAGAGCGTGATCATGCTATTCCTAAATACAAAAGGGATAAAAGACAAGGTTGAGTTTGGTGTGGTTCATGAAAAACTTGCCGAGGATTTTAGTTTTCTTAACAAGGCTCACAATGCTTTGAAAAGTGAACTCTTGTCACTCACAAAGTCCCATGAAATGCTTCAAACTCAATTGGCCAATATTCCTTCACCTAGTAACTTCATTCCATCTAGTAGTACAACTATTCTTGAAGAGAATGCTAGGTTGAAGGGGGATCTTGCTAAGGCCACATTTCCACAAGGCAACAAGTCCATTGATGATATTTTGAGTAAGCAAAGGCCTAGTGGTGATAAAGGGGGCATTGGTTTTGTCTCCAATACTAAGAACAACAACAACAACAACAACAACAACAACAACAACAAGGCCAAACCCACACAAGAAACTAACAAGGCCATTGTGGATAGTAAGACCATAAGTGGTAAAACTATGTCTCATGATGACTTTGCGGGAAGTTCTAACCCTCACTATGTTCTAATGCGTGATTATTATGGTGATGTGTATGCACAATATGTTGGCCCATATGATGGTTATATTGCTTGGTCCTTTTGGGTTCCCAAGACCCTTGTTGCTAACAAAAGAGGACCCATTGAAAATGGGTACCTAAAAATTAGCTTGATCTTTTGTAGACATATGCTTCCGAAGGGTCAAAGTGGGTGCTTGATAGTGGTTGCACAAGTCATATGATCGGAAGCTCGTCTATTGTCAAGAACTTAAAGCCAAATGATGATCAAATCACCGTGACATATGCCGACAAGTCAAAGTCTAAGGTAATGGGCTTCGGCAAGGTTGTGGTTGCTCACGACATTACACTCGTGAACATCATGCTTGTTGAGACCCTTGGATACAATTTACTTTCAGTCCGTGCTCTTGGAAAGATGGGTTTTGCCGTCTTTGTTGATGATGATATTGTGGTCCTCATGTGGAGCAAGTCTCTCAAGATCGCTTTCTTTGGGTACGTCGAACATGACTTGTATGTGGTGGACTTTTTGGGGCAAGCCACTACAAGTGCGATGTGCTTATTTGGAAAGGACGATGTGGGTTGGTTATGGCATCGCCGACTAGCCCATGTCAATATGAGAACTTTGCAAAGTCTCCACAAGGAGGGCCATATTGTTGGACTAAAAGAAAATGTTTCCTTTTCCAAAGATCGTGTTTGCAGGGCATGTGTTCTAGGGAAGATGCATGATGCTCCTCACAAGCCTAAGAACCGCATCAAGTCCACCAAGATCTTGGAGCTCCTCCATGTGGACCTCTTTGGTCCTCCATCTCATGCAAGTCTTGGTGGGAAGAAATATTGCTTGGTGATCGTTGATGACTTTTCAAGATACTCATGGGTATATTTCTTCAAGTTGAAGAGTGAGACCCAAAAGACATTCATCGACTTCATCAACATGGTCCAACGTAAATACAATCTTCTCGTATTGATCATAAGAAGTGACAACGGCACCGAGTTCAAGAACTACACCTTGAATGATTTTCTTAGTGATGAGGGGATTAAACATCACTATTCCGCTGCATACACCCCCTCAACAAAATGGTGTGGCCGAAAGGAAGAACCAGACTCTTATTGAGATGGCTAGGACCATGTTGGCGGAGTTCAAATATCCATATAACTTTTGGGCCGAAGTCATCTCCACCGCCTATCATGCTTCAAACCGGCTCTACCTCCGCAAAGAAATCAACAAGACTCCATATGAAATACTTACCTGTAACAAGCCCAACATATCTTACTTCCGGGTGTTCGGTTGTAAGTGTTTCTATCTCATAAAAGGTGTTCGTTTTTCCAAATTCGAGTCTAAAGCATTAGAGGGTATTTTTGTTGGCTATGATCTCGAATCTCACATTTATAGAATCTATGATAAGCTCTCCGTAGCCATCATAGAATCTTGTAGTGTGACCTTCGAAGAATATGATGGTCCCCAAGGGGGACGTGTTGATGCTTGTGATGTAGATGATGAAATGCCTCAGGATGCCATAGGAAGAATGGGTGTGGGATATATCCGCCCCATTGAGGAACCCCTTATGGCAGATCGAGAAGAACTATGCTCCACTCAAGTGGAGCCCTCATCTTCACAACATCAACAAGCTCCATCCATCGAGGAGGACAATGACTCAAGCCAAAGACAAGATGTAGACCCTCAACACGATGATCATAGTGACAACTCTAGTCAAGGGGAGCTTGATTCTTTCGGCCGGGTGTCAAGTGGTGCCAAGGCAATTGCTCAAGGAAGATCCGTACAAACTGCTTTGAAACAAGCTCAAATTGATGCTAGAAGAGCACTTGATCATGACCAAGGTTAATCTTTGCCTCTAGATGAAGAGAATGATTCCAATGATGATCAAGGTCAAGTTAATGGTCAAGACGAGGATCAAAATATTGAAGAGGGTCCCCCAAGAAACAACACGGAGATCCACGCTCGTTGTGAAGCTAGAAAGGAAAGAATGTTGGAATTAAGAGACCACTCTCTACAAAATGTAGTTGGTGATCTAAGGAAAGGTATTTCCACAAGAGCACAATTGAAGAGGTTCAGTGAAAACCAAGCACACATCTCCATGATTGAACCAAATAAAGTGTGGGAAGCTCTTGAAGATTCGGATTGGTTAGAATCTATGCACAAAGAACTCAACAACTTTGAGAGAAACAAAGTATGGAAGTTAGTAGAGAAGCCAAAGGATTGCCTCAATGTTATTGGAACAAAGTGGATATTCAAGAACAAGCAAGATGAGCATGGAATCATAGTAAGAAACAAGTCTAGATTGGTTGCACAAGGGTTCTCTCAAATTGAGGGCATTGACTATGGAGAGATTTATGCACCCATGGCTCGCCTTGAGTCCATCCGTATCCTTCTTGCTTATGCGGCACATCATAACTTCAAGTTGCAACAAATGGATGTAGAAAGTGCATTTCTTTATGGCCCACTAAATGAATTGGTATATGTTAAGCAACCCCCGGGATTTTAGGACCCCAACTTCCCAAACCATGTCTACAAACTTGATAAGGCGCTCTATGGGCTCAAGCAAGCCCCACGCACGTGGTATGAGCACCTTAGAGAGTTATTGTTTGACCGTGGATTTGAGGTTGGGAAAATCGATCCCACTCTTTTTACTAAGATAGTCAATGGGGAGCTTTTTGTATGCCAATTATATGTTGATGATATCATCTTTGGCTCATCTAACAAAGATTTTAATGATGAATTCTCAAAGCTTATGACTAGTAGGTTCCGGATGTCTTTGATGGGGGAGTTGAGAGTATTTCTTGGTTTTGAGATCAAGCAAGTTAGAGGAGGGACATTCTTCAATCAAGCCAAGTATACTCAAGATATGCTCAAGAGATTCAATATGCAAGATTTAAATGGAGCTCCTACTCCCATGGCTACAAAGACTCATCTAGAACAAAATCCAAATGGTAAAGAGGTGGATCAAAAGGTATACCGGTCTATGATTGGTTCTTTGCTTTACCTTTGTGCATATAGACCCGATATTGTGTTGAGTGTAGGGGTGTGTGCAAGATTGCCTCATCCATAGCAATTGTGACATTGTGACCAAGGAATACGGTGTCCATTGTGACAAAGTGCCTCTTATATGTGACAATGAAAGTGCCATCAAGATTGCCTACAACCCGGTGGATCACACAAGGACAAAGCATATTGAGATTCACCATCACTTCATTAGAGATCATGTTGCTCGAGGTGATATTAATCTATCATATGTGTCAACCAAAGATCAACTTGCCGATATCTTCACGAAGCCACTTGATGAAGCAAGGTTTTTACTTGAGGAATGAACTAAATGTCGTGGATTCAAGGAGATTGACTTGATTTTCTTGCATTCCCACCTATATTTCAACTCATATTTGGTTTAGGTGTAGGCATGGATATAGGGGGAGTGCGGTCCTAATTGATTGGACCATCCCTCACCCCATTATGCCCAAAGCAATCAAAATCATTCCTCTTAATATCATTTAGTGATATGTGAGCTTAATGATGAGTTTTGGTAATGGACCCAAGATATATCTTCGTGGTGCCAAGCCGAGTATACTCAAATATGGTGGCCTAGGCCACCGCCCTCTCTCATTCGAGAGGTTGGTACTTACTCATGTTTGTCATTTTCCTGATTCTAGTCTCTTGGAGCTTTTCTAAATGTTTTTGTGAATTCCTATGGCTCTTTTTGGTTCTTCACAGTTTGATGTCTCAACCCAAGTCATTTCCCTATCTTAAAAACTGTCTATCTCTCATATATGTCCCCAAAACACCTATCCTGGAATTTTTGGTTGAGGAGGACCGGAGTCTCCAGTGTAGACCGGAGTCTCCGGTCCAGACGGTTTCTGTCACTTAAAGAAGGGGGTGGGGTGAACTGGTACAACAGTTCCTCATTCTTCACCACGTCCCCTACCTCCAAACCCATCGCATCCTCTTCCAAAACTCCTCCCCGGAGGTCAAGAAGCCTCCGGGATGCACCGTGCCGCCGGCCAACCTTCCCCTCTCCTCCATTGGGTCATTCCCACTGGATGAATTGATCCCATGGACAGATCTGGTGATGGTTCTAGTCGTCCTCGTCATACCAAGGCCAATTCCCAAAGGGGGAATCCTCGCTATGATGAAGCTCGGGGTTAATTCATCGTGCCTCCGTCCAACCGGAAATAGCAGGCACGTGATGTAGCTTACTTGAAGAGGGATCAGGAGAGGGATGAACGAGAGGACCGTGCCAAGAAGTCCAAATATGACAATCTTCAGTCCTTAGCCAAAATGTCAAAAGAGAAGTACTGTGAGCTGAGAAAGACAGATTTCTATGCGCTGCCTCGTACCAGTGATGACCCTCGTTACTGGAGGAAAGAACAGGCTGTGTTCATGAAGGATGTGTATGGTGTGCTCACCAGATCACCTGTTTTCCCTCAAAAGTTCATGAGTGTTGAGAAAATGCGCCTCAGCCCCTACTTCAATGATGCTTTATGGATCTGTGAGAAGCTAGGACTGTATAAATTGATGGAGCTGCGTGAAGACTACAATGTCCACCTTGTATAGCAGTTCTATGCCACCGTTGTGTTTGGGTCTGATCTAGACAGGACTATGGTTTGGATGTCTGGTACCACTCGCTGCACAACTACCTTCCATGACTTTGCTAACGTCATTTTTGAGACCTTTCATGGAGTATCCACTCCGGTTGGGCTGCGTATGCACTCTGCTGCTCTGGGTGAGAACAAGTTGAAGATGGCACCTCTGTATGATGATGGTGTTGTGGGGGGGTACAAGGGACTCAAGACCCTCTAAAACCTTATGTTGAGGATTTTCCGTCATACCATTGCACCAAGTGCTAGAAATGATGATGCAATTAGGGGTGGGCTTGTCAATTTTCTGTACCACACTCACCAGACCTGCAATGTTGGACCAGAGGCAGATGCTGCACCTATTGATGTGATGGACATTATTTTCGAGGAGATGTTCCATGCCATTCTTTACAAGAAATCTCCTCCATATGCACCCTTGGTTATGAGGCTCATCAACTCCCAAGAGCATGATTCTCCGTTTGGCATACCACCACACCTCACTGAGCACACTCTGGTCACACTACAACAGAAGGGGCATATGGGACCTGCTCCAAGGCGTCGCTATGGGGATGATGATGAGGAGATTGAGACTGAGAGGGCTCCCTCTCCACCTAGAGTTTGGAGGAAGAATGCCTCCAATGCCCCTATGCCTACTATGACTCGAGACTATGTGCATGAGAGGGTCAAGAAGGCCAGCTTTTGGGAGAGGACCCTTTGTTGCATGAACGTCGACATCCGTAAGCAACAACATGCATCCTACCAAAGCAATCGTCGCATTGAGAAGCTCATCAAGGAGATCAAGGAACAGGGTGCTGAGGATAATGAGGAAGGTGAGGATGAATACAATGATGAGCATGGGGCTCAGCAGTCCACAGAGTCCGATCACACACTCTCATTTGGGGCATGGAATGCCCAACAGGATATTCTGGTGGATTGGAAAACTTTTGCTGATGTCACCTCCGGTTTCGGGTACCAGGGTACTTCCTCTTCTTTCCCTCACAGCAAAGGGCCTGCTGTCCCTGAAGACGATGATGATGATTATGATGAGGGTGGTTATGACCAGGAGGAGGATGAGGATGACGAGGATGACGATGACTACTGAGTTGTTGGGGTGCTAGTTTAGGTCTTTTCCCTTTTTCGGTGTTTCGATGCCAAAGGGGGAGAAGACATTCTCATCGGTTTGCATGGGCGTGGGACTTTGGATTTGCTACTATCTACTTCTATTTGACTTTTATTTGCCATATTCGAACTCGAACTTTATGTGTGTTATTTGTTGTTCATGTGTGTGACTATGACTATGTGCTTGTGTGCACCATCTATTGTAACTCATGTGAGATTTATGTGTGCTACCGTTGATACTACCTACCTTGCATGACTTACTTAATTATCTTGTTGCACATAGTCAGGGGGAGTCCCATATATATTTTATTCCATGCAAATCACTTGTTGTCATCGAACACCAAAAAGAGGGAGATTGAAAGGGCATATTGTCATAATCACTTTTGGTGTTCAGTAACAACAAGTAGATCATTTTACAGTTTGTCACTGTCCACAGGTTGATATTATGATAAGTGAAAAGCACCCTCACACTTGGGAAAAGTCCACACTCATTTGACACATGTCTGGAAACTCCAGACCGGAGTCTCCGGTCTGCCAAGACCGGAGTCTCTGGTGTGGTCTGGAGTTTCCGGATCTGTCTCCGGTGGTGTCTTCAGGATCTGGGCTGGGACATTCTAACTAGGGGTCCGAAGCCTGTACCGGAGGATACTCTGGAGTCTCCGGTTCTAACTCAGTCCGGAATCTCCGGTGTTGGAAGACCGGAGTCTCAGGTGTTGCTGGCTCATGATTGGTCTGGGTCATTCAGATGGGCGGTCCGGAGGCTGGTCCGGAGATTGGCCGGATTCTCCGGTCTACAGACCGGGGTCTCCGGTCTGACTTTTCTACAACGGTCAGAAAATGGTTCGTCGAGGGGGCTGCCTATAAAAAGGGACCCTTATCTTCTTCCTCCAGTTGCTCGAGCTGCTCAAGAACACCAACTCCATTAGAGCCACCAAATCTACAAGATCTCTTCATCCAACCATCCAAAGTCATTGATCTTTGGAGAATCGAAGGAGGATGCCTTGATCTACATCTTCACCAAGAGAGATCTTCATTTCCCCCACATTCACTTGAGGGCCCCCAAGCTCTAGTGTTTCATTGGAAACCCTAACTTTGATTTGGTTCTTACAAGCTTGTCTTTGATTTGTCTTGACAGCTTGCTTATATTTGGGAGCCTCCAATTAAGTTGTGGATGTGTGCCCCGAACTTGTTGTAAAGGTGCCGGCTTCCACCTCGAAGGTTGCCGATATAGTGGAAGGTGGATCGAGCCCGTTGCGGTGAGATTCATCGGAGAACAAGGGAGACCTCTCGTGGCGTTGGTGGTTTGAAACCACCCCCTCTCCAAACGTAGACGTACTTCCCCTCAAAAGGAAAGAACTACGGGAAACAAATCCTTGTGTCTCCGTGTCCACTCCTTTGGTTACTTCTATCCTTTACCGCACTTTACTTACTTGTTCTTGCTTAGTGTTGTGTTAGTTTGTGCATGGTTGACATATAGGTAAATTCACCGTAGTTGCATAATCTAGAGAATTTACCATTCTTGTTAAACCCTAATTTGAAAAAGAAGAAAATTCGAAGTAGCACCTATTCCCCCCCTCTAGTGCCCATACGAACCTTTCAACTAGCAACGGAGAGCATGCAAGATCACAAACAACACAGACATGATAGAATCATAAAGATAAAACCATTAATCAAACTAACATAATAATCTCAATATCCATCGAATCCCCGAAAACACAACATGCATGATTACAAATAGATTAGATCTTGATCATGAACGGAGCTCACAAGATCTATACATGAAAGAACAAAGGAGGAGATACAACCATCTAGCTACTACATGGACCCATAGTCCAAGGTGTAACTACTCACAAATCATACCGGAGAGAAGGCCTCCGGGATGATCTCCCCTCTAGCAGGGTGCCGGGAAGAGCTTCAGATCCCCCCGATCTAGGGACGATGGTGGTGGCGGCTACAGACGGTTTCGTGGAATATTGATTCTGCATCAGGGCTTCTTATAGGAGAAGGGGGAGACCGAGGCGGCCGCCAGGGCGGCCAAACCCTAGCCAGGCGCAGGCTAGGGCCCACCCGCCTTTTGCGAATATTAGAATATGGATCTAAATGGGAGGACTGCCTTTTGCAGAATTATCATACAACAATAGTTATCAAGCCAGTTTGCAAATGGCCCCATTTGAGTTTTTGTATGGAAGGAAGTAACGTACCCCCCTGAATTGGTCGCAAGTAGGAGAGAGTCATATCTTTGGACCAGACATCCTACGATAAGCCAAAGAGAAAGGTCACAAGATTCATGAGCACCTCAAGACCTCTCAATCCAGACAGAAAAGTTATGCCGACAAGAGACATCGAGATCTAGCCTTCAATATCGGAGACTTTGTTTATCTCAAAGTATCACCTTTGAAAGGAATGTGATGTTTCCAATTCAAAGGAAAGCTTGCACCCAGAAACATTGGACCCTTCAAGATTTTAAGTCGCCGAGGATAAGTGTCATATCAGTTAGAACTGCCAGAAAATATGTCAGCCGTGCATGATGTGTTCCATATCTCGTTACTTCGGAAATGCTTAGAAGTTCTCTAGAAGACGAAAGTTTTCAAGAATATCGATCACAGAGCCGTGGAGATCAACCCAGACTTAACCTATTGCAAAGTACCCATTCGTATTTTGGAAAAAGCTTTCTGGACTACCCAGACCAGGAGTATCAAGTTTCTCAAGATTCGGTGGAGCAACCATACTGAAGAAGAGGCCACTTGGGAACACGAAGATTACATGAGGACCGAGTTTCTCAATCTATTTGGTTCCTAGTTTTTCCTGAATCTCAGAATAAGATTCTGTTTAAGAGGGGAACGTTTGTAACACCCCAAAAATATTAAGGAGGATCAATTCCTAATTAACCGAGATTAGGGTTAACAAAAGCTTTTATTAATTAAACCCTAACTTAATGAATGTGTACATGAATGTTTGTAATGCCATGTTTGATAGTTGTAAATGATGAGAAATGGTTTAAAGATCAAAACAATATCATCTAGATCATTTCCAAACCAGATCAAAACAAAAGAAAATCAAAATATGAAGCATATGATCTAATGGTCATTTTTGCAAAAGTTAACCACTAGCTCACTTTGAGCATCTCTAGGAACTAATCTCAAACAGAAACTTTTCCATTTATTTTCTCACCTTGATAGACCTAGTGACACTAAAACCAATGGAGCTTTCCAACCTTGCAGAAACATTTTCAAATCCATTTGAGAGGCAATTCAAAATTAAATCTATCTTATGTATCAAGATAGCCATTTTTGGAAAACCACTCAAACCTTCACCACTTAGCAAATCCTTGCACCCAGAGACTACCCAGATTAGTACCAGCACACCCACCAAAAATCACTGAAACTATGATGGTTTAGTTCTTGCGGCCATTAGATCAAACACCTGGTGATCACACTATAACCTCAACCACTATACACTATTTTGATCAATCCTTTGATCATCCTTGTGACCTCACCAATCTCACACGTCGTGCCCTTAACTCCCTCAGTACCAGCCCGTGCGAAGGAGCCCCTCTCACTCGATAAAATGACCAGTGCAAAATCGTACCCGAGCTCACCTTGCCACCCTGATGCGGACACGCTGCCACAGACCGCACCGCCCTTGCCCATGATGTCTAGGAGGTAGACATGACCTCACCGCCTCTGCCTGTGCACGTCTCGACCAAGGACCGCCCATGAAGATGCCAGGACAGCCGCGCCCATTTAACACCAGACCATGTCGGTCGTCGCGCCAGAACACCGAGCAATCCCGCGTGCACACGCCGCGCCTCGCTCTCGCCTTGCGCCATTACGTACGCCATGACTCCATCAAGCGCCCAGACATGCTCGTTTGACCGCGCGAGCACCATGACCACCGTACTTCGTGATGATTACCAACGGTACCGCCGCAGAGCACGTATGTTCTAGAACGATAGAGACCGTGCCTCGTCGTGCCATTGTGCGCATGACGATCGCCCTGAAGCACCGCGTCGACCTACACCATTGGCTATGTCGATAGCACACTGTGACGAAGTCGCCAACGAGCCCGAACCATGCCGTTGTGCCCCCTTCACTGTAGTATAAATAGATCCCTCCCCCGACCTCAAAACGCACATCATTCCACTCCTCTCTCACCCAACAACCTCTCTGACCCAACCCTGGAGCAAGACGAGCACCACATTGCCGGAATTTCACTGGAATCCGCCGCTGCACTGGAGGAAAGGATCCGACGCTAGGAGTCGCCCCAAGAGCTACCACGACCACTAGTCGAATCGCCGTCTTCGACTCGTTTGTTAGCCCCCATCGCCTGACTTAGCTGGATCCATGATAAGCCCCCGACGTCCCCCACCGTAGCTCCAGGGTTCTGTCTCGCGCATGCCCTACGACGGAGATGATGACGCTCAGCCATTGATCGTCTCTAATCCTAAGGCCCAGAGTAGCTGATACCATTTCGCGTTTGATTAGCCACTGACAGGTAGGACCAGCCCCAGAGCAGCCCGCTGCACGCGTGTTGCGTAGTTGGTCCAGCCAATTAGCATTCCCGCGCGTAGCCCATCGATTCAAATTTAGATTTGTCTTTTATTTGAAAATCCCATACTGTAGGTAACTTTAAAAATCAATTCAGGAAGATTCACTACACCAAATTGAATGAATCCAATTTTTTTTGAAAGTAGATGAAAATCTCTAACTACTCCCATTGGATTCAAACAGTTTGACACTATGGATCACCCTCAGTAAAAATAACAAGACAGTAGCTTTTAGCACTTCAAACATTTTTCTAAAAACAACCATAAGTGATTTTGAGTTGATTCCAACTCTCAAAAATCACATTGGACAAGTCATCTCTGAATATGTAAAAATATACATACTTACATATAGTAGTCTTGGACCAAAATTAAAGAATGGATTTATAGTCATTTCTAGTCCCTAAAATATTATTAAATAGTAGTGTTAAACTTTGTAAATTAGGCCAACCACTTTAAATCACATTCTTAGTTATTGGAATATGTGGTGATGACATGTGTCAATATGATCCCATATTTGAATGGAGAATATTAAATCTTAAATAACTTTCAATGAGTAGAAATTACTTTTCTAAAAATAAGATAAATAAAATCTTGTCACCCTTTTTCTTGTAATGATAGATATGATGCTAGATCATCTAGAGTAACCCCTTGTGTGTTAAATAGAGGTAGTTAAGTATTGTTTGGTGATTTTGTACCTCTTATTGATTTATAGACGCTAGTATCAATCCGGGCTACGAGGAGGAAGAATTCTAAGAAGACGAGGAAGAGAACTTCGACCACCTTACCAACCAAGGCAAGCTAAAATAAACCATGCAAGCCTCACTTGCAAGCAATTGTGATACCCCTTTTAATTATACGAAATCCTAGTTTTACTTACAAGCTTTACCTTTTACCCTTTTGCAAAGTCGTTCCAGTAGTTAATTAATTGATGATTAGTGGAAGATTAGGAAAGGTGCCATCAAGAGCATGGAGCTTGATGTAGGTAGAAACACTACCTTAGTACCCCTCAAATAGTGACACCATCATTGGTAGATGCTAGTGCTAAATTAATCTTGATCAATCTAGATGGGAACAAATGATTATGAAAACCTTGGAATGATGAGTCATTCTATTGAAATGTTTTGACATGTGTTATGGAAACAATGAGTTGAAAATGATGATGAATGAAGTAGGTAACCTGAATTTCATAAAAACTGATGGTTGTGTTCGGATGCGATACCATTCCAATTTTACCGTACAACCACAATACCCAGATTTGGGTAGGGCTTGACTGGAAGTTTATGTGTCTTAGTATGGGTTCCCTCGTGGAACAAGGTGAGCTGAGGCTACCTTGTGAATGTAACTGTCCACCTATGCAGTTTCCAGGATGACGGATGGTCATGGCTAGGAGGCCAAACTCATAGGGGAGGTGCCTATACTAGGGTGTGTAATTAAAAGGTTAGGATTGATTATCCGCATACCAAGTATGATGATTTAGGGTTATTCCTGACGGATGTATCGAATGTTGTGGTGAAAGTGTACCACCTCTATAGAGTGTCAAACTATTTGAATAGCCGCGTTCGTGGTTATGGACAGTTGGATGGCCATACTGTTCCGTTGTCAGATGTTTTTCAAAAATGACTCGTGACTTGAATGGTGACTTTGACTTGACCCCAAGAGTTGTGGAGATGAAAGTAGGTTCCCACCTAAGTAACTTAGAGCACTAAAGTTAGGCTTTTATTACTAGATACTGGTTGAAATAAAATTGGCTTGTGGCAAACAAACCTAGAGCTTAGGATTCCTATTAGAATGGCCTTACTGCTTTAGTAATAGTTTATGAGTACTTCAAAGTACTCATGGCTTTGTCCCTATCTATTCCCATGGCGAGACTATGAAGGAGACTACGAGGAGGATGGACAACATGATGCTTATGATAACTAGGATCATCTCCCATCGTCAGCATTGCCTGTAACCCTGAAGATGGAGTCATTACTATGCTATTATTATTCCGCTGCTTGGACTGTAATCAGACCTGATCATGAGATCAACTATTTGTAAGACTATTATGGTTTGTAATAGATGATGCACTGTGCTACCAATCTATTATGTCTCGCAAAAATGGTAACCCTGGGATTGCGATGTACAGCATAATAGGCATCTGGGATTAAACATCCGGGTGTTGAAAGCAAGTCACCTCTTGATCCATCGTCCAGCAATCCGGCTCACGACATCCAAAATTCCCCAAATGTGACACCCTCGAGGTTTCATACACATATGATGTACGATGCCGACCTCCGGCTCCCCAATCCCTGCCAGGAGTGTGAAAGTAGATATCCGGCTTGGAATTCCCACAATGCAACGGCGTGCTGCAAGTGCGTCGTATCTTGCGTGTATAGTCCTTTCTTAGGACCGTTCCAATGCATGGAGATAACTAGAGAGAGAGGGGAGAATTCCCTAAGAAAAATGCCTTAGAGTACCTCTTAAATTGTATGTCTAATCCCACCCATGGACACCCCATTATATAGGCGGAGGGAGGTGTGCCCTCCCCTTTGGGCGCCCCATGTGGGACTAAAGATTAAAGGAAAAACCAGGAGAAAAGGGGCAGCCAGATGGGGCCTCTAGCGCCCAGCCCAATAGCCGCTGCGGCTGACCCGGGTGGGCCTCTTGCCCGCCATCCCAGGAACAGTAGCCGGCCGTGGCCAGTGCTCGGGTGAGCTGGCACGCCCACCCGCAGCCCAGCGCGTACAACGATACGGCCTAGCAGCAGTGGTGGGGCGAGGTGGACCGGAGGGAGCGGCCCCGGGGTGGGCTAGCTGGCATGCACCCGCGGCCTAGCAAGGCCGGTGGGGTGGCTAGCAGCACCGCCTTCCTAGGTGGGCCTCCTCGGTTGCAGCCTGCGTGCGAGGCGAGTTAGTTTCCGCCCGCACGGCGTGGAGCACCCGCCTGCCCTCTATGTCGAATGGGCCAGTCATAATCGCCCAGTTCGCCTGAGGCTGTTGTTTTTTCTACCGTCTTTTTCTGGGTGGCTTCCTCCTAGGCCAATTCCATTCGGGGTTTTGGCCTATTGAGCAAGTTGCCTATAAATATTTATTTAGTATATATTAATTCATAATTAACATATAATGCATATTATAAATTTCCATTTATCCAAAACATATTTTGGTCCTTTCCTTTCTTTCTCCGAACAACTTCAGATCTCTCTTTGGAAAAATTCCGACTTTCTCGTTCTCTACTATGATTCCAACTTACAGATGATATCTAGATCATCGCACCCTTAAGTGTATTTCCCCATGGCTTAGGAATAGCATAGACAAGATATCTATCAATGATCAGCGGAACCGGGATGCCCATAATGACCCATGTGCATTCCATGATAATAATGTCATTTGAACCGTAAACGTCAAGTCCAATTCCCTTTGTTTCTTTGATATGACTTGTTCGAGATCCGACCATTTGGTATCATATATCTTGTTCAATGTCATTACCGACAAGTTCTGTTTCACTTGTTCCTGCGATTACATCCCCGCGAACAAGTCACATGTTGCAATATTATGGATGTAATCTCACCAAGTCAGCCTAATGTATCTTACCCGTCACACGGGTGAACAAATCCCGGTCTTGATTCATAGGCCTCAACTTGTTGCTCTGGAATACCCAGCATACACCTTTATAATCACCATTCTACTTAGTGATGTTTGATGTAGTTGAAGTAGCCTCGACAGACACTAATTAATATGATCGCATAGTTTAAGAAGAAGGAGACTACATTTCTAACTATTCCAACGATGAACTTCGTGACTTGATCATGTCGCAATCCTTGGGTAATGTCCATCACATCATTCACTAATGATATGACCTCGTTGTCAACTGGCATAGAAGCCACATGATCAGGAAACCTTGATCATCAGTTGCCTATAGAACTAGTATGAATAGAGGCTACTAGGGACTTATGTTTCATATCACATATGTATCAATGTTTCATCTTGATACATTATAGCATAACATGAAACTATTATGAACTTATTGATATATGACAATAATAACCATTTATTATTTGCCTCTAGGGAATATTTCCTTCACCTATTTGCTCTCCTTGGAAGAATGTGTGACTGCATAAGAAATAAAGAAAGAGCATAGATTTTTTGATGCAAATTAACATGCAGATGTGTAGCTACATAAGAAATCATGATAAAATAAGAAACAAGTAATATAAGTCTTAATTTTCTAGTATATGGACATGTTGATAACAACTATAATTGACTATGTTTGCATTTGCTATAATAGATGGATGTTGATCTTAACAAACTGCCTCCAGAACATTTTGATGCTGATATTGAACATGAAGCAGGGCAAGATGCATGCACACCATCAGCTGGGGATGGAACTACATACACATGACACAACATATGCAGGTAATGGAACAGGAGTGTCACTCCAGTTAAGGCAATGGTGGTGATGATGAAGTGCAGTCAACTCCTGAACGACTTGTCCCGCAAAAGTCATTCCTTGGCATGAAATTTTATTCTATGGAATACCTCCACCTAGTTCCTAACATACACACGTATACAATCTAGTATACATAAAGATAAAATACGACAAGATAAACAGGAAAGTAAGCATACATTGACCTAGTAGCTAATATATATCTAGATACAAACTAATAAACACCTAGACATAGACTAAATAGCAAACATCTAGATACAAAACTAATGTACATCTACCTATAAACTAATATACACCTGGATATACACTAATATACATCTACACATAGACTAAAAAATAGACATCGATATAAAGGTAACATACATTTAGTTATGAGGTTATGTACATCTAACTATAAACTAATATACATCTAGATATGTACTAATGTACATCTACATATACACTAAAAATAGACTTCTTAATAGAAAGATAATGTACATTTAGATATATAATAGAAGTACCTAGCGTGCTTTGCTGCGCCGTTTTTACATGTTGTCATTTCATTTGGTTGCGCTGTAACTGCACATAATATTTGAGTAGATAATGGGTACTAACTTGGCATCTGATTATGTGTAGAGGCCTGAACCCGATAAGGTACAAGTCCCTGTGTTTACAGTTCTAGTCCCTGGATCGAATAGCTATCACCCACAGTTGAGATGTAATATCAAGAAACAAAGGTCATATTACAACTCATATCCAGGAATAAAATAGTTCATTACAACTTACATAACTTATATGGCTATCTTATTATAGAGCAACAGATAACTACAAATCATGGAGTCCTTCATCTTCATGTGCCACAGGCAAACACGTTGGTTGTATACTTGTAATCCCTACTCAACAAACTTCACTATCAACAAGAAATTCTGCAACATGATAAGTTACAGCCAAAAGGGTCAATACATTTGAATTGTATTGGCAAGTGACATCATATTGATATGGATAATCTAACATCTACATGATTATATGGCTAAGTGGAGTTCTGGCTGGCCTTTGCATAAAATAAGTTTTCCCTATTCTTTGGAAAATAGTTTTTCTCTTTTTTAAAAAACACTTCATCAAACATGGCACACTGGATACACACCAGGTGCTTCCCTTGTTCACCCAACAAGTTTTTAACTTACAGAAATTAGAATGATGAGATTCTTGATTCTACTTTACTGTCTTTATGCTCAAAATTGTCCATAACCGGAGACACGGCTAAGTACTTAGTTTTACCCTCTTGAGAGATGGTGCACTTTCCCCACAAGACTCGACATGCATCTAGACGAGACTTTTCAGAACCAATCCCTCAGACGACCATGGACGCGTTCCAACCTATCATCACTACCACCTTCTGTCCATCTGGCTGAGTTCTTGCAACTTAGTTGGTCAAGGCAGAGCCCATATGACATGTGGCTGCACTGAAAGCTTTCACGACAAGAATGTCTCCAATCTCTTTGTTCCTGAGTGGCCATCCACAAGTGAGATACACCAGGGTAAACCATAGAAATGGGCCCTGAGTAACCACTTAACAAAAATCCATACAAGTCCCATTTCCACCCAGGTGTTTCATTAACATCAGTTGTTTTCATTAGTCCAAAAACAATACTTGTACTTTCATAAGACATCATATCATGATTTCCACCCACAATTCTATATATCTAGACTAAGCATTCTAAACTTACCATGTCTCCTATCTTTAAGAAATACTACGAAGGTAGATACTATAGGATTTGCATAGCATAGTAATTTAAATAGTAGTTCTATCATGCACACTATAAAAATATCACTAATGCAACATAGAAAAGATAGGACTTTTGATGACCAAAGTATCACTTGCCTTTGTAGTAGAATATTTAAGTACTCTCCTTGATCTTGCAAATGTCACACTCCTCAAAGTTCACTATAATACAATCAAGCAAAAGCACACACTCAAAACTGCAACACAAAAATAACAAAACAATCATAAGAATACAAAGAAATGCATGCAAGCATGCCAAAGGTTATTTTATTGAAAAAGTTGTTCCTAACAAGGTTCTAAACATTACAAATACCTACTGGTCCTTTTTATAAAAGTGGAATTCCAATTGAATATCTTAGATTTATTAAAATTAGATGTCTTAGATTTATTAAAATTTAGATGAATCTATATATACATTTATTTAAATTTTAGAAAACTTGAGACATCTATTTTAGGTAGGAGCGAGGGAATAGTATATTTGCTATTGCCTTGTAATTTGTCCATTCCGACATCAAATGAGATCGGCAGTAGTACAACCATGCCCGCTCCCCAGCCCAAACCCTAATCCCGATGCTCCCCATTCGCCGGCGATGACACCGCGCGTGCCACCGTTCCGCCACTACCCGGCGCACCTTGTCCTCACCGACGCCGTTGCTGCCTGGTACCCCTTCAACAAGAAACCATGCCTCTCCGATCGCTCCACCGCCCCCCCCTCCGCCCAATTCGGCGATGGAGCCTCCGCAGAAGCCGCAACCCCTCCCCCTTCCGTCGGTGGCAGCGGAGGATCCTTCCGGTGGCTCGGGCTCCGCAAGCGCCGCCGCCGCGGAGGAGTCTCGCGGTCGGTCTCTGGCCGCAGTAGCGACCGCCGGAGATCCGGCACGTGCTCCGACTTCCACGTCACGTGCGGTCCCGGTGGCGGTGGCGCCACGGATTCCAGTGGGGAGATGTGGGCATCGGATGTTGGGGAGTTGCGGGCGAGGGACGTTCCTATGGCGCCGGATTTCGCCTCGCCACCCTTTGGTGGGGCTGGATCAGGGGCTGGTGGTGCGGCTGCCGGGGTGGAGACAGCAGCGACCGAATCTGGCTACGGCAGCGAGCCTGGATACCGTGGGGATGTGGAGCTTGGGTACGGGGATGACATAGACGAGGAGGAGGAGGATGGCAGGCAGCAGGTGTTCTTCTGGGGCGGTGAGATCGGAGGTGATGGACGTGCTTGAGTTCAGTTCTTAGATACTACTCCTTCCGGCGCACAATATAAGACGTTTCGGCAAGCTGTTTTATCTTGCAAAGACATCTTATAGTTTGGGACGGAGGGAGTATTTGTTTTACCTATTATTTTCCCCTTCATAGCTCTGAGTTGTTGGCATCATTACCATGTGCAATTGTGAAAATGAATCTTCTTATCATAGGCTCTGTCAACTTAATGGATAGAGATTTGGTTATAGTGGACATTTTCTTGCTTCGGGTAAAGGGATTAGGTCTTTGAGCTTCTCAAGTCTTTCTATCCGAACTATGTTCTTTCTCATCAGAAGTAGATTTTACTTATGATTCCTGTAAAAAAAAGATTTTACTTATGATTGTTGCATCAATGTTGGTATTTTATTTGTATGTTAGATTGGTTGCAGGTCATTGCTGGAGTAAATGTTGCAACAAATTAATGGAGTCACACTGCCTTTAGTGAACATGTATTTGGTTAGCTGTACACTTTAGTGGTTTGGTTGATTAATTAATTGCTTGATTGTGTCATGGATTTTTGTTGGCCTTGTAAGAAATAGGGTAAATTATAGCCCGGATTGTGTTGATAGCTACAATAATTGACCATTAGAATTCATGCATTAGAGTAAAGTCATTTTGCGATGCATGGTTCTTATATAGTTATGTATCTTGTAAGCTAATGCTAAAAATATTGTATCTTGTAAGGTCAACAATTTTCATATGGAACTAACAAACCTTAAGTTGGATTTCGCAATAACTTGAATTATGTTATCTCCACCAGGGATTTCTCAGAGTTATGTGTTGCATAACACAAGTGAAACTTTCAAATGGAATAGTAAACTCTTCCTTCTTTTGGTTTGCAATTGAATTTTAGGAGTCAAGCCTCATGTGTAAAAAAATCAATTAACTTATGGAGATTATTCATATTTCACCAGGATAATGGATCTACTTTTCAAATTTATCTTTGTTCAGTTTGTGAGTAAATTATACTGGAAAATGTATTCCATTTATTTTAGTGAACAGCTTGGTTCGTTCCTTAATGAACCACACAATAGAGTGCTAGACAAATTTTGGCTGCTCAGCCACTTCGAATCCCTATGGAATAACATAATTTATTCCTTGATGACGCAATTTTTTCCAAAATGTTGCTGTTTCTACGCTAATTTTAATGGAACCTAACTTGAACCTGTATACATTTGATAACATTGTCCGCTTATACTAAAATTTCCACCCTAATTATGTTTATGGGATGTGATTCCTGGAAGCATAATCATGCTTTATAGGTTCTTAACTTATGCCCACTTATATAATTTAATAAACTCGGCTTGTTATGGTTCCAAATCCTTACTAACATCTCAATTTGGTTATTTTGCTACTTATTATACACTTGGTTTGGTAGTTTTAGATTGTGACTTGGAATAGGCTTAATACCATCTCAAGATTGATAAAACAATGGGGGTTAAAATATATATTTCCTCCGTCCGAAAAGAAGTGACTTGGATTTGTCTAGATTCGCATGTATCTAGATGTGTTTTAGTGTATAGATATATGCGAATCTAGACATATCCAGGTCACTTATTTCCGGATTGAGGGAGAAAATAGATAAATGAAATATTTTAATGTCCATTTTTTTGCTGGGTATCAAAATGACATTTGTCACCATTGGTTGTTAATCCACTTTTATATGAAGTTCATTGGTCTATGGAAAATCATTTTTGGAAAAAATGATGTAGTTGCATGTAATATATTTTCACTAATGAAATGAAATCTGAAGCTGTAACCTGTAAGCCCTGTTTAGAATATATGAATTTTCTAGCACGGTTCCAAACGTGTAATATGTAAGCTGTAACCTGTAAGTTCTTCCTTTGAGACTCCTATATTCCAAAGGTGCCTCCCTCCGATCCAAATTAATGGCCTCAGATTTGTCCGACAAATCTGAGGCCATTAATTTGGATTGGAAGGAGTATATTCAAACTTGCTAGCATGGTTCGCACTTAAGAGTCGCTGTAATAGGATAATTGAAAGAGTGACATTTGACAATGGCATATGCATGTGATATTAATTTTATTATACCCCCTCCGTCCAGAAATAACTGACTTGGTTTTGTCTAGATTCAAATGTATCTAGACGCATTTTAGTGTATAGATACATTCGAATCTAGACAAACCCAAGTCGGTTATTTCTGGACGGAGGGGGTATTTGGTTACTTCTAAAATTTTGTTGACCATGTTGGCAGTTTTGGAAATCTTCAGTTGTCCTCCAGTGAAAACGGAAACCTTCAGTTAGAGCACAAATGCACAATTGTCCTCTAGGATTTTCCACTTCAAAATTCTTTCAGACCACTAGTCACTGTATATGCAGTCTATCTGAAATTTTCACCCTCCTGCATGTGGGATGAGTCTCTTTGTTTCTGCTATAGATTAATTGACTGGAAATGATCGTTAGTGCTAAAAGGGGTGATGTTATGTTAATGTGATGTTGATTCTAATTTATGGTTCTTGTGTTGGTGCCCTTGCGGCTAGCTATCTTTGAAACGCTGTATTGCATTTGTGCATATTCTGTGTACTCCCTCCGTCTTGAAATAAGTGATTTGACTTTATCACATGTATCATATACTAAAACAGGTCTAGGTACATGCAAATCTAGACAAATGCAAGCAACTTATTTTGGGACAGAGGGAGTTTTATATCCTGTTACTCTAAAATCTGTGTTACTCACTACTTTTTTTTCTATTTCGTTGCAGATTGCATCGCGGATATGGATAAGATGGCCATTGTTGGTGACAATAATTTTGGGGAGCAGAAGAGTCATCACCGATGTAGGCGCAAGAAGCATGATGTGAGGATGTTGGATGCTTTGAAATGACAAGGTTAACGACACTGGTAAATATCTACACATGTGTTGTCTCATGGCTACCTGTAGATCTTGTGTAGGATTCTTTCTGAAAAATTCTGTACGTAACTAGTATTTGAAGTTACTGCTACACTTCATATGAGTGTTTTGCTGGCAGAGTTTACTTCTTTTCATCTGTATTCACACACTAAGGGCGTGTTTACTTCTTCGGTATTTTTATCCCCAAAAGATATGGGGATATGTGGGGATTTGGTGTTCACCTAATACTTTCCAATCCCCTTAAATACCCTTTTCCAAAAATACTTTACCATGATAGAGTTTTTAATCTAGCCAAAAATACACTAGTGTGAAAAGAATTTATGGGATATTCCGGGATTATCCCATCCAAACCCGGCGTAGTAAACGACCTATTAGGAAAACGAAATAATTCGCTTACATTCCCTCAAATACCCTAAGTAAACAAAAAGAAGAAAAAGGTGCAACTTGTTTGGTTCGTGCATATTGTAGTATCAACAAAGATTCAATGGGTTATCATTAGGGTACTTTTACCTTCTTTAGTTAAAAAAAACTAACCTTTTCAAAATTATGATTTCATAGTAAAACTTAAGTTAGTTCATTTTCTTAAACTATACCCTAATATTGACCCAATTGTATTACTAAGTACTAGCCCTGTGGAGGGAATTCCAGTTTCACAATTTCCTTATATGTATCTTGGCATGTCCCTCTCTGTAAAGAGGTTAAGGAAAGTGGACTGGCAGAATGTTGCTTGACAAGGTGGATAGGTACCTTGCCACATGAAAGGCCAGAATGATGAGTAAAGCGAGAAGACTTAAAATGTTAAACTCGGCTCTAATGTCCTTAGCTGTGTACTTGATGACCATCAATGATATACCTGGTTTTAACGTCCTTAGTTGTGTACTTGATGACCATCAATGATATGCCTGCCTGGGTACGCAAGGAGTTCGACAAGCACAACTTGGTTATGGGCCGGAGACGACCAATATGGTGGCGGCAAATGTAGAGTGAGCCAGGCCATCGTCTGCCGGCCTAAAAAGCTTGGTGGGCTAGGGGTACATCGCCTCGACTTCTTCGGCAAAGCGCTGTGACTAAGGTGGTTGTGGCAAAACTGGACATCGCCGCACAAACCATGGAGTCGAATGGTGCCGCCTTGCAACAACAAGGAGAAAGCAATTTTCGTGGCAGCAACCAAAATAGAGATTAGGAATGGCCAAACGGCGATTTTCTAGACTGGTCGTTGGCTAAATGATTTGGCCCCACACGTGGTCGCACCAAATCTTTATAAAATATCCGTGCGGAAAAATAGATACTCAAAGAGGCCCTCTGTAATATGAAATGGATGCAGGATCTCCGTTTCAACCTTACCGCAGACCTTCTACCACAACTCATCAAGTTAACTGAATTATTGGACTATGTACATCTGTCGGAAGGAGAGGACAAGATCACTTGGCGCTTTGGCAAGCAGGAAATATACTCGGCCAGCTCGGCATACCAGCTATCAGCACAAACTGCATAAGAACTATGTGGAAAGGTTGGACAGCTGCGAGGTGCAAATTCTTTATCTGGACACTTATGATTGATAATATACTGACGGCAGATAAACTTCTCCTTAGGCAATGGAAGAACAATTCATTTTTCGGAATGCCACTACTCCCATCAAATATGTGAACATGGGGAACTACTTTGGGCTACATCAATTAAATCCACAAGCGTGGAAATCAAGTGAGCAGTCTATACAAGGCTGGTACATGAATCTGTTCAATGGACAGTCGAAGGATACAAAGAAATCAACATTTTCTGCAGCAAACCTAATTTGTTGGGAGATCTGGAAGGAGAATAGAAAATTTTTCCAAAGAGAAGAGATGAATTAATCTGGCCTTTTAGCTAGAATAAGAGAAGAGGCAATTGCTTGGAGGATGGCAGGGCATCTCTACCTCTAGTTCTCCGGGATGGTGGTGCACCTTTTGATCCCGGATAAATGCTCCTTATAATTTTTTGCAGAATTGGCATCATTTCGTCAATTCTTTTTTCTGTAAACTTTTTATCCTAACACAATGAACATAGCAGTTCTCCTGCTGTTATTCAAAAAAAAAGAATATGGATGTGGGCGTGTTATCCTACGGGAGCTTGCTGGTGGGCTGGACCATGTTGCAATATGTGTGTTTGGTAGCCTGTATGTCCAATTTTTCACCTTGCTAAGAAAGATTTGCTCTTGTTTGGTTACATGCATGTTTTTTCACCTTGCTAAGAAAGACCAATCGTGATGACCTAGCACACCGCTACAGGTTGTAGTGTGCAAGTCATTTTGCAAATATCACATCCCTTCTTAGTGTGATACAATAGAAAAGATCCGCAACTTTTACATGTTCATAATATTTAAACAAAATTGTATAAAAGTTTCGAAATCCTCATCGGTTTATTGAGGACTTCTTTAAATATTGAAGTTCAGACTAACTAATTATAGTAGTGATGGCATCACTAGTGGCATTAGTAGCGATGGCATCACTAGATGAAATGCCACTGGAGATTAGCAACTTATTTTAGGTAAATCTATGTTGCTCGGCTCATCTATACTATCCTAACGACTATTTTTCTGATTCCATGTCTTCAGGTTCTACTCCATAGGTCTACTCCTTCAATGCCTCCAGAAATATCTAGTTTCTCGTAATAGACCTTTCCGTCGTCACTACTTATACTACTCTTCTTTGTCTCGATATTCTCATAGTCTAGAAATGATTGAGAATATAATTTGAGTACGAGTGTACTTAGCAGATTCTATAATAGTTGGTCATAACCGTGGATTGAACGTCCAGGTTCTTGTTTTGGTTTTCAAACTGGTTTTTTATCAAACGTTATTTTTAATATAAAAAACTATGTCTGTCAGTTTTCACGACTCGTTCGAACTTTCTTAATTTCCTTTCCATGTTGTGTTCGCAATTGATTGCTTGGATAAGGAGTATCATGGCACATTTTATACACTCTCAAGAAGTGCGCTACTTTTTCCACAAACATCCCTGGCCTTATTGCCATAACACACTTCCTTAGATGTGTGGCCTGTTACCAAGTTTCTCCAAGTCATGTCGAGCCCTACTCTATTCTGTATTCCTTCCTTGGCACTAAACTCGGTCAATGACCGCTATTCAAATGGTATCCTTTTGGAGATACTAAAGTTTTCATCTTGCAGTATAAGATGGGGATGTTAAAATCTCCCACCTACTGCAATTTCTCTCGGGGAATACAATCCAACTTAGTCATCTGAAGTTACACGAAACAAAGCAAAACTTTTGACTCGCTCGTCCCAGGTCAACGCGGTTTGTACAACGCCTTGAAATAACTGACTACAGTTGTTACTTACTCCTAAGTTTTCTCTTGGTACAATGGAATCGGTTCCCACAATATCCTATACTATTGCTAGAGAGGTGTGCTATACTTATAATGTTACTTATTGCTTTGATAAATCTTGTTGCTATAGGAGGTATAAACACCTACCTTTTTAATGTGAGTATAATGATAATGTTACCATATGTTCTTATGTTAAAGGAAATTATGACTTTTATGATGTGGAACAAATTGAAGAATTTATTGCCTTCAAGGGTGCATTTGAACTTGCTAGTTTGTTTGAAAATACTGATGATGCACCTTATGAATATGAGGTTTATGAGATACTTAAATTTTTCTTTGACAATTACAAGGAAGAAAATGGCTATATTCTTGAATATTTTAATAGATGCTTTCCACAAATGGAAGAGAATAATGCCTTGCAGGATCCTATGGAAGAATAAATTGCTGAACCTGAAAGCTCATTCGATGAAAAAGAGGAGGAGAGTGATGAACCAAAGGAGGATGAATGTTATGTTCCTCCAGATTCTTTTTAAATATCTACTATAGGTAAAACTTGTGATAATAGTTATGCTCCTGTTATCTATGATAATCCTATATTTGTGCCTAACTTCGAAATGCATGGTATTAAGGAGTTTTTATTAGAAAATGTTTATGATAAAGCTCTAGATGATGGTCCTATATTGAATGATCAGTCACCTTATTATAAAATTGTTAAAAGTGGGTTTGAAGGTTTTAATACCACTATTTTTGAGCTTGATAAAAATTATGTGTTTTTAGATCATGAAAAGCATGTTTTATGTGATAGTTATATTGGTGAGTTTATTCATGATGCTACTGAAAGTTATTATGAGAGAGGGAAACATGGTCTTATTTATCTCAGCAATATTATGTTTCCCCTCTTTATGTTGAAAATCTTGAAGTTGCACTTGTTTTGCTTTCCTATGCTTGTTGCTTTGTGCTTCTTTGATTTATTTTCTTATAAGATTCCAATACATAGGAAGTGGGTTAGACTTAAATGTGTTTTGAATTTGCTTCTTGATGCTCTCTTTTACTTCAATTCATATTTCTTATGTGAGCATCTTCTCAAACTCTCATGCCTAACTTAAATGCATTAAAGAAAAGTACTTGTTGGGATATAAGCCAAGAGTTTCCTTAAGTATTGGAAGTTATTACTTCAGTAATGACCTCTCCTTATCCTTTTTGTTTGCTTTTTGTGCCAAGAATGACCTCTAATGAGAGGAAAGTAAGATTTGGTGAGTTGCTGTCCTGAAACAGATTTCTGTCCTGCACTATAAACATTCTTGAGGAGTCTCTGTAAGTAGGATTGAGCTGAAAATTTACGAATAAATCCCCCAGTATGTTATCTAACTTTCGTTAGTTCAACACTTTTTTATTGAGCAACAGAAGATTTTCTAAAAAATCGGTTTCTACCTTCTAGTCTGTTTTGACAGATTTCTGCCATTATTTGCATTTGCTTCTTATTGATTCCTTTTTGAGTTCTCTTTTGGGTAATTGAGCCTTTTGAAGGATTTTCTACAGTATCTTGTGTTTTTAGTGAAAGTTTTTTGTTCTAAAGCTAAACCTAAAGGTCTATTATCTTTTGAATATACTAATGTTGCTAGTGAAGATTGTGTGAAGTTTTGTATGAAGGAAAAATTTCAGGTGTAGAGAGAGAATGATGTAATAAGATGAAGAATGGACAAAAGCTCAAGATTGGGGATGCCACCCTGGTGTCACCCCAAGAAATATCCAAGAGGTTCAAGCATCAAAGCTTGGGGATGCCCAAGGCATCCCCTTCTTCATCAATAAAAAGCTCATGTCTTTCTAGACACTTCGTTTTTATTGTTTCATGCACTGTTGTGTTGTTCTTGCAGCGTATTAGTTTTAGTTTGCTTTTATTAGTTGTTTAGTTTGCTTGAATAAAGTAGTTTGGACCCCCGTTCTTGCTAGGTTTTTTCAAATAAGTCGATTGGTGTTGGAAAGGAGTAGAAAGTTCTTGCTTGAAAGTGCAAGAGGAGCTTGCATTGACTGTGACTTAGACTTTAGCATGACATGCTAGGTGTTGTTTTGACCTTATGCTTAGTGATTATTGATGTATCATGTCTTGTTACAAACAATTGTGATTGCTTAGTGTGCCTTGAAAAAATCATGCGTTGTTTTAGCATACAAAAGCATAGTATTGTGGTATTCTCCTTTGATGCTTTGTTTGGGTTGACTTGGCACATTCTCACACCATGTTATGACTATTAACAAGTCACCATAGCCTCTATGATCATTTAGTCCTTGACTTGTAGTACCACTCTATGCTTTGATTAGTAATGTTTTGTCGCTCTGCATGATTATGGCCATTATTGCTCTCTTAGTTGGTCGCTCCCAGTCTTTTGCTAGCCTCCACTTGTATGAGTAAGCTCTACTCATGCTTCCAACTTCCAAGAAACCAAGTTATTCCAAAGTGTCCACTATAAACTCCTATGCATGGTGTGTTACAGCATTCCAAGTATATTCTTGTTTTCAGCTATCTTCTAATTAAAAAGTATTTTGTTATGTGAAAACTTAGTGATTAAAGCCCTCAGGAACTTGATGGCACACTTTATATTCCTTGCCCCTAATAAACTTGAACCATTGTGTCATCTAAGTTGTATGCTTGCACTTATATGTTGGAATTAGGAGAGCCATGCTGTCACGGGGAACGTTTTCAACATTGCACTTGTACTTTATACACAGTTGATATCATGCTCTTTTGTCTATGGATGTTGCCGGTGTGAAATAAAGAGGAAGATTGTAAGTCCATGGAGTTATGTATTTTGTGTTACAGAAACGCCTGGGCCGCTAGCCTAAGCCATGCCTAATCATGGTGGAAACTTGCAGCATCACCATAATGAGCAATCTGTGAAGCATCCTCAATAAAAAGCTATGCACATAGTAAATAAAAAGATCGCTCAGATGCTCATTGTCTGGCTGCCTTGTCATTTTGGTTATGGGATAGCTCCTGTACCATGTGCAAGGGGTACCCCGTTGGCGGTTCTCTATGATACACATGTACTTACTATGACAAGAACTTATAAGTGGTTGAAGTTGAGTAGCATGAGGTGTGGCCCTCGTATTCAAGGGACATGAGATTGCCAACTTATACTTTGTCAAGCATATACTCCATAGTTTGTTCACTTTAACCTTAATCATTTCAAGATGCTTATGATAGGGGCAATAAGGGCTGAAAGCTAACCAGTACCATTATTTTTGGAAGCTCTTTTTGAAACTTGAAATCTCTGCTTCCCTTTGTGAATGGACTTTCTTCCACTATTATATTGAGTCTCCACCTTCTACCTTTAGGCACAATTAAGAGAGCATAGTTGTCATTCTTAGTTCTATGTGTAGTGTCCCAAAACTTATTGATTGATGCATATTGCTGATATTACTTGTTCTTGTGCTACTTGTATCTAGTCACTCTTATGAACTTTGAAGGTGTCCTATGCATCTATTTGCTACTCTATGAGGGAAAGCTGAATGCCACTATGCCATGTTTTCTGTATGTGAAACAAACAAACGTTTTTCAATGCATGTTATTCATGATCTTTGTTTGTAGCCTTTCATGTTGCATGCATAGTTACTATGTCTTATTGTTAGAACTCCTTCTTTCATGAACATGTTTAGAGTTCTTTGATCCCAGCTTTCAATGCTTGCAAATGGTTTGATCTTGGGTTTAATGGTGCATGTCACCTCAAAAATTATTCTTTTATCACTTACCTACTCGAGGACAAGCAGGAGTTAAGCTTGGGGATGCTTGATACGTCGGAAACGTATCTATAATTTTTGATGCTCCATGCTTGTTTAGTATCAACTTTGCTTTGGTTTGTCTACACTTTGAGGTGTTTTTATATGTTTTCTGGTACTAACCTATTAACAAGTTGCCACAGTGCCAGTTGCCTGTTTTTCTTCTGTTTTTGGTTCTAGAAAGGCAGAAAATCAATATTCTCAGAATTGGACGGGACAAAAGCCAAAATCAATATTTTACCATAGGGAACACGAAGCCGGAGTACGAGACGGATGAGACCCACCAGGGGGCCACACCCCTAGCCGTGCGGGTGGGACCACCTCGCACCTGGGGGGTGCAGCCGCCCTAGTGGCCCTCCTGCCTCGCCTCTTCGCCTATAAGAAGCCCCCGATGCATAAAACCTAGGCACCCGATCAAAATTTCACGAAACCGTCTGTAGCCGCCGCCACCATCGTCCCTAGATCAGGGGGCGGGAGGGAGGGGGTATCTGAAGCTCTTCCTGGCACCCTGCCGGAGAGATCATCCCGGAGGCCTTCTTCTTCATCATGCCAGCCTCCGGTATGAAGCGTGAGTAGTTCCACCTTGGACTACGGGTCCATATAGTAGCTAGATGGTTGTATATCCTCCTTGTGCTTTCATGTATAGATCTTGTGAGCTCCATTCATGATCAAGATCTAATCTATTTGTAATCATGCATGTTGTGTTTGTGGGGATCCGATGGATATTGAGATTAATATGTCAGATTGATTAATGGTTTTGTCTATTTGATTATATCATGTCTGTGTTGTTTGTGATCTTGCATGCTCTCCGTTGTTAGTAGCTATCTTGGCCAAGTAGTTGCTAGTGACTCCAAGAGGGGGTATTTATGCTCGATAGTGGGTCCATGCCTCTAGTTTCCAAGGGAAGTGACATAAATCTCTTCGGTTGTAGATGTGCTATTTCCACTAGGGAGAAAACAACGGTCTCTTGTTCATGGAACAAGTGGATTGTTTACCTTACACACTTTGCTTAAAGCAGTTGTCTATTGCTTGCAACTTAATACTGGAGGGGGTTCGGATGATAACCTGAAGGTGGACTTCTAGTCATAGATGCAGTTGGATGGTGGTCTATGTATATTGTTATATTACCCAATCAAATCTCATAGGATCTTTTTGTCTAGTATTGCATTGTTATGCCTTGCTCAGTCCTGTCAATTGCCCTGTTGTAATTTGTTTACCCTTCATGCCATGTTTGTTTATCTAAGGAGAGCACCTCTAGTGAACAATGGACCCCGGTCCAATCTTTACCATTGATACATCTTCCACTATTACCTGTTTACTTGCTGCAAACCACCATCACCTTCCACACCGTACATTTAATCCTTTGTTACAGCAAACTGGTGAGCTTGACAACCTCACTGTTCGTTGGGGAAAAGTATTGAGTTTGTGTTGTGCAAGTTTCTACGTTCCTTGCAACACCTTTGAGACGTTTCCTTCCTCCTACTGGTTCGATAACCTCGGTTTCATACTGAGGAATACTTGCTACTGTGCTCTTCACACCTTGATCTTGGGGTTTCCAACAAAGCATTCCACGTCAATAGTGTGGCCGTCATCACACCTCCCCTATGAGGTTTGCCTCCCAACCATGACCATCTGTCATCTTGGGTACTTCATAGGTGGACAGTTATCATGAAGTAGCCTCAGCTCAACTTCTTCCACAAGGGAACCCATACTAAGACATATAAACTTCCAGTCAAGCCCTACCAAATTCAGGTATTGTGGTTGTACGGTAAAATTGGAATGGTATCACATCCGAACCTAACCATCAGTTTTTATAAAGGGCTAAGGCTCATGCCTCAACATTTTCATCATCAAATCATCTTGTGCTCATAACACATGTCAAAACATTTCAATAGAATGAATCTTCATTCCAAGGTTTTCATAACCATTTTCACCAAGTATTCCCATCTAAAGTGATCAACTTTTATGCTTAGTACTAGCCACTAAAGTTGAGGGTATTCAGTAATGAGGGGTGCAAATCAAGTGTGACTATCCAAATGTAGTCTTATGCCTTTTGATGACATCTAGTTCTAACTACTTAGTCCTAGTTTTATACTCTTTATGCTACCTATAGTATCTTTCCAAAACTCACAAGCCACTAAGTAAAGGTAAAGAACTTTGGTAAAGACAAAAGAATAAAGCTTGCAAGTAAAACCGGGAATTGGTAGAATCAAGGTTGCATAACCAAAACACGCATAATGCATCTTGCATAGGTTATGATGCATTATATAGCTTGCATAGGTAGCATGCAAAGTTCTAGCTTTCCTTGATTGGTGCAGTGGTTGAAGTTTTCTTCTTCTTCTTCCTCGTAGCCTTGGTCGGTACTAGAGTCTGGGCTCCAGCTAGGGTTGGCTGCGGTGACCCAGCATACCACTGCATGATGTAGTACACTATAGTCATTGACATAACGCCAATGAAACACCGTTCACTAGTATTACATCCCTCAGAGTAGTAAAACAGAAACACAGCGGGTCCAAGACATGACTATAGGTTACAACTCAACTCTTTACATAAGATCCAGAGAACACTCTAGGTTAAAGAGAGAGAAAGAAACTTCTTACGAAGAAGAATCAAGAATAAATAACTCATAGCTACCATACTCATAAAACTAGTAACTGAACTACTGGCTTGCATTGCTGCTATTGCAATACTCTACAGAAGTAGGTTCTATGGTTAGACATTCTATTCTTATCTAATCAGCAACTTCGTCTTCACTTGAGTTGATGTATATGTTGTCTTTCTTGACTTCATTGAAGAGCTTTAGCTTTTGATGATGATTCCTGGAGCATAACTTGATGTAGACGTCGTCTAATCTGGCTTTAGAACCTAGCAAGGGTTAAGAAGATACTTTGAGTACGAGCGTACTCAGCAAGTTCACTAGAAAAGAAGTGTTTGATGCACTATATCTATAGCCACAGACCATAGGTCGTAGGCAATGCAGGTTTTCGTAAACATTTCTTCAAATGTTGCTTTTATTCTGAAAAGCTATGTCCGTCAGCCTTCACGGGTTTACCAGAACCTTCATGGGGTTCCTTTCCCGCCGCGTTCGCAGCTCCTTCCCGGAACAGGAAGCAACAAGTTACAGTTCTTACACTCTGCATAGGTGCGTCACTTTACCCATGAGAGATCTTAGCTTTGTTGCACATCCGAATTGCAGGTTCATTCACACTTCCTTGGTGTGAGGCCTAGACTAAGATCCAAGCCAATCGCTGCCTTCTCCGCGACCACGCATGTCTCTTTGGTGTACGCCAGCCCACCTATTGAATTACGGCAATGGCAGTACAGACCGTTCAGATGCCGGAACTATCGTGGGACGTTGAGGGCTCCCACCCATATGCTGCATATCCTCTACGAATTACCATAAATAATTAGCCACGACCCGCACATCCAGCTCCATGCGAGAGGGAAAAGATACAGCTGACTTCTCCGTCCCATTCCAAATCTCATGGTCAACACGTAATATACGGCGCAAGAATCACTGGCGACATTGATTGTTAAGTCCTAGGTAATATGTTCCTTTACCACCGAAACTCTTATAGTAGGTTATTACCTCATGGTAAATAACCTATAATCACATTATTATGAAAATAGTGTTTTCTGACCTTTTTCAAATGCAGGTGATGACAACACTGGATTTGTAAAATACTTTACAGAAAATAATCAAAGGACATGAGCAAGTGTGAACTTGCCTTTTGTGATTGCAAGATTATGCACTCACGGTCTTCAAGACAATATAAGATCCAATAGCTGAAATCTGCATCATTGGTCCGGTAAGGACTAATGTTTGAAGAAGCAAGATGCTTTTATGCATAAGTAATGTAATGCAAGTTGATAAACGCGAATCCCGAAGATAACGTTGTTCTAGGGTTTGGACACTGGAAAAGGTTTCCTTGGAATGTGTTGCCCTTTTAGATTAAGTTTCATACATGTGCTTCTTATTAAGGCTTGTGAGCGTGTGGAAAACAACATGTATTTATACAACTACAAAATACACAGTATGGAATGCTACATAAGGTTGCTTATATCTTAATTGTTTATCTTCAAGTTTTACTTTACAAGTAATGTTGCTTATAAAGAACTTTAAGTATTAACAATCTTATTATACAAGTAAAGTATAAAGTAAGGTGTTTACTATTAATTGTCATATGTTGATTTAAGTGGCAAAACGAATAACTTTTGAAGAAAAGATTCCTTTATAAAGGTTTAAACAATCTTTGTGGTTAATCAGATGTGGTTGATGTTGTTTGTGCTTGCTTGAATAGTTTGGAATTGAGATGTTTTTTACAATTTAATTATAATAGACCAAAGTTAACTATAAAGTATATAATAAAGTTTTTAGCATTATACTTAAAGCTTTGTAACTATAAGTAACTTTAAGATTGTAGATAGACTTAGGGTGTATTACTTATGATACTTGTATCCTGTTCATTTTATATTGTTTCCTTAGAGTTACTTAAGAATGGCATTACTTCTATTGGAGTAGTGGTTTCTTTACATCATAATTGTATAAAGGAATTTATCTTCTTATAAGTGTGTGGTTATTGTTTGTGAATAAGTAAACAATATTATTTATTACTTATGAACTCACTTATAGTGTTTTGATTTGTTTATAAACTTTTGGTTAATATAAAGAATGGGTTTTATCTTATTACAACTATTCTTGGAGATTTTACATTAAATAAGAATTCTTTTATAGAATAATTTATACTTATGGTTGAAGGATCATTTAATAAAATTGTATTTTAATGGTGTTAAATCATTTTGACCTCATAATGTTAGTATTTAAGATTAATACTATTTATTACATTTAATTGGTTAATTTAAGAAATATTAACAAATTTTATTTGTCATTTTATGAATTATTAACTAAAGAAATAGGTTTAAATTCAAGTTATGAAAGTGTTTAAATTTTTATTTAACTCAAAAGTGGAATATTATGTTTTTAACATATAGGTATTATTTTTGGGATCATTTTGGTATATTACACTTATTTTTGTGATTTTAAAAATAATAAGATATGACTTTAATAAGGTTTATTACTATATAAAGATTTAATAAATAATAAATATTTAATTAATAGGAATAATAATGCATGATTATAGTTTTAAACTCTAATTCTTATTTTCCTAAGATTTTTAGTATTTTATTTAGATTTTTAACATTTACCATTATTAAAATATTAATTATCAAAGTATTTATTAAATAATATTTATTTAAATAATCATAATAATATTTAATAATAGTTTTAAGATGTAGATTTTATTTTTCTAAACATTTTCATATATTATATTTATTTTTCTGATTTCTAAAACAAAAGATAATAAATGTACAAGATTTAATCATTTTATTTTATTTCTGGAATATTGAAATTTGGATTTATAATGTTTTAATTATTCCTAAACAGACATTAAGCCTTTTTACACTCAGATGGGATCTACCCATGGTCACAGACATGTGGGGCTTAGGCTAAGTCATAAGCCACATCAGCAAAAACCAGTCAACAGGGTGGACTTAGTCAAGATGACGCAAGCAGGACGTCATCATGACGTCACACGAACTATCACCCCCAGATCGAAGTTCAATTGAAGTACTAGGAGGATGCTTGCACGCGGGAAGGGCGTTGCTGGACACGGACGAGCATGGTGAGTTGGATGGTGGCGGCGCCGCTCCGTTTTGGTCATCGAAGCTACTCCGGCGACCAACAACTGCGGTGGTCGACGACGGTGTTCGGCTAAAACTTAAACTAGGAAGAGAACGAGAAAAAGGAGAGCACTAACATGCTCAGAGCATTACCAGGAATCTCGTGGAGTAGTCGGCGAGACGGGAGATGGTCGGAATCAGCGAGGACCACAGTGGCCGGACTTCAGGAAGGTGACCTCGTGGCGTCGATTCCCGTCGGCTCGCCTCGATTCCTTTGGCTAAGAGGCTCGGATGGTCAAGGCGATGCTGATTGCTTGATCAACGGAGCACGAGAGGACTCAGAACGACGGCAATTGCTGGCAACAGGGTGCTAGGGTTTCGGCTTGGAAAAGTAAAATGGGGAAGCGGGATCAAATGAGATAAGTACAGGGAGGGAGAAGACGACGACGGCATTCTTATCCCCAGCTCCAGGGTGGTGGGGCGAGATCTTGGCACCGGGGAGATCGACGGCGAGAGCTCCGCCACGCAGGTGCTTGTCGCCGGTCGTGAGGAAGAAGAAAAGGAAAATAGGGCGAAGGGGTATGCGGGCTGCTGTTGGGCCTCCGTGGGCTGCTGCGGAGTGAGCGGAGAAGTTTGGCTGTGACCAGCGGGCGTTGAATAGAGAGAAGAGGAAATGGGCCGTGGGCCAGATTGGGTGTTCCCTCTGTTTTTCCTGGTTTTATTCCTTTTTCATTTTCTGTTTTGTTTTCAGATTTGTATTTTAATATTTGGTTTGAACTTTTTCTTTTTGGAACCTTATTTGCTGAATACTTGCAGCAACAATAAAGTTATTAAGAAACCATTTGTGAACTTTTATTATGTATTGTGATATTTTCTTTATTTTATTTATATATATTCTTTTCTATAACATTGTTTTCACTTTTATTTGGAGTAATTAAGTTTTAAAATATTTACTAATATTCATAGGGTTTATTTATATGTATTTAATCACATAGTATAGGATAGGATAGTTTATAATATTGGATCCCCACTTATTCCATGCTCATATGGGATGAGTGGTTTAGAGAAATGAATTAAAGACTTTGTCTAATGATTATAGATGGAATATTTATGAAATGTTGATGAGAAAACTTATTAATAAGTTTAGAGTTCTGAATTGTAATTACTCACCCTAGGGTTTAAGGTACTTACTATACTTATTTTCTTTTGTTGATGTGAATAAAGGTTAATGGCTAAACCTATTGTCTTTATATTTGTGATTTTAATAATATCACCATTTAAAATAAAATAGTGGAATTGTTTTCTAGGATAACTTATGAGAAACAATTAATAAAGATAGTTCCATAAGCACCTATGATAATGATGATTGAAAATGACAAAGATGTGCTTAGGTGATTTGATATAGTAAATATTTCTGTGAAGCTTTGTGTATATAAGATGATAGATCAATCATATGAAATGGATAATATTTTAGGTAAAGATTTAGGATCTAGTGTTTACCAAGAATTCCTATATTCCATATTTCATAATTCTGGACTTCTAACTAAGGAATTCCTTTCCTAGATATATTACTTCTCTATATCCATCATCATGTGTTATCATGATGAGCTTTGCTTCACAAGAATATTCTTATCCACCTTTTATGCTTCTAAAGCCATTTATATAGCCAATGAGCTTGTCATTAAAGCCTTTCATAATTATTTATATCTATACTTGGCTTATATTAACTACTCTATTGCTGATAATTCCCAATCCAACAAGTGGTTACTTCGAACTCCAATCATACTCTTCCTTAATCATCCTTCACTAATATCACTTCAATAGATGTATAGATCAAATCCTACTTCACCTCAAGTGCTTAGTATTTCCAAAGAGGAAAATACTACTTCTTTAATCCAATGTTGCTCTAACATTATTTTAATCATACTACCTTGTCTCTACTTGACTCCAATATCTAACATTCCAACCTCACATTATATTAATGTGACTTGTAATGACTCATCTAGGATAATATATCTATATTGTGGTTCAATCATGTTTTATCCACCAATGTCACTTATACATGGTATAAGCATTCAATATTGGTGAACAAGGCATGATCATTATAATCCTTTGATCCTTTATGATTCAGGTTTCCAGTTGGCTAAACAAGGCTTCATCAATACAACATTATAGTTGTATTATAATTATCTTCTGTTTAGCTCTATTGGATTAAGAGATATAGTTCATTGACTATACCTACTTGATACAATAGGACTACTCCTGGTAACTATCTTCAGACTTCATCCTTGTAATCTTCTTTGTTACCATATTGATTTGATTTCCTCCAATCACTCCCATCCTATAGATAACATCTAAAACTAGCTTCACTATTTACCTCTTCTTACTTCTTTCTTTATAAGCCTTAAGTGAATACTGTAATAAGTACAAGAGTTGATAGGTCAAGAATTAATAGGTTAAGAATTGGTGAATCAATAGTTGATTTCTCAATATTGATGAACAACAAATATAAGGATAGGATTCAATAGAGATGATAAAGATTGATATGGAAAGAAAGATATATGGTGAATGATCTTAACTTTGGTTTCTTTCCTACTCAATCTCACTAGAGAGTTAAAGTTAGGTATTTCCATGATACTCATGGTATAAGTAGATGAGATTAAGATATAGTTTTTAGATTCTTATTATTTGTGTTATATTTATAATTTGGTATTCATGAGTGATTATAATGAATACTATGATATGATCACCTAAGGATCAAATATAAATCATTAAGTAATGTATTAGGGTTTAGTTTTATTCCATTTGATCTACCCTTAGATCAAATCATGTTTACCCAAAATAAGGTTTTAGCAAAGGTCATATTGAAACTTATCGCAGTCAACTTGATGATCTACTTAAAGTCCATCAGGTTAAGAGAAGCTTCAATCACTTTGACAAGTTTTTATTTAAAAGCGCGAAAATTATTCAGATTTTCTATGCATGAATGCAATGCACACACATGTGTTCAGCTTATTTCTCAGCTCTAATGCTGGGATGCTACATTGGCGATGGGGGCAAATGAACATGTTGATGACGGTGGTTCGAACGGTGGTCGTGGCGGATCCTGGGGTGGCTCCAATCGATGGCTCCTCTTCTCCTCTACAGCGGCGGACTCCGGCCAAATTCTAGCGATGTGGTGATTTCCTTGCTCCGGGGAAGGGTCAGGGGTGGTTCTGAGAGAGAGGGGAGTGAGATGGTGTGAAGAATGAGGGCTGGGGTGGCCTCCATTTATACACCGGCGAGAGGAGCAGAGCAGCATGGTCTGGCTCCTCCGGCGACGTCGTTGTAGTGAGCTACGGGCATGGCTGAGGGTGCTGGTCGACGTAGTGCTCCCTGGCGGTCTTCATGCGCGTGATGGCACGACAAGGGGAGGTTGCAAATGGTCGGGAGCGGTCCGTGCTCTGTGCGGGAACGACGGGTGTTCGGTACAGATTACAGTGGTCTCGTGTCGCATGGCGGCGAACGGCTGTGTCCTGGATGTCACTAGTGTCACGGTGAGTGCAGGTGAAAGTGCAAAGGACGTCGCCTAGAGGTGGGGGATGAATAGGATTTTTAAAAATATTACGGTTTAGGCTCAAGTAAATGCGGAATAAAACTAACGTTTAATTTATTGAGCACAAAACCTAGCCACTAAGTTCACCTAGGTGCACCAACAACCTATGCTAAGCAATACAAGAAACAAGGTGATATCAAGATATAAATACTTCAAGCATGATGGATATCACAATGTAAAGTGCATAAGTAAAGGGCTCGGTTGAGAGATAACCGATGGACGCAGAGACAAAGATTTGTTTCCCGAAGTTCACTTCCAAAGAAGCTATGTCTCTGTTGGAGAGGTGCGATGGAGCAATGCTCTCTGAACGCCACAAATGGCTCACCTCGAGGTGTGGTGGCTCTATGCTCATCCAAGGCCACACAAGGCCTCACCCCGGATGCGGAAGCACGCAACTCACCGACGCCACAAAAGGCTCACCTTATTCTCCCGAGTGCGCACCACAAAAGGCGAGCACTTGCTCCACTATGGGACGCTTGAGGGCAGTCACCGAACCCGTACAAGATTGGGGCTAACTCCACAACTCAATTGGAGGCTCCCAACAACAAAGCCACAAAAGGCTATAATGCCACAAAAGGCCAACAAAGCCACAAAAGTCTACAAGACCACAAAAGGTCAACAAGACCATAAAAGGTCAACAATCCAACCACACAACTGTCTAGGGTTCCAAGGAACCCAAGAGTAACAAGCCCACAAGCTTGTACTCGCCGAATCTCCGAAGAGAACTCAAACCTATGCAACAAAGGCAAGGGCAAGTCCTTCACTCCGAAATTCCAACAAAGCTACAAAATCTATTGGGGGAATAAGGGAGGAAGAACAAAAGAGGAGAACACAAAACTCTCCAAGATCTAGATCCCAATGATTCCTTCACAAAGAAGGAATTTGACTTGGGGGGATTGTAGATCTAGATCTCCTCTCTCAAATCCCTCAAAAATATGCAAGAATCATAGGAAGGGAAAGGGGAGAGGGAAAGCTTCTTCAAGGTCAACAATGGAGGAGAGAGAAACCAAGAACCAAGAAGAAAAGCTAGTGCCCACGAAGGGGAAGAGGAGCCCCTTTTAAAGGGCTCCCAGATCTGCCCGTTATGGGCATTCGCGATCCTGGCCGGAACTTCTGGTGGGAGTCCGAAAGTTCCGGTGGCACACAGCCAACGGTCAAAAACTGCGATGCGAGAATCTGAAAACGCGAGTCCTGGTCGGAACTTCCGCCGGTCCACCGGAACTTCCGGTGGAAGTTCCGACGAAAGTTTCGTCAAATAGACACACCCAAAACGGATGTTCCGTCAAATAGCGGAACAAGAGCCAGATTTTCAATCGGTACTTCCGGCGGCAACTAGGCCCGAGCAGAACTTCCGGTCCCTGGCCTAAACTTCCGGTGGGGGCAGTATTACCACTGTAACTTCCGGCCCAAATTCTGTCAAAAACAACAAACCAAATAGAGAGAATACTAAACGTGAGCGGAACAAGAACTGGAACTTCCACCGGAACTTCCGGCAGCAAACATGCCCTAGAGGAACTTCTGATGGGAAGCCGGAACTTCCGGTCATGGAAATTCCAGAAACCAAAAATGCAATATCTTTTGCATCCGAACTCCAAACGAGATAAAACCAATTTTGTTGGAAAGATAACAACTAATAGAATCCCCCAAGGTGTGGTTATCACCTTGGGAGAAAAAACCACGAATATATATGTGAAGTATCCCCCAAGGTGTGGAGCCGAAAAACTCGCAAGATCAAAAACCGCAATAACATATGCAAGGAAAATCCTTAGACGATGAACTAGAGCTTGTTATGATGATGACCACAAGCTCTAGATCCTATCATGGACACGAACCAAATAACAACCAAGAAAGATGATGCTATGAATGCAAAGGTTTCAGCTCTCTCCGAACGATGCAAATGAGACACCCTCTTGAGAGACCCTCTTGATAGAACGGCTATCTATTCTAAACCCGGTCTCCCAACTAACAACACGAGATCGGCAAAATAAAAGCCCTATCAAGAACATACCTTTGCCTTGAGCATCCCACTTGAACTTGATGTAGACCATCTTGTTCTTCTATAGTGGGAGCACCATTCTTGTTTTCTCTTACTTGATGAAGATGAAGACTTGCAAATTGCTCCCCCATACTCCATGGGGAAACCTCTTCTTTGAACTTGTCTTCATCACTCCATGATCATGAGGATGGCAAGCTTCAAGCATGATATCTTCTAGAGATGGTGCATCTTGAGCTCGCCCTTCTTCATCCCTTCTTGAGGTTGATCCATCTTGATGCAACTCTTTGCACTTGTCTTGATCAACCTTCAAGCTCCTTCTTTCTTCATCTTTCAACCTTGAGACCAACACATGGACCAAGCGATGCCAATGGACAAACCTACAAGTGAAACTCAATTTACACATTAGTCCATTGGGATTGCCATTAATTACCAAAACCACACATGGGGGCATACATGTCCTTTCAGCAGGTACACGCGGTGAGGGCAAGGTGCGGCATGTGCGCGTGAGGCGGCTGCGGTGTTCTCACGTGCTCTCGGCATGGCAGACAGAGAAATGGGCACGACGTTTCTTGGATGATCCACGGCTGGGCTGCGATCGAGGGGTGGACAGGGAGTGGCGTTGGACGGTAGCCTGTCTCCTAGACATCATGGACAGGCGCGGGGCTGGCTGCTACGAGTTGTCCATGCTAGACCGACAAGGACGACTTGGATGGCGCGACACTAGTCCAAGCAGTTAAGGGGGAGCTGCTTCAATGCAGTGCTAGGCACTGGGGGTGATTGTGGGCTACTAGTGGCAACAATTGGTAGACAAAGCATTGATCAAGAACAATAATAGTTTGGCAGCTATTACTATGCTCACCAGCTGTTTGATGAAATGGCCACATGAATTCTAAATTTGAACTTTTGGATGAATTTTGGTGACTGACCTTGCCATAAGCTTGGTAGTCTGTGGTTGCTAGGGTTTGCCAACGGGAATTGGTTTGGTTGGTTTTTGAGAAATGGCCATCTTAGTAACTATTAAGGATTCAATTTTTGAATGCTTCTCAAATGGATTTTAAAATAGTTTCTGTAAGTGTGTGAGTTTGCTTGGGTTCATTGTTAATTGGTCTAGCAAGGGGTGAAAATAATTGGATTTGTTTCTGTTAGAAATCATTTAATAGAGATGCCCTAAGTGGGATAGTGGTTTATTTTGGTCAAAATGACCATTTGATCATATGCCTTCTTATTTGAATTTCCTTCTGATTTGTTTTGTTTGGAAATTGACCTAGATGATATTGGTCTCATCTTTAAACCAATCCTTATCATGCATATCAATCAAACATGGCAAATGCAATCATTCATACACTAATGCATTTCACACATTCACTCACATTAGGTTTAATAATAAAAGTTTTTGTTAACCCTAAACTTGGGTACTTAGAACTTGATAATCTTGATTAACATTTTTGGGATGTTACAAACCTCCCCTCCTTAAACAAAATCTCGTCCCAAGATTTAAGAAAAGAAAAACTAGGAACTAAAGAGATCTGGAAACTCAGTCCTAATGTAATCTAATCGCTCCCAAGTAGCTTCTTCTTCAGTATGGTTACTCCACTGGATGTTGAGAAACTTGATACTCCGGGTTCTAGTGGTTCTGAAGGCTTCTTCCAAAATATGAATGGGCACTTCACGATAAGTTAGGTCCTTGTTTATCTCTATGGCTCGGTGATCAATATTCTTGAAAACTTCGGTCTTCTCTAGAATTTCCAGGCATTTGCGAAGTAACGAGATATGGAACACATCATGCTCGGCTGACATATACTCTGGCAGTTCCAGTTGATATGATACTTCTCCTCGGCAATTCAAAATCTTGAAGGGTCCAATATATCTAGGGGCTAACTTCTCTTTCAGTTGGAAATGTTGCATTCCTTTCAAGGGTGATACTTTGAGATACACAAAATCTCAGATATTGAAGGCCAGGTCTCGACGTCTCATGTCGGCATAACTCTTCTGTCTGGAATGGGCGGTCTTAAGGTGCTCACGGATCTTGTAAACTTTCTCTTCGGCTTCTCTTCGGATGTCGGTTCTGAAAATCTGACTCTCTCCTACTTCCGACCAATTCAGTGGGGTACGACACTTCCTTCCATACATAAACTCAAATGGGGCCTGTGGTCCCCTGGATTTACGGTCGGAGAATACCCGTTATGCATACAATTCACGTTCCCATGATCAGTGAGCCGTGAGCATAACCGACTAGTATCATTACAACATCCATATAGTAACGAGTACAAACTTACAAAGTGTCCATTATGGCGAATACAACACAGATAGCGGAAGTCTTCAAGAGCAGAGCCCATGCCTTAACCTACAGGCAACTGACTGGGAAGACAGCCTAGCTCGCATAGACGTCAGCACCTTCGTTCCTTCTTAACATCTACAATCTGGCCAAGTAAATAACCAGGGACAATGCTGGTGAGTACTTTGAATGTACTCGCAAACCACCGAGACAAGGGTAACAAAGGTAATGCATATTTGGCTATGGCGAGATAGCTCTACACTATAGTTGCTTTTAAAAGACCTGACATTGGCATCTCTATATATTTGTTGAAAAAGAGTTTTTGGAAAAATATGCCTCCTTTTTAGAAAAATCTGGACATCTCCACATCCTTGTTAAAAAGATTTTAAAACAGTTTTGTAATAAAAACCCTTTTGAAACATCTTCGACCATCTCTGGTCAAAACCAAACTCATTCTTATATTTCCTCGTGACCAAGTCACATCCTTTATTTCATCACAATATAACCTAAGGGTCCTCCTAGCACTTGCCATTCCAACCGTCCTTGAAGATTAGACTCTACAGAGTTTGCGCACTTTACCCACAAGAATCAATACATGTAAGATCCCTCCTTTGTAAAGGAAAGGATCCCTGTGATTGCAATGCTAGTCCCTGGATCAATGCTAGCATCCACAGTTTAAGATGAAGTACACAGAAACAAAGGTCATTATTACATATCATTCCAGAGACAAACATAGTATTTTACAACTCCATGGCCATAGGCCTAATACAAGAGTTCAAATATATAATAAGATAAATAAGTCTTCATCTTCATGTGCCACAGGCAAGCATGTTGAGTGTAGACTCATGACTCCTAATCATCATCAGAATATCCTGCAATATCACAAGTTACAGCCACAGTGGGTCAATACATTGGAATAGTATTGGCATGTGATACCTTAGTATAATATTGGTGGACTAAATACTATATGCATTTTGGCTAAGTGTAGCTTAGGCTTGCTTTGCTCAAAATAGGTTTTGCCTATTAGTTGAAAATACTAAGTTTTTCTTAGTCAAAAACTTTTCCCAAGGAACCACCAATAGACATTGGGGTCCTTCACCCTTGTTCAACCACAAGTTTTACTTAGAAATTGGGATGAGGAGATTCTTGATAGCTTCCATGTCTTGATGCTCAAATTGTCCAATACCAGGGACATGGCTAAGTACTTAGATTCTTCCATCTGCAGAGGTTGTGCACTTTCCCCACAAGACATGATTTTCACCAAGACAGGACCTTTCAGAAGCCTTCTCTTAGACCAAATGGACGCGTTCCAACCTATCATCCCACTACCACCAACTGTCCAAATGGATAAGTTATTGCAACCTATATGATCCAGGCAGAGCCCATATTGCCAAGTGGCTGCACTAGAAGCTTCTTAACATTTGGCCTCTCAAATCCCTTTGTTCCTGGGTGGCTTTCCACAAGTGAGATACACAAGGTAAACCATATAAATGGGCCTTGTGTAACCACTCAACATAAACCATTCCTTCCATTCCACCCAGGTGTTTCATTCACTTAGTTGTTTTATTAAGCAAAACACAAGTCCAAAGACTTAGAAATATTTTAGCATAGCATGAATATTTAACCACCCTTGGTTGCTACTAGCTAGGCTAAGCATGGCATAGATAAACATCTTAACTTAGAGATTTATAGCAATTCTACAACTACTAGGATTTCCCAAGCATAGCATATAAAGACCAAAAATTATCTATGCAAGTCTAGCAAAATATTTCTAATGCATATTTGAAAAACATAGGAATAAAATCATGAAGCACCACTTGCCTTGGTAGTTTGAAGAGTAGCTACAATCCTCACAATCACAATCACTATTTGCACCAAAATCTACACATAAAATGATAGCACCAAATCACATACAAAATAAATACAAGCAAAAATATATGGATGCATGCAATATGATATGTGATGATTTTCTTTACTCAACAAGACAAGTGCACAGTAATGGTTCATAAACAAGTTCAAAACTTAGCAAACAACCTTTATTTGATCATTAAAACATTTCTCAAATAATTTATATACACAAAATAGGCCTACACATGTTTCTGTAAATAAAACCATTTTAACAGAAACAAAACTTTAAACACATTGCATAAATGGAAAGGGCTTTCTCTCCTGATTCCATTGATATAAAATTTATCAAATTTGGACGTGGCAATCAAAAGTTATGATTAAAACAAAATCAAACAACTAATAGATCTAATTCCAAATTTTAAAACGAAACCTGTGCCACGCGGCGGCTTCTAACTGGCTGGTACCGTTTCGCGCTGGATCGCGCTTCCGAGCTGTTGGATCTAACTAAAACGTGCGGCTCAAATCTAAATTTGCCCCTTCGACTATGATCTATCGCATCCACTGGATCTAAATCTAACGGCCCTAATCATGTGACCATCAAGTGGCGGCACTAGCGGCGGCGACAGGCCACGGCGCTTTCTGTCAGCGGTGGAGCCGGCGAACTAGGTCTCCCGGGGAGGTGGGAGGATGCTCATGAGATTTGCCGCGACGAGGAGATGCTCAACGCGTGCTTGGTTGGCGAAGGGGCGTGCTGCAGTGGCCGTGGGAGCTCGTCGGAGTAGAGGACACCGTCGGGTTTGGGTGGACGGCGACGTTGGCAACGTTCTGATCCGCCCTAACACAAATGGAGGGCATCAGCGGGTGCGCATCAATCAGGCGACCAGGATAGTGTCAAAGGGAAGGCACTGGGCGGTCGATTCTCACAGAATTTTCTTGCCGGAGTTGGAGACGGCATCGGGGACTTGCGGTGCTCGTTGGAGTCGACGACCTGGGGCAGTACAGGACGAACAAAAGATGTCAGAAGGAGCGCAAGAAGGTTGCGAAGCAGTTCGCGTGAACCAGAGAGGGAGGCGCGTACGGAGCTCACCGGGATTGGTCGCCGGAGGTCGTCGGTACTGCGGCGATGCGAGGGCTAATTCTAGCATCCTGGTGGCGTGGAGTCTGTGCTAAGTGAGGGGAAATGAGCGGTGAGAGGAGAGGTTCAAGTAGGCAGCAGAGCGACAGGAAACGCTCGCGGATTCATGGCTAATTACGCCGCGCCATTATCGGCATCAACAGCAGCGGCGACGTGGTCTGCGGGCGGAAATTTGGGGACGACGGAGTGACGTGGTCGCAGGGGCCACTTGCCAGCGAGAGAAAAGGAGTGGGGATGGGTCCAGGCTGTCAGCGACTTAGTGGGTGCGGGTGCGAGTAAAGAAAACGTTTCGCGGCGGGGGGGGGGGGGGAGGGGGTGCTGCTGGGCTAGCTGGGTCGAATTGGGCTGGGTTGGGCCAGAATGGCTGGCTGCTTAATATTTTTTTCCTTTATTCCTTTTCTTTTTCTGTTTGATTTTCTAAAAATGATTTTCAACCTCCATTTCAAATCAGTTTGAATTCAAACTTTCTCAAGATTTTTGTATAGTGAACCTTGTACTCAAATATGAGTCAAACACCACTGTTCACACAAACACCCTTGGGTTATTTGAAAATAAGAATAAAACCAATCCTTTATGAGATGTGATAAAAGGCATAGATTTGGTTTTATTTCATATTTTGTTTTGAAACTTTGCTCAAGCTTTTGAAATCACTTAAGTTAGGATTCTAAAACAATACAGAATGAATAATAGTACTTTTCTCAATAGAAAGTAGCACAAAGGCTAGAGCATTCATACATAAAATAATGAGCACATATGCTCCTGTTTTGAAATGATTTTGAAATGAAATCCTACATGATCATGGATGCATGGATGATATGCATGAGTTTTGAAACATGATTTTTGGGATGTTACAAATCTAACCCCCTTAAGGTGAATCTCGCCCTCGAGATTCGGATTGGCTAGCAAATAGGTGAGGGTGGTCTTTTCGCAGATCATCTTCTCTTTCCCATGTTGCTTCTTCTTCGGAATGATGGTTCCATTGGACTTTGTAGAACTTGATAGTCTTAGTCCGTGTATCTCTTTCTGCAGTCTCAAGAATCTTGATAGGTTTCTCTTCATAAGTGAGATGACTTTCCAATTGGACCTCTTCCAAGGGTATAGTATCCTTCAAATAAGTTTCTTCCATTTCTGGATGACATTTCTTACGCTGACTCACATGGAACACATTATGAACGGCTGACAAAGACTCTGGCAATTCAATCTCATAAGCTACTTCACCTTTTCGACTTAGAATCTTGAATGGTCCCACATATCTTGGGCCAATTTACCTTTGACACCAAACCTCTTCACTCCCCATAGTGGTGACACTCTAAAATAAGCTCTATCACCTACTTCATAGGTGACTTTTCTATGCTTAGGATCTGCGTAGCTCTTTTGTTGGGACTGTGCTATCTTCAACCTATCCTTAACCAGCTTGACTTTCTCTTCAGCCTCTTTGACAAGTTCTGGTCCGAACAAACTTCTTTCTCCCACACCATTCCATAGCAATGGGGTGGTACACTTTCTCCCATAGAGAAACTCAAATGGTGCCATCTCAATACTGGCTTGCTAGCTGTTGTTGTAAGAAAATTCTGCGTAAGGCAGACTTTCATCCCAACTGGCTCCATAGTCTAGAGCACATGCTCTCAACATATCTTCAAGAATCTGATTAGTCCTTTCTGTTTGTCCATCAGTTTGAGGATGAAAAGCAGTGCTGAATTCCAACCTCGTTCCCAATGACTCATGTAGCTGTCTCCAAAAATAAGAAGTGAATTGTGTTTCCCTATCAGACACAATACTCTTGGGTACTCCATGCAGACATACAATTCTGCTCATATAGATCTTGGCTAACTTAGCACATGTATAAGTTGTCTTCACGGGTATAAACTGAGCCACTTTAGTTAGGCGATCCACTACTACCCAAATAGAATCATATCCTGACCTGGTTCTTGGTAAGCCGGTAATGAAATCCATACCAATCTTGTCCCACTTCCAATCAGGAATAGGTAGTGGTTGTAACAATCCTGCTGGTTTCTGATGTTCTGCTTTCACTCTACTACATACATCACACAAAGCAATATGTTCAGCGATGTCTTTCTTGAGATTATTCCACCAAAATCTTTCATTCATATCCATGTACATTTTGGTGTTACCCGGATGAATGGAATACGGTGAGTTGTGTGCTTCTTGTAAAATCAGTTTCCGAAGCTCCGGATCTTGTGGAACACAGATACGTTTTCCATGCCATAAAGTACCCTGTTCGTCTTCATGGAATCCTTTGGATTTTCCCTTGCCAACTGTAAGGTTCCCATCCTTCTTATAAGGTAGAGTCCCCTGTGTTTACAATGCTAGTCCCTGGATCAATAGCTAGCATCCACAGTTAAGATGTAATATCAAGAAACAAAGGTCATAACAAAACTTTATAACCAGGAATAAAATAATTTATTACATCTTTCATAGCTCATTTGGCTATTACAATACATTGCAGTAGAATATCTATAAGCATGGGGTCCTTCGTCTTCAAAGTGCCATAGGCAGACATGTTGGTTGTAGACTTTGTAATCCTAATCATCAAACTTTACTAACATCAATCAAACCTGCAACATACAAGTTACAACCACAAGGGTCAATACATTTGAATTGTATTGGCAAGTGATACTATGGTAGTATAGTGGAGTCTATCCTCTATATGCATTTGGAAAAGTGGAGTTGAGGCTTGCATTGCTCAAAAATAGATTTTTCCTTATCATTTGAAAACACTAAGTTTTGCTTGACAAAAATCACCCAAGGCATCTACCAATCAAAGATTGAAGATCCTTTAACCCTTGTTCAACCACAAGTTTTTAACTTAGAAATTTGGATGATGAGATTCTTGATAGCTTCCATGTCTTGATGCTCAAATTCTCCTTTACCAGGGACATGGCTAAGTACTTAGATTTTACACTCTGCATAGGTGGTGCACTTTCCCCACAAGACTTGGTTTCACCAAGACAAGATCTTTCAGAAGCCTTCCCTTAGACCAAAATGGACGCGCTCTAACCTATCAAACCACTACCACCAACTGTCCATTTGGCTGAGTTATTGCAACCTATATGATCCAGGCAGAGCCCATAATGCCAAGTGGTTGCACTTGAAGCTTCTCAACATTTGACATCTCAAATCTCTTTGTTCCTGGGTGGCAATCCACAAGTGTGATACACAAGGTAAACCATAGCCATGGGCCTTGTGTAACCACTCAACCAAAAACCACCAAGCAAGTCCCATTCCACCCAGGTGATTCATTAACTTAGTTGTTTTATTAAACAAAAACACAAGTCCTCAGACTTAGAAATTTTTCCATAGTATGAATGTATATATTCCACCCTTGTTTTCTATTAGCTAAGCTAAGCATGATAGTAGTAGGAATCTTAAATTAGGAAATTATACTAAGGTTTTCATCTACTAGGTTTTCCCATAGCATGGTTTATACTTAGCAAAATTCCATGCAAGTCCTACTTAGAAATATCACTAATGCATAGTGAAAATAATGGGACAAAGTATGAAGCATCACTTGCCTTTTTGGTAGAGGGTATAAGTTCACTCCTTGATCTTTGCAATGTTCACACACTTGAAGTCACTACAATTCAATGAAGCAAGCAATATTTCAATCTACCAATTCAAGCATTTCATCACATAAAATAATAAACAAAACAATACATGCAAGCATGCAAAAGGGTTATTTTATTTGTAAAAGTGGTTTCTAATGGGTCATATACATTTGGATACACCTAATGGTCATTTTATAAAGTGGCAAAGTCATTTGCAAAAGGTTTCACTTTATAAACCATTTTCTAAACCAAGTCATTATTTTATGTGGTTTGAAAATGTCTTTAGTAAAGTAGTAGTTCTATAGGGTTCACCAAATACATTTTCAAATCATAAAACTTGGTGTTTGGGTCAGAGAGTTTGAAAAAAAACATTTCCCAAAGGTTTTCTTCCAAAACCATTTTTAATAAATAAACCATATTTTTATTTGACTAGAATTGGTTTTAAATCCAAGATTCATTCTTTTGCATCACCAAATATATTTTTGAAATCACAAAGTGTTTCCTAGGGTCAGTAGGTTCAAAACACACAATTTGCCAAAGATTTTATCCTCAAATTCATTTTGGAATAATTTTTATATCTAAACAAGCATACACAAGTTTCTGCATAAACAAACAATTTAACAGAAGCTTTTTACTAAACAAATGGCATGGTTGGCTAGGGTTTGCTTTTCTGAATCCATTGATATAAAATTTGCAAAATTTGGACGTGTGGTTTAAAAGTTATGCAATTTACAAAATCACATATCTAATAGATCAATTCTGTTCTAATTCAACTCAACAGAGACACGTGGCGTGTTTCTATTCGCCGGTACCGATTCGGTTGGATCAGCAATTCAGACCGTAGGATTAAACTAACATCGCACGGTGCAAATCGATCGATACCCCTTCGGCTAAGATTCTATCGTGACGCTCGGATCTGGATCCAGTGGCTCACAGCAGCTCGACCTCAGATGGGAGGCGCTGGCGCATCGGCGAGTGGCGGCGTGCTCAGACGAGGGTGGTGCTCGTGATGCAGGAAGCAAAAGAGACAGGGGAGGGGCTCACCGAGATCACCGTGCTTCGCTGATGCTCAACGTGGCAGTATCTCGTCGAGGGGCGCACGGTGGTGACGCGGATTGCTCATAGGAGTTCTGCCTGGCGTCGGGCTCGTCTGCTCGACGACAGAGGCGATGATGTAGGGTGTGCTAGGACAAACCGAAGGCGCAGTTAGTTGCGTAAGAGAGTCACAAGTATGGGAGCATCATCGGGAGAGAGAGGGGTGGATGGGGCTTACGGGGAAACATCGCCCGAGTTGATGCCGAAGGCGATGGCGCGTTGGCATCGTCGGAGGCGATGTTCTAGGGCGCGCGTGAACGAGCTATGGCTACTGTCAGGTGCGCCTGGTGACGGCGAGCACGCTCGTGTGCTCCAGGGGCAGAGGAGTAGCTGGGCTCACCAGAATTCGCCGGGAAGCTCATTGGAGGCAGTGGTGTTCGGAGAGGAATTAGGGCGGCCTGGGGGCGTGCTAAGGTGGGGCGACAGAGGGGAACGAGAGAGGAGGGAGAGGCGCTTAAGAGGGCGAGGTCGCAGGGCTGTTTCATGGCGTAGTTAACACGAATTCACGCCAGCTTTCAATTGGCAGTAATGGCCAGAGAGGGGGCGCGGTCAGCGGCGGGTGAGGACGATGACGACGTGGCCGTGGGCCTGGTTAGTCAGCGAGTGAGGGAGTGTGGGGTGGGGTCCAGTTGTCATTCGCTCTGCGGGTTGATTCGTGAGTGAAAGATAACGCTTCGGGGGAGAGAGGGAAATGGGCTGCTGGGCCTAGTTGGGCTGGGTCGTCTCTTTCATTTTTTTTACTGCTTCTGTTTTTCTTTTTCCAATTGATTTTTCTGTTTTGAAATTCAATCAAACAATTCAAACAACAAATCAAATCAAACTTCCACCAAACTTTGTATTGAGTTTTAGTTCTGTTTAACATCACAAAACCAAAGTCCAAAATAAAATAATAATTTTATTCTTTTTAAGATATATTTAATAATTAAATAAAATAGATATTAATCATTAAAATAGGATTTGTTTTATTTAAAATATCCTTTTGAAATCTAAATATTATCAAAACCAAATCAGTAGGTTTTATTTGAAAATAAAATAATTGGAAAACTTGTTTAAAATAATTTAACAAGTTTTTGATGTTTAATAAAAATGGTTAAACCTTTACTTTAAGAAAATTTGGATATTAATAAATCCTCATTATTTTATTTAAATAACCCTTTACTCCTTTAATCAAAACAAAATATTTTACTTCAAAAACTTGGCCAAGGTTTAATTTGGCTCTATAAAATAATCCTTATTTATAAATCTACCTTTGCTTTATAAAATCCAAATCTTTTTATTAAAAGATCCAAAAATAGTTATTCCAAATATTTTTAACTTTATTGTTTATTTATCTTTTTAAATCCCTTTAGGATTTTATTTTGATCCAAATAGGTTTTGAAAGTTTCCAATTGGGTTCAAAAAGTTTCTTCTCACCCTGAAAATCAAAAAAGTTTTATTTTATTCATTTATTTTTCACATAACAAGATTTGGAAAATCTTGGGATGTGACACCAATATTTTCCTTAATCTCTTCAATTTCCTTATCAGTCTTCTGGGCTTCTTTGATCTTGTCCAATAAAGTGGGTTGAACATTCAAAGACATGAGATGTCCTTCAGGCATAATCTCCAATCTGAGATCTCTAAATTGGGCACACAGATCATCTGGAAATTCTCCCTTAGTAAGGCCATTCACAAAAACCTTACGGCTTAGAGCATCCGCTACAACATTTGCTTTACCGGGATGGTATTGCAAATTCAAGTCATAGTCCTTGATGAGTTCTAGCCATCTTCTTTGTCTCATATTAATTTCTTTTTGGGTGAAGATATACTTCAAACTTTTGTGATCTGTGAACACTTCACATCGCTTTCCCAAAAGATAGTGTCTCCATGTTTTGAGTGCATGGACAACAGAGGCTAACTCTAAATCATGAGTAGGGTAGTTTACTTCATGAGTTTTGAGTTGTCTCGAGGCATAAGCCACAACTTTCCCTTCTTGCATAAGTACTGCACCTAAACCATGATGAGATGCATCAAAATATACTTGGAAATCTTTTTCCAAATCTGGCAAATTTGGTCTTTGTCACAAGTCTCTTCTTCAATTCTTGAAAGCTGAGTTCACATCCTTCAGACCAAGCAAATTTCTTGTCTTTCTTTAACAATTCTGTCATAGGTTTAGCTACCTTGGAAATTTTTTCAATAAACCTTCTTTAGTAACCTGCTAAGCCAAGGAAGCTACGAACCTCTTTCACTGACTTGGGAGATTCCCATTCAGTTACAGCTGAAACCTTAGCAGGATCAACTGCTACACCATCTCCTGACACAACGTGTCCAAGAAAACCAACTTCTTTCAACCAAAACTCACACTTGCTGAATTTGGCATATAACTTATGCTCTCTAAGTTTTTCAAGTATCAAACGTAGATGTCCTTCATGATCTTCCTTGCTCTTGGAGTAGATCAAAATGTCATCGATGAACACGACAACAAACTTATCAAGGAATTCCATGAACACCTTGTTCATCATATTTATGAAGTATGCTGGTGCATTGGTCAAACCAAATGGCATCACGGTATACTCATACAATCCATACCTTGTGGTGAAAGCTGTCTTGGGTATGTCTTGTTCCCTTATCTTAAGCTGAAAATAACCTGACTGGAGATCAATCTTTGAGAACACACAAGCTCCTTCTAACTGATCAAACAAGTCATTGATTCTAGGCAAAGGGTATTTGTTCTTGATAGTCACCTCATTGAGTGAACGGTAATCTATGCATAACCTTTGACTTTTATCTTTCTTTTCCACAAACAAAACTGGTGCTCCCCAAGATGAGGAACTTGGTTGGATAAAACCTTTCTGCAACTGTTCTCCAAGTTGCTTCTTGAGTTCTTTCAACTCATCAACTGACATCTTGTACGGTCTCTTTGCTATTGGTCCAGATCCTGGTAGCAAGTCAATAAGAAACTCCACATCTCTATCTGGTGGCATTCCTGGCAATTCTTCCGGAAACACATACGGATATTCACTCACAATTGGCACACTGTCTATGCTAACCCCCTTAAGAGAATTTAGCTTACTCCTTTTTGCTTCAAAGTTGGTCTTGAATCTGATCCTTTTGTTTTCTGGAGTTATGGGTGAGACAGTATGGTTTGCACAATCTATCACTCCCTTGTGCTTAGTCATCCAGTCCATTCCCAAAATAACATCCAATCCTTGGGAATTTAGGATTATCAGGTTAACAGGAAACTTATACTTCCCAAACTCTATGACTAGATCATCACATCCCGAATTTACTATCATTTCTCTGCCAGGAGAACTTACTTTTATAGGACACCCAATAGTTTCTACCGGTAGTTCGTTTCTTTCAACAAATGCTCTTGATATAAATGAATGAGATGCACCATTATCAAAGAGAACAAATGCTGGAACAGAATTGAGTTTGAACTTACCAGCAGCAGCATCAGGTTCCTCATAGATTTCTTCCACATTGATTTGGTTCACTTGTCCCTTTTTAAAAGGGTTGGGCTTGTTGGGTCCTTCAACTTTCTTTTCTAGGCATTCATTTGCATAATGCCCCATCTTCTTGCACTTGAAACACTCAACCTGACTAATATCCTTCTTGACAGGCTGGCTTCCACTGCCACTTCCACTGTGGTGGCTCTTATATCCACCCTTGTGATTTTTGTACTTGTCATTGTCATGACTACAGTGACTCTTGTTGTCATGATGACGGTTGTGGTTGTGGTGCTTGTTGAATTTCCCATGCTTGTGGGATCCTGAACTTCCATTATCATCATAATAGGAACGCTTGTGAGACGGTCCCGAGCTGTGCTTGTCAGAATGCTTTCTCTTCCCACTTTCAACTTGCTTCATCTTGTTCTCCAAAATAGCAGCCTTGTCACAAAGAGACTGGTATGTGGGAACATAGGCCACAGCTAACTGCAGGTTCAGTTCATCATTCAATACTTCAAGGAACTTTTCCTTCCTCTTAGCATCAGTGTCAACTTCATCCGGTGCATAACGCGCCAGATTGTTGAACTCTTCAATATATTTAGCCACGCTGCGGTGGCGTTGCTTCAGGTTATGGAACTCTTTCTTCTTCAGACTCATCACTCCGGATGAGATGTGAGCAGTACGGAAACCATCTTCGAAGATAGCCCATGTCACATCTGCAATGGGAGTGGTGATCTGGAAGTTATCCCACCAAGTAGCTGCTGGTCCTTCCAACAAGTGAGCTGCAAATCTGAATTTCTCTTCATCAGTACAGCCAACTGTTACCAAGTCCTTGTTCACAGAGCGTAGCCAATCATTGGCCACCATAGGATCAGTCGTTCCTGAGAACTTTGCTGGCCTCAATCTCAAGAACCTGGTAAGCATGTCAAAACCCGGTGGGTTGTTCTGATTGTTGTTGTTGTTGTTGTTGTTGTTGTTGTTGTTGTTGTTGTTGTTGTTGTTGTTGTTGTTGTTGTTGTTGTTGTTGTTGTTGTTGTTGTTGTTGTTGTTGTTGTTGTTGTTGTTGTTGTTGTTGTTGTTGTTGTTGTTGTTGTTGTTGTTGTTGTTGTTGTTGTTGTTGTTGTTGTTGTTGTTGTTGTTGTTGTTGTTGTTGTTGTTGTTGTTGTTGTTGTTGTTGTTGTTGTTGTTGTTGTTGTTGTTGTTGTTGTTGTTGTTGTTGTTGTTGTTGTTGTTGTTGTTGTTGTTGTTGTTGTTGTTGTTGTTGTTGTTGTTGTTATTGTTGTTCTAATTCTGGATGAACGTAGTCATCATCTGCATCAGCTGAGTCTGAGCTGTCATCATTTATTGCATCTCAGGGGTGATGTTGTTGTTGTCGGGGTTGGGATTGGCATGTCGGGGAGGCATCTGTGGTTTGTTCAATAGAGATAAGAATGAGATACCCATAGATGCTCACATGCACAATACATCACATAAACAATCACCAAACATGCATCACAATAATAAAAGTTCAACAACAAAGATAACAAGTTTGCGAAGTAAACACACCAATAGCAAGCCATCCACATGTTGGATGATCATTGCGACTTAATAAAAAGCATGATAAATAAATGATAAATGAGTAGTCATCACTACTCCTCGGCATCAACCTCCTCCTCAACAAAGGTAAGACCTGCATTCTCCATAGCGGTCTTGTATTCCTCGACATTGGTGGCAAGGCCTCTACCTTGGCTTTGAGAGCCCTCTTCTGAGAACGAAGCCTCTCAATCACAGTCTGCTGATGCTCGAGCTCGAAGTCCTTGGCCTCTAGTTCTGCAGTCATGTATCGAATCCTCTTGTTCCTATCTTGGGCTCGTTTCTCTTGACTCTTGAACTTTATGTCCTGACTCTCGAACTTGGCCTCCATCTCCTTGACTATCTCATCCTGCTCCGCGAAGAGCTTGTCCTTCTCACGAAGCTGCACCTAGAGTTTGTCATTGCTGAGCATGACGTTGGTCCTATCGGTGTCTATGTGCCTAAGAAGAACCTCTAAGTCCTGGAGGTATAGACGAATCGGCTCTGCTGTCTCCCTCGAAGTATCCTCGAAGTCAATGGCCTCACCATCCTCATCATGTCTACCGAAGGTGTGGAAGTGAGTACCTCTAACCTGTCGAGAGTGTCTCCCTAACAGACGTCCAATCAAGTCCTGCATGACTACCTCTAGGCCTCTCTCCTTGTCATCGTGCATGATCTAGAAGATGATTGCCTCCGTGGTAGGCTCAGTCTGGCGTCCGGGCTGATTGACCTTGAAGCCCCAAAGGTCTTTCCTCTCAAACTTGGTGAGGGGAAGCACCATGATGGTAGGAAGAGGGAGATTGAGCAAACTAGTGAGATCAATAATACGAGGGCCAAAACGAGTTCCCTTGAACTCTTCAGCAGTGCTGCTGGTAACATTAGGCATCTATTTAATCAGATAGGAAAAGTTAGAATCAACACAATTTAAGACAAATAACAAGACAAGGCATCACATGCATAACTTTGGAAATCAAAACACACAAGTCATGGCATACATGGATCCATTACAAACAACCAAGGTTCAACTTATTTTAAACAACATTTGGAAAATAAAATGATAAGTGTGGTGGTCCAACTAATGTGGTACATTATAATCCCATCTCACTTGCCAAGTTGGCTAACAGGGCTTCCCTAGAGGCAATCTGTTTGTCTAGATCACAAGACTCCATTGCTAAGTCTATGATGTCCTTCCTTAGGCTTTGGTTGGTAGCCTCTAACTCTTGGGTATGCTTCTTTTCTTCCTTAAGATCATTATGAGTGTTAAGCATTCTACACTTGATTTATCACCAAGTTGTTTGATGGCCCTCCAAGCTGCATCCCTTGCTGAATCAAAGAATGTAGTGTGCATCATTGTGTTGCTGACCATGCAGAATTCTGAGTCCTTGTGGTTGTCTTCCTTGCTTTTATACAAGTGAAGTTGCACCCACCAGTACTCAACTCCTTCATTCATCACAGGAAAGCCTTTGTACACAGCTGCACCATGTATTCCCATGGCAACCATGAGGTCCTTGAGAGCCTTGAGGAACTCTGTCTCACATTCCAAAGTCATAGTCATGAGTGGTCCCTTCTTCACGGCTTCGTTGATGGAGTTCATCTACAAATAGAGATGAGAAAGAAGATTAGAAAAGTTTACGAGAAGAAAAGACAAGTGTGAAAGTTGTTGAAAAATTTTCCTTAGTGGTTTCCAATCCTAGGGTCATAATCCTACAGGCAACACAGTGCTCTGATACCATCTGTAAGATCCCTCCTTTGTAAAGGAAAGGATCCCTGTGATTGCAATGCTAGTCCCTGGATCAATGCTAGCATCCACAGTTTAAGATGAAGTACAGTAAACAAAGGTCATTATTACATATCATTCCAGAGACAAACATAGTCTTTTACAACTCCATGGCCACAGGCCTAATACAAGAGTTCAAATATATAATAAGATAAATAAGTCTTCATCTTCATTTGCCACAGGCAAGCATGCTGAGTGTAGACTCATGACTCCTAATCATCATCAGAATATCCTGCAACATCACAAGTTACAGCCACAGTGGGTCAATACATTGGAATAGTATTGGCATGTGATACCTTAGTATAATATTGGTGGACTAAATACTATATACATTTTGGCTAAGTGTAGCTTAGGCTTGCTTTGCTCAAAATAGGTTTTGCCTATTAGTTGAAAATACTAAGTTTTTATTTGTCAAAAACTTTTCCCAAGGAACCACCAATAGACATTGGGGTCCTTCACCCTTGTTCAACCACAAGTTTTACTTAGAAATTGGGATGAGGAGATTCTTGATAGCTTCCATGTCTTGATGCTCAAATTGTCCAATACCAGGGACATGGCTAAGTACTTAGATTCTTCCATCTGCGGAGGTTGTGCACTTTCCCCACAAGACTTGATTTTCACCAAGACAGGACCTTTCAGAAGCCTTCCCTTAGACCAAATGGACGCGTTCCAACCTATCATCCCACTACCACCAACTGTCCAAATGGATAAGTTATTGCAACCTATATGATCCAGGCAGAGCCCATATTGCCAAGTGGCTGCACTAGAAGCTTCTTAACATTTGGCCTCTCAAATCCCTTTGTTCCTGGGTGGCTTTCCACAAGTGAGATACACAAGGTAAACCATAGAAATGGGCCTTGTGTAACCACTCAACATAAACCATTCCTTCCATTCCACCCAGGTGTTTCATTCACTTAGTTGTTTTATTAAGCAAAACACAAGTCCAAAGACTTAGAAATATTTTAGCATAGCATGAATATTTAACCACCCTTGGTTGCTACTAGCTAGGCTAAGCATGGCATAGATAAACATCTTAACTTAGAGATTTATAGCAATTCTAGAACTACTAGGATTTCCCAAGCATAGCATATAAAGACCAAAAATTATCTATGCAAGTCTAGCAAAATATTTCTAATGCATATTTGAAAAACATAGGAATAAAATCATGAAGCACCACTTGCCTTGGTAGTTTGAAGAGTAGCTACAATCCTCACAATCACAATCACTATTTGCACCAAAATCTACACATAAAATGATAGCACCAAATCACATACAAAATAAATACAAGCAAAAATATATGGATGCATGCAATATGATATGTGATGATTTTCTTTACTCAACAAGACAAGTGCACAGTACTGGTTCATAAACAAGTTCAAAACTTAGCAAACAACCTTTATTTGATCATTAAAACATTTCTCAAATAATTTATATACACAAAATAGGCCTACACATGTTTCTGTAAATAAAACCATTTTAACAGAAACAAAACTTTAAACACATGGAAAGGGATTTCTCTCCTGATTCCATTGATATAAAATTTATCAAATTTGGACGTGGCAATCAAAAGTTATGATTAAAACAAAATCAAACAACTAATAGATCTAATTCCAAATTTTAAAAGAAAAACTTGTACGCTTATGGCGTTCTGGTGGCTATTGCTTTACCGCTGGATCGAGCCGTTGGATCTAACTAAAACACGCGGCTCAGATCTAAACTTACCCCTTCGACTACGATCTATCGCATCCACTGGATCTAAATCTAATGGCCCTAATCATCTGACCATCAAGTGGCAGCGCTAGCGGCGGCGACAGGCGGTGGCGCTTTCTGTCAGCGGCGGAGCCGGCGAACTAGGTTGCCCGGGGAGGTGAGAGGATGCTCACCAGATTTGCCGCGACGAGGAGATGCTCAACGCGTGCTTGGTTGGCAAAGGGGCGTGCTGCAGTGGCCGTGGGAGCTCGTCGGAGTAGAGGACAGCGTCGGGTTTGGGTGGACGGCGACGTTGGCGACGTTCTGATCCGCCCTAACACAAACGGAGGGCATCAGCGGGTGCGCATCGATCAGGCGAACAGGATAGTGTCAAAGGGAAGGCACGAGGCGGTCGATTCTCACCGAATTTTCTTGCCGGAGTTGGAGACGGCGTCGGGAACTTGTGGTGCTCGTTGGAGTCGACGACCTGGGGCAGTACAGAACGAACAAAAGATGTCAGAAGGACGCAAGAAGGTTGCGAAGCAGTTCGCGTGAACCATAGAGGGAGGCGCGCACGGAGCTCACCGGGATTGGTCGCCGGAGGTCGTCGGTACTGCGGCGATGCGAGGGCAAATTCTAGCAGCCTGGTGGCGTGGAGTCTGTGCTAAGTGAGGGGAAATGAGCGGCGATGGGAGAGGTTTAAGTAGGCAGCAGAGCGACAGGAAACGCTCGCGGATTCATGGCTAATTACGCCGCGCCATTATCGGCATCAACGGCAGCGGCGACGTGGTCTGCGGGCGGAAATTTGGGGACGACGGAGTGGCGTGGTCGCAGGGGCCACTTGCCAGCGAGAGAAAAGGAGTGGGGATGGGTCCAGGCTGTCAGCGACTTAGTGGGTGCGGGTGCGAGTAAAGAAAACGTTTACTGCTTGTCTTGGGCTAATGGGTCGAATTGGGCTGGGTTGGGCTAGAATGGCTGGCTTCTTAATATTTTTTTCCTTTATTCCTTTTCTTTTTCTGTTTGATTTTATAAAAATGATTTTCAACCTCCATTTCAAATCAGTTTGAATTCAAACTTTCTCAAGATTTTTGTACTATGAAGCTTGTACTCAAATATGAGTCAAACACCACTGTTCACACAAACACCCTTGGGTTATTTGAAAATAAGAATAAAACCAATCCTTTATGAGATGTGATAAAAGGCATAGATTTGGTTTTATTTCATATTTTGTTTTGAAACTTTGCTCAAGCTTTTGAAATCACTTAAGTTAGGATTCTAAAACAATACAGAATGAATAATAGTACTTTTCTCAATAGCAAGTAGCACAAAGGCTAGAGCATTCATACATAAAATAATGAGCACATATGCTCCTGTTTTGAAATGATTTTGAAATGAAATCCTACATGATCATGGATGCATGGATGATATGCATGAGTTTTGAAACATGATTTTTGGGATGTTACAATACATCCGCCGGGATTTAACCATGGCCCGCTACACACTGTAGACGGGGGTTCGGATAATCAAACCTAGACTTTCCATTTGTCCATCCCTAGCAACGATGGCTTTTCCGTTTGGGTTGTTCTCTCCGTACGAGTATGGGGCACAATGGCCCTGGTCCTTCCTCCTGTACTGACCCCTACCTCCAAACCGTAGTTTGACCGGTAGCAATTGTGACAATAACTTCCTCCCATACTAACCAAAAATCATACCGTTTGCGAGAGACCCAATTGTTGCACCGGTACCTTGCCCAAGGCAGTCCGGATTTCAGGGGATTTATCCCCTTTAGCGAGTACGAGCAGCCCCGGCTAAAGACCACAAACTACGAGCTAAGCCCCATCGTCTGGGGTAATGTGGTAGCACGAATAAAATTGTTCCGGACATTGGCGTAGAACACCCCTTCTCTTTCTCTTTCTTGAATTTCTCTTCATCCACCTCATATTTTATTTAGTAATACTTCCACTCGGAAACGATGCCTCTTTCCAAGGGTTTTATTTTGAAAACTTTGTAGTAGGGTAAAACCCAAAATAGTTTTATTATTGAAAATCCGTGGGTTTCCAAGAGGGAAGATGCTAATCATATTAGCCTCATTCTAAGGGATAAAATAGGTGTCAACTGGGGTAGGTGTCCTAATGGAAACTCATCCATAACTTGGAGGAGCCAAGTTACCCACGCACTTTTATTTTGAAAACACGCTATGCAATTTAATCATGCAATTCATAAACGAGATATAAAACAATTGATAAACATGAGTAGGTGAATATAGGATTTCAGGAATGGTGGCTTGCCTGTAACCAGCAAGATGTCCCTTGACTTCCTTAGAATACCAGAATACCAATAATAAGAATAACCCGATCCTTTCTTCTTCTCGGCGTCACACAATCGCAACTATCGCCGTTATAGAGCATACATGCAAACAAACAACCCACAATCATTAAAAGGCATCCAAGCATCAAACCCTATAGCAAGCAAAGGAGAAATACAAGATAAACATCAGTAGGATGTTGGAGGTTTGATTTCATTGGATTGGGAGAAGATTTGGAGGCATAGGAAGGAGTGGTTCTTTTTGGATTTAAGTCTAGGAACTACCTAAGAGAGGGTTTTTGCTCAAGGATTGGATCTGTATGATACCATTGTATAAGAATGATACCATCAGATAGGTATTGATAAAATGAACCCAACAAAAGTGGTTCACTATTTTATCAATTTCCCTTGATTTATAATGGAGTTTATAGTGATTAAAACTCTAGTTTTAGGAAATAATTCACCAAAACTTCTCTGGAGTTCCAAAAATTATTTCCTTGGGTGATTAGGTAGTATTTGATGGACTGAATCAAGAGGAGTTGGAATCATCTCAAAACAATTACCAGAATGCCCTTGAGAAATTCCCAAATACAGTACTATATAGGATTTTTATTTTTCACCAGATTTAATATATAAAATATTTTTAGGCGATTCCAAGGAAACTTGATAGGTACGGAGAATACCTTTCTTTAGAAATTTGAATCAACCTTGTTGGAGTTACAGAGCTACCGTAATGATTTTATTAGTGAATAAACCATGCACATAAGAATTTAATTCACTAAAATTCAAAAAAGACTCATAAAATTATGAGCTACTTGATTAAGTAGGATATGGGTATGTGTGTCATATGGGAGTTGGAATTAGTTCTGAACCTCACTTGGTTTGACCTAGGAAATTTTCTGAAGGCATAAATGGCTTGATATAGATATTTTTTCTACTAGACTAGGAAGAAAGTGGGTATGGGTCCAGTTGTACATGAAAGGTATGGTTTATACTTTCCAATACCAGTTGGACTTACTCTATTTGGAGATACCAAACTCTCCGTAGAAAATCTTTAGTGAAATGGATAGATATGTGTAGAGGATTTATCATCTTTAACCTAGGCATCATTTTGGTACAGAACTGGGTCTGCATGTTAGGTAGGACATCCAGATACCTTAGAAATTTTAGATCTAGCCATTTGCATTCATTTTGTATTTTCAAAATGATTTAAACCAATTGGCTAGAAACAAATCTGGTGGAAAAACAAAAGGAAAAGAGGAAGAGGGGCCACCGGGCCAGATCCGAAGAGGAAATGGGCCACGCGGTGGTTAGCCGGCCCAGCTTGTGCTGGTGCACGCGAGACGCGGTTCGGGGCGCTGACGGACGGGGCCTGACAGTCAGTGGGTGATGGCGATGAAGGGGTACAGGGGAAGCGTGGCCGTAGATCTAAAGGGCGATGGACGACCGGGGTTCGTCGTCCTCGCGGTGTTGGCCAGGCGATGGACGAACCCTAGGTGGTGATGGGGAAGAGCGGGGAGGCTCACCGGTGGCTCGAGGAAGGGCGGGGAGGTGACGGGGCAACACGGTCGATGACAATGACTCCAGGGAGGTGCGGAACAGGCGGTCGAGCGTGATGATGACCGAGAGGGAGCTCTCCGGAGCTCGACGGTGCGGCCTCAGGAGTGTCTGCATGTCAAAGATAAGGCCAGGGTTAGATAGAGGAGGAGGGGAGTACTGCAGGATGACATGCAGGGCCAGGGGAGCACAAGGGGAGGAGCTATGCTCGATTTCGTGGGGGGTGGCCGAGAGCTTGCTCTCCTTCTTCCTTCGGGCTAGATAGAGCTGGGGAGAGGGAGAGGAACTCTGGGAGGTAAGTGGGGAGGAGAGGGGCCAAATGAGGGAGGAGTGAGGCCTTGGGGTGGCCTCTTGCCTTATAAACAAGATAGGAGATGGGCAAGGTCCATTAGGACAAGGGCAAGGTGTTGGCTGCTGGTTGGGCAAGAGAGGAGGTGCTGGGGGTGGTGTGGGGCCATGCACGACCAGGGAGGGAGAGGGGAGTGGTGGCTGTGGCTTTTTAAGGGAGGGAGATCTTTTTCAAGATTGCCTCTCTGTCTCTCAAGCACTAGGGGACAAATAGGAGGGGAGGTGATACAGTGGCTTGGGGTACTATGCATGACCAGGAGAGAGTGATGATGCCGTGGAGGAGTTCTTGGGAAGATTGGTGCTGGTTTGGCTTTGGTTTGAATCAAGTTTTGCTTGGTTTAGCAAAATTGATTGAATAGAGGGTTGTGAAGGAAGTTGATAAACTTGCATTGGGAATAGTGTGGAAATGGTACTGGTAGGTGGAGTAGGTCAAATAATCTCTCCATGATTTAAATGGGATTTTTCAAATGATTATTATCCCATTTAAATGAACTTCTTCAAAAAGTGCTGAAGTAGATTGTGGACGCTAAGATGATATTTTCATATTGGACAAGCTTGGTTTTTGATATGATATGGTCCTAAATACCATAACACTCATTGGAGAATTGTATTGGGATTTGTTGAGGTGGAAAATTATTTTTGGGGAATTATTTATTGTTTCTGCCATTTAAGAAAAAGGGCAAAAATAAATAATAAAGGATCTCAAAAATATTTATTTTTGAGTTTTAAAGATGGGATATGTTATATAGGCATAAAATGTGCCTTGAGTTGGTAAGGTGATTTGGAGAAAAACAAACTTGCCTTTGAAGACAAGGTTGTTGAGAAATTGGTAAATAAGGGAAATAAAATAGTTTAATAATCCAAATAATTTTGTGAATTATTTGGGGATGCTTATATCCAAGGTAGATGATTTAAAATTGATGTAGGCATCAAGGTAAACCTTGTTTTTGAAGGAAAGTAGTGAAAATGGTGGAAACTAGATAAGGGAGGATCTAGGGTTTAGTTAATTTGATGCCACCTAAACAGGGTTGGATTAGGGAGCTCAGAGTTCACCTTGGTACAAGGGGTATATGGATGGATAGACCATATCATATAGACGACCAAGGAAGCAGGGGTTGGGATTGGTTGCAAATGAGGTGATCTAGATGAGATGGCAAACTTTGTTGAAAATAAGGCTGCCATAGCAGATACATCAGGTAGCTTCCTAAACCATGTGGGTTTAAGATGCAAAAAGCTCCAATATAAACAAGTGAAGTGGGGATTGTTAGTCCATGATTAGTAGTTCATAACCAAGCAAAGATTTGGTCAAGGGGAGGTGGCATATAGGAGTGAGCTTCTGCCAAACTAGGCAAGATGATAAGATTTGCAGAAAAGATTATTATCTTGACTACGAAACCATCATGTATGAGTGGTAAATAGAATGGCTTAGCCAAGGGAAAGAGTAGTCTTTGGAAGTACTAAAGATGTACTTCAAGATTGCTCAAATACATTATCAAGAATGCACATAGGTTGGAAGAGGTAGAGCTCCAAAGATTGAATCTAGATAAGAATTCTAGACTTAGCCATTTTGGCAGATTTAGGGTTTTAGACTAGAGTGCAAGTGTAGAAGCTTTTGAGAGGATGCTAGGTTCCAAACTCATGATCAAGGATATGATGTTGGGGGTAATAACTATGTTTATAGGATTCATGTTTACATTGGGTCTCCACTGAGTTGGAAACCATCCAGAGGGATTATCCTTGGATTGGTCTGAGCATGAGAGGAGATGGTTACTTTAGTGGCTTAGGGTAGATCCAGATTTGGATGCTTGATATGGGCTTGATGATCACAAGAAAGGATTGGGTCCTAAGGGATGAGATAATAGATTAGATCACTCTAGTTCCTAAGCAAACAAGGCAATCAGCAGATCAAGGCAATTCATCAGACAACAGATCAAGGCAATTCATCTTATTTATTATCTAACTATTACTAGGGTTACCATCAAGCCTAGCTTGAGGTAAGGTTGGGTATTTTGAGCTGGGTGTATCTTGAAGTAAGAGAAGGATCATCTTGGATAACTACCAAGATTGGAATAAAAAGGTTTTAATAAAGGTTTTTGGAAAACCTAGAGATAAGAGTAGTTGAAGGTTCTGTCTTGAAAACATAAGGAGATAATTTATAGGTCTCCATAGTTTTGTCAAAAGAAACTAGTAAAGTATTAGGTTGTATCAAAGTCATCTTGGCTCAGGTTTTGAAATGCCAGAACATTTGAGAATATGAAAGATGATCCAAGACATCTCTTTTGTAAAATAGTTTTTGTAAACTAGTGTTGAGATGAGGAGTACACAACTAATACACAAGTAGTTGCTTGAGCAAAAGCAAACGGGTAAGCACACAATGCAATAAAAAGTTTTTGTCCCCCCTAATTTTTGCCTTTCTGACATTAAATCAGGGTTGCTGAAATTGGGATGTTACAGGGCCATTTGCATACTGGCTTGGTAACTATTGTTGTATGACAATTCTGCGAAAGGCAGACAGTCCTCCCATTTAGATCCATATTCCAACACACAAGCTCTCAACATATCTTCGAGTATCTGGTTTACTCGCTCCATTTGTCCATCAGTCTACGGGTGATAAGATGTGCTGGAATTCAGTCTGGTCCCTAATCCTTCTTGGACTTTCTTCCAAAATCTCGAGGTAAACTGGGTTCCTCGATCCGACAGAATGTTCTTGGGGATTCCATGCAAACTAACTATCCTAGCAACGTACAAATCTACTAGCTTCGAGCTCTAATAAGTGGTCTTAACCGGTAAGAAATTAGCTACTTTAGAAAGTCTATCCACTATGACCCAAATAGAGTCATTTCCCCTACTAGATGTAGGCAAACCGTTGATAAAATCCATTCCTACAGAATCTCATTTCCATTGTGGAATATGCAATGGTTGTAAAAGTTCTGCGGGTCACTGATGTTCTGCTTTGACTCTCTGACAGGTATCACTCTTGGATATGTAGCTTTCAATTTATCTCTTCATCTTGTGCCACTAAAATTGCTCCTTCAAATCCCGATACATCTTTGTTCCTCCCGGGTGGCTAGAATAAAGAGTATCATGAGCTTCCTGCATAATGACTTGTTTCAACTCGGAATCTGCTGGTACACAGATACATCCTTTGTACCACAAAACTCCTTCTTCATCTTCGATGAATCTGGGTACCTTCCCTATACCGATACGATGTTTGATTCCGTTGATACTAGCATTTCCTTTTTGCGCCTCCTTGATCTGACTGATCAAAGTGGGTTGAAGTTCTATGCTAGCCAAAAATCCTTCACTAACTAGCTCCACTCTAAAATTTTCCATATCCTCATGCAAACTTGGTTGGACTTCTTTATCATGGTGTTCAATCGACACGGCAATCTGCTAAGAGCATTTGCTACCACATTGGCTTTTCCCGGGTGATAGTGAATGTCAAGGTCATAGTACTTGATTAACTCTATCCATCTCCTTTGCCTCATATTTAGCTCCTTCTGGGTGAAAATATACTTCAGACTCTTGTGATCCGAATAAATCTCACAGCGGTTACCCATGAGGTAATGCCGCCATGTCTTCAAGGCTAAAACCACGGCCGCGTGTTTGAGGTCATGGGTAGGGTAATTCTGCTCATGTTGCTTCAGTTGTCAGGATAGATAGGATATGACTTTTCCTTCTTACATCAACACACATCCGATACCAATCTTGGATGTGTAACAATACACATCAAAAGGCTTCTTGATATCCGGCATAATCAAGATTGGGGCTGAAATCAATCTCTTATTGAGCTCTTGAAAACTTGCTTCACATTTGTCCGTCCATTCAAACTTCTTATCTTTCTTCAACAACTGGGTCATGGGTCTTGTGATGCTCGAGAACCCTTCTATGAACTTGTGGTAATATCCCGCTAATCCGAGAAATGCACGAACTTGGGTTTGAGTGGTTGGGGCTTTCCATTCTTCAACATCCTTAATCTTGGTGGGATCAACAACAATTGCTCCTGCCGACACGATATGTCCTAGGAATCCTACTTCCTTTAACCAGAACTCACATTTGCTAAACTTGGCATACAACTGATGCTTTCTAAGGGTTTCAAGGATGGTCCTCAGGTGTAGCTCATGGTCTTCTTCTGATTTGGAATAGATCAGAATATCATCGATAAAAACAACGACAAACTTATCCAGGAAGTTCATAAAAATCTTATTCATGAGATTCATGAAATAAGCAGGGGCATTAGTTAATCCAAAAGACATGACAGTGTACTCATACAATCCATATCTGGTGGTCAAGGCAGCCTTTGGATTATTCGTTGCACGAATCTTGAGTTGATGATAACCAGTTCTAAGATCAATCTTAGAAAACACTTTGGCACCGGTCAACTGGTCAAACAGATCTTCTATCTTTGACAGTGGGTATTTGTTCTTAATGGTGACATCATTCAGCTTCCGATAATCCCTACACAAACGGTTACCTCCATCTTTCTTATCCACAAACAAAACAGGTGATCTCCATGGCGACGCACTTGGTTGAATCAAACCTATCTCTAGCATAGCATCTAGTTGCTTCTTCAGCTCCACTAATTCAGACGGGTTTATACTATAAGGTCTCTGAGCTAATGGTCCAGTTCCAGGGATTAGTTCAATGATAAACTCGATATCCCGATCTGGAGGCATACCGGGCAATTCATCTGGGAATACGTCGGAGTATTCATAGACTACTCTGACTTGGTCAATGGTTGGTTGGGCTAGACTCTTGTTGCACTTGAATTGATGGGGCAAAGTCTCAGATACATGCTCCACTGATACTCCAGTGGTACTAGTCATGGTTATGGATTTCTTGGCACAGTGGATTAATCCTTTATGTTTTGACATCCAATCCATTCCTAGTACTACTTCCAAACCTTTGGTTCCAAGTACTATTAGATTAGCATAAAAATCTATTCCATGGATTTTGATAGGTACGACCTTGCAAATTTGTCTAGCTTTGGCGGTTGAACCAAGTATTTGAACTATCATAACATGCTTCAATTTTGTTGGTTGAATATTACTAGTGCATGCAAATTCTTCTATAACAAATGAGTGTGATGGTCCAGAATCAAACAACACTCTTCCCAGTACTGAGTTAACAGAAAACGTACCCAACACGACATCTAGTGCTTCTTGAGCTTCTTCAGCATTCATGTGAAACAGACGGCCGTTGCGGTTGAGCGAGTTCCCTAGGGCAAATATCCTTCCAGGCTAAACACGGCGTTGCTGCTGAGCTAGTGCATTCACATTGGTGGCTGCTGTAAGCTTCTTGGGGCACTCGTTGGAGTAGTGACCCTTGACTCCGCATTCAAAACAAGTATTCAGAGACTTGTCTTTTCCTACAACAGGCACATCATTGCTTCCAGTCCTTGGGGCAGTATTGTTGTTGGTGTTGTTGTTGTTGTTGGACTTGGGCGATACATAGTTGAAATTGTTGGAGTTGCCGGGGTTGTTGTTGTGGTTTCGTCCCCCACGGTTGGGATATTTCGGACGGGACATAGGGGGTCTATTGTTTTTCAGGGCATATCCTGTAGACGGGTTGGGGCGATACTTCAGGGTATGGTCGGATCCTAGTTGATACATCATTCAACGATTGCGATTCTCGTTGGCTTGGTTGATCTTGCCTTCCATCTTGATTGCAGAATCCACTAAGGCTTCAAGGTCAGCGAAGGGAATGTTGACTAGCACTGTCTGCATCTCATCATGCAGACCATTCAAGAATCTCTCCTTCTTCTTTGCTTCTGTACCAATCTCATCAGAGGCATACCTAGACACAGACAGAAATCTGTCACAGTACTCTACCACAGTCATCCTTCCCTGCGTCAGCTCCTTGAATTCATCCCTCATCCACAGAATCAAACCTGGTGGCACATGGGTTCGCCTGAACTTGAGTTTGAATTCATCCCAAGCCATCATCTATCCTCCATTCATGGTGCGAATGCTATTCCACCAAGCTCTTGCATCACCTGCTAGATAATGGGTGGCAAACAGTACTTTCTCATTGGCCTCCACTCCTGCGACCTCTAAGTTGTTCTCCATGGTCTGCAGCCAGTCATCAGCATCTAATGGCTCTTTAGACTTACTAAATATGGGGGATTGGTGTTTTGAAAGTTCTTGAGCTTGGATCCATGGTTGTCCTGGTTTCCATGGCCTTGATTATTATGGGCCATCTGAGCTATCTATTGAAGGGTGGCTAAATTAGCTTGACGTTCACCTCTTCCAGCTTCACGGCCAGCAACCAACATTTGTAGGATTTGCAGCATTGGATCCTGAGATGAACTGCTTCCTCCGGGATTTCCGCGAGTCATCTGAAGATTGAGATAGATAGTGAGACAAGAGGGAAATTTCTAAGGTTCATGGTTTTTTTTGAAAAGCTTTTAAACTTTGAGTTTGACTCTGGTTTTGCCAACTAGCAACTTTCTTTTCATTCATTCATTCATTCATAGCACCCAATACAAACACACATCACACTAGGGTAACAGATGGTTTTAGGAACCATTCTGTGAAGCTACGATAAAGTCGGACCGGATACAACTCACGCATACGATAGTGCCCTATTGTGACTACTCATCATCAATGAAGGCGGAATCATCATCATAAGTGTGGAAGTCCATGTCGAGGTCCTCTAGGTAGTAATCATCATCACTGAGGTAGGAGTAGGGATCTCCAATGATATCTTCTCCTTCCTCCTCCTTCTCTTCAAGTTGGGTCACCTGATCATGGATGGTCCTCTTAAGAGTTTCCACCCTCTTGCGAAGACGATCGATGGTGCGATCCTTCGTGTCACGCTGATGGCGAAGTGAATAGCGCTCCTTGGAAAGGATGGGGAGGGTCTGGTCCTTCCTGACTGCAATGGCATGGTTGTGGTTGGCGTAGGCACGGGCGTTGTCTAACTCCTTTTGCCTATCATACAATGTGAAGTCGAGATGATCCACCTGATGCTTCAGCTCCGGATGGCCTGGCACGTCCAATGTCTATCCCATAGAATCATGCCTTGCGTAGTAAGAAAAGCGAGTGCGATTGATCTGGTTGATGTTTTGCCCACACAGACGGGCAAGAGCCTCCTGCATAGCCCTGGAGAGTCCGTCTAGCCATTTGTTCTCCCTCAAGCTGAATTGGATCTTCTCTGAGGTGGGTGCCTCCATCTTGCCTCTGAGATTTGCAACTATCAGCCACTGTAGTTCTCCTCCGGGCTGATCATTGAGCTGTTCCCCAAAGAACTCGAGGTGCGGGCATCCAAGAAGTTCTGAGAGTTGCCTTAAATGTCGCTCGAAGATAAGTTCTCCTCTGTTGCCCAACTGGTAGAACTTTCTATACTTGACTTCCATCTATAAGAATTTAAGATGAGTAGGTTAGTGGGGTGATCAAGTGTGTCAAATTTTATGTAGGATTGCAAGAATTTTTGAGGAACATGAATTTTCTTGAAAGAATCTCAATGATAAGAATGAGAATAGGTTTTCATACATACTCACTTCTTTTGATTTGAAAATAAGTTTTTGATTCAAGCGTCCATTCTAACTAGGGTCTCCTATGGTCAGGATGGCTCTGATACCAACTTGTCAACACCTGGATTTTTAATCCGAGATGCCTGTTATGCCATACCTCGCAATCCTAGGATTACCATTTTTGCGAGGCATAACAGAATAGGTACCACAGTACATCATCCTTTACAAACCATAATAAAGGTCTTACAAATAAAAGATCTCATGATCCAATCTTAATACAATCAACGCAGCAGAAATTAAACGTAGCTGGGCTTCATCTTCAGGGTCACAGCAGAAATTAAAGCCATGAGTACTCTTCAAGTACTCGCAAACTATCACTAAAAAGTAAAGTAGTGCGAGTAGGAATCATAAGCTCTAGGTTTATTTGCAAAAAGCCAGATTTATTTCATACTGAGTTAAGAAGTAAAGAAAACTAGTTTAATGTTCTACAACACCTAAGTGGGAACTTAGTTTTCATGTTCACAACCCTGTTGTGGTCAAGTCAAAGTCATAGCTCATTTCACCAGTCATTGTGAAAACATCTGACGACGGAACAGTATGGCCACTCCAACTGTCCATGACTTCGGACGCGGCTATTCGAATAGTATGACACTCTGTAGAGGTGGTACACTTTCACTACAACATTCGATACATCCGTCAGGTACAACCCTGAATCATCATACTTAGTATGCGGATAATCAATCCTAACCTTTCAATTACACACCCCAGTATAGGCACCTCTCCTATGAGTTTGGCCTCCCAATCATGTCCATCTTTCATCTTGGGTACTGCATAGGTGGACATTCATCACAAGGTAGCCTCATCTCAACCTCTTCCACAAGGGAACCCATACTAAGACATATAAACTTCCAGTCAAGCCCAAACCAATTCAGGTATTGTGGTTGTACGGTAAAATTGGAATGGCAGAGCATTCGAACCCAACCATCAGTTTTTATAAAGGGCTAAGGCTCATGCCTCAACATTTTCATCATCAAATCATCTTGTGCTCATAACACATGTCAAAACATTTTGATAGAATGAATCTTCATTCCAAGGTTTTCATAATCATTTTCACCAAGTATTCCCATCTAAAGTGATCAACTTTTATGCTTAGCACTAGCCACTAAACTTGAGGGTATTCACTAATGAGGTGTGCTAATCAAGTGTGACTATCCAAATCTAGTCTTATGCCTTTTGATGACATCTAGTTCTAACTACTTAGCCCTAGTTTTATACTCTTTATGCTACCTATAGTATCTTTACAAAACTCACAAGTCACTAAGTAAAGGTAAAGAACTTTGGTAAAGATAAAAGAATAAAGCTTGCAAGTAAAACTGGGAATTGGTAGAATCAAGGTTGCATAACCAAAACACACCTAATGCATCTTGCATAGGTTATCCTGCATTAGATAGCTTGCATAGGTAGCATGCAAAGTTCTATCTTTCCTTGATTGGTGCAGTGGTTGAAGTTTTCTTCTTCTTCTTCTTCTTCTTCCTTGTAGTACTCCTGTTCCTCGTAGCCTTGGTCGTAACTAGCATCTGGGCTCCAGCTAGGGTCGGAGATGGGGGCGAACAAACGTGTCGACGATGGTGGTTAGAACGGTGGTCGCAGAGGCTCCTGGGGTGGCTCCAATCGACGACTCCTCTTCTCCTCTGCAGCCGCAGACTCCAGCCAAATTCCGGCGATGTGGTTCTCGCCTTGCTCCGGGGAAGGGTCAGGGGTGGTTCTGAGAGAGAGGGGAGTGAGATGGTTAAGAATGAGGGCTGGGGTGGCCTCCATTTATACACCAGCTAGAGGGGCAGAGCGGCATGGTCTAGCTCCTCCACCGACGTCGTTGCAGTGAGCTACTGGCATGGCCGAGGGTGCTGGTTGACGTAGTGCTGCCTGGCGGTCTTCATGCGCGTGATGGAGTGACAAGGGATAGTTGCAAAATGGTCGGGAGCGGCCCGTGCTCTGTGCAGGAACAACGGGTGTTCGATACGACGTATATGTAACATCCCAAAAATCATGATTTCAAAGTTTTCATATCATTCATGCATTCATAATCATTTTAGAATCATTTTCAAATAAGTTTTCAGAAACAGAAGCATTTGATGTCTATTATTTTATGTAAGTAAGGCATTGGCCTTATTGCTACATTCTAATAAGAAAATACTTGTTTTAATCAGTAAAGAATTGAATATGGGTTTGTTTGCTATTTCTAAAGCTTGACCAAAAGTTTTCAAAACAAAAACATGAATCAAACCATTCATATGCCTTTTATAAATAAATGATTAAAGCTTGGGTTATTTTAAAAATTCAATGGGCCAATGTATTTCTAAGTGTACAATTTTGTTCTGTAGTCAAATATGAGTATGGTGCACTTCACAAAAATTCAGAACAAGTTTGAATTCAAACCCATATGAAAAGCATTTGAAAATGGTTCCTGAAAATCAAATTAGAAAAAGAAAAGGTAAAAAGAAATAAAATAAAACAGGCTCTACCATTTGAGCCCAACAGCAGAAGCAGCCCATTAGCCAGCCCACCCGGGTTTTCTCCCTCTCTCTGTTTTTTTCACCGCACCCGCGCTACCCAAACGGTCACTGACCGGTGGACCCTCGCCATCTCACCTCCTTCTTGCCCAAATCACGCCCACGACCACGTCGTCGCCGGCTGTTTCTCCTCCTTCACTGCTGCACCATAACTCGAGTAAATGCCGATGTTTACGTGTGCGATCCTCGCCCCGGCTCCGGCTACTTAACCCCCACCCCTCGATGACCATTCCCCTCGCTCAACACCCCCACTCCGCCACCAGGCTGCCCGTATTTCGCTAAACACCGCCGTTGCTCTAACGAACTGCAGCTCCAATTCCGGCCAACCCCGTCCACCCCTCTGCTCCTAGTTCGCACGAGGACGCTCCACTTCACCTTGTGCACCTCCCAGTACCACCAGCTCACTCGCGCGCGCCCGGAAACCTCGACTATGTCTTCGACCAGAACATCGCCGCCGTCTGCCTCCACTCCGGCGACACCCTCTGGTAGTTCCTGACCGCCCCCTTCTCTATATTGGATACTCGCATGTTCACCAGACTTGTGCGCATCTAACAACACCCCTGGTTTGTCTTAGCATGCACCACAGCCTCGCCCTCGATGACGCCAGAGCTTGCCCGACGCCAGGAACATCTCCGGCGAGAGATTGACGACGACTCTGTGCGCCCCTCGACGAACGGCTGCTACCTTGAGCATCTTCTCACCGCGGCGATCTTGGTGAGCAACCCCACGTCCTCTCTTGCTTCCTGTATTAGCCGGAACACCATCGCCTGAATGCGCCGCCGCCAGCGCCACTCACTTTTGGTCTGTTGGATCTGAGCCGTTAGATCTAGATCCAACGCGTGTGTTAGATCACTTAAGCGAAGCGGTAAGTTTAGATCTGAGCCATGCGATGCACTTTTAATCTAATGATCCAGAAAGCCTGATCCATGCGAAACGGTATCGACCAATCAGATAGTGCCGCGTGGCCTGTAGTTTGATTTAAAATCTCGATTTAGATCTATTAGATGTTCAAACTTGCAAAATTCATAACTTTTGATCCACATGTCCAAATTTTGCAAATTTTATATCATTGGAATCAGGAGAAAGAATTCTATCCAACAATGCACTTTGTTTAATAAATTACTTATGTAAAATTGGTTATTTTTGCAGAGACATTTGTAGGCCTATTTTGAGTATAAAAATTATTTGAAAAATGTTTTAAAGATCAAATTAAGTTTAATTAGTGTATAAATGTTTATTTTAGTGTTCAGTATTGTTTTACTTGTCTTGTTTGAATTGGAAAAATCATCACATGGAATTTGCATGAATTCATATATTTTTGCTTGTTTATTTTGATATGTGAATTTGGTGCTATCATTTTATGTGTAGATTTTGGTGCTAGTGGTGATTGTGATTGTGAGGATTGTTGCTACTCCCCCAACTACCAAGGCAAGTGGTGCTTCATATTTTTTCCCAATATTTTTACTATGCATTAGAAATATTTTGTATAGGGCTTGCATGAATATTTTTGCTAAGTATCTATATGCTATGCTTGGGAAATCCTAGTAGTTGTAGAATTGTTAGAATTTTCTCTAAGTTAAGACACTTTCTATTGCCATGCTTAGCCTAGCTAGTAGAAACCAAGGGTGCAATATATACATGCTACGGAAAAATATTGCTAAGTCTTTGACCTATGTTTTTTGCTTAATAAAACAACAAAGTGAATGAAACACCTGGGTGGATTGGTAATTGCTTGGTGGTTTTTGCTTGAGTGGTTACACAAGGCCCATTTCTATGGTTTACCTTGTGTATCTCACTTGTGGATTGACACCCAGGAACAAAGGGATTTGAGATGCCAAATGTTAAGAAGCTTCTAGTGCAACCACATGGCATTATGGGCTTTGCCTGGATCATATAGGTTGCAATAACTTAGCGAAATGGACGGTTGGTGGTAGGGGATGATAGGTTTGGAGCGCGTCCATTTTGGTCTAAGGGAAGGCTTATGAAAGGTCCAGTCTTGGTGAAAATCAAGTCTTGTGGGGAAAGTGCACCACCTCTGCAGATGGAAGAAACTAAGTACTTAGCCATGTCCCTGGTATTGGACAATTTGCGCATCAAGACATGGAAGCTATCAAGAATCTCCTCATCCCAATTTTCTAAGTTAAAACTTGTGGTTGAACAAGGGTGAAGGTTCACCAATTTCTATTGGTGGTTCCTTGGGAGTTTTTGCCAAACAAAAACTTAGTGTTTTCAACTGATAGGTAAAACCTATTTTGAGAAAATCAAGCCTAAACTACACTTAGCCAAATTCATGTAGTAACTAGCTGCTAATATTCTACTAAGGTATCACTTGCCAATACTATTCCAATGTATTGACCCACTGTGGCTGTAACTTGTGATGTTGCAGGTTACTCTGATGATGATTAGGGGTTATGAGTCTACACTCAACATGCTTGCCTGTGGCACATGAAGATGAAGACTTTTATTTTTATATTGTTAAGTTAAACTCTTGTACTAGCCTATGGCTATGGAGTTGTAAAAGACTATGTTATCTCTGGAATGACGATGTAATAATGGCCTTTGTTTCTGTGTACTTCATCTTAAACTGTGGATGCTAGCAATTGATCCAGGGACTAGCATTGCAATCAAAGGGATCTTTACCTTTATAAATGTGGGATCTTACAGATGGTAGCAGAGCACTGTGTTGCTTGTAGGATTATGACCCTAGGATTGTATTAGAAACCACTAAGGAAAAACTTCCAACACTTTGAAAAATTTCCACACTTGTATTTTTCTTCTCGTAAACTTTTCTAATCTTGTTTCTCATCTCTATTTGTAGATGAACTCCATCAACAAAGCCGTAAGGAAGGGACCACTCATGGCCATGACTTTGGACTGTGAGACTGAATTTCCCAAGGCCCTCAAGAACCTTATGGTTACCATGGGGATACATGGTGCAGATGTGTACAAAGGATTCCCTGTGATGGATGAAGGAGAGGAGTATTGGTGGGTGCAACTTCACTTGTACAAAAACAAGGAAGACAACCACAAGGAGTTAGGATTCTGCATGGTCACCAACTCAGAAATGCACACAACATTCTTTGACTCTGCAAGAAATGCAGCTTGGAATGCTATCAAGGAGCTTGGTGATAGACTCAAGTGCAGAATGCTCAACACCCAAAATGACCTTAGAGAAGAAAAGAAGCATACCAAAGAGTTAGAGACTACCAAGCAACAACTAAGGGGAGACATCATAGACTTAATTTGGGAGTATTGTGAGCAAGATAGACAGATGGCTACGAAGGATGTCCTGATAGCTATTTTGTCTAGTGAGTGAGAGTGGTAACGTACTTCGTTAGTTGGACCACCACACTTATCGTTTTCCTTCTAATTTTTTGTCTAAGTTATGTTGAACCTTTGATGCTTGTAATGGATTTGTGTATGCCATGACTTGTGTGATTATTACAAAAGATATGCTTGTGATATTTTGTCTTGTGATTTTTCTCTATTGATGTTGATTCTAACTTTTCTCTATCTTATAAAAATAGATGCCTAATGTTATTATCAACACGGCCGAGGAGTTCAAGGGATCTCGTTTTGGTACTCGTCTCATTGAGCTCACTAGTGTGCTCAACCTCCCGCTTCCTAGCATCATGACACTTCCACTCACCAAGTTTTAGAGGAAGGACATGTGGGGCTTCAGAGTCACTCAGCCGGGACGCCAGACAGAGCCAACCACGGAGACCATCACTTTCAAGATGATGCATGGTGACAAGGAGAAAGGCTTAGATGTAGTCATGCAGGAGTTACTCGGGCGCCTGGTAGGGAGACACTCCACCGAGCTTAGAGGCCTTTACTTTCACCCCTTCGGGAGACGCAACGAGGAGGGTGAAGCTATAGAGTGCGAGGATGCTGCTAGAGAGACGATGGATCCGATTCGTCTGTACCTCTAGGACCTAGAGGGTCTTATTAGGCACCTAGATACTGATAGGACCAACGTCATGCTTAGCAATGACGAGCTCCAGGTTCAGCTCCGAGAGAAGGACAAGCTCTTCGCGGAGCAAGACGAGATAGTCAAGGAAATGGAGGCCATGTTTGAAAGCCAGGACAAGAAATTCAAGAGCCAGGAGAAAAGAGTCCAAGACAGGAACAAGAAGATCCGGGAGATGAAGGAAGAGCTTAAGGCCAAGGACTTCGAGGTTGAGCATCAGCAGGAAGTGATTGAGAGGCTTCGCTCACAGAATAGGGTTCTTAGGGCTAAGATAGAGGCCTTGACTACTAATGTTGAGGAGTACAAGATCGCTATGGAGAATGCATGTCTTACCCTTGTTGATGTGGAGATTGATGCGAAGGAGTAGTGTTGACTACTCATTTATATTTCATCTACCGTACTTTTGATTATTGAGTCGCAATGACCATCGAACATGTGGGTGGCTTGCTATGGTGTGTTTGCATTTCCAAACTTGTTGTTTATGTCGTTTAAACTCTATGTCATTTTGATGCTTGGTTATTGTGATTGACTATGTGATGTATTGTGCATGTTAAGCATCTATGGGTATCTCATTCTTATCCTTATGAAAACCACAGATGCCTCCTCAACATGCCAACCCCAACCCAGACAACAACAATGGCACTCCCGAGATGCAGCAGTTGATGACAACACAGACACAACTGATGCAGATGATGACCACTTTCATGCAGAACCAGAATCAGAATAACAACAACAATAACAATAACAACAACAACCGGAATAATCCACCAGGATTTGACATGCTCACCAGATTTCTTAGACTGAGGCCTGCAAAATTCTCTGGAACCACTGATCCAATGGTGGCCAATGATTGGCTACGTTCGGTGAATAAGGATTTGGTAACTGTCGGCTGCACCGACGAGGAGAAGGTCAGGTTGCAGCACATCTGTTGGAAGGACCAGCAGCAACTTGGTGGGATAACTTTTAGATCACCACTCCCATTGAGGATGTGACTTGGGCTATCTTTGAGGATGGATTCTGTATAGCTCACATCTCATCCGGGTGATGAATTTGAAGAAGGAGTTCCACAATCTGAAGCAGCGTCACCATAGTGTGGCTGAATATATTGAGGAGTTCAACAATCTGGCGCGTTATGTACCGGATGAAGTAGATACTGATGCCAAGAGGAAGGAGAAATTCCTCGAAGGACTGAATGATGAACTGAATCTGCAGCTGTCTGTCGCCTATGTCCCAACCTACCAATCACTTTGTGACAAGGCTACCATCTTGGAGAACAAGATGAAATAGGTTGAGAGTAGGAAGAGGAAGGACAGCTTTGATAAGCACAGCTCGGGATCATCTCATAAGCGTTCCCATCATGATGATAGTGGGAGTTCTGGATCACACAAACATGGAAATTACAACAACCACCACGGCCACAACCGCCATCATGACAACAAGCATCACCGCAGTCATGATAATGACAAGTACAAGAACCACAAGAGTGGACACAAGAGTCACCACAATGGAGGTGGAAGCGGAAGTGGTAGTCAGCCTGGAAAGAGAGATATTAGTCAGGTTGAATGTTTCAAGTGTAAGAAGATGGGGCATTATGCAAATGAGTGCCCAAAAAAGAAAGTTGAAGGAACCACCAAGCCCAACCCTTTCCAGAAGGGACAAGTAAACCACATCAATGTGGAAGAGATTTATGAGGAATCTGATGCTGTGGCTGGTAAGTTCAAACTCAATTCTATTCCAACACTTGTTCTTTTTGATACTGGTGCATCACATTCATTCATATCAAAAGCATTTTTTGATAGAAATGGGTTTCCAACTGAAAGCATTGGGTGTCCAATAAAAGTAAGTTCTCCCGGTGGAGATATGATAGTAAGCCTTGGATGTCGTGATCTAGTGATAGAATTTGGAAAGCATCAGTTTCCAGTTAGTCTGATAATCTTAGATTCCCAAGGACTGGATGTAATTTTGGGGATGGACTGGATGACCAAGTATGAAGGGGTACTAGATTGTGCCAATCGTACTGTCGCACTCTGTCAACACCCGGATTTTTCAATCCTAGATGCCTATTATGCCATACATCGCAATCCCAGGATTACCATTTTTGCGAGACATAATAGAATTGGATACCATAGTACTTCATCCATTACAAATGATACATAAGTTCTTACACAAATAGGGATCTCATGATCCAGTTCTTAATACAACATCAAGCAGCGGAATACGTAATAATAATAACGGTAGCGTAGGCGAAGCTCCATCTTTGGGGTCACAGGCAATGCTGACGATGGGAGATGATCCTAGTTGTCGTAACCTTCCTGGGGTCCATCTTCCAGGTACTCCTCTTCATAGTCTGGCCATGGGAATAGCCAGGGACAAAGCCATGAGTACTCTTTAAGTACTCGCAAGCTAATACTAACAAGTAAGGGGTTTTTGGATAATAGGACACTAGGCTCTAGGGTTGTTTTGCAAAAAGCCAGGTTTATCTCTACTAAGTTCCAAAGCTAGTCACAATTTTATAACTCCTAAGTGGGATCTTGTAATTCAGGTCACAACTCTGTTGTGGTCAAGTCAAAGTCTCAATTCATTTCAGAAGTCATTTTGAAAAGTCTGACGGGGGAACAGTATGGCCACTCCAACTGTCCATAACCGCGGACGCGACTATTCGAATAGTTTGACACTCTGCAGAGATTGTACACTTTCACCACAACATTCGATACATCCGTCAGGAACAAATCCTGAATTCACCATACTCAGTATGCGGATAATCAATCCTAACCTTTCAATTACACGCCCTAGTATAAGAACCTCTCCTGTGAGTTTGGCCTCCCAACCATGACCACTGTCATCTTGGGTACTGCACAGGTGGACAATTGTCACATCCGAAGATTTTCCAAATCTTGTAATGTGAAAAATAAATGAATAAAATAAAACTTTGTTGATTTTCAGGGTGAGAAGAAACTTTTTGATTCCAATTGGAAACCTTCAAGCCTTTTTGATCAAACAAATCCTAAAGGGATTTGAAAAGTTAAACAATTAATAAAGAAAATATTTTGAATAAGTGGAATTACTATTTTTGGATCTTTAAATAAAAGATTTGGTTTTCAAAAGAAAAGGTAGATTTATAAATAAGGATTATTTTATGGAGCCAAAATAAACCTTGGTCAAGCTTTTGAAATAAAACATTTTGTTTTGATAAAAATAGTAAAGGTTTATTTAAATAAAATAATGAGGATTTATTAATATCCAATTTTATTAAAGTAAAGGCTTTTCCCATTTTAAATAAAACATCAAAACTTATTAAATTATTTTAAATAAGTTTTCCCAAGTATTTTATATTCTCAAGTAAAACCTACTGAAGTGTTTTGGTTTTATTTTAGATTTCAAAATAAAGGTTTTAATAAAACAAATCCTATTTGATTTAATAACTAAGGTCCATTTTATTTAAGTATTAATGGACCCTAAAATAAAAATGTTATTTTATTTTAAACAAGTTTTCCAAGTATCTTATATTTTCAAATAAAACCTACTGATTTGGTTTTGATAATATTTAGTTTTCAAATGGAGATTTTATTAAATAAATCAAAACCTATTTGAATTAATAATCAAGGTCTATTTTATTTAATTATTAAATAGATCCTAAAAAGAATAAAATTATTTTATTTTATTTTTGGACTTTGGTTTGGTGTTGTTAAACAGAACTAACACAATACAAAGTTTGGTGAATGTTTTGATTTGATTTGAATGCTTGATTGGTTGTTTGAATTTCAAAACAGAAAATAGAATTAGAAAAAGAAAAGACATTCAGAACAAAAAAAAATTGAATCTGGTCGACCCAACCCAGCAGCCCACTAAGCCCAGAGAGCCCACCCGCTTATTCCAATGAATCGCTTTTCCCACCGAAAGACCCACCCGCAGAGCCAATGACTGGTGGACCCTCGTTCCCTCTCTCTCTCTCTCGCTGACTGCTGAGTCCCACCTGCCAACTCAGCTCATCGTCTCCACCGCGTCAACCGTTCCTCGCCGTTTACTGCCGCGTTTAATCTCCTTGAATTCGCGTTGATGGATGGTTTAAACCCGCCAGTGACCACGCCTGATTAAACACCAGCATCTCCTCTATCTTTCCCCTCTCTCGCCCGACCCTCTTCGTGGCTGTTCCAATTGAGCCACACCACCTCGACTCGCGAGCTCAAGGAAATTCGCCACACCTCGCCGCCCTTCAACTCCCTCTGCACGTGAGCTGGTTCTACATCGCCTGGCGTACCTCCCAGCATCAACTGCTTGGCCGCGACCACTCTATACGCTCGGCTTCGTCAACATCTGAGCACCACCAACGACGCGCCTACTCCGGCGAAATCTCCCTGGTAAGCCAGACCGCCCCGAGCCCTCTCAATGACACTCCCTTACTCCCCATGCTCGTACGCATCTAATGCTTCCTTCCACTTGCGTCGGCGCGACCTGCAACTCCGTCCCCGACAACCTCTAGAGGCACCCGCCGCTCGCAGCAACTCCGGCGAGCAATCCCGGACATCACCGTGCGCCCCTTGGACTATTACGACCACGTCGAGCTTCTCTGCACCCTTGCGAACCCGGTGAGCCTATCCGTCCTCTCCCTCGCTTCCTGTAGCCGCCGTAGCACCACCGGTAGCTGTCGCCGCCGACCACCGCTGAGCGCCAGTTTTGGCTAGTGTGTCAGGAGCCGTAGGATGCGAAACATCTGGCTAGGATTAGATCCAATTGAAAAGGTACGCGTCCATCTGTGCTGCATGTTTTCAGTTAGATCCAACGCACCCCGTAGCTGATTCGAGCGAAACGGTATAGACGAATCAGAAACAGCCACGTGGCCAGTCTTTGATTTAAAAACAGATTTGAAATCAGATTTGTTTGCAGATTTGAAACCCTTGTAACTTGTGATCCACACGTCCAAAAATTACAAACTTTATATCAATGGAATCAGTGGAACAAGCCCTAGCTAACCATGCCATTTGTTTAGTAAAAAGCTTCTGGAAAAATGTTTGTTTTTGCAGAAACATTTGTATGCTTGTTTAGATTGTAAAAAATGTTCAAAAATGTTTTTGGGGATAAAATCTTTGGCAAATGGAGTGATTTGAACCTACTGACCATAGGAAACACTTTGTGGTTTCAAAAATGTATTTGGTGAAACAAAAGAATGATTCTTTGATTTAAAACCATTTCTAGTCAAATAAAAATATAGTTTATTTATTAAAAATGGTTTTGGAAGAAAACCTTTGGGAAATGTTTTGTTTTAAACTCTCTGACCCTAAACACAAAGTTTTATGGTTTGAAAACATATTTGGTGAACCCTATAGATTAATGCCTTAGTAAAAATATTTTTACACCACATAAAATGATACCTTGTTTTGGAAATGGTTTTTGAAGTGAAATCTTTTACAAATGACTTTGCCACTTTATAAAATGACCAATAGGTGTTTTCAAATGTTTAAGTCCCATTAGGAACCACTTGTCCAAATAAAACAAAACTTGGCATGCTTGCATGCATTTCTTAGACTTTATCATTTTTATGTGATGTTTTGCTTGATTGGTAGAATGAGTTTGTGCCGTGCTTGATTGAATTGTAGTGACTTGAAGAGTGTGATTGTTGCAAGGACAAGGAGTGAACTTATACCCTCTACCAAAAAGGAAAGTGATGCTTCATACTTTTGTCCCATTACTTTCACTATGCATTAGTGATTTTTCTAAGTAAAACTTGCATGGAATTTTGCTAAGTATAAACCTTGCTATAGGAAAACCTAGTAGATGAAACCTTAGTAAAATTTTTCCTAAGTTAATATTCCTACTACTATCAAGCTTATCCTAGCTAATAGAAAACAAGGGTGGAATATATATCCATACTATGAAAAATTTCTAAGTCTGAGGACTTGTGTTTTTGTTTAATAAAACAACTAAGTTAATGAATCACCTGGGTGGAATGGGACTTGAATGGTGGATTTTGGTTGAGTGGTTCACAAGGCCCATGTTTATGGTTGACCTTGTGTATCTCACTTGTGGATTGCCACCCAGGAACAAAGAGATTTGAGATGTCAAATGTTGAGAAGCTTCAAGTGCAGCCACTTGGCATTATGGGCTCTGCCTAGATCATATAGGTTGCAAGAACTTAGCCATATGGACAGTTGGTGGTAGAGTTTGATAGGTTGGAACGCGTCCATTTTGGTCTAAGGGAAGGCTTCTGAAAGATCTTGTCTTGGTGAAACCAAGTCTTGTGGGGAAAGTGCACCACCTCTGCAGAGTGTAAAAATCTAAGTACTTAGCCATGTCCCTGGTAAAGGACAATTTGAGCATCAAGACATGGAAGCAATCAAGAATCTCATCATTCAAATTTCAAAGTTAAAAACTTGTGGTTGAACAAGGGTTAAATAATCTTCAATCTTTGATTGGGAGATGCCTTGGAAAAGATTTTGTCAAGAAAAACTTAGTGTTTTCAAATGTTAAGGAAAAATCTATTTTGAGCAATGCAAGCCTCAACTCCACTTAGCCAAATGCATATAGATGATAGACTCCACTATACTACCATAGTATCACTTGCCAATACAATTCAAATGTATTGACCCTTGTGGCTGTAACTTGTGATGTTGCAGGTTTGATTGATTTAGTGAAGTGTGTTGATTAGGATTACAAAGTCTACAACCAACATGTCTGCCTGTGGCACTTTGAAGATGAAGGACCCCATGCTTATAGATATTCTGCTGCAATGTAATGTAATAGCCAAATGATCTATGTAAGATGTAATAAAATTATGTTATTCCTGGTTATAACATTGTATTATGACCTTTGTTTCTTGATATTACATCTTAACTGTGGATGCTAGCTATTGATCCAAGGACTAGCATTGTAAACACAGGGGACTCTACCTTATTAAAGGTTGGGACCCTTACAGATGGTATCAGAGCATTGTGTTGCCTGTAGGATTTGTAAACCTAGGATTGGACAAAACCCTTAGAAGAATAGGAGTGTATTTGTACCAAAACTTATTTTCAAACAACCTTGTAAACTCTTTCCTCAACCATTTTGGATTTGACTCTACATCTCTTCTATATTCAACTTGATGGATAAAAGCCTACCCCATGACCAAAGACTTCACCATGTGCAAAGTACTCCATCAACTTTAATGACTTCAACTTCTTCAACTCTAATGACTTCAACATCTTCAGCATATTCACCAAGGACTTCCAACTTGGATACCACTAAGGACTACAAGTGAGACAAGGAAATCTTGCTCAAGATATGGAGACTGAGGAAATGCAAAATTAGAAGGAGATCACTTCACTTGAAGTTTGTAACCAAAAGTTTTCCCAAGGAAACCATGATCTCATGCAAGAAGAATCAACCAAGAAGGATGGAAAGATCACAAGTGAACCATATAGATGGACCACCATATTTTAGTTAAGTCAAACACACCAACTTATGTGGTGTAACAAAAATATTTTGTTGCCTACGTATGTGCTTGAACTTTGTTGTTTGAGTGAAAAGTTGTTTGTGATTGATTGCACCTTGTTTGTGTGAATTGTGATGTGTGTGATTAGAATTATTCCCTTAGAAATATTTTGCCTATTCTAATCCCTTCAACCCAACCAGATGACTTCTCCAAGAGACTCCAACATCAAGGTGGATGACACCAACAACAACCAAGAGGACAACATGAGAGAAATTATAGCAACCCAAAACCAGTTGAGCCAAGAGACAACTCAGCTTTTAGCCAACAACAATGGATTAGACCCAGCCATACAAAGGATTTTGAAACTTCAATCCCAATTGTTGCAAGGATTGGTTACTCAAATGATCAACATGGGAGAAAACTTTTCCCAAAGAGGTAATGACAACAAGGATGACAAAGATGTTATTATAGAAGGAACCAAAGCTTGCAATATTTGTGGAGATAAGGATCATGCATCCAAGGAGCATGAAGATCAATGCCCCAAGAAGAGAGAAAAATTTCCCACCTTTGAGGTGAGATATGAAGAACATGAACTAGAAGAACTCCTAGCTTTGGAGAGACCCAAGAAGAAGAAGAAATGCCCCAACCCTAACAAGAAGGATATTACTCAAGTGCAATGTTACAATTGCAAAGAGATGGGACACTATGCCAGTGAATGCCCAGAAAAGAAGAAGAACCAAAGAAACAAACAAGAGGCAATGATACCAAAGGAAAAGAAAGATATTAGCCAAGTGTGGTGCAACAACTACAAAGAGCTAGGACATTATGCAAGCAACTGTCCAGAAAAGATGAAACACAAGATAAACAAGCCTATGAGGGATTTCAGCCTTGTCACATGTTTCAAATGCAAGGAACTAGGCCACTATGCAAACTTCTGTCCAGGAAAGTTACACCAAGATCCCAAGCAAGACAAGATGTAATCTAGTTGGAAATTTTAAGGGTGGTAGTACCCTAGTTGTTTTGAGCCTACTTGTAACCCTAGCCTTCCCAAATCTCGGGATGAGATTTATTTTAAGGGTGGTAGCCTGTCACATCCGAAGATTTTCCAAATCTTGTAATGTGAAAAATAAATGAATAAAATAAAACTTTGTTGATTTTCAGGGTGAGAAGAAACTTTTTGATTCCAATTGGTAACCTTCAAGCCTTTTTGATCAAACAAATCCTAAAGGGATTTGAAAAGTTAAACAATTAATAAAGAAAATATTTTGAATAAGTGGAATTACTATTTCTGGATCTTTAAATAAAAGATTTGGTTTTCAAAAGAAAAGGTAGATTTATAAATAAGGATTATTTTATGGAGCCAAAATAAACCTTGGTCAAGCTTTTGAAATAAAACATTTTGTTTTGATAAAAATAGTAAAGGTTTATTTAAATAAAATAATGAGGATTTATTAATATCCAATTTTATTAAAGTAAAGGCTTTTCCCATTTTAAATAAAACATCAAAACTTATTAAATTATTTTAAATAAGTTTTCCCAAGTATTTTATATTCTCAAGTAAAACCTACTGAAGTGTTTTGGTTTTATTTTAGATTTCAAAATAAAGGTTTTAATAAAACAAATCCTATTTGATTTAATAACTAAGGTCCATTTTATTTAAGTATTAATGGACCCTAAAAAAATGTTATTTTATTTTAAACAAGTTTTCCAAGTATCTTATATTTTCAAATAAAACCTACTGATTTGGTTTTGATAATATTTAGTTTTCAAATGGAGATTTTATTAAATAAATCAAAACCTATTTGAATTAATAATCAAGGTCTATTTTATTTAATTATTAAATAGATCCTAAAAAGAATAAAATTATTTTATTTTATTTTTGGACTTTGGTTTGGTGTTGTTAAACAGAACTAACACAATACAAAGTTTGGTGAATGTTTTGATTTGATTTGAATGCTTGATTGGTTGTTTGAATTTCAAAACAGAAAATAGAATTAGAAAAAGAAAAGACATTCAGAACAAAAAAAATTGAATCTGGTCGACCCAACCCAGCAGCCCACTAAGCCCAGCAGGAGCCCACCCGGCTTATTCCTCAGCGAATCGTTTTCCCACCGAAAGGCCCACTCGCAGAGCCAATGACTGGTGGACCCTCGTTCCCTCTCTCTCTCTATCTCGCCGACTGCTGAGCCCCACCTGCCAACTCAGCTCATCGTCTCCACCGCGTCGACCGTTCCTCGCTGTTTACTGCCGCGTTTAATCTCCTTGAATTCGCGTTGATGGATGGTTTAAACCGCCAAATGACCACGCTGATTAAACGCCAAAGATATCCTCTATCTTTCCCTCTCGCTGACCCTCTCGCCTGGTCGTTCCAATTCGAGCCACACCACCTCGACCGCGAGCTCCGCTGAAATTCGCCACACCTCGCCGCCCTGCAACTCCCTCTGCATGCGAGCTGGTTCTACATCGCTGGCGATTTCCCAGCCAATCGCTGGCATAACCACTCTATACGCTCGGCTTCGTCAACATCTGAGCACCACCGACGACGCGCCTACTCCGGCGAAATCTTCCTGGTAAGCCAGACCGCCCCGAGCCCTCTCAATGACACTCCCTTACTCCCCATGCTCGTATGCATCTAATGCTTCCTTCCACTTGCGTCGGCGCGACCTGCAACTCCGTCCCCGACAACTTCCAGAGGCACCCGCCGCTCGCAGCAACTCGCGAGCAATCCTCGACATCACCGTGCGCCTTGACTATTACGACCACGCCGAGCTTCTCCACCTTGCGAAAACCCGGTGAGCCTATCCGCCTCTCGCTTCCTGTGTCGCGTACCACCGCCCGCAGCGCGTCGCCGCCGCCAGCCCCCGTTGAGCGCCGCCAGGTTTTGGCTAGTGTGTTAGGAGCCGTAGGATGCGAAACATCTGGCTAGGATTAGATCCAATCGAAAAGGCAATCGAAAAGGTATTGCGTTTTCAGTTAGATCCAACACACCCCGTAGCCGATCCGAGCGAAACGGTATAGACGAATCAGAAACAACCACGTGGCCAGTCTTTGATTTAAAAACAGATTTGAAATCAGATTTGTTTGCAGATTTGAAACCCTTGTAACTTTTGATCCACACGTCCAAAAATTACAAACTTTATATCAATGGAATCAGTGGAACAATCCCTAGCTAACCATGCCATTTGTTTAGTAAAAATCTTCTGGAAAAATGTTTGTTTTTGCAGAAACATTTGTATGCTTGTTTAGATTGTAAAAATTGTTCAAAAATGTTTTTGGGGATAAAATCTTTGGAAAATGTAGTGATTTGAACCTACTGACCATAGGAAACACTTTGTGGTTTCAAAAATGTATTTGGTGAAACAAAAGAATGATTCTTTGATTTAAAACCATTTCTAGTCAAATAAAAATATAGTTTATTTATTAAAAATGGTTTTGGAAGAAAACCTTTGGGAAATGTTTTGTTTTAAACTCTCTGACCCTAAACACAAAGTTTTATGGTTTGAAAACATATTTGGTGAACCCTATAGATTAATGCCTTAGTAAAAATATTTTTACACCACATAAAATGATACCTTGTTTTGGAAATGGTTTTTGAAGTGAAATCTTTTACAAATGACTTTGCCACTTTATAAAATGACCAATAGGTGTTTTCAAATGTTTAAGTCCCATTAGGAACCACTTGTCCAAATAAAACAAAACTTGGCATGCTTGCATGCATTTCTTAGACTTTATCATTTTTATGTGATGTTTTGTTTGATTGGTAGAATGAGTTTGTGCCTTGCTTGATTGAATTGTAGTGACTTGAAGAGTGTGATTGTTGCAAGGACAAGGAGTGAACTTATACCCTCTACCAAAAAGGCAAGTGATGTTTCATACTTTTGTCCCATTACTTTAACTATGCATTAGTGATTTTTCGAAGTAAAACTTGCATGGAATTTTGCTAAGTATAAACCTTGCTATAGGAAAACCTAGTAGATGAAACCTTAGTAGAAATTTTCCTAAGTTAAGATTCCTACTACTATCAAGCTTAGCCTAGCTAATAGAAAAGAATGGTGGAATATATATCCATACTATGAAAAATTTCTAAGTCCGAGGACTTGTGTTTTTGTTTAATAAAACAACTAAGTTAATGAATCACCTGGGTGGAATGGGACTTGAATGGTGGATTTTGGTTGAGTGGTTCACAAGGCCCATGTTTATGGTTGACCTTGTGTATCTCACTTGTGGATTGCCACCCAGGAACAAAGAGATTTGAGATGTCAAATGTTGAGAAGCTTCAAGTGCAGCCACTTGGCATTATGGGCTCTGCCTAGATCATATAGGTTGCAAGAACTTAGCCATATGGACAGTTGGTGGTAGAGTTTGATAGGTTGTAACGCGTCCATTTTGTTCTAAGGGAAGGCTTCTGAAAGATCTTGTCTTGGTGAAACCAAGTCTTGTGGGTAAAGTGCACCACCTCTGCAGAGTGTAAAAATCTAAGTACTTAGCCATGTCCCTGGTAAAGGACAATTTGAGCATCAAGACATGGAAGCAATCAAGAATCTCATCATTCAAATTTCAAAGTTAAAAACTTGTGGTTGAACAAGGGTTAAAGAATCTTCAATCTTTGATTGGGAGATGCCTTGGAAAAGATTTTGTCAAGCAAAAACTTAGTGTTTTCAAATGTTAAGGAAAAATCTATTTTGAGCAATGCAAGCCTCAACTCCACTTAGCCAAATGCATATAGATGATAGAAGCCACTATACTACCATAGTATCACTTGCCAATACAATTCAAATGTATTGACCCTTGTGGCTGTAACTTGTGATGTTGCAGGTTTGATTGATTTAGTGAAGTGTGTTGATTAGGATTACAAAGTCTACAACCAACATGTCTGCCTATGGCACTTTGAAGATGAAGGACCCCATGCTTATAGATATTCTGCTGCAATGTAATGTAATAGCCAAATGAGCTATGTAAGATGTAATAAAATTATGTTATTCCTGGTTATAACATTGTATTATGACCTTTGTTTCTTGATATTACATCTTAACTGTGGATGCTAGCTATTGATCCAGGGACTAGCATTGTAAACACAGGGGACTCTACCTTATTAAAGGTTGGGACCCTTACAACAATCTTCACAAGGTAGCCTCAGCTCAGACCTTGGCCGTGAGGGAACTAATACTAAGGAATATAAGTTTCCAGTCAAGCCCTACCCAATATTCGGGTATTGTGGTTGTACGATAAAATTGGAATGGTATCGCATCCAGACAACCATCCGTTTTATAAAGGGCTAAGGCTCATGCCTCAACATTTTCATCACCAAAATCATCAAGTGTTTGGAAACACATGTCCAAAACATTTCCATAGAATGATCCATCATTCCAAGGTTTTCATAACCATTATTCCACCAAGTATTCCCATCTAAAAGTTGATCAAGTTTTATGCTTAGCACTAGCATCTACAGGTGAGGGTAGTACTAATGAGGGGTGGTAACTAGTGGAGTGTTACTAAGTACAACCTTATGTCTCAGGCTGATATCAAGGTTTCTAGCTTAGGCCAAATTTTATGCTCTTTATGCAACCTTCAGCACAACTGTCTAGTATCTACCAAACTCTTAGGTAGACTCTAAGTAAGCTTTGATAAAGAAATAAAGTGAGAGGCTTGCTCATAAAACTAGGATTGGTTTATCAAATGGGTAATCTTGCAAGGGTTAGCTTGCATCAATATCAGTATAATCTTGCTAATTTGCAAGTGTTAGCTTGCATAGGTCAACTTGTTTAGTAAGGCTTGCACAAATATAGTATCACCTTGCATCAATATCAGTATAAGCTTGCCTTGTGCAAAGCAGTGGTTGAAGTTCTCCTCGGCTTCCTCTTCGTAGTATCCTCCTTCCTCCTCGTATCCTTGGTCGGTACTAGCGTCTATGAATAAATACGAGGTACACAATCACCAAACAATACTTATCTACTTGCACTCATCACACACAAGGGTCCTATAGATGATCTAGCATCATCTCTAACATTACAAGGTTAAAGCTTGGTTTAAATCTTTTATTTTTAGAAAAGTAATTTCTACTCATTGAAAAACTACTTAAGATTTAATATTCTCCACAACAAATATGGGATCATGTTGACACATGTCATCACCACATATTGTAGTCCATGGGAATGTGATTTAAAGTGGTGTCACAATTTAATAAGGTTTTACCCTTTTATTTTAATTAATTAAAGTGACTAGAAATGCTTATGAAGCATTCTTTTATTACTTGAACATTATTTCTGCAAGTAAACCTATATATTTTTATATATTCTGAAAGGTATGGTTAAATGTGAGTTTTGAGAGTTGGAATCAACTCAAAAGCTTTTATGGTTTAAATTTGAAAAATGTTTGAATGCAGAAAAGCTTCTGCCTTGTTATTTTTACTATGGGTGATCTACCGATCCAAATGACTTGAATCCAATGGGCTTGGATTAAGCATTCACAGACCTTTCCAACAAAATTGGTTTCATTCAATTTGGTGCACTGAATGGATCTGGGTTGATTTTTGAAGCTGGGTACAGAAGTGTGTTTGAATTTAAAAAGAAAAGGTTTAATTTGAATTGCTGGGCTGCGCGGGAAATTCTAATGGGCCGGCCTGCTAAGCACAGGGCTCCCGCGGGCTGCTTAAGTGGGTGTCCCCACTCGTCAGTGACACGGGGCTGGGCGAAGCGGTATGGGGCAACGTGGATCGTTCGATCTAGTTCTAATCCCACGGCTGAGGGTCATCGTCGACGCGAGACAGCTCCGGCGAGAACGAAACCTAGCGCGGCCAGTGAGGGGTGCTGGGGGCTCACCGGGGTACGAGCGAGGGTCGGCGAGGCGGGCGGCAGCGGCAGCGGCAGGCTCCAGTGAAATTCCGGCGAGGTGGTGCTCGCCTTGCTCTGGGAATGGTGTGTCACGATCAGTGAGGAGAGGGGAGTGAGATGGTGTGAAGAAATCGTGCGGGGGTGGCCTCTATTTATAGTCGAGCGAGGGGACCGTCGGGGCACACGGTGAGCTCGTTGGGGGCGACGTTATAGGCGGCTAATGGCATGGGCAAGGGTAGGGGACGGTGCTGTGTCTCCTGGCGATGCTCAACGACATGGTCGCGAGGCATGGGGCGGTGTGGTTTGGTCTGGAACGCTGGCAAAGGCGGCGTCTTCGACGGCGGGCGGTGGCTGTATGGCACGGGGCGGCAAACGTGGATGTCTGGCGGTCTCCTGGGTCGGTGGTGATCGTGTGTGCGCGCGGTGAGGGCGGCGCGCGGTCTGTGGACGCTGGTCGAGGGTGGCGCTCTGGCGCACGCTCGACATGGTCTGGGCGCGACTTTTTGCGCTGCGTGGTCGTGGCTTGGCAACGCCGCGCTAGGGACAGTGAGTGGCGGTGGACGGTGGGCTGCCTCCCAGACAAGGTTGGCACGGCTAGTTCTTCCTCTAGCCTGCTGTCGACTATGGGGTGGCATTGAGGTGCTCGGCTGTTCACCATTAATGACAATGGCAAGCTCACAGGGGTGCTAGTGTTGGGCTAATCTTTCTAGATGATCTACTGAGTTGTGTGTGAGCTAACTAGGGAACAAGTTAGGAAAGAATCACTGCACACTATAGTGTTTGTTATTTTGTTTGATTTGTGTCTGCAACCTATTTGATGAAATGGCCGCATGAAATCAAGTTTTGAATTTTGAAATGAATTTTGGTGGGTTTGCTAGATTGGTGCTAGTGAGTCTGCAGATTCTTGGGTTTTGAAAGTTGAGCTTGTTTGAGCGGTTTTTGAAAAAGTGGGATCTTCCCATATGAAGAAGATTCAATTTTCAATTGTCATTTAAACTATGCATTTGAAAGTTTCTGGATGATCACAAAGTGGGCCTTGATACTCTATTATGAGTACATTCAAGGGGTGCAAATATCCAGAAAAGTTTCTGTTAGGTTTTGAAAGTTTGAGACAGCCAAAGTAGGCATGGGAGTTAAATTGGTCAAAATGACCATTCACTTAATATATTTGTTTTGATTTACTTGTCTTTAGGAAAAGTGTGGGAAATGTTTTAGATGATGTTCATTTCACCTAAGAAACATTTTACAAGCAAGGGATCACACAAACAAGGTGGTTTTAAAGAAATTCAAAATCCATGCATACACATATACATGCATTTATGGGTTTTATTTAGAAAAGTTTTTGTTAACCCTAATCTTGAGGATTAGTGTTTGATGATCTAAGTTTGGTATTTTTGGGATGTTACAAACCTTCCCCCCTTAAACAAAATCTCATCTCGAGATTTGAAAAAGGACGAAAAGATTACCTAGGGTTTGAAGAGATCTGGAAACTTCGTCCTGATGTGATCTTCGCGCTCCCATTTAGCTTCCTCTTCTGTGTGGTTGCTCCACTGAATCTTGAGAAACTTGATGCTTCGGGTTCTGGTAGTTCGAAAGGCTTCTTCCAATATACGTATGGGTACTTCAGGATAGGTTAGGTCATCGTTGATCTCTATGGTCCGGTGATCGATATCCTTGAACACTTCGGTCTTCTCGGGGACTTCGAGACATTTGCGAAGTAACGAGATATGGAACACATTGTGCAGAACTGACATCTCTTCTGGTAGCTCCAGTTGATACGATACTTCTCCTCGACGGTTCAGAATTTTGAAAGGTCCGATATATCTGGGGGCTAACTTTCCTTTGAGTTGGAAACGCTGCATTCCCTTCAATGGCGACACTTTTAGATAAACAAAATCTCCGATGTTGAAGGCGAGGTCTCGACGTCTCTTGTCGGCATAACTCTTCTGTCGGGATTGGGCTGTCTTGAGGTGCTCACGAATCTTGTGAACCTTCTCTTCTGCTTCTCGTAGGATGTCGGGTCCGAAAATCTGACTCTCTCCTACTTCCGACCAGTTCAAAGGGGTGCGACACTTTCTTCCGTACATGAATTCAAATGGGGCCATTTGCAAACTGGCTTGGTAACTGTTGTTGTATGAAAATTCTGCAAACGGCAGACAGTCTTCCCACTTGGATCCATATTCTAACACACATGCTCTAAGCATATCTTCGAGTATTTGGTTTACTCGCTCCGTTTGTCCATCGGTCTGAGGGTGATACGCGGTACTGAAATCTAGGCGAGTTCCTAAACCTTCTTGGACTTTCTTCCAGAATCTCGAGGTATACTGAGTTCCTCGATCCGATACGATGTTCTTGGGGACTTCGTGCAAACTAACGATTCTAGCGATGTACAACTCTGCTAGCTTCGAACTCTGATAGGTGGTTTTAACGGGCAAGAAATGGGCGACTTTGGACAATCTGTCCACTATGACCCAAATAGAGTCATTTCCCCTACTAGAAGTAGGTAGTCCAGTGATAAAGTCCATTCCTACAGAATCCCATTTCCATTCCGGAATTTGCAAAGGTTACAACAATCCAGCGGGTCTTTGATGTCCTGCCTTGACTCGCTGACATATATCACACTTGGCGATATAGCTTCCGATTTCTCTCTTCATCTTATGCCACCAAAATTGCTCTTTCAAATCTTTATACATCTTAGTTCCTCCGGGATGGATAGAATAAAGAGTATCATGAGCCTCCTTCAAGATAACTTCTTTCAACTCAGAATCTGATGGTACACAAAGGCGTCCTTTGTACCACAGAACTCCTTCGTCGTCGGTGAATCCGGGTACTTTGCCTGTACCGATACGACGCTTGATTCCGTCGATACTAGCATTTCCTTTCTGCGCCTCTTTAATCTGACTGATCAAAGTGGGCTGAAGTTCTATGCTAGCCAAAAATCCTTTACTTACTAATTCCATTCGAAAATCTTCCATCTCTTTGTGCAAACTTGGTTGCTCCTTCAAAATCATGGAGTTCAAGCGGCACGGCAATCTGCTAAGGGCATCTGCTACCACATTGGCTTTACCAGGGTGATAGTGAATGTCCAGGTCGTAATCCTTGATTAGCTCAATCCATCTTCTCTGCCTCATATTCAGCTCCTTCTGAGTGAATATATACTTTAGGCTCTTGTGATCCGAATAAATCTCACAACGATTTCCCATCAGGTAATGTCTCCATGTCTTTAGGGCTAGAACTACGGCTGCGAGTTCGAGGTCATGGGTTGGGTAATTTTGCTCGTGTTGCTTCAATTGTCGCGAGAGATAGGAGATAACTTTGCATTCTTGCATTAGCACACATTCGAGACCAATCTTGGATGCGTCACAATTAGGGATGTAAGTGGCACACCATTTAATACCGCGTAATGCCGTTTATTAGTACTCTAGTTCAATAAAGTTTGTCTTTTCTAAATCAAAGAACTAAGATTTTGAATAAACGGGACTCCCGGATGCCATTTAAGTGCCATTTACATCCCTAGTCACAATACACATCGAAGGGCTTCGTGATATCCGACATGATCAAGATTGGGGCTGAAATCAATCTCCTTTTGAGTTCTTGAAAACTCGCTTCACATTTGTCGGTTCATTCAAACTTCTTGTCCTTCTTCAGCAATTGGGTCATGGGTCTGGCGATACTAGAGAATCCTTCTAAAAATTTGCGGTAATATCCCGCCAATTCGAGAAAAGCACGAACTTGGGTTTGAGTGGTTGGGGCTTGCCAATCTTCTACATCTTTCACTTTGGCAGGGTCAACGGCAATTCCTCCGGCTGATACAATGTGACCGAGGAATCCTACTTCCTGTAACCAGAATTCACATTTGCTAAACTTTGCATACAGCTGATGCTCTCTAAGGGTTCCAAGAATGGTCCTTAGGTGTAGCTCATGTTGTTCTTCTGATTTGGAATAAATCAGAATGTCATCGATGAAAACAATGACAAACTTATCTAGGAAGTCCATAAAAATCTTATTCATGAGGTTCATGAAATAGGCGGGGGCATTGGTTAGTCCGAAAGACATGACTGTATACTCATACAATCCATATCTGGTGGTAAAGGCAGTCTTTGGAATATCTTCTGCACGAATCTTGAGTTGATGATAGCCAGTCCTAAGATCAATCTTAGAAAACACCTGGGCACCGGTCAACTGATCAAACAAATCTTCTATCTTAGGCAAGGGGTACTTGTTCTTGATGGTGACATCATTCAACTTTCGATAATCCGTACACAAACAGTTACCTCCATCCTTCTTGTCCACAAACAAGACGGGTGATCTCCATTGGGACGCACTTGGTTGAATCAATCCGATTTCCAACATGGAATCCAGTTGCTTCTTCAGTTCTTCTAGTTCTGACGGGTTCATACTATAGGGTCTCTGGGCTATGGGTCCTGTTCCGGGGATTAGTTCGATGATAAACTCGATATCCCGATCTGGGGGCATACCGGGCAAAACATCTGGAAATACATCGGGGTATTCACAGTCTATCCCGACTTGGTCAATGGTAGGTTGGGCTAGACTCTTGTTACACTTGAATTGGCGAGGTAAGGTTTCAGATATATGCTCGACTGATATTCCGGTGGTACTGGTCATGGTGATGGCTTTCTTGGCACAGTCAATCAATCCTTTATGTTTAGACATCCAATCCATTCCTAGTACTACTTCCAAACCTTTAGTTCCGAGTACTATTAGATTAGCATAAAAATCTATGCCATGGATTCGGATAGGGACGGCCTTGCAAATTTGCCTAGCCTTGGTGGTTGATCTGGGGATTTGTAAAATCATCACATGCTTCAATTTGGTTGGTTGAATTTTACTAGTGCAGGCAAATTCTTCGGTGACAAATGAATGCGATGCACCAGAATCAAACAACACTCTTGCAAGTACTGAATTAACAGAAAACATACCCAGCACGACGTCTGGCGCTTCCTGAGCTTCTTCAGCATGCATGAGAAAAAGACGGCCATTGCGGTTGAGTGAATTCCCTGGGGCAAATCTTCTCCCTGGCTGGACACGACGCTGCTGCTGAGCTGGGGCATTGGCATTAGGGGCTGTAGCATTCTTCTTGTTGGGGCACTCGTTGGAATAGTGGCCTTTATTTCCACAGTCATAACAGGTCACTTGTGACATGTCCTTAGCTGCGACAGGCACATCATTGCTTCCAGTCCTCGGGGCAGTGTTGGGATTGGCGGTAGCATTGTTGGTGTTGAACTTGGGTGGGGCACGGGTGAAATTGCTAGATTTGCCGGGGTTGTTGTGATTTCCTCCGGGTCTAGGGTTTCCACGGTTGGGATAGGTTGGACGGGTCATAGGGGGTCTGTTGGTTCTTGGGGCAAATCCTGGAGATGGGTTGGGGCGATATTTTGGGGTCTGATGGGTTCCTGGTTGATGCATCATACGACGCTTGCGGTTCTCATTGGCCTGGTTGATCTTTCCTTCCATCTAGATAGCAGAGTCGACAAGGGCTTCAATATCAACAAAGGGGATATTGACTAACACTGTCTGCATCTCGTCATGCAGACCATTCAGGAATCTTTCTTTCTTCTTGGCTTCGGTGTCTATCTCGTCCGGGGCATACCTAGCTAATGACAAAATTTTGTCACAGTATTCCACTGCAGTCATCCTTCCTTGCTTCAACTCCCTGAACTCGTCTCTCATTCTCTTGATCAAACCTGGTGGCACATGGGTTCTGCTAAACTTGACCTTGAATTCCTCCCAGGTCATCATCTGGCCTCCGGTCATTGCACGAACACTGTTCCACCATGCCCTGGCATCTCCGGCTAGATAATGGGTGGCGAACAGGACTTTCTCGTTGGCTTCCACTCCTGCTACTTCTAAGTTATTTGCCATGGTTTGCAGCCAATCATCGGCGTCTAGGGGTTCTTCTGACTTGGTGAAAACGGGTGGGTTGGTATTCTGGAAATTCTTGAGCTTAGATCCGTGGTTATCCTGATTTCCATGGCGTTGGTTGTTGTGGGCTAGTTGGGATATCTGTTGCAGAGTGGCTAGGTTGGCTTGACGTTCCGCTCTTTCAGCTTCGCGGTCAGAAGTCAACATTTGCAGGATCTGCAACATCGGGTCCGGGGCTGAACCACTTCCTCCACGTGGCATCTGAAGATAGATTATGAGAAAAGAGGGAAATTGCTAATGTTTTGGGTTTTTGAAAAGTTTTTAGAGTTTGACTCAGGTTTTTCTAGCAACTTGCTTTTTCATTCATTCATTCACTCGATACAACGCACCACAAAGAAGGAAAAATAGATGGTTTTAAGAACCATTCTGGAAACTACGATACAGTGGGACCGACTACTACTCACTACGCTAGTGCTCAGTGCTACTACTCCTCGGAGTCTGTGGCTTCATCATCATCGATGAAGGCGAAATCATCCTCATCGGTGAAGAAGTCCATGGCCTGATCCTCCAGAAAATCATCGTCATCGCTGTGATAGGAGTAAGGGTCTCCACGAAGATCCTCTCCGGCATTCTCCCTTTCCTCTAACTGCATGTCTCTCTCGTGGATGGTCTCTTCCAGAGATGAGATGCGATGGTGAAGACGGGCAATAATGCGCTCCTTCTTGTCGAGCTAACGGGGGCGAGACTTGCGATCCTTTGCTAGCATGGCGATGGTCTGGTCCTTCGTCTTGATGATGGCAGACTTGTGGTTGCAATAGTAACGGCAGTTGTCCAACTCCTGGCGACGATCATACATCATGAAGCTAAGGTGGTCCAATTGAGTCTTCAGCTCGGGTGGTATGGGGCTTCGGTGGTTGTCCATTTGCATCACGCCTTGGGAAAACTCAAAGCGAGTACCCTTGATCTGATTGATGCTCCGCCCACACGACGGGAAAGAGCTTCTGCATTGCTCGCAAGTCCATCGAGCCGCTTGTTTTCCTCAAGGTAAACTGAATTCCTCCGCAAAGGGAGGTTCAATCTTTCCTGAGACTTGCAACAATTAGCCACCGCAGATCTTCTCCTCCTTGATCATTGAACTGAGCTCAAGAACTCGGGTGTGGACGCTCGAAGTTCCGAAGCTGATCCAGATCCCTCTCAAAGATAAGGTCTCCTCCATTCCCCAACTGATAAAACTTGCTGTACTTCACGTCCATCTATAAAAATAGAGGATGAGTAGATTAGCAGAGTGATCAAGTGTGTCAAAATTTTATGTAGTTTGCAAGAGTTTTTGAGGAACATGAAGTTTTATTAAAGAATTAAAGAGGTAAGAATGAGAATAAGTTTTCGTAAATATTTTTGTTCTTTGGTTTTGAAACTAAGTTTTTGGTTCAATGTCCAATCTAACTAGGGTCTCCTATGGTCAGGATGGCTCTGATACCAACTTGTCAACACCCGGATTTTTCAATCCTAGATGCCTGTTATGCCATACATCGCAATCCCAGGATTACCATTTTTGCGAGACATAACATAATTGGATACCATAGTACTTCATCCATTACAAACGATACATAAGTTCTTACACAAATAGGGATCTCATGATCCAGTTCTTAATACAACATCAAGCAGCGGAATACGTAATAATAATAATAACGCGTAAGCGTGAAGCTCCATCTTTGGGGTCACATGCAATGCTGACGATGGGAGATGATCCTAGTTGTCGTAACCTTCCTGGGGTCCATCTTCCAGGTACTCCTCTTCATAGTCTGGCCATGGGAATAGCCAGGGACAAAGCCATGAGTACTCTTTAAGTACTCGCAAACTAATACTAACAAGTAAGGGGTTTTTGGATAATAGGACACTAGGCTCTAGGTTGTTTTGCAAAAAGCCAGGTTTATCTCTACTAAGTTCCAAAGCTAGTCACAATTTTATAACTCCTAAGTGGGATCTTGTAATTCAGGTCACAACTCTGTTGTGGTCAAGTCAAAGTCTCAATTCATTTCAGAAGTCATTTTGAAAAGTCTGACGGGGGAACAATATGGCCACTCCAACTGTCCATAACCGCGGATGCAGCTATTCGAATAGTTTGACACTCTGCAGAGATTGTACACTTTCACCACACCATTCGATACATCCGTCAGGAACAAATCCTGAATTCACCATACTCAGTATGCGGATAATCAATCCTAACCTTTCAATTACACGCCCTAGTATAAGCACCTCTCCTATGAGTTTGGCCTCCCAACCATGACCACTGTCATCTTGGGTACTGCACAGGTGGACAATCTTCACAAGGTAGCCTCAGCTCAGACCTTGGCCGTGAGGGAACTAATACTAAGGAATATAAGTTTCCAGTCAAGCCCTACCCAATATTCGGGTATTGTGGTTGTACGATAAAATTGGAATGGTATCGCATCCAGACAACCATCAGTTTTATAAAGGGCTAAGGCTCATGCCTCAACATTTTTATCACCAAAATCATCAAGTGTTTGGAAACACATGTCCAAAACATTTCCATAGAATGATCCATCATTCCAAGGTTTTCATAACCATTTTTCCACCAAGGGTTTCCACCAAGTATTCCCATCTACAGGTGAGGGTAGTACTAATGAGGGGTGGTAACTAGTGGAGTGTTACTAAGTACAACCTTATGTCTCAGGCTGATATCAAGGTTTCTATCTTAGGCCAAATTTTATGCTCTTTATGCAACCTTCAGCACAACTGTATAGTATCTACCAAACTCTTAGGTAGACTCTAAGTAAGCTTTGATAAAGAAATAAAGTGAGAGGCTTGCTCATAAAACTAGGATTGGTTTATCAAATGGGTAATCTTGCAAGGGTTAGCTTGCATCAATATCAGTATAAGCTTGCTAAATTGCAAGTGTTAGCTTGCATAGGTCAACTTGTTTAGTAAGGCTTGCACAGATATAGTATCAGCTTGCATCAATATCAGTATAAGCTTGCCTTGTGCAGAGCAGTGGTTGAAGTTCTCCTCGGCTTCCTCTTCGTAGTATCCTCCTTCCTCCTCGTATCCTTGGTCGGTACTAGCGTCTATGAATAAATACGAGGTACACAATCACCAAAAAATACTTATCTACTTGCACTCATCACACACAAGGGTCCTATAGATGATCTAGCATCATCTCTAACAGTACAAGGTTAAAGCTTGGTTTAAATCTTTTATTTTTAGAAAAGTAATTTCTACTCATTGAAAAACTACTTAAGTTTTAATATTCTCCAAACCAAATATGGGATCATGTTGACACATGTCATCACCACATATTGTAGTCCATGGGAATGTGATTTAAAGTGGTGTCACAATTTAATAAGGTTTTACCCTTTTATTTTAATTAATTAAAGTGACTAGAAATGCTTATGAAGCATTCTTTTATTACTTGAACATTATTTATGCAAGTAAACCTATATATTTTTATATATTCTGAAAGGTATGGTTAAATGTGATTTTTGAGAGTTGGAATCAACTCAAAAGCTTTTATGGTTTAAATTTGAAAAATGTTTGAATACAGAAAAGCTTCTGCCTTGTTATTTTTACTATGGGTGATCTACAGATCCAAATGACTTGAATCCAACGGGCTTGGATTAATCATTCACAGACCTTTCCAACAAAATTGGTTTCATTCAATTTGGTGCACTGAATCGATCTGGGTTGATTTTTGAAGTTGGGTACAGAAGTGTGTTTGAATTTAAAAAGAAAAGGTTTAATTTGAATTGCTGGGCTGCGCGGGAAATTCTAACGGGCCGGCCTGCTAAGCACAGGGCTCCCGCGGGCTGCTTAAGTGGGTGTCCCCACTCGTCAGTGACACGGGGCTGGGCGAAGCGGTATGGGGCAACGTGGATCGTTCGATCTAGTTCTAATCCAACGGCTGAGGGTCATCGTCGATGCGAGACAGCTCCGGCGAGAACGAAACCTAGCGCGGCCAGTGAGGGGTGCTGGGGGCTCCCCGGGGTACGGGCGAGGGTCGGCGAGGCGGGCGAACGACGAGTTCGATGACGGCGAACCTCCTGGTACCGGTGGCTTCTCCTGGGGCGGCTCCAATCGCTGGTTCCCTTCTTCTCCGGCAGTGGTAGGCTCCAGTGAAATTCTGGCGAGGTGGTGCTCGCCTTGCTCTGGGAATGGTGTGGCACGATCAGTGAGGAGAGGGGAGTGAGATGGTGTGAATAAATCATGCGGGGGTGGCCTCTATTTATAGTCGAGCGAGGGGACCGTCGGGGCGCACGGTGAGCTCGTCGGGGGCGACGTTACAGGCGGCTAATGGCATGGGCAAGGGTAGGGGACGGTGCTGTGTCTCCTGGCGATGCTCAACGACATGGTCGCGAGGCATGGGGCGGTGTGGTTTGGTCTGGAACGGCCGGTGCTCTGCCTTGTGAGGCGGCGTCTTCGACGGCGGGCGGTGGCTGTATGGCACGGGGCGGCAAACGGGGATGTCTGGCGGTCTCCTGGGTCGGTGGTGATCGTGTGTGCACGCGGTGAGGGCGGCGCGCGTTCTGTGGACGCTGGTCGAGGGTGGCGCTTTGGCGCATGCTCGGCATGGTCTGGGCGCGGCTTGTGCGCGTGGTCCAGGGCTTGACAACGCTCGCGGCTGGGACAGTGAGTGGCGGTGGACGGTGGGCTGCCTCCCAGACATGGTTGGCACGGCTAGTTCTTCCTCTAGCCTGTTGTCGACTATGGGGTGGCATTGAGGTGCTCGGCTGTTCACCATTAATGACAATGGCAAGCTCACAGGGGTGCTAGTGTTGGGCTAATCTTTCTAGATGATCTACTGAGTTGTGTGTGAGCTAACTAGGGAACAAGTTAGGCAAGAATCACTGCACACTATAGTGTTTGTTGTTTTGTTTGATTTGTGTCTACAACCTGTTTGATGAAATGGGCGCATGAAATCAAGTTTTGAATTTTGAAATTAATTTTGGTGGGTTTGCTAGATTGGTGCTGGTGAGTCTGCAGATGCTTGGGTTTTGAAAGTTGAGCTTGTTTGAGTGGTTTTTGAAAAAGTGGGATCTTCCCATATGAAGAAGATTCAATTTTCAATTGTCATTTAAACTATGCATTTGAAAGTTTATGGATGATCACAAAGTGGGCCTTGATACTCTATTATGAGTACATTCAAGGGGTGAAAAGATCCAGAAAAGTTTCTGTTAGGTTTTGAAAGTATGAGACAGCCAAAGTAGGCATGGGAGTTAAATTGGTCAAAATGACCATTCACTTAATATATTTGTTTTGATTTACTTGTCTTTAGGAAAAGTGTGGGAAATGTTTTAGATGATGTTCATTTCACCTAAGAAACATTTTACAAGCAAGGGATCACACAAACAAGGTGGTTTTAAAGAAATTCAAAATCCATGCATACACATATACATGCATTTATGGGTTTTATTTAGAAAAGTTTTTGTTAACCCTAATCTTGAGGATTAGTGTTTGATGATCTAAGTTTGGTATTTTTGGGATGTTACACACTCACAACCCCGAATAAGAAATGGATTAGATTCAAGTCTAACTTTGAATCAAAAGGGAGTAAGCTAAATTATCTTAAGGGGGTTAGAATATATAGTGTGCTAATTATGAGAGAATATCCGGATGTGTTTCCGGAGGAATTTCCAGGAATGCCACTAGATAGAGATGTGGAATTTCTGATTGACTTGCTGCCAGGATCAGGACCAATAACAAAGAGACCTTACAAGATGTCATTTGATGAGTTGAAAGAACTCAAGAAACAACTTGGACAACAGTTGCATAAAGGATTTATTCAACCAAGTTCTTCATCTTGGGGAGCACCAGTTTTGTTTGTAGAAAAGAAAGATAGAAGTCAAAGGTTATGCATAGATTATCGTTCACTCAATGAGGTGACTATCAAGAACAAATATGCCTTGCCCAAAATCAATGATTTGTTTTATCAGTTAGAAGGAGCCCGTGTGTTCTCAAAGATTGATCTCCGGTCAGGCTATTTTCAGCTTAAGATAAGGGAACAAGACATACCTAAGACTGCTTTCACCACTAGGTATGGATTGTATGAGTACACCGTGATGCCATTTGGTTTGACCAATGCACCAGCCTACTTCATGAATATGATGAACAAAGTGTTCATGGAGTTTCTTGACAAGTTTGTTGTCGTTTTCATCGATGACATTTTGATCTACTCCAAGAGCAATGAGGAGAATGAAGGACATTTGCGTTTGATACTTGAGAAGCTTAGAGAGCATAAACTATATGCCAAATTCAGCAAGTGTGAATTTTGGTTGAATGAAGTTGGATTTCTTGGACACATTGTGTCAGGAGATGGTGTAGCAGTTGATCCCGCAAAAGTGTCAGCTGGAACTGAGTGGGAATCTCCTAAGTCAGTGAAAGAGGTTCGTAGTTTCCTTGGCTTGGCAGGATACTATAGAAGGTTCATTGAGAATTTCTCCAAGGTAGCTAAGCCAATGACGGAGTTACTAATGAAAGTCAAGAAATTTTCTTGGACTGAAGGATGTGAACTCAGTTTTCAAGAATTGAAGAAGAGACTAGTGACAGCACCAGTCCTATGTCTACCAGATTTGGAGAAGGATTTCCAAGTGTATTGTGATGCATCTCATCATGGATTAGGTGCAGTTCTGATGCAAGAAGGAAAAGTGGTGGCTTATGCCTCGAGACAACTCAAAACTCATGAAGTGAATTATCCTACTCATGATTTAGAGTTAGCCTCTGTTGTCCATGCACTCAAAACATGGAGACATTATCTTTTGGGAAAGCGATGTGAAGTGTTCACAGATCACAAAAGTTTGAAGTATATCTTTACTCAGAAAGAAATCAACATGAGACAAAGAAGATGGCTAGAACTCATCAAGGATTATGACTTGAGTTTGCAATACCACCCTGGTAAAGCAAATGTTGTAGCGGATGCACTAAGCCGTAAGGTTTATGTGAATGGCCTTACTAAGGGAGAATTGCCAGATGATCTGTGTGCCCAATTCAAAGATCTCAGATTGGAAATAGTGCCTGAAGGACATCTCATGTCATTGGATGTTCAACCTACCTTGTTGGACAAAATCAAGGAAGCCCAAAAGACGGACAAGGAAATTAAAGAGATTAAGGAAAATATTGGTAAAGGAAAAGGCAAAGGATTCCATGAAGACGAACAAGGTACTTTATGGTATGGAAAACGTATCTGCATTCTGCAAGATCCGGAGCTTCGGAAATTGATTTTACAAGAAGCTCACAACTCACCGTATTCCATTCATTCGGGTAACACCAAAATGTACATGGATGTGAAGGAAATATTTTGGTGGAATAATCTCAAGAAGGATATCGCCGAACATATTGCTTTATGTGATGTTTGTAGTAGAGTGAAAGCAGAACATCAGAAACCAGCAGGATTGTTACAACCACTACCTATTCCTGATTGGAAGTGGGACAAGATTGGCATGGATTTCATCACCGGATTTCCAAGGACCAGGTCAGGTTATGACTCTATTTGGGTAGTAGTGGATCGCCTAACTAAAGTGGATCATTTCATACCTGTGAAGACAAACTATACAAGTGCTAAGTTGGCCAAGATCTATATGAATAGGATTGTGTGTCTGCATGGAGTACCCAAGAGTATTGTGTCTGATAGGGGAACTCAATGCACCTCCTATTTTTGGAGACAACTGCATGAGTCATAGGGAACGAGATTGGAATTCAGTACTGCTTTTCATCCCCAGATTGATGGACAGACAAAAAGGACAAACCAGATCTTAGAGGATATGTTGAGGGCATGTGCCCTAGATTATGGAGCTAGTTGGGATGAAAGTCTGCCTTACGCAGAATTCTCTTATAACAACAGCTATCAAGCCAGTATTGAGATGGCACCGTTTGAGTTTCTCTATGGGAGAAAGTGTACTACCCCATTGCTATGGAATGGTGTTGGAGAAAGAAACTTGTTCGGGCCAGAACTAATCAAAGAAGCTGAGGAGAAAGTTAAGTTAGTAAAGGACAGATTGAAGAGCTTATCTTAGAGTATCACCACTTCGTGGAGTGAAGAGATTTGGAGTCAAAGGAAAATTGGCCCCAAGATATGTTGGACCATTCAAGATTCTGAGCCGTAAAGGAGAAGTAGCGTATGAGATTGAATTTCCTGAATCATTGTCTGCCGTTCACAATGTGTTTCATGTGAGTCAGCTAAAGAAATGCCATCCAGAGATGGAGGAGACCTCTTTGAAGGATACTATACCATTGGAGGAGGTCCAATTGGAAAGTGATCTCACCTATGAGGAAAAACCTATCAAGATTCTTGAGACTGCAGAAAGAGTTACTCGGACAAAGACTATCAAATTCTGCAAAGTTCAGTGGAACCATCATTCCAAAGAAGAAGCAACATGGGAAAGAGAAGATGATCTTCGGAAACACCACCCTCACCTATTTGCTAGCCAATCCGAATCTCGAGGGCGAGATTCACCATAAGGGGGTTAGATTTGTAACATCCCTAAAATCATGATTTATAAAGTTTGCTACGGGCATGGCTGAGGGTGCTGGTCGACGTAGTGCTGCCTGGCGGTCTTCATGCGCGTGATGGAGTGACAAGGGATAGTTGCAAATGGTCGGGAGCGGCCCGTGCTCTGTGCGGGAACAGCGGGTGTTCGATACATCGTATATGTAACATCCCAAAAATCATGATTTCAAAGTTTGCATATCATTCATGCATTTATAATCATTTTAGAATCATTTTCAAATAAGTTTTCAGAAACAGAAGCATTTGATGTCTATTATTTTATGTAAGTAAGGCATTGGCCTTATTGCTACCTTCTAATAAGAAAATACTTGTTTTAATCAGTAAAGAATTGAATATGGGTTTGTTTGCTATTTCTAAAGCTTGACCAAAAGCTTTCAAAACAAAAACATGAATTCAAACCATTCATATGCCTTTTATAAATAAATGATTAAAGCTTGGGTTATTTTAAAAATTCAATGGGCCAATGTATATCTAAGTGTACAACTTTGTTCTATAGTCAAATATGAGTATGGTGCACTTTACAAAAATTCAGAACAAGTTTGAATTCAAACCCATATTAAAAGCATTTGAAAATGGTTCCTAAAAATCGAATTAGAAAAAGAAAAGGGGAAAATAAAAAATAAAACAGGCGCTACCATTTGAGCCCAACAGCAGAAGCAGCCCATTAGCCAGCCCACCCGGGTTTTCCCCCTCTCTCTGTTTTTTTCACCGCACCCGTGCTACCCAAACGGTCACTGACCGGTGGACCCTCGCCAGCTCACCTCCTTCCCCAAATCACGCCCGCAACCACGTCGTCGCCGGCTGTTTCTCCTCCTTCACTGCCGCTCCATAACTCAAGTAATTGCCGATGTTTATGTGCGTGATCCTCGCCCCGGCTCTGGCTACTTAACCCCCACCCCTCGATGACCATTTCCCCTCACTCAGCACCCCCACTCCGCCACCAGGCTGCCCGTATTTCGCTAAACACCGCCGTTGTTCTGACGAACTGCAACTCCAATTCCGGCCAACCCCGTCCACCCCTCTGCTCCTAGTTCGCACGAGCATGCTCCACTTCACCTTGCGCACCTCCCAGTACCACCAGCTCACTCGCGCGCGCCCGGAAACCTCGACTCGTCTTGACGAACAATAGGCCATTGCGCCTCCACTCCGGCGACACCCTCTGGTAGTTCCTGACCGCCCCTTCTCTCTATTGGATACTCGCATGTTCACCTGACTTGTGCACATCTGATGGCACCCCTGGTTTGTCTTAGCGTGCACCACAGCCTCGCTCCCGACGATGCCAGAGCTTGCCCGATGCCAGGAACATCTCCGGCGAGAGATTGACAACGACTCTGTGAGCCCCTCGACGAACGGCTGCTAACCTGAGCATCTACTCGCTACGGCGATCTCGGTGAGCCACCCCACGTCCTCTCTCGCTTCCTGTATTAGCCGGAACACCATCGCTTGAACGCGCTGCCACCACTCGCCGCCGACAACGCTGCTCACTTTTGGTCTGTTGGATCTGAGCCGTTAGATCTACATCCAACGCATGTGTTAGATCACTTAAGCGAAGCGGTAAGTTTAGATCTGAGCCGTGTGATGCACTTTGAATCTAACGATCCAGAAAGCCAGATCCACGGGAAACGGTATCGACCAATCAGATAGCTCCGCGTGGCCTCTAGTTTGATTTAAAATCTAGATTTAGATCTATTAGATGTTCAAACTTGCAAAATTCATAACTTTTGATCCACACATCCAAATTTTGCAAATTTTATATCATTGGAATAAGGAGAAAGAATTCTATCCAACCACACACTTTGTTTAATAAATTTCTTCTGTAAAATTGGTTATTTTGGCAGAGACATTTGTAGGCCTATTTTGAGTATAAAAATTATTTGAAAAATGTTTTAAAGATAAAATTAAGTTTAATTAGTGTATAAATGTTTAGTTTAGTGTTCAGTATTGTTTTACTTGTCTTGTTTGAATTGGAAAAATCATCACATGGAATTTGCATGAATTCATATATTTTTGCTTGTTTATTTTGATATGTGAATTTGGTGCTATCATTTTATGTGTAGATTTTGGTGCTAGTGGTGATTGTGATTGTGAGGATTGTTGCTACTCCCCCAACTACCAAGGCAACTGGTGCTTCATATTTTTTCCCAATATTTTGACTATGCATTAGAAATATTTTGTATAGGTCTTGCATGAATATTTTTGCTAAGTATCTATATGCTATGCTTGGGAAATCCTAGTAGTTGTAGAATTGTTAGAATTTTCTCTAAGTTAAGACACTTGCTATTGCCATGCTTAGCCTAGCTAGTAGAAACCAAGGGTGCAATATATACATGCTACGGAAAAATATTGCTAAGTCTTTAACTTATGTTTTTTGCTTAATAAAACAACTAAGTGAATGAAACACCTGGGTGGATTGGTAATTGCTTGGTGGTTTTTGGTTGAGTGGTTACACAAGGCCCATTTCTATGGTTTACCTTGTGTATCTCACTTGTGGATTGCCACCCAGGAACAAAGGGATTTGAGATGCCAAATGTTAAGAAGCTTCTAGTGCAACCACATGGCATTATGGGCTTTGCCTAGATCATATAGGTTGCAATAGCTTAGACAGATGGACAGTTGGTGGTAGGGGGTGATAGGTTTGGAGTGCATCCATTTTGGTCTAAGGGAAGGCTTCTGAAAGATCTTGTCTCGATGCATGTCGAGTCTTGTGGGGAAATTGCACCACCTCTGCAGATGGAAGAAACTAAGTACTTAGCCATGTTCCTGGTATAGGACAATTTGAGCATCAAGACATGGAATCTATCAAGAATCTCCTCATCCCAATTTTCTAAATTAAAACTTGTGGTTGAACAAGGGTGAAGGTTCACCAATTTCTATTGGTGGTTCCTTGGGAGTTTTTGCCAAACAAAAACTTAGTGTTTTCAACTGATAGGTAAAACCTATTTTGAGCAAAGCAAGCCTAAACTACACTTAGCCAAATTCATGTAGTAACTAGATGCTAATATTCTACTAAGGTATCACTTTCCAATACTATTCCAATGTATTGACCCACTGTGGCTGTAACTTGTGATGTTGCAGGTTACTCTGATGATGATTAGGGGTTATGAGTCTACACTCAACATGCTTGCCTATGGTATATGAAGATGAAGACTTTTATTTTTATATTGTTAAGTTAAACTCTTGTACTAGCCTATGTCTATGGAGTTGTAAAATACTATGTTATCTCTAGAATGACGATGCAATAATGATTTGTTTCTGTGTACTTCATCTTAAACTGTGAATGCTAGCAATTGATCCAGGGACTAGCATTGCAATCACAAGGATCTTTACCTTTATAAAGGTGGGATCTTATAGTATAGTGTTCTCATGTCGCGCGGCGGTGAACGGTCATGTCCTGGGGGTCATTGGTGTCGCGGTGAGTGCAGGTACGCACGGTGAAGGTGAGGCGCGGCATGTGCGCCCGAGGCGGCTGTGGTGTTCTCGCGTGCTCTCGGCATGGAAGACAGAGAAATGGGCGCGGCATTTCTCGGGTGGTACACGGCTAGGCTGCAATCGAGGGGTGGACAGGGAGTGGCGGTGGACGGTGGCCTGTCTCCTAGACATCATGGACTGGCGCGGGGCTGGCTGCTACGAGTTGTCCATGCTCGACCGGCAAGGATAGCTCGGGTGGCGCGACACTAGTCCAAGCAGTGAAGGGGGAGCTGCTTCAATGCAGGCTGGGTACTGGGGGTGAGTGAGGGCTAGTAGTGGTGACAATTGGTAGACAAAGCATTGATCAAGAACAATAATAGTTTGGCAGCTATTACTGTGCTCACCAGGTGTTTGATGAAATGGCCGCATGAATTCAAAATTTGAATTTTTGGATGAATTTTGGTGAGTGATCTAGTCATAAGCTTGGTAGTCTGTGGTTGCTAGGGTTTGCCAAGGGGAATTGGTTTGGTTGGTTTTTGAGAAATGTCCATCTTAGTACGTATTAATGATTCAATTTTTGAATCCCTCTCAAATGTATTTGAAAATAATTTCTGTAAGTTTGTGAGTTTGCTTGGGTTCATTGTTACTTTTTCTAGCAAGGGGTGAAAATAATTGGATTTGTTTCTGTTAGAAATCATTTAATAGAGATGCCCTAAGTGGGCTAGTGGTTGATTTTGGTCATAATGACCATTTGATCATATGCCTTCTTATTTGAATTTTCTTCTGATTTGTTTGTTTTGGAAATTGACCTAGATGATATTGTTTTCATCTTTAAACCAATCCTTATCATTCATAGCAATCAAACATGTCAAATGCAATCATTCATACACTAATGCATTTCACACATTCACTCATATTAGGTTTAATAATAAATGTTTTGGTTAACCCTAAACTTGGGTACTTAGAACTTGATAATCTTGATTAACATTTTTGGGATGTTACATCTTGGTACCACACACAAACTCCACTACTTGCCCCCACTCACCTCAGTACCAGCCCGTGCAGCCGAGCCTCTCTCACTCGACCATTTGACTAGTGCCAATCGTACCCGAGCTCGCCCATGTCACCCCAACATGGACTCACTGCTAAAAGCCTCGCCGCCCTCGCCCATGATGTCTAGAATCTAGCCGTGACCTCACTGCACCCGTATGTGTATGCCTCGGACAATGCCAGCCCGTGGAAACGTCAGCGTGGCCATTCCCATTTCTCTGCCGACCATGCCGAGCCGCATGCCAGTACACCGAGGAATCCCGCGCAAGCACGCCACGCCTCGCTCTTCCCTCGCATCACGGAAATCGCCATGTCTCCAGCGACCTCCCAGACATGCCCGTTTGACCCGGCGTGGCGAGTACACGCTGTACGCCATGACAAACACTCACGGTACCCGAGGAGAGCATGGACGTCCCTGTCCAATTAAGACCACGCCTCGCCGTGTCACTATGCGCATGAAGATCGCCGCAGAGCACCGTGTCGACCTACGCCCTCAGCCATGCCGATAGCGCCCTGTAGCAATGTCGCCGATGAGCCTGAGCCATGCTGCAATGCTCCTCTCACCGGGGTATAAATACACCCCGCCCCTTGATACGTCCAAAATGTATCTACTTTCTCGAACACTTTTGATATTGTTTCTCCTCTAAACTTGTGTGCTTTGGATACAACTAACACAGACTGACACTGTTTTCAGCAGAATTACCTTTGTGTCTAGTTTTTGTGCAGAAAATCAACTATCAGGAAAAATCCCGGAAAATATGCCAGAAATCCTATTTCACCAGAAAACTCATGGAGCCAGAATACGAGATGTAGTGGGGCATCGGGGCCCACACCCCGCGTGGGCCACGCTACGCGCTGGAGGGGTGTGGCCGCCTCGAAACCCTCGCCTCCCTCTTCGCCTATAAATTGCCTTCTGACCTAAAAACTCAGAGGGGTTCGACGTTCTTCCAGAAAGAGTTCCGCTGCGCCGCCACCACCAGAAACTGCGATTCGGAACCAGAAACTCCATTCTGGCACCCTGTCGGGACGGAGAATTTGGAGATGATCATCACCAACGCCTCTCCATCAACCATCCATGTTTCCCTCATCCATGAGTGATTAATCCCCCGTTGTAGGCTATGTGGATGGTAGGGATTGGATGAGTTCTATCATGTAATCGAATAAGATTGTGAGGGCATGGTGCCTAGTATCTCTATTAGTGCTATTTGACTTTGTTGCAACTTGTTGTGCTTAATTCTTGTCACTAGGGCTCAAGTGCCATGATCTCAGATCTGAACTTATTATTGATTCACTATGATAGTATTTTTTGTGATCTTATCTGCAAGTTGTGTACACATATCATTGTCCGGATCCAAAGGCCCCAAAGTGACAGAAATTGGGACAGCTGGAGGGGATGGATGTGATGTGAGGATCACATGTGTTCATGGAGTGTTAATGATTTGCTCCGGTGCTCTATTAAAAGGAGTACCTTAATTGCTAGTAGATTCCTTGAAGCCCCGCTGCAACGGGCTGGCAGGTCAAAAGTTGTTGTGCAAGTTCTCATTGGGAGCACGTATGACTATATATGGAGCACTGTCGGCTTGTTCATATAAGTTGGAAACGCATGAAGAAGCTCCATGATATGGACTCCTAACTTCGTTTGACTTGGAGTTGTTCGAGACATGCGATCTTGCCTACTCGGCAAAATGATCAAGACACCTTTTGCAAAGAGTTGCGAAAGGGTGTCCGACTTGTTGGGACATGTACATAGTGATGTATGTGGACCAATGATCACGATAGCCAAGGGTCGTTATGAGTACTTTATTACCTTCACTGATGATTTTAGTCAGTATGGATATATCTACTTGATGAAACATAAGTCAGAAGCCTTTGAAAAGTTCAAATAATTCCAGAATGAAGTACAAAATCAACTTGGCAAGAAAATAAAGTTTCTTTGGTCAGACCGAGGGGGCGAGTACATGAGCCACGAGTTTGATGACCATCTGAAGAGTTGTGGAATAGTTCACCAACTCACTCTGCCGGGAACACCGCATAGGAACGGTGTGTCCAAATGGCGGAATCGAACCTTGTTGGACATGGTACAATCAATGATGAGTTAGACAGATATGCCTTTATCATTTTGAGGTTATTGTCTAGAAACAGCGGCGTTCACACTAAATAGAGTACCATCAAAGTCAGTAGAGAAGATACACCTGAGATGTGGACAGGCAAAAAGCCGAGTTTGTGTTTTCTTAATATTTTGGGTTGTGAAGCATTTGTCAAGCGACTTCAGTTAGACAAGCTTACGGCCAAGTCAGATAAGTGTATTTTCATGGGGTATCTAAGGTAAACCTTGGGTTACTACTTCTACAACTGAGAAGAGGGCAAAGTGTTTGTCGCTTGGAATAGTGTCTTCCTATAGAAAGAGTTTCTCAATCGAGGAGTCAGTGGGAGCATGGTGCAGATCGAAGAAATTCGAGAGGAACCATCTAGTAGCGAGTCGGCAAAAAACTTGGAGGCTGAGACGGTCGTGGTAGCTAAGCCGGCCGCAGCACCTGTACTACGAAGATCGGCAAGATTACGAAGTGTTCTTGATGTATTACTGTTAGACAGTGGCGATAGTGGGATCTGATTCTGAGTCATGGCCTGGAGCCATGAGATCCGATTTAAAGTCCATGGATGAAAATCAAGTTTGGAACTTGGTTGATCTGCCAGACGGTGCAAGACCCGTCGAGTGCAAATGGGTCTTTAAGAAGAAAACAGATATGGGTGGAAATGTTTCCGTCTATAAAGCACGACTTTTCATGAAGGGGTTCCGACAAGTTCATGGAGTTTACTACGATGAGACTTTCTTGCCCGTAGATATTCTTAAGTCAATCCAGATCATGTTATCTATAGCAGCCTATTTCGACTATGAGATATGGCAGATGGATGTAAAAACAGCTTTCCTTAACGAAAATTTAACCGAGGACGTGTCTATGATACAACCCGATGGTTTTGTTGATCCGGCTAACGCTGACAAGGTTTCCAAACTTCAGAAATCCATTTATGGGTTGAAGCAATCATCTCAGAGTGGGAATATTCGCTTTGATGAGGTAGTCAAATCGTTTGGCTTCATCAAGAGTCACCATGATTATTGTTTATACAAGAAGTTTAGTGGCAGCAAAGTAAACTTTCTAATCTTATATGTGGATGACATATTACTGATTGGAAATGATGTTCAGATGTTGCAAGAAACCAAGGCATCGTTGGAAAGGAGTTTCTCAATGAAAGACTTGGGTGAGGCAACATATATTCTTGGAATGTGGATCTATAGATATAGATCAAGAGGGCTCATTGGATTGAGTCTGAGTACTTATTTGGACAAAGTGTTGAAGAAGTTCAACATGGAATCGCCTAAGAAGGTGTTCTTACCGATGTCCCATGGTGTAAAACTTTGCAATACTCAGTGTCCTTCGACAACTAATGAGCGAAGTCGGATGAATGCGATTCTATATGCTTCTGTAGTCGGACCCATCATGTATGCCATGATTTGTACTAGGCCAGATGTTTCCTATGCTCTAAGTGTTGTGAGCAGATACCAGGATAATCTTGGAGAAATCCACTAGACAACAGCTAAAAATATCCTAAAGTACTTGAGAAGGAATAGGATATGTTTTTGGTTTATGGAGGTGAAGATGAACTTATTGTAAAGGATACATGGATGCGAGTTATCTTATCGACTCTGATGATTCTCGTTCGCAATCCAGGTATGTGTTTGTGCTAAATGGAGGGGTTGTGAGCTGGAAGAGTTCCAAGCAAGAGACTGTGTCTGCATCTACAATAGAGGCTGAGTATATTGCCGCCTTGGAGGCAGCAAAGGAAGCTGTTTCGATGAGGAATTTCCTCATGGATCTTGGTGTGGTTCAGGGCTCGTCCAATCCATTAGACGTTTATTGTGACAACAATGGTGCTATTCCACAAGCCAAGGAACCTAGACAACACCAGAAGAACAACTCATGCGGTACCACCTAATTCACCAGTTCGTGGATCAGGGTGATATCAAGTTATGCAAGGTACACACGGATGCAAATATTGCGGATCCGTTGACAAAGCCATTACCACAACCAAAGCATGAGGCGCACCTAAGAGCCATGGGCATTAGATTCCTAGACATGTGATGTCGGAAGATTGACTCTAGTGCAAGTGGGAGACGGTTGGGAATATGCCCTAGAGGCAATCATGTATGATGATATTTCCCATTGTATTCATAAAGATATTAAGTTGTCCTTGTATAAACATCTTATGTATATCATTGAATATGTGATTCAGTTGTGGAACTATACATTCATGTTATTTGTACTAAATATCCTTGGTCATCGGTTGTGCTGGACACACAACTTAGACCAATGTGGAAGTCGGCTGATGACTCGGTTCCACTTGTCATGGGAATGGTGATGCTATTCCAACTTACAAAGAGTTGGCTAAAGAGTTTAGCAAGTCGGATTGACCCATAATGAGGTACAACGAACAAGTTGTCACTTGTATATCTCAATCAATGTAATCCTTAGACCTGAGGTTGTTTCATAGTCTGAGTTGAGGATCACCGACTTAGGTTCTATCAAACGTTGATCCGTAACTTGGTAGTCATAAAGGAAGAGTTCGGGTCGACTGAGAATCAAGCCGCGTCATGTGAATAACCAAGATGGGATTTTACCCCTCCAGATGGAGAGATATTCTCTAGGCCCTCTCGGATGATATGATTCACAAAGCATGGCCATGCATGACTTGGTTTAGTGTTAATTCAGGCGATCGACTAAGGGTTAGTCGGATGAATCACTTATCTCGGATCGAGAAGGGAGTCGGACTATTTAAGGGATGACAAATATTCTCCTATAGTTTGACAAGGTATATCGTGAGGCAAAAGGGACTCAGACGCAAGTCGCATTGGAAAGGCATGTCGTCATGAATCTTTGGTACTTGGGAGTCAGCACGTTCTACTAGGAGACACTACCGACTGATCGATTGAGAGTCGGACTCCAATTGTGTCCAAGTTGCCATGAGCCTACAGGGTCACACAACTAAGAGCAGGAGCAAGTTCGGATTGGATATGAACCGGAAATCTGGTTGGGTTCGACCCGAGACGGATCTTGGACTGGCAGTGAATAATATGGGATTTAGTGAATGGGCCACAAGTGAGTGGAGCCCATTTTCACTCCCTATATATAGTGGGGTGTATAAACCCATGAGGGTTAACGGTTAGGTCATTACATGCGTTGGAAACCCTAGCTCTCCATAGAAGTCCTACCGCCATACTGAACCTAGCAGTTCACCACTGGTGCTCCTCCTTGTACGTGTGGATACTAGCACCGGTGTTGTACGATCAGCACCAGGACGATCATGATCGGATCGGATCGGATCGGATCGTAAGGACTGCACTGCATTCAACTGACGCGCTTCATCAGTAATCCACAACCACGCGTCTAGTGCTAATCCTCGTGGTCTTCTATCTCAGCTAGATCTTGGGATCACCACGATAGAGGAAACAATTTTGTTTTATCTCTACGTGGCCCAACACGGAGGCCTTACATAAGTAGAATTCCAGTGATATTAGATATGCACCCAACGCGTTCATCGGGATTTTTCATTGTACCTATAGGTATGGTATATTTCTGGTAGAGCGCAGCAGGTGCGTTACCAGGCCATCAGACTATGTCTGTAGATCTTACCTTTGTGTCACAGACACAACATCTGAATTTTTTTTGTCACAGAGACGATTCAGGTGGCCAAGGAGATATTGTCTCTTTGCAATTATTGTGAGGGGAGGAGTCACCATGTTTTTCAATTGTGTATCAGTTCTTATGACACAGTCACCATAGAGGATCCGAAGGATCGTAGCAGCTTTATTCATAGGGTGCACGGATAGCACTCCCTATGGGAGTAGCCCCAAGTGTCTGTTTGAGTTGTAGACTCGAGTAGAGACTTTAGTTATGGTTATCTTACGAGTGTTGTTGATGGCTGAAGTTTGTCGAATGACAACTAACGCTCCCTATGGGAGTAGCCCACGAGTCCCTAATCAAATCCTGGATTCGAGAAAGGAGTCAAGGTGTGCAACCATAATATTTGTAATTATTGGGCTAATGCCGGACCCGGAATTTCTTCAGGTGCGCGACCAGCGCTCCTTGGTATTCGTCGTCTTCGGGCGTTCACTGGACCCAAAAGTGCTTTGTGGGCGACCAACGATCCTGTTAGAAGTAGCCCTCTAGTATTTGGTTAAGTCATAGACTCGAGCAAAAACTTGTTTTAATCACTCGAACAAGAGAGCCGTTGCTATGCACTTCCTTTCGCTAAAGATGTGAGTGATGATGATGTCACTAGTGACAATTGGTGAGCACATCTGTTAGTGAGGGAAGCGTCTACGGGACTAGACTACTGTGGCTCCCATAATCTGACTAGAATTTGACTATTCACGCGTAAATTACACTATTTTAACTGAGCCTCCTCGGTTTCCACACATAGTGGAGAGTGTGGCAGTCGATGCCATGTGTATGCGGCGATGCGCGCCATGCGTAACCCTCTGTAGATCGACGTCTCCCTTCCATCGTATTTTGCCGTTAATACGTTAGGGTCACTAGTTATTTCCCCTTGTGATCATCTCTATTCATTCTCTTTGCTCTTCCTGCGTGCCGCCTCTTGTTCACCACAATTCTTGCCTTGCACTGGAAGGATTTTGAGTCTTTTGCTCTTCCATTATCCGCATGCACGCAAGAGGCGCTTCACCAAGATGGGGAAGACGAATAAAACCACCTAAGCTAAATGGAGCGTGGCTGGCGCCGCGAAGAAGAAAAACACCAGCGGTCATGTCACCAATTGCAGGTGGCGGCAGTCTATCATGAAGATCGCGGATTTGTGGCATCTGCGGGAAGCCAAGCTGATTCCATAGAAGGAGTAAAACTGCGTTCTCCCGTGACCGGAGGTATTTCCCGATCCTCATTTTGGTTTTTGCATCATGCTCTTGCGTTTGACCTTCGGAGCCTTTCTCTTCCCCTCCATGATTTCTTTCGTGGCCTTCTTTCCCTCTATGGGCTTCAACTACATCAGTTGTTGCCAAATTCTATCTTCCATCTCTCTTGTTTCATCACTCTGTGTGAGTGCTAGCTCGGAATCGAGCCGCACTTTGGCCTCTTCAAGAAGCTGTATGCCTTGAAGAGGAAATCCGGCGCTGGAGGCGCTATCTACCAACTTGGCGGGTGTGGCATCTACATCCGCCCCTATAAACAATACTGCGATTTCAACCTAGTCGAGTCAGCTCAAGGGTGGAGGACCAAGTGGTTTTACATCCGTGACCAAAAGCTAGCCGACCAAGTCTACATCTTGCCTCCCTTTGATGCGCAGACCAAGCGGAAGCGATCCTAGAAGAACAAAGTTCCTTCGAGTGAGACTGAAGTGGTCAAAGCGTTGTACAAGCGAGTGCAGAGTCTTCAGCTGATGCGTGGGAAAGAGGTCACCGGCCTCGACATCATTCGTGTCTTCTTGAAGCGTCGGGTGCATCCCCTGCAAGCTAGGGCGTACCCAATTTTTTTGTATGCTGGCGCCAAAGATCCGATGCGAGTGTTGGATAAAGAGCTATCGACGATAGAGCTTGACAGGATGATCAGGCCCTGATAAGCTTGACTACTGATAAGTCTCTACCGGCGGAAACATTGACTGTGCAGTTAAGCGCGACCAATCCTGTACCTGTGGTGTGGTCCTTGCTATACTGTCCCCTTTGTGATGCTGCGATTGCATTATGTAATTATAGCTAATGTGGCGCTCTAGTGCATGTAGGATCTGAAAGTGGATAAGGTGATGCCTCTGTTGCCTGAGGAGTTTAAGGAGTCTCCTGATGGTGGGGACATGGAAGAGTCGGAGTCGACCATCCCTGTCGCCCAGTCTCCTAAGGGTGCAGCCCCCGTGCCTAGCGATGGAAATTCTCACAAGAGAAGCCGAAGCGAGGGCTTGGATGCCTCTACTCCCGTGTCTCTGAGAGGGCATTCCTCGCCAAAGGATTCTGTACCATCCAAGGATGCTACTGGGCCAATTCCGGCGGTGCCCGCCCAACCCATGGCCCCTAAGCCGCCGACCAAGAAGAAGAAGGAGGAGATATTTGACCTCTCTGATCTTGCCACGTGAGTACCTTATACACTTTTTTCCTTCAAGTGTGCTGCTGGACTTGTGACTTATGGTTATGTAGGGTTCGTAGCATAGAAAACAATTTTTTTCCTACAATGGGAACAAGTATGTACCAAGATCTATCTACTAGATACAAGCAACGGGTGGATATACATTCATAGAGAACATACCCTTGTAGACCGACAAAGTTAAACGAGGTTGTACTCGTGGATGATATAGACGAACGCTTGCCGATCTCAAGATCGAGAAGAAGTCCAGCGCCGCAAAGTAGCAGCGCATCCGTGCTCGCACACACGTCCAAGCCAACGAGCAACCTCCGCCTCCTCGCTCCAGCGATGCAGCGGAAGCAACAACTCTTTCTTGCCGAAAATCCACCAGGAACATGTATCTCGCTAGTCCGAGACCGCGGGGGATAAACTACAGGGGGAGAGAGATCCTTCACGAGGAGTTGTGAGTATGAGAGATGGAGAGGAGGCTTTATATAGGAGGGAGGGGGGCACCCCAAGGGGGTGGCCGACGCATGGGGGCTTCCCCCTCCCCTCCTCCATTCATGTGGGTGGAGATCCCACTAACTTTTAGCCCCTTCATTTCTCCACTTAAAATCCCACTCAAAAATACCATTAAATTTCCACCAAATTTAATGCAATCTTTCTTTAAATAAAACTCATTTTATTTATTTATTTATTCAGAATTTTGTCAATTACTTTAATGGACAAACATTCACATAAAACCCCTTGCTAGTATTTTATTTCACATGCAGAACCACTTTCAACAATCTCACCCGAAATAATTCCGATGTCTAGTGAAATAAATTCCTGTGCTTTATAAATCTTTTTGATAAGAAACTATTTGTTCCAAATGGTGTCGGTGTATGTTAAGTGTGTCACCCTACGGTTCGCGAATAATGCGGACATGATCGAGACCCCTCTCGGATCAATAATCAGAAGCGGAACCTGGAGATCCATACTGACTCCCACACATTCAACGATGACTTCTTGTGATCGTGAGAACCTTTTATGCTAGAAACTTAATCCCTTTTCACGTGATATATTACATGTCAGAGATTCTATCATTAGTATCTCAATACCTAGTTTGATCTCGTTACTGACATGTACTCTTTTCTCATTCCCATGATATAACATTCTAGTGATCAAATCACTTGCTTGCAAGCTAACCAATGTGATATCACCGAGAGGGCCTAGCGTATATCTATCCATCATCTGGATGGACAAATTCCACTCTTGATCCATGGGCCTCAACATAACACCTTAGTAGCACTGAACCCATCTTTATAGTCACCCTGTTATAGTATGACTTTTGATGTTATCAAGATACTCTTCTAGTGTTAGTGATTGACATGATCTCATGGTCTAAGGATTAGGATTACTTCGTATGATGTTATAGCAATATAAACACAATGATTTCGATCGTAATGTTATACTTCGGATGAATGTTCATCACACCATTCCAATAATGTTGTGACCTCGTTATTAACAACATCCAATGTCTATGATCAGGAAACCTTGATCATCTTGTTAATCAACGAGCTAGTTTATAAGAAAGACATAACTAGGAACTTTCTATTTTTTTATTAAACATACATGTATTAACGTTTCCGTATTAATACAATTATAGCATGCAAAATAAACATCTATCATATACTTGGAATATACATAATAACAACTTTATTATTGCCTCTCAGGACATATTCCCTTCAGTCTCCCACTTGCACTAGAGACAATAATCTAGTTACATAGTGATAAATCTAACACCCATGGAGTTCTGGTGTTGATCATGTTTTTCTCTAGGGAGATTTAGTCAACAGGGATCTGTTACGTTGAGATCCGTGCGTACTTTACAAATCTTTATATCTCCATCCTTGACATGCTCGCGGATGGAGTGAAACCGGTGCTTAATATGCTTGGAATTTGTCAACACCCGGATTTTTAATCCCAGATGCATGTTATTCCATACATCGCAATCCCAGGATTACCATTTTTGTGAGACATAATAGATTGGTACCATAGTTCATCATCCATTACAAACTATAATAAAGGTCTTACAAATGAAGGATCTCATGATCCAGTCTTAGTACAATCAATGCAGCGGAATAATATAATAACGGTAGCATGGGCGAGGATCCATGTTCATGGTCACAAGCAATGCTGACAATGGAAGATGATCCTAGTTGTCGTAGACTTCCTATTGTCCATCATCCTGGTAGTCCTCTTCATAGTCTGGACACGGGAATAGCCAGGGAGAAAGCCATGAGTACTCTTTAAGTATTCGCAAACTATCACTATCAAGTAAAGTGGTTTGAGTAGGGATACTAAGCTCTAGGTTGTTTTGCAAAAGCCAGGTTTATCTCTAGCTAAGTTCAGAAGTAAAGAAAACTAGTTTAATGTTTTATAACACCTAAGTGGGAACTTAGTTTTCATGTTCACAACCCTGTTGTGGTCAAGTAAAATTCATGATTCATTTCACAAGTCATTTTGAAAACATCTGACGACAGAACAGTATGGCCACTCCAACCGTCGATAACCGTGGACGTGGCTATTCGAATAGTTTGACACTCTGCAGAGGTGGTACAATTTCACCACAATATTCGATACATTCGTCAGGAACAATCCGAATTCACCATACTCAGTATGCGGATTATCAATCCTAACCTTTCAATTACACACCCTAGTATAGGAACCTCTCTTATGAGTTTGGCCTCCCAACCATGACCATCTATCATCTTGTGCACAGGTGGTCAATCATCACGAGGTAGCCTCATCTCAAACCTCAGCTGCAAGGGAACCCATACTAAGATATATAAACTTCGAGTCAAGCCCTACCCAAATTCGGGTATTGTGGTTGTACGGTAAAATTGGAATGGTATTGCATTCGAACATAACCATCAGTTTTATAAAGGGCTAAGGCTCATGCCTCAACATTTTCATCATCAAATCATCTTGTGTTTACGAACACATGTCAAAACATTTCATTAGAATGACTCATCATTCTATGGTTTTCATAACCATTTTCACCAAGTATTCCCATCTAAGGTGATCAAGTTTTATTCTTAGCACTAGCCACTAAAGTTGGGGGTAAACACTAATGAGGGGTGATAATCAAGTGTGACTTATCTAAGTCTAATCTCATGCCTCAGGATGACATCAAGTTCTACCTAACTTAGGCCAAGTTTTATGCTCTTTATGCTACCTCTAATATCATTCCAAAACTTCACAAGTCACTAAGTAAACAATAAATAAAAATATTTGATAAATAAATAAAAGAATCAAGCTTGCATGTAAAACTGGGATTTAGGATAATCAAGATTGTCTAATCAAAGCATGCCTAATGCATTGCTAAGTTTATTGTGGGGCTTGCAAGGATTAGCTTGCATAGTTTTAGCTTAGCTTGCTAAGTTAACTAGTATTGTGCATTGCAGTGGTTGAAGTTCTCCTCTGCTTCCTCTTCGTAGTAGTCTCCTTCCTCTTCGTATCCTTGGTTGGTACTAGCATCTATAAATAAATACGAAGTACACAATCACCAAAAAATACTTAACTACTTCTATTTAGCACAGAAGGGTTTTCACTAGATGATCTAGCATCATCCAAATCATCACAAGCATTAAGGCAATAGTTTTATTTATTTTATTTTAGAAAAGTAGTTTCTACTCATTGAAAAACTACTTAAGTGTAGAGGTCCCAACCTTTAATAAGGTAGAGATCCCTGTGTTTACAATGCTAGTCCCCGGATCAATAGCTTGCATCCATAATTAAGATCTAATATCAAGAAACAAAGTTCATAATATAACTTTATAACCAGGAATAAAATAATTTATTACATCTTACATAGCTCACTTGGCTATCTCATTACAATGCAGCAGAAATAACTATAGCATGGAGTACTTCATCTTCAAAGTGCCACAGGCAATCATGTTGGTTGTAGACTTGTAATCCTAATCAACACACTTCACTAACATCAAACAAACCAGCAACATAATAAGTTACAGCCACAAAGGTCAATACATTTGAATTGTATTGGCAAGTGATACTATGGTAATATAGTGGTATCTATCATCTATATGCATTTGGCTAAGTGGAGCTTAGGCTTGCTTTGCTCAAAATAGATTTTCCTTATCCTTTGAAAACACTAAGTTTTTGTTTGTCAAAATCACCCAAGGAACCACCAATAGAAATGGGTGAACCTTAAAACCTTGCTCAACCACAAGTTTTTGACATAGAAATTTGGATGAGGAGATTCTTGATATCTTCCATGTCATGATGCTCAAATTGTCCTTTGCCAGGGACATGGCTAAGTAATTAGATTTTACACTCTGCAGAGGTGGTGCACTTTCCCCACAAGACTTTGTTTCACCAAGACAAGATATTTCAGAAGCATTCCCTTAGACCAGAATGTATGCGTTCCAACCTATCATCCCCTACCACCAACTATCCATTTGGCTAAGTTATTGCAACCTATATGATCCAGGCAGAGCCCATAATGCCAAGTGGCTGCACTTGAAGCTTCTCAACATTTGACATCTCAAATATTTTTGTTCCTGGGTGGCATTCCACAAGTGAGATACACAAGGTAAACCATAGAAATGGGCCTTGTGTAACCACTCAACACAAACCATTCTTTCTATTCCACCCAGGTGTTTCATTCACTTAGTTGTTTTATTAAACAAAACAGAAGTCCTTGACTTAGAAATATTCCATAGCATGAATATAATCCACCCTTGTTTTCTACTAGCTAAGCTAAGCATGATAGTAGTAGGAATCTTAACTTAGTAAAATTCTACTAAGGTTTCATCAACTAGGATTTCCCATGGTATTGTTTATACTTACAAAAATTCCATGCAAGTCTTACTTAGAAATATCACTAATGCATAGTGAAAATAATAGGACAAAAGTATGAAGCATCACTTGCCTTTTTGGTAGAGAATATAAGTTCACTCCTTGATCTTGCAATGATCACACTCTTCAAATTCCACTACAATTCAATCAAGCAAGCAAAAAAAAATCAATCTACCATTCAAGTAAACATCACATAAAATAATAGAAACAAAGCAATGCATGCAAGCATGCCAAAGATTGTTTTATTAACAAAAGTGCTTTCTAATAGGTTATAAACATTCTAAAACCTATTGGTCATTTTATAAAAGTGGCAAAACCATTTGCAAAAGATTTTACCTATAAACCATTTTTAAACCAAATCAATATTTTATGTGGTTGAAAATGCTTTTTAGCAAAGTAATAATCTATAGGGTTCATCAAAATATATTTTTAAATCATAAAACCTTGTGTTTAGGGTCAGAGAGTTTAAATCAAACCATTTCTCAAAGGTTTTACTCAAAAATCATTTTTAAACCATAACCAATATTTTTTATTTAGCTAGAAATGCCTTAATTCAAGGATTTATTCTTTAGCTTCACAAAATACATTTTTAAAACCATAAGTTGGTTTCTATGGTCAGTAGGTTCAAAACAAACCATTTGCCAAAGATTTTATCACAAAAAATAATTTTAGAATGAATTTTATATTCAAAATTATGCCTACACAAGTTTCTGCAAAAAAAACATTTTACCAGAATCAATTCATTAAACAAAGTGCATGGTTGGATAGGGTTTGTCTTGCTGAATCCATTGATATAAAATTTGCAAAATTTGGATGTGTGATTGAAATTTATGAATTTTGCAAGTTTTCATATCCAATAGATCAAATTCTGTTTTTAAAACCAGAGTCTGGCTACATGTCACGTTCTTATTGGTCAATACTGGTGCGCGTGGATCACGTGCTGTGGATCACTGGATCTGAGTGGCTCAGATCACTGCGTACCTCTTCGTTTAGTGATTCTATCGCGTGCTTGCGATCAAGATCCAACAACCTAAGATGTCTAACCTAAAACGGGCGGCGCTAGCGGCGGCAAGTGGAGGCGGCGTGCTCAGACGGCGGCGGAGCCGATGATGTAGGAAGTGAGGGAGGGGATGGTGAGGCTTACCAGGCTCGCAGAGACTTTCTGATGCTCGAGGTGATTGTTTCGGGGACAACGGCGCACGGGAACTATGGGAATTCCTCACCGGAGTTCTTGGCGCCGTCGGACATGCACGGGTCCCATTGGTGGCGTCGCTACAGAGCATTAGAGAGCAAGAACACATCATCATTAGATGCACGGAAGAGTGGGGAGTACCGGAGCATACGATGCTTGCGCAGGAGAGTTGGCTCTACGGAGAGGTTCGCCGGGAGATGGGGAATGTCCCCGTGGAGGCCATGGTGCAAGGGTCGACGGGACGCAGCCGGAATTGGAGGAAAGCTCTACTGGTGTAGTGGGGCTCCGAGCATGAAATTGTAACAGCCTGGGGGCAGAGAGTGTCTAGTGAGTGAGGGAGATCAGAGAGGGAAGAAGGGTGCTTAAATGTGCGAGGTCATGGGCGTAATTAACGCATGGTTAATGAGGAATCAAACGCACAATCAACGACAGAAACAGTGACGAGGTTGGGGGAGAAGAGGTCGCGGCGGGGAAGAAGGTGAGCTGGCAGGTGGGGTCTGGCGGCAGCGAGAGAGAGAGAGGGGTGGGGTGGGGTCATGTAGACAGTGTCTGTGTGGGTTCGTTGTCGAGTACGAATCGTTTTCTATGAGGGAAGAGGGAAATGGGCTTGCTGGGCTTAGTGGGCTAGTTTAGCTGGGCTGGGTTCTTTCTCTCTTTTTTTTATACATAATGTTTTTCTTTTTCTATTTTGAATTTCTGTTTTGGATTTCAATCAAACAATTCAAACAATATTTCATTTCAAAACTTTTCAAAATATTCAGTAAGTTTTTGTTCCGTTTAAACATGTATTATAATGGTAATTTTTGCAACATTTCTTTTATTCTCACATGGTTTAAATATTTATTTAAAAAGATCCTTTGTCTTTATTTAAATAGGATTTAAATATGATCCCAATTCATATTATTTATTCAAATGATTTAACTTTCTATTTTAAATTCAAATGTTTATCAAACCCCTTTTTGTAAGTTTTGTTTATTTAGTATTTGTTTATCCTTTTACATATATTTAGGATAATTTTCTCACCATTTGGTATGGATTTTTTGATAGGTGCTTTATTAGCTTTGGAAATTCATTTTCCTGATCTTACTAAATTCATAAGATTTTATTTATGGCTCTAATTTAGGTGAAAGCAATTCCCATGGTTTTTATAATATTTCTATTTGTCATTCTTGATCATTTATAAATGTTTGTTGACAAATTTTATATGGATCAAATCCATAATCTTAGAGATAACTTGGAAATGTTTTCTTCCATTAGGGTTTGAGGGTTTTGGTTTATTTTCCAAGTGTTTAAATTTTCAAGATGCTTTTATGAAGAAAGCATTTCACTTGATTTGAATTTAGTTGGATTCAAATTCTATTCAAAGTTTGTTCAAGATGAGTTTTTAATGTTTCCACTTTGAAACAAAAAGTTTGTTTTCACCCTAAATTCCAACAATTATTTATTTTTCACATTCCAAAATTTGGAAAATTTTGGGATGTGACAGGCTACCACCCTTAAAAGAAATCTCTTACCGATATTTGGGAAAGATAGGGGTTACAAGTTGGCTCAAAGCAACTAGGGTACTACCACCCTTAAAATTTTCTCAGCTAGATTACATCTTGGCTTGCTTGGGATCTTGATGAAACTTCTCTGGGCAAACATATGAAAGTGTCCTTTGTTTCCACACTTGAAACATGTGACAAGGCTGAGATCCTTCCTAGGCTTGTTTATCTTGTGCTTCATCTTTTCTGGACAATTGCTTGCATAATGTCCTTGGATACCACAATTGTAACATGTAACATCTTTGCAATGGCAACATTGCACTTGGCTTTTGTCTTTCTTCTTCTTGGGTTTCTCCAAAGCTAGGAGTTCTTCTAGTTCATCCTCTTCATATCTTATCTCAAAGGTGGGAAAGTCTCCTGGTCTCCTTAATATTTTCCTTGGATAATACATATGTTTCCTCTTTGGTTCATCAAATTGAGTCATATTGCATGGAGGTGCAAGATGAGATTTTCCTTAGTCTTCACCCTTCTTGGTAGAAGTTGTTCCCTCATGGGGGTTTACAATCTGTTGATGCACTCCACCTTGTTTCCTTTGTTGAACTATGGAATAGATGGGGCATTGGATAGGGACATGATTATTTCCTTCACATAGGAAACAAGTAGCTTGAGATGTGGGGCATTGATTAGTTGAATGTTTCTCTTCACAATTGGGGCATTGATCTTCATGCTCTTTGGAAGTGTGGTCCTTGTCTCCACAAACATTGCAAGCTTGGGTTCCTTCTAGAATATCATCCTTGACATCCTTGTTGTCACAAACTCCTTGAAAAGAGTTGTCTCCCATGTTGATCATTTGATTTGTCACCTTTTGCATCAATTGAGTTTGGGTTTCCAAAAACCTTTGCATGGTTGGGTCTAACTCATTGTTGTTGGCTAAAAACTGAGTTGTCACTTGGTTCAACTGGGTTTGGGTTACTATGAGTTCTCTCATGTGCATCTCTTGGTTGTTGTTGTTGTCACCATCCTTGATGTTGGAGTTTCTTGGAGTAGTCATCTGTTTGGGTTGGATTGGGATTAGAATAGGAAAAAGATTTCCAAGGAAATAAATATAATCACACACATCACAATTCACACAAGCAATGTGCAAGCAATCACAAACAACCATTCCACTCAAACAACAAGTTTCAAGCACATTTTTAGGCAACAAAATATTTTTGCTATACCACATAAGTTGGTGTGTTTGATTTAATCTAAATATGGTGGCCCAACTATAAGGTTCACTTGAGATCATTCTATCCTTCTTAGTTGATTCTTCTTGAATGAGATCATGGTTTCCTTGGAAAAATTCTTATGCCTTGGTCACAAAACTTCAAAGGTGATGATGGTTCCTTCTAAGTTGTGTTTCCTTAGTCTTCAAGTCTTGAGTAATATTTCTTGTCTCACTTGTAGTCCTTAGTGATATCCAAGTTGAAGTCCTTGGTGAAAATAAAGTTAAAGTCTTTGATGTTGTTGAAGTTGAAGTCATTTGAGTTGGTGAAGCCCTTTGCTCATGGTTGAGGTCTTTGCTCATGGTTGAGGCTTTATCCATTAAGTTGAAAATAGAAGAGATGTAGAGTTAAAAACAAAAAGGTTAAGGAAAGAGTTTACAAGTTTGTTTGTAAATAAGTTTTTGGAACAAATACAATTCCTATTTTTCTAAGGGGTTTTGTCCAATCCTAGGGTTACAAATCCTACAGGCAACATAGTGCTCTGATACCATCTGTAGAGGTCCCAACCTTTAATATGGTAGAGATCCATGTGTTTACACTGCTAGTCCCTGGATCAATAGCTAGCATCCACAGTTAAGATGTAATATCAAGAAACAAAGGTCATAATACAAATTTATAACCAGGAATAAAATAATTTATTAGATCTTACATAGCTCACTTGGCTATCTCATTAAAATGCAGCAGAAATAACTATAGCATGGAGTCCTTCATCTTCAAAGTACCACAGGCAATCATGTTGGTTGTAGACTTGTAATCCTAATCAACACACTTCACTAACATCAAACAAACCTGCAACATAATAAGTTACAGCCACAAAGGTCAATACATTTGAATTGTATTGGCAAGTGATACTATGGTAATATAGTGGTATCTATCATCTATATGCATTTGGCTAAGTGGAGCTTAGGCTTGCTTTGCTCAAAATAGATTTTCCTTATCCTTTGAAAACACTAAGTTTTTGTTTGTCAAAATCACCCAAGGAACCACCACTAGAAATTGGTGAACCTTAAACCCTTGTTCAACTACAAGTTTTTGACTTAGAAATTTGGATGAGGAGATTCTTGATAGCTTCCATGTCTTGATGCTCAAATTTTCCTTTGCCAGGGACATGGCTAAGTACTAAGATTTTACACTCTGCAGAGGTGGTGCACTTTCCCCACAAGACTTGGTTTCACCAAGACAAGATCTTTCAGAAACCTTCCCTTAGACCAGAATGGACGCGTTCTAACCTATCATCCCCTACCACCAACTGTCCATTTGGATAAGTTATTGCAACCTATATGATCCAGGCAGAGCCCATAATGCCAAGTGGCTGCACTTGAAGCTTCTCAACATTTGACATCTCAAATATCTTTGTTCCTGGGTGGCATTCCACAAGTGAGATACACAAGGTAAACCATAGAAATGGGCCTTGTGTAACCACTCAACACAAACCATTCTTTCCATTCCACCCAGATGTTTCATTCACTTAGTTGTTTTATTAAACAAAACACAAGTCCTTGACTTAGAAATATTCCATAGCATGAATATAATCCACCCTTGTTTTCTACTAGCTAAGCTAAGCATGATAGTAGTAGGAATCTTAACTTAGCAAAATTCTACTAAGTTTTCATCAACTAGGATTTCCCATGGTATAGTTTATACTTAGCAAAAATTCCATGCAAGTCTTACTTAGAAATATCACTAATGCATAGTGAAAATAATAGGACAAAAGTATGAAGCATCACTTGCCTTTTTGGTAGAGAATATAAGTTTACTACTTGATCTTGCAATGATCACACTCTACAAATTCCACTACAATTCAATCAAGCAAGCAAAAGAAAATTCAATCTACCATTCAAGTAAACATCACATAAAATAATAGAAACAAAGCAATGCATGCAAGCATGCCAAAGATTGTTTTATTAACAAAAGTGGTTTCTAATAGGTTATAAACATTCTAAAACACCTATTGGTCATTTTATAAAAGTGGCAAAACCATTTGCAAAAGATTTTACCTATAAACCATTTTTAAACCAAATCAATATTTTATGTGGTTGAAAATGCTCTTTAGCAAAGTAATAATCTATAGGGTTCATAAAAATATATTTTTAAATCATAAAACCTTGTGTTTAGGGTCAGAGAGTTTAAATCAAACCATTTCTCAAAGGTTTTACTCAAAAATCATTTTTAAACCATAAACAATAATTTTTATTTAGCTAGAAATGCCTTAATTCAAGGATTTATTATTTAGCTTCACAAAATACATTTTTAAAACCATAAGTTGGTTTCTATGGTCAGTAGGTTCAGAACAAACCATTTTCCAAAGATTTTATCACAAAAAATAATTTTATAATGAATTTTATATTCAAAATTATGCCTACACAAGTTTCTGCAAAAAAAACCATTTTACAAGAATCAATTCATTAAACAAAGTGCATGGTTGGATAGGGTTTGTCTTGCTGAATCCATTGATATAAAATTTGCAAAATTTGGGCGTGTAGATTGAAAGTTATGAATTTTGCAAGTTTTCATATCCAATAGATCAAATTCTGTTTTTAAAACCAGAGTATGGCTACATGTCACGTTCTTATTGGTCAATACCGGTTCGCGTGGATCGCGTGCTATGGATTGTTGGATCTGATTAGATCTGAGCGGCTCAGATCACTGCGTACCTCTTCGTTTAGTGATTCTATCGCGTGTTTCCGATCAAGATCCAACGGCCTAAGATGTCTAACCTAAAACGGGCGGCGCTAGCGGCGGCTAGTGGCGGTGGCCCGCTCAGACGACGGCGGAGCCGGCGATGTAGGAAGCGAGGGAGGGGATGGTGAGGCTTACCAAGCTCGCAGAGACTTGCTGATGCTCGAGGTGATTGTTTCGGGGACAGGAGCGCACGAGAACTATGGGAATTCCTCACCGGAGTTCTTGGCACCGTCGGACACACACGGTTCCTGTTGGTGGCGTCGCTACAAAGCATGAGAGAGCAAGAACACGACGTCATTAGATGCACAGAAGAGTGGGAAGTACCGGAGCATCAAAGAGAAGAGGAGGCGCGGCCGGGTGTTACCAGGGGGCTTCGCCGGAGAAAGAAACAGACGGCGGCGCTGCTCTGGGAAAACGTTGCCGAGCTTACGATGCTCGCGCAGGCGAGCTGGCGCTACGGAGAGGTTCGCCGGGAGATGGGGAATGTCCCCGTGGAGGCCAGGGTGCAAGGGGTGACGGGACGCGGCCGGAATTGGAGGAAAGCTCCGCCGGTGCAGTGGGGCTCCGAGCATGAAATTATAAGAGCCTGGGGGCAGAGAGTGTCTGGTGAATGAGGGAGATCAGAGAGGGAATAAGGGTGCTTAAATGTGCGAGGTCATGGGCAGAATTAACGCATGGTTAATGAGGAATCAAACGCACAATCAACGGCAGAAACGACGATGAGGTTGGGGGAGAAGAGGTTGCGGCGGGGAAGAAGGTGTGCTGGCAGGTGGGGTCTGGTGGCAGCGAGAGAGAGAGGGGTAGGGTGGGGTCATGTAGTCAGCGTCTGTGTGGGTTCATTGTCGAGTACGAATCGTTTTCTGTGGGGGAAGAGGGAAATGGGCTTGCTGGGCTTAGTGGGCTAGTTTAGCTGGGCTGGGTTCTTTCTCTATTTTTTTATACAAAATGTTTTTCTTTTTCTATTTTGAATTTCTGTGTTGGATTTTAATCAAACAATTCAAACAATATTTCATTTCAAAACTTTTCAAAATATTCAGTAAGTTTTTGTTCTGTTTAAATATGTATTTTAATGGTAATTTTTGGAACATTTCTTTTATTCTCACATGGTTTAAATATTTATTTTAAAAGAGCATTTTTCTTTATTTAAATAGGATTTAAATATGATTTCAATTCATATTATTTATTCAAATTATTTAACTTTCTGTTTTAAATTCAAATGTTTATCAAACCCCTTTTTGTAAGTTTTATTTATTCAATAGGTTGTTTAAATAATTCACTTTGAATTATTTTAATATGTTTTTATTAATCATTTAAATTGGTTATTTCTCTTTATTCAAATAGGTATAGAATTTGGTTAATGCCATTTTATTTTATTTGAATATTCTTTATCCCTTTATTTTATTTGGTTTATCTTTAATCCATTTGCTTATAAAATCCATATCTTTTTATTTATAGATCCAAACTTGGTGATTCCAATTTGTATAATTTTATTTAGTATTTGTTTATCCTTTTACATATATTTAGGATAATTTTCTCACCATTTGGTATGGATTTTTAGATAGGTGCTTTATTAGCTTTGGAAATTCAATTTCCTGATCTTTCTAAATTCATAAGATTTTATTTATGGCTCTAATTTAGGTGAAAGCAATTCCCATGGTTTTTATAATATTTCTATTTGTCATTCTTGATCATTTATAAATGTTTGTTGACAAATTTTATATGGATCAAATCCATAGGCTTAGAGATAACTTGGAAATGTTTTCTTCCATTAGGGTTTGAGGGTTTTGGTTTATTTTCCAAGTGTTTAAATTTTCAAGATGCTTTTATGAAGAAAGCATTTCACTTGATTTGAATTTAGTTGGATTCAAATTCTATTCAAAGTTTGTTCAAGATGAGTTTTTAATGTTTCCACTTTGAAACAAAAAGTTTCTTTTCACCCTAAATTCCAACAATTATTTATTTTATTTATTTATTTTTCACATTCCAAAATTAAAGTGGTGTCACAATTTAATAAGGTTTAACCTTTTTATTTTAATTAATTAAAGTGACTAGAAATTCCTATGGGGCATTCTTTTATTACTTGTCCATTATTACTACAAGTAAACCTGGATATTTTTATATATTCAAAAAGGCATTCTCAAATGTGATTTTTGAGAGTTGGAATCAACTCAAAAGCATTTATGGTTGAATTTTGAAAAATGTTTGAATGCAGAAAAGTCTCTACCTTGTTATTTTTACTATAGGTGATCTATAATTTCAAATGGTTTTAATCCAACGGGCTTGGATTAAGAATTTCAATACCTTCCTAAAAAAATTGGTTTCATGATATTTGGTTCACTAAAACTATCTGAATTTAATTTTGAATCTACTACCAGAATTAGGTTTGAAACTAATTTGATAAATCTAAATTCAAACTACTAGGTCTCGCGGGAGATCTAACTAGGCCGGCCCACTACACACAGCGCGCACACGGGTTGGTTAAGTGGTGTCCCCATGTGTCAGTGAGACGGGGGTTGGAGAAGGGGTACGTGGCGATTACGACCGTAGGATTAGACTAAGGATCAACGGCTCATGGCCATCCTCCTCGTCGAACAGAACACGACGGGTTCGAACCCTAGCATGACCAGTGGGGGTCTAGGGAGGCTCACTGGGGCTCAGGCGATGGTCGGCGATAGGGGTGAATGATGAAGTCGACGAAGGCGGTTCTCCTGGTACTGGTGGCTCCTCCTGGGTGGCTCCAATCGACGGCGCCCTTCTCCTCCAGCAGCGGCAGGCTCCGGCAAAATTCCCGCGTGGGAGAGATCGCCTTGCTCTAGGAAGAGGTGGGAAGGATTAGTGAGAGGTGGGGAGTGAACTGGTGTCAAGAAAACGAGCGGGGGAGGCATCCTTTTATAGGCGAGCGAGAGAGGCCGAGCAGCATGGGCAGTGCTTGTCGGGGTCGGGGTTAGATCGAGCTACGGGCATGGCTGAGGCTAGGGGACGATGCGCCGTCTCCTGGCGGTGCTCAACGGCTTGATGGTGCGGTAAGGTGCGGTGCGGTTCGGTTGGATCGCGCTGGTGCCCTGAGCGGCACCGATGATGTTTTTGACGATGCACAGGCGCTCCTGGTCGCGTGGTAGTGAACAAGCATGTCTGGTGGTCTGCTGGGACGGTGGTGATCAAGTAGACGGGCGGCGAAGGCGAGGCGTGGTCTGTGCGAGTGTGTTTAGTGCAGCGAGCTGGCGCGCTCTGGACATGGCAGTGACAAACTGGGCGCGTGTGTTCTTGGTGGTCCACTACTTGTCAAGGCTCGAGGGCTGGATAGAGGATGGTGGTGGACGATGACGTGCTTCCTGGACATGGTGTCTAGGCGGGGCGATCGCTCATTCTAGCTTGCCATGGTCGGCTGGCAAGGATTTGCTCGGGCATGCATGTCATGGTGCATTGGTAGGGGTCTAGGTTCGTTTAATACACTGGTTTTCACTGGGGGAGACAAGGGTGATCAATGGGGAACAAGGTTTGGAAATATTACTGCTCAAAACAGTGAAGTTTGGCAGAATTTGGTTTGTGTCTCCAAGTGTTTGATGAAATGGCCGCAAGAAATTCATATTTGAATTTTTGGATGAAACTTGGTGAGTGTACTGGGCACATACTAGGGAGTATCTGGTTGATTGGATTTGTCAAGGTGAACTGGTTTGGTGGGGTTTTGAGAAATGGTGATCTTATCATATGAATTAGATTAAATTTTTAAATGTCATTTTGAATAGGGTTTCCAAATGTTTCTTTGGGTTTGCAATGTGGGCTTGGGTGAACTTTTACTTGGTCTAGCAAGGGGTGAAAATAATTGGATTTGTTTCTGTTAGAAATCTTGGACTAGAAACACTCAAAGTGGTCTAGTGAACAAGATTGGCAAAAATGAACATTTGCTTATATAGTTTGTTTTCGAATTTCTCTTGATTTGATTCTGCTTGGAAATGATTTAGATGATGTTCTTTTCATCTATAAACCAATCCTTGCTATTCATAACAATCACACAAGTCCATACAAGCATTCATGCATTCATCACATACAGACATGCATTCATATGGATTTTAATTCACAAAAGTTTTTGTTAACCCTAAATTTGGGTGATTGGAATTGATAACCTTGATTAATATTTTTGGGATGTTAAAGAATTCTTGTTAGACCTTGGTTCTTTGGCATTGGCTATGGCTCCATTGTTTTCACAATAGATAACAATTGGGTCCAACACGCTAGCAACCACACCTAGTTCGGTTATGAATTCCTTCAACCAAACTGCTTCCTGAGCCGCTTCCGAAGTAGCAACATATTCGGCCTCCGTTGTTGATCCCTCCACCACGGGTTGTTTGGAACTCTTCCAACTAACCGCTCCACCATTCATGAGAAATACATATCCGGATTGAGATTTAGAGTCATCCGGATCGGTGTCGAAGCTAGCGTCAACATAACACTTAGCGGCGAGCTCTTCTTCACCTCCATACACAAGAAACATTTCCTTAGTTCTTCTTAAGTACTTAAGGATATTCTTGATCACTATCTAGTGTTCCGATCCTGGATCAGATTGGTATCTATAGTCAAACTAATAACATGTGCCATGTACATAGCATGGCGTACATTATAGAGACTATGGCTGAAGCATAGGGGACTTTGTCCATTATCTCTCTTTCTTCCGTCGTAGCCGGACTTTGAGTCTTACTCAATGTCTTGCCTTGCAACATAGGTAACAACCCTTTCTTACTTTCATCCATTTTAAACTTCTTTAAAATCTTATCAAGGTATGTACTTTGCGATATCCCTATTAGGCGCCTTGATCTATCTTTATAGATCTTTATGCCTAATATGTATGACGCTTCACCTAGGTCCTTCATTGAAAATATGTTGTTTAGATAACTTTTAACACTATTTAAAAGATCTACATCATTTCCGATCAGTAATATGTCATCCACATATAATATCAGAAATGCCACATTGCTCCCACTCACTTTCTTGTAAATACAAGCCTCTCCATAAGTTTGGAAAAATCCAAACTCTTTTTATCACCTCATCAAAGTGGAGATACCAACTCCAGGATGCTTGCTTCAGTCCATAGATGGATCGGTGAAGCTTGCATACCTTGTCAGCATCCTTAGGATAGACAAAACCATTTGGTTGTACCATGTAAAACTCTACTTCAATATTTCCATTGAGGAACGCAGTTTTCACATCCATCTGCCATATCTCATAGTCGAAATATGAAGCAATTGCTAACATAATCCTAACTGACTTTAGCATCGCTACGAGAGATAGTGTATCATCATAGTCAACTCCTTGAATTTGTTGAAACCCTTTTGCGACAAGTCGAGCTTTATAGACGGTTATGTTACCATCAGCATCCGTTTTGCTTTTGAAAATCCATTTATTCTCCATAGCCTTTTGGTCGTGAGGTAAGACCACCAAGGTCCAAACTTGGTTTTCGTACATGGATTCCATCTCGGATTTCATGGCTTCTAGCTATTTTTTGGAATCAGGGATCATCATTGCTTCCTCATAGGTCGCAGGGTCATCTATTTCATCTACCATGAAATTCATAACAGGATTTCTGTATAGTTCTGGAGCTACATGCGTCCTGCTAGACCTACAAGGTTCGGTAGTATTCTCTTTCGCAGCTTCATGATCATTATCATTAGTTCCCACTTCATTTGTTGAAGTCAACTCCGGAACAGCTTCCGGTGCTGCGCTACTCGCCATATTATGAAGAGAAGGTTCAACAAGCTCTTCGAGTTCTACCTTACAACTACACACACCTTTTGAGAGAAACTCTTTCTCTAGAAAGGATCCATTCTTGGCAATGAAAACCTTGCCCTCGGATCCGTGATAGAAGGAATACCCAATAGTTTCCTTAGGGTATCCTATGTAGATGCATTTTCCTCTTTGGGTTCGAGTTTATCAGGTTGAAGTTTCTTCACATAAACATCGCATCCAAATTTTAAGAAATGACAACTTAGCTTTGTTTCCAAACCACAATCCATACGGTGTCTTTTCAACGGATTTAGATGGTGCCCGATTTAAAGTGAATGCAGCAGTTTCTAGTGCATAACCCCAAAATGACAGTGGCAAGTCCGTCAGAGACATCATAGATCAAACCATATCTAGTAAACTACGATTACAACTCTCTAACACACCATTTCGTTGTGGTGTTCCGACAGGTGTGAGATGTGAAACTATTCCACATTCTTTCATATGTGTGCTAAACTCGTAACTTAGATACTGTAAGATCCCTCCTTTGTAAAGGAAAGGATCCCTGTGATTGCAATGCTAGTCCCTGGATCAATGCTAGCATCCACAGTTTAAGATGAAGTACACAGAAACAAAGGTCATTATTACAAGTCATTCCAGAGACAAACATAGTCTTTTACAACTCCATGGCCACAGGCCTAGTACAAGAGTTTAAATATGTAATAAGATAATTAAGTCTTCATCTTCATGTGCCATAGGCAAGCATGTTGAGTGTAGACTCATGACTCCTAATCATCATCAGAATAACCTACAACATCACAAGTTACAGCCACAATGGGTCAATACATTGGAATAGTATTGGCAAGTGATACCTTAGTAGAATATTGGTGGACTAGATACTATATGCATTTTGGCTAAGTGTAGCTTAGGCTTGCTTTGCTCAAAATAGGTTTTACCTATTAGTTGAAAACACTAAGTTTTTCTTTGCGAAAATCTTTCCCAAGGAACCACCAATAAACATTGGGGTCCTTCACCCTTGTTCAACCATAAGTTTTTACTTAGAAATTGGGATGAGGAGATTCTTGATAGCTTCCATCTCTTGATGCTCAAGTTGTCCAATTCCAGGGACATGGCTAAGTACTTAGATTCTTCCATCTGCAGAGGTTATGCACTTTCCCCACAAGACTTGATTTTCACCAAGACAGGACCTTTTAGAAGCCTTCCCTTAGACCAAATGGACGCGTTCCAACCTATCATCCCACTACCACCAACTGTCGAAATGGCTAAGTTATTGCAACCTATGTGATCCAGGCAGAGCCCATATTGCCAAGTGGCTGCACTAGAAGCTTCTTAACATTTGGCCTCTCAAATCCCTTTGTTCCTGGGTGGATTTCCACAAGTGAGATACACAAGGTAAACCATAGAAATGGGCTTTGTGGAACCACTCAACATAACCCATTCCTTCCATTCCACCCAGGTGTTTCATTCACTTAGTTGTTTTATTAAGCAAAAACATAGTCCAAAGACTTAGAAATATTTATTCATCACATGAATATAACCACCCTTGGTTGCTACTAGCTAGGCTAAGCATGGCATTGATAAGACTTAGAATTATTTCTAGCAATTCTACAACTACTAGGATTTCCCAAGCATAGCATATAGATCAAAATATCCATGCAAGACTAGCAAAATATTTCTAATGCATATTTGAAAAAAACATAGGAATAAAATCATGAAGCACCACTTGCCTTGGTAGTTTGGAGAGTAGCATCAATCCTCACAATCACAATCACTATTTGCACCAAAATCTACACATAAAATGATAGCACCAAAATCACATACAAAATAAATACAAGCAAAAATATATGGATGCATGCATAATGCCATGTGATGATTTTCTACACCAAACAAGACAAGTGCACAGTAATGAAACATAAACAAGTACAAAATAATCCAAATAAACTTTATTTGCATAGCAAAACATTTTCCAAATAATTATTATACACAAAATAGGCCTACACATGTTTCTGCAAAAACAACCATTTTAACAGAGGCAAAACTTTAAACACATTGCATAGATGGAAATGATTTTCTCTCCTGATTCCATTGATATAAAATTTGTCAAATTTGGACGTGGGAATCAAAAGTTATGAATTAATCAAATTTAAACATCTAATAGATCTAATTCAGAAATTTAAAAGAAAACTCATGCCACGCGGCGCTTCCTGATTGGAGGGTACCGCTTCGCTCAGGATCACACTTCCGAACCGTTAGATCTAACTAAAACACGCGGCCAGATCTGCTCCTTACCTCTTTGTCATAGATCTAATCTTATACGTTGGATCTAAATCCTCGTACAGTTCTATTGACCACAGCGGTAGCGCTATGGCCGACAAATGAGGCTCGTGAGTCATTGCCGACGTTCTAGGTCGCGCGGGAGAGGGAGAAGGGGCTTACTATGCTCGCCGTGTGCTGGTGATGCTCGAGGTAGGCTTCGTTGGCGAAGGGGCACGCAGAGGTGGTCGCTGGAGCTCGTCGGAGTCGTGCGCGGCATCGGGTGGATGCAGACGTCGACCTTGCCGAGGCTCTGCGCCGTCCTTGCACGACTAAAATGCATCAAGGGGTGCGCAAAGTCACAGTGAGCAAGATGGTTTCAAGGAGAGATCAAGGGGCGCTCAATTCATACCGTGATTTCTCACCGAAGTTGAGGAAGGCGTTGGGCACTTGCGGTGGTTGTCGAATCCGTCGATCTAGGCCACGAGCAGACAAGGAAAACGCATGACGTGAGTCGCGTGGTCGAAGGAAGCATGCTAGCATGAATGAGACTGAGTGGGGTGGACGGGGCTTACCGGAATCGTCCGCCGGAGTGGCTCTGTACTGCGGCGATGCGAGCAAAATTGCGGGCAGCCTGGTGGCGCTTCTGGCTAGCTCTGTTGGGGGCAATGGTCATGAGGAGGAGGGGTTTATCTAGCCAGAGCGGGGGCAGAAATCACTCGCCGAATCAATGCAATTAAGCGTGGCATCAGTGGGGGGAAACGTCAGCGGCGAGGTGGTCGTCGGCGTTGATTGAGGACGAAGGGGTGACATGGCAGTGAGGGCCCAGTCGTCAGCGAGTGGGTACGCGTGTGCGGGGTAGGAAACGAGGGGAGAGAGGGAAATGGCTCGGGTGGGCTTGTGGGCTGCGTTTGCTGGTGGGCCAAAAGTCTGGCGCCGGCCTTTTCTTATTTCTTTATTCTTTTTCTTTTTCTGTTTGAATTTCCAGGAAACATTTTCAAATGATTTAAAAATCCATTTTAATTCAAATATTTTCTGGATTTTTGTAGAGTGTAACACTCATATTTATGGGCATAAAAACATGTGGTCTCTCTGTACTAGCTTGGTCCTTTGATTAAACAAAATATAAAGTGACATAGCACTTGATTTGAATAAGTTTTAAAAATGGTTTTAAAACTATATTTGTTTTGTAAATTTTTGTTTAAGAACTAGCATTCAAGCAAAACAATCTGAGAGCAACAAGGCTTGGTTTTAAAACAATTATATTCTGATATAAGAGTGGCATTTGATTAGTGTTTGATCACATAAAATCATAGCTCTCAAGTTTCTGTTTCTATCAAATGAGTTGAATTTGATCCCTAAATGATATGCATGCATGCATGATATGAAATCTTTGAAAACATGATTTTAGGGATGTTACAAATACTCACCTATACGATCAGACCATAGAAATTTTATCTTTATATTACGATGATTTTCAACTTCATTCTGAAATTCCTTGAACTTTTCGAAGGTTTCAGACTTGTGTTTCATCAAGTAGATACAACCGTATCTACTCAAATCACCCATGAAAGTAACAAAATAACGACATTCACCTCGCGTCGACACACTCATTGGACCACACACATCAGAGTGTATGATTTCCAATAAATCTGTCACCCGTTCCATTGAACCGGAAAACGGCATTCTAGTCATCTTGCCCATAAGGCATGGCTCACATGTATCAAATGATTCAAAATCAAGTGATTCCAAAAGACAATCTGAATGGAGCTTCTTCATGCGTTTAATGCCAATATGACCTAGACGGCAGTGCCACATATATGTGGATATATCATCATTAAGTTTAATACTTTTAGCATCAACATTATGAATATGTGTAACACTATTATCGATATCCCATAGAAATAAACCATTCATCACTGGTTCATGACCATAAAATATATCATTCATATAAATCGAACAACCATTGTTTTCGGATTTAAATGAATAACCACTGGACATCAAACATGATTCGGATACAATGTTCATGCTCAGTGTAGGCACCAAATAACAATTATTCAGGTTTATAACTAATCCCGATGGTAAGTGGAGAGGTAGCGTTCCGACGGCGATCACATCAACGCTTGATCCGTTGCCGACACGCATCTTGACCTCACCCCTTGCTAGCGGTCGTTTGTTCTGTAGCCCCTAATTCGAGTTACAAATATTAGCAACCGATCCGGTATCAAATATGCTACTGCGATTACTAGTCAAGTACACATCAATAACATGTATATCATATATACCTTTGTTTGCCTTGCCGGCCTTCTTGTTTGCCAAATATTTGGGGCATTTGCGCTTCCAATGGCCAGTTCCCTTGGAATAATAGCACTCGGTGTCAGTCTTAGGGCCAACTCAGGATATCTTTTCAGGTATGGCAACGAATTTGCCACCCTTCTTTCCCTTATGTTTACCCTTCCTGTCTTTCTTGAAACCGGAGGTCTTATTGATCATCCACACTTGATGTTCCTTCTTGATTTCCACCTCTGCAGTCTTAAGCATTGATAGAAGCTCGGGGAGAGACTTCTTCATCCCTGCATGTTATAGTTCATCACGAAGCTCTTGTATCTTGGTGGCAGAGATTGGAGAATATGATGTATGCCTTAGTCAATGGGAATCGATATTCCCAAGGATACAAGCTTATCTGCGTACCCAGACATTTTGAGTACGTGCTCATTAACGGAGCTATTCTCTTCCATCATGCAGCTAAAGAAATTTTCTGAAGCATTATAAGTCTCATACATCAGCATGGGTGTCGAAAATCATTTTCAACTCATCCATTATATCAAAGGCATTGCCATTTTCAAAACTCTTTTGAAGTTCTGGCTCTATCCCATACAATATGCCGCAATGAACTAAGTTGTGGTCTTCCTGACGAGTTTGATAGGCATTTTTTCCTCATCAGGGCATTATCGAATGGTGGGGGGCCTAGCGGCACTTCTGGCACATATTGCTTTTGTGCAATAGAGAGGAGAATCCTCAAATTCATGGCCCAGTCAGTAAAGTTGCTACCATTCGTTGCAAGTTTATCTTTCTCCATGAACATATTGAAATTAAAAGCAGGTGGTGCCATCTACAAACGAATTTGTAAAGTTTAGAGTAAGTTTATGATAGATTGAGTTCAACTAATCCAAATTAAGAATGAACTCCCACTCAAAAACGACATCCTTCATGCCTTTTTGGTGATTACATGAACCAAATCCACTACACCAAGTCTGATCATCACGTGAGTCGGTGTAGCTTCAAAGGCGATCATCTATATGGGCATCATATCTACATATGACTCATGCTTAACCTTTTGGTCCGTGTTCCGAGGCCATGTCTATACATGCTAGGCTTGCCAAGTAAGAACCTTAGTATTCGCGTGTGTAAAATTGTCTTACACCCAAAATATGATCATGGATCGAAGAACACCCGATCATCACATGATGTCTTGAAGCGGCAAAACATAATCGGTGCATACTTAAGGGAGAACACATTTTTATCTTGATATCTAAATGAGGGATCATCTTATTATTCTAATAAAACGCCAAAGAAGCAATATAAGATGCAACAAACATCATATGTGAAAAGTGAAATGATATGGTTCTTGCACTTGATCATCATCATGTGCATCGTGGTATGATATTTATCATTCCTTTATGTGTAAGGCCAAGGTCTATGGAACTTACACGTTAGGTGTGTTGTAAGAGTATCGAATTATATTTTTACTTACAACATTACCATATCATGATACTAGCCCAGCAACAATCTAAACTAGACACTTCTAATTTATCCATTGCAAGTTTTATGTTTCTTAGGGCTTTCGAAGATAGAACCGTTCTTACCTATGAACATGGAACCACGACGAGGATAACCAAATTATTAACAACTCGTTATAAATTAGATATTGACTATAGTAGGAGAGATAGACACCCGCTAGCTACTTATGCAAAACTAGTTGTAGCGTGGAACAGGTCTCATGTGCGAGGACATGTAAAGTTTGTTAGAGCCGCTTCATCCCACTATGCCACCAATATCCAAAGTACAATTACGAAGCAATAACATTGTGGCACCCCATATTTACGGTCCGAGAATGGCCATTATGCCTGCAATTCATGTTCCCATGATCATTGAACCGTGAGCATAACCTACAAGTATCATTACAACATCCATAATGAACAAATACAAGTACTTACATTAATGCCATTGTGGCTATACAACATCTATAGCGGGAGTCTTCAAGCGCAGAGCCCATGTCATGCCTTAACCTCTGATAGACGCCAAGACCTTCGGCCACTTATTAACATCTACAATCTGGCCAAGTAAATAGCCAGGGACAATGCCAGTGAGTACTTTGAATGTACTCGCAAACCACCAAGATAAGGTAACAAAGATAATGCATATTGGGATGTGACGAGATAACTCTACACTACATTTGTTTCTAAAAATCCTAACATTGGCATCTCTATGTCTTTGTTGAAAAAGAGCTTTTAGAAAAATATGCCTCCTTTTAGAAAGTCCGGATATCCTTGTTAACAACTTTGTTGAAAATAGTTTTATAGTAAATCCCCTTTTTAAAACATCTTCTGCCATCTATGGTCAAAACCAAACTCGTCCTTATCTTTCTTCGTGACCAAGTCACATCTTTTTTATTCATCTCAAACGTATCCCAAGAGTACTCCTAGAAATCACCTTTCCAACCGTCCTTGACCGTGGACACGGCTATTCGAATAGATTAGACTCTGCAGAGTTTGTGCACTTTACCCACAAGAATCAATACATCCGACGGGATACAACAACGGCCCATTACACAGCGTAGACAGGGATTCGGATAATCAAACCTAACTTTTCATTTGTTGTCCCTAGTATAGGCACTTTCCCTATGGTTTCTTAGTTCCCCGGGACGAGTACCTGACTTCACAAGTCCGAATCTCCCTTTCTAAACTTCCTTATCCATGCCACCCATACTTCCTTAACTTTGTACCGTCCGCGGGAGCTCCATAGTTGCAACTGACCTCTAGGGAGTCAATGGAACCTTTCCGGGTATGAAGAACCCTTAAGTGGAAAGGAACCAACTTCGAGGGACTTTAACCCCTTTCTACGCGTTATGGCGTAGCCCATACTAAGTAAAACAAACTACGGGTTAAGCCCTGAGTCACACCCAGGGTAATGTGGTTGCACTAACAAATTTTTCCTTCTCTTTCTCTTGCTCGACTCTCTTTATCCTCCTCATATCTTCTTTAGTAAAACCTCCACTCAGAAATGATGCCTCTTTCCAAGGGTTTTATATTGAAAACTTGGTAGTAGGGTAAAACCCAAAATAGTTTTATCATTGAAAAACACGTAGTTTCCAAGAGGGAAGATGCTAAGCATCTTATCCTCGATCTAAAGGGTAAAGATAGGTGTCAATAGTGTAGGTGTCCTAATGGACACTCATCCATAACTTGGAGGAGCCAAGTTACTCACGCCTTTTTAATTGAAACAAACCATGCATTTAACCGTGAAGTTCATAAATGAGATATAATACAATTGATAAAAAGGAGTAGGTCAATATAGGAGTTCAGGAATGGTGGATTTCCTGTGACCAGCGAGATGTCCCTTGATGGCGTTAGAAAACTAGAAATCCAATAGTGCCAATACTAATAATAATAAGATTAACCTGATGCTTTCTTGTTCTCAGCGTCACACAATCACAACTATCGTCGTTATCGATCATACATGCAAACAAACAATACCACAATTAATACAATGCATACAAGCCTCAAACCATAGAGAAAGCAAATTATATTCACATGATATACATCGGTAAGGTGTTGGACGTTGGATTTGATTAGATTGGTAGAAGGATTTGGAGGCATTGGAAAAAAGATCCTATTGGATTTATGGTCTAGGAACTACCTAAGAGAGGGGTTTTTGACCAAGGGCTTGATATGTATGATATAATTATATAAAAATGATACCATCATATAGGTATTGATAAAATGAATCCAAAAACGTGGTTTCACTATTATATCAATTTCCATTGATTTTTAATGATTTTTATAGTGGATAAAACTCTTGTTTTAGGAATTAATTGACCTGACAAATTTTGTAGCTACAAAGAGTAATTCCTTGTGTGAGTAGGTAGTATTTGGTGGACTGATTCAAGAGGTGTTGGATTGCCCTCAGGAAATTTCCAAAGGAAGTTCTAGATGAGATTTGTCTTGTTCATAATATTTAATCTACAGAAGCTTTTGATGTGATTAGCAGACATACTGTAGTAATTTTATTAGTGAATAAACCATGCATAGAATAGTTTAATTCATCAAAATTCATTAGATGGTTAATAAATTTGGGCTCCTAGGGTTTGATATATATGGTTAAGTGGATGTCCAGAGAGTTGGAATCAGGTCAAAACTATTTGTGGTTTTTCCTAGAGAATTTTATAAAGGCAAAAATGTTCTGTGTTGTTATTTTTACTAATGGAAAACCAGGAAGCCATTTCATGTGGGACCAGTGGGACCTGCAAGGTATGTTTAAGCTATTTCAGTACCAATTGGGTTCATGCCATTTAGAATTACCATACTCTTTAGAAGTATTTATTTGTGGAAGGAACACATGTGGCTATTTTCTTTTCTAAGATTTATTTATACAATATTTTGGTCCAGAACCAAGTCTACATGTTAGAGTGGAGACTTAGATACCTGTGAAAAGTTCTATCTAAAATTATTTAGGCCCTTTTCATTTTTCAAAATGATTTAGCCAGATAGCCATAATTCTGGATCTGGGCAAAAGAATATAAAGGATAAGGATTTCGGGCCAGATCCATACGGGAGATGGGCCGCATGGGAGAATTCGGCCCAACCAGGGCAGGATCATGCACGAGCAGCGCCCCCTCGACCCAGGCAAGCGCGGCCCAGTGGTCAGTGACCCGGGAATTGCGAGGGGTACGGGGCAGCTATGGCCGTCGGATCAAGTCCTAATCGACGGCCACGAGCCTTATCCTACCTCACACCGACGCCGGTGGGAAGAAATCCTAGCAGAGGGAATGGTGCGATGGGGAAGATCACCTGAGGGTCGAGGAGGTCCGGAGAGGGTTCAGGGCGATGCAGTGCACCGCCGCGAGTCCGGAGAGGGGCGGCGAGGATGGGTTTGGTGCCAGAATGCGACTCGCGTGGTGGTGGCCGAAGGGAGCTTGCCTGAGCTCGATGGAGTGGCTCTAGGGTCTGCTGCATGTTAACATAAGGGGCACGATTAGCATTAGATGGAAGAGGTGAGCGTGGCCTGGTAACATGCAGGGAGAGAAGGGCATAAGAGGGGTAGCTACGCTCTAGTTTTGAGCAAGGCCAAAGGACCTCCTTCTCCTTCTCTTGGCCAGGATAGAGCAGGCGTGGGGGATTGATGCTCTGGGGAGGTGAGTGGGGAGCAGAGGGGGAGAATGAGGGTGAAGGGAGGCTCTGGGGTGGCCTGTGGGAATTTAACCTGAGCTAGAGGGGTTCATGGTGCACTATGTGCATGGAGGGCTTGGGAGGAGGTGCTGGCCAGGAATTCGGGGACAGGGACGATGGAGAAAGGGGTGTGGGGCCTGCATACGACCAGAGAGGACAGGGAAGGACTGGGTGTAGATATTTTCAAAGTTTGTACTAACAAATCCTCTCTCTCATCCAAGCACTAATGGCAAGAGAGGGGTGTGCTACATTAGCTTGGCTACAGTGCATGACCAGGAGGGGGTGGGGTTGTGCTAGGCAATCTTGGCTTGATATAGTTGATATGGGTTTGGATGGTTTTGATTTGAGCAAAACTTGATTAGCAAAAGTGATCCAAACAATTGTTGTGAAGGAAGTTTAATAAATTGCATTGAGGAAAGTGGGAAAAAAGATACAGGTAGATAGAGGAGGTCAAATCATCTCTTCGAGATTTATTTGTAATTTTATAATGATTACAAACCCATTTAAAACCATTTATTCAAGAAGTGCAGAAGTTATTTCTAGAAGGTCAATTGATATTTTTACATTGGCCAAGGTTTGTTTTTGATGTGATATGGTCCCAAATACCATATCACACATTGGAGAATTGTAGGGGTTCGTAGCATGGAAAACCAAAATTTTCTACCGCATGCAAACAAACAATCCAAGATCTATCTACTAGATTGTAGCAACGAGTCCATAGAGGAACTCACCCTCGAAGATACCAAAGCGGTTAACGAGAGCAGATTCTCGTGGGTGATGTAGTCGTACTCTTGCCGATCTCAAGATCGCGTAGACGATCCTTCCAGCGCTGCGTTCCGGCAGCGCTTCCGCAGTCGGTCACACATTTGGTACTCGATGAAGACCTTCCTCTCCCTTGTTCCAGCAGGCAGCAGAGGTTGTAGCACTCTCCTCGCGATTCCGGCAGCATGACGGCGTGGTACCGGAAGTAGAGGGGAGATCTCGCAGGGCTTCGCCTTAAGCCGGAGCAAGTATGGTGGAGTATGAGAGAGGCCTTGGTGATCTAGGGTTTATAAGGCACCAAGAGGAGGGTATGGCCAGTGGCTAGGGTTTGGGGAAGCCCCAAGTCACCGAGTTGGAGGGGAAACCCTAGGTGGCGGCTGCACTTGGAGGTGGAGGCGCTAGATCTAGGGTTTGAGGTGTCTAGGAGAGGGGCAGCCCTACCCCTCCTTATATAGGTGGGAGGGTGCGTCTTGGGAGGAGGGAGTCCTCCTCCAACTCCTCCTCCTTGGCCGGCGGGTGGAGGGAGGAGACTTCCTCCCCAAGTAGGTTTCCTACTCTCCCTCCACCAAGCAAACTTGCCGTTTGACTTTTCAAATTGGCATTTGACATTCAAACTTGGATTTGATTTCTCTCTTTATTTTTCCCAGCCAAGTGACCTAGTACATGACACAACCATTCTATATTGTCATGACACATTCATGTACCCTTCCCCTCCGGAGTGCCGGTCCTTCCGGACCCTTCTAGAACATTCCCAGTGAAAACACCGGAATCATTCCCCAACTCCGAAACAAGACTTTCCTTATATGAATCCTATTCTCCGGACCATTCCGGATCTCCTCGTGATATCCCGGATCCCATTCGAGACTCCGAACAACATTCGGTCTCTTACTCATCATTCCATAACTACTTAACAACATCGAATCCTTAAGTGTGTCTCCCTACGGTTCGTGAATTATGCGGACATGATCAAGACACTTCTCCGATAAATAACCAACAGAGGAATCTGGAAATTCATATGGATCCCACATATTTGTACGATTACTTTGCGATTGAATGAACCACTTACATACGATACCAATTTCCCTTTGTCTCACGATAGTTTACTTATCCGAGGTTTTGATCATCGGTATCTCTGCATACCTAGTTCAACCTCGTTACTGATAAGTACTCTTTTCTCGTTCCCGTGGCATGTGATCCCTTGTGAGCCAGTCACATGCTTGCAAGCTAATTGGATGACATTCCACCGAGAGGGCCCATAGTATATCTATCTGTCATATGGATGGACAAATCCCACTCTTGATCCATGTGTCTCAACCCATACTTTCCGAACACTCAGTGCCACCTTTATAGCCACCCAGTTACAGTGTGGTGTTTGATGTCATCAAAGCATCCTTCCGGTGATGGTGATTAGCATGATCTCATGGTCGAAGGAATTAGGTTACTATGTATCAGAAAGCTTATAGCAATTGAACTATTAAAATGACTTGATCTTTATGCTACGCTTATCTATAGGAGTATGTCCATCATACCATTCTCCTAATGATATGACCTTGTTATTAACAACATCTCAAATGTTCATGATCAAGAAACCATGATCATCTATTAATCAACAAGCTAGTATTATAAAGAGGCTTTACTAGGGACTCTAATTTAGTTTACAAATCACACAAGTATTAAATGTTTCTGGTTAATACTGTTATAGCATGAATGTAAACATTTATCATAAAAACAAAGATATAATAATAACTACATTTATTATTGCCTCTAGGGCATATCTACAACAAGAATTTTATTGGAATTTATTGAAATGGGAAAGTATTTTTAAGGAATTATTTCTTGTTTCTGCCATTTAAGAGAAAGGGCAAAAGGAAATAATAAAGGATCTAAAAAATATTTATTTTTGGGTTGGAGAGATGGGATATGATATATAGGCATCGGGTGTGCCTTGAGTTGGCAAGGTGATTTGGAGAAAAATAAACTTGTCTTTATGGACAAGGTTTGGAGGATTTTGCCAGAAAAATAATTTAAAAAGTTTTAGGCTCCAAATAATTATGGAAATTATTTATAACAATATCATATCCAAAATAGATGATGTAAACTTGATTCATACATCATTGTCCACTTGGGTTTTGAAGGGTTTTGGTGAAATGGGAAGAAACTAGGTTTTAGGGAATCTAGGGTTTTGTTATTTTCATGCCACCAAAACATGGTTGGATTAGTGAGCTCATAGGTCACCTTGGTACAAGGAATATATGGATAGCTAGACCAAGTAATATAGGTGATCATGGCCACAAGAGTTGGGGCTTGGATATATTTGAGGTGGTCTAGAAGAGATGGCAAACTTTGTTGGAAATAAGGCTGCCATAACAGATACATCAAGATGCCTCATAAACCTTGTGGGTTTAAGAAGCACAGAGCTCCAATGGAAAAAAGTGGAGTGGGGATTGATAGGCCATTATTATTAGATCATAACTATGCCAATATTTGTTCAAGGGGAGGTAGCATATATATGTGAGCTTCTGCCAAAGTAGGTAAGATGATAAGATTTGCAGAAAAGATTATTATCTTGACTACAAAACCATCATGGATGAGTGGTAGTTAGAATGGCTTGGCCAAGGGAAATAGTGGGCTTTGGTATTACTAATGATGTATTACATGATGGTTCAAGTACATTATCAATAGTGCACATAGGTTGGAAAAGGTAGAGCTCCAAAGATTGAATCTAGATAAGAAATCCAGACTTAGCCATTTTGCCAGATTTATGGATTTGGACTAGTATGGGAGAGGGGGACATTTGGAGAGGGGAAAGGGTTTATACTTACAATCAAGTGGATGATATTGAAGTACAGATTGGGAAGATGGGATCCATGCTTGGATTGGGTCTTTACTGAGTAGGAAACTATCAAAAGGGATTATCCCTGGATTGATCTGATTAGGGGATGAGATGGCCACTTGGGTGGCTCAGGGTAGATCCAGATTTAGGTGCTTGGTCTAAGATTGATGATCACAAACATAGATTGGGTCCTAAGGGATGAGCTACTAGGTTAGCTCACTCTATATCCTAAGCAAACAAGGCAAACAACAGAGCAAGGAAATTCATCTTATCACTTATCCAACTACTACTAGGGTTACCACCAAGCCTAGCTTGAGGTAAGGATGGGTATTTTGAATTGGTTATGCTTTGAAGTAAGGTAAGGACCATCTTGGTATTTCTACCAGGATTAGAATGAAAGGGTTTTAATAAAGGTTTTGGAAAACCTAGGGATAGGAGTAGTTGAATGTTCTGTCTGGAAACATAAGGAGATAATATATAGGGCTCCATAGTTTTGCTAAGGGAAACTAGTGAAATATTTGGTTTTTTTGAAGTCACCTTGGCTCAAGTTTGAATTGTCAGAACATTTGATAATATGTAAGATAAGCCAGGACTTCTCTTTTGTAAGATAGCTTTTGTAAACTAGTGTTGATTTAAGAAGTACATCACCTAATACCAAATAAGTTGCATGAGCACAAGCAAACAAGTAAGCAAACATTGCAACACTTAATTCAGAAAAGTTTTTGTTCCCCCTGATTTTTGCCTTTCGGATGACAAATCAGGGTTGCCGAAATTGGGATGTTACAGACCTTTCCCCCTTAAAATAATATCGTCCCGAGATTAGGGAGGAGTAGGGTTGGGTGATAACATCCTCTTAGAAATTTTAGTGGTGGAAATTATTAGGCGCTAACAAGTTTTGCAAATAACCGATGTGGTTAGTTACGGAATTATTACGTAGTCTTTTCCCCTTAGGATGAGCCTAGGTAGGTTTAGCTTCGATAGGGTCCTTTCTTCTTGCGGCAGGACGCCTAGTTGAGCCTTCTTTATTCCATCGCCACGGTAGTCAGCTTTTCTATCTTCAAGGTCTTGATTCACCGGGGTGTTGGCTGGACGATCGATCTTGGAGTGAAGGACTTTCCTGAAGTACCTTCTGATTCTGGAGAAGTGCCAATTGTCGTCCCTCTTGTAGGGTCGATGATTCGGATTTGGAGGGGTGGTCATAACTTAACGCTAACTAGTGTTCGACTCCAAGGGTCTATCGGGTTTTGGGCGGGCGACACTAGGGGTTTTTGGTGGAGTCGCCGACTTTCTTGATTGGAGTCATATGCTGATGTTGGTGGATGGCGCTGCACCTTTCATCCAAGGTGGTTATCTTCTATCGACATCGTAGGAACCGCTTCAGGAGTTAGAAGGTCTATCAGAAAGGGCATCTACTAGCTTCCGGGTATGTTAGATTTGAGCTAGTTAGGGGTCCGATGGGTTGGAGGATACCATTGGAGTTTGGCGGTCTAGGAAACGAGGTCCTTTGGAAAGGGGTCATTCCAGGTTTGGTCTGATGCAACGTCATGGGTAAAACACGCAAAGAAGGACGTCATGCTTGCATATCATCCGGAGAATTTAGTAGGTTCATGTCGGTCGGTGGAGAAGGTACTTAAAAGGTTACAAAACAGGTCTGTGCCGCAGGGCATCGAGGCACTTCGAGTTTTACAAAACAGGTTTTGGGGCAATACATCGTTCTACCCTAGGCTAGTAGCCGCTTGCGGACGACTCACGGGAATCCTATTTGGCTTCATCTTCGCCTTCGGGGAGATGTGTGGAGGATCCTTGTATATCTTGGGGTGGCTTGAACCTCTTGAGATACTGCCGCGCGGGGACGCACTTCTTTCTTCCTTTGAGGATGCGGCTTCTAGAGTCTTGTTCCGGTTTCTTGATCATGGCTTGATTCCTTTGCTGACTTCTAGAGCTTCCTTGCGATTCAGGATGGCTTGCACACGATGAAGCTCCATTTGGGTGTGGCGGTATTCATCGGCAACGGCGGTGAGGAGCTCATTTCCAGCATAGCTATATCGGGCTTGCAGCTGCAGGGCGGGGTAGGTAAAGCGAGGGTCTTGGGATTGTCCGAATGAGTCAACACTTCCTTTGAGGGGTAGATAGAAGGTTGTGGGTTGCCTCATTTCAGGAAGAACATCACGAATGCGAAATAGTGCTTCTCTTGCAGCCAAACTGAGAGCCAGCATTGGGTTGGCATTCGAAGTCCAGTGGCATAAATGGGGTCTCCTGGTACTTCATACTTTGAATGAATGGTAACTTGTCCCAGATATAGGCCGGTTTCCAGTCCTTTGTGAAGAGTAAAAGTGCGAGGTTGAGTGTATCCGCAGAGCTGCAGGGAGTCCCAAAGGACCACGGGGAACCCTATGCTTAACCATGCTTCTTCAATGGGTTCCATCTGCATGAAGGAGGGTTTTTGGTTTAGGGGTGAGGTTAAACAGATAGATGCAGATTTATCCAGGTATACGGTTAGTATTAAGCGCATGTATAGTTTGGTTTTCCTCTGACGACTCTTGAAGTGGGGCATGGGACAGATTTTTGGATTTGAGATCTTCCTGGATTTTTTTCTCGTAGATGGTCTTCTGGAGTTGTGTCTTTCCACCTTAGATCCTTAATTGGGGCTGTGGAGGTTTTCTTATGTGGCCATCCTGCTGAGGAGAGGTTTCTGGCTATAGGTTTTGTGAGGGTCAGCATCGGGATACGCTAGAAAAGTGGTCAAAACTTTAGGATCGGATGATCCAGGGCAGACAAGAAACACATTCCAAGCATCATATAAGCACATGACAAGCAAACAAAGCGTACCATAGGTACTAAGGGGTGACTACACGCCATAAGGGGAATCCTATTTTAGGGATGCTTGTCACATCCCAAATTTTAGATTTGGTTCTGCATATCATTCATATCATTGCATCATACTTTTCCATGCAAAACCGTCGATTGAAAAGAATCGGCGAAACGCTATTTTCGAAACCCCTTTTCTATTCTTCTACGAGGCTTCCGCGGGAGGCATTAGAAGAACCAGTGTTGCTCACCCTTGTAGCCTAGTGGTTTCGCTCAACCCTTGACCCTAGATTGTTCCCCTCGAATTTACAAAACCGTAGGAGCAAGAATCGCTCGATTCGGAGCTCGCACGGAAAAGTTACGGCCGTTTTATGAAATAGAAAATCGGGCCGATTTTTCCGAGTCCGTATCCAACCGCGCCCCGAATCGGACTAGGACCCCGCTTGGGGCCCACAAAAAGGGACGGACCCCACCTGTCGCCGCCGCCCCTGCCTTGAAGACCGACCACGCCTTGTTTTTCCGCACTTCACCTCGAGCCCATACTTGCCGCTAGCTGCCTAGCTGCTCACTGCCTGGCATACACCCGCCGCCACTCGAGGTAAGCGCCGCCGCCAGCCCGCTGCTCCGCCGCCGCCGCTGCCGACGCCAGCCAAGCGCTACGCCGCTTGCCGCTGCGCCAAGGCTACGCCAGACGCCAGCCGCTGCATTGCCACGCCCGACGCCGCTGCCACAAGGCTACGCCGCTTCGCCGCAGCCGAATCAGCGAACCGCCGCTTGTGCTCGCCATGTTGCCGCCAAGCGCGTTGACCGTCTCGAATCGCGCTGACCGTCTCCCTCTCGCGCAGGTAACCGTCGTCGCCGGAACCGATCGCCGCCGCCGTCCCGACCTCGTCGCCGTTCGATTCCGGTGAGTCCGCAGCCGCCATTAGATCTCAGATCAACGGTCCAGATCGGCCGTTGACCGGTCAGTATCCAGGCGTTGACTAGTCAGACGCCCAGTCATCGCCTGCCAAGAAGTTGCGTTGACTACCAATGCATACGATTGACTGGGTAATTACTTTAATCGATTTAGTGGACAGATTTCGGTAGAAACTTGTAAATTGCGTAGAAATTAAACCGCTAGGCCAAAAATTGCAAATAAAATATGTGTAGGTTCAGTAAGTCGTGTAGAATCTTGCTGTACCCTTGGTTCAGACTTTTGCAGCAAGATTTAGTACAGTTTAATCAAATGAGTTAATGTCCTTTCTGGAGTAATTAATTCGTAGAAAAAGATCTGTAGCTCCAAAAATCGCGTATGACATGTCCCTGGATTCAGTGGAACGAGGGGAATCTCATCGTGAATTAAAAAGATAGGATTATAGTAAAACCTTCTGCAGAAACTGTCTAGTGGCTTTCTGCAGTGTTTTAATTACTCGGGGAGTTTTATAATTCCTTTTTGAGTAATTCCAGTTGCTACTGTTTCTAATCAGCGATGCATGTGCGTTAGAATTTTCCCAAGATTTTACAAACAGTATACTACCGGTAGTGAATTAATTGAGTTCTAGCTCTAGTTTTGAACACTATATTTTGCATAATAGTTTTCCTAGCGCTAAAACTATTTTCCATGCATGCAATCAGTAGTATTATTGATTAGGATTATGTGGTGCAGCTGTAGCACCAATTCACTTGCCTTGCATACCTTCATGCATCATATTTGTTTCATATGCTTGTGGATTGTTTGTTTATGATTGCAATTGTATCGTGTAGATTGTGACGAGTGCAACGCTTGCTCGTGTGTGGATTGTTCTTCCGACCGCTACAACCAAGGCAAGTAGATGCTACTTTGTTCATGATATCGTCCTACTATTTTCAATGCATTGTCATGTATTTTGTAGTTGCATGTGTAGGATGATACTATCGCTATGCTATGTCCTATTATGTGGTAGGGCTTTCCTTGTAGATGAACCACCGTTGGTAGATGTGCTTAGCCATGCTTTGTTGAACGAGGGCTGGGTTACATCATTGAGACTTGTTTCTAAAAGTATTGATTTGTGAAAACTAAAACAACTTAATCAATGAATCTCCTGGGTGTGATGGGATTGATAATTTTTGGTGGTTTATTGCGGAAAGGCACCCAGGTATCAAGAGAGAATGATTGGCTTATTTATTGTGTAGCTTACGTGTACAACCATGTGCCAATAATGAAATGGGCGGTTGGTTGGACTTGGTAGGTTGTGGTGACTCGAACCCGCGTATCCAGAGATGTAGAATTTTGGTAGGTTGGACCGGTGCGCGTCGGGATTGAGGAACTACTTCCCGAACAGTCTCTTCTTGGACTTCTCCCTATCACCACTCAAAATGAGAGTGATGGTACGAGCTGGGCTGGCCAAGCCACATGGGTAAAGTGTACTAACCCCTGCAGGGTGTATAATCTAATCGATTAGCCGTGTCCCCGGTTATGGACAACTGAGTTGCTTGATATTGATTCCATGACATGTTTCTCGCTCATTCCAATTTCATAATTGTTTTAATATTGTTGGGTTAACTTAATTGGGATCTTTTCAAAGAAAATCAAAAACTGTTTATGAAAGTAGGACAAATGTATTTGCAAATGCAAGCCAGACACAGCTCCATTTGCCAAATATGCATGTAGATGTTAGTACTATTGTCTCCTTTACTAGCTCTACTTGCCATACATTCCATGTATTGACCCTTCGGGGCTGCTACGTTTCATGTTGCAGGTTATTCCGATTCTGAGTAATCGATATAGGCCACATTACTCCACTCGGCACTTGTTCACTTGTGGGAAATTTGAAGAATGGAGGATTTACTTTATTTATGTTGCTACCTGAATAATTTGAGCTAGCCTTGAGCTAAGCTTTTATTGTAATAATGGTACTCTGGATCTTCGTTATTAATGATACACGGATATTTTGCTATGTTATTCATCTTATTCTATTGTGGGCCAATGAACCGATCCAGGGATTGGCATGTCACATATAAGCCACGGTCTTTTCAGAACCAGGGTGTTACAATGCTAAATCCTAAGTACAGACGTTACGGAGGCCTTGACTTCTGTCTCGCCATTTGTTGCCATTGATGCTGTACTTGATCCTTTGAGGCGATGTAGGAACCCGTTGGTAGGGAGATCTTGTAGTGTCTTTCGTCGTTGGTAGCTCCTTTGGTTTGCTTGTCGCGGTGTCTCTTCATTCCGGGATCTCCGTGTGCATAGTCTTCGATTCAGACTTTGTTTTTGAAAACGGAACATTTGAAGTAGACAAGATATAGAGTAATCCATTTTCAAATCGTTTAAGTCAGAGAAGATGAGGTAAAAATTCTTTCGAAAATACTTTTGAGAAAATAGTTTTCGAAAGCAGGTGTTTTCCAAAATAGGGGTTGTCCTGTCTAACGTCCATGCTAACTAAGGTCTTGTAAAATCCCAAAAATACTAAACAAGATTATCAAGTTCTAATTACCCAAGTTTAGGGTTAACAAAAACTGTTAAATTAATATGAATGCATGTGTGTGTTATTAATGCATGAATGAGTGCAATTTCCATGTTTGATTGCTATGAATGTTGAGGATTGGTTTAAACATGAAAAATAAGATCATCTAGATCATTTCCAAGAAGAATCAAATGAAGAGAAAATGAAATATAAGAAATATGAGCAAATGGTCATTTTGGCCAAACTTGTTCACTAGAGCACTTTGGGTGTTCCTAGTCAAATATTTCTAACAGAAACAAATCCAATTATTTTCACCCCTTGCTAGACCAAGTAACAATAAACCCAAGCCGACTTTACAAAACCAACAGAAACAAATTCCAAATCTATTTAAAGGACAATTCAAAATTGAATCAAGTGTAGGTACTAAGATGGTCATTTCTCAAAAACCAACCAAACCACTTTACCTTGGCAAACCCAAGCAACCTCAAACTACCAAGCTTATGACCAGACCACTTACCAAAATTCATCCAAAAATTCAAAGTTTGAATTCATGCGGCCATTTCATCAAACACCTGGTGAACACATATCAAACTTGCCTAACTTCTACTATGGTGAGCAGTGATTGATCAAACCATTACCCCCATTTCACTCCCTTCTCACCCCAGTGCCCAGCAATGCATTGAAGCAGCTACCCCTCTACCATTTGCACCAGTGCCGCGCCAACCGAGCCGCCATTACTGGTCGACCATGGATAGCTCATAGGAGGAAGCGCCGCGCCCATCCATGATGTCTAGGAGACAGGCCACCGTCCATCGCCACTCCCTGTCCACCCATCGAGCTTAGCTAAGCCGTGGACCACCAGAGAATCGTTGTGCCCATTTTCTCTGCCCCATGTCGAGGGCGAGGCAGAGCGCCGCAGCCGACACGCGTGCACACCGCGCCTCGCTCTCACCATGGGTAACTACACTCGCCATGACCCTAGCTACCTCCCAGACACGACCGTTCGCCGCCGCGCGACACGAAGCCTCTGTACGCTGTCTCAAACACCAATGTTTCTGCCCAGAGCACGGACCACGCCCGACCATTCTCGACCGCCCCTTTCCTCTCCATTAAGCCTGCGACGACTGCCAGGAGACACCACACCGTCCTACGGCCTTCGCCATGCCCGTAGCTCACTGCAACGACGTCGCTGGAGGAGCCATGACCATGCCGCACTGCCCCTCTCGCCGGTGTATAAATAGAGGCCACCCCGCCTCAATTATTCACACCATCTCACTCCCCTCTCTCTCAGAACCACCACTGACCCTTCCCAAGAGCAAGGAGAGCTCTAGCCCGCCGGAATATTGCCGGAGTCCAGCGCTGCAGAGGAGGAGAGGAGCCGTTGATTGGAGACACCCCAGGAGCCGCCGCAACCACCATTCAAACCGCCATTGTCGACAACGTCGTTCATCCCCATCACCGACCCTAGCTGGAGACCTAGTAAGCCACCCCGTACCCCCACCGTCGCTGTAAGGGTTCAGTCTCGCCGGAGCCATCCGACGGAGACGACGAACCACGGCCGTAGATCCTAGTCTAATCGCATGGCCTAGATTGAAACATACCGCTTCGGGTTAACTGAGCCACTAACTAGCTGGACCCCCCTATCAGTAGCCCGCTGCGCGTGCTATGCATTTGGGCCAGCCCAGTATCATTCCCGCACATAGCCCAGTAATTCAAATAGATATTTTCCATTTTAGTTAAACCTAGTTCAGTCAGTAACTTTGAAATTCAATTCAAGGAGATGTACTGAACCAAATTGCATAATTCCAATTTTGCTAGGAAGTTACTGAAATTATCAATCCAAGTCCGTTGGATTCAAACCATTTGAAATTATAGATCAGCTATATGAAAAATAACAAGATCGAGACTTTTCCACATTCAAACCTTTTTCAAAAGTCAACCATAAATGCTTTTGAGTTGATTCCAACTCTCAAAAATCACATTTGACAAGATCTATCTGAATATGTAAAAATATTTATGTTTACATGCAATAATCTTGGACTAGTACTAAAATAATGCTCTATGGGCATTTATAGTCACTTTAATTATATAAAATAGTAATTTTAAACTTTATAAAATATGACCACCATTTTAAATCACAGTCCCATGTACTAGAATATGTGGTGATGACATGTGTCAACATGATCCCATATTTTAATTGGAGAATATTAAATCTTAAGTAGTTTTCAATGAGTAGAAATTTCTTTTCTAAAATAAAATAAATAAGACTAGGTCTTTATTTCATGTGATGATTGTGATGATGCTAGATCATCTAGTGTGAACCTTTGTGTGCTAAGTAGAGGTAGTTAAGTACTAAGTATTGTTTGGTGATTGTGTACCTCGTATTCATTTATAGACGCTAGTACCGACCAAGGCTACGAGGAGGAGGAGTACTACGAAGAAGAAGAAAATTTAACCACTACACCAATCAAGGCAAGCCATCCTATGCAAGCTAACACTTGCAAGTTTCTTAACTATGCAAGCTAGAACTTTGCATCCTACCTATGCAAGCCATCCCAAATTGCAAGTTAACCTATGCAAGATGCATCAGGCATGCTTTGGTTATGCAACCTTGATTATACCAAATCCCAGTTTTACTTGCAAGCTTTATTCTTTTATCTTCACCAAAGATCTTTAGTACTTTTAGTTAGTGCTTTGTGAGTTGTGGAAAAATAGTATAGATAGCATAAAGAGCATAAAACTAGGCCTAAGTAGTTAGAACTAGATGTCATACTAAGGCATGAGACTAGATGTGGATACTCACAATTGATTAGCACCCCTCATTAGTGAATACCCTCAATTTTAGTGGCTAGTTCTAAGCATAAAAGTGGATCAATTTAGATGGGAATACTTGGTGAAGCATCAGGTGGATCATCTCGACTTCATGCAAGACGTGATGCTATGGGACATCCATTGGAGGTACCAGGTCATCCGGAGCTGAAGCATCAGGTGGATCATCTCGACTTCATGCTATATGACAGGCCGAAGGAGTTGCACAACGCCCGCGCCTACGCCAACCACAACTATGCCATTGCAGTCAAGAAGGACTAGACCCTCGCCATCCTTGTGAATGAGTGCAAGTCACTTCGCCGTCTACGTGACAAGAAGGATCGCATCATTGCCCGCCTTCCTCACAAGGTGTCATCTTTGGAGGAGACCATCCATGAGCGGGACATGCAGCTTGAGGAGAGGGAGAACAAAGGGGAAGATATTTGTGGAGATACCTACTCCTACCTCAGTGGTGATGATGACTACCTGGAGGACCTCGACATGGACTTCCACACTGATGTTGATGATTCCGCATTCATTAACGATGAAGAAGCCACCGGTTCTGATGAGTAGTAGCACTTGAGCATTATCATAGGTGTGAGTTGTATCCGGTCCCACTGTATCGTAGCTTCATAGAATGGTTCCTAAAATCATCTTTTACCCTAGTGTGGTGTGTGTTTGTATTGGGTGCTATGAATGAAGGAATGAAAATCAAGTTGCTAGTTGTCAAAACCAGACTCAAACTCAAAGTTTAAAAGCTTTTCAAAAACAAATCCATGAACCTTAGAAATTTCCCTCTTATCTCATGATCTATCTTAATCTTCAGATGCCTCGCGAAGGGATCGGATCATCTCAAGACCCAATGCTGCAGATCTTGGAAATGTTGGTTGCTGACTATGAAGATGGAAGAGCTGAACGGCAAGCTAATTTTGCCACCCTTCAATAGATAGCTTAGATGGCCCATAATAATCAAGGCCATGGAAACCAGGACAACCATGGATCCAAGCTCAAGAACTTTCAGAACACCAATCCACCCATATTTAGTAAGTCTGAACAGCCATTAGATGCTGATGACTGGCTGCAGACCATGGAGAACAACTTAGAAGTCGCAGGAGTGGAGGCCAATGAGAAAGTACTATTTGCCAGCCATTATCTGGTAGGAGATGCGAGAGCTTGGTGGAATATCATTCGCACCATGAATGTAGGACAAATGATTGCTTGGGATGAATTCAAAATCAAGTTCATCCGAACCCATGTGTCACCCGGTTTGATTCTGTGGATGAGGTATGAATTCAAGGAGCTGAAGCAGGGAAGGATGACTGTGGTAGAGTACCGTGACAGATTTGTGTCTCTGTCTAGGTATTCCCCTGATGACATTGGTACTGAAGCCGAGAAGAAGGAGAGATTATTGAATGGTCTGCATGATGAGATGCAGACATTGCTGGTCAACATTCCCTTTGCCGACCTTGAAGCCTTAGTGGATTCTGCAATCCAGATGGAAGGCAAGATCAACTAAGCCAATGAGAATCGCAAGTGTCGAATGATGCATCAACCAGGATCCCACCATACACCTAAGTATCGCCCCAACCTGTCTGCAGGATATGCCCCGAAAAACAATAGACCCCCTATGTCCCGTTCGAACTATCCCAACCATGGAGGAGGAAACCCAAGGCCCGAAGGAAACCACAACAACAACCCCGGCAACCCCAACAATTTCAACCATGCACCGCCCAAGTCCAACAACAACAACAATACTGCCCCAAGGACTGGAAGCAATGCCGTGCCTATTGTAGGAAAAGACAAGTCTCTGATTACCTGTTTTGAATGCGGAGTCAAGGGTCACTACTCCAACGAGTGCGCAAAGAAGCTTGCAGTAGCCAATGTGAATGTACCAGCTCAGCAGCAACGCCGTGTTTAGCCTGGAAGGAGATTTTCCCCAGGGAACTCGCTCAACCACAACGGCCATCTGTTTCACATGAATGATGAAGAAGCTCAGGAAGCGCCATATGTCGTGCTGGGTATGTTTTTTGTTAACTCAGTACTTGCAAGAGTGTTTTTTGATTATGGAGCATCGCACTCGTTTGTTACATAAGAATTTGCATGCACTAGTAAGATTCAACCCACCAAATTGAAGCATGTTATGATAGTTCAAATACTTGGTTCAACCACCAAAGCTAGACAAATTTGCAAGGCCGTACCTACAATGGAATAGATTTTTATGCTAATCTAATAGTACTTGGAACCAAAGGTTTGGAAGTAGTACTAGGAATGGATTGGATGTCGAAACATAAAGGATTAATCGACTGTGCCAAGAAAGCTATAATGATGACTAGTACTACTGGAGTATCAGTAGAGCATGTATCTGAGACTTTGCCCCGTCAATTCAAGTGCAACAAGAGTCTAGCCCAACCAACCATTGACCAAGTCAGAGTAGTCTGTGAATACCCCGACATATTCCTAGATGAATTGCCCGGTATGCCCCCATATCAGGATATCGAGTTTATCATTGAACTAATCCCTAGAACTGGACCCATAGCTTAGAGACCTTATAGTATGAACCCGTCTGAATTAGTGGAGCTAAAGAAGCAACTGGATGCTATGCTGGAGATAGGTTTAATTCAACCAAGTGGGTCGCCATGGAGATCACTTGTCTTGTTTGTGGATAAGAAAGATGGAGGTAACCATTTGTGCACGGATTATCGGAAGATGAATGATGTCACCATTAAGAACAAATACCCACTGCCGAAGATAGAAGGACTGTTTGACCAGTTGACCGCCAAAGTGTTTTCTAAGATTGATCTTAGAATGGGTTATCATCAACTCAAGATTCGTGCAACGGTTATTCCAAAGACTTCCTTCACCACCAGATATGGATTGTATGTGTACACTGTCATGTCTTTTGAATGAACCAATGCCCCCGCTTATTTCATGAACCTCATGAATAATATTTTTATGAACTTCCTGGATAAGTTTGTCGTTGTTTTTATCAAAGATATTTTGATCTATTCCAAATCAGAAGAAGACCATGAGATACACCTGGGGACCGTCCTTGAAACCCTTAGAGAGCATCAGTTGTATGCCAAGTTTAGCAAATGTGAGTTCTGGTTAAAGGAAGTAGGATGTCTAGGACATATTGTGTCAGAAGGAGGAATCGTTGTCGATCCCGCCAAGATTAAGGATGTTGAAGAATGGCAAGCCCCAACCACTCAAACCCAAGTTCGCGCATTTCTCGGATTAGCGGGATATTACTGCAAGTTTTTAGAAGGATTCTCGAGCATTGCAAGACCCATGACCCAATTGTTTAAGAAAGATAAGAAGTTTGAATGGACGGACAAATGTGAAGCAAGTTTTCAAGAGCTTAAGAAGAGATTGATTTCAGCCCCAATCTTTATTATGCCGGATATCAAGAAGACTTTTGATGTGTATTGTGACGCATCCAAGATTGGTCTCAGATGTGTGCTGATGCAAGAAGGCAAAGTCATATCCTATCTGTCCTGACAACTAAAGAAACATGAGCACAATTACCCTACCCATGACCTCGAACTAGCAGCCGTAGTTTTAGACTTGAAGACATGGCGACATTACCTCATGAGTAACCGCTGTGAGATTTATTCGGATCACAAGAGTCTAAAGTATATTTTCACCCAGAAGGATCTAAATATGAGGCAAAGGAGATGGATAGAGCTAATAAAGGACTATGACCTTGACATTCACTATCACCCTGGCAACGCCAATGTGGTAGCAGATGCTCTTAGTAGATTGCCGTGTCGATTGAACACCATGATAAAATAAGCCTAGCCAAGTTTGCATGAGGAGATGGATAATTTCAGAGTGGAGCTAGTTAGTGAAGGATTTTTGGCTAGCATAGAACTTCAACCCACTTTTTTCAGTCAGATCAAGGAGGCACAGAAAGAAAATGCTAGTATTGATGGAATCAAACGTCGTATCGGTACATGGAAGGTACCCGAATTCACCGAAGATGAAGAAGGAGTTTTGTGGTACAAATGACGTATCTGTGTACCAGCAGATTCAGAGTTGAAACAAGATATTTTGCAAGAATCCCATGATACTCTTTATTCCATCCACCCTGGAGGCACCAAGATGTATAAGGATTTGAAGGAGCAATTTTGGTGGCACAAGATGAAGAGAGAAATCGTAAGCTACATAGCCCAATGTGATATCTGTCAGAGAGTCAAAGCGGGACATCAGAGACCCGCAGGACTTTTGCAACCATTGCAGATTCCAAAATGGAAATGGGATTCAGTTGGAATGGATTTTATCACCGGTTTTCCTACATCTAGTAGGGGAAATGACTCTATTTGGGTCATAGTGGATAGATTGTCTAAAGTAGATCATTTCTTACCGGTCAAGACCACTTATCAGAGCTCGAAGCTAGCAGAGTTGTACATTGCTAGGATAGTCAGTTTGCATGGAATCCTCAAGAACATTGTGTCGGATCAAGGAACCCAGTTTACCTTGATATTTTGGAAGAAAGTCCAAAAAGGATTGGGAACCAGACTGGATTTCAGCACAGCTTATTACCCGTAGACTAATGGACAAATGGAGCGAGTAAACCAGATACTCAAAGATATGTTGAGAGCTTGTGTGTTGGAATATGGATATAAATGGGAAAATTTTCTGCCAACAACAGTTACCAAGCAAGTTTGCAAATGGCCCCATTTGAATTTATTGTTGGGCCACGCGGAGATAAAATAAAATTTTCCTCTAACGTGGTGATCCCAAGATCTAGCTGAGGTAGAAGGCCACGAGGTTTACCACTAGACGCGCAGTTGCGGATTACTGATGAAGCGCGTCAGTTGATGCAGTGCAGTCCTAACGATCCGATCGTCCTGGTGCTGATCGCACAACACCTCTGCTGGTATCCACACGTACAAGGAGGAGCGCCGGCGGCGAACTGCTAGGTTTGTTACGGCGGCTGGACTGTTGTGGATCTAGGGTTTCCAACACATGGAATGACCTAACCGAACAACGATTAACCTTTCTGGGTTACGGTGCTCCACTATATATAGGGAGTGAACGTGGTCTCTGCTCGCGTGACCCATTCACTAAATCCCATATAACACTAGTCACCGTGAGTCCAACTCACGAACTCAGTCCTAATCGGGTTTAGGTCCAACCCAACCAGATTACAGATTCGGATCCAATCCGAACTTGCTCCTGCTCTTAAGTGTGTGACCCCGCAGGCTCATGGCTACTTGGACACGATTGGAGTCCGACTCTCAATCGATCGATCGATGCGGCTCCTAGCGAACGCATCGACTCCCAAGTACCAAAGAGTCATGACGACTTGCCTTTCCAATGCGACTTACGTCCGAGTCCCTTTTGCCTCACGATATACCTTGTCAGACTATAGGCGAATATATGTCATCCCTTAAATAGTCCGACTCTCTTCTCGATCCGAGATAAGTGATTCACCCGACTAACTCTTAGTCGATCGCCTCGGTTAACACTTAACCGAGTCGTGCATGGCCATGCTTTCCGAATCATATCTCACGAGAGGGCCTAGAGAATATCTCTCCGAGTGGAGGGGGAAAATCCCATCTTCGTTATTCACATCACGCAGCTTGATTCTCAGTCGACCCGAACCCTGCCTTTATAACTACCCAGTTACGGATCAGCGTTTGACAGAACCTAAGTCGGTGATCCTCAACTCGGACTATGCAACAACCTCAGGTCTAAGGATTACATTGATTGAGATATACAAATGACAGCTAGTTCGTTGCACCTCAATATGGGTCAATCCGACTCGCTAAACTCTTTAGCCAAATCTGTGTAAGTTGGAATAGCATCTCCATGCCCATGACAAGTGGAACCGAGTCATCAAGCCAACTTTCACATTGGTCTAAGTTGTGTGTCCAGCACAACCTCAATGACCAAGGATATTTAGTACAAACAACATGAATGCATAGTTCCACAACCGAATCACATATTCAATGATACACATCAGATGTTCATACAAGGACTACTTAATAACTTTATGAATACAATGGGAAATATCATCATACATGATTGCCTCTAGGGCATATTCCCAACAGTCTCCCACTTGCACTAGAGTCAATCTTTCGACATCACATGTCTAAGCATCTAATGCCCATGGCTCTCAGGTGCGCCTCATGCTTCGGCTGGGGTAACGGCTTTGTCAACGGATCCGCAATATTTGCATCCATGTGTACCTTGCATAACTTGATATCACCCTGATCCACGAACTGGCGAATTAGGTGGTACCGCATGAGTATGTGCTTGTTCTTCTGGTGTTGTCTAGGTTCCTTGGCTTGTGCAATAGCACCATTGTTGTCACAATACACGTCCAACGGATTGGACGAGCCTTGAACCACACCAAGATCCATGAGGAAATTCCTCATCCAAACAGCTTCCTTTGCTGCCTCCGAGGCGGCAATATACTCAGCCTCTGTTGTAGACGCAGACACAGTCTCTTGCTTGGAACTCTTCTAGCTCACAGCACCTCCGTTTATAATAAACACATATCCGGATTGCGAGCGAGAATCATCAGAGTCGGTGAGATAACTCGCATCCGTCTAACCCTTTACACTGAGTTCATATTCACCACCATAAACCAAGAACATATCCTTAGTCCTTCTTAAGTACTTTAGGATATTTTTAGCCATCCGGATCTCTCAGATCAGCCTGGTATCTGCTCACAACACTTAGAGCATAGGAAACATCCGGCCTAGTACAAATCATGGCGTACATGATGGATCCGATTGCAGAAGCATATGGAATCTCACTCATCCGACTTCGCTCATCAGTTGTCGAAGGACACTGAGTCTTGCTAAGTTTTACACCATGGGACATCGGTAAGAACCCCTTCTTAGACGATTCCATGTTGAACTTCTTCAACACTTTGTCCAAATAAGTACTCTGACTCAATCCAATGAGCCTCCTTGATCTATCTCTATAGATCCGGATTCCGAGGATGTATGTTGCCTCACCCAAGTCTTTCATTGAGAAACTCCTTTCTAATGATTCCTTGGTTTCTTGCAACATCTGGACATCATTTCCAATCAGTAATATGTCATCCACATATAAGATTAGAAAATTTACTTTGTTCCCACTAAACTTCTTGTACAAACAAGAATCATGATCACTCTTGATGAAGCCAAACGATTTGACTACCTCATCAAAGCGAATATTCCAACTCTGAGATGCTTGCTTCAACCCATAAATGGATTTCTGAAGTTTGCATACCTTGTCAGCATTAGCCGGATCGACAAAACCCTCGGGCTGTATCATATACACGTCCTCGGTTAAATTTCCGTTAAGGAAAGCCGTTTTGACATCCATCTGCCATATCTCATAGTCGAAATAGGCTGCTATAGCTAACATGATCCGAACTGATTCAAGCATCGCTACGGGTGAGAAAGTCTCATCGTAATCAACTCCTTGAACTTGTCGGAACCCTTTCGCGACGAGGCGTGCTTTATAGACGGAAACATTTCCATCCATATCAGTTTTCTTCTTAAAGACCCATTTGCACTCGACGGGTCTTGCACCGTCTGGCAGATCAACCAAGTTCCAAACTTGATTTTCATCCATGGACTTTATCTCGGATCTCATGGCTTCAAGCCATGACTCGGATTCAGATCCCAGCATCGCTTCCGAATAATTTGCCGGCTCATCACTGTCTAACAGTAACACATCACGAACACTTCGTAATCTTGCCGATCTTCGTAGTATGGTCTTCTTGCGCTCAGCTGCCACAACCGGCTCAACCTCCAAGATTTTTGCTGACTCGCTACTAGCCGGTTCCTCTCGAATTTCTTCGAGTTGCACCGTGCTCCCACTTACTCCCCGACTAAGAAACTCTTTCTCAAGGAAGACACCGTTCCGAGCGACAAACACTTTGCCCTCTTCTCGGTTGTAGAAGTAGAAACCCAAGGTTTCCCTCGGATACCCCACGAAAATACACTTATCCGACTTGGCTGTAAGCTTGTCCATTGAAATTAAACGACAAATGCTTCACAACCCCAAATCTTAAGAAAAGACAAACTTGGCTTTTTGCCTGTCCACATCTCATGCGGTGTCTTCTCTACCGATTTTGATGGTACTCTGTTTAGTGTGAACGCCGCTGTTTCTAGACAATAACCCCAAAATGATAAAGGCAGATCTGTCTGACTCATCATTGATCGTACCATGTCCAACAAGGTCCGATTCCGCCTTTCCGAAACACCATTCCTTTGTGGCGTTCCTGGCGGAGTAAGTTGAGGAACTATTCCACAACTTTTCAGATGGTCATCAAACTCATGGCTCATGTACTCGCCTCCTCGGTCAATCAAGAAACTTTATTTTCTTGCCGAGTTGATTACATGCTTCATTTTGGAATTCTTTGAACTTTCCAAAGGCTTCCGACTTATGTTTCATCAAGTAGATATATCCATACCTACTCAAATCATCAGTGAAGGTAATGAAGTACTCATAACCACCCCTGGCTGTCGTGCTCATTGGTCCACATACATCACTATGTACTAGTCCCAACAAGTCGGACGCCCTTTCGCAACTCTTTGCAAAAGGTGTCTTGGTCATTTTGCCGAGTAGGCAAGATTCGCATGTCTCGAACGACTCCAAGTCGAACAAAGTTAGAAGTCCATCATCATGGAGCTTCTTCATGCGTTTCCAACTTATATGACCAAGCCGACAGTGCCAAAAGTAAGTCATATTCAGATCATTTGGTTTCAACCTTTTAACATTTATGTTATAAACCGACTCACCATCAAGATTCAAAATAAATAACCCGTCCTGGACGGGTGCAAAGCCGTGAAACATATCATTCAAATACAAAGAACAACCATTATTCTTGATATTCGACTCATAGCCTTGCCTCATCAAACATGAAGCAGAAATAATGTTTCAATGAGCCGGAACATAATAACAATTATTTAATTCCATAATGAATCCGGAAGGTAAATGAAGTTGCATCGTGCCGACTTCCAATGCAGCAACTCTTGCTTTGTTGCCGACTCGAATATCAACCTCGCCTCTTGCTACGCTCCTAGTTCTTACCAGTCCCTGCAACGAGTTGCAGATGTGAATAACTGATCCGGTATCATATACCCAAGAACTATTAGGTGCATCAGCAAGATATATGTCTATAACATTGCAAACAAGTGTACCTGAGTTGGAAGTCATACCTCCACTCTTGGCTTTGTCGGCCAAGTACTTGCTGCAGTTCCTCTTCCAGTGGCCATCCGCCTTGCAGTAGAAGCAAGTGGATCCGGCTGAAGGAGATGGTTTAGTCCCTGAGGAAGCGCTTGGGACCGGGTCCGGAGCCTGCTTTCCTGACTTAGCCTTCTTCTTAGTCCAAGAACTCTTCTTGAACTTAGCCTTACTCTGCACCATCAACACTTGACTGGTGCCCTTCTTGAGATCCGCCTCTGCCTGCTTGAGCATCCCATGCAATTCAGTGAGCTTCTTATCCATACCATGCATGTGGTAGTTCGAAATGAACTGCCCATATGCACTAGGAAGAGAGTTCAGAATTATATCCGTAGCGAACTCTTCGCTAATGGGGTAGCCAAGCCTCTCCAAAGACTGCACGTAACCAACCATTTTGATCACATGCGGACTCAGTGGATCACCATCCTTAAGCTTGCAACTCAGCAAAGCCCGAGACTTGATACCTCTTAGTCTTACTTTGAGCACAGAACATACTTTTGAGGCTTTCGATCATATCGTAGGCCTCAACATGCTCGAACTGCTTTTGCAAGTCCGGTTCCATGTGAGCAAGCATAAGACAGCTAATATCCGTGGACTCATCCTTAGCCCAACGGTAGGCATTGGTGGCTGCGACAGTCGCATTCTCATTCGGCTCATCTGGAAGTGGGTTGTCTAGGACATGGTCCTTCTTTTCTTGTTTGAGAATGATTCTCAGATTTGATACCAGTTGGTAAAATTAGTGTCGTTTAGTTTATCTTTCTCAAGAATGGTTCTCAATGCAAAACCGGATATCTGAGAGTGACTGCTACTTGGTGCCATGATCTACAACAGAAAATATGCAAAACACTTAAGACATGTATTCATAAAAGAGCAAGCATATTAAACATTTTAATATTTTATGCTCCCACTAGAACCAACACCCCTCCGATGGTTACTTAGTGATTCAGGATCCTAAATAAGCAAGTCGGCTAGTGAGCTTTAGCATCACCGCTAGACGCCAAGTGATCTAGGTAGACAACTCCTTGTCAATCGCATCTCATGCGACTCCTGTTGGACGGGTGGCATCACATGCCCCGGCTCCCATCCGACTTTTCCCCGAGTCCCACAACCATTGTGATAGACCCGTCTAGCTTACCGAGTGTTTCTGCAGTAAGAGTCCGACTCGAACCCACCTAGTCGGAAAGAATTGGCAGCACCTCAATTTTATGAGCCCACTACCAAAAATGTCCGACTTGTGATGGTGCAAACACTGGCGGGAAAACCGACTAGACCTTCTTTGAGGGATTAAATTTTACCGACTATCTAATAGAGGTAAAACAGAGACATAACAATAACACAAAATAAAGCAATTATAATGTGAAATGGTATGGCTATCTTCATGGCGATCTCCATCTCCACAAAGCCTGTAATCCGACTCGTGCCAACTCTTGTCACTTGCCGTCTTACTCCATGTCGCCGACATGTACAACGCCTTGCATGCCTTCCGGGTTCTCCAAACAGCTACACTAGCTTAGTAAAGTAAATTACATAGAGAATCCGACACGCAGGTCGTTATACAATAAAATGACAGCACCTAGGCTCCAGCCGGCTGACATAAACCATGATTCGCAGATCACGTATGGATTACACACATACATCACATGCACATGAACCATACCATTCACAACTTCCTGCAAAAACAAGTTATGCATAGATACAATATCTACCGGCGTTGTGAAACTCGCAACAACATCTAAGGCGCTACGACAGGGCGAAGCCGGCGGTCCCAGTCTTTGATCTTCGATCACCGCTTCTGGATTTATGCGTCACAGTCTACCCCGATGGCGGAAGCCGACCGGTAGGGGTATGTCGTTCCACGACCTCAGCAGTATGATCACGGAAATCAGATCTACCATTCCCCGAGTACAGTTGATCCAATCAACTTCATACAAAACCGATCTATCTCATAGAACGACCACCAAACAGCATATAGATCTCATCTACATCCTACCGCATATCACATATGCGAGATCTCGAGCCTAAAACCAGAAGCTATCGCTCTGATACCACTGTTGGGCCACACGGAGATAAAATAAAATTTTCCTCTAACGTGGTGATCCCAAGATCTAGCTGAGGTAGAAGGCCACGAGGTTTACCACTAGACGCGCAGTTGCGGATTACTGATGAAGCGCGTCAGTTGATGCAGTGCAGTCCTAACGATCCGATCGTCACGTGCTGATCGCATGCACCTCTCTGGTATCCACTGCATTACAAGGAGGAGCGCGGCTGCGAACTGCTAGGTTCGTTAAGGCTGGACTGCTGTGGAGCTAGGGTTTCCAACACATGGAATGACCTAACCGAACAACGATTAACCTTTCTGGGTTACGGTGCTCCACTATATATAGGGAGTGAACGTGGGCTCTGCTCGCGCGACCCATTCACTAAAGCCCATATAACACTAGTCACCGTGAGTCCAACTCACTAACTCAGTCCTAATCTGGTTTAGGTCCAACCCAACCAGATTACAGATTCGGATCCAATCCGAACTTGCTCCTGCTCTTAAGTGTGTGACCCAGAGCTCATGGCTACTTGGACACGATTGAGTCCGACTCTCAATCAATCGGTGAGTAGCGGCTCCTAGCGTAACATGCCGACTCCCAAGTACCAAAGAGGATGACTTGCCTTTCCAATGCGACTTACGTCCGAGTCCCTTTTGCCTCACGATATACCTTGTCAGACTATAGGCGAATATATGTCATCCCTTAAATAGTCCGACTCTCTTCTCGATCCGAGATAAGTGATTCACCCGACTAACTCTTAGTCGATCGCCTCGGTTAACACTTAACCGAGTCGTGCATGGCCCTGCTTTCCGAATCATATATCACGAGAGCCCGGAGAATATCTCTCCAGTGGAGGGAAAAATCCCATCTTGGTTATTCACATCACGCAGCTTGATTCTCGATCGACCGAACCTGCCTTTATAATCGCGATTCACGGATCAGCGTTTGACAGAACCTAAGTCGGTGATCCTCAACTCGGACTATGCAACAACCTCAGGTCTAAGGATTACATGGATTGAGATATACAAATGACAGCTAGTTCGTTGCACCTCAATATGGGTCAATCCGACTCGCTAAACTCTTTAGCCGAATCTGTGTAAGTTGGAATAGCATCTCCATGCCCATGACAAGTGGAACCGAGTCATCAAGCCAACTTTCACATTGGTCTAAGTTGTGTGTCCAGCACAACCTCAATGACCAAGGATATTTACTACAAACAACATGAATGCATAGTTCCACAACCGAATCACATATTCAATGATACACATCAGATGTTCATACAAGGACTACTTAATAACTTTATGAATACAATGGGAAATATCATCATACATGATTGCCTCTAGGGCATATTCCCAACATTTATATATGGAAGGAAGTGTTGTACCCTGTTGAATTGGTCGGAAGTAGGAGAGAGTCAGATTTTTGGACACGACATCCTAAGAGAAGCCGAAGAGAAAGTTCACAAGATTCATGAGCACCTTAAGACCGCCCAATCCATACAAAAGAGTTATGCCGACAAGAGACGTTCAGATATAGCCTTCACTATCAAAGATTTTGTGTATCTGAAAGTATCACCCTTGAAAGGAATGCAAGGTTTCCAAGTGAAAGGGAAGTTAGCCCCCCAGATATATTGGACCCTTCAAGATTTTGAATCGCTGAGGAGAAGTATCATATCAACTGGAACTTCCAGAGGAGATGTCAGCCGTGCATGATGTGTTCCGTATCTCGTTACTTCGCAAATGCCTAGAAGTCCCAGAGAAGACCGAGGTTTTCAAGAATATTGATCACAGAACCATAGAGCTCAACAAGGACCTAACTTATCCTGAAGTACCCATTCGTATTTTGGAAGAAGCCTTCAGAACCACCAGAACCCGGAGTATCAAGTTTCTCAAGATCCAGTGGAGTAACCATACTGAAGAAGAAGCTACTTGGGAACGAGAAGATTACATTAGGACTAAGTTTCCAGATCTCTTTAGTTCCTAGTTTTCTTTTTATTAAATCCCGGGACTATATTTTGTTTAAGGTGGGAAGGTTTGTAACATCCCAAAAATATTAATCAAGATTATCAAGTTCTAATTATGCAAGTTTAGGGTTAACAAAAACTGTTATATTAAAATTAATATGAATGCATGTGTGTGTGTGTGATTAATGCATGAATAAGTGCAATTGCCATGTTTGATTACTATGAATGTTAAGGATTGGTTTAAAGATGAAAAACAAGATCATCTAGATCATTTCCAAGCAGAATAAAATGAAGAGAAAATCAAATATAAGAACATGAGCAAATGGTCATTTTGGCCAAACTTGTTCACTAGATCACTTTGGGTGTTCCCAGTCAAAGATTTCTAATAGAAACAAATCCAATTCTTTTCACCACTTGCTAGATCAAGTAACAATAAACCCAAGCCCACTTTACAAACCAACAGAAACAAGTTCCAAATCTATTTAAAGGACAATTCAAAATTGAATCAAGTGTAGGTACTAAGATGGCCATTTCTCAAAAACCAACCAAACCACTTCACCTTGGAAAACCCAAGAAACCTCAGACTACCAAGCTTATGACCAGACCACTCACCAAAATTCATCCAAAAATTCAAACTTTGAATTCATGCGGCCATTTCATCAGACACCTGGTGAACACAGATCAACCATGCCTAACTTCTACTATGGTGAGTAGTGATTGATCAAACCATTGCCCCTATTTCACTCCCCTTGTCACCCCCAGTGCCTAGCAATGCATTGAAGCAGCTACCCCTCTACCATTTGCACCAGTGCCGCACCACCCGAGCGGCCATTGTCGACCGACCATGGACAGCTCGCAGGAGGAAGAGCCGCGCCCATCCATGATGTCTAGGAGACAGGCCACCGTCCTCCGCCACTCCCTGTTCACCCCTCGAGCTCAGCCAAGCCGTGGACCACCAGAGAATCGCCATGCCCATTTTCTCTGCACCATGCCGAGAGCACGCCAGAGCACCGCAACCGACACACGTGCAAAGGCCGCGCCAAGCTCTCACCTCATGTAACTGCACTCGCCATGACCCTAGCTACCTCCCAGACAGGACCGTTCTCCACCGCGCGACACAAAGCCTCTATACGCCTTCTCGAACACCGTCGTTTCCGCCCAGAGCATGGAGCGCGCCTGACTGTTCTCGACCGCCCTTGCCGCGCCATTAAGCCTGTGACGATAGCCAGGAGACACCACACCGTCCTATGCCCTTCGGCATGCTCGTAGCTCACTGTAACAACGTCGCTGGAGGAACCCTGACCATGCCGCACTGCCCCTCTCACCGGTGTATAAATAGAGGCCACCTGCCTCAATTCTTCACACCATCTCACTCCCCTCTCTCTCAGAACCACCCCTAACCCTTCCCCAGAGCAAGGCGAGCTCCAGCTTTCTAGAATTTTTCCAGAGTCTGCCCCTGCATAGGAGGAGAGGATCCATTGATTGGAGCCACCCAGGAGCCGCCGCGACCACCGTTCAAACCGCCGCCACCCCAGTACATATCCTTGATTTCAATTTGAGATAAACCGCCTTTTTGCAAATAAACCTAGAGCTTAGGATTCCTACTCGAACTAATTTACTTGTTAGTGATAGTTTGCGAGTACTTAAAGAGTACTCATGGCTTTGTCCCTGTCTATACCTATGGCCAGAGTATGAGAAGGACTACCATGATGATGGACAGCAGGAAGTCTATACAACTAGGATCATCTCCCATCGCCAGCATTGCCTGTGACCCTAAAGATGGAGCCTCGACCATGCTACCTTTATTATTATTCCGCTCCGTTGATTGTATAAATGGTAATCCTGGGATTGCGATGTATGGCATAACAGGCATCTGGGATTAAAAATACGGGTGTTGACAGGTCTCCTACAGTCAGGATGGCTCTGATACCAAGTCTATGGCACCCCGGATTTACGGTCCGAGAATGCTCATTATTCCTGCAATTCACGTTCCCATGACCAGTGAGCCATGAGCATAACCGACAAGTATCATTACAACATCCATAATGAACGAATACAAGTACTTACATTAATGCCATTATGGCTATACAACATCAATAGCGGAAGTCTTCAAGCGCAGAGCCCATGTCATGCCTTAACCTACAGGTGACTGACTGGGAAGACGGCCTGGCTCGCATAAACATCAGCACCTTCGTCACTTCTTAACATCTGCAATCTAGCCAAGTAAATAGCCAGGGACAATGCCAGTGAATACTTTGAATGTACCCGCAATCCACCAAGATAAGGTAACAAATATAATGCATATTGGGTTGTGGTGAGATAGCTCTACACTACAGTTGTTTCTAAAAATCCTAACATTGGCATTTCTATGTCTTTGTTGAAAAAGATCTTTTGGAAAAATATGCCTCCTTTTAGAAAGTCCGGATATCCCCATATCCTTGTTAAGAACTTTGTTGAAAATAGTTTTATAGTAAAACCCCTTTTTAAAACTTCTTCGACCATCTCTGGTCAAAACCGAACTCGTTCTTATCTTTCTTCGTGACCAAGTCACATCCTTTTTATTCACCTCAAACATATCTGAAGGGTACTCCTAGCAATCACCTTTCCAACCGTCCTTGACAGTGGACATTGCTATTCGAATATATTAGACTTTGCAGAGTTTGTGCACTTTACCCACAAGAATCAATACATCCGCCGGGATACAACCACGGCCTGTTACACACCGTAGACGTGGATTCGGATGATCAAACCTAACTTTTCATTTGTTGTCCCTAGTATAGGCACTTTCCCTATGGTTGCTTAGTTCCCCCGGGACGAGTACCTGACTTCACAAGTCCGAAAATCCCTTCCTGAACTTCCTTATCCATGCCACCCGTACTTCCTTATCCTCGAGGGAGTCAATGGAACCTTTCCGGGTACGATGACCCCCTAACTGGAAAGGAACCGACTTCGAGGGACTTTAACCCCTTTCTATGCATTCTGGAGTAGCCCATACTAAGGAAAACAAACTACGAGTTAAGCCCTGAGTCACACACAGAGTAATGTGGTTGCACTGATAAATTGTTCCAGTAAAAGACTCGAGTAACCCATTCCTTCTCTTTCTGTTGCTCGACTTTCTCTTTATCCTCCTCATATCTTCGTTAGTAAAACCTTTAATCAGAAATGATGCCTCTTTCCAAGGGTTTTATATTGAAAACTTGGTAGTAGGGTAAAACCCAAAATAGTTTTATCATTGAAAAACCCATAGTTTCCAAGAGGGAAGATGCTAAGCATATTAGCCTCGATCTAAAGGGTAAAGATAGGTGTGAATAGTATAGGTGTCCTAATGGACACTCATCCATAACTTGGATGAGCCAAGTTACTCATGCCTTTTTAATTGAAACAAACCATGCATTTAACCGTGAAGTTCATAAATGAGATATAATACAATTGATAAAAAAGGAGTAGGTCAATATAGAAGTTCATGAATGGTGGCATGCCTGTAACCAGCGAGATGTCCCTTGATGGCGCTAGACAACCAGAAATTCAATAGTGCTAATACCAATAATAATAAGATCAACCCGATGCTTTCTTCTTCTCAGCGTCACACAATCGGAACTATCGCCGTTATCCATCATACATGCAAACAAACAATACCACCATCAATAGAATGCATACAAGCCTCAAACCATACAACAAGCAAAGTATATTCACATGATAGACATTGGTAAGGTGTTGAATATTGGATTAGATTAGATTGGTAAAAGGATTTGGAGGCATTGGAAAAAAGATCCTGTTGGATTTATAGTCTAGGAACTACCTAAGAGAGGGGTTTTTGACCAAGGGCTTGATCTGTATGATACCATTGTATAAAAATAATACCATCAAATAGGTATTGATAAAATGAATCCAACAAAAAGTGGTTTCACTATTGTATCAATTTTCATTGATTTTATCGTGGATAAAACTCTAGTTTTAGGAACTAATTCACCTGACAAATTCTGCAGCTCCAAAAATTAATTCATTGGATGATTAGGTAGTATTTGGTGGACTGATTCAAGAGGTCTTGGAATCAACTTAAAATAATTAACATAATGCCCTCAGGAAATTTCCAAAGGTAGTTCCAGATGAGATTTGTATTTATCATAATATTTATTCTACATCAGCTTTTGATGTGATTCCAAGGACACGTGTTAGGAATTTTAAATTCCATTCTGCAGAAATTAGAATCAACCTTTTTGGATTAGTAGACATACTGTAGTGATTTTATTAGTGAATAAACCATGCACAGAATAGTTTGGTTCATCAAAATTCATTAGATGCTTAAACCATTTGTGGTTTTATTAGTGAATAAACCATGCACGGAATAGTTTAGTCCAAAGAGTTGGAATCAGTTCAAAACCATTTGTGGTTTTTCCTAGATAATTTTATAAAGGCATAAATGCTCTTTTTTTGTTATTTTTAATAATGGAAAACCAGGAAGCCATTTCATGTGGGGCTAGTGCGACATGAAAGGTATGGCTAATCTCCTTCAGTAACAATTGGGGTCATGCCATTTGGAATTACCAAACTCTCTGGAAGCATTTATTTGTAGAAGGAACACATGTGGCTATTTTATTTTCTAAGATTTATTTATACAATATTTTGGTCCAGAACCAAGTCTACATGTTAGAGTGGAGACTTAGGTACCTTTGAAAAATTATATATAAAATTATTTAGGCCCTTTTCATTTTCAAAATTATTTAAACCAGATGGCCATAATTCTGGATCTAGGCAAAATCCATACGGGAGATGGGCCGCGTGGGAGAATTCGGCCCACCCGGGGAAGGATCGCGCGCGGGCAGCACCCCTTCGAACCTGGCAAGCGGGGTCAGGCTGTCAGCGACCTGGGAACCGCGGAGGGGTATAGGGTAGCTTTGGCCGTCGGATCAAGTCCCGATCGACGACCACGAGACTTCTCCTACCTCGCGCCGCCGCCGACGGGCGGAAACCCTAGCAGAGTGTGTGGTGCGACAAGGAAGCTCACCTGAGGGTGGAGGAGGGCCGGAGAGGGTTCAGGGAGACACGGTGCACCACTGTGAGTCCAAAGAGGGGCGGCGAGGCTGGGATCGGCGTCGGGATGCGGCTCGCGTGGTGGTGGCCGAAGGGAGCTCGCCGGAGCTCGACGAAGTGGCTCTAGGGGCTGATGCATGTCAACATAAGGGGCACCGTTAGCATCAGAAGGAGGAGGGGAGCGTGGCCTGGTCACATGCAGGGAGAGAAGGGGAAGGAGAGGGGGAGCTACACTCTAGTTTTGAGCAAGGCCGAAGGACCTCCTTCTTCTTCTCTTGGCCAGGATAGAGGATGCAACATCCCAGCATTAGAGCTTAGAAATAAGCTGAACACAGTTGTGTGCATTGCATTCATGCATAGAAAATCCGAATAATTTTCACGATTTTGAACAAAACTGGTCAAAGTGATTGAAGCTTCTCTCAACTTGATGGAATTGAAGTAGATCATCAAGTTTACTACGATAAGTTTCAATATGACCTTTGCTAAAACCTTATTTTGGCTAAAGGAGGGTTGATCTAAGGGTAGATCAAAGTAATAAAATTAAACCATAACACATTGATTAATGATTATAATTTGATCCTTAAGTGATCATATGTAGTATTCATTACAATAACTCATGAATACCAAGTTTAGAATAAAACTCAAGAAACAAGAATTTAATAACTAAATCTTGACCTATCTTAATCTTATATATCTCTACCATGAGTATCATGGTAATACTTGACCTTAAATCTTTGTTGTATTGAGTAGGAAAGAAACAAAGTCAAGATTATTCACCATATATCTTTCTTTCCACATCAATCCTTACCATCTCTACTGAACCATATTCTAATACCTGTTGTTCATCAATGTTGAGTAATCAACTATTGATTCACCAATTCTTAATCTATCAATTCTTGATCTATCAACTCTTGTCCTTATCTTAGCATTCACCTAAGTCATATAAAGAAAGAAGTATGTCACATCCCAAGATTTTCCAAATCTTGTAATGTGAAAAATAAATGAATAAAATAAAACTTTATTGTTTTTCAAGACCAGAAGAAACTTTTTGAATTCCAATAGGAATCTTCAAACCTATTTTGAACAATTAAATCCTAAAGGGATTTAACAAGTTAAAGCATTTAAAGGAAAATAAAATATTTTGGTGTTACTATTTTGGATCTTTAATAAAAGATTTTGGTTCTCAAAGGAATTAGAAGTTTTATAAATAAATATTATTTTATAAAACCAAATTAAACCTTGGCCAAGACTTGGAAACAAAAGGTTTTGCTTTGATTAAAATAGTAGAGGTTTATTTAAAATAAAATAAAAAGGATTTAAATATCCAAGTTTTAGTAATAAAGGTTTTACTATTTTCAAAACATCAAAACTTATTTATTTATTTAAAATAAGTTTTCTAAGTATTTTATATTCTCAAATAAAACCTACTGAAGTGTTTTGGTTTTATTTTAGATTTCAAAATAAAGTTTTTAACAAAACAAATCCTATTTGGTTTAATAACTAAGGCCCACCTTATTTAATTATTAATGGACCTTATAACAAAAATGTTATTTTGTTTTAAACAAGCTTCCCAAGTATTCCTTACTCTCAAATAAAACCTACTGATTTGAATTTGAAAATATTTGGATTTCAAATGGAAATTTTATTAATTAAATCAAACCCTATTTTATTAAATAACTAATGAACCATTTTATTTAATTAATGAATGGTCCTAAAAATAATAAAAATATTATTTTATTTTTGGGATTTGGTTTATGTTGGTAAACAGAGCCAAAAACTCTTTACTAGCGTGGTGAATTGTTTGAGTTGTTTGAATGGTTTGAATTGATTTGAACCTTGGTTGTTTGTTTGAAATTCAAAACAGAATATAGAAATAGAAAAAGAAAAAGTTCCAGAAACAGAAAAAAATAAGAAAGAGGGCAATCCAACCCAGCAGCCCAATAGGCCCAGAAACAGCCCAGTTTCCCCTCCCCGTAAGAAAACGATTCACACCTCGTTCCTAACCCGCACTGAGTATGACCGGTGGACCTCCCTCTCGTTTCTTTTTCCACTGACCGGTAGACCCCACCTCTACTGTTCATCCTCCTCACCCGCGTGACCAGTTCTCCCCTCCCTCGTCGCCGTTTCCTGCAGAAATCTCGCGGCTTCAATTCGTCATAATGCCGCGCCTTAAACCTCGCCGTGACTGCACGCTATTAAGCGCCAGCGTCTTCTCCGCCTTTCCCCTCTGTCGCCTCTCCCTCTCTGCCCCGAGGCTGCCACTAATCGATCTAGTACTCCCTCTGCTCCGACCACCGTCTCCGACCAATTCAGGCCAGTACACACCACCCCGTGCCTCCCTGAGCACCCTAGCAGCTACCCCACTCCCAGACGCATCTCCCAGCACCCTCCTCTCAACCGCGGGCGCCCCAGAGCGTCGGCTACGACAAGCTCTAAACGACGCCGCCGTCTGCAACCTCTCCGACGACCTTCCCCGGTAAGCACTGACCACCCCGCGTTGTCTCGATCACGCGAACATCCTTGCTTTGGCCTTGCGCATCTAACCCAGTCCTTCGTTTGCCTTCTCGTGGACCACAGCAACATCCCCGACCACGTCCAGAGCCGTCTGTCGCTGTAGCAAGCTCCGGTGAGGAATTGCCGCAAACCTCGTGCGCCCCTTGCCACGTCGAGCACACGACGAGCACCACCTCGTCCTCACAAACTCGGTGAGCACTTCCTTTTCCCCACTCGCTTCCTATTTCACCAGCGCCGCCGCCGTCTGCCCGTCGCCGCCGCGCACAGCCGCGCAGCGCCGCCAGTTAATGGCCATTTGTTTTGGTCCGTTAGATCTAGATCGGGCGAACAAGATTAGGTCACTTAAACGCCGAAGAGGTATGCTTCCAGAACCGTGCGATCGATTAGATCCAACGCACCGCAACGCTGATCCGCGCGAAGCGGTACCGTCCAGTAAGATACTGCCGCGTGGCAATAGAATCTGTTTAAAAGAATTTGTGAATCAGATTTTTTACAAACTTCAAACCCTTGTAACTTTGGATCCACACGTCCAAAAATTACAAATTTTATTTCGTTGGATTCAGGAGAACAAGACCTAGCCAACCATGCCCTTTGTTTAGCAAAAATCTTCTGGAAAAATGGTTGTTTTTGTAGAAACATTTGTATGCTTGTTAAGGTTGTGAAAATTGTTTAAAAATGAATTTGGGGATAAAATCTTTGGCAAAAGGTGTATTTTGAACCTACTGACCATAGGAAACACTTAGTAGATTCAAAAATGTATTTTGTGAAGGAAAAGAATGATTCTTTGATTTAAAACCATTTCTAGTCAAATAGAAATATAGTTTATTTATTAAAAATGGTTTTGGAAGAAAACCTTTGGAAAATGTTTTGTTTTAAACTCTCTGACCCCAAACACGAAGTTTTATAGTTTGAAAACATATTTGGTAAACCCTATGGATTAATGCCTTAGTAAAAATATTTCTACACCACATAAAATAATACTTTGTTTTGAAAATGGTTTAGGAAATGAAAACCTTTTGCAAATGACATTGCCACTTTACCAAAATGACCATTAGGTGTTTTCAAATGTTTATGACCCATTAGGAACCACTTTTTCAAACAAAACAAAGCTTGGCATGCTTGCATGCATTATCTTGGTCCTATGATTTTATGTGTTGTTTTGCTTGATTGGTAGATTGAACTTGTGCCTTGCTTGATTGATTTATAGTGACTTGAAGAGTGTGATTGTCGCAAGGACAAGGAGTGAACCTATACCCTCTACCAAAAAGGCAAGTGATGCTTCATATCTTTTTGTCCCATTACTTTCACTATGCATTAGTGATTTTGCTAAGTAAAACTTGCATGGATTTTGCTAAGTATAAACCTTGCTATAGGAAAACCTAGTAGATAAATCCTTAGTAGGATTTTCCTAAGTTAAGATTCCTACTGCTATCCAGCTTAGCCTAGCTAATAGAAAACATGGGTGGAATATATATATTCACACTATGGAAAAATATTCTAAGTCTGAGGACTTGTGTTTTGTTTAATAAAACAACTAAGTTAATGAATCACCTGGGTGGAATGGGATTGCTTGGTGGTTTTTGGTTGAGTGGTTCACAAGGCCATGGACTTGGCTTGTGTATCTCACTTGTGGATGGCCACCCAGGAATAAAGAGATTTGAGATGTCAAATGTTGAGAAGCTTCAAGTGCAACCACTTGGCAATATGGGCTCTGCCATGATCATATAGGTTGCAAGAACTTAGCCATATGGACAGTGGGTGGTAGTGTTTGATAGGTTGGAACGCGTCCATTTTGGTCTAAGGGAAGGCTTCTGAAAGATCTTGTCTTGGGAAACCAAGTCTTGTGGGGAAAGTGCAGTCCCTCTGCAGAGTGTAAAATCTAAGTACTTAGCCATGTCCCTGGTAAAGGACAATTTGAGCATCAAGACATGGAAGCAATCAAGAATCTCATCATTCAAATTTCTAAGTTAAAACTTGAGGTTTGAACAAGGGTTGTTTGAAATCTTCAATCTTTGATTGAGAGATGCCTTGTAAAGGATATTCAATCTTTGATTGAGAAAAATGATTTTTATCAAAGGAAAAACTTAGTATTTTCAAAGGTTAAGGAAAAATCTATTTTGAGCAATGCAAGCCTCAACTCCACTTAGCCAAATGCATATAGATGTTAGACTCCACTATATTACCATAGTATCACTTGCCAATACAATTCAAATGTATTGACCCTTTGTGGCTGTAACTTGTATGTTGCAGGTTTGATTGTTTTAGAGAAGATTGATTGTTTAGGATTACAAAGTCTACAACCAACATCTGCCTGTGGCATATTGAAGATGAAGGACCCATACTTAGTTATTCCGCTGTAATGTAATGTAATAGCCAAATGAGCTATGTAAGATGTAATAAAATTATGTTATTTCTGGTTATAAAGTTATATTATGACCTTTGTTTCTTGATATTACATCTTAACTGCGGATGCTAGCTATTGATCCAGGGACTAGCATTGTAAACACATGAGGGATCAACCTCATTGAAGGTTGAGAACTCTACAAAGTAAGAATAGGTAAATAGTAATACTAGTTTTAAATGGCATCTATATGATGGGAGTGTTGGAAGAGAATTAAATCAAGAGGATTATTGATGGAGTTAACTCACTCCTGAAATGATAGAAGAGTATCTGAGGTAAAGATTACAAAGATGAATATTGAAGTTAGTTAATAGGAGTAATCCTATTGGATAAAGTGTGTATAGTCAATGAATCATATCTCTTAGTCCAATAGAGATAAACAGAAGATAATTATAATACAACTGTAATGTTGTATGAATGAAAGCCTTGATTAGCCAACTGGAAACCTAGACCATAAAGGATCAATGGATTATAATGATCATGCTTTAGTCACCAAGATTGAATGCTTATATCAAGTATAAATGACATTGGTGGATAGAACACGATTGAACCCTAGTATAGATATGTTATTCTAGGTTAGCCGTGACAAGTCACCATGTTATAATGTGAAGTTGGGTATAAGATATTGGAATCAAGTAAAGATAAGATAGTATAATTAAGCTGAAGCTAGAGTAGCATGGAGTTATTGAAGAAGTGTTATTCCTCTTAAAGAATAGTAAACTTTTGAGGAGAGTAGTTTGATATATACATCTACTAGAGTAATATTAGTGGTGGATGATTATGGAAGTGTATGAATGGAGTTAGATGTAATCATCTGTTGGATTGGAGATTATCAGCAGTAGAGTAGTTGATATAACCAAGTATGGATATGAGAAGATTATGAAAGCTTTAGTGTCAAGCTCATTGGATTTAGAAATGGATTTATAAGAATAAAAGGTGGATAGAATATTCTTGTGAAGTAAAGCTCATCATGTTAGCACATGATGATGAATATGAAGGAGTAGTATATCTAGGAAAGGAATTCTTTAAGAAGTCAAGAATTATGAAATATGGAAGATAGGAATTCTTGGTAAACATGCAACCTTAATTCTATAACCAAACCTAATATCCATTTCAAATGATTGATTTATCATCTTATTCCCACAATGCTTTATTGGACTATTTTCCTATCGCAAATCACTTAAGCACATCTTTGGAATTTCCAATTATCATAACCATATGTGCTTATGAGTTATCTTTATCAATTCTTTTCCTTAAGTCACTCCAGAAAATAACTTTATATTTTAAAAGGTGATATCATTCTTGATCACCAACATAAAAACAATATGTCTTAACCAATAATATTTATTCATATAAATAAAACGAATATGAGAATATTAAATCTCCTAAGACTTATGGTAAGAATTTACCATTCAAACCTAATTACTATGTTAGTTATAATAAAATACATACATTGCTATTTACTAAATTCATGAGAATAATATTAATCATATTAAATTCCTTAAAACTTTATGTATCATATAATAATGAAGGATCACCATATAAAAGTTTCTTTAATACTATAAGTTAATAAGAATCAAATCTCATGAAATAATAGTAATACATCCTTTAATAAGTTTATGGTATGATATGTAGATTAAATTCATAACAAAGGTTATTACAAAATATTAAAAAGAAAAGGACTTATATAAAGAAAATAAAGAAATTACCTAGCCTAGAATCTGGCTCGAGGCCCATTACCTCACCTCTCTATCTGCTACTCACGCGCAGCAGACAATGGCCCAGTAATGGCCCAACAATCAGTCCGGCTAGCTTTCCTCTTTGGCTGACAGGTGGGGCCCTGCTAGGGACCGCAGGTTTGTTTTGAATAAGCTTAGGGGGTCTTATGCAAAGTTATCGTCGTCGTCATCCTCACGCACACAGGCACCTGCGTGCATATCGTCGATGCCGTCCGCCGTCGTCATCAAAATCCGACCGCCATGATGCTCGCCGCCGACCCTGAGAGGTGTAGATAAGACCGCCGCGTCCTCCTCTATCCTCTCATACTTATCTCATCTTCTCTCGTGCCCACTAGACCTCCCTATCTCCCTCACCCGAAACCCTAGCTCGCCGGTGTTCGTCGTTCCGGCCATGTCCGACATCCCCTTGACTCGCGGAAGCCACCGTTATAAGCTCTGTCATGTCCTTGTTCGCCTAGGACCAATCATGGAAGCTGGCGCGCTGTGAATCAGGCGGAATCGAGTGTCATCTTCTATCGGCTGTCGTGACCACTATCGTCGATTCGTCGTCGTCATGCCTCCCCATGCCTCCTCGACCTCTCCATCGTCATCAGGGTGAGCTCCTGGATCTTCTAGTACTCTCCAATCACTTTATTTCGTCATAATTCATCGTCGCACCGTGCACCACTGTCGGCCACGGCAGTAGGTCGTCTCCGGAGCAACTCCGGTGACCATTCCCGAGCGGCGCAACCACTATGAGGCTCAACGTTGAGAACTGAGTCGAATGCAACCAACCCCGCGTGCCCGCATGCCCTCAATCCGAAGATCAAACCACGATCTGAGGATCATCCTTGGATAATGTCAGCGTGACATCACGCTGATGTCATAATCGATTTTGTTTATCATTTCATAAATTGTGTTATTAATTTCTGTAATAAATTAAAACTATGGATATGACGTGGCATAAGCCCCACTAGTCAGTGACTGGGGGTAAGAATAGACCTGGTGAGAAAAACCTTTCACCCCATGCTGACATCAGCATTACATCATAAACTATTTAGTTTATTAATTCCAGAAATTAAATAAAATGATTTAACCTTAGAAATTCAATAACTATTGTTCTATAATTCAGAAAAACATGTTTAGTATATGAAAATTTTCAGAAAAATAAAATCTATAACATTAAACTATTGTCAAACATTATTATGTTAATTATTTAAATAAACATTATTTAATAAAGGTTTTTAAAGTAATAAAACTTTGATAATTCATATTTTAATAATGGTAAATGATAAAAATATAAATAAAATACCAAAAATCTTAGAAAAATACGAACAATAATTTAGAACTATAATCATGCATTATTATTTCACCTAATTAAATGTTTATTATTTATGAAGTAATAAAGCTTATAAAAATCATATCTTATTAATTGTAGATCACAAAATAAATGTAATATACCAAAATGATCACAACAATAATACATACATGTTAAAAATATAATATTCCACTTTTGAGGTAAATAAAAATTTAAACACTTTAATAACTCGAATATAAATCTATTTTCTTAGTTGATAATTCATATAAAGGTAAATAAAAGTTTCTCATATTTATAAAATTAGACAATTGAGTTTAATAAATAGTATTAGTCCTAAATATTGATAGTATGAAGTTAAAATATTTTAACACATTTTAAATTCAATTTTATTGAATTATCCTTCAACCATAAGTGTAGATTATTTTATAAAAGGATCCTTATGCAATATAAAATCTCCAAGAATAATTTATAGTGAAATAAAACCTATTCCTTTACTTTAACCACAAGTTAATCAACATACCAAAGCACTATAGTGAATTCATAAGTAGTTAAGTAATATTATTACCTTGATTACAAACCATAACCACTCATTTATAAAAACATAAATGATTCTATTCTATTATAATCTTGAGAAACCACAATACCAAATAAAAGTAATACCATTCCTAGTTAACTTTAAAGGAACCTTATGAAGTGAACAAAGTACAATTATCATAAGCAATATACCTTAAATCCATCTATGTTTTTAAAGTTAACTTTAGTCTACAATATTTTAAATATTATGATAAAGACTTTGTTATGTGTTATAGTTAACTTTGGTATGTTATAATTAAGTTATAAAGCATCTCAAAACAAAACTATTCCAGCAAGCACAAACAACATCGACCACATTTGATTAACCACAAAGATTGTTTAAACCTCAATAAAAAAATCTTTTCTTCAAAAGTTATTCGTTTTGCCACCTCAGTCAATAGATGAAAATTAATCGTAATCACATTACTTTATACTTTACTTGTACACTTTGGATTGATAACACTTAAGTTCTTTATAAGTGGCATTACTTGTAAAGTAAAATTTGAAGATAAACACTATTAGTGTAAGCAATCTTGAGTAGAATTTCACATTTGTGTGTATCTCATTGTTTTATGATATTATAATTGTATGTTGGTTCACACACACTTACAAGTCTTAATAAGAGGCACAAATAAGAAACTAATCTAAAAGGGAAACACATTCTAAAGAAACCAATTACAATATCAAAAACCCTAAAACCACGCTATCCCCAGAATTCGAGTTTATCAACTTGCATTACATTACTTATGCATAAAAGCATCCAGCTTCTTTAAACATTAGTCCTTATCGGACCAATGATGCTGATTTCAGATATTGGATCTTATATTGTCTCGAAGACCGTGAGTGCATAATCTTGCAATCACAAAAGGCAAGTTCACACTTGCTCATGTCCTTTGATTATTTTCTATAAATTATTTTGCAAATCCAGTGTTGTCATCACCTGCATTTGAAAAAGGTCAGAAAACACTATTTTTTATGATAATGTGAATTATTGGTTACTGATCAAGGGTGATCAGCTAATCTATTAAGTCTGGCAGTTAGAATACCACTGCACATGATTATATCACCTAGGATTTAACAACCAATGTCGTCATTGATTCTTGCGCCGTATATTACACGTTGACCATGAGATTTGGAATGGGACGGAGAAGTGAGCTGTATCTTTCCCTCTCGTATGGATCCGGATGTGCGGGTCGTGGCTGTTATCACTCGTAGCATGCATATTAATTGCTAATTCGTAGAGGATATGCAGCATATGGGTGGGAACCCTCAACGTCCCACGATAGTTCCGGCATCTGAAAGGTCTGTACTACCAATTGCCGTAATTTAATAGGTGGGCTAGCGTACACCAAGGAGACATGAGGGGTCGCAGAGAAGGCAGTGATTGGCTTGGATCTTAGTCTGGGCCTCACACCAAGGATGTGTGAACGAGCCTATAACTCGGATGTGCAACAAAACTAAGATCTCTCATGGGTAAAGTGACACACCTCTGCAGAGTGTAAGAACTATAACTTGTTACTCCCTGTTCCGGGAAGGAGCTACGAACGCGGCGGGAAAGGAACTCCATGAAAGTTCTGGTAAACCCGTGAAGGCTGACGGACATAGCTTTTCAGAATAAAAGCAACCTTTGAAGAAATGTTTACCAAAACTTGCATTGCCTACGACCTATGGTCTGTGGCTTATGGATATAGTGCATCAAACACTCATTTTCTAGTGAACTTGCTGAGTACCCTCATACTCAACGTATCTTCTTAACCCTTGCTAGATTCTGAAGCCATTAAGACGACATCTACATCAAGATATGCCCTAGGAATCATCATCAAAAGCTAATGCTCTTCAATGAAGACAAGCAAGTCAACATATACATCAACTAAAGTGAAGACGAAGTTACTGATTAGATAGGAATATAATATCTAGCCATGGAACCTATTTCTGTAGCGTATTGCAATAGAAGCAATGCCAGACCATTAGTTAAAATACTAGTCTTAATAGTATGATAGTTTTTGAGTTGTTTATTTCTGATTCTTCTTTGTAAGAAGTTCATTTCTCTCTCTTTAACTTAGAGTGTTCTTTGGATTTTGTGTACAAAGTGAGTTGTAACCTTAGCCATGTTTTGGACCTGCTGTGTTTCTGTTGTACCACTCTAAGGGATGTACTACTAGTGAATGGTGTTTCATTAGTGTTATGTCAACAACTATAGTATACTACATCATGCAGTGGTATGCTGGGTCACCGCAGAGGAGGCGTGGGGGAGATATGCTCTAGGGAGGTGAGTGGGGAGCAGAGGGGGAGAATTAGGGTGTAGGGAGGCTCTGGGGTGGCCTGTGGGCATTTAACCCGAGCTAGATGGGTTCATGGTGCACTTTGTGCATGGAGAGCTTGGGAAGAGGTGCTGTCCAGGAATTGTGGGAGAGGGATGGTGGAGAAAGGGGTGTGGGGCCTGCATACGACCAGAGAGGACAAGGGAGGGCTGGGTGTAGATATTTTCAAAGTTGGTACTAACAAATTCTCTCTCTCTCTCTCATCCAAGCACTAATGACAAAAGAGGGGTGTGCTACAGTAGCTTGGCTACAATGCATGACCAGGAGGGGGTGGGGTTGTGCTGGGAAAGCCTGGCTTGATCTAGTTGATATGGGTTTGTATGGTTTTTATTTGAACAAATCTTGATTAGCAAAAGTGATCCAAACAATGGTTGTGCAGGAAGTTTGAAAAATTGCATTGAGGAAAGTGGGGAAAAAGGTACTGGTAGATAGAGGAGGTCAAATCATCTCTTCAAGATTTATTTGGAATTTTTATAATGATTACAAACCCATTTAAAAGCATTTATTCAAGAATTGCAAAAGTTGTTTCTAGAAGGTCAATTGATATTTTTACATTGGCTAAGGTTTGTTTTTGATGTGATATGGTCCCAAATACCATATCACACATTGGAGAATTTTATTGGAATTTATTGAAATGCGAAAGTATTTTTAAGGAATTATTTCTTGTTCCTGCCATTTAAGAGAAAGGACAAAAAGAAATAATAAAGGATCTCAAAAATATTTATTTTGGGTTGGAGAGATGGGATATAACATATAGGCATCAGGCATGCCTTGAGTTGGCAAGGTGATGTGGAGAAGAACAAACTTGTCTTTATGGACAAGGTTTGGAGGATTTTGCCAGAAAAAGAATTTAAAAAGTTTTAGGCTCTAAATCATTATGGAAATTATTTAGAAAAAGATCATATCCAAAGTAGATGATGTAAACTTGATTCATACATCATTGTCCACTTGGGTTTTGAATGGTTTTGGTGAAATGGTAAGAAACTAGATTTTAGGGAATCTAGGGTTTTGTTATTTTCATGCCACCAAAACATGGTTGGATTAGTGAGATCATAGTTCACCTTGGTACAAGGGATAGATGGATATCTAGATCAAGTTATATAGGTGATCATGGCCACAAGAGTTGTGGATTGGATATATTTGAGGTGGTCTAGAAGAGATGGCAAACTTTGTTGGAAATAAGGATGCCATAACAAATACATCAAGATGCGTCATAAACCTTGTGGGTTTAAGAAGCATAGAGATCCAATGGAAACAAGTGGAGTGGGGATTGATAGGACATGATTAGTAGATCATAACTATGCAAAGAGTTGGTCAAGGGGTAGGGGTAACATATAGATGTGAGCTTCTGCCAAAGTAGGCAAGATGATAAGATATGCAGAAAATATTATTATCTTGACTACAAAACCATCATGGATGAGTGGGAGTTAGAATGGCTTGTGAAAGGATCATATGTGCACATAGAGGTGGGGGTGAATAGGTGATACTTCAAATTTTCTTCTTTCTCAAATTAGGGTTTGACAAGAAAGGTTAATTCTCTAGATTATGCAACTAAGGTGAATTTACATATATGTCAAACTAGCACCAACTAGCACAACACCAAGCAAGAACAAGTAAAGTAAAGTGCGGTAAAGGATAGAAGTAACCAAAGTGGTGGACGCGGAGACACAAGGATTTGTTTCCGTAGTTCCTTCCTTTTGAGGGGAAGTACTTCTATGTTTGGAGAGGGGGTGGTTTCAAGCCACGAGAGGCTTCCCTTGTTCTCTGATGATCCTCACCCCAAAGGGTTCGATTCACCTCTTCCACTATATCGGCAACCTTCGAGGTGGAAGCCGGCACCTTTACAACAAGTTCGGGGCACGCATCCACAACTTAATTGGAGGCTCCCAAATACAAGCAAGATGTCAAACAATCAAAGACAAGCTTGTAAGAACCAAATCAAAAGCTAGGGTTTCCAAAGAAACACTAGAGCATGGGGGCCCTCAAGAGAATGAATGGGAAATGAAGATCTCTCTTGGTGAAGCTGTAGATCAAGGCCTCCTCCTTCGATTCTCCAAAGATCAATGACTTTGGATGGTTGGACGAAGAGATCTTGTTGATTTGGTGGCTCAAATGGGGGTAGTGTTCTTGAGTGGGTCGAGCCGCTGGAGGAAGGTGATATGGTGATCTATTTATAAGCAACCCCCTCCACAAAACCGTTTTCTGACCGTTGGAGAAAAGTCAGACGAGAGACTCCAGTGTGCAGACCGGATACTCCGGTGTGCAGCCCCAAAGGAATCAGTAGTCCTCGTCGTCATCATCCTCATCCTCCTCAGCCATGTCCTGGTCCTCATCACCATCTGGAGCTGCAGGTCCTTTGCCATGAGGGCGAGAAGAGGAGGTACCCTGGTACCCATATCCAGAAGTGACATCAGAAAAGGTCTTCAAGTCCACCAAGCTGTCCTATTGGGCATTCCATGCCCCAAACGGAAGAGTGTAGTCTGACTCAGTGGATTGTTGAGCGCCATGCTCATCATTATTCTCATCCTCTACTTCCTCATCATCCTCTTCACCCAGAGCCTTAATCTCCTTGAGGAGTGTCTCTATGTGGCGGTTGCTCTTGTAGGAGGCATGCTGTTTCTTGCGGATGTCTACATTCATGCAACTTAGGTTCCTCTCCCAGAATGAGGCCTTCTTGACCCTCTCATGTACATAGTCACATGTCATGGGAGGTAGAGGTGCATTGGAGGCACTCTTCCTCCGATCCCTACTAGGAGAGGGGACCCTTGCAGTCTCAGTGATCTCATCCTCCTCATTTCCATAGGAGCATCTAGGAGGATGCCACATGCGCCCCTTCTGCTGTAGTGATACTAGAGTGTGCGCGGTAAGGTTGGGAGCCATGACAAGTGGGGAACCGTGATCCTTGGAGTTGATGAGTCTCATGACAAGTGGTTCATATGGAGGAGACTTCTTGTACAGAATGACATGGAACATCTCCTCAAATATGAAATCCATCACATCAATAGGATTTGCATCTGCCTCGGGGCCATCATTGTGAATCTCGTGACTATGCTATAGTAAGTTGACCAGTCCACATCTAATGGCATCATCATTTCCAGCACTTGGTGAAATGGTATGTCGGAATATCCTCAACATCATATTGTAGAGGGGATTGAGTCCCTTGGACCCTCCTACAACACCGTCGCTGCCATACAGAGGGGAAAGCCTTCTCTTGTTCTCCCCAAGAGCAGCTGAGTACATGCGCAACCCAAAAGGAGTGGACACACCATGGAAGGTCTCAAAGATGATATCAGCAAACTCATAGAAAGTTGCAGAGCAGCGGGTGTTTCCAGTCATCCAAGTCATGGTCCTAGCTTGGTCAGACCCAAACACAACTGTGGCGTAAAACTGCCGCACAAGGGTGATATTGTAGTCTTCACGAAGCTCCATCAAGTTGAATAGCCCCAACTTCTCACTAATCCATAGTGCATCAAGGAAGTAGGAGCTGGTCCTCATCTGTTTAACACTCATATACTTCTGGGGGCACACAGGTGACTTCTTGAGCATGTTGTAAATGTCTCTCATGAAAACTGCTTGCTCCCTCCTCCGATAGCATGGATCTTCACTGGTGCGAGGAAATGCATAGAAATCAGTCTTCCGTAGCTTGCAGTACTCATTCTTTGACATGTGGGCCAAAGATTGAGGATTGTCATACTTTGCCCTCTTGGCATGATTCTCTTGCTCAGCCTTTTCCTTCTCCCTCCTCATGTATGCTACATCACGGGCTTGCTGTCTCCGGTTGGATGGTGGCACTACATACTGCCCTTCTAACTCATCAAACCACGGATTAGCCCAACTTGTTGAGGACTTAGTGCGAGGAGGACAACGAGAACCAACACCTGTGAAAAGCAATGAGGGAGATAGAATAGATATAAGCATATATGTCCCATAGATGCAGCACAAGAGCCTTGAAACATTGCTGAACCTGTTTGATTCACCCCACACCGGAGTCTCCGTAGCTCACACCGGAGTCTCCGGTCCTGTGGATCGGAGTATCCGGCCTGGACCACAGTCTCCGGCCAAGGGGCCGGAATCTCCGGTCAGGAGGCTCGAGCATGAACTGGGAGGCTGCTTGAGGGGGTCATTCTAACAGATCGGGCAAGGCAACAAGACTAATGTACCAGCGTGCACGCATACAAGTGATTCCAATGGACAAAACAACACCAATCCTCAAAAACAAATCAAGGGATGAACCCTAGGAGAAAAAGAGGAGGAGAGGTACCAAATCTATCCATGGGAGAGATTCCACCGGTGGGAATGACCGAATGGAGGATAGGAGGAGGCTGGCCGGCGGCACGGCGGATCCCGGGGGCTTCTTGACCTCCGGGGAGGAGTTTTGGAGGAGGGCGATGGGTTTAAGAGTGGGGGACGGGGGTGGATGAATGAAACTGACTGTTTCAGTTCACCTCATACCCCCCTTTAAGTGGCCAAAAACCATCTGGACCGGAGACTCCGGTCTACACCGGAGACTCCGGTGCGAGCGCACTGGAGACTCCGGTCCTCCTCCACCAAAATCTCTAGGTTTTGTTTTTGGGGATATATATGAGAGAGAGAGTGTTTTTAGGACAGGAATAGGCTTGGGTTAAGATGACATAGTATGAAGAATCAATAAGAACCATAGAAATCCACAAAAATATTCAAGAAAGCTCCAAACAGACACGAACCAAGAGCCAACTCTTCAATAAGAAGAGGGCAGCGGCCGAGGCCACCATGTAAGAGTTTGAGGAATGAAACCACGAAGAATTTTCCTTGGGTTCATAGCCACTACTCATCAATGAAGCTCACATATCCCAAAATGACATTAAGAGAATTGAATTTCTTAATTTTGGCATTATGGAGGGAGGGATAGTCCAATGTATTAGGACCGCACTCCCCCTAACTCCATGCCTACACCTAAACCAAATAAGAGTCAAAACATATGTGAATATGCATGGTGATCAAGTCAAGCTCCTTGAATCTATGATATTTGGTTCATTCCTCAAATAACAAAGCCTTTCTTCATCAAGTGGCTTCGTGAAGATGTTGGCAAGTTGGTCTTTGGTGGACACATATGATAGCTCAATATCACCTCAAGCAACATCATCTCTAATGAAGTGATGATGAATTTCAATATGCTTGGTCCTTGTGTGATCCACCGGGTTGTAAGCAATCTTGATAGCACTTTCATTGTCACATAGAAGAGGCACTTTGTCACAATGGACACCGTATTCCTTTAAAGTTTGCCTCATACATAACAATTGGGTGCAAGCACTAGCAGCTGCCAAATACTCGGCTTCGATGGTGGAGAGAGATATACAATTTTGCTTCTTAGAAGACCAACATACCAAGGACCTACCAAGGAATTGGCAAGCTCGGGATGTTGATTTTCTATCATCCGTATCACCAGCCCAATCTGAGTCCATGTATCCATAGAGAGCAAATGTTTACCCTCGAGGATACCAAAGACCATAGTGTGGGGTATGAACCAAATATCGAAAGATTATCTTGACCGCTATAAAATGGCTTTCTTAGGAGCCGCTTGATATCTTCACACACTCCTACACTCAACAAAATATCGGGTCTAGATGCACAAAGGTAAAGCAAAGAACCAATCATATACCGGTATACCTTTTGATCCACATCTTTACCATTTGGATTTATTTCGAGATGAGTCTTTGTTGCAATGGGAGTAGGAGCTCCATTTAAATCTTTCATGTTGAATCTTTTGAGAATATCTTGAGTATACTTGGCTTGGCTTAAGAATGTTCCTCCTCTTACTTTCTTGACCTCAAAACCAAGAAATACTCTCAACTCCCCTATCATAGATATCCGAAACCTATTAGTCATAAGCTTTGATAATTCATCATTAAAAGCTTCGTTAGACGAGCCAAAGATAATAGCATCAACATATATTTGGCATACAAAAATCTCCCCATTGACCTTCTTAGTAAAAAGATTGGGATCGATTTTCCCAACCTCAAACCCACTGTCAAACAACAACTCTCTAGGGTGCTCATACCACGTGCGTGGGGCTTGTTTGAGCCCATAGAGCGCCTTATCAAGTTTGTAGACATGGTTTGGTAAGTTGGGATCCTCAAATGTAAGGGTCCCAACCTTTAATAAGGTAGAGATCCCTGTGTTTACAATTATAGTCCCTGGATCAATAGCTAGCATCCACAGTTAAGATGTAATATCAAGAAACAAAGGTCATAATACAACTTTATAACCAGGAATAAAATAATTTATTACATCTTACATAGATCATTTGGCTATCTTATTACAATGCAGCAGAATATAACAATAGCATGGGGTCCTTCATCTTCAAAGTGCCACAGGCAGTACTGTTGGTTGTAGACTTGTAATCCTAATCAATAAACTTCACTAACATCAAACAAACCTGCAACATAATAAGTTACAGCCACAAGGGTCAATACATTTGAATTGTATTGGCAAGTGATACTATGGTAGTATAGTGGAGTCTACCATCTATATGCATTTGGCTAAGTGGAGCTTAGTCTTGCTTTGCTCAAAATATATTTTCCTTATCATTTGGAAAACACTAAGTTTTTTCTTGACAAAATCTTTCCCAAGGCATCTCCCAATAGAAATTGGTGACCCTTCAATCCCTTGTACAACCACAAGTTTTTAACTTAGAAATTGGGATGAGGAGATTCTTGATAGCTTCCATGTCTTGATGCTCAAATTGTCCTTTACCAGGGACATGGCTAAGTACTTAGATTTTACACTCTACTGAGGTGGTGCACTTTCCCCACAAGACTTGGTTTCACCAAGACAAGATCTTTCAGAAGCCTTCCCTTAGACCAGAATGGACGCGTTCCAACCTATCATTCCCCTACCACCAACTGTCCATTTGGCTAAGTTATTGCAACCTATATGATCCAGGCAGAGCCCATAATGCCAAGTGGCTGCACTTGAAGCTTCTCAACATTTGACATCTCAAATCTCTTTGTTCCTGGGTGGCCATCCACAAGTGAGATACACAAGGTAAACCATAGAAATGGGCCTTGTGTAACCACTCAACACAAACCATTCCTTCCATTCCACCCAGGTGATTCATTCACTTAGTTGTTTTATTAAACAAAACACAAGTCCTTGACTTAGAAATATTCCATGGCATGAATATATTCCACCCTTGTTTCCTACTAGCTAAGCTAAGCATGATAGTAGTAGGAATCTTAACTTAGGAAATGTCTACTAAGGTTTCATCTACTAGGATTTCCCATGGCATAGTTTATACTTAGCAAAAATTCCATGCAAGTCCTACTTTAGAAATATCACTAATGCATAGTGAAAATAATGGGACAAAAGTATGAAGTACCACTTGCCTTTTTGATAGAGAGTATAAGTTCACTCCTTGATCTTTGCAATATTCACACTCTTCAAATCACTACAATTCAATCAAGCAAGCAACATTTCAATCTACCATTCAAGCAACATCACATAAAATAATGGAAACAAAACAATGTATGCAAGCATGCCAAAGATTGTTTTATTTACAAAAGTGATTTCTAATAGGTTATAAACATTCTAAAACACTTATTGGTCATTTTATAAAGTGGCAAAACTATTTGCAAAAGATTTTACCTATAAACCATTTTTAAACCAAATCATTATTTTATGTGGTGGAGAAATGCTTTTAATAAGGCAACAATCTATAGGGTTCACAAAATATGTTTTCAAATCATAAAACTTGGTGCTTGGGGTCACAGAGTTCAAATCAAAACATTTCCCAAAGGTTTTCCTCGAAAAGAATTTTTAATAAATAAACATTATTTTTATTTGTCTAGAAATGGTTTAAATCAAAGATTTATTCTTTTGCTTTACCAAATACATTTTCAAATCCCTGAGTTGGTTTCTAAGGTCAGTAGATTCAAAACAATCCATTTTCCAAAGGTTTTATCTCAAAAATCATTTTAGAACAATTTTTATATTCTAAATATGCCTACATAAGTTTCTGCAAAAACAATCAATTTAACAGAAACATTTTACTAAAAGAAGTGCATGGTCATAAAGTACTTGTTTTGCTGAATCCATTCATATAAAATTTACAAAATTTGGACGTGTGGTTTGGAAGTTATGAATTTTTCAAATTGGAACATCAAATAGACAAGTTTCTGGTTTTTAAAACAATCAGAGGCCACGCGTCATGATTCTATTCGTTGGTACCGTTTCGCTCGGATCGACAGATGTGAGCTGTTGGATCTAAGTGACATCGCACGGATTAGAGGCACTACATACCCCTTCGGGTTAGCTTCTTTCCTAGCCACTAGATCGAGATCGGACGGCGCTCAGCATGCTTGCCAACGAGTGGCGGCGCTGGCGGCGGCAGGTGGCGGCGGAGCGGTCAAACGATGGCGGTGTCGACGTTACAGGAAGCGAGAGAGCGAAGGGAGATGCTCACCGAGTTCGCCGTGGCATGGGGATGCTCAAGGTGGTGGTAGTTCATCAAGGGGCGCACGGTGGTGACGGTGATTGCTCGCTGGAGAGATGCCTGGCGATGGGCTCGTCTATTCGTCGTCGGAGGAAGGTCTATGGTTCATGCCAAACCAAACAAGCAATGCCATTATGTTCGCGAGAGAGAGGCGAGTACGAGAGTATCAGCCAGAGGGAATGGGCGGCCAGGAATTACCAGGAGGTTTCGCCGGAGAGGTAGTAGACGGCAATGACGGCAAGATCGTCCTTGCCGATGCTGGAAGCGCGGGCCCGAGCCGGCCACTGGGAGGTTCAGGGAATGATGGAGATGATTCTTGCATGGTCGAGAGAGCGAGGGGCGGCGACGACTGGCCTGAATTGCCGTCGGAGGACGTCGGAGACAGTGACGGTGTGCGGGTGAATTAGGACAGCCTGGGGGCTCCGGTGGGGTGATGTTTGGGGGAAAAGGGAGAGGAGAGCCTGGCGATTAATACTGCATGGTCATGGCAAGGAAATAACGCGGCATTAAGGCGGATTTAAGTAGAGGAATTAGTGCAGCAACGACAGCGGCATTGGGGGAAGAAGGGGTCGTCGCGGGGTAGGAGAGAAAGCTGACAGGTGGGACATCGTTGTCAGTGAGTGAGAGAGAGGGGCATGGGGTCCACTACTCAGTGACCTTGCGGGTTCTATTCTGAGTGAAAACGTTTCACTGCGGGGGTGAGCAGGTGGGCTGCTGATGGGCTTAGCGGGCTGGGCTGGCTAGATCATATTTTTTTTGTACTGCTTTGTTTTTCTTTTTCTATTCTTATTATTCTATTTTGATTTTGATTAATCAATTTAAACATCCATTTGAATTCAAACTTATCTCAAACCTTGAGTAGTTTTTAATACTGATTAATAATACATTCTGAAATCATTTTTAGAATAAATATCTTATTCTTTTTAGGGTCTTTTAATCATTTAAAATTGGCCCTAGTATTAATTAAATAAGATTTATTAATATTTTTCAATCTCCATTTGAATTCAAATCACCACTAACTTTGGGTGACTTTTAATTATGTTTATCAACATATTTCAAAGTCCAAAATAAAATAATTCTTTTATTCATTTAGGATCTATTAATAATTAAATAAATAGACCATAGTATTTAATTCAAATAGGTTTTAATTTATTTTAAAACTCTTTTTGAAATCTAAATAATATCAAAATCTTTTCAGTAGGTTTCATTTCGAAAACTAAAATACTTGGAAATCTTATTTAAAATAAATTAACAAGTTTTAGTGTTTATTTAAAATGGAAAAGCCTTTAATTTAATAAAAATGCATATTAATAAATCCTCATTATTTTATTTAAATAAACCTTTACTCTTTTTATCAAATAGAAATATTTTATTTCAAAAGCTTGGCCAAGATTTAATTTGGCTCTATAAAATAATCCTTATTTTTATTTCTACCTTTTCTTTATAGAAACCATCTCTTTTATTTAAAGATCCAAAAATAGTGATTCCAACTATTATAACTTTATTTATTATTTGTTTATCTTTTTAAATACTTTTAGGATTATTCACCATTTGGTATGGATTTTAGATAAGGGCTTTATTAGCTTTGGAAATTCAATTTCCTTATCTTATAAATTCATAAGATTTTATCTATGGATCCAAATTGAATGAAATCAATTTATATGATTTTATAATATTTCCATTTGTCATTCTTGATCATTTTGAAATGTTTGTTTGATCAATTTCTATATGGATCCAATCCATAGGCTTAGAGATAACTTGGAAGTGATTTCTCTCTCATTAGGGTTTTAGGGTTTTGGTTTAACTTTTCCAAGTGTTTAAATTTCAAGATGCATTTTATGAGGAATGCATACCACTTGATTTGAATTTAATTAGATTCAAACATTAACCAAAGTTTGTTCAAGATGGGATTTTAAGTTTCCATTTAGAAACAAAAGTTTCTTTTCACTCTAAATTTCAATAATTATTAATTTTGTTTATTTATTTTTCACATTACAAGATGTGGAAAATCTTGGGATGTGACATCAAATCCCGATGGTTGTTTTACATATACCAACTCATTCAATAGACCATTAAGAAATGCACTTTCTACATCCATTTGTTGCAACTTAAAGTTATGATGTGCCGCATAAGAAATAATGATACATATGGACTCAAGGTGAGCCACGGGTGCATATGTCTCTCCATAATCAATGTCTTCAATTTGAGAGAACCCTTGTGCAACCAATCTTGCCTTGTTACTTACTATAATTCCATGCTTATCTTGCTTGTTCTTGAATATCCACTTGGTGCCTATAACATTGCGGCAATCCTTTGGCTTCTCAACTAACTTCCATACTTTATTTCTCTCAAATTTGTTGAGATATTTGTGCATTGCTTCCAACCAATCTGAATCTTCAAGAGTTTCCCACACTTTCTTTGGTTCAATCATGGAGATGGGAGCTTGGTGTTCACTAAACCTCTTCAATTGTGATCTTGTGGATATTCCTCTCCTTAGATATCCAACCACATTTTCTAGAGAGTGGCCTCTTAATTCCAAGATCCTATCCATTCTAGCTTCATGACCAGTTTCGATCTCCTTGTTGCTTCTTGGAGGGACCTCTTCATCGTTTTGGTCCTCGTTTTGACCATTAACTTGACCTTGATCATCATAGGAATCATTATCTTCATTAAGAGGCAAAGGTTGACCTTGGTCTTGATCAGGTACATTACTAGATTGGAGTTGAGCTTCTCTCATGGCAGATTGTATAGATCATCCTTGTGTAATAGGCCGAGCAGCACTTGACAATCTGGAGAATGGTGAATCAAGATCCTCCTCACTAGGGGTATCTCCTTGATCAACTTGTTGAGGGCCCACAACTTGTCTTTGGCTTGGTTCATTTTCCTCCTGGGAAGATGGAGCTTGTTGATGTTGTGAAGATGAAGGCTCCACTTGAGTAGAGCATAGTTCTTCTTGATCCGCCATAAGGGGTTCCTCAATAGGGTGGATAAATCCCACACCCATTCTTCATATTGCATCCTGAGGCATTTCATCATCTGCATCACAAGCATCAACACGCCCCCCTTGGGGACCATCATATTCTTCAAAGGTCACACTACAAGATTCTATGACGGCTCCGGGGAGCTTATCATAGATTCTATAAGTGTGAGATTCGAGACCATATCCAACAAAAATATCCTCTAATCCTTTGGAATCGAATTTGGACAAACGAACACCCTTTATGAAATAGAAACACTTACAACCGAACACCCAGAAGTAAGATAAGTTGGGCTTGTTACCGCTAAGTATTTCATATGGATTCTTGATCAATTCTTTGCAGATGTAGATCCGGTTTGATGCATGACAAGCGGTGGAGAAGGCTTCGGCCCAAAAGTTGTATGGAGATTTAAACTCCGCCAACATGGTCTTTGCCATCTCAATAAGAGTCCGGTTCTTCCTCTCGGCTACACCATTATGTTGAGGGGTATATGTAGCAGAATATTGGTGTTTTATCCCCTCATCACTAAGAAATCCATTCAAGGTGTAGTTCTTGAACTCGGTGCCATTGTCACTTCTTATTATCAACACAGGGACATTGTATTGATGTTGAACCATGTTGATGAAGTTGATGAAGGTAACTTGGGTCTCACTTTTCAACTTGAAGAAATATACCCATGACTATCTTGAATAGTCATCAACATTCACCAAACAATATTTCTTCCCACCAAGACTTGCATGAGATGGAGGACCAAAGAGATCCACATGAAGGAGCTCCAAGATCCTCTTTGACTTGATGCGGTTCTTTGGCTTGTGGGGAGAATCATGCATCTTTCCTTCTACACACGCCCTGTAACCATGATCTTTAGCAAAGGAAACATTTTATTTTAGTCCAACAATATGGCCATCCTTGTGGAGACTTTGCAAAGTTCTCATATTGACATGGGCTAGTCGGTGATGCCATAACCAACCCACATCGGCCTTTCCAAATAAGCACATCGCACTTGTAGTGGTTTGCCCCGAAAAGTCCACCACATACAAGTCATTTTTGACGTACCCAACGAAAGCGACCTTGAGAGGCTTTCTCCACATGAGGACCACAATATCATTATCAATAAAGAGGACAAAGCCCATCTTTCCAAGAGCACAGACTGTATGTAAATTGTAGCCAAGGGTCTCAACAAGCATGACATCCATGAGTGTAATGTCGTGGGCAACCACAACCTTGACAAAACCCATTACCTTAGACTTAGACTTGTCGGCATATGTCACGGATATTTGATCATCATTTGGTCTCAACTCCTTGATAGTAGATGTGCTTCCGGTCATATGACTTGTGCATCCACTATCAAGCACCCATTTGGACCCACTAGAAGCATAGATATACAAAAGATCAAGCTAGTTTTTAGGTACCCATTTTTCAATGGGTGCTCTTTTGTTAGCAACAAGGGTCTTAGGAACCCAAATAAACCAAGCAATATTACCATCAAATGGGCCAACATATTGTGCATACACATCACCATAATAATCACGCATTAAAACATAGTGAGGGTTAGCACTTCCCGCAAAAGTCATCATGAGACATAGTTTTGCCACTTGTGGTCTTACTACCCACAATGGCCTTGTCTTTTTCTTGTGCGGGCTTCGCCTTCTTCTTCTTGTCGTTATTCTTCTTGGCTTTGGAAACAAAACCAATGCCCCCTTCCTCACCATTTGACATCTGCTTACTCAAAAGGTCATCAATGGACTTGTTTCCTTTTGGAAAGGTGGTCTTAGCTAGCTCCCCCTTCAACCTAGCATTTTATTCAAGGATAGTTGTACTACTAGAGGGAATGAAATTACTAGGTGAAGGAATATTGGTCAATTGAGTTTGAAGCTTTTCATGGGACTTTGTGAGTGACAAAAGTTCACTTTCCAAAGCCTTGTGAGCCTTGTCAAGCAAACTAAAGTCCTCGGAAAGTTTTGCATGAACCACACCAAACTCAATCTTGTCCTTTTTATCCCTTTTATATTTAGCAATAGCATGGTCTTGTTCCTTAACGAGTCTATTCACAATTAAATCATTAGCCCCATCTTTTTTTGAATGGGGAGCCCCGAAGGGCCTGGAAGCATTGTATTGATCACAAACAAAGGAGGTGTACAATAATGTAGAAGACCCCATAAGAAGAGGAAAATAACACATAGGTCCCCCTTTTATGTGGATAAGACCCCGCTGAAAGATATGAAATCCAAAACAGGTCCATCCCTATCTCCTCTGCCGAGCTGGAGATTAGCTGAACCGCCGCCGAACACCACCGCAGGGACGGAACCACTTGCTTCAGTGTCGATGTTCGACGCGGCCGCTTACCCGAAAAAGGGCCTCCGATGGAGGTTGAAAAGGTGCCAGAGCTCACCGGCTTTTTCCTGCGGCGCACAACCACAAAGGTGATGCTCGCCGATGTCGCTTCCTAGTTCTAGCAGACCCCGACGCAACAATCCTTGCAAACTCTGTCGATGACGAACAACCTGCACTCCAGGGACACACTTCTGCCATGGGTGGACGGAGCCGGTGCAGAATGTCGGAGCAACTAGTAAAACTACGCCTGGAAGTGGATCAGCCGGAACTCCCCAGAGCACTCGAACCATGCTTGCCGCTCGCTGCCACCACTATCCCCTCCCCCGCCACCACGGCCGGCCAAGAGAGACAAGGAGAGGCAGCAAGCAACCAAACTAACTCGAGCACCAAAAGCGCGCTTATCTGGTGGGTTCACTTGGAGTTTCATCCGCGGCGTCTTCGACCTCTGAAACGCACCGGGAGCCACCCACCACGGCCTCCAAACGCCATGCCACTGCGTCTGGAGGCAGAATCCGAACCCCCCTTTCCGCCCATGGTCATCGCCTCGCTAAGACCCATCCTCCCCTCGCCGCCACGGCCACCCAAAGGAGGGAGAGAAGACGAGACACCATAAGGAAGGGGGGACACAGAGCCACAACGATTGGGAATTTGCTACCCACAGAACCCCAGATCTCCCCAGCCACCATGGCCGGACGAGGAGAGGGGCTTAGCCCGCAGCTTCCACCACCTCTGCAGCTAGGCCTTATTTGAGGCGAGGTAGACCCTCCACCGCGTCGACGCCGCCGTGCCGGCGAGCAGGAAGAGGAGTAACCTCTCGCGACGGATCTGGCCCCAAGATCCTGCCGCCAACCTCCTGGCATAAAGCCATACCACGAACCTACAATATACAGAAGGTCCTCCCGCATCAAGCCTCCGCCTCTCTCCACCGGCGGCGCTGACGAGAACGGCGTCGGCGCGACCTGGGGCGGACGATTTTTTTGCTTGTTACTGTAGCAGGGGTCGGGGGGAGGGGCGAGGAGAGGAGATACATATCCCATTAGCCCCATAAAGCCCTTCAAGTTTTACTTCAAGGGAATCCTAGTCTCTGGTTCTTCTTCTAGAGCATTATTTAGGGCTTCTACCTCAATCATGTGTTCTCTTCCTAGTTTACATCTTTCATCAAGAAGCTCTTGGGTGTGAGAAAGTTGATCCAAGAGGTCCAAAAAATGTCTCTTGTGTTCCCCTTGCAAGTTATTCATGAACTCATCAAAAACTATTATTTCCTTTTTGATCTCAAGAGACATTTCATCATCAATTTCATCATTACTCAAGAGGGTGGGTGAGATGATGATGATACATCCGTTCTCTTGCCATAAGGCAAGTGACGTTCTTGTTGGAGATATTCTAATTTGGAGAGTCAAAGAGGGAGAATGTGGGAGTAGAAGTAGTGGCAAGAGCAGCCACACCACTTGATGTTTCCTCTTCATGATCTTCATTGTCGGAGGAGAATTCTTCATGAGTGATCAACACAATTTCACCCGACTTCTTGTTGATGGGATTCTTCTTAATGAAGGGTTTCTTGTAAGGAGCTTTCGAAGTTTTCTTCAACACAAGTTTACCCCCATGATCTTCTCTCTTCTCATAGGGACAACCCTCCACAAAATGATAGCGGTCACCACAATTGAAGCAAGTTCTCAATTTAGTGACATTTTCTCTTCTTCCAATTGGGTTGCTTCTTTGTTGCATTTCCATCTTGGCCTTGGCGGGCTTTTTCCAAAATATCTTTGCATAGAAGGCCATATACTCACCATGAGCAATCTTGGCATCATCGGGTGGCTCAAGGATAGACCTTCATCACTATCATCTTCATCCACATGCTCCACAACTTTTTCCTTTAATGCAAGGTTGACAACATTGCTCATTCCAAGTGCACGAGCACGGGCATCTTTGGCATTCTTGGCGGCAACCTTGAAAGAGGCCATCTCTTGCATAACTTCATTGGAGTTCATGAGGTGGTAGTTGTGTCTTCCTTGTAGGCTCTTCAAGTCGGTGGACTCAAAGGGCATGAGTGCACTCACATATTTCCTTTTTATCCAAGAATCATCCACATGTGAGGCACCCACATTCCTAAAAGCGGTAGAGGTGGTCTTGAGCCTATGATACATGTCTTCATGATCTTCACCTTCCTTCATATAGAAGCCTTCGACTTCATTGCTTAGTGCATCATACCGGTTCCTTCTCATGCTCTCATTTCCAACATACAACTCTGTGAGACCATCACAAGCTTCCTTTGCGGTGTTGAGGTGTTCAATGTGAGGGTAATATTTTGTACCCAATCCTTGTTGTATCATGTGCAAAGTGGTGGCATTGAGTTGGCTATTGACAACTTCTCTTCTAGTCAAGTTGGATGGATCCCCAATATAGAGTCCTTCTTCAATGATGTTCCATAACTCAATACAATAGCTGCGCACATGAGATTTCATTAGAGATTGCCATTGAGCAAATGTAGATGCAACTAGCTTTGGTGGGTCTCCTCTAGTGTTTATATGAGGGTGAGGAATGGGAGGGTTGGGAGTGTACCATCCTTGAGAGTCATGGTGCTCCCCCTTCCCACCATCCCTTTTAGTGGTGGAATTAGTGTTGTCTTGATTACCCCCCACCACCATACCCGTGGGTGATACCGGGGCGTTCACCTTACGTAATAATGGAGGTTCCTCTTGAGGAGAAGGGGATGATGAGCCACATTTATATTTAACAAGTTGCTCAAGTTACTTGTGCAATTGTTTGATCTCGTTGGCCAAGGTGGATCTCAATCTTGTTTCCAAGTTATTGAGATCCTCCATGGTCACCGAGGTGGTAGGCTCACCATCATCGTCCCCTAAGTTGCTACACATATACTATTAGGCGGTAAAGCCCGAATAAAGAGTCGAGGCTCTAATACCAATTTAAAGGATCGTATGGGCACCTAGAGGGGGTGAATAGGTGCTACTTCAAATTTTCTTCTTTTTCAAATTAGGGTTTGACAAGAAAGGTTAATTCTCTAGATTATGCAACTAAGGTGGATTTACCTATATGTGAAACTAGCACCAACTAGCACAACACTAAGCAAGAATAAGTAAAGTAAAGTGCGATAGAGGATAGAAGTAACCAAAGTGGTGGATGCGGAGACACAAGGATTTGTTTCCCGTAGTTCCTTCCTTTCGAGGGGAAGTATGTCTATGTTTGGAGAGGGGGTGGTTTCAAACCACCAACGCCACGAGACGCCTCCCTTGTTCTCCGATGAACCTCACCCCAAAGGGTTCGATTCACCTCTTCCACTATATCGACAACCTTCAAGGTGGAAGTCGACACCTTTACAACAAGTTCGGGGCACACATCCACAACCTAATTGGAGGATCCCAAATACAAGCAAGCTGTCAAACAATTAAAGACAAGCTTGTAGGAACCAAATCAAAAGCTAGGGTTTCCAAAGAAACACTAGAGCATGGGGGCCCTCAAGAGAATGAGGGGGAAATGAAGATCTCTCTTGGTGAAGCTGTAGATCAAGGCCTCCTCCTTCGATTCTCCAAATATCAATGACTTTGGATGGTTGGATGAAGAGATCTTGTTTATTTGGTGGCTCAAATGGGGGTAGTGTTATTGAGTGGGTCGAGCCGCTGGAGGAAATGGATAAGGTGCTCTATTTATAAGCAGCCCCTCCATTGAACTGTTTTCTGACCGTTGGAGAAAAGTCAGACCGGAGACTCCGATGTGCAGACCGGAGACTCCGGTCTACACTAGAGAATACGGCCCATCGTCAGACAAGCCTCCGAACCAGCATACAGAATGTCCCAGCCCTTCTGTGAGCCAAGTGGACCGGAGACTCCGGTCCAGCCGCACCGGAGACTCTGGTCTGAGGCTTGGACCGGAGACTCCGGACAGTCTCCAGACCTTGCTCCGGACCCCCTATCAGACTGTCCTAGGCAGAAATCTGGAGCCCCCTCCGGGGTTTCCTGGGAAGACCCCGGTCCACACCGGAGACTCCGGTCCAGCCAGATCGGAGACTCCGGTCTGGAATTACTAGGAACATGTAAATCTTGCAGGAAACTTTCCTTAGAGTAAGGGTCCTTTTCACTTTGCATTATATCAACATATATAATAGCATACTATAAAATTATCTACTTGTTGTTAACGAACACCAAAAGTGATTATGACAGTAAGTGTCCTTTCAGCTTTGACAAGGGAAAGAGTGGGATTTGGCAGTACTAATGATGTATTACAGGATGGTTCAAGTACATCATCAAGAATGCACATAGGTTGGAAAAGGTATAGCTCCAAAGATTGAATCTAGATAAGAAATCTAGACTTAGCCATTTTGGCAGATTTATGGATTTGGACTAGTATGGGAGAGGGGGACATTTGGAAAGGTTTTATACTTACCATCAAGTGGATGATATTGAAGTATAGATTGGGTAGAGGGGATCCATGCTTCGATTGGGTCTTTACTGAGTAGGAAAGTATCAAAAGGGGTTATCTCTGGATTGATCTGATTAGGGGATGAGATGGCCACTTGGGTGGCTTAGGGTAGATCCAGATTTAGGTGCTTAGTCTGAGATTTATGATCACAAACATATATTGGGTCCTCAGGGATGAGCTACTAGGTTATCTCACTCTAGATCCTAAGCAAACACGGCAAACAGCAGATCAAGGCAATTCATCTTATCACTTATCCAACTACTACTACGGTTACCACCAAGCCTAGCTTGAAGTAATGATGGGTATTTTGAATTGGTTATGCTTTGAAGTAAGGTAAGGACCATCGTGGTATTTCTACCAGGATTGGAATGAAAAGGTTTTAATAAAGGTTTTGGAAAACCTAGGGATAGGAGTAGTTGAATGTTCTGTCTGGAAAACATAAGGAGATAATATATAGGTCTCCATAGTTTTGCTAAGGGAAACTAGTGAAATATTTGTTTTTTTTAAAGTCACCTTGGCTCAAGTTTGAATTGTCAGAACATTTGATAATATGTAAGATAAGCCAGGACTTCTCTTTTGTAAGATAGCTTTTGTAAACTAGTGTTAAGATAAGAAGTACATCACCTAATACAAAATCAATTGCATGAGCACAAGCAAACAAGTAAGCAAACATTGCAACACTTAATTTAGAAAAAGTTTTTTCCCCCTAATTTTTGCCTTTTGGACGACAAATCAGGTTTGCTAAAATTGGAATGTTACAAACATGATCATCATCGCCCACATACTCATATGTGTACTACCCGTGCAAAGCATCTACGCAGAGATTCGGCTCTGATACCACTATAGGGTTCGCAACATTGAAAACAAAAAATTTCGTATGATGGGAACAACTATGTACCAAGATCTATCTACTAGATACAAGCAAGAGGTGGATATACATCCATAGAGAACATACCCTTGTAGACTGACAATGTTTAACGAGGTTGTACTCATGGATGATGTATACATACGCTTGCCGATCTCAAGATCGAGAAGAAATCCAGCGCCACAAATTAGCAGCGCATCCGTGCTCGCACACACGTCCAAGACACCGATCAACCTCCGCCTTCTCACTCCAGCGATGCAGCGGAAGCAACAACTCTTTCTTGCCAAAAAACCACCGGGAACATGTATCTCGTGAGTCCGAGACCACGGGGATAAACTAGAGGGGAGAGAGATCCTTCACGAGGAGGTGTGAGTATGAGAGAGGGAGAGGGGGGCTTTATATAGGAGGGAGGGGGCACCCAAAGGGGGTAGCAGGCGCATGGGGGCTTCCCCTCCCCTCCTCCATTCATGTTGGTGGAGCTCCCACTCACTTTTAGCCCCTTCATTCTCCACTCAAAAAATCCATTTAATTTCCACCAAATTTAATGCAATCTCTCTTTAAATAAAACTCCTATTATTTATTTATTAATAATTTTGTCAATTACTTTAATGTACAAACATTCACATAAAACCTCTTGCTAGTATTTTATTTCACATGCAGAAACACTTTCAGCAATTTCACCCGAAACAATTCCGGTGTCTAGTGAAATAAATTCCTGTGCTTTGTAAATCTTTTCGACAAGAAACTATTTGTTCCAAATGGTATCGGTGTCTCTTAAGTGTGTCACCCTATGGTTCACGAATAATGCGGACATGATCGAGACCCCTCTCGGATCAATAATCAGAAGCGGGACCTGGAGATCCATACCGAGTCCCACACGTTCAACGAGGACTTCTTGTGAAAGTGAGAACCTTTACGCTAGAAACTTAATCCCTTTATCTCGTGATATATTACATGTCCGAGATTCGATCATCGGTGCGGTGACCCAGCATACCACTTCATGATGTAGTATACTATAGTCATTGACATAACACCAATCAAACACTGTTCACTAGTATTACATCCCTCAGAATGGCACAACAGAAACACAGCAGGTCCAAAACATGGTTTAAAGGTTACAACTCACTCTTTTACATAAGATCCAGAGCACACTCTAGGTTCAAGAGAGAGAAAGACTTCTTACAGAGAAGAATCAAAAATAAACAACGCAAGAACGATTATACTATTAAGTCTAATATTTTTTTTGACTGAAGACTGTGAGGCAAAAAAGCCCCACAACATTTATTAAAAAACCAAAAGTAAAGTTTTACAACAAAAGAAATGTAGTACTAGAACTACCTACCTTACACATTGAACCAAAACTAACAACTCTGTACAATAATGGTTATAACTAAGCACAGCCTAATGGAGACTTGCCACCCAAGACAGAAAGGGTGCCCTAAGTTTCTGCTTCATCCTATATTGTAGAAGGCTAACATCATATACAAATTTCTCTCTCCATTTAGCAAAAGTAGGCCTTTGATTATTGAATATTTTATCATTCTGAAGAAGCCAAATATGCCAGCATGCCGTGATTAAAACCTCCATGAAGAATGGATGCCCAACAGATTTCTTAGCACTCTCCACAATCAACTGTAAATCCGAGAAAGGCTGCTAGGTGATCTGAAGGTAGTTCCAAATTCGCACACTGAAGTTACATTGGAAAAAAAGATGTCCTCTATCTTCATATGCCTGAGTAGGACATAGCTCGCAGTGAAAATCATCAGTGACAGGCCAGTGTCGACGCCTTAACAAATCCCTAGTATTAAGTCTGTCCTTAAGTAGTAGCCCAGCAAAGACTTTCAACTTCATCGTGCAACAAGATTTCCATAACCAAATATAAACTCTAGGGACTATAATATGCTCATGAATCTGTTTGTAAAACTTACAGGGCGCATAAGTATCCCCCCAACAGAAGGTCCAAACATCATTCTGACTAGAGAGAGGATTATTTGCCAAGAGGGTTTGCATATCATCAAGTTCCTGAAAAGCTTCCACTGAAAGCAGTAGATAGAATAAACTATGAATATCAGAAGTTGAATAAACCTTAGCTGCTGAGAGATTCTCATTCAGAACATAGGAAAATAACCGAGGGAAACGATCTTTGAATGGTTGGGTCGATCCCTGAACTGACCAATTATCCAACCAAAACAGAAATGAGTCTCCTTTCCCCTGGCTTACCGATGCAACACCCCTAAAATTGTCCACTTGCTTAAGCACATCTCTCCACCAAAAGGAACCACAAAGGTTTTCAGCATCAGGGACTTTGTCGGAGTAATAAGCATTCTTAACCAGATGAACCCATGGAATATCCTTACTATTGTAATATTTATCAAGGAATTTAATGAGCAGAGAGGAATTCTTCTTTTGAAAATCTACCACCCCTAACCCACCTTTATCCTTCGGCAACCACACAATGTCCCAGGCTGCAAGTGCTAGGGTGGGTACATCCTGATTTCGCCTCCAGAGACACTGACGAAGGATACGATCAAGCTGGGTAGTAAGTCCTTTAGACAACTGTAAGAGCATAAGAAGTGTAGAGGCATAGAAGCAAGGGCAGAATTGGTAAGCTGTAGCCGTGCACCTTGCGAGAGAAAACAGGAACTAGAAGTTAGTTTCCTCTCAAGCCTACAAACCAACGGCTGCATCTCAGCTATAGTAGGCCTAGTTGTTCCAAGCGGTAGTCCCAAATATGTAAATGGCATTGTACCCACTTGACAACCAAACTCATCCACAAGCAGCGTGATAAGATCTGTAGGGACATTAATAGGAACCATCTGAGATTTAGTGTAGTTTATTTTGAGCCTAGTAGATTCAGAGAATTGTTGAAGCAATCTTTTAAGAGCCTGAAGTTGAATCAAATCAGCAGGCATTATCAAGAGGGTGTCATCTGCATACTGAATAATTGGAAAATCCTGATCATAAGTATCTATAGGCTTACTGAGCTCACCATTCCTCACCAACTGATTAACAACAGACTGTAACAAATTAGATCCCAAGGTATAAAGAATAGGAGACAATGGATCCCCCTGCCTTACACCACGCCTACAAAGGAATTGCTTGCCAGGAATGCCATTAAGAAGAACAACAGACTTGCCAAAGGAAAGAATAGATTGCATCCAACCAAGCCACTTCTGATTAAATACTTTATGCTTCATGATCTCCAAAATAGCTTCATGCTCAATGGTGTCAAAAGCATTAGCAAAGTCTAGCTTCAAAATAATAATGGGTTTCTTAGAAGCTTGACATAGGAATAGATATTCAAATGACCAGGCCAAGCAATCCTGGATAGACCTGGAACGTAAAAACCCATACTGATTTTTATGAATACATTCAAGGATTCTTCCTTGCAACCGATTTGCAATGAGATTGGTGATGAATTTAAAACAAACATTTGTCAGTGAGATAGGCCTATAATCATTTACAGATTGGGGAGATTGAGATTTTGGAACCAAAGTGATATATGAACCATTAATATTTTCCAAATTAAGAATTCCAGAATGGAAATCACGAGCAAGGCGGTAAAACTCATTTTGAATAATGGGCCAGCACCTTTTAACAAACAGGCCATTAAAGCCATCAGGCCCAGGAGCCCTATCCGATGGCATTGCTGTCACCACCTCATCCATCTCCTTTTTGCTAAATGGCTTTGTCAATTCATCCAAACCTTCCACTCTAATCAGAACTTGTGACAAATCAAATTGCATTGAAATACCCTATGAACGCCCCATTTTATCATTAAAAATAGTCCATAAGAGACCGGCCATTGAATCATGATCACAAAATTCCATCCCACTATCATCTATGAGAACAGTAATAGCATTTCTCCGGAATCTTTCCGTAGCCATAGCATGAAAGAACTTTGTGTTGTCTTCCCCTTGTTTTATCCACCGAATGGTACATCTCTTTCTCCAGTAGTTACATTCAGCAACTAAGAGGCCATCAAGATGAACCTTAACAATCCTTCTAAAATTATTTTCAGACTGGAAAAGTGGTATGTTCTCTTCTAATGTATCAAAGTACAGAATCACAACATTGCACCCTTGAATTAAAATTCTCAGCTTGGACAGACTAGTTTTCCATCTTTTTAAATCATATCTAAGAGTTTTTAGCTTGTCAACTAGGATAGCCGAAGTATATGACTTCTTCGAAAGCTTACTCCAAGAGTTATTGACACATTCAGTGAAGCCAGGATGATCCAACCATAGGTTTTCAAACCTGAATAAATTTGCTTTAGGAATATTAGTGTCAATATTAACAACACATGGCACATGATCCGAGCCAGTCTTAGCCAAAGGCAAAACCATGGTGTTAGGAAAATCACTAATCCAATTTGAGCTGGTAAAAAACCAGTCAAGCTGCTCAAGCAAAGGAGTATGTTGCGTCCCTTCAACGGTAATTCCAGTAAACCCAGATGCCCAATAATATCATTGAAAAGGAACATATCATTAACATTACCCCCAGGCTTGTTCCTATTAACAGGAAATGAATAAAGTTAAAGTCTCCTAAAAGTAGCCAGTTCTCATCCGGTTCAATCTGTAAATTGTAGAGCCAGTCGACAAACATATCCCTATCCTGTCCTGCGCAGGGACCATAGACACAGACCAAGGTCCAACTATTATTATTATGTGCTGATTTGAAATCAATGCAAACTCCAAATCTCTGAACTTCCTTCAAAGCAACCTGTAGAATTCCAGAGGATAATGATACCTCCAGAGGCTCCCGAGGAGGGAGAGAAAGTAAAATTATCAAAATGTTTAGGACAAAATTTCCTAATAAAACTCCAATCAAATGATGCACATTTAGTTTCTTGCAGACACACAATATCACATTCACTTTCATTAATTTTATTGAAAACTTCTTTCTGCCTCATATCAGAATTAAGCCCACGCACATTCCAGCAAAGCACACGCCATTTCCTTTTAGAAATTTGACTCATTAAATAACAAATATGACATAAAATGACCTTTTGAAACATAATTCCAGCATTGGCCCCAACTGAACAGAATAAACACACATGTTCCATACATAAAGTGACAATATAACTGGCCATTCCACTGATCACACTGACCTCCCATAAAGACAAAGTTCCAGACAGGACTTACAAACCAAAATAACACCAGAGCACCCAGACATAAATGACAATGACACCAACCACAAACCCCATAAACGTCAGTTCTGAACATACTAGGCAACTTAACCATCACTGCATTTTTTGTCACCCTTCTGAGATGGAAGAGCTTCAAGCTTCTCCCTAGTTAAACTTGCAGCATCAATTCCCAACTGTTCACCAACCTGCTGCATTACTCTGATAGGAGTGACAGGGATTGACACATTCTCTTCAGATTCAACCTGAGCTATGTCCATTCCTTCTGAGTCTTTCTGCACTTCCTCATCTGACTGCACTAGCCAGAGCTTGGCACGACACTTCTTCTTGGGACGCATAGGCACCTCAACAAGCGCCTTAGGCCGTTTACCATCCTTCACGAGAGAACTTCTAGTGAAACGACGTTCAGGCAGTTGTACCACTTGTCTTTTCCTTCTAGCAGCACACTTCTTGACAGGTGTCTCTGTCAACGCCACAAAAGGAAACTGGGGCTCAGAACCTGGAGAGAAGATGTCCAGAGTAGCAGAGCAGTCACCCCTGTTCAAATGAATGACCTTACGTGGAGTACAGAGAAGAGATTGACTGGTAGGCAGTTCCCAATCTTTATCAAAGGTCCTAGCCCAAGGAACAAAAGCATCTGACCATGACCTCTTGATGGATAGCAACTGAAAAGGAGAGCATTGCAAGGACAGTGGCAACTTCTGAGAACACAACTTTGGTAGCATATTTTCAAACATTCTCTTCCATAGCAAATCTAGGGGGAGAACAGGCCCAACACTATGCGTCAGCATCCCAATATTAAGAAAATCAAAGAAAGCAGGCCCATTAGCATATTGATTAGGAGGCCCAAAAGGCCCAATTCCTAAGCCCAGGTTCAGCATCCCAGGATTCTGAGCATTAGCCAACTCTTCACTTGAGGCCACCTGAATGTCATCATCAACCACTAACGATTCTTGTGAATCATGCATATCAGGATCATCCATCATATCATCATTCTGATTGTTGTTTTGATGATTACCAAAATCTTCCTGATTCCCATGCCCAGGAACATGATCCCAGCCAATCTCAGGAAATTGAGGACCAACCCATAAATTATTATTAACCAAAAGATTACTAGGCAGTGGGTGAGGGTTTCCATCCATAGGCATTTGATCAATATCAGGAGGTAATGCATCAGCAAAATGAGCAGAGAGGATAAACACTGCAGTCGTCCATGATTCAATTATTCCCCCCACAGATGCAAACTTCCCAAAATAAACATCCCTAGGTACTAGTGTAGGTGATGGGAAAGAAGCATAAACCAACAATCTGTCTTTGATTGGGTCATTATTGTTCCAAAATTCATACTTCCCGAACATGGACACAACATTTGCAATATCAATGTCATTACGATAATCAGGAGGGATACCCAGGAACATCAACCACCCGTGCCTAAACCATTGCTCAGATCTATGATTTTCAGCATCACAAGCATAGACAAACCTGACAATGCTATTGTTTAACTGGTAGTGACCATGTTGGACTAGGGCATGGCAAGCAGTAGGATCACTAAGTTGATACAGACCAACAACAAACAAACTAGGCTGATCTTCCACCACATTACGATTAAGAGTGCCAACCAGAAACTGGTGTACCTGATTCCTCCACAAATCTGTTAGATGAGCAGGTGGCCGAGGTGGTGCTGTGGCGGCGGGTCTTGTGAAGCGTAGTAGTACGTGCGTGATAGCCTAGTAGCCCTACCATCAATAATGTCGTGTCCCAGGGAAGCCATTGTTGGGGCACCACCTCCCAGTTCGCCATTGAGCGGAATCGATCTGGCGGTGGAGGGGGAAGCGGCGGCGGAGTAGTCTGTACTGGCTCAGGGTTTGGGGATAAAAAGGGATTATAAGTTGTATCGACAGGGTCGCCTGACATAACCGTAGTAGAAACAGAGTCCACCTTGCCTGAACTAGTCTTTTTAGGGACCCACTGTTGTTTCCGTTTAGAGAACCGATTAAAACAATCCTTCATTATGTGGCCATATTTAAAACATTGTTTGCAGCGAATCTTCCTATGGCACTCCTCCGCTTTATGGCCCATACTTAAACACTTCCAACAGTCCTTGAATCTGAAGGCTATATCATCAACAACCTCCTCCAACCCTGTGAGTTTAGGCTCTATATCCTCATCAGAGTCAGAAGATTCAGGGTCCCCAACAAGTGAAACATGAGGAGATCCCGATATGACAGGTTCAGAGTCCGAACCAGAGCTCCTCGCCAAAGAAGTCTGCTCTAAAACAACACCGCGATGATAACCTTTACAAGCCGGATAGTTAATATTATCAGCAAAGTTAATCTTTCTCTTAACAGCACCAGCCGATCTGATAATAGACTTAGGCATATGACCCTGCATAGCAGATAAAGCCAACTGAACTCTTCTTTTACCCGGGCTGACTATAGTCCATTCCGCATCAGTTTCAAACTTCCAGAGCTTAAACTCTTTATTCCAATTAGGGCCACCTCTCCCCCAGAGGTGAAAGAAGCATTTAAACTGAGAGCAAACATACCTGCGCATCTTAAGAATATGAAAGCCCACCAACTTAGATGCAATAGAGAAGGAGAAAACTCTATCCCGTTGATAAGAAACCTTCAGACAACCACCTCTTCCACCAATGACAGATTCCAGAGCCACATTCAAATGAAAATTAGCTCTGCCAAAAGAAACTACTAAAATGAAAGCAGTAGAATCCGTAGAAGGATGGACCTCAGAGCCAAACTTAAACAACACGTCCTTAGAAAATTTAATACCATGAGAGAAACTGAGACCAAGAACACGCGCATCACCAATACTGACAGATTCAGAACGAAACTCGGACTAGGATCCTTCCAAGCAGAATGCAATAAGCCATCCTTGTCAGATCTAGCAGTTTCCAGAGTATCTGGTAGCCGGATGCCTACTCTGACCACATGTTCATGGAAATACAATTTAGCACCAATGCTGAACTTCGATCTAGACTTAACACGAATCTGACCAATGCTATGACCCTTTGAATTGAACAGCGAAGCAGTCCAATCACTCAAAGATAGAACCAGCGTGCCATCATAGGCTTTCATCCTGCCACGATCAAGATCCTTTGTCGTGGAATATGATATCTTCCAACGAATAGCACGGCAAATAATCGTATGATCCTGACACGAAAGGTCATTACTAGGGCCATCCAAAGCCAGATCAGAACCCATTGAATTTGCCTCGGGATTCACCACCATGCAGGAGTGGTCCCCAGAAGGAGAAATAGAACACGATCCAACAATAGCCACATGGGTTTGGAAAATTACCTCAGATCCCAACAAGATCAACTCACCATCAAGCAGAGGTCGACCCACAATTCCAAACCCTTTGGAAGTTTGAAGACTTATCCAATTAGACCAGATGAAAAGTGCACCAATCTGGGTGCGATCTGGATCCGAAATGGGCGCAAACGTCACGTCCCAACACCAGGTTGGAGGGAGCATGATCACTATATGGAGAAGCCCGCAAGAGACACAAGGGAGAAGGCCAGCGAGGGAGATCGCTGGAGACAAGGGAGAAGGGGCTTATGGTGGAGCGAAGAGGGGAGCCATGAGCATTGTTGACTAAGAGGTTGGCATTGCTGCTATTGCAACGCACTACAGAAATAGGTTCTTTGGCTAGAAATAATATTCCTATCTAATCAGTAACTTTTGTCTTCACTTGAGTTGAGGTATATGTTGACTTCCTTGTCTTCATTGAAGAGCTTTAGTTGGTCTTGATAAGTCCTGGAGCATATCTTGATGTAGACATCGTTTTAATGGCTTCAGAATCTAGCAAGGGTTAAGAAGATACTTTGAGTACGAGCGTACTCAGCAAATTCACTAGAAAAGGAGTGTTTGATGCACTATATCTATAGCCACAGACCGTAGGTCATAGGAAATGCAAGTTTTCATAAACATTTCTTCAAAGGTTGCTTTTATTCTGAAAAGCTATGTCCGTCAGCCTTCACGGGTTTACCAGAACTTTCATGGAGTTCCTTTCCCGCCGCGTTCGCAGCTCCTTCCCGGAACAGGGAGTAACAAGTTACAGTTCTTACACTCTGGAGAGGTGCGTTACTTTACCCATGAGAGATCAACTCTTTGTTGCACAACCGGGCAGCTTATTCCTGTCCATAATTCCGTGATGTGGGGCCCAGAAAATGATCCAAGCCAATCACTGCCCCCTTCGCGACCTCGCATGCCTCCTTTGTGTACACCATGCCCACATAAAGAATTACAGCAATGGTTTTTACAAACCGTTAGATGCCAGAACTATCGTGGGACGATGAGGGTTCCCACCCATATGCTGCATATCCTCTACGAATTACCAATTAATATGCACGCTAGAAGGATAACAGCCACGACTTTCACATCCGGCTTCATGCGAGAGGAAGAAGATACAGCTGACTTCTCCGTACTATTCCAAATATCATGGTCAACGCGTAATTTACGACGCAAGAATCACTGGAGACATTGGTTGTTAAGTCCTAGGTGATATAGTTCTGAACAGTGGTATTCCAACTGTCAGATTTAATAGATTAGCTAATCACCCTGGATCAGTAACCAATAGTTCACATTATTATTGAAAATAGTATTTTTAGACCTTTTTCAAATGCAGGTGATAACAACACTGGATTTGTAAAATACTTTACAGAAAATAAACAAAGGACATGAGCAAGTGTGAACTTGCCTTTTGTGATTGCAAGATTATGCACTCACGGTCTTCGAGTCAGTATAAGATCCAAAATCTGAAATCAGCATCATTGGTTCGGTAAGGACTAATGTTTAAAGAAGCAATATGCTTTTATGCATAAGTAATGTGATGCATGTTCTACACGCAAATCCTAGGGATAACATTGTCCTAGGGTTTGGATTTCGGAAATGGTTACTTTGGAATGTGTGGTCCTTTTAGATAAGTTTCATAGTTGTACTTTTATTAGAGTTTATGAGTGGTTGTAGACAACACATATGTAGGAGTAAAGTATACATACTTATGACATATTAGTTAGCATTACTTATACAAGAGTTCTTATTTAAAGTGGCAAAAAGGATAAGCTTCGAAGTAAAGGTTTCTCTTCTAAGGTCTAAACAAGCTTTGTGGTCAGTTAGTGGTGGTTGATGTTATTTGTTTGATCAAATGGTTTGGCTTGAGTTGCTTTATAGTTTAACTACTTTAGACCAAAGTTAACTATAAAACATATAGTAATGCTTATAGTGTTGTATTAAGATTCTGTAGACTAAAGTTAACTTTAAAACAAAGATGATTTTGAGAGTATAATACTTATAGCATTTGTATCTAGTGTATCTGAAATGTTTTCTTTAGGTTACTTAAGAATGGTCATTACTTTTACTTGGATAATGGTTTCTTGATTTGATTATTGAGTAATATTATTGATTTTTTATAGATAAGTGTGTATAGTTTATAATATAAAACATACTATTACTTAACTACTTATGGGTTTATATAATGCTGTGATAGTTTTTGCAATTTGGTAGTTAATATAGATAGAAAAGGTTTGGTGTATTCATAAGTTGTTCTTTAAGGTTTTTATTATAAATGGGAATCTTTTTAGAATAAAATCTTCATTTATGGTTGAAGATAATTTGATAGAAAGGTGTTTATAATGTTTTAAATCATTATGGTCTTATAAAAATTAATATTAAAGACTTATATTATTTATTAGATTTAATTGACTCTTTTAAGAAATATTAACAAATTTTATTCATCCTTATATGAATTGTTAATAAAGTATATAAGTTTAAATTTGAGTTATTAAATTATTTGAATTTTTATTTAACTCCAGAAAATAGAATATTAGATTTTTAATATTTAGATATTATTTTTGTGGTTATTTCGGTATATCACATTTATTTTTTGTGATTTATAAATAATAGGATATGCTTTTTTCTATTTCTTATTACTTTATAATTACTTAATAAATAATAAATATTTAATTATGTTAACTAATATTACATGATTATAGTTTTAAATTATAATTCTTATTTTTCTAAGATTTTTGGTATTTTATTTATATTATTAACATTTATCATTTTAAAAAAATGAATTATCAAAGTTTTATTACTTATAAACCTTTATTAAATAACATTTATTTAAATAATCATCATAATAATATTTGATAATACTTTTAAGTTGTAGATTTTATTTTTCTGAAAATTTTCATATATTATACATATTTTTCTGAATTATAAATCAAAAGTTATTGATTAAACAAGATCTAATCATCTTTTAAATTTCTGGAATATTATTAATTGGTTTATAACATTTTATTTGTTTCCTAACGGAAAATACTTTTTACACCACATCAAGAGCTAGCCCCAGTCACTGACTAGTGGGCCAGGTCCACCTCATCTATCAGATGAAAGAAATGCATTAGTTACAGATCCTGTCTTTACCCCCTATCAATGACATATGGGCCCTAGGCCATGTCATCAGCCACGTTAGCAAAGACCAGTCAAACTAGCTGACGTGGTGCGATCATGACGTCACGATGGCATCAGCATCACCACCGCCGCTAGAGGTTGGTCGCCGGCGACGATCTACTGCGCCCCAGCAAGCGGAATAGACCTAATTCGAATAAGCACAACCTACTAAACCTAATAGTGGCAGCACCGCTTGGAAATGCTCATCGAATCTTCAGCTTCGACGAGCTCCGACGGTGGCCGACAGTGGCACATGGTGAAACGGCAATTTATAACGAGATCCGGCGATTGAATGTTACTGGGATGTTCAGGAACTCACCCTGATGATGATAGAGTGGTCGAGAAGGCTTGGGGAGGTGTGACGACGGCGAATCGACGGTAATGGCCATGGCGCCCGAGGAAAGGGAACACTCGATTTCACATGATTCCCGGCGAGTGTGCCTCCGTGCTTGGTCCTAGATGGTTCAGTCCACGACGACGCGTCGAATGGTGGCTACCACGAAGCAAGGGGTGGTCGGAGTTGGCCGGGACGATGAACTCCGACGAGCTAGGTTTTCGGGTGAAGGAAGGAAGTGATTCTAGGAAGCGAGATTGTGGATGATGACGAGCAAAGGTGTTGCGGTGGCCTTCTTATCCTCTCCTGACAGCGGCGGCGTTGATCTTGGTGCAACAACGACGATGACGGCATCGAGCGGCGGCGAGCTCCGCCAGCGAGCTGCCTGTGTGCGTGACGATGACAACGATGCAACTTTTATGGATAACCCCCTAGGAATTTCTTTAGCTCAACCCGCAGTCCTGTCGTGACCCCACTTGTCAGTCACAGACAGAAAAGAATCTGGGATGGTTACTGGGCTGCTGTGGGCTGCACATAGGCGTCAGATAGGTGTAAGTGTGTTGGGCTGCGGCCAGGTTTGGTTTTTTATTTGTTTTATCTTTTTCTATTTTCTGTTTTCTTATTCAGATTTGAATTTGATTTATATATTTTGAATTTTTCTTTGCAGGATTTCTTTGCTGGACTATTTCAATAACACTAAAACATAGTTAGTATTATTTGTGAATTTCTTTGTTATATATATCTTATTATATTCCTTGTATTTTCTTAATATATGAACCCCTTTCAATATTTTTAAAAGATCTTCCTATTGTTTTATTTTCCTCCTTATGTTATGGATTTCTTGAATGATATATTCTTATTTGCTTATCAACTTAATTTTAGTTGGCTCATATTTTGAATAGAACTTTTATATGTGGAATGATCCTGTACCATTATTTGATACATGAAATATAAAAGTCATTGATATATTCATTATTACCTCCGTTGGGTTGGAACATGGAAAAGTATATATTCTATTGTAATAAACAAAGAAGTTTAGGGTTTTGATTTATGAGTACTACCCTTGGCTTTAGGGTTTTGTATAAGCTTATATTCCTTTTAAGAGTTAAGATTTAATAACTAAGCATATTGCCTTATGTATATAGTATTGGATGAAATCTCCCTTTTTAATAGAAGTGAACTTATAGAAATGTACTTAGGCACATATAGTTATGATGGTTGAAATTAACAGAGATATACTTATGTAATTTGTTATAGGGAAATATTTCTATAAAGTGTTATAGGCATCAGATGATGGATCAACAGTATGAGATGGATATTATGTTTGATTTGAGATTTAGAGTTGATTTCTTAACCATATTAAAATAGGAAAATACTTTATACATATAATTATATTTAAAAATCTTGGATCTCTAATTAAGGAATTCCTTTACTAGATATAGTACTTCTTCCTATCCATCATCATGATTAACATGATGAGCTTTACTCATTTAAATCTTCTTATTCATATATCATTCTTCTAAACTCATGAATGAATCCAATGAGTTTGATACTAAAATAGTTCATAACTTCTTCATATCCATGCTTGATTGCACCTACTATTCTACTGTTGATAAACTTCCATCCAACCAGTAGTTCCTTCAACTTCACTGACAATCTTCCTTAATATTCCATCACTGATCTTTCTCTAAGGTTGATTATCTTTTAAGATGAATAACACTACTTCTAAAGTCTATGCTATACTAGCTTTAATTGGATAATATCAACCTATATTTACTTAACTCTCATGACTTACACTTCAATCCCTGAATTATATTTATGTGGTTTGCAAAGACTACTCTAGGATCACTTATCGCCACTAAGGTTCCAATCATGTTCTACCCACCAGTATTACTTATACTAAATATAAGCATTTAATATTGGTGGCCAAAGCATTACCATGATAATACTCTAATCATTTATTACTGAAGTTCTTAGTTGGCTAAGCAGGGCTTTATCAATCCTACCTTTTATTGTCTAGAAATTATCGCCTTAGTATCTTATATTAGATTAAGGTTATTAATGGATTATGCCCTCATTAGAAGATTTAAGTAGATGTTCTGATAAGATCAAGTAATAAATCAAAGATTAATAGTTAAAGAATTTGTGAATCAATGGGGAATTATCCAACATTGATGAACAACAGATATTGAAATAATTTCTATAAAGATTCTATAGAAAGAAAGATATCTATATAGTGGATGATCTTGACTTAATATCTTTCCAACTCCAACTCATCAAAGGAGTTTTTAAGATTAGGTGTTACTATGATACTCAGGATGTATGAAGATGGGATTATGATATAGTGGTTACATTCTTATTATTTGTTTTATATCTTTAACTTGGTACTTATGAATGATTACAATGAGTACTATAACATTATCACCTAATGATCAAATATTATTCACATTGTATTAAGGTTTAACTTATAGTACATTTGATCTACCCTTAGATCAAATCTCTCTTACCCAAAATGAGATTTTAACAAAGGTCTTATTGAAACTTATCGCAGTCAACTTGATGATGTACTTCAATTCCATCAAGCTAAGAGAAGCTTCAATCACTTTGACCATTTTTGTTTAAAAGCACGGAAATTATTCAGATTTTCTATGCATGAATGCAATGCACACATCTGGGTTCATCTTATTTCTAGGCTCTAATGCTGGGATGTTACAGACTCTCCCACTTAAAATAAACTTCGTCCTCGAAGTTCGCAAACTCTCACCTTTCAGAGTAAGAAATTGTTTTGTAGTGGTTGGTACATTCTCCCCTTCATGATGACCTTAAATGGAATTAATTGGAGTATTCCATAAACTGATTAGATATTCTAATCCAATTCTTTTTATCTAAACATCAAACTTTATTACTATTTTAAGTACGATTTAGAGGTCTCCTTAAAAATAAGTTTTAAGTTTCTATATACTCGTGTTAGTAGTCAAAAGACTACCCTTCTATTCCTGTCATAGTATAGTTGATACTGGTATTCCTTCACAGATTGGATTTGAACTCATTTAGTCCATACCCATTGGAATTCTTATTCTCTTCCTATCTCCAATTGGAAGTTTTTTATTATTTCTTAAGATTACTGAAGAGTTGTTTCTTTTTGGATTGGTCGGTTAAATGTATCTTTATCACCTTCAGGTTTAGACCTTCTCATGATTTTTTACTAATCTTCCATTATTACCTATAGTACTTTCTTCATCTTTCAATCATAACATCTACTCTCCCCCTTATATTTTACTAATAGTCTTTAAATTACATACATAGAGACCATTGGTTCTTAAACTCGAATATTGATCTCGATTCAGCTTAAATTCTACTAGTTTAGGGTTTGATGAAAGATTATACGGTGTATCCACACAATTTTGGATCTCCGAGATAAATCTTTCAGCACTATATATCGTACTTACTATTGAATATTTTCGCTGGGTAGGTCTAACTTTGCGAAGCCTCTCGAAAGACGATCGCCTTAAAATTTTATGTTCTTTATGCAACCTTTATGATAATTTGATTAACTATGTCAACCAATACCAGCTGCGGACAGAATACCGACTGCGGATTATAATGCCGGCAATGGATTAGGTACCCAAGGCGGAAAATTCTGAGTGGTAGGTATTATCTTATAGTTTCCGACCTACGAGTTACATTCTCTCTAAATTGTCAGAGCTTGAATACCCTTTTGGTTCTAAGGCATCTTCCTGGTATTTTTTCATGATACTTCCATGAACTTGATACAACTCTCCATTGACTTCTTAGCATCTTACCTACTTTGAATGAACTTTCAATTTATCATATCTTGTTACTCCTTAAATCTCCTACACCATGCTTTCTTCCTAAACTGGCCAAGAATGTGACTTATGTTCTATCTATTGCCCAAATGGTGTAAATACCCCTTCTATCATGCTACATCCTTCAAGTTAATCTTCCTTATGATCTTTGAAACACGTCACTCCCTTACACGAATTCCCGTTTCTATCTAGGTCTATAACATCAAGTAATAACTGGTGTTACATCATGCATTTGCACACCTAATTACACTTCATGTACAGATCTAGTCAATCAAGAAGAATCAAAAAGATCCAAAAGTCGATAAACAACAGAACATATACCATGTATTACACATAGGTTTAAATAATTAACAATGTACTAGATGTTCCCACGGTTTGCTCCAAACCTATTTACACAACTATCTTACAAGAACCTCTTGCTCTTGTGGAAATATCCTCACTTATTTCAGCAAAATCTTCAAACTACAATACGCATTACCCTCTATATACATTATTCAAGCGCTCATCCCTTGGGATGTTGTTTCTCTCTCACTTTCATCTTCCTCTAGTGCTTCTTGGAGTTCTGTCCATGATGACGTGAAGTCCTACGACTGCCTTCTGGAGCATAGGAGCATCCAGGAGGTGTGTATTCTTGATTAGAAGTACCGAGACTGAGATTAGTCATTGAAAAATGACTAGAGTTGGCGTAATCTTCGACTGAATAATCCGGGTTTTCCGGCAACGCTTCCTCATAGTAGGTTGGTTCCTTAACTTTTTCTTGGATCCAGTCATATATATTGGTATAGTAGCTATTGGAATACTCTTCTAAGTTGATTGGATTAGTATTACCCCCGTATGGTCCATAAGGCTCTCTATGGTTATAGTTGGTCTCTTCTTCAATACCTGTATCACAAGGTATAGGATTCCCTATGGTTTTACCTTGAGATTCTATTTCCCATCCATACTTGTTAGGATTAGGTTTATTTGTAATAACTTTATTCCATTCCTGTTGTTCGGAATTGTACTTGGTCCATAAGTCTTCAGGTGGCTTGTAGTCATTCTGGTAATAGGCATAATTTTCTGAGTTTGGGTCATCAAACTCAGTTTCCTCAAACACTTCTCCTGAAGGTATGTATTTAGGATGCCTAGCTTCTTTATCTAGCTTCTTCCTACGAGACATTGCTTTATCAGGATTAGTAAAATCCACAATGACCGTATCCATCTCCTTAACTAAGACTTGGTGAGTGTTATGATAAGTGTTTAGCAAAGACCGATAACGATCCATATACTCTAGAGCTACAGTAGGTTCAGCTTGGACTAAGATAGAGTGATCTAACTCATGCTCTGAGTTTGATTTCTCATGTGGTATAATGGTGTGAGTACTACCTTCCAGAGCTTGGGATTTATGTTCTCGGATCATGGTTATGGCTGCTACTACGGCAATGTGATATGCAGATGCCATGCACCTTGCCTCTCCTGCTGGTATTTCTCCCTTAAGTCCTAACTTCTTGGGTACCATGATCAAGACATGGTATTTATCTAATACCTTCCCATCATAGTAAGTGTAAATCTTGACCAAAAGTCTTGGTTCACATTCCAAACTCCATATAAGTTGTCAGAGATTGTCTGTCCAATCCCCTCCGTAGTCATCCAACGTCTTGTTCATCACTTGAACATTCCGGGGTGGATATCGAGGTGCCATGTGAAACTGTGGATAAGAAATTATCATCAGTCACATAGAGTTAAAACTCTTGGGTAATGATTGGAATTGCAATCATATAAAAGAGTTATCGCACTAGTAACATAACAGAATTATTCTCAAGTGAATATCCCTCATATCAATAGAGAACTCTTCATTATTGCTAGGATATGTCCTACAGGTTCTACCCATTTACTAGGTTTCCAACCTAAGGTCAAAGCATTGGCTTTGATACCAACTGCAGTGACCCAGCATACCACTGCATGATGTAGTATACTATAGTCGTTGACATAACACCAATGAAACACTGTTCACTAGTATTACATCCCTCGGAATGGCATAACAGAAACATAGCGGGTCCAAAACATGGTTTAAAGGTTACAACTCACTCTTTTACATAAGATCCAGAGCACACTCTAGGTTCAAGAGAGATAAAGACTTCTTACGGAGAAGAATAAAAAATAAACAATGCAAGAACGATTATACTATTAAGTCTAATATTCAGACTAAGAGGTTGGCATTGCTTCTATTGCAACGCACTACATAAATAGGTTCTTTGGCTAGAGATAATATTCCTATCTAATCAGTAACTTTTGTCTTCACTTGAGTTGAGGTATATGTTGACTTCCTTGTCTTCATTGAAGAGCTTTAGTTGGTCCTGATAAGTCCTGGAGCATATCTTGATGTAGACATCGTTTTAATGGCTTCAGAATCTAGCAAGGGTTAAGAAGATACTTTGAGTACGAGCGTACTCAGCAAATTCACTAGAAAAGGAGTGTTTGTTGCACTATATCTACAGCCACAGACCGTAGGTCGTAGGCAATGCAAGTTTTCATAAACATTTCTTCAAAGGTTGCTTTTATTCTGAAAAGCTATGTCCGTCAGCCTTCATGGGTTTACAAGAACTTCCATGGAGTTCCATTCCCACCGCGTTCGCAGCTCCTTCCCGGAACAAGGAGTAACAAGTTACAGTTCTTACACTCTACAGAGGTGCGTTACTTTACCCATGAGAGATCAACTCTTTGTTGCACAACCGGGCAGCTTATTCCCGCCCACAATTCCATGATGTGGGGCCCAAAAGATGATCCAAGGCAATCACTGCCCCCTTCGGGACCTCGCATGCCTCCTTGGTGTACACCATGCCCACATAAAGAATTACAGCAATGGTTTGTACAAACCGTTAGATGCCAGAACTATCGTGGGACGATGAGGGTTCCCACCCATATGCTGCATATCCTCTATGAATTACCAATTAATATGCACGCTACAAGGGTAACAACCACGACCTGCACATCCGGCTTCATGCGAGAGGAAGAATATATAGCTGACTTCTCCGTCCCATTCCAAATCTCATGGTCAACACGTAATATACGGCGCAATAATCACTGGCGACATTGGTTGTTAAGTCCTAGGTGATATAGTTCTGAACAGTGGTATTCCAAATGTCATATTTAATAGATTAGCTGATCACCCTGGATCAGTAACCAATAGTTCACATTATTATCGAAAATAGTGTTTTTAGACTTTTTTCAAATGCAGGTGATAACAACACTGGATTTGTAAAATACTTTACAGAAAATAAACAAAGGACATGATAAAGTGTGAACTTGCCTTTTGTGATTGCAAGATATATGCACTCACGGTTTTCGAGTCAGTATAAGATCCAAAATCTGAAATCAGCATCATTGGTCCGGTAAGGACTAATGTTTAAAGAAGCAATATGCTTTTATGCATAATTAATGTGATGCACGTTCTACACGCAAATCCCGGGGATAACGTTGTCCTAGGGTTTGGATTCTGGAAATGGTTACTTTGGAATGTGTGGTCCTTTTAGATAAGTTTCATAGTTGTACTTTTATTAGAGTTTATGAGTGGTTCTAGACAATACATATGTAGGAGTAAAGTATACATAGTTATGACATACTAGTTAGGATTACTTATCGAAGAGTTCTTATTTAAAGTGGCAAAAAGGATAACCTTCGAAGTAAAGGTTTCTCTTCTATGGTCTAAACAAGCTTTGTGGTTAGTTAGTGGTGGTTGATGTTATTTGTTTGCTCAAATGGTTTGGCTTGAGTTGCTTTATAGTTTAACTACTTCAGACCAAAGTTAACTATAAAACATATAGTAATGCTTATAGTGTTGTATTAAGATTCTGTAGACTAAAGTTAACTTTAAAACAAAGATGATTTTGAGAGTATAATACTTATATCATTTGTATCTAGTGTATCTAAAATGTTTTCTTTAGGTTACTTAAGAATGGTCATTCTTTTTACTTGGATAATGGTTTCTTGATTTGATTATGGAGAAATATTATTTATCTTTTATAGATAAGTGAGTATAGTTTATAATCTAAAACATACTATTACTTAACTACTTATGGGTTTATATAATGTTGTGGTAGTTTTTGAAATTTGGTAGTTAATATAGATAGAAAAGGTTTGGTGTATTCATAAGTTGTTCTTTAAGGTTTTTATTATAAATGGAAATCTTTTTAGAATAAAATCTTCATTTATGGTTGAAGATAATTTGATAAAAAGGTGTTTATAATGTTTTAAATCATTATCGTCTTATATTATTAATATTAAAGACTAATATTATTTATTAGATTTAATTGACTCTTTTAAGAAATATTAACAAATTTTATTCATCCTTATATGAATTGTTAATAAAGTAAATAAGTTTAAATTTGAGTTATTAAATTATTTGAATTTTTATTTAACTCCAAAAATAGAATATTAGATTTTTAATATTTAGATATTATTTTTTGTGGTTATTTTGGTATATCACATTTATTTTTTGTCATTTATAAATAATAGGATATGATTTTTTTTCTATTTCTTATTACTTTATAATTACTTAATAAATAATAAATATTTAATTAAGTAAACTAATAGTACATGATTATAATTTTAAATTAGAATTCTTATTTTTCTAAGATTTTTGGTATTTTAATTATGTTATTAACATTTATCATTTTAAAAATATGAATTATCAAAGTTTTATTACTTATAAACCTTTATTAAATAAAATTTATTTAAATAATCATCATAATAATATTTGATATACTTTTAAGTTGTAGATTTTATTTTTCTGAAAATTTTCATATATTATACATATTTTTCTAAATAATAAATCAAAAGTTATTGATTAAACAAGATTTAATCATCTTTTAAATTTCTGGAATATTATTAATTGGTTTATAACATTTTATTTGTTTCCTAACGGAAAATACTTTTTACACCACATCAAGAGCTAGCCCCAGTCACTGACTACTGGGCCAGGTCCACCTCATCTCTCAGATGAAAAAATGCATTAGTTACCGATCCAGTCTTTACCCCCCTATCAATGACATATGGGCCCTATGCCATGTCATCAGCCACGTTAGCAAAGACCAGTAAAACTAGCTGACGTGGTGCGACCATGACGTCATGATGGCGTCAGCATCACCACCGCTGCCAGAGGTTGGTCGCCGACGATGATCTACTGCGCCCCAACAAGCGGAATATACCTAGTTCGAATAAGCGCAACCTACTGAACCTAATAGTGGCAGCGCCGCTTAGAAATGGTCATCGGAGCTTCAGCTCCGACGAGCTCCGACGGTGGCACATGGTGAAACAACGATTTATAACGAGATCCCGCGATTGAATGTTACTAGGAGGTTTAGGAACACACTCTGCTGATGATAGAGTGGTCGAGGAGGCTTGGGGAGGCGTGACGACGGCGAATCGATGGTAATGGCCACGACGGCCGAGGAAAGGGAATGCTCGATTTCACATGATTCTGGGTGAGCGGGCCTCCGTGCTTGGTCCTAGATGGTTCAGTCCACGACGACGCGTTGAATGGTGGCTACCACGAAGAAAGGGGTGGTCGGAGTTGGCCGGGACGATGAACTCTGACGAGCTAGGTTTTTGGGTGAAGGAAGGAAGTGATTCTGGGAAGCGAGATTGTGGATGAGGACGAGCAGAGGTATTGCGGTGGCCTTCTTATCCTCTCCTGGCAGCGGAGGCGTTGATCTTGGCGCAACAATGACGATGACGGCATCGGGCCGTGGCGAGCTCCGCCAGTGAGCTGCCTGTGTGCGTGGCGAGCTCCGCCAGCGAACTTTTGTGGATAACCCCCTAGAAATTTCTTTAGATCAACCCGCGGTCCTCTCCTGACCCCACTTGTCAGTCACAGACAGAAAAGAATCTGGGCTGGTTACTGGGCTGTTGTGGGCTGCACATTGGCGTCAGATATGTGTAAGTGTGTTGGGCTGCGGCCAGGTTTGGTTTTTTATCTGTTTTATCCTTTTTCTATTTTCTGTTTTATTATTCAGATTTTAATTTGATTTATATATTTTCAATTTTTTTTGCAGGATTTCTTTGCTGGACTATTTCAATAACACTAAAACATAGTTAGTATTATTTGTGAATTTCTTTGTTATATATATCTTATTATATTCCTTGTATTTTCTTAATATATGAACCCCTTTTAATATTTGTAAAAGCTCTTCCTATTGTTTTATTTTCCTCATTTAGTTATGGATTTCTTGAATGATATATTCTTACTTGCTTATCAACTTAATTTTAGTTGGCTCATATTTTGAATAGAACTTTTATATGTGGAATGATCCTATACCATTATTTGATACATGAAATGTAAAAGTCATTGATATATTCATTACTACCTCCATTGAGTTGGAACATGGCAAATTATATATTCTATTGTAATAAAACAAAGAAGTTTAGGGTTTTGATTTATGAGTACTACCCTTGGCTTTAGGGTTTTGTATAAGCTTAGATTCCTTCTAAGAGTTAAGATTTAATAACTAAGTATATTGCCTTATGTATATAGTATTGGATGAAGTCTAATTAGATTGTTTTAATAGAAAATTATAATTAGATTGTTTTATAGAAGTGAACTTATAGAAATATACTTAGGCACATATAGTTATGATGATGGTTGAAATTAACAGAGATATACTTATGTAATTTGTTATAGGGAAATATTTCTATAAAGTGTTATAGGCATCAGATGATGGATCAACGGTATGAGATGGATATTATGTTTGATTTGAGATTTAGAGTTGATTGCTTAACCAGATTAAAATAGGAAAATGATTTATACATATAATTATATTTCAAAATCTTGGATCTCTAATTAAGGAATTCCTTTCCTAGATATAGTACTTCTTCCATCCATCATCATGATTAACATGATGAGCTTTTAGTTGGATAAGCAGGACTTTATCATGATAATACTCTAATCATTACCATGATAATACTCTAATCATTTATTACTAAAGTTCTTAGTTGGCTAAGCAGGGCTTTATCAATCCTAACTTTTATTGTCTGGAAATTATCTTCTTAGTATATTATATTAGATTAAGGTTATTAATGGATTATGCCCTCATTAGAAGATTTAAGTAGATGTTCTGATAATATCAAGTAATAGATCAAAGATTAATAGTTAAAGAATTTGTGAATCAATGGGGAATTATCCAACATTGATGAACAACGGATATTGAAATAAGTTCTATAAAGATTCTATAGAAAGAAATATATCTATATAGTGGATGATCTTGACTTAATCTCTTTCCAACTCCAACTCATCAAAGGAGTTTTTAAGATTAGGTGTTACTATGATACTTAGGATGTATGAAGATGGGATTAAGATATAGTGGTTATATTCTTATTATTTGTTTTATATCTTTAACTTGGTACTTATGAATGATTACAATGAGTACTATAACATGATCACCTAATGATTAAATATAATTCATATTCTATTAAGGTTTAACTTATAGTACATTTGATCTACCCTTAGATCAAATCTCCCTTACCCAAAATGAGATTTTAACAAAGGTCTTATTGAAACTTATCGCAGTCAACTTGATGATCTACTTCAATTCCATCAAGCTAAGAGAAGCTTCAATAACTTTGACAAGTTTTGTTTAAAAGCGCGAAAATTATTCGGATTTTATATGCATGAATGCAATGCACACATCTGGGTTCAGCTTATTTCTAGGCTCTAATGCTGGGATGTTACAATCGGTATCTCAATACCTAGTTTGATCTTGTTACCAACATGTACTCTTTTCTCATTCCCGTGATATAACATTCTAGTGATCAAATCAATTGCCTGCAAGCTAACCAATGTGATATCACCGAGAGGGCCCAGAGTATATCTATCTGTCATCGGGATGGACAAATTACACTCTTGATCCATGGGCCTCAACATAACACCTTAGTAGCACTAAACCCATCTTTATATTCACCGTGTTATGGTGTGACGTTTGATGTTATCAAGATACTCTTCTAGTGTTAGTGATTGACATGATCTCACGGTCTAAGGATGAGGATTACTTCGTATGATGTTATAGCAATATAAACACAATGACTTTGATCGTAATGCTATACTTCGGATGAATGTTCATCACACCATTCCAATAATGTTGTGACCTCGTTATTAACAACATCCAATGTCTATGATCAGGAAACCTTGATCATCTTATTAATCAACGAGCTAGTTTATAAGAGAGGCATAACTAGGAACTTTCTGTTTGTTTATTAAACACACATGTATTAACTTTTCTGTATTAATACAATTATAGCATGCAAAATAAACATCTATCATATACTTGGAATATACATAATAACAACTTTATTATTGCCTCTCAGGGCATATCCCCTTTAGGTTATGCTTTGCTGACTTTGTTCTATAGGGTGTCAACCCTGGACGAGTCTGTCAAGGACGAGGTCTACAAGGGAGCCGTGGACTCCAAGGTGATAAATGTCGTGGACTCCGAACACAGCGACCACCTCTAGCAGTAGCTCTTCGAGTTCCTCCAAGCTGGGGACTCGCAGGGTTATTGCAGGGAAGACCACTACGCGACCTTTGGAGTCTCTGGGTGAACATGTCAGTATTCTCGAGTTACTCTGACCAGCCCTGGAGTCTTTATTCTCTAATCCCAGTTTCCTTGTGTAGCCATTTCTTCGCGATATGAATCGCCTAGTCCAACAACATGTGCGCCTGGAAGTAGAGTTCCAGCAGCTCTGGGGTATGTTATGTTACTATTGACACTTTGAATGGCCTTTGATGAATTCGACTATCATTTTTTATTTGATTTCAAACGAGAACACCGAGGTACTCCGTCATCCGACCTCTCTCGAGATGAGTCGCAGCATGGAAGAAACCAAGGAAAAGAATGCCCTGGAGGCTCTCGAGCGCTTTCAGCTAGAGGCGAAGCAGCACAGAGAGAATTTGGCGATGGATGCGGCTGAGCGGGAGAGAAACCTCGCCGACCATCTCATGTCCGCTTCCCAAGCTTTGTCCAGTGAGTTACACACGAAGAGAACATGCTTTGTTGATTTTTAGTGTTGTATATTCATAGAAGCGACTGGTGTTGTCTTTGACCGCTAGGTGATGGAGCATGGTGACCCCTTAGCTGGTGTCGTGGCTGCGGTCAAAGACCATTGCATATCCACCTGGGACACCTTGGTCAAAGCCAAGGATGTGCTCATCCTCTTACACCAGGAGATATTACTAAAGGTGACAGCACTGCTGGACGTCAACGCGCTCGCGGAAGCGCTTGCGGGGGGACACCCCTGCTAAGTATAAGCAGACACAGAAGGGTGCAGGTGCCTCCCTCGGCCTAGCGATGGCTCGGGCGTGCGTTGCTTGTCTGTAACTCAACAACGTGACCTCCAAGATTCTAGTGATGTCAGAGGGTTTTGAGGTATCCTTCGCTCCTCTCACTTCTGGATCCAAGAAGTATGGACCGTGGCTCATATAGGTGCTCGCGAAGTACTCGGTAGAGCAGAAGAGGCTGGTCGCAACAAAAGTCACAAGAACGGAGGCTGCCATAGACACCACGAAGCCCGCGGGTGCCTCTGCATAGCTTCCTTTAGTTCATTGTGTTAGACATACCGTAATGGGGGTAACTCGGTTCCTCCACAACTTGCTTGCATGCTGAGTCAACAACGCGACTCGCGAGGTCGTGGAAGGTTCCCTCACGAGGGGCGTCTAGCGAGGCTATGCTAGGGGGTCCTCCGGAGGGGAGCGTCCACCTTGGATGCCTCCCTAAGGAGGGGGCAAACCGGAGAGAGTTCGGTCGTAAGAGAGGGGAGCGCCCAAGCGTCACTCATGGGAATACGGAAAGATCAGCGGTGGCATTGGATTCCACCCTAATACGGTCATGAGGACCGTGTTGTATTCAAAAGAAGAACTAACAAAGCCCTGGACGACGGGGCCGTGTCCCCCTATTTTGGTGCAAGAAGCCAAAAGAAGGCGCATCTCGGCGCATGATGTCAGCAGTGACCGAAGCCCTGGCGAGGAACGGCAGTTCGTAGAGGCATAGATCTAGTCCATTCAAAGTAGCCTTGTAGAGAGGGACCTCGAGGGACGACAGTGTGGTGACCCTTCCCGCCTAAGAATTGGAGGAAGAGGCCCGACGCCTATATATAAGGAGACATTTTCTTACCTCAGAACATGTCGATCCTAGAGATCTAAAAGTCCTAGACATTCATCCACCGTTGTACCCTCATGAAGCACGCGAGCAATACAACAAAGATGGAGTAGGGGCTTTACCTCCTCACGAGTGTCCCGAACCTGGGTAAAAAACCCATGTGTCCACTCTATGTTGTGCTCTTGCCCGGCCGTTGCTGTTGTTTCCCAGACTTCTTAGAGCGCATGTTCATCTCCCTCATGAACTCATAGATCGTTGGACCCTTGTTAATTCACAAGGCACATTCTCTGACATTTGCGTGCCAGGTAGGGGGCTAAGGAGCGCTTTTGAGGACCTCCGGTCAGTGAGGGTGGGGTATGCTTGCATCGCGTGAGAGAGAGGGGAAAGACCCGGGTGGGATTGCTGGGATGCTTCAGTTGCTGGGCCGAAAGTCTAGCACAGGCCCTTTTCTTTTTCTCTATTCCTTTTCTATTTCTGGTTTGATTTTCTGAAATCTGTTTGAAATGCTATTCCAATGAATTTGAATTCATACTTCTTATGGATTTTTTGTAAAATAATTCAAGCATATATTTGAGTATAAAACCTTTCTGTTTGATCATACACACTTTGGTTCATTAAAAATAGAAATAAAACCATGCCTTAACTAATTATTTATAATGGGCATATAAATGGTTTTAAATCTTGATTCTTGTTTTTAAAACTTTGAACAAACTTTGAAATCAACTTTCAAACCCTTCTGGTTGAAACAAAGTATTCTCATAATTTGAGAGTGAAAAATAAAGCCATTGCCTTTCCTACATAAAATAATAGGCAACAATTCGCTTCTGTTTTGAAATCTTATTTGAAAAATAATCCAAATGCTTATGAATGCATGAATGATCTGCAAACTTTTCAAATTATGATTTTTGGTATGTTACAAAGGGGGACGCCGAGGAGGCGGCCAGGGTGGACAAACCCTAGCCAGGCATGGGGCTGGGCCCACCCGCGCCTAGGGTGGGTCTGGCCCCTCCGGCTCCCCTCTGGACTTCTTGTTCCCCACGGAAAGTAATTGAATTTGACGTTTGTCCCATCCAATTCAGAGAATATTTCTTTACTAACTTTTCTAAAACCAAAAACAACAGAAAACAGGCATCTGGCACTATTGCAACTTATTAATATGTTAGTACCAGAAAACATGTAAAAATCACATCAAAGTGTAGACAAGCAAAGCAAAGTAGATACTAAACAAGCATGTAGCATCAAAAATTATAGATACATTTCCGACGTATCAAGCATCCCCAAGCTTAATTCCTACTCGTCCTCAAGTAGGTAAGTGATGGAGTTCTAACAATAGGACATAGAAACCATTTGCCCTCACAATAGAGATCCAACCATTTGCAAGAATTGAAAGATGGGATCAAATAACTCTAAACATGTGCATGAAAGATGGAGTTCTAACAATAGGACATAGAAACTATGCATGCAACATGACAAGCTACAAACAAACATCATGAATAACATGCACTGAAAAACGTTTCTTTGTTTCACATACAAAAAAATAGCATAGTGGCAATCAGCTTGTCCCTCATAGAGTATGAATATAGATGCATAGGACACCTGAAAAGTTCACAAGGGTGACTAGAAACAAGTAGCACAAGAACAAGTAATATCACAATATGCATCAATTAATTAGCTTGGGAACATTGCACACAAAATGGCAACTATGCTCTCTTAATGGTGCCTAAACGTAGAAGGTGGAGACTCAATAATGGTGTAAGAAATGCCATTTTTGTAAAGGAAGCATGGATTACAAGTTTCAAAAAGAGCTTCCAAAAACTATGGTACCTGTTAGCTTCCAGCCCTCATTTCCCCTATCATAAGAATCTTGAAGTGGTTAAGATTAAAGTGGCAAAGCTGGAGTATATGCTTGACGAAGTATAAGTTGGCAATCTCAAGTCCCTTGAATACGATGGCCACACCTCATGCATACTCAACTTTGGGTCCAGGTAAGTTCTTGTCATTATAATTATTTGCATATCATCGAGAACCGCCAACGGGGTACCCCTTGCACATGGTACAGGAGCTTTCCCATAACCAAAATGACAAGGCAAGCAGACAATGAGCATCTCAACAATCTTTTTATTTACCATATGCATAGCTTTTTATTGAGGATGCTTCATAGATAGCTCACTATGGTGATGCTGCAAGTTTCCACCATGATTAGGCATGGCTTAGGCTAGCGGCCCAGGAGTTTCTCTAACACAGGATACAAACTCCATGGACTTACAAGTTCCCTCTTTATTTCACACCGATGACATCCATAGACAAAATAGCATGATGTCAACTGAGTACAAAGTACAAGTGCAATGTTGAAAACGTTCCCCATGACAACACGGTTCTGCTAATTCCAACTTATAAGTGCAAGCATATACAACAAAGTTGTCACAATGGTTCAAGTTTATTAGGGGCAAAGAATAAAGTGTGCCATCAACTTCGTGAGGGCTTTAATCACTAAGTTTTCACATAACAAAATAGTTTTTAATTGGAAGATAGTTGAAAACAAGAATATACTTGGAATGGTGTAACACACCATGCATAGGAGTTTATAGTGGACACTTTGGAATAACTTGGTTTCTTGGGAGTTGGAGGCATGAGTAGAACTTACTCATACAAGGGGAGGCTAGCAAAAGACTGGGATCAACCAACTAAGAGAGCATAATGGCCATAATCATGCAGTGCAAGAAAGCATACTAATCAAAGCAAAGAGTGGTACTACAAGTCAAGGACTAAATTATCATATAGGCTAATGGTGACTTGTCATAGTCATAACATGGTGTGAGCATGTGCCAAGTCAACCAAAGCAAAGCATCAAAGGAGAATACCACAATACTCTTCTTTTGCATGCTAAAATAATGCATAATTTCTTCAAGGAAAACTAAGCAATCCCAATTGTTTGGAACACGACATGCTACAACAATAATCACTAATCATAAGGTCAAAACAATACCTACCATGTCATGCTAAAGTCTAAGTCTCAGTCAATGCAAGCTCCTCTTGCACTTAAAGAAAGAACTTAGTACTCCTTTCCAACACCAAGCAACTTATTTGCAAAACAACACAGCAAGAACAGGGGTCCAAACTACTTTATTCAAGCAAACTAAACAACCAAAGCAAAGCAAACGAAAACTAAGACGCTTCAAGAACAACACAACTGTGCATGAAACAATAAAAACGAAGTGTCTAGACAGACCTGAGCTTTTTATTGATGAAGAAGGGGATGCCTTGGGCATCCCCAAGCTTTGACGCTTGTACCTCTTGGATATTTCTTGGGGTGACACCATGGTGGAATCTCCAAGCTTGAGCTTTTTTCCATTCTTCATCTCATTGCATCATTCTCTCTCCACAACTGAATTTTTTCCTTCATACAAAACTTCACACAATCTTCGTTAGCAACATTAGTGTATTCAAAAGATATTAGACCACTGGCAAAGCTCTAGAACATCAAGGCTTTTCACTAAAAACACAAGCTACTGTAGTAACTCCTTCAAAAAGCTTAATTCACCTAAAGAGAACTCAAAAATGAATCAATAAGAAGCAAATACAAATAATGGCAGAAATCTGTCAAAACAGACCAGCAGGTAGAAACTGATTTGTTCGAATATTTTATGTTGGTCAAATCAAAAAGTATTGAACTAAATAAAGTTAGATAACATACTGGGGGATGTATTCGTAAATTTTGAGCTCAATCCGAGTTACAGACACTCCTAATGAAATTTTTTGGTGGAGGACATAAATCTGTTTCGGGATAGCAACTCCCAAATCTTACTTCCCTCTCATTAGAGGTCATTCTTGGCACAAAAATCAAACAAAAAGGATAAAGAGAGGTCATTACTGAAGTAATAACTTCCAAGACTCAAGGAAACTCTTGGGTTATCTCCCAACAAGTACTTTTCTTTAACGCCTTTAAGTTAGGCACAAGAAGCAAGAAGAATCAAGTATTTTTAAACGAAGAAGCATTAACATCGATACTTGCAAAGTCTTCAACTATGAAATGTATCTCATCCAAATGGGTTTTGGAGGATCCCTTCTCATCTTCTTTGGTCTACTACTTTCATCAAAATTATTTTTAGGAGTAATCCAATCAAAATTCTTTTCAAAGGATTCATGCATTACAACAAGCTTAAAGGGTATGGGTATCTTGAATTCTTCTCTAGGCTAGTTTTATCAAAAATACCCACAACATCTACACTTGATCCTAGCATATTGAAACGCTCAAATAACTTTTTTGGCTTCCCTAGCAACATCATGGAATTATTTTGATAAAGTTTCAAGGATGAATTCCCTCTTTTCAAGATTCTTCTCTTCTTTTAGTTTTAGGAACAAAAATTGAATGAAGGGGTTAAGGCTAACAAACCTAGCCTCCAACATATAAACTAAAGAAGCCGCAACAATCTCATAATTAGGAGCAAGCTCTGCTATAGATTTATCCTCAATATCCTCATGCTTGCTAACATAATTAAAGAATTCTTCAATATTATCTTTCCCAATTATGGAGCCACTACCTATTGCAAGATCTTTCAGGGAAAACTTGGGGAACAACATGGTGAGCTAGAGCAGGTGGAAACTAGAGCAGGAACTATTTTTGTTGTGTTTTTGAATAAAGCAAGTAAACCAAACTAGACTAATTTTATTTGGTTTTTTGAAAAGAGGCAAACAAAACCAAGCAAAATAAAGACAAAGTAAAGAGAAAGGAAGTGAAGGACTCCCCTTGTGAAGAACTCCTTAGCCTCCCCGGCAACGGCGCCAGAAAAGCTTGATGCAGCGCTGGGTTGATGTAGCAGCGCTTAGTTGGGAACCCCAAGATCAAGGTGTGAAGTAGCACATCAGCAAATTTTCCCTCAGTAAGAAACCGAGGTTATCGAACCAGTAGGAGGAAGGAAACGTCACACAGGTGTTGCAAGCAACACGGAGACCTACACAACACAAACTCAAGACTTTGCCCCAAAGAATCAGTGAGGTTGTCAAGCTCACCGGTTTGCTATAACAAAGGATTAAACATATGGTGTGGAAGGTAATGGTTTGCATCAAGTAAGCAAGTAACAGTGGAAGATGTATCAATGGTAAAGATTGGACCGGGGTCCATAGTTCACTAGAGGTGCTCTCCTTAGATAAACAACATGGCATGAAGGGTAAACAAATTACAACAGGGCAATTGACAAGAAGTAAGCATGGCATAACAATGCAATTACTAGTCAGAAAGATCCTATGAGATTCGATTGGGCAATACAACAAGATACATAGACCCCCATCCAAATGCATCTATGACTAGAAGTCCACCTTTAGGTTATCATCCGAACCCCCTCCGGTATTAGGTTGCAAGCAAGAAACAATTGCTTTAAGCAAAGTGTGTAAGGTAAATAGTCCACATGTTCCATGAACAAGAGACCGTTGTTTTCTCCCTAGTAGCAATAACACATCTACAACCGAAGAGATTTATGTCACTTCCCTTGGAAACTAGAGGCATGAACCCACTATCGAGCATAAATAACCCCTCTTGGTGTCACTAGCAACTACTTGGCCAAGATAGCTACTAACAACGGAGAGCATGCAAGATCACAAACAACACAGACATGATAGAATCATAAAGACAAAACCATTAATCAAACCAACATAATAATCTCAATATCCATCGGATCCCCACAAACACAACATGCATGATTACAAATAGATTAGATCTTGATCATGAACGGAGCTCACAAGAACTATACATGGAAGCACAAAGGAGGAGATACAACCATCTAGCTACTACATGGACCCATAGTCCAAGGTGGAACTACTCACGCATCATACCGGAGAGAAGGCCTCCGGGATGATCTCCCCTCCGGCAGGGTGCCGGGAAGAACTTTAGATCCCCCCCAATCTAGGGACGATGGTGGCGGCGACTACATACGGTTTCATGGAGATTTGATCGGTGACTAGGGTTTCTGCATCGGGGGCTTCTTATAGGCGAAAGGGGAGGCCAAGGATGTGGCCAAGGTGGCCAAACGCTAGCCAAGCGCGGGGCTGGGCCCACCCGCACCTAGGGTGGGTCTGGCCCCCCTGGCTGGCCCCTCCGGCTCCCCTATGGACTTCTTGTTCCCCACAGAAAGTAATGGACTTTGACGTTTGTCCCGTCCAATTCCGAGAATATTTCTTTACTAACTTTTCTGAAACCAAAAACAGCGTAAAAAGCATCCATAATCGCTGCAACTTGTTAATAGGTTAGTACCAGAAAACATGTAAAAAGCACCTCAAAGTCTAGACAAGCAAAACAAAGTAGATACTAAACAAGCATGGAGCATAAAAAATTATAGATACGTTTCCGACGTATCATTGATATTGATAATGTTTTCTCATGAGTTGAGCATTATTCTTATCTCACTTGTAGTACTTAATGACGTCCAAGTTGAAGTCCTTGGTGAAACTGAAGCTGAAGTCCTTTGAGATGTTTAAGCTGGAGTCATTGGTGATGTTGAAGTACTTGCTCATGTTGAAGTCTTTGTCCAACAAGTTGAAAAGGGAGAGATGTAGAATCAAAACAAAATGTTGAAGAAAGAGTTTACAAGATTCTTTGTAAATAAGGTTGAACAAATACAACTCCTATTTTTCTAAGGGTTTTTTTCCAATCCTAGGGTTAAAATCCTACAGGCAACACAGTGCTCTGATGTCATCTATAGAGGTCCCAACCTAATAAGGTGGAGATCCATGTGTTTACAGTGCTAGTCCCTAGATCGATTAGCTAGCACCCATAGTTTAAGATGTAATATCAAGAAACAAAGGTCATATTGATGACTTACAAGTATAGGGGGAGTATCATAGTACTTTTGATAAATACGAGTGTCGATCCCAACGTGGAGCAGAAGGTGTTGACTAGTGGTATGGAGCAGGAAATCTCTGTAAATACTTAGCAAATGGATTTATAGGGGTTTTCCGATAAAGCAACAAAACAAAGTGCAAGCAATAAATACAACGAACAACTGCAGCAAGTGGCTCAATCCTTTATTAGAAAAGGACAAGCCACTGGAAATACTTATAAGAATCAAACCTTCTCGAGGAGACATGGGAATTCTGTCAAGTGCTTTCGCTTCAAATAGATGAGTACCTTTCTTTGGTGTTGTAAGTGTTGTGTGGGTGAACCTGTGCTAATATACCGACCTTACTTGGACTAATACATACTTGTGATTAAACCCCCTGAAAGCATCCGCAACTACAGGAAAGCAATTAAGACATAAACCTAACCGCAGCGTTAAACTCTGATATCCTACTCTCCCTTGTGCAAAGTTGTCCTAACGGGGGTTCAGGTTTCTGTCATTCCGGTAAGCCTACGATTAGTAGCCAAATACACAATGCATTCCCCTAGTCCCATAAATGGTGAAGTATCATGTAGTCGATGTTCACATGACACCACCAGAAGAATAGCACCACAACTTAAATACTAAACCGTTGAATAATATCTCAACACAAATCCGCTACTAACAACATGACTTCTCCCATGTCCTCAAGAACTAGACGAACTACTCACAAGACATCATATGGATCAAGATCAAAGATGATATGGTAATGGATAACAATCTGAACATAAACAATAATCCAATGGTTCCACTCACAAGCATCAACTACAATAGTAATCAACACCAGGAAAGTTTCCCCTAAGAACTATGCAAGTTCAACACGATTGTTACAGCGGGATGGAGTGGTGATTATGGTGATGGTGGAGATGATGGTCTGGATGATGATGATGATGATCCCGATGAAGTCTAGCTTCATGACAATGTTGATGGCAACAAGCTCCCCTCTCTGGGAAGGAATTTCCCCGGCAGAAATCTATCTGCCGGAGAGCTCTTTCTCTCTCGGTGTTTTCCGCCCCGCAGAGGCGGCGGAAATCTTTCTGTAGTCGCCCCCTGTGTATTAGGGTTCTGAGAGGAAGATATAGACGAGAGGGCGGAGTTAGAGGCCGGCTAGGTGGGCCACACCTGCCCTAGGTGCGACCAAGGGGGGACATGTGGCCTAGCTACGCCTCCCCTTCTGGCTTCCTTCGTCTTATGGGAAAATATATTTTCCAGTATTTCACTTGTATTTTTCTGATCTTCGTGAAATTGCATCAAAACACCTCTTTTTCCATCAGAAACCTGACTCCGGCAGTCCATCCTCCAAGAATCATCCAACATGCAAAAACAGAGGGAAAAACGTAAGTAACACCTCATAATAAGACACATATCAATGAATAGATTCAAATTATGATATAAAATGGTGATGCAAATTGGACGTATCAACTCCCCCCAAGCTTAGACCTTCGCTTGTCCCCGAGTGAAAACTAAGCTCAGTAAACATGTCCACAGGTTTATGGAGTGAAGTGTCGATAAAAGAATACGGACAAGAAGCATCACACTTACCATTACACAACTTATAGAAGAAAGAATCTCACCATTATATAACTTATCTTGCAACAAGTATAGGAGTCACAATAGAGATGCATAAAGATAAATCACAATTGGAATTGGCAAACTCTTGTTCTTGGTCAGAGAACAGCTGGCAAATAGTTTCATAAATAAAGCTTTTGAAGAAGTTTTAAAACAGGAGTACTCTTTGCTCAAAAAGGTTTTTCACAATGATGGCTTTCAAAGTAATACTCAATAGATAAGAGTCTTGTGCAAACAAGGAAGATAGATAACATGATTGAATAAATCACCATATGAATGCTTGCAACACAACAACTCAAATGCTTGCTGGAGATAGAGAGGAAGTAGGTTACTGACTCAAATTGGAAATAAGAGAAAGGTCCCTTCATAGAGGGCAGAAGGGATTTCAAGTCATAAAGAGCTTCCAAAATATTATCGTACTTACTAGCTTTGATCCCTCACTGCCCCTATCATAGGCATCTTGAGATGATTAAGGTTAAGGTGAACAAGGATGGAGTATATGCTTGACGAAATATTAGTTGGCAATGTCATATCCCTTGAGTATGAGGGCGGCTCCTCATGTTACTCAACTTTGGTCACCGGTAAGTTCTTGTCATTGTAAGTACATGTGTACCATAAAGAACCGCCAACAGGGTACCCCTTGCACATGATACAGGAGCTATCCCATAACCAAAATGACAAGGCAAGCAAACAATGAACATCTCAGCGATCTTTTTATTTACTATATGCATAGCTTTTTATTGAGAATGCTTCACAAATTGCTCATTATGGTGATGCTGCAAGTTTTCACCATGATTAGGCATGGCTTAGGCTAGAGACCCAGGCGTTTCTCTAACACACATTCATCACTCCATGGACTTACAAGATCCCTTTTTATTTTACACCGATGACATCCGCAAACAAAAGAGCATGATATCAACTGGATATATCACCATGATTAGGCATGGCTTAGGCTAGCGGCCCAGGCGTTTCTCTAACACACATTCATCACTCCATGGACTTACAAGATCCCTTTTTATTTTACACCGATGACATCCGCAAACAAAAGAGCATGATATCAACTGGATATGTATCCATAAGAAGTCTTGAAAGTTCCTCGTGACCAGACGGTTCTACTAATCCCAACGTATAGATGCAAGCATATACAACTTCGATGAAACAATGGTTCAAGTCTATTAGGGGCAAGAAAATAAGATGTGCCATCAAGTTCGTGAGAGCTTTACTAACTAGTTTTCACATAACAAAATAGTTTTTAATTCGAAAGATATATGAAGCTTGATAATTTGCTTGGAATAGCAATAATGCTAATAGGTAGATATGGTGGACACAAATGGCATGGGTTTTGGTTTAAAAGGATTGGAAACAAGTGATAAAGCCAAACATGCAATCTTCATTGAAGACACGAAAGATCTTAAATAAAGAATACTAAGCTTATGGGCTAATCAAGAAAGAAAATAAATGATACAAAATACCTATAAGCTTTTTCTATTTTCCTTTCAAACCTCAAAAAGTGTTGCTACTGACCAGACTCGGTTTGCCAAAACCAATTTATATTTACTTGATGATCCCAAAGTGATGCCAATACTGATCAACAAGATCAATCATATAATAGAGTAGCAAACTAAAATAAGAAGTGCAAAAAGTAAAAGATGAAACTTCTCATTAATATTCCATAAAGGCACTCACACCAAGGGATACATAGATAACCAACTAAAGGAGAGATACTTACACATGCAAGTCAATCTATAAGATATCTTCTCTACCAAAGACATAAATCCACTAAAAACGTAAGATAGAAGATAATGATGTGATACTGTGGCACTCCCCCAAGCTTGGAATAAGCCAAGGGGATGCCAAACCTGATGACGAATTACTCCTTTGGTGGTGGTGTTCTCTTGTCATCATCAAATTTCCAAGGAAAAGGTTCCCCATCCAAAAAGGACGTCTGGGTTTCAACAATCCTGAAACTAGCAGCAGAGCTTATGCAATTAAATCTTCCCTCATACTCACAGTTTTGGTTTTGTATGTCATAGAGCTATGCTTGTAGCTGGTTGGTGGTCTGACAGAGTGAGAAGATTTCGTCTCGCAGCTCAGCAACTTCCTCTTTGTGCTTGGTGATGAGTTCTGAACTTATCTTATGGATAATATCCACCTCGCATTCCTCCATCTTCTTGTACCTGAAAACTTCCTGTTCCAATGCTTCCATCCTGTCTTCCAGATTGCCTTCTCCTTCAGGGCCTCGAACTTCTTTTATCTGCACCTTCCCATCCTTGAGAATTAACTCCTTAGGATGAATCCTCAACTCATACATGTACGGGTTGATGAGATCCGTGGAGGAATCTCCATGGGTGATCCAGAGGAAGACATTGCGGCTCCAAAACTAAGAATTTGCCTGACAGAAAAAGATCAAAACATAAAAACGACGAGAACACAATACAAGAACCTTGGGGAACCCGAGGGGGTTATATATTACGAAGTTTCAATTCATAAGGAAGGTATTGGTATGAAAACAAGGCGGAGACGGAGCTCGGGGGGCTCACACCCCCTCCAGGAGCGGCCAGCTGGGGCCCATGCCTAGGGTGGGTTTGGCCACCCCGGCCTCCGTTTCCTCCTCTATTTCGTCTCGTAACCTTCCTTATGTAATAAAAACATCAAAAATATAAAAATATTGGGTTTTGACAAACCTTCTGTTTTCACCACTTTTACCTATTCAAAGACGAAATCTGTAGACTCTGGTATTTGGTTCCTGATAAATTCTTCCGGAGTCACCATTTGAATAATATCAACATCTTCATTATAAGAATCTCCAGAAAATATAATGTTTTAGCCTTTGACCATTCACCACCTGTGTTGTGTCATACTTCAAAGAAGATATTTTGATAGCACCTGAACGATATACTTCCTCAATAACAAAAGGCCCTTCCCATTTTGAGAGTAGTTTTCCTTAAAAAAATCTGAGACGACACCTATACAAATGAACTTTCTCACCAACATGGAACTCCCTTTTGAGAATTCTCATATCATGCCATCTTTTTACTTTTTCCTTAAAGCGTCTAGAATTTTCATAAGCTTCACTTCTCCACTCATCTAAGGTATTCATGTCAAGCAATATTTTCTCACCAGCAATTTTAAAATCTCTATTCATCTCTTTCACTGCCCAATAAGCTTTGTGTTATAATTCTAAAGGAAAGCGACAAGCTTTCCCATAGACCATTTTGTAAGGAGACTTCCCCATAGGATTTTTATAAGAAGTTCTATAAGCTGTAAGACCCCACCTTTTAAAGGTAAAGGCCCCTATGATTGCAATGCTAGGCCATGGATCAAATGCTTAGCATCCATAGTTTAAGATGAAGTACACAGATACAAAGGTCGTTATTACATCATCATTCCAAAGATAACATAGTCTTTACAACTCAATAGCCCAAGGCTAGTACATAGAGTTCATAACATAAATGAAATAACTATAAGTCTTCATCTTCATGTGCCACATGCAAACATGTTGAGTGTAGACTCACAACCCTAATCTCCATCAGAGTAACCTGCAACATCATAAGTTACATCCATAGTGGGTCAATACATTTGGAATTGTATTGGCAAGTGATACCATAGTAGAATAGTAGTATCTAACATCTATATGAATTTGGCTAAGTGTAATGTAGGCTGGCTTTGCTCCAAATAAGGTTTTGTCTTATTAGTTTAAAACATTAAGTTTTTGTTTGTCAAAACACCCAAGGAACCACAAATAGACATTGGTGAACCTTTACCCTTGTTCAACCACAAGTTTTTAACTTAGAAATTGGGATGAGGAGATCCTTGATTGCTTCAGTGTCTTTGATGCTCAAATTGTCCGTTGTTGGGGACGCGGCTAAGTACTTAGGTTTTAGCCTCTCGAGAGGTGGTGCACTTTCCCCACATGACTCGACATGCATCAAGACGAGACTTTTCAAAAGCATTCCCTTAGACCACCATGGATGCGTTCCATCCTATCACCCTATCACCAACTGTCCATCTGTCTAAGTTCTTGCAACCTAGTTGGTCAAGGCAGAGCCCATACGCCATGTGGTTGCACTAGAAGCTTCTCAACACTAAACATCTCAAATCCCTTTGTTCCTGGGTGGCAATCCACAAGTGTTATACACAAGATAAACCATAGACATGGGCCTTGTGTAACCACTCAACATAAACCAACCATACCATTCCACCCAGGTGATTCATTCACATAGTTGTTTTATTACTCAAAAACACAAGTCATAGACTTAGCAAAAATTTCATAGCATGAATATTCCACCCTTGTTTTCTACCAGCTGGGCTAAGCATGATAACATAAAAAGTTTTATTAACTTAGGGAAAATTATACTAAGACTACAAATACTAGGATTTCCCAAGGTATACCATAGTATATATACTTAGAAAAATTCCATGCAAGTCCTACTCAAAATATCACTAGTGCATAGTCGAAATAATAGGTCAAAATATGAAGCACCACTTGCCTTGATAGTTGGGAGAGTAGGAACAGACCTCACAATCACAATCACCACAATCACCAAAATCTACACATAAAATCATCACACCAAATTCACATTCAAATATTCAAACAAAATATATATGAATGCATGCAAATGGAATGAAATGATTTTTCTACACTAACAAGTCAAACTAAGCAGTACTGAACACAAAGTAAACTTTCTAAAGTCTAAACAAACTCAAATTTACTTTATAAACATTTTCTAAATAATTTTTATATGCAAAATAGGCCTACAAATTCTTCTGCTAATAATCCAATTTTTTCAGAAGCAAATTATCAATTCAAGGCCATAGATGTGTAGGGCTTAATTTTCTGAATCCAATGATATATCACTACTAGGAAAACGGTCGTCTGTGACGCACCTGTAAACATCATCTGTGGCGCACTAGGGGTGCGCCACAGGCCTTGCGCTACGTCTATCTCCTAGCCGTGGCGCACTGCCTGGTGCGCCACGGTTATGTCGAGATAGGCGTAGCGCACCTGCTAGTGCACCACGGATATGTTGGCAGGTGCGACACGCTTTGGATCTTCTGTGGTGCATGTTGAAGTGTGCCACTAAGCTGCGCAGGTGCGCTTTAGTTGTAGTGCGCCACAGAAGCTATGCCATGTGCGCCACGGGTGTCTTTTTAAAAAAAAATTCAGGGCCAGATGATATACAATACAGATTATATACAATATTATAGGCAGATATACACACAGATATAAGATATACAGTTATATATATAAATACACAATTCGCAAAACAAGATTGAAACAAATACATATAGATAAGGCTCATACATGAATACATAAGTTATACATTGTTTCGATCAAGTTACAAAGTAGTTGGTGACATGCGAATATATGTGTCGATCGAACAAGTTAGAACTCGGAAGCTCGCCTAGACATCTAAACTAGCTAGACACAAACGCGGGATAAACAACCAAAGAAGATAAGCATGATCACCGTGACAAAGGTGTAGGTCTTCATCCGGTTCCTCGTCCTAACTTCCGCTAGATAGCGCGTGTATCTAGCTTCCGCCTCCGCCATAGTGTTGTACCCTTTGTAGCTATTGGCGCTGAAACGGTGCACCCGTCTCCAGCAGTCTTCCCAATCATCGTAGACTCCGGAAACCCATCTCTTGTACACGACGTACCACGTCATCTACAAGTTGACAATAATAATTAACCGATGATTGAAAAAACATATATAATTAAAGTCGCATATGAAAATACACTTATAGAAAGTACTCCTAAATCAAAAAGACCAAACTCAAAAAGCATGCCTCATATATAACTAGGTTGTTCGACATAGGAATATGCTACGATGGAACTGTCCGCCAAGTAGGATGCACAACACCTGGACCTGTGCATAGCACAAGGCGGACAATCCCATCGCAGCACATTCACATATATAGTGTGCCACGACATTTCAATCATCGGCATTATTCTCGAAAAAGACCAAAGTAACTCGAAAAGAATGCCTCATATATAACTATCTAGGTCGTTCGACACAGGAATATTCTATGATGGAACCGTAAGCCAAGTAGGATGCACAACATCTGGACTTGTGCATAACACAAGGCTTACAATCCCATCACAGCACATTCACATATATAGTGTGCCACGACATTTCAATCATCGGTATTATTCTCGAAAAAGACCAAAGTAAATCAAAAAGAATGCCTCATATATATACATAGGTCATTGGACACAGGAATATGCTACGATGGAACCGTGATCCAAGTAGGATGCACAACACCTGGACTTGTGCATATCACAAGGCTCACAATCCCTTCGTACAATATTCACATATATAGTGTGCCACGACATTTCAATCATCGGAATTATTACTAATAAAGTAAGGAAAAAAAGAAGGACCAAAATGAGCAAAGGACCAAAGAGTAAGCAAAAAAACCAAGCATTGATTGATATATAATAATAATAAGCAAAAGAAGTAAGCGATGATTCATAAACCTAATAAGATAAGTATAGTAGCATGTACACTTGTCCACATACACGCAAAGGTCATCTATAGTTTGTAACTACAACTAGGCCAACATCAAGCCTTCTGGCTCGGCTTAGGGAACGGGAGGACGCCTTGTCTCGTCATGAACTTCCTATAGTCACCCTGCATCTCTAGGCAATCTTCTATGTCACGGTTATTCGGGATATTTCCTCCGTAGAAGATCCCCCCCCGAAGTCATAACATCACGAAAGATGATTGCCCCAAACTGCTGCTGGATGTGATAGATCTCTTGTCTAATATCTGAATCAGTGATCTTGGCCTTTGCTTCGCCCCACTGTTTGAGATGATCTGGCAGCGTAGAATTCTGCTGGTCAAGTAGGAATGCCCTCATGTGATGGAGTGCATAGTAGGCTTCCTTCTAACTGTTCTCCGGCTGCTTCACGCAGGGGAACTCCGTTACGTGGTTGAAGACGTGCCTGCCGAACTTGACCTTCGTACGCACGAAGGTGGTGCCTTCCGTCGAGGCATAGATAGTGAGAGCATCATCCAGAACTTCCTTGACCTTGTCGTAGTTTTTCTTCTATTCTAGAATCCCCGAGTCGAAATACGTGGCGTGGGAATGCTTCAACGATAAGGAGATGAGCGTGCAATGTTCATCTCTGCGCAAAAAATTCAAATGGAATGTGTTGGAAAAAGAATGATGATAATCTAATAAAGCCAATCGACGGTGGCGAGTGAATAACGACTTACTCGGGAAAGTAAGGCACGAGAATGTATTCCTTTGTCTTGTTCGCCACGAGGATTTTTTTTAGGTACGAGGCCACGATATGTCGTTCAGCGGGGGAACCCAAGCAGCCGTCACGCATGTAGTAGGGGTCCACTATAGCGATGCCTGGTGTGTTCTCTCTAATGATCTGCATGGCCAGGCTGAGAGAAAACAGGCGGACCATTGTATAGTGCAGCGGGTATAGGTGGAACATATTGAAGATGTCGTCGAACCGCAGGAAGAACAGATCCGTAGGGGCATTGTCGATGAAGCCCAAGCCCGGTGGCACCTTAACCACGAATACCGGGTGCGAGGGATCTTTCTCCAATAGAAGGCGTCTCTCTATCGTCAGCACGCCATCATGCACACTCTGCTGTTCCGAACTGGCGAGCCTCCGCAAATTCTTAGGTAGCATGGGGTCACCCGCCACATGAGTCCTCCACATAATACCCTCGGGTCTTGGTGGCCTGTCCCGAAACCTGATCGGATTCGCAGTTGACGCCACCAGCTGGCTCGAGCTGCTAGATTTTCTTTTCCTGCCCTTTTTTCCTTTTGTAGAGCGGGCAGGCACCGCAATTTGAGCACCGGCCTCCCTATGTAGTGTGTCAGAGCTTAGAATAAAGGGCCGGTTGGTTGTATCAGCTGGCTCTGTAAAGGCGCAAGCTGGAGGCATCTCCTGAGAACCAAACAGACGCTTGGTGATAGTGGCTTTCTCTGTGGGGCCACCATCTAGGTGTTCGTTGCTAAACTGAGTGAAGAAGTGATCATTCTAGTATTCTTCGTCCTCGGCCGGATCCTGTGCCATGTGCATATCATCAACATGATCATCCGACCCACCGCGTGGAGGTGACGGCAAGGGAGATAAGGGGGCCTTGCCACCGCTTGTCACTGGCACGACAGGCGGTGCTGTTGTCTGTGGCGTGATGGCCCCCGCCGTCCCCAAACGGATCATGCTCTTTGGCCATTGCAACAATAAGCCGAAGCAACTTCTGAGGACAGCCGGATCTTCTTCGTCCGCTCCTGGGGGTTGAATGGGAGGTTCCAGGTCGTCGCAACCCCTTAGCACCCGACTAATTTTAACCCTGTGCACGCTGTCTGGCATCGGCCTTGAGTGGAACGTGCGCTGCAAGGGTTGAACGATGGTACCCTTGGCAACATCCCTCAGCTCGTTGTTCACGTAGCATAAGAGAGTGCAAGGAACATCCGTCTGCGGAAAACATGTACGGCGTCGTCAGAGATGCCATAAGAGTAATAGATGGCGTGAAAGACGGTAAAGCAATTTGTTTACCGTGATGGCGTCGAGATCGGCTAATGTCGAGGCATCGCATACAACTTCTTCCTTTCCGCATGCCATCGCATGAGCTTCGCTTCCTTAGGGTCCGCAAAATAGCGCTGCAGACGAGGAGTGATAGGAAAGTACCATACCACTTTTCGAGGTGCTTTCTTCCCTTTCTTATATCGACTCACGCCGCACACCGTACATGTGGTTTTCTCCGCGTCCTCGCCCCGATAAATGATGCAATTGTTGATGCATACGTGATATCTAACGTGCGGTAGATCAAGAGGACAGACGATTTTCTTGGCGTCCTCGATACTAGTTGGACATGTGTTCCCCTCCGGGAGACGATCGTGCTAGAATGCCATCATATCGTCGAAGCTTGCATCGCTCAATTTGTGTTTTGCCTTCATCTCCATAGCCTTGAGCGTTACATTCAACCGGGTATCATCGGGCCTGCATCTTTCATACAATGGAGTAACCGCGTCTTTCTCAAGTTGCGCAAGCTTGGCTTTCTCTCTAGCGGCAGCCCTGGCGTTACTCGTCTGCTTGAGAAGCAGCTCTTGCACATAAGGGTCCCACACCCAGCCTGACGTTGTTCCATCGTTGTCTGCTCCTCCGGCATCTAGATTATCATCATCCCGGTCTGCTTCCGCACCTTCACCATCTCCAGGAGACTATTCATCATCTCGCCCGTTCTCGCCGTGATGATGATCATCGTCATGTTTCCCACCTTCACCGTCTCCATCGTCTTCGTCATAGCTTATCCAACGAGTGTATCCATCCATGAAACCATGGCGGAGCAGGTGCACCTACAGATTCCCGGAATCTGGGTCGATCACCCAGTTGAGTTTGCATCTTCTGCACCGACATCTTATATCTGTCTTGTTATTTCGTATCATGTCAGCCGTCGCACATTTCAAAAATCTAGCCACAATGCCTTCGCTCATTATGCGGACCATTTTTGCCTGCACGGTGTACACGGTACAATTAGAAGTCTATTAGAACCACATAATGAATGCATGCATGCAATGGTTGATAGAAAATTTCGGCATGACCTATCCTAAAATTAGGACCTTTGCGAAATGCCAAAGTCTTGCCAAAATGGAAATGAATCAACATTTTGGCAAAACAAATGGCAACTTGTTCACACACAAACACAAGAGAGAGAGAGAGACCGATCCATACACACATGAACATATCATTATCCTCTCCATACACACATGCATGGGCATCATTGATACTCTCCATATACACACACATGACCATCGATCCTCTCCATACACACATCATGAGCATCGATCATCTACATATATATGAGCATATCATCCATATACACATGAACACATCCTTACATGGACAACTTACTGAGATGAGAGACCGATTGCGAGAAGATGGAAAGGAGAGGTGCGCGCGAGACCGAAGAAGGAGATGAGAGACCGGAGAGCTTCCTCTATTACGTATGTAACATCCAAGGAAAGTTCTACATGCTAAAAATGGTGAATGAGTGGAGAAATTGAGGTTGGAAGGAGAAGGATCCCGACTAGATCTAAGGAGGAATAAGAAGGGGAAAGTGAAGTGTGGGGTGGTGGATGATCACACATGTGTGCACAAAGTGGAGCTGCCAAAAAACAGGGTCGATACATCCGTGGCGCACGTGGCCCCAGTGCACCACAGGGAATAATAACAACCGTGGCCACATTCCAGAGTGCGCCACGGATGTGTCTGCCCGTTTATAGAGCAGAGGGGCATGCTCTTAGGCGTAGCGCACCCCTCCATGTGTGCCACAGTTAACACTAACAAGCGTAGCGCACCTACTCTATGTGTGCTACGGGTATTTGGCATGCGGCCAGCAGGGCCCTGGCCCACACATATCTGTGGCGCACTATGACCATGTGCGCCACAGTTGTTCTAGTTACTAGTAGGGCACTGCCCACAGGTGAGACACGCCTGTTTTAGCCGTGGGGCACTTCAACCATGTGAGCCACGGATGTGCTGATTACCTATAGCCATTTTCCTAGTAGTGTATTATTTGCAAATTTTGGACAAACAGAACTAAAGTTATGAATTTTACAAGTTAAATCAACTAATAGATACAAAAACATATTTTAAATCAAACAGCCAGACATGCGGAGCGTTCCTATTGGCTGATACCGTTTCGCTCAGGATCACCCTTCCACGGCATTGGATCAAGTCAGATCCGATGCGCCAGATCTAAACAAAACGGTTCGGTAAGTGATCTATTCTATGCTGTGGGATCTAGATCTAACGCCTATGGATCAAGCGAATAAAAGTGAGCGGCGCTGATGGCGCTAGCGGAGGCGGCGCTACTGCCGGTGACGTTCTGGCGGCGCTAGGGGTAAAAGGGATGGTGGCAAGGCTTAATAGGTTTGCACGAACGTGAGGAAGCTCAAGGCGTAGTTGTCTTGGACAGGGGCGCACGGGCGTAGGCGTAGGAGCTCATCGGAGTTGATGCTGGCATCGGGATTACGCAAATGGCAACAGAGGAGATGACCTAGGTCACGAGAGGTCAAGCGAAGGGCATCAGGAGGTGCACAAGGTCACAGCGCACATGCTAGTTTGATACAGAGGGCAAGGGGCATGTAGACCTGAACGAAATTACTCGCCGGAGTCATGGTCGGTGTCGGGTGCTCGTAGGGGTTAACGAGGCCGATGACCTAGGGAGAATTGGGTCAAACCAGAGGCATGGTTAGCTGCACAAGAACATTAGGAACATACTCGTGTGATCGAGAGGAATAGGGGGTGCTATACTCACCAGAATAGCTCGCCGGAGTGCGTCGGGCAATGGCGGTGTGAGCTTGATTGTCGGCAGCCTGGTGGCGATTAGCTAGTGGCGAGGTGAGGGGAAATTACCATGAGGCAGAGGGGGTTAAGTAGCCGGGGCTGGGCGATAGTCACATGAGCAATCAACACGAATTGAAGCGAATTCATCGCGGCAGCGATGGGGAGGAAACAGGCGGCGACGGCGCCATCTACACGTGGGGTTTGGGGACGAAGGGGTGAGTTGGCGCCAGGCCTAGTGGTCAGCGATGGTGTAACACGTGAGGGTTTGGCGCGCACGGGTGAGAAAAGAAAGAGAGAGAGGAGACCCGGGTGGGCTAGTGTAGAGGTCCCAACCTTTAATAAGGTAGAGATCCCTGTGTTTACAATGCTAGTCCCTAGATCAATAGCTAGAATCCACAGTTAAGATGTAATATCAAGAAACAAAGGTCATAATACAACTTTATAACCAGGAATAAAATAATTCATTACATCTTACATAGCTCATTTGGCTATCTCATTACAATGCAGCAGAAATAACTATATAGCATGGGGTCCTTCATCTTCAAAGTGCCACAGGCAATCATGTTGGTTGTATACTTGTAATCCTAATCAACACACTTCACTAACATTAAACAAATCTACAACATAATAAGTTATAGCCACAAGGGTCAATACATTTGAATTGTATTGGCAAGTGATACTATGGTAGAATAGTGGTATCTATCATCTATATGCATTTGGCTAAGTGGAGCTTAGGCTTGCTTTTCTCAAAATAGATTTTCCTTATCATTTGAAAACACTAAGTTTTTGCTTGTCAAAAATCACCCAAGGCATCTACCAATCAAAGATTGAAGATCCTTTAACCCTTGTTCAACCACAATATTTTAACTTAGAAATTGGGATGAGGATATTCTTGATAGCTTCCATGTCTTGATGCTCAAATTGTCCATTGTCGGGGACACGACTAAGTACTTAGATTTTACTCTATCGAGAGGTGGTGCACTTTCCCCACAAGACTCAACATGCATCGAGAGAAGATCTTTCAGAAGCCTTCCCTTAGACCAGAATGGACGCGTTCCCAAACCTATCATCCCCTACCACCAACTATCCATTTGGCTAAGTTATTGCAACCTATATGATCCAGGCAGAGCCCATAATTCCAAGTGGCTGCACTTGAAGCTTCTCAACATTTGACATCTCAAATATCTTTGTTCCTTGGTGGAATTCCACAAGTGTGATACACAAGGTTCACCAGTCCCCTGGCCTTGTGTAACCACTCAACAAAAATCCATCCATGCAATACCATTCAACCCAGTTGATTCATTCACATAGTTCTTTTATTAAACAAAACGCAAGTCCTTGACTTAGAAATATTCCATAGCATGAATATAATCCACCCTGGTTTTCTACTAGCTAAGCTAAGCATGATAGTAGTAGGAATCTTAACTTAGGAAAATTCTACTAAGGTTTCATCTACTAGGATTTCCCATGGCATAGTTTATACTTAGTAAAAATTCCATGCAAGTCCTACTTAGAAATATCACTAATGCATAGTGAAAATAATGGGACAAAAGTATGAAGCACCACTTGCCTTTTTGGTAGAGAATATAAGTTCACTCCTTGTTCTTACAATAGTCACACTCTTCAAATTTCACTACAATTCAATCAAGGCACAAATTCATTCTACCATTCAAGCAATTCATCACATATAATAATAAAAACAAAGCAATGCATGCAAGCATGCCAAAGATTGTTTTATTTGGAAAAGTGGTTTGTAATAGGTCATAAACATTTTATAACACCTATTGGTCATTTATAAATGTGGCAAAACCATTTGATATTAAGTTTGAAAATGGCCACTTTAAATCATTTTTGTTTTGTTAGAAATGATTTAATCAAAGTAATAATTTCTAGTGTTTGACAAATATATTTTTAAACACAAATGTTAGTGTTTATGGTCATAGTGTTTAATATTAAAACCATTTGCAAAAGGTTTCATCAAAAAACCATTTTTAATTCAAAGTAACATTTTATTTTGTTGGAAATGCCTTTAAACTAGGTAATAATTTTTCTAGGGTTCACCCAATATATTTTTAAATCCTATAACTTGGTGTTTAGGGTCAGAGAATTTAAATCAACCCATTTCCAAAAGGTTTTACCCAAAAAGCATTTTAAGACCATAATCAATATTTTTATTTAACTAAAAATAGTTTTATTCAAAGATTTATTTTTAGCTTCACAAAATACACTTTTAAATCTACAAGTTGGTTTCTATTGTCAGTAGGTTCAAAACAATCCATTTACAAAAGATTTTACCCTAAAAACAATTTTAGAATAAATTTTATACACAAAATAAGCCTAAACAAGTTTTTGCAAAAACAAACAATTTTACAGAAGCAAAATACTAAAAAAAAGTGCATGGTTGGAAAGTGCACATTTTTCTGAATCCAGTGATATAAAATTTGTAAAATTTGGACGTGTGGATTAAATGTTATGAATTTTGGAAGTTTAAACATCTAATAGAAATGTTTCTGTTTTTTTAAACAAAACAGTGCCAAGCGTCTTGATTCTACTGGTTGATACCGTTTCGCGTGGATCATGTGCTATGGATCGTTAGATCTAACTAGCATCCTACGGCACACATCAAAACATACCCCTTCGGGTTAAGCTTCTATCACATCCGTCAGATCTAAATTGGATGGCCCTAATCGACTCAACCACAAAGCAGCGGCGCTACAACGGTGGATGGTGGCGGCGTGCTTAGATGAGGACGGTGCCGGCGATACAGGAATCGAGAGAGCGAGGGGGAGGGCTCACCGAGTTCATCGTGATGTGCTGTTTCTCAACGTGACCTTAGTTGGCGAAGGGACGCATGGAGTCGACGGGTATTGCTCGTCGGAGAAGCTCCTCGCGACGGTGTGCTTGGGCTGGTGACGTTGGCGACGCTACATGGCTCGGGAAGGCAAGACAAGTAGTTCGTTAGATGCGCAAGATGATGCTGGTTACGCGAGTGCCAACGAGGGGGAGAGGGGCAGTCAGGATTTACCAGAGAAGCTCGCCGGAATCGAAGCAGACGGCAGCGTGTTCTGTCGAGGACGTTGCCGAGCCTACGGTGCTCGCGCGGGCGAGTGGTTGGTGCTGGGAGGTGCATAGGGAGGTGGGGAGTAGACTCGAGTGGTCGAGGGGGTAAGGCGGTGGCTGGTGCTGCCGGAATTTGGGCGGAGGCTCGTCGGAGACAGTAGTGGCGCAAGTGCGATTCGAGGCAGCCTGGGGGCAGAGGGAGGATGGCCAGCGAGGGCAAATGGAGAGGAGAGGTAGGCGAGTTAACGGGCATGATCGCTGGGCTGGGTTACTGCGCCATCAACGCGAATTAAACTCGCAAAATCAAAGCCTGAAACGGTAGAGAGAGGGAGGAAGAACATGTCGTGGGGTGAGAACGACGACTGATGGGTGGGGTCCTTGTCAGTGAGAGAAGGAGTTATGTGGTGGGGTCCAGGTGTCAGTGGCAGCGCGGGTGCGGGTCTGAGTAGAAAGAAACGGTTCGCTGGAGAGGAAGTGGGCTGGCTGGGCCTGATGGGCTAGGTTAGCTGGGCTGGACCCTTTTCCATTTTGTTTCTTACTCTGTTTCTTTTTCCTTTTCTATTTTCATTTTCTGTTTTGAATTTGTTCAAACATTTCAAACAACCATTTGAATTCATATCTTTACCAAACTTTCAACAAGTTTTAATACTCTTTATTAATGTATTTTAGAGACCATTTTAGTATATTTCTTTTTTTTCTCACATGGTTTAAATATTTATTTAAAATGGACCCTTTTCTTCATTTAAATAGGATTTTAAATATGTTTTCCAACTTCTCTTTAAATTCCAAATTTTACCAAATCCTTTCAGTAGGTTTTATTTATTTAATAGGGTGTTAAATAATTCATTTTAAATTATTTGAAATATTTTTAATATGATTTATTAATCATTTAAATTGAGCATTTGTCTTAATTCAAATAAAATCCAATATGGTTTTAAATCCATATAAATTTATATTCAAATGATTCTTTTATTCCATTTTAGTTAATTAAATAATTTTTTATTCCACTTGGGCAAATTCCATTTATTATTTTCACATGATTTAATTAATCATTTCTATTAGGGATTTTGTATTTATTCAAATAGAATAAAATTTGGTTAATGTCATATTATTTTATTTGGATATTCCTTATCCCTTTAATTTATTTGAATTATCTTTATTCCATTTACTTATGGATTTACTTCAAGGTTTAAATTGACTTCTAAATAATTTTATTGGGATTTATTATTTAGTTTAGGCAATTTATCTTTATTTAAATAAAATTGGATATTGTTCAATCCCTATGATTTTATTCAAATAATCTTTTACTCCTTTTTATTATTCCATAATCTTTCATTTCATTGTTTTGGCCAAGATTTAATTTGCCTTTTAATTATTCCTTATTTATTTATTTATCTTTTAAAATTCATATCTTTTTATTTAAAGATCCAAAATTGGTGATTCCAATTTGTGGAATTTTATTTAATATTTGTTTATCTTTTTAAATCTCTTTAGGATTATTTTTCTCACCATTTGGCATGGATTTTAGATAGGAGCTTTATTAGCTTTGGGAATTATTTCCTTTAACCTTAAAAAATTCATAAGTTTTTATCCATGGTTCCAAATTGAATGAAATTAGTTTCTATGGTTTTATAATATTTTTGTTTATCATTTCTGATCATTTATAAATGTTTGTTGATAGATTTTTATATGGATCAAATCCATAGTCTTAGAGATATCTTGGAAATATTTTTTCCATTAGGGTTTTAGGTTTTGGTTTATTTTTTCCAAGTTTGAATTTCAAGATACATTCATTTGATGAATGCATTTCAGTTGATTTGAATTTTGTTGGATTCCTTTTTTTTCAAAGTTTGTTCAAGATGGGTTTTTAAGTTTCCATTTAGAAACAAAATGTTTCTTTTCACCCTAAATTTCAACAATTATTTATTTTGTTTATTTATTTTTCACATTTCAAAATTTGGAAAATTTTGGGATGTGACAGCTAGATGGGCCGCTAGTGCTGCTGGGCCGAATAGGTTGCGCAGGTATTTATTATTTTTTTTGCCCTGTTTATTTTCTGTTCTAATTTTCAGGAATGAATTTGAAACCCTAATTCAAACTTGTTTGAATTCAAACCTTTTCCACAATTTTATACTCTGATCCTAGCATACAAAAGTGTGTCAAACACATCTGTTCACTAAAAAACTATTTGGTATTTTGAAAATAAAAATAAAACAATTCCTCATATATGATATATAAAGTGGGGTTTAAATTATGTTTCAAATAGGGTTTTGGTTTAAAAATTTTGGTGCAAGACAAACATGCTATGATAATATGAATGCAATGCTATGACTTTTCATTTGATGAAATTTGGGTTGTTACAAATCAAACCCCTTAAGATGAATCTTGCCCTCGAGATTCGGATTGGCTAGCAAATAGGTGAGGGTGATCTTTTTGAAGGTCATCTTCTCTTTCCCAAGTTGCTTATTCTGCGGTATGATGATTCCACTATACTTTGCAGAATTTGATAGCCTTGGTACGAGTAACTCTTTCTACAGTCTCAAGAATCTTGATAGGTTTCTCTTCATAGGTGAGATCACTCTCCAACTGTACTTCTTCCAAAGGTATAGTGTCCTTCAATGAAGTTTCTTCCATTTCCGGATGAAACTTCTTCAACTGACTCACATGAAACACATTGTGAACTGCTGAAAGTGATTCAGGCAATTCAGTCTCATAAGCCACTTCTCCTTTGCGGCTCAAAATCTTGAATGGTACAACATATCTAGGTTCCAATTTTCCTTTGACTCCAAATCTCTTCACACCACGAAGTGGTGAGACTCTAAGATAAGCTCTATCACCTACTTCATAGGTGACTTCTCTATGCTTTGGATCCGCATAGCTCTTTTGTTGGGACTGGGCTATTTTTAATCTGTCCTTTACCAATTTAACTTTCTCTTCAGCTTCCTTAATCAGTTCTGGTCCGAACAAATTTCTTTCTCCTACACCACTCCATAGCAATGGCGTAGTACACTTCCTTCCATCAAGAAATTCAAACGGTGCCATCTCAATGCTTGCTTGATAGCTGTTATTGTAAGAGAATTCTGCGCAAGGAAGACTTTCATCCCAACTAGCACCATAGTCTAGGGCACATGCCCTCAACATGTCTTCCAAAATCTGATTGGTCCTTTCTGTCTGTCCATCACTCTGAGGGTGAAAAGCTGTGCTGAATTCTAATCTTGTTCCCAACGATTCATGCAGTTGTCACCAAAAATGTGAAGTGAACTGAGTTCCTCTATCAAAAACAATACTCTTAGGTACTCCATGCAGACATACAATCCTGTTCATATAGATCTTAGCTAACTTAGCACTTGTATAGGTAGTCTTCACGGGTATGAAATGAGACACTTTAGTTAGGTGATCCACAAGAAACCAAATAGAATCATATCCGGATCTGGTCCTTGGCAGTTCGGTGATAAAATCCATACCAATCTTATCCCACTTCCAATCAGGAATAGGTAGTGGTTGTAATAACCCTGTCGGTTTCTGATGTTCCGCTTTCACTCGACTACACACATCACACAATGCAAAATGTTCCGGGATATCTTTCTTGAGATTATTCCACCAAAATATTTCCTTCACATCCATGTACATTTTAGTGTTACCTAGATGAATGGAATATGGTGAGTTGTGTACTTCTTACAGAATCAATTTCCGAAGCTCCGGATCTTGCGGAATGCAGATACGTTTTCCATACCATAAACTACCTTGTTCATCTTCATGGAATCCTTTAGACTTTCCTTTACTAATTTTTCCTTTAATCTCCTCTATTTCCTTGTCCAATTTTTGGTCTTCTTTAATATTGTCCAATAATGTTGGTTGAACTTCCAATGACATGAGATATCCTTCGGGCACTATCTCCAATCTGAGATCTTTGAATTGGGCACATAGATCATCTGGCAGTTCTCCTTTGGTAAGGCCATTCACATAAACCTTACGGCTTAAAGCATTTGCTACAACATTTGCTTTACCGGGATAGTATTGCAAACTCAAGTCATAGTCCTTGATGAGCTCTAGCCACCTTCCTTGTCGCATATTGAGTTCCTTCTGGGTGAATATATATTTCAAACTCTTGTGGTCCATGAATACTTCACAACATTTTCCCAAAAGATAGTGTCTCCATGTTTTGAGTGCATGGACAATAGAGGCTAACTCTAAGTCATGAGTAGGATAATTCACTTCATGAGTTTTGAGTTGTCTCGAGTCATAAGCCACAACTTTCCCTTCTTGCATCAAAACTCTGCCCAATCTTTGGTGAGATGCATCACAATAGACATGGAAATCTTTCTCCAAATCTGGCAGATGTAAGACTAGTGCTGATACTAGTCTCTTCTTCAATTCTTGGAAACTGATTTCACATCCTTCAGTCCAATGAAACTTCTTTTCTTTCTTAAGTAACTCTGTCATTGGCTTAGGTACTTTTGAGAAATTCTCAATGAACCTTCTATAGTATCCTGCCAAGCCTAGGAAACTGCGAACTTCTTTAACTTACTTGGGAGATTCCCACTCGGTTACAGATGACACCTTTGTGGGATCGATAGCTATACCATCTCCTAACATAATGTGTCAAAGAAATCCAACTTCATTTAACTAGAATTCACACTTACTGAACTTGGCATATAACTTGTGCTCCCTGAGTTTCTCAAGTATCAAACGCAAATGTCCTTCATCCTATTGTTTGCTCTTGGAGTAGATCAATATATCTTTGATGAATACGACAACAAACATGTTAGGAAACTCCATGAACACCTTGTTCATCATGTTCATGAAATAAGCTGGTGCATTTGTTAATCCAAATGGCATCACGGTATACTCATACAATCCATACCTAGTGGTAAAAGCAGTCTTAGGTATGTCTTGCTCTCTAATATTTAGCTGAAAATAGCTTGATCAAAGATCAATATTTGAGAACACACGGGCTCCTTCTAGCTGATCAAATAGATCATTGATTCTGGGCAAAGGGTGCTTGTTCTTTATGGTCACCTCATTGAGTGAACGATAATATATGCATAACCCTTGACTTCTATCCTTCATCTCAACGAACAGAACTAGTGCACCCCAAGACTAAGAACTTGGTTGGATAAATCCTTTCTGCAACTATTCTCCAAGTTGTTTCTTGAGTTCTTTCAGCTCATCAACTGACATCTTGTATGGTCTCTTTGCTATTGGTCCATGTCCTAGTAGTAAGTCAACCAGAAACTCCACATCTCTATCTGGTGGCATTCCTGGTAATTCCTCCAGAAATACCTCCAGATACTCCTTCACAACTGGTACACTGTCTATGCTAACCCCCTTAAGAGAATTTAGCTTACTCCCTTTAGATTAAAAATTAGACTTGAACCTAATCCGTTTCTTATCCAGGGTTGTGAGTGTAACAGTATGATTGGCATAATCTATTACTCCTTCATCCTTAATCATCCAATCCATGCCCAAAATTACATCCAATCCTTGGGAATCTACGATTATCAGACTAACTGGAAACTTATACTTTCCAAATTCTATCACTAGATCATGACATCCAAAATTCACTATCATCTCTCCACCGGGAGAGCTTACTTTAATTGGACACCCAATAGTTTCAGTTGGGACTCCATTTTTATCAACAAATGCTCTTGATATGAATGAATGTGATGTGCCGGTATAAAAAAGAACAAGTGCTGGGAAAGGATTAAGCTTGAACTTACCAGCCACAACATCAGATTACTCATAGATTTCCTCCACATTGATTTGGTTCACTTGTCCCTTCTGGAAAGGGTTTGGCTTGTTGGCTCCCTCAGCCTTCTTTTCTGGGCATTCATTTGCATAGTTCCCAGTTTTCTTACACTTGAAGCACTTAACCTGACTGATGTCCCTTTTAGCAGGCTGACTTCCAATGCCATTACCACTATGATGGCTCTTGTGTCCACTCTTGTGGTTCTTATATCTATCATTGTCATGACTGCGGTGGTGCTTGTTGTCATGGTGATGGTTACTGTTGTGGTGGCTGTTATACTTCCCATGCTTGTGGGATCCAGAACCTCCACTATCATCACCATGGGAATGCTTGTGTGAAGATCCACAACTGTGCTTATCAAAGTGATGCTTCCTTTTCCTATTCTCCACGTGTTTCATCTTGCTTTCCAAGATGGTGGCCTTGTCACATAGTGATTGGTAAGTTGGGACATATGCAACTAATAAGTTCATGTTCATCTCATCATTCAGCCCTTCAAGGAATTTTTGCTTCCTCTTAGCATTAGTGTCAACCTCATCCGGTGCATAGCGTGCCAGATTGTTGAACTCCTCAATATACTCTGCCACACTGCGGTGATGTTGCTTAATATTGTGGAATTCCTTCTTCAAACTCATCACGCCTGAAGAGATATGAGCAGTGCAGAACCCATCCTAAAATGTAGCCCAAGACATTTCCTCAATAGGAGTAGTGATTTGGAAGTTGTCCCACCATGTGGCTGCTGGTCCTTCAAGCAGATGTGCTGCGAATCTGATCTTTTGTTCATCAGTGCAGCCCACGGTGACCAAGTCCTTATTCACAGAACGTAGCCAATCATTGGCTACCATGGGATCAGTGGTTCCCGAGAACTTGGCAAGCCTCAACCTCAAAAACCTTGTAATCATATCAAAGGCTGGTGGGTTGTTTTGATTGTTGTTGTTGTCGTTGTTGTTGTTTTGATTCTTATTTGCTATGAACTGGGTCATCATCTGCATCAACTTAGTTTGAGCTATCATCAACTATTGCATCTCATTGCCATTGTTGTTATTGTTGTTTTGGTTGGGATTGGCACGACGGGGAGGCATCCATGGTTTCAATAAGGATGAGGAATGAGATATAAACCATAGATGCTAACATGCACAATACATCACATAGAAACAATCACAAACAATCATGCACAAAATAAACGTAGAGTTTAAACCACATGAACAACAAGTTTTAGAAAAGTAATCACACTAGCAAGCCATCCACATGTTGGATGATCATTGCGAGTCAATAAATCAAAGGATGATAGATAAATAGATAGTCGAGTAGTCAACACTACTCCTCCATGTCGACCTCCACGTCCACTAGAGTAAGTCTAGCTATCTCCATGGCTGTCTTGTACTCCTCCACGCTGGTGGTCAAAGTCTCGACCTTCGCCCGGAGGGCTCTCTTCTGCGAGCGCAGCCTCTCTATCACTCCCTGATGGATCTCTAGATCAAGGTCCTTGAGCTCTATCTCGACCCTCATGTCCTTGATCTTCTTGTTTCTATCCTGCACTCTCTTCTCTTGATTCTTGAACCTCTTGTCTTGGCTCTCGAACCTGGCCTCCATTTCCTTGGTGATCTCTTCTTGCTTCGTGAAGAGCTTGTCCTTCTCCCTCAACTAAACCAGAGTATGAATTTATTACAAATTTGCTTAGCATTAAGCTAGCTCAAATAACAGCGGAAACAGAAAGCAGCTTGAGTCCATCAATGCTCCAGGCTTGTCGTGTGTAGACTCACGATCCCTACGCACCTTTCAATCTTCGGATTCTGCATATAAGACGTGCAGCCAAAAAGTTGGGTCAATACTTTGAATGTATTGGCAATTTACAGCAAGGAAAGAAAAGACTAACTCTACATGCAAGGCTAGTTTAGGCTGTAGAGTTTATTTGCTCAAAGCTAGTTTTCTTAAGTATGGAGAAGAAGAGAAGATTTTCCCTACTTTGTAAGATTTTGTTTAAGTAATATATGGTCGAATGGCACACGAGGATATTACTCACCAAGTGTCCAAACAACCTAACACTTGGATGTTACTCACCAAGTTCCCAAAACCCTCCCAATAACGATATAACTCACGCCTTGGGTTTTTATAAAACTTTATGTTTTGAAAGAGAGAGAGAGGAAGATCCTTCAGAGGCTCCATCCTTCAGATGCTCAATTGTTCTTTTCCGTGAAATCGGCTGATCGATCAGATTGCAATACTCTCGAGAGTTTGTGCACTTTACCCACAATCCACGATCAAGTCCTTTTATAGACATGACCATGGCGAGGCTTTCCCTTAGTAGGCCCTCTACCTTTTGGATCCAACCGTTCCAAGAACCTCCAAATGTTGGTACCATGTGAGGTTTCCCATTAAGTACTAGGCCAAGACAGTGCCCATATGTATTGTGGTTGCACTGGAAGCTTCCGAATTCTGAAACATGGCAGACTTCTTTGATTCCTGGGCGGCCATCCTCCACCAAAATCTCACTCTTTGTCCCGACAACCATTCCGCCCAGAAGAAAACTTAGTTTTATTTTGAAGTGGATTTGAGAAGAAAAGTTTTCTCAAGAGGGCCTTTATACTTAGAAAAATTCATTGTCTTTCGAACCTCCCAACGGTACTTTACATATATATGGCATAGCAAGCAATACTTAGCAAAACAGGGGAACCTATTAGGAGGGGAAATCCTAAGTATAGAGCTACTCATGGCATACTACAAAATCATCGCACTTGCAAAATAATACTAAGGAAAAATTCTACTAGAACATCCTACACATGCATACTACAGAATTTTGAAGATCACATGCATAGAATCAAAACTAGGACAATAGTTATGAACAAGTGGTGTAACTTGCCTTGATCCGAGCAGCACTCTACACAATAGCACTCCTCAGCGCACTCCAAACAATCTAACGAAACACAAACATAGATCTAATCACAACTCGCACAAAATAAGCCACAAAGATAATATGCATGCATACAACATAGTAATTATGAAAGATTTGTTTTCTAAATTGACCAAGGTAGTCTAATTGGATTGCAATGGTGTTGGGGATGTTTATTAGTATTGATTTCCTACAGGTTTAAATTAATTTGGGTCATTATTCTAATTCATAGGCTCACAAGGAGATCCAACCATCTAATTAGCCCCGAATCAGATCTAATGTTCTTAAGCAAGGTTTTATAATTTTTTTCAGTAGGTATTGTAAAAACAAAGTCAACACAACAAGAATCAACTAAAACGGGGTTTCAATTATTTTTCTATGGATTAAACACTCTAATCTAGAGATTAAATTCTACACAGAAAATCCTGCTGCAAACTTGTAATATTATTACAGATCTGTGTTCTACACAATTTTGTGAATCCAACGGTATATTATACGCAAAATTTGGCCAAACGGTTGAATTTCTATGAATTTCCAAATTTTTAACTATAATCTGCCAATTTAAATCTAACCCTAACGAGAACGCGACATGTGGCAGCTTCTGATTGGTCCAGATGGACGACACGGAGCGGACGCGGCGCTGACGCAGACTTGCCACGCGGCGCAACGTGGTTCGCCGATACCCTTTCGATTGCGCGTCTAATCTGGGCCGTAGCTCGCCGATCTAACGGACGGGAGGAGGGACGGCGACTTACCGCGGTGGCGACGATGGTGGCGCTGTCGGACGTGGTTCTCGACGGCGGTACGGTGGCTCCTCGAGGCAACGGGCCAGGTGACGGCGCGTGGCTCCTCCTCGCGGTCCCGTTCGCGAGATCGGTTTTGACCCTCTTTTCCATGTCCAGCCGCACTGCTCCGCCGGTCCATGCGAACTCCAGCGATGCGTCGGCAAGCAATTGGCAGTGTTTCGGCGAGTTTCACGTTAGGGTTTTCGAGGGGAAACGGTGACGGGGGGGTCGGCTTTTATATCCGAAAGACTTGGGGGAGGGGGTGGCCGAATCCGTTAGGATTTGGGCTATCCCGACGTGGCACGACGCCGTGCTCGCCGCGGTCTCTGGGAGGGAGACGACGGGGTGGGCCCCCGTGTCAGTGGCTGCGCGCCTCGCGGGCTGCGGGAGGGCCGGGAAGGATCGGCTAGCCCATGTGCTGGCGGCGCCATCTGCCAGGCGTGGCGGTAGATAGATGCGGGCTGGCTTAGCTGACCCGTTTAGGTTAGTTTAGGTCTTTTTTTATTCGAATCTTTTATCAATTTTCTGTTTTACCAATACCTCAATAACTTTTGCATACTAAGGCCAAATTCAGTAAAACTAGTTTCTAAATTTTTGTAAAAATGAGGTGGTCATTTTAGGGCCAGAGAATATTATTTTTACCTAGTTTTTATAAGGGTCAAAACAAGTTTCCCTCATTATTGCTCATAGGGAGGAATTAATATTAGGGTTCTTTGTCTGGGGTTTGGTGGTGGGATTGGATCCAATTTTTGTTTGTATGCAATTGGTGCAAGGATGATGCATGCTTCTAATAACATACTATTATAAAAATATGGGATGTTACAAACCTACCCCCCTTAAGAAGAATCTCGTCCCCGAGATTCGGGTTGGCTAGCAAATAGGTGTGGGTGTTCTGCCTTCAAATCTTCTTCACGTTCCCACGTGGCTTCTTCCTCAGAATGGTGGTTCCATTGTACTTTGTAGAATCTAATAGTCTTGGTGCGGGTAATCCTTTCGGATGTTTCCAGTATTTTGATGGGTTTTTCCTCATAGGTAAGGTCATTCTCCAATTGAACCTCCTCCAGGGGAACTGTATCTCTTAGCGGTGTTTCGGCCATTTCCGGGTGGCACTTATTTAGTTGTGACACATGAAACACATCATGAACTGTCAGTCCTTCTGGTAACTCCAACTGACAAGCAACTTCTCCTCTACAGGCCAGAACCTTATATGTTCCTATGAATCGTGGGGCTAACTTACCCTTGATTCCAAACTTGTTAACTCCTCACAGTGGTGAAACTCAGAGGTACGCACGGTCCCCTATTTTATAAGCCACATCTCTATGCTTGGAATCAGCATAACTCTTTTGTCGGGATTGGGCTACCTTTAGCCTATCCTAAATCTGTCGTACCTTTTCTTCGGCATCCTTGATCAATTCAGGTCCAAAAAGACTAGGTTCACCCACTCCACTCCATAACAGCGGAGTCCTACACTTCCTGCCATATAGAACTTCAAACGGAGCCATCTTGATACTTGTCTGGTAGCTGTTGTTGTATGAGAACTTAGCATACGGCAGGTTATCATCCCAACTAGACCCATTCTCTAGTGCGCAAGCTCTCAACATATCTTCTAGAATCTGGTTCACCCTTTCTGTTTGGCCATCTGTTTGAGGGTGGAAGGCAGTACTGAATTCTAGTCTGGTTCCAAGAGACTCATGTATCTATCGCCAAAAATTTGAAGTGAACTGGGTGCCTCTATCTAATACAATTCCCTTAGGGACACCATGCAGACTTACAATCCTTGACATATATATCTTGGCAAGCTTAGCACTTGTATATGTGGTCTTTAAGGGGATGAAGTGAGCCACCTTGGTAAAATGGTCCACCACTACCCAGATAGAATCAAAACCTGAACGAGTCTGGGGCAATCCCGTGATAAAATCCATGCCTACCTTATCCCACTTCTAGTCGGGTATAGGTAGTGGTTGTAGTAATCCGGCCGGTTTCTGATGCTCGGCCTTAACTCTATTGCATACGTCACATAGAGAAATATACTCGGCAATTCCTCTTTTTAGGTTATTCCACCAGAATCTATCCTTCACAACCATGTACATATTCGTGTTACCTGGATGAATTGAGTAAGGTGAATCGTGAGCTTCTTGTAAAATCAACTTCCTGATATCAGGGTCATTGGGAACGCACAAACGCTTTCCATACCAAAGGGTTCCTTGTTCGTCCAGACGAAAATCTTTTGTCTTTCCTTCACTTATTTTGACTCTTATTTCTTCCAACTCTTTATCTCCCTTTTGTGCTTCCTTGATTCTCTCTTGAAAAGTAGACACTATTTCCATAGTCGCTATGTGTCCTTTCGGAACTATTTCTAGCCTGAGATCCTTGAATTGCTTGCATAAATCCTCTGGAAGTTCCCCTGTGGTAAGTCCATTCACATAAACCTTACGACTTAAGGCATCGGCCACCACATTTGCCTTTCCGGGGTGGTACTGTAAATCCAATTCATAATCCTTAATCAGTTCAAGCCATCTTCTTTGCCTCATATTCAACTCCTTTTGGGTGAATATGTACTTCAAACTCATATGATCTGAGAACACATCAAAATGTTTGCCCATGAGGTAGTGTCTCCATACCTTGAGTGCATGTACCACAGACGCAAGTTCCAAATCATATGTGGGGTAGTTGTGTTTGTGGTTCTTAAGTTGTTGAGAGGCATAGGATACCACTTTCCCATCTTGCATCAACACACTTCCAAGTCCTTGTCGAGAAGCATCACAATAGACTTGAAAATCCTTTTGGATATCAGGCAGACACAGTACTGGTGCCGTTACAAGGAGTTTCTTCAACTCCTGAAAGCTTGCTTCACATGCCTCGGTCCATAGGAATTTCTTTTCCTTCTTTAACAATTTTGTCATGGGTTTTGCTATTTTGGAGAAGTTCTCAATGAACCTCCGGTAGTATCCTGCGAGGCCCAAGAAACTCCTAATATCTCCCACATTCTTGGGTCATTCCCATTCCGTTACGGAATCTACCTTACTAGGATCTACAGCAAATCCTTTTGCCGACACAACATGTACAAGGAATCCCACTTCCTTTAACCAGAATTCGCATTTGCTGAATTTGGCATACAACTTGTGTTCTCTTAGTTTCTCCATAATTAGGCGCAGATGCTTCTCATGTTCCTTCTCATCCTTGGAGTATATGAGTATATCATCTATGAATACCAAGATAAACTTGTCCAAATATTCCATGAACACCTTATTCATCATGGTCATGAAGTATGCCGGGGCATTGGTTAGACCAAACGACATCACGGTGTACTCATACAATCCGTATCTTGTGGTGAAGGCTGTTTTGGGCACATCTTGTTCTCGAATCTTTAGCTGAAAGTAGCCTGATCGCAGATCGATCTTTGAGAAAACACTGGCTCCCTTTAACTGGTCAAACAAGTCATTGATGTTAGGTAGAGGGTACTTGTTCTTGATTGTCACTTTGTTCAACGAGCGGTAGTCCACAACCAACCTCTTGGTTTTATCCTTCTTTTCCACGAATAGGACAGGTGCTCCCCAAGATGATGCGCTGGGTTGAATGAATCCCTTGTCCAATTGTTCCCTAAGCTGTTTCTTAAGTTCCTTCAACTCGTCCACATCCATCTTGTACGGTCTCTTAGCTGCCCTGTGCCTGGCATCAAGTCAATAAGGAACTCTATATCACGGTCGGGAGGCATCCCGGGTAACTCTTCCGGAAATACATCTGGGTATTCCTTCATAATAGGTACATCCTCCAAGCTAACACCCTTAAGGGAGTTCACCATGACTTCCTTAAGTGCAAAATTTGACTTGATACGAATCCTTGTTGTGAGCGCGACAGTCCTTTTGGCACAATCTATGACTCCTTCATATTCGATCATCCAATTCATGCCCAAGATTAAGTCTAATCCTTGTGACTCCATAACTACTAGACTTGTGGTAAAGATGTGTGTCCCAATCCTTAGTTCTAATCCCCGGCAACCAGAGTTTGCCACTATTTCTCCTCCAGGAGAACTTACCCTTAGAGGAGAGTTTATAGTCTCCATAGGTATCTTGCCTTTATCCACAAATACCCTTGATATGAATGAATGCGATGCACCAGTATCAAAAAGAACAACTGCGGGAATAGAATTGAGCTTGAACTTACCAATCACGGAGTTTGGTGCATCACAAGCATCCTCCATAGAGACATGATTCACCGTGGCTTTGACAAACGGATTTGGCTTCTTCCCATTTCCATTGCCATGGTTGTGTCCATTTCCATTCCCATTGCCATTGCCATTCTTCTTCTCGGGGCAAGTGGTTGCATAGTGCCCTGTCTTGTTGCACTTAAAGCATGTCACCTCAGTAAGATACTTTCCATTGCTGCCATTCCCATTGCGGATTTTATGCCCATTGTGTTTGTGGCCGCCATGGTGATGACTGTTATGATTGTGGCCATTATTGTTATAAGGTGGTGGTGAGGAAATGCGCTGCTTCTGGTACGGAACGGAGTGCTTGTGAGGGTTAGACTTCCTCTTGCGGTTTTCTATGCTCTTTGTTTTGGATTCAACCACAATGGCTCTGTCCAAGAGTTCCTGAAAGTTGTAAAATTTCTGAGCCACAAGCTGAATAGATATCTCATCATTGAGTCCTCTTAAGAATTCCTCCTGCCTCTTGGCATCAGTGGAGACATCATCAGGTGCATAACGGGCTAGCTTGTTGAAAATCTCAACATACTCGGTGACAGAACGGAGCAGCTGGTGTAGGTCACAAAACTCGCGCATTTTCGGAGTCATGACACCAGCAGCCACATGATGAGTGCAAAAAGCTAACTCGAACTGATCCCAAGTGATAGCATCAATATCTGGGTGGGTGACTTGGTAGTTATCCCACCATTCTGCAGCAGGTCCTTCAAGCTGGTGCGCGGCATAACGTACCCTGTCGGCTCCGACAGCTTGCACAGTATCTAACTTCTTGTTAATTGTACGGATCCATTCATCTGCGATGATTGGTTCAGCACTTCTAGTGAAGGTAAGTGGGTTCAACCTCAAAAACCGAGTCAAGCGATCCTATTGAGGTGGTGGTGGAGGTGGCGGTGGCGGAGGTGGTGCGTTGTTGTTGTTGTTTTGCATGTTCTGAGTGAGCAATTGGATCAGCTGGTTCTGAGTGGCCAAAATTTGTGCAATTTCTGGGGGAATTTAGGTGTTCGCACGTCTTGGCGGCATCTGTGGGGTTTGAGAGACAAGTTAAGAAATAGACAGAATGACTAAGTAGTAAACTCCTACCCTTATGAAAACACATCAGGCACACAAGGAACATAGGACACAATAACACAAACATAACACATAAATCATTCAAGTTTAACTAATCCAAATATGTATTGGTATTTATTACAATTGCGAATAACGTTTTACTATAGAATTTAAAGGTGGTCCAACTATTACACATCTTCCACACCTTCCTCTTCCTCTTCCTCGAACGAGTAGCCTTCCTGCTCTAGGGTTGTCTTGTTCAACTCCATCTCCTTTGTGGTGGCTTCAAGCTTCTCTTGGAGGTTCTTTATCTCACCCTACAGCTTCTTGGTAGTGGATTCTAGTTGCTCCTGAAGTCCCTCCTTCTCGCCTTGTAGTTCCTCCACTAGACTTGACTTCTTTGTGGCTTCAAGTTGCTTTGCCAAGTCCCTCTTGGAAGCACACACATCATTGATTATCTTGCAAAGGCCTTCGATTTGCACTTCAGTTCCATCGATCTCCTGCTTGAGTTCCCTAATCCTCTTGTTTTTATTTATCACCCTCTTATCTTGGTTAGCGAACTTCTTCTCTTGGTCCTGGAACTTTATCTCCTGGAGCTTCATTGCCTCCTCCTGCTGCTTGATCATTTCCTCCTTCTCCTTGATGAGAGCGCATAGCTCATCGTTCCTTAACATCTCGAGGAAGCTACCTTTTTCAAGGTCATGGATGTGGCACTCCAAGTCTTGATACTGGGTCCTTCGGCCCTTGGTAGAAGTCCTTTCCTCAAAGGTTAACTCCATGGGAATTCCTTCCTCATCTCGTCTTCCAAAAAGGCCGCCGCAGTGTCCTTGGAGAGCCTCATGATGGCGTCCACATAGGCGACCAATGAGCTGCTGCAAGCTGATGCTAAGGGCCTTCTCCTTGGAGTCGCTAACAATGTGGATTGCTATGTCTTCCTCCGGGTTCTTGCCTCGCTCTTGTCCTGGCTGGATGACTTTGACTCCCCAACAGCCGTCCTTGTGGAGTTTCTTCATTGTGCTTCCCTGGATTGTTGGCAGGGGAAGGTCCAAACGCGTGAGAAGGTCCATGAGGCATCCACCAAAGAGAAGGGGCTCGATGTCCGCGACGGTGTCATAGAGGAAGCTTGTCATCCTTAAGTTAGAAGAGTGAAGATTAGATACTTAAACAAGTAGAGGAAAGCAGGTACTAGAAATGCGAAAATAACTTAGAAGGAAAAGCAAGTAAGGAACATAAGTTAAAGGTGGTTCCAATCATAGGGTCACGTCCTATAGGCAACGATGTGCTCTGATACCATCTTTAGTGACCTTGGATCAATAAAGATCCTAAGTCCCTGTGATTTACATGCTAGTCCCTGGATCAATAGCTAGCACTCATAGTCGATGAATATCATGTAAAACACAAAGTCATTATTACACGGAGAATCCAGAGTATGAATTTATTACAAATTTTCTTAGCATTAAGCTAGCTAACATACCAGCGGAAACAAAAAGCAACTTGAGTCCATCAACACCCCAGGCTTGTCGAGTGTAGACTCATGATCCCTACGCACCTTTCAATCTTCGGATTCTGCACATAAGACGTGCAGCCAACAAGTTGGGTCAATACTTTGAATGTATTGGCAATTTACACCAAGGAAAGAAAAGACTAACTCTACATGCAAGGCAAGTTTAGGCTGTAGAGTTTATTTGCTCAAAGCTAGTTTTCTTAAGTATGGAGAAGAAGAGAAGATTTTCCCTACTTTGTAAGCTTTTGTTTTAGTAATATATGGTCGAATGGCACACGAGGATATTACTCACCAAGTGTCCAAACAACCTAACGCTTCGATGTTACTCACCAAGTTCCTAAAACCCTCCTAATAGCGATATAACTCACGCCTTGGGTTTTTAGAAAACTTTAAGTTTTGAAAGAGAGAGAGAGAGAGAGACAGAGAGAGAGAGAGAGAGAGGAAGATCCTTCATAGGCTCCATCCTTTAGATGCTCAAGTGTTCTTTTCCGTGAACTCGGCTGATCGATCAGATTGCAATACTCTCAAGAGTTTGTGCACTTTACCCATAATCCATGATCAAGTCCTTTTACAGACAAGACCATGGAAAGGATTTCCCTTAGTAGCCCCTCTACCTTCTGGATCCAACCGTGCCAAGAACCTCCAAATGTTGGTGCCCAGGTGAGGTTTTCCACTAAGTACTAGGCCAAGACAGAGCCCATATGTATTGTGGTTGCACTAGAAGCTTCTGAATTCTGAAACATGGCAGACTTCTTTGATTCCTGGGCGGCCGTCCTCCACCAAAATCTCACTCGTTGTCCCGACAACCATTCCGCCCGGAAGAAAACTTAGTTTTATTTTGAAGTGGATTTGAGAAGAAAAGTTTGCTCAAAAGAGCCTTTATACTTAGAAAAATTCATTGTCTTTCGAACCCCCCAACGGTACTTTACATATATATGGCATAGCAAGCAATACTTAGAAAAATAGGGGAACCTATTAGGAGGGGAAATCCTAAGTATAGAGCTACTCATGGCATACTACAAAATCATCGCAGTTGCAAAATAATACTAAGGAAAAATTCTACTAGAACATCCTACACATGCATACTACAGAATTTTGAAGATCACATGCATAGAATCAAAACTGGGACAATAGTTATGAACATGTGGTGTAACTTCCCTTGATCCAAGAAGCACTCTACACAATAGCACTCCTCAGCGCAATCCGAACAATCTAACGAAACACAAACATAGATATAATCACAACTCGCACAAAATAAGCCACAGAGATAATATGCATGCATGCAACATGGTAATTATGCAAGATTTGTTTTATAAATTGTCCAAGATAGTCTAATTGGATTGCAATTGTGTTGGGGATGTTTATTAGTATTGATTTCCCACAGGTTTAAATTAATTTGGGTCGTTATTCTAATTCATAGGCTCCTAAGGAGATCCAACCATCTAATTAGCCCCGAATTATATCTAATGTTCTTAAGCAAGGTTTTATAAATTTTTTCAGTATGTATTGTAAAAACAAAGTCAACACAACAAGAATCAACTAAAACGGGGTTTTAATTATTTTTTTATGGATTAAACACTCTAATCTAGAGATTAAATTCTACACAGAAAATCCTACTTCAAACTTGTAATATTATTACAGATCTGTGTTCTACACAATTTTGTGAATCCAACGGTATATTATACGCAAAATTTGGCCAAACGGTTGAATTTCTATGAATTTCCCAAGTTTTAACTACAATCTGCCAATTTAAATCTAACCATAACGAGAACGCGACATGTGGCAGCTTCTGATTGGTCCAGATGGACGACACAGTGCTGACTTGGTGCTGATGCGGCGCTGATACGGCGCTGACGCGGACTTGCCACGCGGCGCAACATGGTTCGCCGATACCCTTTCGATTGCGCGTCTAATCTGGGCTATAGCTCGCCGATCTAACTCCCGCGAGGAGGGACGGCGACTTACCATGGTGGCGACGATGGCGAGGGAAGGCGGACGGTGGCGGCGCTTTTGGATGTGGTTCTCGGCGGTGGTACGGTGGCTCCTCGAGGCAGCGGGGCAGGTGACGGCGCGCGGCTCCTCCTCGCGGTCCCGTTCGCGAGATCGGTTTCGACCCTCTCTTCCACGTCCAGCCGCACTGCTCCGCCGGTCCCCACGAACTCTAGCGATGCGTCGGCGAGCAATTGGCAGCGTTTCAGCGAGTTTCGCGTTAGGGTTTTCGAGGGGAAACAGTGACGGGGGGGTCGGCTTTTATATCCCAAAGACTTGGGGGAGGGGGCGGGCTGCAGGAGGGCCGGGAAGGATCGGCCGGACCATGTGCTGGCGGCGCCATCTGCCAGGCGTGGCGGTAGATAGATGCGGGCTGGCTTAGCTGGCCCGTTTAGGTTAGTTTAGGTTTTTTTATTCGTTTCTTTTATTAATTTTCTGTTTTACCAATACCTCAATAACTTTTGCATACTAAGGCCAAATTCAGTAAAACTAGTTTCTAAATTTTTGTAAAAATGAGGTGGTCATTTTAGGGCCAGAGGATATTATTTTTACCTAGTTTTTATAAGGGTCAAAACAAGATTCCCTCATTATTGCTCATAGGGAGGAATTAATATTAGGGTTTTTGTCTAGGGTTTGGTGGTGGGGTTTGATGCAATTTTTGTTTGTATGCAATTGGTGCAAGGATGATGCATGCTTCTAATAACATCCTATTATAAAAATCTGGGATGTTACACATACGTAACGGCCTCTCCCTGCCCGCCACGTCTCCCGAATGGGTGGAAGTAAAGGCCCCTGAGCTCGGTGAAGTGACGTCCGCAGAGGCGTCCAAGTAGCTCCTACATGACTACGTCTAGTCCCTTCTCCTTTTCATCATGCATGAACTTGAAGGTAATCTCCTCGTTGAGTGGCTCCGTCTGGCGTCCTTGCTGCGAGACTCTAAATCCCCAAATATCCTTCCACTCGAACTTCGTAAGCTGAAGTCCCTTAATACTAGGAAGTGGGAGATTGAGCACACTAGTGAGCTCCACAAGACAAGAACCAAAACGAGTTCCCTTGAACTCCTCGGCAGTGCTGAAAACAAAGCTAGGCATCTATTGCATATGATAGAGAAAAAATAGAATCAACACAAGTAAAGATAAAACACAAGATAGTGAAACAAAATCCAAAAGCATACATTCAACAATAAAACATACAAGTCATGGCGTACAAAAATCTACCACAAGCACTAAGGTTCAAACTTAACTTAGGCAAAAAACTTGCCATACCACATAGGTTGGTATGATCAAATTATTAACGCGAGAAAACGACAAGTTCGATGGTCCAACTATTGGAATACGTCATAATTCTCACTCATATGCTAAGTCTATGATATCTTCCCTTAGACGTTTTATGGCGGTCTCTAAGTCTTGGGTATACTTCTTCTCTTCCCTAAGGTCATTTTGAGTGTTGAGAATTCTACACTTGAGTCTTTCACCAAGCTCTTTGATAGCATTCCAAGCTGCATTTCTTGAAGAGTCAAAGAATGATATATACATTTCTGAGTTGGTGACCATGTAGAATCCCGACTCTTTGTGGTTTTCCCCCTTGTTTTTGTACAAGTGGAGTTGCACCCACCAATATTCTTCTCCTTCATCCATCACTAGAAATCCTTTGTACACGGCTTCACCATGTATTCCCAAGCTAACCATAAGGTTTTTGAGTGCCTTGGGAAACTCCATCTCACATTCTACAGTCATGGTCATGAGTGGTCCATTCTTGACGACTTCGTTGATGGTGGCCATCTACAAATAGAGATGAGAAAGAAGATTAGGAGAATTTTACGAGAAGAAAAAGACAAGTGTGGAATTTTTGCAAAGAGTTGCATTTTCTTCCTAGTGGTTTCCTTAGTCTAATCCATCTTAGGTTCATAATCCTACAGGCAACACAGTGCTCTGATACCATCTGTAAGACCCCACCTTTGAAAGGTAAAGGCCCCTGTGATTGCAATGCTAGTCCTTGGATGAAATTCTAGCATCCACAGTTTAAGATGAAGCACACAGATACAAAGGTCGTTATTACATCGTCATTGCGGAGATAACATAGTCTTTACAACTCAATAGACCAAGGCTAGTACATAGAGTTCATAACATAAAGGAAATAACTATAAGTCTTCATCTTCATGTGCCACAGGCAAACATGTTGAGTGTAGACTCACAACCCTAATCTCCATTAGAGTAACCTGCAACATCATAAGTTACAGCCACAGTGGGTCTATACATTTGGAATTCTATTGGCAAGTGATACCATAGTAGAATAGTAGTATCTAACATCTATATGAATTTGGCTAAGTGTAGCTTAGGCTCGCTTTGCTCAAAATAAGGTTTTGTCTTATTAATTGAAAACATTAAGTTTTTGTTTGTCAAAACACCCAAGGAACCACCAATAGATATTGGTGAACCTTTACCCTTGTTCAACCACAAGTTTTTAACTTAGAAATTGGGACGAGGAGATCCTTTATTGCTTCAATGTCTTTGATGCTCAAATTGTCCGTTGCCGGGGACACGGCTAATCTTACAACCTAGTTGGTCAAGGCAGAGCCCATATGCCATGTGGTTGCACTAGAAGCTTCTCAACACTAAACATCTCAAATCCCTTTGTTCCTGGGTGGCAATCCACAAGTGTGATACACAAGGTAAACCATAGACATGGGCCTTGTGTAACCACTCAACATAAACCAACCATACCATTCCACCCAGGTGATTCATTTACATAGTTGTTTTATTAATCAAAAACACAAGTCATAGAATTCGCAAAAATTTCATAGCTTGAATATTCCACCGCTGTTTTCTACTAGCTAGGATAAGCATGATAACATAACAAGTTTTCTTAACTTAGGGAATAATCTACTAAGACTACAACTACTAGGATTTCCCAAGGCATATCATAGTATATATACTTAGAAAAATTCCATGCAAGTCCTACTCAAAATATCACTAGTGCATAGTGAAAATAATAGGTCAAAATATGAAGCACCACTTGCCTTTATAGTTGGGACAGTAGCAACAGTCCTCATAGTCACAATCACCAAAATCTACACATAAAATCATAACACCAAATTCAAATTCAAATATTCAAACAAAATATATATGAATGCATGCAAATGCAATGAAATGGTTTTTCTACACTAACAAGTAAAATTAAACAGTACTAAACAGAAATTAAACTTTGTAAAGTGTAAACAAACTCAAATTTACTTTATAAACATTTTCTAAATATTTTTTATATGCAAAAAAGGCCTACAAATGCTTCTGCAAATAATCCTATTTTTCTTGAATCAAATGATAAATTTAAGGCCATAGATGTGCAGGTATTAATTTTCTGAATCCAATGATATATTATTTGCAAATTTTGGACAAACAGAACTAAAGTTATGCATTTTACAAGTTAAATCAACTAATAGATTCAAAAACAGATTTTAAATCAAACAACCAGACACGCGGCGCATTCCTATTGGCTGATACCGTTTCTCTCAGGATCACCCTTCCGCGTCGTTGGATCAAATCAGATCCAACATGCTAGATCTAAACAAAACAGTTCGGTAAGTGATCTATTCTACGTCGCAGGATCTAGATCTAACGCCTCTGGATCAAGCGACCAAAAGTGAGCGGCGTTGATGGTGCTTGCGGAGGCGCTACTGCCGGCGATGTTCTGGTGGCGCTAGGCGTTAAAGGGGATGGTGGTGAGTCTTACCAGGTTCGCACGGACGTGAGGAAGCTCAAGGCGTAGTTGGCTTGGACAGGGGCGCACAGGCGTAGCCGTAGGAGCTCGTTGGAGTTGCTGCTGGCATCGGGCTTTCACAAACGGCGACGGAGGTGACAAACTAGTTCATGAGAAGGCAAGCAAAGGGCATCAGGAGGTGCAAAAGGTCACATCGCACATGCTAGTTTGATACAGAGGGAAAGGGGCATGCAAACCTGAACGGATTTACTCGCCTTATTCATGGTCAGCGTCGGGTGCTCGCATGGCTTAACGGGGCCGACGACCTGGGGTGAATTGGGTCAAACCAGAGGCATGGTTATTATTATGCTACTCCGCTACTATGATTGTATTAAGACTGAATCATGAGATCCTTTATTTGTTGTAAGACCTTATGTATGGTTTGTAATGGATGATGTACCGTGATATCCAATATGTTATGTCTCGCAAAAATAGTAATCCTAGGATTGGGATGTATGGCATAACAGACATTTGGGATTAAAAATCCGGGTGTTGACAAGTTGGTATCAGAGCCATCCTGACCCTAGGAGACCCTAGTTTAGAATGGACGTTTGAATTAAAAACTTGGTTTCCAAACGAAGGAAGTGAGTATTTATGAAAACGTATTCTCATTCTTATCACTTAGATTTTTTCATGAAAATTCATGTTCCGCAAAAATTCTTGGAAACTTACATAAAATTTGACACACTTGATCACTCTACTAACTTACTCATCCTATATTCTTATGGATGGACGTGAAGTATAGCAAGTTTTATCAGTTGGGGAATGGAGGAGATCTCATCTTTGATCGTGACTTGGACCAGCTTTCGGAACTTCTGGAGCGCCCGCACCCAAGTTCTTTGGAGCTCAGCTCAACGATCAGGAAGGAGAGGAATTGCAATGGCTGATTGTTGCAAGCCTCCGCAGAAAGATTAAAGCCCCTACCTCAGAGGGAATTCAGTTCACCTTAAGAGAGAACAACTGGCTAGATGGACTTGCCAGGGCCATGCAAGAAGCTCTTGGCTGTCTGTGTGGGAAGAGTATCAATCAGATCAAGGGTACCCGCTTTGAGTTCTGCCCAAGACGTGACATTATGGGACCGCCACTGGAGGCACCATATCACCCTGAGCTGAAGAATCAAGTGGACCACCTCAGTTTCATGATGTATGACCAGCAGAAGGAGTTGGACAATGCCCGCTTCTACGCCAACCACAACTATGCCATCGTTGTCCAGAAGGATCATACCATTTCCATGCTAGTGAAGGATCACCAGTCTTGTCGCTGTCAGCTTGACAAGAAGGAGCGCCTCATTTCCCGCCTTCGTCACCGGATCACAGACTTGGAGGAGACCGTCCACGAGAGGGACATGCAGCTTGAGGAGAGGGAGAATGCAGGGGAAGATACCCGTGGAGACCCCCTACTCTTACCTCAGTGACAATGGTGACTTTCTGTAGGATCAGGCCATGGAATTCTTCACCGATGAGGATGACTTCGCCTTCATTGACGATGATGATGAGGGTGATGAAGCCACCGATTCCAAGGAGTAGTAGCACTTGAGCACTAGCGTTAGTGAGTTGTATCCGGTCCCACTGTATCGTAGTTTCACAGAATGGTTCTTAAAACCATCTGTTTTCCTTGTTGTGGTGTGTGTTTATATCGTGTGCTATGAATGAATGAATGAATGATAATCAAGTTGCTAGAAAAATCTGAGGAAAAATTTGAAAACTTTGCAAAAACAAAAACCCCAAACCTTAGAAATTTCCCTCTTTTCTCATGATCTATCTCAATCTTCAGATGCCTCGCGGAGGAAGCACTTCGTCCCCGGACCCAATGTTGCATATCTTGCAAATGTTAGTTTCTGACCGTGAAGCTAAAAGAGCTGAACGTCAAGCCAACTTAGCCACCCTTCAACAGATAGCTCAGATGGCCAACAATAACCAAGGCCATGGAAACTAGGACAACCATGGATCCAAGCTCAAGAATTTTCAGAACACCAATCCACCCATCTTCACTAAGTCTGAAGAGCCCCTAGATGCCGATGATTGGCTGCAAACTATGGAGAACAACTTAGAAGTTGCAGGAGTGGAAGCCAACGAGAAGGTACTGTTTGACACCCACTATCTGGTCGGAGATGCAAGAGCTTGGTGGAACAACGTTCACGCCATGAATGGAGGACAAATGATGACTTGGGATGAATTCAAGCTGAAGTTTAGCAGAACCCATGTGCCACCGGGTTTGATCAAGAGGATGAGAGATGAATTCAGAGAACTAAAGCAAGGGAGGATGACAGTAGTTGAGTACCGTGAATTTTTTTGTCACTGGGTAGGTATGCACCGGATGAGTTTGACATTGAAGCTAAGAAGAAGGAGAGATTCCTGAATGGTCTGCATGATGAGATGCAGACAGTGTTAGTCAACATTCCATTTGCTGACATTGAAGCCTTAGTGGATTCCGCCATTCAGATGGAAGGCAAGATCAACCAAGCCAATGAAAACTGCAAGCGTAGAATGATGCATCAACTAGGAACCCACCATACCACAAAGTATCGCCCCAACCCATGTCCAGATTTGCCCCAAGAACCAATAGACCCCCGATGAACCGTCTGACCTATCCCAACCGTGGAGGAGGTAACCCAAGGGCCGGAGGAAACCACAACAACAACCCCGGCAACTCCAACAATTTCAACCGTGCACTCCCCAAGTTCAACAATAACAATGTCGCCACCAACACCAACACTGCCCCGAGAATTGGAAGCAATGATGTGCCTGTTGCAGCAAAGGACAAGTCCCAAGTGACTTGTTATGAATGTGGAACCAAGGGTCACTATTCCAATGAGTGCCCCAAGAAGATTGCTGCAGCCCCCAATGTGAATGCCCCAGCTCAGCAGCAGCATCATGTTCAGCCTGGAAGAAGATTTTCCCCAGGGAACTCGCTCAACCGCAACGGCCGTCTGTTTCTCATGAATGCTGAAGAAGCCCAGGAAGCGCCAGATGTCGTGCAGGGTATGTTTTCTGTTAACTTAGTACTTGCAAGAGTGTTGTTTGATTCTGCAGCACCGCACTCGTTTGTTACCGAATAATTTGCATGCATTAGTAAGATTCAACCAACCAAATTGAAGCATGTTATGATAGTTCAAATACCTGGTTCAACCACCAAAGCTAGACAAATTTGCAAGGCCGAACCTATCCGAATCCATGGCATAGATTTTTATGCTAATCTAATAGTACTTGGAACTAAAGGTTTGGAAGTAGTACTAGGAATGGATTGGATGTCAAAACACAAAGGATTAATAGACTGTGCCAAGAAAGTCATAACCATGACCAGTACAGCCGGAATATCAGTAGAGCATGTAGCTGAAACCTTGCCCCGTGAATTCAAGTCCAACAAGAGTCTAGCCTAACCAACCATTGACCAAGTCAGAGTAGTCTGTGAATACCCTGATGTATTTCCAGATGTTTTGCCCAGTATGCCCCCAGATCGGGATATCGAGTTTATCATTGAAGTAATCCCTGGAACCGGACCCATAGCCCAGAGACCTTATAGTATGAACTCGTCTGAACTAGTGGAGCTGAAGAAGCAACTGTATGTTATGCTGGAGATATGATTGATCCAACCAAGTGCGTCGCCATGGAGATCACATGTCTTGTTTGTGGACAAGAAAGATGGAGGTAACTGTTTGTGTACGGATTATCGGAAGCTGAATGATGTCACCATCAAGAACAAGTATCCACTACCAAAGATAGAAGACCTGTTTGACTAGTTGACCGGTGCCGAAGTGTTTTCTAAGATTGATCTTAGAATTGTTTATCATCAACTCAAGATTCACGCAGAAGATATTCCAAAGACTGCCTTTACCACCATATATGGACTATATGAGTACACTGTCATGTATTTTGGATTAACCAATGCCCCCGCTTATTTCATGAATCTCATGAATAAGATTTTTATGGACTTCCTGGATAAGTTTGTCGTCGTTTTCATCGATGACATTCTGATCTATTCCAGATCAGAAGAAGAACATGAGATACACCTAAGGACCATCCTTGGAACCCTTAGGGAGCATCAGTTGTATGCCAAGTTTAGCAAATGTGAATTCTGTTTACAGGAAGTAGAATTCCTCGGACATATTGTATCAACCGGAGGAATTGCCGTTGACCCTACAAAGGTGAAAGGTGTTGAATTATGGCAAGCCCCAACCACTCAAACCCAAGTTCGTGCATTTCTTGGATTAGGGGGATATTATCGCCAGTTCGTAGAAGGATTCTCGAGTATCGCAAGACCCATGACCCAATTGTTGAAGAAGGACAAGAAGTTCGAATGGATGGACAAATGTGAAGCGAGTTTTCAGGAACTCAAGCAGAGATTGATCTCAGCCCTAATCTTGATCATGCCGGATATTACGAAGCCCTTTGATGTGTATTGTGACGCATCCAAGATCGGTCTCGGATGTGTGTTCATGCAAGAAGGAAAAATAATATCTTATCTATCCCGACAACTGAAGCAACATGAGGAGAATTATCCTACCCATGACCTAGAACTAGTAGTCGTAGTTTTAGCCTTGAAGACATGGATGCATTACCTTATGGGAAACCATTGTGAGATTTATTCGGATCACAAGAGCCTGAAGTATATTTTCACTCAGAAGGATATGAATATGAGGAAAAGAAGATGGATAGAGTTAATCAAGGACTATGATATGGACATCCACTATCACCCTGGAAAAGCCAGTGTGGTAGCAGATGCCCTTAGTAGATTGTCGTGTCGATTGAACTCTATGATTCTGAAGGAGCAACCAAGTTTGCACAAAGAAATGGAAGATTTTAGAATGGAATTAGTTAGTGAAGGATTTTTGGATAGCATATAACTTCAACCCACTTTGATCAGTCAGATTAAGGAGGCGCAGAAAGGAAATGCTAGTATCGACGGAATCAAACGTCGCATCGGTACAGGCCAAGTACCCGGATTCGCCGAGGATGAAGAAGGAATTTTGTGGTACAAAGGATGTATCTGTGTGCCAACAGATTCCGAGTTGAAGCAAGCTATTTTGAAAGAAGCCCATGATATTCTTTATTCTATCCACCCCGTAGGAACAAAGATGTATCATGATTTGAAGGAATAATTTTGGTGGCATAAGATGAAGAGAGAAATCGGAAGCTACATAGCCAAGTGTGATATCTGTTAGAGAGTTAAGGTGGGACATCAGAGACTCGCAGGACTGTTGCAACCATTGCAGATTCCGGAATGGAAATGGGATTCCATAGAAATGGATTTTATCACTGGTTTGCCTACATCTAGTAGAGGAAATGACTCTATGTGGGTCATAGTGGATAGACTATCCAAAGTCGCCAATTTCTTACTTGTCAAGACCACCTACCAGAGTTCTAAGCTAGCAGAGTTGTACATCGCTAGAATCGTCAGTTTACATGGAGTTCCCAAGAACATCGTGTCAGATCGAGGAACTCGGCTTACCTCGAGATTTTGGAAGAAAGTCCAAGAAGGATTGGGAACAAGATTAGATTTCATCACATCTTATCACCCTCAAACCGATGGACAAACGGAGCGAGTAAATCAAATACTCGAAGATATGTTGAGAGCTTGTGTGCTAGAGTATGGATCAAAATGGGAAGATTGTCTACCTTTCGCAGAATTTTCGTACAACAACAGTTATCAAGTTAGTTTGCAAATGGCCCCATTTGAATTCATGTATGGAAGGAAATGTCGTACCCCTTTGAATTGGTCGGAAGTAGGAGAGAGTCAGATTTTCGGACCTGACATCCTACGTGAAGCAGAAGAGAAAGTTCACAAGATCCGTGAGCACCTCAAGACCGCCCTATCTAGACAGGATATTTATGCTGACAAGAGACGTCGAGACCTCACCTTAAATATCGGAGATTTTGTCTATCTCAAAGTGTCGCCTTTGAAGGGGATGCTACATTTCCAACTCAATGGAAAGTTATCCCCGAGATATATCGGGCCCTTCATGTAGTGACCTCGGAATCAAGTAAGATCCTAAGTCCCTGTGAATAACATGCGAGTCCCTGGATCAATAGCTAGCACTCACAGTCGATGAAATATCATGTAAAACACAAGTCTTTATTACATGAATCGAATAATCCAGAGTTTACATTATTACAATAGAAGCGATATAAATACAACTTGGAGTCCCATCAATGCCACAGGCAGGTTGAGTGAAGACCCGCGATCCTAGCGCACCTTTCAAAGATCTCCGAAATTCTGCACATGAAACGTGCAGCCAACAAGTTGGGTCAATACTTTGAATGTATTGGCAAATTACACCAAGGAAGGAAATACTAACTCTACATGCAAGGCTAGTTTAGGCTTTGGAGTTCATTTGCATAAAGCTAGTTTTCTTAAGTAGAGAGAAGAGAAGATTGTCCTACTTTGTAAACTTTTGCTTAGATAAAATAAGGTCGAGTGGCACACGAGGATATTACGCACCAATTGTCCAAACAACCAAACACTTGGATATTACGCACCAAGCGTCACTTCGATATTACACACAAAGTTTTCCAAAATCCCACCCATTAGCGATATTACCCACGCCATGGGGTTTCAAAACATTGTTTTAGAAAATAGAGAGGAACATCCTTCAGAGGCTCCATCCTTCAGACGCTCATTGTTGTTCTGTTACCGTGAACACGGCTGATCGATCAGATTGCTATACTCTCGAGAGTTTGTGCACTTTACCCACAATCCACGATCAAGTCCTTTTACAGACAAGACCATGGCGAGGCTTTCCCTTAGTAGCCCCTCTACCTTCTGGATCCAACCGTGCCAAAGAACCTCCAAATGTTGGTACCCAGGTGAGGTTTCCCACTAAGTACTAGGACAAGACAGAGCCCATAATGTATTGTGGTTGCACTGGAAGCTTCTGAATTCTGAAACATGGCAGACTTCTTTGATTCTGGTAGTCCTCCACCAAAAATCACACTCGTTGACCCGACAACCATTCCGCCCAGAAGAAAACTTAGTTTTATTTTGAAGTGGATTTGAGAAGAAAGTTTGCTCTAGAGAGCCTTTATACTTAGAAAAATTCTTTGTCTTTCGAACCCCCCAACGTTACCTTGTATATATAGCATAGCTAGCAATACTTAGCAAAAACAGGGGTAACCTATTAGGAGGGAAAATCCTAAGTATAGAGCTACTCATGGCGTACTACAAAATCATCGCACTTGCAAAATAATACTAAGGAAAAAAAAATTCTACTAGAACATCCTACACATGCATACTACAGAATTTTGAAGATCACATGCATAGAATCAAAACTGGGACGATAATATGAACAAGTGGTGTAACTTGCCTTATGTTGATAATATGGGTGTTGATTGTATTTCCCCGCAGCAATCGCACTCTCCGAACAATCTAATACGAGGACAAGGTAGTTCCAATCAAAACAATTGCAAACATAGCAAACACAACAAGGATGATCGCAAACATGCATGATGATTTAACATTACACAATGGGTATAATTTGTTTTATGAATATTAATATATCATATGATGCATGTATGAGTTCATTTAATGCAATAGGGTACTTGTTATTAATAATTACTTGCCAATATAAGGGTTTTGATAGTTCTGTTGTAACGCCTGTTCTAACTGTAGAATTAAATTTGTTTCTTGGGTTTACTGGATAGAGGACGTTAATACGAACCAGTAGGCATTGGATTCACCCTAATCGGAGTTATAGATCTTTTTATATGATTTAAATAGTGTTTAATGGGTTTTAAATGATTCATACAGTTTCTGTTGCCTAAAATTCAAACAAAAATTATATCTGTAATCTCCACGGAATTGTGATTTCAGGGACATATTATTTGTAATTTTCTGAATAGTATTTATTTTCTTATGAATTTATTACTCTAAATAGGCTATTAAACCATTTAAACCTTCACGGCAAATCCTTACAGTAAAATGCTGAACTAATTGCATATTGATGATCTATATGGAACCAGCTTTCCATCGGTATATTATTTGTATTTTTGTGACAAGCAATTAATTTGCTATAAATTTAATGATTTATAAAGCCATTAAAACTAATTAAATTGCTACGGGTTAAATAATCTGCAAAGGATAGATCCAACTAGATATTATTAAAGTACATTACAGTAGCTTCAATTTGATATATTATTCATATTTTTCGGAGTTACAGATAATATCCTATGAATTTATTAACCTAAAAGACCATTAAAACTAATTAAATTACTGCAGTAACCACGTACAGTAAAAGTTGGATATATTCTGATAAGATGATTCTACGTGAAATTATCTTCAATTTGATATATTATACGCAATTTTTGGACGTGGTATGAATTTCTAATGAATTTTACAAGTTAGATCTATAATGTGCAATTTTAAATTCGAACAGAATATTCCAGGGAATATTCTGCTGACTGGACAGGTTGACTTTGCATGTTGACTGAGATTAGATGTTGACCTTACGTTGATGTGGTGTTGATGATAAAGATGACCGGGATGACGACATGGCACGCACCGGTATGATTGGATCTCGACCGTCTGGATAGGATCCGGTGGCTAGAAGAAGAGATTGACCCGGTTTTGGCTCGGAATAGAGAAGAAATAGATCTGTGTTAGAGAGACAAATCCGTAGGTCAAATTGAAAACTCAGAACATAAAAGTTGTGGGGAATCATTATTCCTACCTTCTCACCAAAGGAATTTGGATTTGAAGAAACGAGCGCGAGTACATCTTGGATTTACACCGTAAGATCTGAAATATTGCGATACGAAATTCTCCGGATGTGGTGGATGAAAAGAGGTGAGGTTTGTCGAGATTGAAAGATTTCGACGCGATCTTCAACTTTTGTTTTTTGACCGAAAGCAAACGACGAAGTCTAGATGGGTTAAAAAGCGAAACAAGATTCGGGAATAGGTAGATTCGGGATTTCGAGAATAGAAACTCGTACAGCCGTGGCTCCACGAGTTTATATGGACATTTAGGATGGTGTAGAGATAGTCCTTGGAGTAGGGAACAAGTAGAAACAAACGGAAGTCGATTCGGAGTTGTAGATAAAAAGTTATAAGAGTTTGTGTAGAGATAGGTCTAGAAACAGATTTTTGCACGGAAATTAAAGCACTAGATCGATCGTTCTCTGTACGCGGTCGTGGCTGGTTCGGTCGGTCCTTGCTGGGCCGGCCCGTTAGATTTTTTTTTCTTTTTCTATTTACTTGTTTCCCTCATATCTTTTGTATACGAACTCCAAATGATATGATTCTTGTTCCTAAATTTTTCTAAAATCGAATAGGTCATTATAGAATCAAATTTGTAATCTTTTTACTAGTTTGGAAGTAGTGGGTTTATAAATTCTTGTATATCTCATTTTATTTATATCTTTATGTGTTTGTATTTATTCCATAACTTTTTCATACTAGCTCCAAATGAGCTCAATTTTGTTTCTAAAATTTTGTAGTATTAATTGGATCTCTTTAGGCTATGATTTAGCAATAAATTATGCCTTAACAACAGTGGGTTTTAATAAGTCAATTTAATTACCCTTAGGAACATTTGGGAGAAACAACTATAGGATTTAGATACCAGGATTTGGATTTAGTTTGTGAGAACTTTGCATGGATGAAATGCATATGAATGCTTCATGATTTTCATTTTGAAATCTTGCACACCAATTCTACAATCCATAATCAATCCATGCCCTTTTGCCTATATGGCTACTTAGGTCTTAACAAAAGAATATAAGATTTTGAATTCAAGGTTGAGAGGATTTTCTATTCAAAAAGTTTCTTCTCTTTGAGAATTTTCAACAAAGTCAAACAATCAATCAATCTTATCTATTTGTTTCACATTCCAAAATTAGGAGAATTTTGGGATGTGACAGACTATCACCCTTAAAAGAAATCTCGTCCCGAGATTTGGGAAGGCTAGAAAGAAAGAAAGGTTCGGGATCCATTAGGATCCTACCACCCTTAAAAGAAATTGACTAGGTCACTTCTCGAGGATTCCCTTAGCTCAGATTGGTTCTCCTTTAGACTTTTATTGGCACAATGTATCTAGCACATTCTAAACATCATGATTAATAGTTTCCGAGAAAGCACTTCTTAAACTAGCAAAACTCTCATGGTGGGCAAATAGGGAACGTTTACTTCACGGTGCCCATAATCCACGGTTGGGATTCATCCTTACTGTATATTCCTACGCTTAGCAATGAATGCTTTTGTAGAGGTGGAACAATCTACCATTCTAAGGTTAAGGCTCAACGCCGGCTCTCTGCTAAGGCTGAAAGGTACTCAAGATTCGCAAAGCCAACAGTACAAGAGCGAATAATAAGAGTAGTAGGAATGGTGATCAATCCATCCTGCACCCAAATCTTTACCCTGTATGAGGATAGGTGAATCACGTTTTTCTATCACTCGGGCATTCTTACTTGCCTTGAAGAATGTTTCCATGGGCACGAACTAATGCTCTATGTATACTCCCATGTATTCAATCAACAAAGCTACTACTAAAACTAAGCTATCGATACTTCAACTTTCAGGTTGGGTAATCTACTACATAACATCATGTGCAACACTTCATACTTCCACATTCTTTTTTTTTCTATTAGGTGGAGCATTCCCTTCCTAAATGCATTGTGTTGTCAAACCTTCCACTTAACACATCATTATATCTCCAAGGGTTCAAGGTAGGAAAGGATAGATTCTATAGGAAAGAAACGACTAAGAAAATAATCCTACCCATAACTATATGAAGCAATCAATGTACAAACAAGGAAACAATCATAAGAAATCAACACACAAGCAAGAACCTATATAATAACATCACATGTGTATAAACTTAGTAGTATATAACCACAAAATAGTTTGAAAGCATTGGGAACAATACTAGAGTAAAATAGAGCAACATATAAGCAATAAACAAAATTTGTCAAAACGGTACAGCAGACTTCACGATTTTTTATGAACGACTTAAACTCTTCACGAATTTTAGCCAATTTTTGTGCATGTACTACAGGTAATTACGCTCCAGATCCTATTTTTGTAGATTTTTCTGAGTTACCAATAAAATATGTAAAATCTCGCGGTACAACAGGTCAGGCAGAAAACTGCAGCAGTAATCCACGAATTTCAATCAATTCACACCATTAATATAATTTTAAAACCACACGAAAGTTCCAGCAACTTTAGAGTTTCAAAACAACAGATCCTAAACAAGGCATCACACGATATGATTCAGTACAAACTAGCAAGCAACCTATATTGTCATACCACATAAGTTGGTAAAAACAATATGCTAACACGATAGCGATGATCTCCTAAAGAGATAAAATATGGTGGTCCAGACCTAACCAAACTTGATGAGATGTTTATTTATGTCATACTATTTGTTCTTTTACTTAGCTAACTCTCATATAGGTATCATAAGAATGGACAACTACAAATTTGAACAAGAAGAGGTTATAGAAAAGATAGACAAGAAATATAAGAACATCTAATAAGTATAAAATATGATAGTTCTCCTAATAGAGGTCTTCTATTGCTATTACCATCATCGTTTTTATCCTTTCCAGCTACATTCACATGTTTTGGACAATTATCAGCATAATGCCCAGGATTGTGACACTGGAAGCATAGGACTTTTGCTTAGATCCTTCCTCCTTTTTGGCAAGGACATCCCGTCTTGTGGTTCTTCATGCTCTACCTCAACATTTGGAAGCCTTGATCGTTTCCTTGAGCCAGTTTGGGGAAAATGGGCATTCCTTTCATATGTCGAGTATTGCGAAGTGATGACTTTGGGTGCGGTGTCTAGAGTCTTGAATCCATTCCTTGTATTTGTCGTGTCCTCGCGGAGCTTCATGAGGTCTTGGCGCATTCCGTCTCTGACTTGTTGATTCAGTTGATGTACCACCGGGTACAGGTGCATTGAGCGGGGTTGTGATTGGTCCCTTCGCATAGGAAGAATGTAACTTGAGAGGTGGGACATTCTTCTGATGGGTGCCTTCCTTCACAATAGGGGCGCTGATCATGATGCTCCTTGGTGATATGCCCTATTTCTCCACAGATCGTGCAAGCTAAAAGTTTCGGGACTTCAACTTCTTGGATTTTTGGTATACGAGACGAGATTGAAGTAGAACCACTTTAAATTCTTCCTAAGATATCACCCCTTGATGATCATCAATGGTGTGTTGCATCTCCCACCAAGTTGGACCGTCATCCTTTAGGAATTGGGTGGCATAATGAAGCATTCTGTTGACTTCAATGTTGGCATCCTTCATTCTTTCTTCAACCTGGAGCATCCACTTCTTTGCATCGGCGTGGCTCTTACGCTTGGTGGAGTTGAGTTCCTTGTCCTCCTTATTGATATGGTCCATCCGTCGAGTTGACCAAGGTTTAGAGTAGGAACGAATGGAGTATGGAAGAAGAAGAATAACCCATACAAGAAATCTTGTTTAGAAAACAGGTTTTTCATTAGCTAAGGTAATAAACCATACAAGATAGCAAACAATTTGTCGCATCTATATTTAGCGAAATCTTATTCGGGTTTGGTTCCTAATAGGTCACTTGGAATCTTCGAGGCTTCGAGTCTCCAAAAGTATTCGTGCTCTTGATAGTCTTCATGTTCTTCATAATCTTCAATCTTTCGAGTTCTTCAGTTAATAACATTGATTTAAGGCCTTTGAAGTCTTTAATCTCGTAGCTTCAGTCTTGGAACATCTTTCATAGAGATCTTCAAGTACCAACTTAATCGAAACATTGAGATGATCTTCTTTGAAAAGGTAATCTTGAGAAAAGTTTCTTCTTGAAGTGTGTAGTGGTCATTTTCTAATGTTGAAAAGAAGAGACTTAAGAAATTTTAAAACCCCAAGGTAGATGATTAGAAGTATGAGAGTTTTCTGAAATAACTTAGAAAATATTTCTCCTAAGGTTTTTCCATTTCTAGGGTCACGATCTATAGTCAACTTATGCTCTGATACCATCTGTAGTGACCTCGGAATCAAGTAAGATCCTAAGTCCCTGTGAATAACATGCTAGTCCCTGGATCAATAGCTAGCACTCACAGTCGATGAAATATCATGTAAAACACAAGTCTTTATTACATGAATCGAATAATCCAGAGTTTACATTATTACAATAGAAGCGATATAAATACAACTTGGAGTCCCATCAATGCCACAGGCAGGTTGAGTGAAGACCCGCGATCCTAGCGCACCTTTCAAAGATCTCCGAAATTCTGCACATGAAACGTGCAGCCAACAAGTTGGGTCAATACTTTGAAGGAAATACTAACTCTACATGCAAGGCTAGTTTAGGCTTTGGAGTTCATTTGCATAAAGCTAGTTTTCTTAAGTAGAGAGAAGAGAAGATTGTCCTACTTTGTAAACATTTGCTTAGATAAAATAAGGTCGAGTGGCACACGAGGATATTACGCACCAAGTATCCAAACAACCAAATACTTGGATATTACGCACCAAGCGTCACTTGGATATTACACACCAAATTTCCCAAAATCCCACCCATTAGCGATATTACGCACGCCATGGGGTTTCAAAACTTTGTTTTAGAAAAGAGAGAGGAAGATCCTTCAGAGGCTCCATCCTTCAGACGCTCATTGTTGTTACATTATCGTGAACACTACGATCGATCAGATTGCTATACTCTCGAGTGTTTGTGCACCTTACCCACAATCCACGATCAAGTCGTTTTACAGACAAGACCATGGCGAGGCTTTCCCTTAGTAGCCCCTCTACCTTCTGGATCCAATCGTGCCAAAGAACCTCCAAATGTTGGTACCCAGGTGAGGTTTCCCACTAAGTACTAGGCCAAGACAGAGCCCATAATGTATTGTGGTTGCACTGGAAGCTTCTGAATTCTGAAACATGGCAGACTTCTTTGATTCCTGGGCGGCCGTCCTCCACCAAAAATCACACTCGTTGAGCCGACAACCATTCCACCCAGAAGAAAACTTAGTTTTATTTTGAAGTGGATTTGAGAAGAAAGTTTGCTCTAGAGAGCCTTTATACTTAGAAAAATTCTTTGTCTTTCGAACCCCCCAACGGTACCTTGTATATATAGCATAGCAAGCAATACTTAGCAAAACACAGGGGTAACCCATTAGGAGGGAAAATCCTAAGTATAGAGCTACTCATGGCGTACTACAAAATCATCGCACTTGCAAAATAATACTAAGGAAAAAAAAATCTACTAGAACATCCTACACATGCATACTACAGAATTTTGAAGATCACATGCATAGAATCAAAACTGGGACGATAATATGAACAAGTGGTGTAACTTGCCTTATGTTGATAATATGGGTGTTGATTGTATTTCCCACAAAATCGCACTCTCCGAACAATCTAATACGAGGACAAGGTAGTTCTAATCAAAACAATTGCAAACATAGCAAACACAACAAGGATGATCGAAAACATGCATGATGATTTAACATTACACAATGGGTATAATTAGTTTTATGAATATTAATATATCATATGATGCATGTATGAGTTCATTTAATGCAATAGGGTACTTGTTATTAATAATTACTTGCCAATATAAGGGTTTTGATAGTTCTGTTGTAACGCCTGTTCTAACTGTAGAATTAAATTTGTTTCTTGGGTTTACTGGATAGAGGACGTTAATACGAACCAGTAGGCGTTGGATTCACCCTAATCGGAGTTATAGATCTTTTTATATGATTTAAATAGTGTTTAATGGGTTTTAAATGATTCATACAGTTTCTGTTGCCTAAAAATCAAACAAAAATTATATCTGTAATCTCCATGGAATTGTGATTTCAGGGACATATTATTTGTAATTTTCTGAATAGTATTTATTTTCTTATGAATTTATTACTCTAAATAGGCTATTAAACCATTTAAACCTTCACGGCAAATCCTTACAGTAAAATGCTGAACTAATTGCATATTGATGATCTACATGGAACCAGCTTTCCATCGGTATATCATTTGTATTTTTGTGACAAGCAATTAATTTGCTATAAATTTAATGATTTATAAAGCCATTAAAACTAATTAAATTGCTACGGCTTAAATAATCTTCAAAGGATAGATCCAACCAGATATTATTAAAGTACATTACAGTATCTTCAATTTGATATATTATTCATATTTTTCGGAGTTACAGATAATATCCTATGAATTTATTAACCTAAAAGACCATTAAAACTAATTAAATTACTGCAGTAACCACGTAGAGTAAAAGTTGGATCTATTCTGATAAGATGATTCTACGTGAAATTATCTTCAATTTGATATATTATACGCAATTTTTGGACGTGGTATGAATTTCTAATAAATTTTACAAGTTAGATCTATAATGTACAATTTTAAATTCGAACGGAATATTCTAGGGAATATTCTGCTGACTAGACAGGTTGACTTTGCATGTTGACTGGGATTAGATGTTGACCTTACGTTGATGTGGTGTTGATTATAAAGATGACCGGGATGACGACATGGCATACACCGGTTTGATTGGATCTCGACCGTCTGGATAGGATCCGGTGGCTAGAAGAAGAGATTGACCCGGTTTTGGCTCGGAATAGACAAGAAATAGATCTGTGTTAGAGAGACAAATACCTAGGTCAAATTGAAAAACTCAGAACATGAAAGTTGTGGGGAATCATTATTCCTACCTTCTCACCAAAGGAATTTGGATTTGAAGAAACGAGCGCGAGTACATCTTGGATTTACACCGTAAGATCTGAAATATTGCGATACGAAATTCTCCGGCTGTGGTGGATGAAAAGAGGTGAGGTTTGTCGGGATTGAAAGATTTCGACGCGATCTTCAACTTTCGTTTTTTGACCAAAAGCAAACGACAAAGTCTAGATAGGTTAAAAAGCGAAACAAGATTCGGGAATAGGTAGATTCGGGATTTCGAGAATAGAAACTCGTACAGCCGTGGCTCCACGAGTTTATATAGAGATTTAGGATGGTGTAGAGATAGGCCTTGGAGTAGGGAACAAGTAGAAACAAACGGAAGTCGATTCGGAGTTGTAGATAAAAAGTTATAAGAGTTTGAGTAGAGATAGGTCTAGAAAACAGATTTTTGCACGGAAATTAAAACACTAGATCGATCGTTCTCTGTACGCGGTCGTGGCTGGTTCGGTCGGTCCTTGCTGGGCCGGCCCGTTAGATTTTTTTCTTTTTCTATTTACTTGTTTTCCTCATATCTTTTGTATACGAACTCCAAATGATATGATTCTTGTTCCTAAATTTTTCTAAAATCGAATAGGTCATTATAGAATCAAATTTGTAATATTTTTACTAGTTTGGAAATAGTGGGTTTATAAATTCTTGTATATCTCATTTTATTTACATCTTTATGTGTTTTTATTTATTCCATAACTTTTTCATACTAGCTCCAAATGAGCTCAATTTTGTTTCTAAAATTTTGTAGTATTAATTGGATCTCTTTAGGCTATGATTTAGCAATAAATTATGCCTTAGCAACAGTGGGTTTTAATAAGTCAATTTAATTACCCGTAGGAACATTTGGGCGAAACAACTATAGGATTTAGATACCAGGATTTGGATTTAGTTTGTGAGAACTTTGCATGGATGAAATGCATATGAATGCTTCATGATTTTCATTTTGAAATCTTGCACACCAATTCTACAATCCATAATCAATCCATGCCCTTTTGCCTATATGGCTACTTATGTCTTAACAAAAGAATATAAGATTTTGAATTCAAGGTTGAGAGGATTTTCTATTCAAAAAGTTTCTTCTCTTTGAGAATTTTCAACAAAGTCAAATAATCAATCAATCTTATTTATCTGTTTCACATTCCAAAATTAGGAGAATTTTGGGATGTGACACTTCAAGATTTTGAATCGTCAAGGAGAAGTATCGTATCAACTGGAACTGCTAGAGGAGATATCAGCCGTTACTTCGCAAATGCCTAGAAGTCCCAGAGAAGACCGAAGTTTTCAAGAACATTGATCACCAAACCATAGAGATCAACAAGATTTCAAATAGAAACAAATTCATTTCTTTCCCCAATGTGGTCAAATGACAGAAACATTTGGCAACTTGATTCAAATGACAATTCAAAATTGAATCTATATCATATGTGAAGATCACCATTTCTCAAAACCCAACCAAACCAGTGCTCCTTGACCATTCCAAGCAACCAGACACTACCTAGTATGTGACTAGTACACCCAGCATGTTTCACTCGAAAATTCAAATTCAAGTCTCTTTCAGCCATTTCATCAAACACCTTGTAAACACAAATCAAACAAAACATCAAACACTATAGTGAGCAGTGTTGTGCCTAACTTGTCTCCTCTCTAGCTCATAGCACACTCTCAGTGGATCATCTAGTTAATTTAACAAGCCCTAGCTCACTGTAAACTTGGCATTGTCATCAATGGTGACCATTTTCGAGCTCAAACTGCCACACCAATGTCGACATCAATCTAGGAGCTTCCCTAGCCTCGCCAACCTTGTTTGGGACACAAGCCACCATCCACCGCCACCCCCTGTCCGGTGCCCAAGACTTTCCAGCCCCTGGACCACTCAGAACGAGCGCACCCAGCCTCTCTGCAAGCATGCCGAGAGCGCGTTAGAGCGCCTCGCACGACACGCTCGCATGGACCATGCCCTCGCCGCCCTCGTGTATGATCACCATCGCCCCAGGAACCGCCGGACATGCTCGTTCGCCGCCGCGTGGACCGTAGACGTTGTGCGCCATTAAAATGCCTGTCAGACCCGCCCAGAGCATCGAAGTGTTTCGACCAAATTGCACCACCCCACGCCTCGCCACCATGCCGTTGAGCTTCGCCAGGAGGCAGCGCACCATCCCCTACTCCCAGCCATGCCGTTATCTCGTTGTGTAGACGACCACGACGAGTTCGACCCGCACCCTTTGGTCCCCTCTTCGCACTATAAATAGAGGCCTTCCCCATTCGATTTCAGCACACCATCTCACTCCCCTCTCTCTCAGAACCACCCCACCTCATCCCGGAGCAAGGAAAGCACAAGGTGGTCAGAATTTTGCCAGAGCTTGCCGCTGCTGGAGGAGGAGGGCGTCGTTGATTGGAGCCACCCCAGGAGGAGCCACCGGTACCAGGAGGATCGCTATCATCGAATTTGTCGTTTGGCCCCATCAGCGACCATCGTCAGAGCCTCGGTGAGCCAGCACTGACCCCCACTAGCCGCTCTAGGGTTCGACCTCGCCGCATTCTATTTAGACATGGACGATGCACCTCAACCATATACTACGGCCCTAATCACCCCGTACCCCTTCACACCCCTTGTCTCATTGACTGGTGGGGACAGCCACTTAAACCCAACCGCACACACTGTGCACAGTGGGCCGGCCCAGTTAACTTCCCACGTGACCCAGTAGTTTGAATTTAGGTTTTATCAATTTAATTTCAAACCTAGTTCTATCTATAGATTCAAAAATCCTTTCAGAGATATTCACTGAACCAAATTGCATGAAACCAATTTTGTTAGAAAGGTATGGAAATTCTTAATACAAGCCCGTTGGATTCAAACCATTTATGGTTATAGATCACCTATAGTAAAAATAACAAGGCAGAGACTTTTTTGCATACAAACATTTTTTAAAATTCAACCATAAAATCTTTTGAGTTGTTTCCAACGCTCAAAAATCACATTTGATAAGACCTTTCTGAATATGTAAAAATATCTAGGTTTACTTGCAGAAATAATGGACAAAGAATAAAATAATGCCCCATAGGCATTTCTAGTCACTTTATCTAATTAAAATAAAAAGCTAAATCCTTATTAAATTGTGACACCACTTTAAATCACATTCCCAAGTTCTGAAATATGTGGTGATGACATGTGTCAACATGATCCCCTATTTTAGTTGGAGAATGTTAAACCTTAAAGTAGTTTTTCAATGAGTAGATATTACTTTTATAAAATAAAATAATTTAAACTATTGGCTTTATTGCTTGTGATAATAGTGATGATGCTAGATCATTTAGTGTAAGCCTTTATGTGCTAAATAGAATTAGTGAAGTATTGTTTGGTGATTGTGTACCTCGTATTTATTTATAGACTCTAGTACCGACCAAGGATACGAGGAGGAAGGAGACTACTACAAGGAAGAAGCTGAGGAGAATTTCAACCACTACTCTGCATAAGGCAAGCAGTCCTAGCAAGCTAGAACTTTGCAAGTTAACCCTTGCATTATAACTATGCTAACTAGATGCATTAAACATGCATTAGTTACACCACTTGATTATACCAAACCCACTTTTACTTGCAAGCTTAGTTCTTTTATTTCTTTATCAAAGCTCCTTAGTTTGTGTTTACTTAGTATTGGTAGAGTTAAGAAAGACTTATGAAGGTATCATAAAGAGCATAAAACTTGGCCTAAGTTAGATAAATCTTGATGTCATCCTGAGGCATGAGATTGAACTTAGATAAGTCACACTTGATTATCATCCCTCATTAGTGTTTACCCCCACCTGTAGAGGCTAGTGCTAAGCATAAAAATTGATCACTTTAGATGGGAATACTTGGTGAAAATGATTATGAAAACCTTAGAATGATGAGTCATTCGAATGAAATGTTTTTACATGTGTTCTTGAACACCAGATGATTTTGATGATGAAAATTTTGAGGCACGAGCCTTAGCCCTTTATAAAACTGATGGTTTTCTAGATGCGATACCATTCCAATTTTATCGTACAACCACAATACCCAAAATTTGGGTAGGGAACTGGAAGTTTATATACCTTAGTATGGGTTCCCTTGTGGCCAAGGTTTGAGCTGAGGCTACCTTGTGAAGATTGTCCACCAGTGCAGTTCCCAAGATGACAGTTCGTCATGGTTGGGAGGCCAAACTCATAGGAGAGGTGCCTATACTAGGGCATGTAATTGAAAGGTTAGGATTGATTATCCGCATACTAAGTATGTTGAATTCACGATTTTTCCTGACGGATGTATCGAATATTATGGTGAAAGTGTACCACCTCTGCAGAGTTTGAGTGGCCATACTATTCCGTCATCAGATGTTTTCAAAATGACTTGTGAAATGAATCGTGACCTTGACTTGACCACAACAGGGTTGTGATATGAAAACTCAAGTTCCCACTTAGGTGTTATAAAACTTTCAACTAGCTTTCTTTGCTTCTGAACTCAGTTAGAGATAAATATGGATTTTTCCAAAATAACCTAGAGCTTAGTATTCCTACTCAAAACCACTTCACTTGTTAGTATTAGTTTGCGAGTACTTAAAGAGTACTCATGGCTTTGTCCCTGGCTATTCCCGTGGCCGGACTATGAAGAGGACTATCAGGAGGATGGACCGCAGGAAGGTTGTGACAACTAGGATCATCTCCCATTGTCAGCATTGCCTGTGACCATGAAGATGGAGCATCGCCCACGCTACTGTTATTATTACGTTACTCCGCTGCTATGATTGTATTAAGACTGGATCATGAGATCCTTTATTTGTTGTAAGACCTTATGTATGGTTTTTAATGGATGATATACTGTGATATCCAATCTGTTATGTCTCGCAAAAATGGTAATCCCGGGATTGTGATGTATAGCATAACATGCATCTGGGATTAAAAATCCGGGTGTTGACATCATCGGAATAGCTCGCTAGAGTGCGTCGGGCAGCGGCGGTGCGAGCTTGATTGTGGGCACCTGGTGGCGAGTGAGGGGAAATGACCACGAGGCAGAGGGGGCTAAGTAACCGGGGATGGGGAGGCAGTCACGCAAGGAATCAACACGAATTGAAGCGAATTCATCACGGCAGTGATGGGGAGGAAACGGGCGGGGTTTGGGGACGAAGGGGTGAGTTGGCGCCGGGCCCAGTGGTCAGCGAGGGTGTGGCGCGTGAGGGTGTGGCGCGCGCGGGTGAGAAAAGAAAGAGAGAGAGGAGACCCGAATGGGCTATATGGGCCGCTAGTGCTGCTGGGCCGAATATGTCGCGCAGGTTTTTATCCTTTTCTTTGCCCTTTTTCTTTTCTGTTTTGATTTTCAGGAATGAATTTGAAACCCTAATTCAAACTTGTTTGAATTCAAACCTTTTCCACAATTTTGTACTGTGATCCTAGCATTCAAAAGTGTGTAAAACACATATGTTCACTCAAAAACACTTTTATCTTTTGAAAATAAAAATAAAACTATGCCCCATATATGATATATAAAGTGGGGTTTAAATATGGTTTCAAATAGGGTTTTGGTTTGAAAATTTTGGTGCAAGACAAACATGCTATGATAATATGAATGCAATGCTATGACTTTTCATTTGATGAAATTTGGGATGTTACACAAGCCCATAAAGTGTCATTCAACTTTTTAGCCCAATTTTTCCTAGATCTATTAACAGTCTTTTGCAAGATAGATTTGATTTCCCTATTGGAGAGTTCTACTTGCCCACTGGTTTGGGGGTGATAAGGTGAAGCAATTCTATGGTTTACATCATACTTAGCTAGAGTTTTTCTAAAACCCCCATGAATAAAATGAGAGTCTCCATTAGTCATGAGATATCTCTGCACACCAAACCTAGGAAAAATAACATCCTTAAGCATTTTCAAAGAGGTCTTACCATCAGCGTTGTTTGTAGGTATGGCTTCTACCCACTTTTTAACATAGTCAACAACAACAAGAATATGAGTATACCTTTTTGAAGGAGGAAAAGGACCCATAAAGTCAAATCCCCAACAATCAAAAGGTTCAATAACAAGAGAATAATTCATAGGCATTTCACTGCGTCTAGAAATGTTACCAACTCGTTGACATTCCTCACATGATAAGAAAAACTTCCTTGCATACTTAAAAAGGGTAGGCCAATAAAATCCAGATTGTAAAAACTTTTGTGCAGTCCTATCCCCAACATGATGTCCTCCATAAGTGCTGCCATGACATTTTCTCAATATATCTTATTGTTCAAATTCTGGAACACATCTTCGCATAATACCATCTACTCCTGCTTTATATAAATGTGGGTCATCCCAAAAGTAATGCCTTAGATCATAAAATAATTTTCTTCTTTGCTGGGCTGTAAAGGTTGGAGGCAAATACTTGGAAACAATAACGTTAGCATAATCGACATACCAAGGAATCTCATGCGGACTTACCCTTATTGCAGCCAACTGCTCATTTGGAAAACTATCATTAACAAGCAAGGGGTCAAAAAAAATGTTTTCCAAACGAGAGAAATTGTCAGCAACATGATTGTCAGCACCTTTCCTATCTACAATATGCAGATCAAACTCTTGTAAAAGCAACACCCATCTAATAATCCTAGGATTAGCGTCCTTCTTCGTCATAAGGTACTTAATAGCAGCATGATCAGTATGAATAGTGACCTTTGAATCAACAATATAGGGTCTAAACTTATCACAGGAAAATAGTACAGCTAAGAACTCTTTTTTAGTAGTAGCATAATTATTTTGAGCAGCATCTAAAGTCTTGCTAGCATAATGAATAACATTCAACTTCTTATCAACAAGTTGCCCAAGGACAGCACCCACAGCAAAATCACTAGCATCACACATAATTTCAAAAGGTAAACTCCAATCAGGGGGTTGAACAATAGGAGCAGTAGTCAAAGCTTTCTTCAAAGTTTCAAAAGCTTCCTTGCAATCATCATCAAAAACAAAAGGTACATCTTTTTGAAGAAGATTAGTAAGGGGCTTTAAAATTTTGGAGAAATCTTTAATAAACCTCGTATATAAACTAGCATGACCAAGGATACTACGGATACCATTTATATGCCTAGGGCAAGGCATTTTCTCAATTGCTTCAATTGTGGCTCTGTCAACTTCAATACCTCTTTCAGAAATTTTGTGTCCAAGAACAATAACTTCATTAACCATGAAATGGAATTTCTCCCAATTAACAACAAGGTTGGTTTATTCACATCTCTACAAAACTTTATCAAGGTTATGCAAACAGTTATCAAAAGAAGCTCCATAGATGGAGAAATCGTCCATGAAAACCTCCACAATTTCTTCACAAAAACCATGAAAGATAGCAGATATACATCTCTGAAAAGTAGCAGGAGCATTACATAAACCAAAAGGCATATGCCTATAAGCATAAGTGTCATAAGGACAAGTCAAAGTGGTTTTCTCTTGGTCTTGTGCTTTCACAACAATTTGAGAGAACCCAAAATAACAATCAAGAAAACAAAAGTGAGTCTTTTTGGACAACCTCTCAAGCATTTGATCAATAAAGGGAAAAGGATAATGATATTGCTTAGTAACTTTATTAACCTTTCTAAAATAAATGCACATCCTATACCCAACCACTACTCTTTGGGGTATAAGCTCATTATTTTCATTAGGCACAACAGTTATTCCACCTTTCTTGGGATCACAATGAACAGGGCTAACCCATTGGCTATCAGCAATAAGGTAAATAATACCAGCATCAAGGAGTTTTAATACCTCATTTCTTACCACATCCTTAATCATAGGATTTAGACGGTGTTGGTGATCAAGAACTGGTTTTGCATCAGGTTCTATATTAATAGCATGCTGACATATAGTAGGAGAAATCCCTTTTAGATCATCAAGATTATAGCCCATAGCTCCTCGGTGTTTCTTTAGTATTTCCAATAACCTCTTTTCTTCCTTTCCTGCAAGTTTAGAACTAATAAAAACAGGATATACTTTCTTATCATCAATATAAGCATATTTAAGATCATCGGGTAACGATTTTAATTTGAAAACATGGTCCCCTTTAGGTGGTAGTGTGGTACCCAAATCTTCCACAAGTAGATTATGCTTAAGTAGCTCAGGCTGACGAAGGAAAACCTCGTCAATCTCATTTCTTTCCTTCATGAAGACATCGCTTTCATGATCTTCCATAAATTGCTGCAGGAGAGATAGCAAAAAGTTGTTCAACCCTGAAATCCTCATTAGGCAGTTCACTTTCATAAGGAGTTTTAGCAAATTTGGAAAAATTAAACTCATAAGATTCTCCATCAAACTTAGTCAAAACTTTTTCCTTCCTATAATCTATGATATCCCCACATGTATTCAAGAAGGTTCTACCAAATATTATAGGATAAGTTTTACTAGCTTCAGAACAAAGTACTAGAAAATCAGCAGGATATTTAATCTTACCACAAAGAACCTCCAAATATCTTACAATGCCAATGGGACATACTCTCTCTCCCTATTAGGAAGTTGAATAACCACATCAATGTCCTCAAGCTCACAAGGACCAATTTCATGCATAATTTCCCTGTAGAGATCAGAAGGAATAGCACTAGAACTAGCACCAATATCACATAAACCATAATAACAATGATCACCAATTTTAACAGAAAGCACAGGAACACTAGCTTTTCTAGCTCTACTAGGATGAGAGATAATATTAGAAGTGTCTTCACAGAAGACAATATGCTCATCCTCTATATTTCTAGTGAAAAGATCTTTCACAATAGCTACCACATGCTCAATATTTATTTGCTCGTCGGGTTTCACAGTTTTATTTGCACTTTTGCTAACCACATTAGCTATGATAGAATGTTCCTTTACCCTAGCAGGAAAAGGGATTTTCTCAACATAAGGTTCAAGCAAAATAGGATCAACATGTAAGATCCCTCCTTTATAAAGGAAAAGGATCCCTGTGATTGCAATGCTAGTCCCTGGATCATTGCTAGCATCCACAGTTTAAGATGAAGTACACAGATACAAAGGTCATTTATTACAGCCATTCCAGAGATAAACATAGTCTTTACAACTCCAAGGCCATAGGCCTAATACAAGAGTTTGAATAAGTAAATAAATAAAAGTCTTCATCTTCATGTGCCACAGGCAAACATGTTGAGTGTAGACTCATGACACCTAATCCTCATCAGAGTAACCTACAACATCACAAGTTACAGCCACAGTGGGTCAATACTTTGGAATAGTATTGGCAAGTGATACCTTAGTAAAATTTTAAGTGGACTAGATACTATATGCAATTTTGGCTAAGTGTAGCTGGGCTTGCTTTGCTCAAAATAGGTTTTGCCTATTAGTTGAAAACACTAAGTTTTTCTTTGTCAAAACTTTTCCCAAGGAACCACCAATAGACATTGAGGTCCTTCACCCTTGTTCACCCACAAGTTTTTACTTAGAAATTGGGATGAGGAGATTCTTGATAGCTTCCATGTCTTGATGCTCAAGTTGTCCATTGCCATGGACTTGGCTAAGTACTTAGATTTTTCCATCTGCAGAGGTTGTGCACTTTCCCCACCAGACTTGGTTTCAGCAAGACAGGACCTTTCAGAAGCCTTCCCTTAGACCAAATGGACGCGTTCCAACCTATCATCCCACTACCACCAACTGTCCAAATGGCTATGTTCTAGCAACTTATGTGATCCAGGCAAAGCCCATATTGCCAAGTGGCTGCACTAGAAGCTTCTTAACACTTGGCCTCTAAAATCTCTTTGTTCCTGGGTGGCTTACCACAAGTGAGATACACAAGGTAAACCATAGAAATGGCCTTGTGTAACCACTCAACATAAACCTTTCCTTCCATTCCACCCAGGTGTTTCATTAACTTAGTTGTATTATTAGGTAAAACACAAGTCCAAAGACTTAGAAATATTTTCATCATAGCATGTATTTTTCACCAACCCTTGTTTGCTACTAGCTAGGCTAAGCATGGCATAGGTCGTAACTTAACTTAGAAATTCCCTAGCATTTCTACAACTACTAGGATTCCCCAACATGGCATATAAGCAAAATATAGCATGCAAGTCTAACAAAATATTTCTAATGCTTAGTAGAAAACATAGGAATGATAATATTCATGAAGTACCACTTGCCTTGGTAGTTGGGAGAGTAGCACTCCTCACAATCAGAATCACTAGCACCAAAATATACACAAAGAATGGTAGCAACAAATTACACACAAAACATATACAACCAAAAATATATGCATGCAATGCAAAATGCTAAGTGATGATTTTCAAAACTCAACCAAGCAAGTTCATAGTACTGATTCCTAAACAAGTCAAAAACTTGCCAAACAATATTTATTTAACCCTTAAAACAATTCCTAAACAATTCATATACTCAAATAAGCCCTACACATGTTTCTGAAAATAAAACCTTTTTAACAGAAGCTAAACTTTAAACACATTGCATAATCAGAAAGAGCTTGCTCTCCTGATTCCAACGGTATAAAATTTGTCCAATTCTAACGTGGGGATCAAAAGTTATAGCTAAATAAAATTCAAACAATAATCTGATTCAAATTCTGTTTTTAAACTCTAACAGCTGCCACGCGGCGCTTTCCTATTGGCCGATACCGCTTCGCGTCGGATCGTGCTTCCATGCCGTAGGATCAACTTAGATCCAACGCGCCAGATCTAAAGAAAACGGTTCGTCCCCGTTCTAATCTAATCCATACGATGCAGATCTAACGGCGGCTGTTGCTTTGACCAAAGTTGAGCGGCGCTAGCGGCGGCGACTGGCGGCGGCGCCTCTGTTAGAGGTGCTACCGGCGTTTTAGGTCGCGCGGGAGAGGGAGAAGGGGTTTACCGGAATCGCAGAGAGCTGTTGATGCTCAAGGTGGCGGTGGTTCGGCAAGGGGCGCTCTAGAGTGGCCGAGGGAGCTCGTCAGAGTTGCGGGCGACGTCGGGTTGGAGTGGACGACGACGTTGGCGACGTTCCTGGTCTCCCTAGCACAAACCAATGGAATCAGATGATGCACAAGACAGTGGCGAGCCTAGTCGTATGCGAGAGAGGTCAAGGGGCGCTCAGTGCTTACCGTAATTGATCGCCGGAGAAGAAGAAAGCGGCAAGCACTTGCGGTCGTCATCGTTGGCGAGTCTCCAGACGGTCCTAGCATGCACCAATAGGGTGAGAAGATGCGCATGGTTGTCGTGATCATTCTGGCAAACTTAGACAGCAAGAAGCGGACAGGGTCTTACCGGAATACCTCGCCGGAGTTGGCTCTGACTGCGGCGGTGCAATACGAATTAGAGGCAGCCTGGTGCCGAGAAGAGTGTGCAGTGTGGGGGGAAATGACCGCGAGGGGGAGAGGTTTATATAGCCGGAGCTGGGCGTGGAGTTACTCGCGGAATCAATGGGAATCAACGCGGCAGTGACTGCGGCGAGTAACGGCGGCGTGAGCGTCGCAGGCGCGCGTGATTGACGAAGACGATGACATGGTCACGGGTCCACTTGTCAGCGAATAAAACAGAGAGCGGGTGGGGTCCTGGCATCAGCGACCCTGTGTGTGCGTCTGCGAGTGAAAGAGAGAGAGGGGGAACCCGGGTGGGCTAAATGGGCTGCGTCTATTGCTGGGCTCGAATCCTGGCGCTGGCCCTTTTCTATTTCCTTTCTCTTTTTCTTTTTCTGTTTTGAATTTCTGGAATGAATTTCAAATGATTTCAAACTCTATTTGAATTCAAATCTTTTCAGGATTTTTGCAGTGTGCAATAGTCACAAATATGGGCATAAAACCAAGTGGTCACTTTGAATTGGCTTGGTCATTTGAAATAAAATAGAATAAATAGTGACATAGCACTTGTTTTATATTGGTTTTGAAATTGGTTTTCAAATTGTATTTCCTTTGAAATTTTAGTTTAAACCTTAGCAATCTAGCAAAACAACCTGAGAGCAATAAGACAACAAAGTTTGGTTTCATGAACAACAATCTCTCATTAGAGAGTAGCATTTGTTTCAAATGCTAATCACATAGAATAATGAGCTCATATGCTCCTGTTTTGAAATGGTTTTCTGAAAAATGAAACCCTAAATGATTAAGGATGCATGGATGATATGCATGAGTTTGAAATATGATTTTGAGGATGTTACACAACAGTACAAACTTCTATGCTAGCGGGAACATGGGTAACAATGTCTTTATAAGGAGCATGGTACTTGTCCCATTCTTTTTTGGGAATTTCAATATAAGAGGAAAAGTCCTTAAAACACTTTGCAAGGACATGAGAATCAAGACCATACTCATTGCTAATATCACGGAAGTCATCAGATTCCATTAAAGATCTTATGCATTCATAATCATAGTTTATACCTGACTTTCTTCCTTTGTCATTCTCCCAAGCTTCAGTGTTCTCTTGAATACGGTCTAGGAGATCCCATTTAGCTGCTTCCTTCATACGTGTGAATGATCCAACACAAGAAGCATCTAGTAAATCTTTATCATGAAGAGAAAGCCTAGCATAAAAGTTATTGATAATAATATTGATAGGGAGTTCATGAATATGACATTTAAGCATTAGTAACTTCAATCTCCCCCAAGCTTGAGCTGTACTCTCTCCATCACGAGGCCAAAATTTATATATCAGATTCCTATCCTTATGAATTTCACTGGGAGGATAGAATTTAGAATAAAAGAGAGGTACTATTTCCTCCCATTCCATGGATTGTCTATTCTTCAGCAGCTTATACCATTCTTCAGCTCTTCCTTTCAAGGATATAGAGAGTAACTTCTTCTTCACCTGTTCAGTTGTGATACCTGCACACTTAAACAACCAGCATAATTCATGGATAAAAAGCAAGTGATCACCAGGATGGACAATTCCATCCCCAAAATAATAATTATCCATAACACGATAAACAATACTTGTAGGTATCTTAAAAGGATATATCTCAATAGGTGGTGGTTCATCTACTACCCTAATAGTGTTAGTAATTTTCCCAAACAGAAAACCAAGTGGGTTATCCATATTGGAATCAAAGTAACAAATAGAAACAAAAAGAAATACTCATAGTAGAACTTTCCTTTACCAGTTCCACTCTTCAATAGCGCTTCACTCCCCGGCAACGGCGCCAGAAAATAGTCTTGATGGCCCACAAGTATAGGGGGTGTATCATAGTACTTTTGATAAATAGGAGTGTCGATCCCAACAAGGAGCAGAAGGTGTTGACTAGTGGCATGGAGCAGGAAATCTCTATAAATATTTAGGAAACAGATTTTTAGGGGTTTTATGATAAAGCAACAAAACAAAGTGCAAGCAATAAAGACAATGAACAACTACAGCATGTGGCCCAATCCTTTCTTAGCAAAGTACAAGCCGGTGGAAATACTTATCAGGACCAAACGTTCTTGAGGATACATGGGAATTCTGTCAAGTTCTTTCGCTTCAAATAGCTGAGTACCTTTCTTTGGTGTTGTAAGTGTTGTGTGGATGAACCTGTGCTAATGTACCGACCTTACTTGGACTAATACATACTTGTGATTAAACCCCCTGCAAGCATCTGCAACTACAGGAAAGAAATTAAGGTATAAACCTAACCACAACCTTAAACTCTGAGATCCTACACTCCCTTGTGCAAAGGTGTCCTAACAGGGGTTCAGATTTCTGTCACTCCGGCAACCCCACGATTAGTATCCAAATACACAATGCATTCCCCTAGGCCCCTAAATGGTGAAGTATCATGTAGTCGACGTTCACATGACACCACTAGAAGAATAGCACCACAACTTAAATACTAGACCATTGAATAATATCTCAACACAAATCCACTACTAGCAACATGATTTCTCCGATGTCCTAAATAAGTAGACGAACTACTCACAAGACATCATATGGATCAATATCAAATAAAATATGGTAATGGATAACAATTTGAACATAAACAATAATCCAATGGTTCCACTCACAAGCATCAACTACAATAGTAATCAATACCGATAAAGTTTCCCCTAAGAACTATGCAAGTATTCAACACGATTGTTATAGCGGGATGGAGTGGTGATGATGGTGCTGGTGGATATGACGGTGTGGATGATGATGATGATCCCGATGAAGTCTAGCTTGATGACGATGTTGATGGCGATGATCTCCCCTCTCTGGGAAGGAATTTCCCCGGCAGAAATCTGTCTGCCGGAGAGCTCTTTCTCTCTCGGTGTTTTCTGTCCCACAGAGGCAGTGAAATTTTTTCTATGGTCTCCCCATGTGTATTAGGGTTCCGAGAGGAAGATATAGGCGAGAGGGAGGAGTCGAAGGTCGGCCAGGTGGGCCACTATTGCCATAGGCGCAGCCTAGGGGGACCAGCGACTAGGGGGTGTGGGCCCCCTGTGGCCCAGCTACGCCTCCCCTTCTGGCTTCCTTCGTCTTCTGGAAAATATAATTTTCCAATATTTTTCTGGTATTTTTTTGATCTTCGCGAAATTGCATCAAAACACCTCTTTTTCCATCATAAACCTGACTCCGGAAGTCCATCCTCCAAGAATCATCCAACATGCAAAAACAGAGGAAAAGACATAAGTAACACCTCATAATAAGAAACATATCAATGAATAGAGGCAAATTATGATATAAAATGGTGATGCAAATTGGACGTATCACATATTCAACTCATAACCAGGAATAAAATAGTTCATTACATCTTACATAGCTCATATGGCTATCTTATTACAAAGCAGTAGATACAACTATAATGCATGGAGTCCTTCATCTCCATATGCCATAGGAAATCATGTTGGTTGTAGACTTGTAATCCCTACTCAACAAACTTCACTAACATCAAACAAACTTGCAACATAATAAGTTACAGTCACAAGGGTCAATACATTTGAATTGTATTGGAAAGTGATATCATTTGGACATGGAGAATCTAACATCTACATGAATATATGGCTAAGTGGAGTTTTGGCTGGCCTTTGCATAAAATAAGTTTTTCCTATCCTTTGTAAAATAGTTTTTCTCTTTCTCAAAACATTTTATCAAACAATGGCACACTGGATACACACCAGGTGCTTCCCTTGTTCACCCAACAAGTTTTAACTTAGAGAAATTAGGATGAGGAGATCCTTGATTGCTTCAATGCCTTTGATGCTCAAATTGTTCGTGCCAGGGACACGGCTAAGTACTTAGGTTTTACCCTCTCGAGAGGTGGTGCACTTTCCACCATGGACGTGTTCATTCTATCATCACTACCACCAACTGTCCATCTGGCTGAGTTCTTGCAACCTAGTTGGTCAAGGCAGAGCCCATATGCCATGTGGTTGCACTGGAAGCTTCTTAACACAGAACATCTCAAATATCTTTGTTCCTGGGTGGCCATCTACAAGTGAGATACACCAGCGTAAACTATAGAAATGGGCCATGAGTAACCACTCAACACAAGCCAATCTTCCTATTCCACCTAGGTGATTCATTCACATGTTGTTTTATTAATCAAAAACATAGTCATAGACTTTGCATAATACCATAACATGAATATTCCACCCTTGCAATCTACTAGCTAGGCTAAGCATACTAGCATAATATGTCTCTTAACTTAGGAAGATTCGTATCAAGATATATTCTATAGGATATACCATAGCATAGCAATATACAAAATAGTCCTATCATGCATACTACAAAAATATTACTAATCCAATATTGAAAATATAGGACTTTCGATGACCAATGTATCACTTTACTTTTTAGTAGAAAATATAGGTACTCTCCTTGATCTTGCAATTGTAACACTCCTCGAAGTCCACTACAACACAATCAAGAAAAAGCACACACTCAAAACTACAACACAAAAATTAATAAAACAAAAACAAGAAAAACAAAGAAATGCATGCAAGCATGCAAAAGATTATTTTATTGAAAAAGTTGTTTCTAACAAGGTTCTAAATATTTCAAAACACATATTGGTCTTTTATAAAAGTGGAATTTCATTTCAAATCAGGTTAGTGAAAATAAGTCATTTAAATCATTTTTGTTTTACTAGAAAGGATTTTATTCAAAGGAATAATTTCTAAATATAATTTTAAATTTAAAATGTTAGTACTTATGGTCAGAGGGTTCAAAACAAAACCATTTTCAAAAGGTTTCACTCAAAAATAATTTTTAGAACAATTTTTATACTCAAAATAGCCCTAAACAAATATCTGCATAAAACTCTAATTTTCCAGAAGCAAATGACTAATTCAAGGCCATAGGTGGAAAGGATTCATTTTTCTGAATCCATTGATATAAAATTTGTAATTTTTGGACAAACAGATCAAAAGTTATTGATTTTACAAGTTTAAACAATTAATAGATAAAATTCTGGATTTTAAATCAACCTGTCTGCCACGCGGCACTGTCTTACTGGTTGATACCACTTCACGTGGATCACACATCGCATGCCGTTAGACTTAAGTGGAATCGCACGGTTCAGATGGAGTGATACTGCTTCGTTTAAGTGATCTATCCCAGCCACTAGATCTACATCCAACGGATCAAGGTGCACTAACCAAAGATTGGCAGCGCTAGCGACGGTGCACGGCTGCGGCACGTCAGGTGGGTGGTGTGCTGGTGAATCTAGGGGCAAGGGAGGGGGTACAGGGCATTACCAGGTTCACGGAGACGAGGGGGTGCTCAAGTTGGTCACCGTTGACAAAGGGGCGCGCTGGTTTGGCCATTATTGCTCGTCGTCGGGTGCTTGCAGACGGAGTTGTTTCCGATCATCTGGTCCACAAGCAAGCAAAAAAAAGGCATCAATGAGTGCACAAGAGGACAGTGAATGAGTCAGTGCAAGGCAGGGAACCAGGCGCGGTCGAGCCTCACCGAAATTTCTCTTCGGAGTGGTGCTCATCGTCGGTTGCACGCAGGTGAAGACGGAGTAGAGGCTCTAGGGCACGCGCGAGAACACGGGAAATTCCAACAGGTGTGCACGATGATGGCGAGCAAGCATGGGTTAACTAGGGGCAAGGGGAGGTCTTAGTTCACCGGAATCGGCGCCGGAGCACGTCGGAGACAGTGGCGGTGTGAGTAGAAATTCGAGCAGCCTGGGGGCTCCCGCGGTGTGGTGATTGAGGAGAAATGGAGAGGACGAAGAGGGGAACAAGAGGGCGTTGTCAGGGAGAGAATCACTACGACAGTTACACAAATTGAATCAAATTAAGTCGCGAGGAAACAGCCAGAGAAGAGCGGACTCAGCGCGCAGGGGGTTGACGACGATTCTGAGGTGGCAGTGGGGCCGTGTAGTCAGCAAGGGGAGCGGGGAGAGGTGCGGGGAGAGGGATAATGGCCTGGGTGGGCTGGTTGTTGGGCTGCTGCTGGGCCTGGGGTTTGGTCAGGTTAGTTCTATAGTTTTTCTTCCTTTGTCTTTTTATTTTTCTGTTTTGTTTTTGTATTCAAAAAAATTTGTTTCCACTTCAATTTGAATTCAAATATATTCCAAATATTTTCAGTTGGTTTATACCATTTATTAGTGTGTTAGTTAATCCAACTCAAAATATGTTTCTTGTGATTTAATATCTATTTAAAATAAGTGAGGCATTTTGGCTTTTATTTAGATAAACTTGAATATGGTTAAAAATGCCATATAATTTTATTTAAATAACCTTTTATTCTTTTATATTAATTGGATAACTTTTATTCCATTTACCTATGGATTTTTGTCGGTTTATATTTTCTTTGCAACAATTCTTATTTATTTAATTCTTTCCATGCCTTATAAAATCCATATCTTTTTAGTTATAGCTCCAAAAATAGTGATTCCAATTTGTATAATTTTATTTAATATCTATTTATATTTTTAAATCCTTTTAGGATTACTTTGTTCACAATTTGGTATTGATTTTAGCTAGTAGCTTTATTAGTCTTAGAAATACTTTCTTTTATCTTATTAAAATCATAAGTTTTTATCCATGGCTCTAAATGGAGTGAAACCAATTCCCATGATTTTGTAATATTTTTTATTACCATTTATTGATCAATTAGGATTGTTTGTTGCTAAATTTTTATGTGGGTCAAATCCATAGTCTTGGAGTGATTTTGGAGAACATTTCTTTGATTAGGGTTTAGGGTTTTTGGTTTAACTTTTCCAAGTGCTCAATCAAGATACATTCCAAGCATGAATGCATTTGATTCCATGAATATTTGTTTGTTGCTTTCTCATTCAAGTTTTGTCCAAGTAGAATTTTGATGTTTCCAATTAGAGGCAAAAGTTTCTTTTCACCCTAAATTTCAACATTTGTTTCTTTTGTTTGTTTATTTTTCACATTTGAAAATTTGGAAAATTTTGGGATGTGACATTAAGTGTGTATCCCTACGGTTGGTGAATTCTGTAGACATGACCGAGACTCTTCTCTGATCAATAACCAATAGAGAAATCTGGAAATTCATATGGCTCCCACATGCTTCTACGGTTACTTTGCGATTGAATGAGCCACTTACATACGATACCAATTTCCCTTTGTCAATATAATTGGATGACATTCTACCGACAGGGCCTAGAGTATATCTATCCGTCATATGGATGGAAAAATCGGACTCTTGATCCATGTGCTTCAACACATACTTTCCGAACACTTAATCCCACATTTATAGCCACCCAGTTATGGTGTGGTGTTTGATGTCATCAAAGAATTCTTCCGGTGATGGTGATTAGCATGATCTCATGGTCGAAGGAATTAGGTTACTATGTATCAGAAATCTTATAGCAAACGAATTATTGAAATGACTTGATCTTTATGCTATGCTTCTCTATAGGAGTATGTGCATCATAGCATTATCCTAATGATATGATCTTGTTGTTAACAACATCTCTATGTTCATGATCCAGAAACCATGATCATCTATTAACCAACAAGCTAATATTATAAAGAGGCTTTACTAGGAACTCTAATTAAGTTAACAAATCACACAAGTATTAATGTTTCCAGTTAATACTATTATAGCATGAATGTAAATATTTATCATAAACACAAAGATATAATAATAATTAATTTTATTATTGCCTCTAGGGCATATCTCCAACAACCAATGCATTATGACTTAAATTATTTTCGCAAAAGAGGAATATGAGGTATACTAAATTAAAAACTCCATCAAGTGCTTTACATTCAACATCAATACTTCCTAGTCTAAATACCATTTTAGATGCGCCTTTGAAAAGAACGTATTCTAATACTTCCAAACTAGCATAGGATTTATCTCTATTATAATTTGCTAGAGTAGTATTGTTGGAACACTTACATTGAAAATTAAGGTGGTCATCTATTTTACAATTTCTGCAATAAGATCCATTACTAACACGCAACCATAATGAATGCCCTTCCAATAGGTTCAACATTTTCTCTATCAGATCATATCTAGCAACCAGGCTTGATAAATTTGAATCCTTTATCTCCTCCAATTCTTGTATTATCAGTTTAACATAATTTATCTCGGAAGACATGATTAGTAGCAACAGTTTTATAATTTTTTTATTGTTTTCAATATAAAACAAAGCAGTAAGATAATAGAAACAAACAGAAATAAAGTATGTGTGAGTAGGAAGGTAATAACCGGACTCTTAGCTCCCCGACAACGACGCCAATTTGATGACTGGATTCCTGCACCAACAACAGGGTTATTGCAGTACTTTTAGCAGCAAATATTTAAGAGTTTGTCCCAATGGGATCGACGAACGGAAACAACACGACCCTGCAGCCACATTGTCAATGCGGCCATGTTTTGCACCCAAACCGTGTTTTGGAAATACCCTATTCTATTAGTTACTAGGATAAATGAATTTAAGATGATTTGTAACAACTACTACTAGGACTGGAAGAAAACTAGAACAAAAGTAAAACTAGAAAGAGGTTAATACAACAATATGAAATATTAATGCTATGATTCCTCCAGTAATGTTGTGTATACCGGTGTGCATGATAAGTACTTATGGAATAGCTATAAATTGCACTTGTGGCGGTCCCTGAAATACTGTTGTCTCCCACCGTTGGTAAGTGGCAACCAGATAACTCAATTGTCCACACCCTCTTCGGATATGGGTCATCTCGCAAGAGAATAGTGTATTTAGGTAACAAGACCAATTAAGGTAATAATACCAGAGAAAAGGCATTAAGTTCTATAGAAAACGTACTCCTAATCAAGTGTGCTATTCACAAGGTATTCCGTCTCTCACTTTGGAGTCAAGCAATTCACAACACTATACCTATCTATATCATGAGTGATCTTGGGGGAACTCTCGGCGGTACATCCTAAGCAGCTATTGCCTCCACAAATCACTTATAGAAAATATCCTATTAGTTCTACCCATGTAAGAGAAGAGACTAATGATAAGTTTTGTGACATACCGTGAATCTGTAGTAATTTCCTCAACAATGGATTAGCTGTCTCCAATCACTAGAATAATATCATGAATAGAACAATGTAAAGAGAAAGCACAAACATTTTAATTAACAAGAACACACCACACTTTAATTACTCAAATCATCATAACATTAATAAAAGGGGGATCAAGCCATATTACAACCCATCACAGAGACCATGATGAGGAAATATGAAGTAGTAGCGGCGATGGAGATGGTTATGATGGCGCGGTGATGGTGGCATCTGCGTGGTGATGGCGGCGTCCTTCTTCTCCTCCTCTTCTTGCTTGGATGGCTTGATGGTGTTGATGGAGATCTAGATCTTGGTGGAGCTATAGAGGCTATGGAGGCGGCATGACGGTAGGGCGTCGCTGTGGAGGCGATAGATGGGATCTAGATCTTCTATATGGTGTCTTATGGATTCCTCCTATCTCCCTTGACTCCTCCCTCCTTTATATAGGCCTTGGGGGTGCCCTAGGGTTCCCCCAATACCGTCATATGACTTAGGGAAGGTTCTGGAGCTTCTGGGGTGCGAAATCCCGTTGTTTTCGACTTTTTTCGCAACTATACAGCCGGAAGTTTTGCTACAGTCGTCTAGTTGGTCATTGAACATGCAGACCCTTTAGTATTTTGGTCGGCATTTCTTCATACGAACTCCGTTTTGGATTTTGTTGGGCTCGTTGGATTCGTCTCGAGGATGGATAGAACCCAGTGGTATTGGATATTTATTTTGAGAAGTTGGAAAAAATCACTTTTTCCAGAACCTCAAAAGGCTAAGTCTAGTCCCTACAGCTCCTCCATACTATGCTCTCTTTGTTCCTTTTGTCTTTTTTTGTCCATAATCATCATCAACGCCTACACACATGTCAAAGACAAGGAAGAGGGATAAAATTCTACCTAAACTACTAAATATGAAAAGCTCATATGGAAATGAATGAACAACAGAAACCATGCATATTTGGATTAACTACAGCTATATAAAGCATGATATGGGTGGTTGATATGCATAAAATACTTCTATAAAAGTGTACATAAATTCCACTCATTAGTGCTATGGAGGAATACCCAATGGTTATTCAAAATAAACTACAAAGACATGCTCATCCAACTTTGGTTGTAAACAATTTACTTATGCCCAGCTTACAAAAATTTAAGAAAAGACAACTTGGGTTGTATCTCAAACCATAACTCATATGGTGTCATTTCAATGGATCACGATGACGATCTTTTCAGTGTAAAAGCGGTAGTCACAAAAGCTTAATCTTTAAAATAAAATGGGATTTTTTTAAATAACAGAGTTCATCCTACCATGTCAAACACGGTTTGATTACATTTCACGAACACTCCATACTACTATTGTGTTTCGAGAAATGCAATTCAATGGAACGATTCCTAAAATCTTAGGTGTTTTGCTAAACTTGTAACTCAAATTTCTTCCTTTATGATCCAATCATAAATTCTTTATTTTCTTGTTACAATGATTTTCCATTTCATCTTCAAATGATTTGAACATTTTCAAATGTTTCATACTTCTCCTTTATTAAGTAAATATACACTTGTATTTACTCAAATTTCGAAGAAAGCATATGAAGTTTAAATCCATCGCCCACGACTACACATAATGGACAATATACATCAACATGCACTATGTCAAATAGGTTTGTTGTTCGTTCTTCTTTGGCCCATGAATGAGGTTTTAATTACATCTAGGAAAGTTTCACAAGCGTCAATTAATCAAAATCAAAAGACTGCAAAAATCAAATAACATGGAGTTTTCTTCTTGTTTTCTTCTCAACATAATTTAAATGGAAATGTCACTCAAAAAGTGATATTTCAATCATTCGTCTTGCGACCTTTTATCATCAGTGTCTATGGACGTGATTTATCCAACTAAATTTGTAAAAGTTTATCCATCTTCTATGGAATATGATAATTATTTGAATAACCATTATTCTCATAACACCGGAACAAAACAACAATTATTAATACAATTCTTGAAGAAAAGCTTTGATGTCGAGAAACACAATAACACTTTATTTGTTTTCGATGAACATCATCACATATTATTTTGTTAGTTACTTAGGCCATTACAGTTCATGAATTGTGTTGTTTTGTATGAAAATTCATACCTACAAATTCGGTATCCAATATCCAAGAACCACATTGTTTAACAAGCAAACAATACACCCATAACGTGTATATCATCTATATACTTAAGCTAGACTTTTCCAGTATTTTTATTTTTGCCAAATATTGACCAGATTCTCTTTCAGTATTACTTTTTTTCCTTTTTAAAAGAATCTATCAACATCAATAGTGGTGCCATTCATTTGACACATAGTCCAAATCATGTATAGTCAGATACTAATACCTTTGGACTTGCACTTTGAAGTTGATCACCATCATCAAATGTTTGGCATTCTTTCAAATTTCATTCCTTTTAGTAATCCTTTTAATATAGTAAACATTTTACATACATCTTTTATCCATCCTTATCATGCCAACTTTTATGATCAAGCCACTAAAGCTCATAAGGATGAATCGCGAATATAATGTTAGTTCCCACAACCTTTTGGGAGATCAGGACGCCTAGCATCTCCAACCTTCGCAAATTCTCATACAATATGAGAACATGTATCTTACTAAAGTTATATTCTACCATATTGCAACCAATCATTATTTCAGATATCACAATATCTTCACGCATGATGGTTTATGAAATAATTCTTTGAGCTCCTAGATAACCTTAATTCTGAAACAACTTTTGAATATCAAAGATCATGAAGGCAAGCATGATACTTGGATACCTACGTAGGAACTGTTAGTCTTGATTCAATACTACTTATTGAATTTCAGTAAGTAAGTGAGGATTTGCTGAATGTTTGCAATAGTACTTCAAACTTTAGATTGACATTCATAAAATAATACGTTACCAGTTTGTAAAATAAAATTTTAAAATCCTATAGTTATATTATCTCAATCATAGCTAAACACAAGATAGTAAACGAATGCTATCAACTACAATGAACTATGCAAATTCACTTTGATTCAATTTATGATAAAATGAGTTCAACTTTAATCATATTACTATTTGAACTCCCACTCAAAAACGACATCCCTCTAGTCATTTCTAGTGATTACATGAAGAAAGTTCACTATGCCATGACCGATCATCGCGAGTGGTGGCGCAGCACCAATGGCAAGCATCGTATGGGCATCATATCTCCATATGAATCGTGCTTTGCCTTTCGGTTCATGTTCCGAGGCCATGTCTATACATGATAGGATCGCCAAGTAAGAACCTTAGTACTCGCATGTGGAAACTGACTTACACCCATTGTACGCGAACGTAGAGTCTATCCCACCCGATCATCACGTGGTGCTTTGAAACGACGAACTTTCTTAACAGTGCATACTAAGAAATAACATATTATTATCTTGATATTCAGTAGGAGGGATCATCTTATAATTCTACCACCAAGTTCTAAGCTAGACATAAGCATAAATAAGATGCAAACAAACATCATACGTAAAAGTGACATGATATGGTTCTTGCACTTGATCACTATCGTGTGCATCATGGTATGATGTCTATCATTCCATTTGAGTCAGACCAAGTTGTATGGTGCTTATACTTTGGAATATTATAATTTCCAATTGTATCAATCCATATTACAAATTATAACATTATCATATCATGACACAAGCCCAACAAAAATAAATCTAGATGTCTCTAATTTATCTTTTTCATATTATACGCGGTTGTGTGATTTCTAGGCAAGAACCGTTCTACCTACGAACTTTAGCCACAACGGTGATAACCAAGTTATTAAGAAGACTGTTGTAAATCAGATATCAACTATAGTGGAAGATACATGATACGTCGTAAACATATCTATAATTTTTTATGCTCCATGATTTTTTAGTATCCACTTTGCTTTGTTTTGTATACACTTTGAGGTATTTTTATACACTTTCTGGAACTAACCTATTGACAAGATGCCACAGTGTCAGTTGCCTGTTTTCTGCTGTTTTCGGTTCCAGAAAGGTAGAAAATCAATATTCTCAGAATTGGACGGGCCAAAATCCAAAGTCATTATTTTTTCCGGAGCAACATGGAACCACGAAGCAGAGTTGGAGGAGGACACCAGGGTGGCCGCACCCTCCTAGCCGCGGGCTAGCCCTGGTGGCGCCCACACGGGGTGTGGGCCCCCTAGACCTCCACCGACCTTGCCTCCTGCGTCTGTAAGAAGTCCCCTAGGATAAAACCCTAAATCATCTAGAAGAAATCCACGAAAACCTTTGTAGCACCACCACCACCGAAGGGGAGATTCGGGGGACAGAAAGTCTCTGTTCCGGCACCGTGACGGGACGAGTAAGTGCCCCCGGAGCCATCTCCATCTCTCTCTATCGCCATTTTCATCACTATTGCCGATTCCCATGATGAGGAGGGAGTAGTTCTTCCTCAAGGCTAAGGGCTCTACCCGTAGATATGTGTTCATCTCTCTCTCTATGCATGATCTTGTTGTGGTCATGAGCTTTGTAATCAAGTAGATCTACCTTGCTACTCAAGTGCTTCAATAGATCTCTGCTCTCCCCATGTGTGTGAAAGTGACAATGTGCACGCCATGGTGGCACTTAGGCTAGAGTCTACATAAATTCTCATCATCCTTTAATAGATATATGCTTTTCCCCACGTATGTGAAAGTAACAGCATGCATGCCGTGATGGCACTTAGCATAGATTACATATATATCTTGAGTATATTTGGAGTTGGATGTCTTTATGAAATTGTGGTGTTTGTTGGAACCATCTTGTGCTCAAGGTGACAGTGTGGGGTTATCTAGATTGGGAAAGGCGGACTTTGAGGAGTGTTGTTATAGCCCTACCATGGATTAGAGTGTCCAACCATAGAGTAGTTTAGGGTTGTACCATTAAGATAAGATATTTATATGAGAGAGTGTTCACTAGTGAAAGTATCATCCCTAGGCCTTGTTCCTAAGCATTGAAACGTCGTTTGAACCTAGATCTGTTGCATGTTTGCTTTCTTCCATCTTTATTTTAGTTTGCTTTTAGTCTCTCCCACGTCAACAACAAGTCAAAATCTCTTTTCTGGCACCGTTACCACTTGTATTTCACTATCTCTTTGCCGAACTAGTGCACCTATTGTAACACCCTCAGATCGGCCCTATGCAAGTCTTGGCGATTCCCGCCAAACCCGCATAGAAACGATTCAAAGGCGCCCACCAGGAACTTTCATGCGGGTGGAAAACGAAGTAATACCATTACACATTAGTGCATGATGGAACCCACAGAACAGATATATACAACAACGACTCCATGAGTCAAGAATACAGATATACAGTATAAAGATTCAAATCACCTTGAAAACGATACAACGTCCGAGTACGGACAAGATGCAAATCGAGCTAAGAGCCCTAGAGAATAACCAATGACGTCCATAACCCTGCCCAGGCCAAGCCGGAAGGGTAACCCTTCTAACGACGTCGATCTCAAACCTTCTTAAACAAAAGGGGTGCCGACAAAGGGCAAAGGAAAAAGAGAGTGGTCAGTACTAAGGCCAGTACACGGCGAGACTATAATTCGGCGGTCCTCGCCTACATAGGTATGATGGACTGAAGCGGCAGCGGAGCATGCGCTAAACAACCTATAGAGACTCAATACATTTGTCGGCTAATAGAGAGACATGAGAAAGACCTATTCGGATCCAACCTGATACTATCACCAAACATACCCATCCTGGTATTTTCTCCTCGATACCAAACGAGGAAGTCAAGCCGAGGAAACTCACGTGGTTGGCAGTTTTATTCATTCTATTTTAGTTGCGGCAATTACTAGTCAGATATATATAGCTGGGATCATCCTGATATAATAAGCAGTGTCAGTTTTAATTAACCATTCCATTGTAATTGCAATACCTACTAGTCAGATACATATAGCATGAGGCATCCCAAAACCAGAAGTTGTTGGCACTTTTATTTAGCCATTCCATTATAGTGAAGCTGATTACTAGTCATTATAAAGTCAAATTTATAGCACTACTTTAGTTTAATCTTTGTACTGTATATCTGTATTCTTGACTCATGGAGTCGTTGTTGTATATATCTGTTCTGTGGGTTCCATCGTGGACTAATGTGTAATGGTATTACTTCGTCTTCCACCCGCATGAAAGTGCCTGGTGGGCGCCTTTGAATCGTTTCTATGCGGGTTTGGCGGGAATTGCTAAGACTTGTATATGGCCGATTTGAGGGTGTTACAGAGTGGTATCAGAGCTCAGCAGTTGTGATACCCCGCTGGTCCAGCCTGTAGGATAACCTAGCTAACGGACGTTGTAGAGTGTCAAAACATTTTTGAAAAACCGGTTGGATAAATCTGATTAGGTCTGATTTTACTTCTTACCCCTCTGCTATTCTCCTCTTACCTCGATGTGTTTTGAATATGCTCTCTTATCTTTTCTTCGAGTCCAGGAATTCTCATGGTTGGGTTTCCTTCGTACCTTCAGGGTTTCGCTTCCAACCTCTTGTAATGGTGCTTTGACATCTGGTATTCATGCTATCTGAGGAATTTTCCTCTGTTGTATCTTTTAGTGGACCGGAAATTCACTAAAAAAATTCTTTGTATCTCTCGGAGTTTCCCAACGAAACGAAATCATGTATAATAGATACGATAAAGATCCTACATCAGTTCTTTGTTTCTGAACGTCGCTTGTCATGATCTTCAGTCTAAATCCGAGAATGGGTTGCACACTTTTCTACTGAACGTGCGGAGTAATAGTTTGGGTGCGTGATGGATTTGCCCCCATGCCGACTACTCATTCTATTTGCTCTTGTACATTGATGTGGATTAGAATGCATCTTTTATCTCCTTCTGTCAAAGTTAGAGTTGGCTTTATCTGTTGAGACATTTAACTTCGTCCTTTGTTCGCCAGAGTGTTCTCTCGACAAGTTTGGTGTCAACACCCGGATTTTTTATCCCAGATGCCTGTTATGCCATACATCGCAATCCCAGAATTACCATTTTTGCGAGACATAACAGAATTGGATACCATAGTACATCATCCATTACAACGGTACATAAGTTCTTACACAAATAGGGATCTCATGATCCAGTTCTTAATACAACTTCAAGCAGCGGAATACGAAATAATAATGGTAGCGTAGGCGAAGCTTCATCTTCGGGGTCACAGGCAATGCTGACGTTGGGAGATGATCCTAGTTGTCGTAACCTCCCTGGGGTCCATCCTCCAGGTACTCCTCTTCATAGTCTGGCCATGGGAATAGCCAGGGACAAAGCCATGAGTACTCTTTAAGTACTCGCAAACTAATACTAACAGGTAAAGGTTTTTTTTTGGATAATAGGACACTAGGCTCTAGGGTTGTTTTGCAAAAGCCAGATTTATCTCTACTAAGTTCCAAAGCTAGTCACAATTTTAAAACTCTTAAGTGGGATCTTGTAACTCATGTCACAACTCTGTTGTGGTCAAGTCAAAGTCTCAATTCATTTCACAAGTCATTTTGAAAAGTCTGACGGGGGAACAGTATGGCCACTCCAACTGTCCATAACCACGGACGCGGCTATTCGAATAGTTTGACACTGTGCAGAGATTGTACACTTTCACCACAACATTCGATACATCCGTCAGGAACAAATCCTGAATTCACCATACTCAGTATGCGGATAATCAATCCTAACCTTTCAATTACACGCCCTAGTATAAGCACCTCTCCTGTAAATTTGGCCTCCCAACCATGACCAACTATCATCTTGGGTACTGCACAGGTGGACAATCTTCATAAGGTAGCCTCAGCTCAGACCTTGGCCGTGAGGGAACTAATACTAAGGTATATAAGTTTCCAGTCAAGCCCTACCCAATCTTCGGGTATTGTGGTTGTACGATAAAATTGGAATCGTATCGCATCTCGACAACCATCAGTTTTATAGAAGGCTAAGGCTCATGCCTCAATATTTTCATCACCAAAATCATCAAGTGTTTGGAAACACATGTCCAAAACATTTCAATAGAATGATTCATCATTCCAAGGTTTTCATAACCATTTTCACCAAGTATTCCCATCTAAAGTTGATCAAGTTTTATGCTTAGCACTAGCATCTACAAGTGGGGGTAGTACTAATTAGGGGTGGTAAACTAGTGGAGTTTCAACTAAGTACAACCTTATATCTTAGGATGATATCAAGGTTTCTAACTTAGGCCAAATTTTATGCTCTTTATGCAACCTTCAGATAACTTTCTAGTATCTACCAAACTCTTAAGCAAACTCTAAGTAAGAGCTTTGATAAAGAAATAAAGTAAGAAGCTTGCAAGTAAAACTAGGATTGGTTTATCAAGTGGATATGATCACATATGCTTAAGGCATATAGTAGGTATAGTAACAAGTAGTGGTTTGCATAGGTATAGTCTCATCTTGCACATTCAACTAGTAGTATTAGGCTTGAATCAGTGTCAATATAAGCTTGCTAAATTGCAAGTGTTAGCTTGCAAGGTTACTAGCTTGCCTTGTGCAGAGCAGTGGTTGAAGTCCTCCTCGGCTTCTTCTTCGTAGTATCCTCCTTCCTCCTCGTATTTTTGGTCGGTACTAGCGTCTATGAATAAATACGAGGTACACAATCACTAAACAATACTTAACTACTTGCAATCATCACACACAAGGGTGCTATAGATGATCTAGCATCATTTCTAACATTACAAGGTTAAGGCTTGGTTTAATTCCTTTTATTTTTAGAAAAGTAATTTCTACTCATTGAAAAACTACTTAAGATTTAATATTCTCCAAACCAAACATGGGATCATGTTGACACATGTCATCACCACATATTGTAGTCCATGCGAATGTGATTTAAAGTGGTGTCACAATTTAATAAGGTTTTACCCTTTTATTTTAATTAAATAAAGTGACTAGAAATGCCTATGTAGCATTCTTTTGTTACTTGAACATTATTTCTGTAAGTAAACTTATATATTTTTATATATTCTGAAATATATGGTTCAATGTGATTTTTGAGAGTTGGAATCAACTCAAAAGCTATTATGGTTTAAATTTGAAAAATGTTTGAATGCAGAAAAGCTTCTGCCTTGTTATTTTTACTAAGGATGATCTACAGATCCAAATTACTTGAATCCAACTGGCTTGGATTCAGCATTCACAGACCTTTCCAATAAAACTGGTTTCATTCAAATTGGTGCACGGAATCGATCTGGATTGATTTTTGAAATGGGTATAGAAGTGTGTTTGAATTAAAAAGAAAAAGATCTAATTCAAATCACTGGGCTGCGCGGGAAAAGATAATGGGCCGTCCTGCTAAGCGTAGTGCTCCCGCGGGCTGCTTAAGTGGGTGTCCCCACTCGTCAGTGACATAGGGCTGGGCGAAGCGGTATGGGGCAACGTGGGTCGTTTGATCTGATTCTAATCCAACGGTTGGGAGTCATCATCGACGCGAGACAACACTGGCGAGAACGAAACCTAGCGCGACCAGTGAGGGGTGTTGGGGGCTCACCGGGGTGCTGGCGAGGGTCAGCGAGGCAGGCGAACGACGGCGAATCTCCTGGTACCGCTGGCTTCTCCTGGGGCGGCTCCAGTCGCTAGCTCCCTTCTTCTCCAGAGGCGGCGGGCTCCGGTGAAACTCCGGCGAGGTGGTGCTCGCCTTGCTCCGAGAACGGTGTGGCACGATCAGTGAGGAGAGGGGAGTGAGATGGTGTGAAGAAATCGAGCGGGGGTGGCCTCCATTTATAGTCGATCGAGGGGACCGACAGGGCGCACGGTGAGCTCACCGGGAGCGATGGTACAGGCAGCTATCGGCATGGGCGAAGGTAGGGGATGGTGCGGTGTCTCCTGGCGATGCTCAACGACATGGTTTTGAGGCGTGGGGCGGTGCGGTTTGGTCTGGAACATCCGACGCTCTGCGCGGCAGAGGCGGCGTCTTCGACGGCGAGCGGTGGCTGTGCGTCTCGGGGCGGCGAACGGGGATGTCTGGCGGTCTCCTAGGTCGTTGGGGATTGTGTATGCACGCGGCGAGGGCGGCGATGCGTGGCTTTGCCGACGGTGGTGCTCGGTATACGCTTCGGCATGGTCTCTGGCGGTCTGGGTGCGGTCATGCGTGTGGTCGAGGGCTTGGCAATGCTGGCAGCTGGACAAGGAGGTGGACGGTGGGCTGCCTCCCAGACATGTTGCTAGGCTTGCTGCTGCTCCTAGCTTGCTGTCGACTATGGGGTGGAAAGGGTGTTCTCGGCTGTTCACCATTGATGGCAATGGCAAGCTCACAGTGGTGCTAGTTCTTGGTTAATCTTGCTAGATGATCTACTGAGCTGGTTGTGAGCTAAATGGGGAACCAGTTAGGTAAGAATCACTGCTCACAATAGTGTTTGATGTTTGTTTGATTTGTGTCTGCAACCTGTTTGATGAAATGGCCGCATGAAATTAAGTTTTGAATTTTGAAATGATTTTTGGTGGGTTTGCTAGATTGGTGCTGGTGAGTTTGCAGATGCTTGGGTTTTGAAAGTTGATCTTGTTTGAGTGGTTTTTGAAAAAGTTGGATCTTCCCATATGATAAAGATTCAATTTTGAATTGTCATTTAAACTATGTATTTGAAAGTTTCTGGATGATCACAAAGTGGTCCTTGATACTCTGTTATGAGTACATTCAAGGGGTGCAAAGATCCAGAAAAGTTCCTGTTAGGTTTTGAAAGTTTGAGATAGCCAAAGTAGGCATGAGAGTTAAATTGGTCAAAATGACCATTCCTTTTATATATTTGTTTTGATTTACTTGTCTTTAGGAAAAGGGTGGGAAACGTTTTAGATGATGTTTATTTCACCTAAGAAACATTTTACAAGCAATGAAACAATCAAACAAGGTGGTTTAAAAGAATTTCAAAATCAATGCATACACATATGCATGCATTCATAATTTTAATTAGAAAATTTTTTGTTAACCCTAATTTTGAGGATTAGAGTTTGATGATCCAAGTTTAGTATTTTTGTGATGTTACAAACCTTCCCCCCTTAAACAAAATCTCGTCCCGAGATTTGAAAAAGGACAAAAATATTACCTAGGATTTGAAGAGATCGGGAAACTCTGTCCTGATGTGATCTTCGCGCTCCCAGGTAGCTTCCTCTTCCGTGTGATTGCTCCACTGAATCTTGAGAAACTTGATGCTTCGGGTTTGGGTAGTTCGAAAAGCTTCTTCCAAAATGCGGATGGGTACTTCGGGATAGGTCAGGTCATCGTTGATCTCTATGGTCCGATGGTCGATATTTTTGAACACTTCGGTGTTCTCGGGGACTTCGAGACACTTGCGAAGTAATGAGATATGGAACACATTGTGCACAGCTGACATCTCTTCGGGTAGCTCCAATTGATATGATACTTCTCCTCGACGGTTCAGAATTTTGAAAGGTCCGATATATCTGGGGGCTAACTTTCCTTTGAGTTGGAAATGCTGCCTTCCCTTCAATGGCGTCACTTTCAGATAAACAAAATCTCCTATGTTGAAGGCAAGGTCTCGACGTCTATTGTCGGCGTAACTCTTCGGTTGGGATTGTGGGGCCTTGAGGTGCTCTTGAATCTTGTGAACCTTCTCTTCTGCTTCTCGTAGGATGTCGGGTCCAAAAATCTGACTCTCTCCTACTTCCGACCAGTTCAAAGGGGTGCGACACTTTCTTCCGTACATGAATTCAAATGGGGCCATTTGCAAACTGGCTTGGTAACTATTGTTGTAGGAAAATTCTGCAAACGGCAGACAGTCTTCCCACTTGGATCCATATTCTAACACACAGGCTCTCAGCATATCTTCGAGTATTTGATTTACTCGCTCTGTTTGTCCATTGGTCTGAGGGTGATACGCGGTACTAAAATCTAGGCGGGTTCCTAAACTTTCTTGAACTTTCTTCCAGAATCTCGAGGTAAACTGAGTTCCTCGATCCGATACTATGTTCTTAGGGACTCCGTGCAAACTGACGATTATAGCGATGTACAACTCCGCTAGTTTCGAACTCTGATAGGTGGTTTTGACGGGCAAGAAATGGGCGACTTTGGACAATCTGTCCACTATGACCCAGATAGAGTCATTTACCCTACTAGAAGTAGGTAGTCCAGTGATAAAGTCCATTCCTACAGAATCCCATTTCCATTCCGGAATCTGCAATGATTGCAACAATCCAGCGGGTCTTTGATGTCCTGCCTTGACTCGCTGACATATATCACACTTGGCGATATAGCTTCCGATTTCTCTCTTCATCTTATGCCACCAAAATTGCTCTTTTAAATCTTGATACATCTTAGTTCCTCCGGGATGGATAGAATAAAGAGTATCATGAGCCTACTTCAAGATAACTTCTTTCAACTCAGAATCTGATGGTACACAAAGGCGTCCTTTGTACCACAAAACTCCTTCTTCGTCTTCGGTGAATCCGGGTACTTTGCCTGTACCGATACGATGCTTGATTCTGTCTATACTAGCATTTTCCTTCTACGCCTCTTTAATCTGACTGATCAAAGTGGGCTGGAGTTCTATGCTAGCCAGAAATCCTTCACTTACTAATTCTATCCGAAAATCTTCCATCTCTTTGTGCAGACTTGGTTTCTCCTTCAAAATCATGGAGTTCAAGCGGCACGGCAATCTGCTAAGGGCATCGGCTACCACATTGGCTTTACCAGGGTGATAGTGAATGTCCATATCGTAATCCTTGATTAGCTCAATCCATCTTCTCTGCCTCATATTCAGCTCCTTCTGAGTGAATATATACTTTAGGCTCTTGTGATCCGAATAAATCTCACAACGGTTTCCCATCAGGTAATGTCTCCATGTTTTCAGGGCTAGAACTACGGCTGCGAGTTCGAGGTCATGGATTGGGTAATTTTGCTCATGTTGCTTCAATTGTCGGGATAGATAAGATATAACTTTGCCTTCTTGCATTAGCACACATCCGAGACCAATCTTGGTGCATCACAATACACATCGAAGGGCTTCGTGATATCCGGCATGATCAAGATTGGGGCTGAAATCAATCTCCTTTTGAGTTCTTGAAAACTCGCTTCACATTTGTCGGTCCAGTCAAACTTCTTGTCCTTCTTCAGCAATTGGGTCATGGGTCTGGCGATACTCGAGAATCCTTCTACGAATTTGCGGTAATATCCCGCCAATCCGAGAAAAGAACGAACTTGGGTTTGAGTGGTTGGGGCTTCCCAATCTTCTACATGTTTTACTTGGGCTGGGTCAACGGCAATTCCTCCTGCTGATACAATGTGACCGAGGAATCCTACCTCCTGTAACCAGAATTCACATTTGCTAAACTTTGCATACAACTGATGCTCTCTAAGGGTTCCAAGAATGGTCGTTAGGTGTAGCTCATGTTCTTCTTCTGATTTGGAATAAATCAGAATGTCATCGATGAAAACAACGACAAACTTATCCAGGAAGTCCATAAAAATCTTATTCATGAGGTTCATGAAATAAGCGGGGGCATTGGTTAATCCAAAAGACATGACTGTATACTCATACAATCCATATCTGGTGGTAAAGGCAGTCTTTGGAGTGTCCTCTGCACGAATCTTGAGTTGATGATAGCCAGTTCTAGGATCAATCTTAGAAAACACTTTGGCACCAGTCAACTGATCAAACAAATCTTCTATCTTGGGCAAGGGGTACTTGTTCTTGATGGTGACATCATTCAACTTCCGATAATCCGTACAAAAACGGTTACCTCCATCCTTCTTGTCCACAAACAAGACAGGTGATCTCCAAGGTGACGCACTTGGTTGAATCAATCCAATTTCCAACATGGAATCCAGTTGCTTCTTCAGTTCTGCTAGTTCCGACGGGTTCATACTATAGGGTCTCTGGGCTATGGGTCCAGTTCTGGGGATTAGTTCAATGATAAACTCGATATCTCGATCTGGGGGCATACCGGGCAAAACATCTGGAAATACATCGGGGTATTCATAGACTATCCGGACTTGGTCAATGGTAGGTTGGGCTATACTCTTGTTGCACTTGAATTGGCGAGGTAAGGTTTCAGATATATGTTCGACTGATATTCCGGCTGTACTGGTCATGGTTATGGCTTTCTTGGCACAGTCAATCAATCCATTATGTTTGGACATCCAATCCATTCCTAGTAATACTTCCAAACCTTTAGTTCCGAGTACTATCAGATTAGCATAAAAATCTATGCCATGGATTCGGATAGGGACGGCTTTGCAAATTTGCCTAGCCTTGGTGGTTGATCCGGGAATTTGAACAATCATAAGATGCTTCAGTTTGGTTGGTTGAATTTTACTAGTGCATGCAAATTCTTCGGTGACAAATGAATGCGATGCACCAGAATCAAACAACACTCTTGCAAGTACTGAATTAATAGAAAACATACCCAGCACGACGTCTGGCGCTTCCTGAGCTTCTTCAGCATGCATGAGAAAAATACGGCCATTGCGGTTGAGTGAATTCCCTAGGGCAAATCTTATCCTTGGCTGAACACGACGCTATTGCTGAGCTGGGGCATTGGCATTGGGGGCTGTAGCATTCTTCTTGTTGGGGCACTCGTTGGAATAGTGGCCTTTATTTCCACAGTCATAACAAGTCGATTGACTTGTCCCTGGCAGGCACATCATTGCTTCTAGTCCTCGGGGCAGTGTTGGTGTTGGCGGTAGCATTGTTGGTGTTGAACTTGGGTGGGGCACGAGTGAAATTGCTAGAATTGCCGGGGTTGTTGTGATTTCCTCCGGGTCTAGGGTTTCCACGATTGGGATAGGTCGGACGGTTCATCGGGGGTCTGTTGGTTCTTGGGGCAAATCCTGGAGATGGGTTGGGGCGATACTTTGGGGTCTGATGGGGTCCTGGCTGATGCATCATGCGACGCTTACGGTTCTCATTGGCTTGGTTGATCTTTCCTTCCATCTGGATGGAAGGGTCGACAAGGGCTTCAATATCCACAAAGGGGATATTGACTAACACTGTCTGCATCTCATCATGCAGACCATTCAGGAACCTCTCTTTCTTCTTGTCTTCCGTGTCTATCTCGTCCGGGGCATACCTAGATAATGACAAAAATTTGTCACGGTATTCCACTACAGTCATCCTTCCTTGCTTCAACTCTCTGAACTCGTCTCTCATTCTCTTGATCAAACCCGGTGGCACATGGGTTCTGCTAAACTTGACCTTGAATTCCTCCCAGGTCATCATCTAGCCTCCGGTCATTGCGCGAACACTGTTCCACCATGCCCTGGCATCTCTGGCTAGATAATGGGTGGCAAACAGAACTTTCTCGTTGGCTTCCACTCCGGCTACTTCTAAGTTATTTTCCATGGTTTGCAGCCAATCATCGTTCTTCGGACTTAGTGAAAACAGGTGGGTTGGTATTCTGAAAATTCTTCAGCTTAGATTAATGGTTGTCCTGATTTCCGTGGCCTTGGTTGTTGTGGGCTAGCTGGGCTATCTGCTGCAGAGTGGCTAGGTTGGCTTGACGTTCCGCTCTTTTAGCTTCGTGGTCAGAAGTCAACATTTGCAGTATCTTCAACATTGGGTCCGGGGCTGAACCACTTCCTCCATGTGGCATCTGAAGATTTAGATAGATCATGAGAAAAGAGGGAAATTTCTAAGGTTTCGGGGACTTTGAAAAGTTTTAAAGGTTTGACTCAGATTTCCTAGCAACTTGCTTTTTCATTCATTCATTCATAGCACACAGTACAACACACACCACAACAAAGAAAAACAGATGGTTTTAAGAACCATTCTGGAAACTACGATACAGTGGGACCGAATACTACTCACTACGCTAGTGCTCAAGTGCTACTACTCCTTGGAGTTTGTGGCTTCATCATCTTCATCATCATCGATGAAGGCGAAATCATCCTCATCGGTGAAGAAGTCCATGGCCTGATCCTCCAGAAAATCATCGTCATCACTAAGATAGGAGTAAGGGTCTCCACGAAGATCCTCTCCGGCATTCTCCCTTTCCTCCAACTGCATGTCTCTCTCGTGGATGGTCTCTTCCAAAGATGAGATACGGTGGCGAAGACGGGCAATGATGCGCTCCTTCTTGTCGAGCTGACGGCGGCGAGACTTGCGATCCTTTGCTAGCATGGTGATGGTCTGATCCTTTGTCTCGATGATGGCAGACTTGTGGTTGGAGTAGTCACGGCAGTTGTCCAACTCCTGCTGACGATCATACATCATGAAGCTAAGGTGGTCCAATTGAGTCTTCAGCTCTGGGTGGTATGGGGCTTCCAGGGGTTGTCCATTTGCATCACGCCTTGGGCAAAACTCAAAGCGAGTACCCTTGATCTGATTGATGCTCTGCCCACACAGACGGGAAAGAGCTTCCTGCATTGCTCTGGCAAGTCCATCGAGCCAGTTGTTTTCCCTCAAGGTAAACTGAATTCCCTCCGCAGTGGGAGGTTCAATCTTTCCTTGGATACTTGCAACAATTAGCCACTGCAGATCTTCTCCTCCTTGATCATTGAGCTGAGCTCCGAAGAACTCGGGGTGCGGACACTCCAAAAGTTCCGAAAGCTGGTCCAAATCCCTCTCAAAGATAAGGTCTCCTCCATTCCCCAACTGATAAAACTTGCTGTACTTCACGTCCATCTATAAGAATAGAGGATGAGTAGATTAGCAGGGTGATCAAGTGTGTCAAAATTTTATGTATTTTGCAAGAGTTTTTGAGGAACATGAATTTTTATGAAAGAATAAAAGGGATAAGAATGAGAATAAGTTTTTGTAAATATTTGTTTTCTTTGGTTTTGAAACTAAGTTTTTGGTTCAAACGTCCAGTCTAACTAGGGTCTCCTATGGTTAGGATGGCTCTGATACCAACTTGTCAACACCCGGATTTTTAATCCCAGATGCCTGTTATGCCATACATCGTGTAACTACCTCGGTGAATTACGCTCCTAGTTACAAGCCTGGATGAACTGAAATGGTTGAAATAGTACGGTGGGGCCCAAATGCCACTCACAGGTAGACCTTTCGGCCGTCCCAACCATTTCCAAACATCGGGACAAGAACGGGCGGCGTAATCGGCAGGCAAGGGATCAACTACATACACAAATGAGTATGTATGCAAGCCACCATACAACAGTACATCAGAGCCATTCCATCTAAAAAGAAAAGAAATATAGCAACGCCATACGGCAAGATCCAAATATCCTAGATAGATATAATAGTTTAGGATATCTCCTCATACATCCATCAACAGTATCGCGAAGCGGAAGACAAAATCCGATGCGGATAAGAAGCAAATCGGCATAAGATGCCCCATAAATAAGCAGATCCCGCCCACAGATCTCACGGATCCCCGTTCCCGGAATCTCTACACCGAATGATCGTTGCCCACATCGTCCGTATCTTCCACCCAGTATCCATCTTGCGAGGGTACCTGTTCATCTGAACCAATAATTTATCGTGTGAGACCCTAGGGGTACTGAGCAAGTCTTTATGCCTCTAAAGGGGACACAACCTGGGGTGACGCAATTGCAGCAAAAGATCAACCCTAGCAATTCTATAGATACTCGCTAACCATACGCCTAACCAGAGATAGACGGATGTCCGTGAATTAATAACAACAGTTATAACAGTTATAACGGTAATATCCACAGATCCATCCTCCTCCTCGCTTACCGACGAGGAAGCGGACGAACAGCCCCCCATCCGTTGGCAGTTTTATTAACCATTCCCTGAGTGTTGCGCTATTTACTAGTCAGTTATTTAGTCAATTCAGAAGCGGTACTTTAGTTATGCTTGTCTATGATCGAGAAACTGTGCTCCAAGTCGTCCATAACCGTGGACACGGCTTTGAAGTTTTACCCTAGGTGCACAAATAGCAACACACACTCGATATGCCTCGGAAAAACCAAATCAAAACCCAACGAGGCCACGACAAAGCAATTGCAGGATTCAGAAATATTTCAGGGGCCACCCCATTGAGCTACCCACCATAGCGGTTAGTGACTCGAGACGGCCTCAAGGTTTGTGGAGCCGGTCAGAACGATCGGGAACCCGAAAGTGTGACTGGGCTTGTCGATACAGAAAACGGGTCATGGACCTAACAAGACAGGTGCATACCTCGCACAATTTAAAATAAAGCAAGAAAGCATGGCATAAGTACAGATAGTAAATAAAACCTCAAACTAGTTTGTGGCCCCAAGAAATAAGAATGAATCAAGCTCTGGCTGGGGGTTCATAAGCCTCCGGATGTGGATAGCGAATATTCAAGGAACAGGAATCAAGTACTGGGTCCCACGGACACAAGTGAGCCTGAAAACCAAATAGCGAATATGGCTCACCGATGCCACTTTCATTAGTTATCCCATTACTACTCAGGTTAAGTTGTTTAGGTACCTCGTTATCCATCAGACACTCACATACCCTACACATGCTGTTCTACGACTCGCATGGCTCAAGCAACTCCTGTAGTAATGGCTCATAGGATGGAGGAACAAGCTTCGGTGGGGTTTAAAAGTAAAGGCTATGCAATACTTGGGATTCAGATTAATGCAATCGCGACTCAATGATGCAAGAATAAGATAGAGGCAATAGGTACTATATGTATGCAAGCATGTGGTAGTGCTTGCCTGGCAGCTCAGTTGAAGCGAGAGAAGGATCTGGGTGGTACTCCTGGTTCTCTTGGTATATTCCCTGCTCAGCGTCTATTCGAAGAAGAACCAAACAAACAAGGGCCAACATAAATAAAGTGCACAAGCATATGAATAAATGCGACAAGCAACCAATCATGCCATGATGAATGATGCACAATTTGCATGGCACTAAAGTAGCATGGCATGAGTGAGGTGTGGAATACAAGAATAAATCATTTTATTGAGTTTGGGCCCCATTTTAACCTCATATTAGTTGCTGTACACATTATATTTATATGATGCATGCTGCAATTCAAAACATGGAGTGCATAAACAGAAAGGTCTCGTCGAGCTAATCATTTTAGACATATCATTTGTTAAATTTGGAGTTATGAAACAAAAGTTATTAATTAATTAAGGAAAAAGGGTATTTTATTGTAATTTAAGTCAACTTGAAATTTTAAGTGTCCAAAATATATTTTGAATGGCATATTTGAATTCCTCACATTTTCCTGATTTGAAAACATATATTATTTGTATTAATTGGGTTTGTATTTTAAAAGTTATTTAAAAACAGAAATAAATTTGAATTTGAAATAATTTGAAAAAGATTTGAATTTAAACAGATTACAGAAAAGCTTTTTGTACTCAGGAACAGCTAACCCCAGCCACTGACGGGTGGGGCCAGTGCTGACTGGGACTCCACAGCACACGGAAAACATTTTACACCGCGGCCTAATCTAGCTCAAGCGAATGACATGTGGGGCCATGGCACACACGGACCCACTCGCGGGCGCGCCAGCCGGGGCGTGACACGTGCGGCATCCGTGGTAGCGCGGGTTAAGGCCGGAGAAAACCGAGGGGCTTTTCTGCAAGATTGAACGGCGGCTGACTGGTGGGCCAAAAGGGTACCGCAGGTTAAGCATAAAAACTAGGCAGGGGGTTAACTGCAAAAGCGGCGACGTGTACTGTGCTTCTTCCTCTGCTCTCTGCCGATCGATCGATGCTCGACAGGGCGGGCTCGGTGCAGGGTTCGAACCATGACGAGGCCACGCGCCAGTGGGCGGAGCCGCCATGTAGGCTAGGGGTTGTGTCGTGGGCTACGCGGTGAGATGAGGGATACGCGAGGTATTGACAGAACCTACGCTGCGGCCGAGGGCGTTCATCGCCGGGATCCGCTCGTCTAGGAAGAGAGAAAGAGCGGGAGAGTGCCAGAGAGGTGCAGCAGCTCACCGGGAGGATGTTGGTGCGGATGGTTCGGGCAGAGGAGCTAGCGATCGGCGACGCAGCGTACGGCGAGCTAGGGTTTGGCGTCGGGCGCGGGCGATCTTGACTCTCGCCCTTCTCCTAGCTGGCGGTACTGGTCGATGCAGGGGAACGTACTCGACTTCCTCGACAGCCTCCACGCCACGCTCGCCTGCTGGTTTAAGGAAACGACGACGACACCGACGATGGCCGGCGATGGTGTAGCCGGTGGTAGGGGAAGGAAGGGAGAGAGGGGGCAGCCTGGGGAGATCTGGGGACGCAGAGGTATCGTGTGGGAGGAGGAAAAGGTGAGGGGGAGGCATGGATGCCGTGTGGGAGCAGGTTGGGGATAAAGGTGGCTTCGGCCACCTTTTCTCCACCTCTCCTCACGTGCTCGGCTGGCTCGAGCAGGGCAGGCAGATGGGGACGTCCAGGTGGGGTAGGGTGAGGCCAGGAGGTAGGCTCGGGGTGGGACTGCTCGGCAGAGAGAAAAGAAGAAGAGAGGAGAGGGGAGGCTCGGGCTAGGGTAGGGTTTTGGAGCTAGGCTCGGGTTGGGACTTGGGTTAGCTAGGGTTTGGTTGGGGTGGTGGTAGCTAGGTGGGTCCAGGGTAGCCAGGTGGGGCCGAGAGAGAGGGAGGCTAGGGTTAGGTTAGATGGGGTGGTTTAGAGAGGATGGGGTAGAGGGGTATGGTGATGAGAGGAACCTAGATAGAGAAAAGAGAGAGAGGGTGAGAGCTAGGGTTTGTTAGAAACTTGCATGCTCCCAAACTAGAGCAAACAAGGACATGTGGATTAGGTGTAGGGTTTGGGTTTAGCTTAGATATAGATTAGGAGAGAGGTTTAGAGAGAGAGGAGATATTAGATGGAGAGGCCCTTTTGACAAGATCAAGCATGCTCTAGACAAGCTCTAACAAGATCAAGACAAGAAAAAGAGAGGGATGTGGTGATAGAGTTTAAGCAAGATCAACATAGATCAAGCCAAAAGAAAGGATAGAGATAGAGATAATCCACTCAAAAATCAAATAAAATCCAAATGACAAGCAAAAGGTGGTACTTGCATGGCCCATGCAAAACTAATTTAATGCCATGTTATTCTTGTGAAAACAATAATATTAAACATGGCATTGTTCCTTTGCATTTCCAAAAGTGGAATAAAGCCAAGCAAAAGAAATGAAAGGATGCCCCATGTGGAGTAGTTGGAGATGGCCATGTTTGAAATAAAATGGGACATGCTAGTGTGTATGTTCCACTAGATGATTAATAGTCCCAAAAATATTCCAACATGAGCATAATTCCATGATAATCCATATGGAAGCTAGGAAAAAGGGTTCCACCCACAAGGCATGCAAAGGTGGCCATGTGGCTCTCATATATCACTAACGCGAAAACATCATGATGCCAAGATGAGAGCATGTGGAAAAGAATTGGATCCATCCCAACCCACATGAGCTAGAGGCAAAACCCAAATAAGTGCAAAGCTCACATTTAGTTGGATGGTGGAGTTATAAGGTGGTGAAAGAAAAGGTGGTGGAGTTAATAAAAGATATGCCCCCAACTCAACTTGGGCATTAAACAATATGTCAAGAACCAAATACAATATCAAGAGGCAAATACAATTAACAATGCATATGAGAGAAGAACCAAAACAAAAAGGGTTTTATATGATGCTCAAATGCAAGGTGGCATGATGACATGAGAATGATATAATGATTATGCAACAATTATATATTTGAAGTAGCCATTATCTAGACTAGGCTAGTAGCATTGCAATTGTTAGACAATTGGGATGCTACACATCGCAATCCCAGGATTACCATTTTTGCGAGACATAACAGAATTGGATACAATAGTACATCATCCATTACAACGGTACATAAGTTCTTACACAAATAGGGATCTCATGATCCAGTTCTTAATACAACTTCGAGCAGCGGAATACGTAATAATAACGGTAGCGTAGGCGAAGCTCCATCTTCAGGGTCACAGGCAATGCTGACGATGGGAGATGATCCTAGTTGTCGTAACCTCCCTGGGGTCCATCCTCCAGGTACTCCTCTTCATAGTCTGGCCATGGGAATAGCCATGGACAAAGCCATGAGTACTCTTTAAGTACTCGCAAACTAATACTAACAGGTAAATGGTTTTTTTTGGATAATAGGACACTAGGCTCTAGGGTTGTTTTGCAAAAGCCAGATTTATCTCTACTAAGTTCCAAAGCTAGTCAAAATTGTATAACTCTTTAGTGGGATCTTGTAACTCATGTCACAACTCTGCTGTGGTCAAGTCAAAGTCTCAATTCATTTCACAAGTCATTTTGAAAAGTCTGACGGGGGAACAGTATGGCCACTCCAACTGTCCATAACCGCGGACGCGGCTATTCGAATAGTGTGACACTATGCAGAGATTGTACACTTTCACCACAACATTCGATACATCCGTCAGGAACAAATCCTGAATTCACCATACTCAGTATGCGGATAATCAATCCTAACCTTTCAATTACACGCCCTAGAATAAGCACCTCTCCTGTGAGTTTGGCCTCCCAACCATGACCAACTGTCATCTTGGGTACTGCACAGGTGGACAATCTTCACAAGGTAGCCTCAGCTCAGACCTTGGCCGTGAGGGAACTAATACTAAGGTATATAAGTTTCCAGTCAAGCCCTACCCAATCTTCGGGTATTGTGGTTGTACGATAAAATTGGAATGGTATCGCATCTAGACAACCATTAGTTTTATAGAAGGCTAAGGCTCATGCCTCAACATTTTCATCACCAAAATCATCAAGTGTTTGGAAACACATGTCTAAAACATTTCAATAGAATGATGCATCATTCCAAGGTTTTCATAACCATTTTCACCAAGTATTCCCATCTAAAGTTTATCAAGTTTGATGCTTAGCACTAGCATCTACAAGTGGGGGTAGTACTATAATGAGGGGTGGTAAACTAGTGGAGTTTCAACTAAGTACAACCTTATATCTTAGGATGATATCAAGGTTTCTAACTTAGGCCAAATTTTATGCTCTTTATGCAACCTTCAGATAACTTTCTAGTATCTACCAAATTCTTAAGCAAACTCTAAGTAAGATCTTTGATAAAGAAATAAAGTAAGAAGCTTACAAGTAAAACTAGGATTGGTTTATCAAGTGGATATGATCACATATGCTTAAGGCATATAGTAGGCATAGTAACAAGTAGTGGTTCACATAGGTATAGTCTCAGCTTGCACATTCAACTAGTAGTATTAGGCTTGCATCATTGTCAATATAAGCTTGATAAATTGCAAGTGTTAGCTTGCAAGGTTACTAGCTTGCCTTGTACAGAGCAGTGGTTGAAGTCCTCCTCGGCTTCTTCTTCGTAGTATCCTCCTTCCTCCTCGTATCCTTGGTCGATACTAGCGTCTATGAATAAATACGAGGTACACAATCACCAAAAAATACTTAACTACTTGGAATCATCACACACAAGGGTCCTACAGATGATCTAGCATCATTTCTAACATTACAAGGTTAAGGCTTGGTTTAATTCCTTTTATTTTTAGAAAAGTAATTTCTACTCATTGAAAAACTACTTAAGATTTAATATTCTCCAAACCCAACATGGGATCATGTTGACACATGTCATCACCACATATTGTAGTCCATGGGAATGTGATTTAAAGTGGTGTCATAATTTAATAAGGTTTTACCCTTTTATTTTAATTAAATAAAGTGACTAGAAATGCCTATGTAGCATTCTTTTATTACTTGAACATTATTTTTGTAAGTAAACCTATATGTTTTTATATATGCTGAAAGTTATGGTTCAATGTGATTTTTGAGAGTTGGAATCAACTCAAAAGCTATTATGGTTTAAATTTGAAAAATGTTTGAATGCAGAAAAGCTTCTGCCTTGTTATTTTTACTAAGGATGATCTACAGATCCAATTGACTTGAATCCAACAGGCTTGGATTCAGCATTCATATACCTTTCCAACAAAATTGGTTTCATTCAAAATGGTGCACTGAATCGATCTGGATTGATTTTTGAAAATGGGTACAGAAGTGTGTTTGAATTAAAAAGAAAAAGATCTAATTCAAATCACTGGGCTGCGCGGGAAAAGATAATGGGCCGGCCTGCTAAGCGCAGTGCTCCCGCGGGCTGCTTAAGTGGGTGTCCCCACTAGTCAATGACACGGGGCTGGGCGAAGCGGTATAGGGCAACGTGGGTCGTTTGATCTGATTCTAATCCAACGGCTGGGAGTCATCATCGACATGAGACAACACCGGCGAGAACGAAACCTAGCGCGACCAGTGAGGGGTGATGGGGGCTCACCGGGGTGCTGGTGAGGGTCGGCGAGGCAGGCGAACGACGAAGTCGATGACGGCGAATCTCCTGGTACCGGTGGATTCTCCTGGGGCGGCTCCAATCGCTGACTCCCTTCTTCTCTAGAGGCGGCGGGCTCCGGTGAAATTCTGGCGAGGTGGTGCTCGCCTTGCTCTGAGAACGGTGTGGCACGATCAGTAAGGAGAGGGGAGTGAGATGGTGTGAAGAAATCGAGCGGGGGTGGCCTCTATTTATAGTCGATTGAGGGGACCGACGGGGCGCACGGTGAGCTCGTCGGGGGCGATGGTACAGGCGGCTATCAGCATGGGCGAAGGTAGGGGACGGTGCGGTGTCTCCTAGCGATGCTCAAGGACATGGTTTTGAGGCGTGGGGAGGTGCGGTTTGGTCTGGAACATGCGACGCTCTGCGTGGAAGAGGCGGCGTCTTCGACGGCGAGCGGTGGCTATGCGTCATGGGGCGGCGAACGGGGATGTCTGGCGGTCTCCTGGGTCGGTGGGGATTATGCATGCACGCGGCAAGGGCGGCGCGCGGTCTGTGGGCTTCGGTCGAGGGTGGTGCTCTGGCGCACGCTCAGCATGGTCTCTGGCGGTCTGGGCGCGGGCTGTGCATGTGGTCCAGGGCTTGGTAATGCTCGCGGCTGGGACAGTGAGTGGCGATGGACGATGGGCTGCCTCCCAGACATGCTGGCTAGGCTTGCTGCTGCTCCTAGCTTGCTGTCGACTATGGGGTGGCAAGGGTGTGCTCGGCTGTTCACCATTGATGGCAATGGCAAGCTCACAGTGGTGCTAGTGCTTGGTTAATCTTACTAGATGATCTACTGAGCTGGTTGTGAGCTAAATGGGGAACCAGTTAGGCAAGAATCACTGCTCACAATAGTGTTTGATGTTTGTTTGATTTGTGTCTGCAACCTGTTTGATGAAATGGCCGCATGAAATTAAGTTTTGAATTTTGAAATGATTTTTGGTGGGTTTGCTAGATTGGTGCTGGTGAGTCCGCAGATGCTTGGGTTTTGAAAGTTGAGCTTGTTTGAGTGGTTTTTGAAAAAGTGGAATCTTCCCATATGATAAAGATTCAATTTTGAATTGTCATTTAAACTATGTATTTGAAAGTTTCTGGATGATCACAAAGTGGGCCTTGATACTTTGTTATGAGTACATTCAAGGGGTGCAAAGATCCAGAAAAGTTTCTGTTAGGTGTTGAAAGTTTGAGACAGCCAAAGTAGGCATGAGAGTTAAATTGGTCAAAATGACCATTCCTTTTATATATTTGTTTTGATTTACTTGTCTTTAGGAAAAGGGTGGGAAATGTTTTAGATGATGTTTATTTCACCTAAGAAACATTTTACAAGCAATGAAACAATCAAACAAGGTGGTTTAAAAGAATTTCAAAATCAATGCATACACATATGCATGCATTCATAATTTTAATTAGAAAAGTTTTTGTTAACCCTAATTTTGAGGATTAGAGTTTGATGATCCAAGTTTAGTATTTTTTGGATGTTACATTTGGCAAGGCGCAGTCGCCGCACCATCCCCTTGAACGAGCTACATGGGATCGTGAAGATTTCTTTCCTAGGAATCTCGGGGCGAGATTCTTGTTTAGTGTGGGAGAGTTCTAGCATCCCAATTGTCTAACAATTGCAATGCTACTTGCCTAGTATATATTTGCTACTTTCTACATGTCATTCATTGCATCATTATTACATCATGCTCATGTCACCATGCCACCTTGCATTTGTGCATCATATAAAACCCCTCTTATTTGGTTCTTATTTCATATGCATTTGTATTCTTATTAATTGTATTTGTCTCTTGATATATTGTAGTTGGTTTTTGATATATTGCTTGAGGCCCAAGTTGAGTTGGGGGCATATCTTTTACCACTCCACCACCTTTCTTGTCATCACCTTATAATTCCACCATCCAAACTATATATGGGCAATTGCATTTATTTGGTCTTTATGTCTAGCCCATATGTAGCAAGATGGATCCACTTCTATTTCTATATTCTTCCATATATGATATATATTTTTCTCAGAATATGGATTATGTGGAGCCACATGGCCACCTTTGCAAGCTATGTGAGTATAATTCCTTGTCAAGCTTCCATATGGGTATTGTTTTAATATATGCTCATGTATGAATATATGCTCATGTATGAATATATTGTGGCTATTCTTCTCTGCAGTGCTGCCGCTTTCCCCTTCTTCCCATCCCTTCTCACCTACATCGGAGCATGGGAGAGAGAGGGTTTAACCGTGTCGCCGCCAGGATAACAAACCGGAGCAGACGTGCCACGGGGTCACGACGTCGCTTCGGCAAGGCGTCGCAGACTTCGCGAGGGAGCCGGAGCAGTCAGAGCTGCTTCCCTCCATCGCCATGTCAGTTCCGAGAAGACCCACTTCTTTTGCCATCACCAAGGTCGCCCCCGGCCGTCCCTTCCTCTATTTCCTTCGGGAATCAGACGAGGTGAGCTCCCCGCATCTTCCCCTTCCTCCAATTCTTCTCTGCTGCCCTGTAGCTTTCCATCGGCGCCGGAGATTGCAGTTCCAGCGTTCTAATAACGGAAGAAAGCAATAAGAACTGCTTGCAGCAGGTACAGCGACAACACACAACATGTACATCTCCCAGATCACATTTCTTTAATTTTTCCCGGCGCGTGTGATCCTGCTTCGTTAAAACTCCGAACACAAAAGTTGTTCTCCGAAGAATCAGCTTTCCAGATCTTCAAACGGAGGTCGATTTGGCGGTCTGAGCACGAAGAAATCGTCAGCCGAAGTTGATACGAAAAATTCTGATTCTGGATCTAAAACTAAATCTTCTCTGTTTGTCCCTCTTTTCCAGCCCTTACAAACTTACTACGAAGAAACTTTATTCTGCAATGTCATAGCTCTTTTCGAGATCTAGAAGTTTTGTTTTTACGAAATCTTCAAATTTCTCACTGATTCATCTCCATATTCATTTGAACATAGACCAATTTTCTGTCAAAATCTTAGATCTAAAATTCAGTTCGTCTGACAACCTCCGGAACGTTTTATAAAAAGGCCCCTGTGGTTTTTGAACCCCGTCCCCTTAAGCCACTTGTCTCACCCTCACGCAGTGGCCGCCAGTGCAGGGCCCCACATGTCATTCAGAATGGCTAGCCGCTGCCTAAGTATAGAAAGTATAGGGTTATTTTCCAAATCAACAAAAAAATTCCAGAAAATTATTTAAACACAAATTCAAACATAACTTTTGAAATAATTTGAATATGAAGAAACTTATAGAAGGAAAAGTGAATTATTTTTGAATATGAATTCATATGTGTTTTCAAATTTGACCAGAGTCAACTCTATCTAGTCAAACCATTGACTTTGACCCCTCATTAATATAATTATGACTTTAAATATTGTTTAAATGACAAATCCAAATATTAAGTATAATATATGTTTTTGAATCAGAAAAATATGAGCAATCTGTTTATGCTATTTATAATACCATTTAAACATTTTAAAATTTCGAAATAATTTAATTGCTAATAAATGTCATTTCTTAATAATTGCATAACTTTAAATCCGTAACTCCGAATTCGATAAATAATATGTAAAAATCGATCAGCGCGGCGAGACCTCTCCAACAATGATATCCATGTTATCATTTGTATCATGCATTAAGAGCAGTTTTATAATCAGTACTGTTTATGCAAGAAAAACATGATAAATAAAATTGAAAACTAATTGTTTCTTATTAATAATGCCTCATGAATGCTATATCTTTAATGTGCAATGCCCCTAATACCTTTTCGAGATAGTTTGCATCATTAACTTGCCATGCCATGCATCATATCATGATCATGCCGATTCTTCCGCATTAGTTGTAATTGTTGCATCGCTTGTTCCTTTTAGTGTTTGCTTCTTCTCGGATAGGACGATGAGATGTGTTGAGCTTCGACAAGTTCTTCGGTTATGAAACTTCGGCAAAGTTTTCAGGCGAGCATTCTCCCCCTTTCTACCTATTTTACTTTCATATTTTTTATTTCCTCCTATTGATCTATTGATATTTGTGTTACGATGCTCTAGTTGTCGTATCCGTGATATCCCTTGCAGCCATTATATTTCCTTGGACACCTCCTATTACCTATTGTTTGGTAGATAGTTGGCCTTGCGAGTCGTAGTTGCTTGCACAGGTGTTGCTTTGCACCATCGATGTTTCACAGTTGTTGGAGAAATGCCTCATGCTTAATGTTGGAGATGATCATGGTTGTAATTACCGTTTAATAACTAAAATTGAAGTAGGTAAATAATGCAGAGGCACAGGTGGGCAATAGATGTTATTTCGTTTTTAACCGTCCACTTGTGTCCCGTAGGACCCCGAGTACTTGATACCTGTTCCTTGAATATTCGCACTATCCGCATGTGGGCCCATGAATCCCCTTAGCATGAGCTTGAGTCATATCTTATTTCTTGGGGCCACAAAGTAGATTGGGGCTTTATTACTATCCTGTAATTATGCCATGAGTATGCCATGCTTTATTTACTATTGAGCGTGGAGCGCCTGTACTGTTTTAGAACCTTGTGCCACGTTTTCGCGGTATCGACAATCCCATCCACACTTTCGGGTTCCCAGTCGTTTACAACCGTCGTCACAAACCTCTGGATCCATCTCGGAGCCGGCCAACTTCGTAGCGGGTAGCTTGGTGGGGTGGCCCCCTGAAATATTATATGAATATTACGATTTCTTTGTCATGATGCCTCGTTGGGTTTTCATTTGGTTTTTCCGAGGTTGATCGTGCGTGTGTTGCTATTTGTGCCCCCTGCAGGGTAAAACTTTCTGAAAGCCGTGTCCGCGGTTATGGATGACTTGGAGCACAGTATCTCGATCATAGACAACTATAATGGAATGGCTAAATAAAAGTGCCAACAACTGCTGGTTTTGGGATGCCTCATGCTATATGTATCTGACTAGTAGGTATTGCAATTACAATGGAATGGTTAATTAAAACTGCCACTCCTTATTATATCAGGATGATCCCAGCTATATATATCTGACTAGTAATTGCCGCAACTAAAACGAAATGAATAAAACTGCCAACCGTGTGAGTTTCCTCGGCTTGACTTCCTCGTTTGGTCTCGAGGGGGAAATACCAGGATGGGTATGTTTGGTGATAGTATCAGGTTGGATCTGAATAGGTCTTTCTCATCTCTCTCTGTTAGCCGACAAATGTATTGAGTATCTATAGGTTGTTTAGCGCATGCTCCGTTGCCGCTTCAGTCCACCATACCTATGTAGGCGAGGACCATCAAATTCTAGTCTCGCCGTATACTGGCCTCAGTACTGACCGCTCTCCTTTTCCTTTGCCCTTTGTCGACACACCTTTTGTTTAAGCAGGTTTGAGATCGACGTCGTTAGCACGGTTACCCTTCCGGCTTGGCCTGGGCAGGGTTATGGACGTCATTGGTTATTCTTCAGGTCTCTTAGCTCGATTTGCATCTTGTCCATACTCGGACGTTGTATCGTTTTCAAGGTGATTTGAATCTTTGTACTGTATATCTGTATTCTTGACTCATGGAGTCATTGTTGTATATATCTGTTCGGTGGGTTCCATCGTGGACTAATGTGTAATGGTATTACTTCATTTTCCACCCGCATGAAAGTGCCTGGTGGGCGCCTTTGAATCGTTTCTATGCGGGTTTGGCGGGAATCGCTAAGACTTGCATAGGGCCGATCTGAGGGTGTTACACCTATACACCTGACAAGTGTATTAGGTGTGTTGGGGACACAAGAGACTTCTTCTATCTTGATTGCAGGGTTGCTTGAGAGGGATAACTTTGACCACTTCCTCCCTGGGTTCGATAAACCTTGGGTAATCCACTTAAGGGAAACTTGTTGATGTTCTATAAACCTCTGCACTTGGAGGCCCAACAACTGTCTACAAGAATAGAAGTGCGTAGACAACAAGCTATTTTCTGGCGCCGTTGCCGGAGAGGTAAGGTAAAAGGAACTCACATCCTCCGGTGTGATTGCTCGAAGTTATTTCCTTTAGATCCTGCAATTTTATCTTTTTGTTTCTTGTTTTCACTAGTTAGGCTTAATGGAAAACAACAACAAAATTAGAGAGCTTTATACTATTTATCTCGAGTTAGGACATGAAGTGTTTGAAGATAAAATAAAAAAACCTATGGAACTTTATTTACATGCTAATAGCAATGTTATTAGTATGAATTCTTTGGACACCATTATTGCTAATGCTATGGAAACGTCTAAGCTTGGGGAAGATAGTTTTGATGAAAATGATCATTTTAGTTCCGCAGCTTTGGAAAATAGCTATTCTATTGCTTATGATGATACCAATCCTCCAATTTATGATGATTACAATGATGAATATGACATTTTCAGTCCACCTACTATTGATGAGAAAATTAATTTTGATTACAATTTGCCTCCTATATGATTATGGTGATGAGAATAACAATGATAAGCTATTTTGTTGAATTTGCTCCCACTATAATTAAGGAGAATGCTTTTGCTTATGTGGAGAGTAATAATCATTTTATGCATGTGGCTCATGATAAGAATGTTTTATGTGATAGTTATATTGTTAATTTTATTCATGTTGCCACTGAAAGTTATTATGAGAGAGGTAAACATGGTCTTATGTATCTCAACAATATTAAGTTTCCCCTCATTATGTTGAAAATCTTGAAGTTGCACTTGTTTTGCTTTCCTATGCTTGTTGCTTTGTGCTTTCATGACTTATTTCTTTACAAGATTCCTATGCATAGGAAGTGGGTTAGACTTAAATGTGTTTTGATTTTTATTATTGATGCTCTCTTTGACTTCAATTCATATTTCTTATGTGAGCATCTTCTCAAACTATCAAGCCTAACTTAAAGGCATTAAAGAAAAGTACTTGTTCGGAGATAACCCAAGAGTTTTCTTGAGTCCTGGAATTTATTAATGCAGTAATGACCTCTCCTTATACTTTTTATTTTATTTTTGTGCCAAGAATAACCTCTAATGAGATGAAAGTAAGATTTGGGGAGTTGCTGTCCCAAAATAGATTTTTCTGCTCCACCGTAAATATTCGCGTAAAATTTCTGTAAGTCGGATTGAGCTGATAATTTCTGAATACATCCCTTAGTATGTTATCTAACTTTCATAAGTTCAACACTTTTTGATTTGATCAATAGAAGGTCTTCGAAAAAATCGGTTTCTACCTGCGGGTATGTTTTGACAGATTTCTCCCATTATTTGCATTTCCTTCTTATTGATTCCTTTGTGGGTTGTTTTTGGGAAATTGATATTTTTGAGGGAATTTCTACAGTAGCTTGTGTATTTAGTGAAAGTTTTGATGTTTTGAAACTAAAAACTAAAGGTCTATTATCTTTTTAATACACTAATGTTGCTAATGAAGATTGTTTGAAGTTTTGTATGAAGGAAAATTTTTAGGTGTAGAGAAAGAATGATGTAATGAGATGAAGAATGGACAAAATCTCAATCTTGGGGATGCCACCCCGTGTCACCCCAAGAAATATTCAAGAGGTAAAAGCGTCAAAGCTTGGGGATGCCCAATGCATCCCCTTCTTCATCAATAAAAATCTCAAGTCTTTCTAGACACTTCGTTTTTATTGTTTCATGCACTGTTGTGTTGTTCTTGGAGCATCTTAGTTTTTGTTTTATTTTTCTTAGTTTGATTTAATAAAGTAGTTTGGACCCCCGTTCTCGCTGTGTTGTTTCAAATAAGTTGATTGGTGTTGGAGAGGAGTAGAAAGTTCTTGCTTGAGTAGTACAAGAGGAGCTTGCTTTGACTGTGACTTAGAATTTAGCATGTCATGCTAGATGTTGTTTTGACCTTATTCTTAGTGATTATTGCTGTAGCATGACTTGCTCCAAACAAATAGGATTGCTTAATGTGCCTTGAAAGAATCATGCGTTGTTTTAGCATACAAAAGAATAACATTGTGGTATTCTCCTTTGATGCTTTGTTTGGGTTGACTTGGCACATTCTCACACCATGTTATGACTATGAACAATTCACCATAGCCTCTATGATCATTTAGTCCTTGACTTGTAGTACCACTCTATGCTTTGATTAGTAATGTCTTTTCGCTCTACATGATTATGGTCATTATTGCTCTCTTAGTTGGTCGCTCCTAGTCTTTTGCTAGCCTCCACTTGTATGAGTAAGTTCTACTCATGCTTACAACTCCCAAGAAACCAAATTATTCCAAAGTGTCCACTATAAATTCCTATGCATAGTGTGTTACACCATTCCAAGTATATTCTACTTTTCATCTATCTTCCAATTAAAAAGTATTTTGTTATGTGAAAACTTAGTGATTAAATCTCTCACGAACTTGATAGCACACTTTATTTTTCTTGCCCCTAATAAACTTGAACCATTGTGTCATCTATGTTGTATATGCTTGCACTTATACGTTGGAATTAGCAGAACCATGTTGTCATGGGGAACGCTTTCAACCTTGCCCTTGTACTTTGTACACAGTTGATATCATGCTCTTTTGTCTATGGATGTCGTCGATGTGAAATGAAAGGGGAGATTGTAAGTCCATGGAGTTATGTATGTCTGTTAGAGAAACGTCTAGGCCGCTAGCCTAAGCCATGCCTAATAATGGTGGAAACTTGTAGCATCACATAGTGACATCTATGAAGCATTCTTCTTATAAAAAAGGAGATTGAGAAAAATAGACATATTGAGAAAAGAGGAAAGAGACAAAAAAAGCACCATATTCCCATGGTAAATAAGAAGAATGCTGAGATGCTCATTGTCTTCTTGCCTTGTCATTTTGGTTATGGGATAGCTCCTGTACCATGTGCAAGGGGTACCTTGTTGGAGGTTCTCTATGATACACGTGTACTTACTATGACAAGAACTTGCAAGTAACTAAACTTGAGTAGCATGAGGAACGGCCCTCGTATTCAAGGGACATGAGATTGATTAGTAATGTTTTGTCGCTTTGCATGATTATGGCCATTATTTCTCTCTTAGTTGGTCGCTCCCCGTCTTTTGCTAGCCTCCACTTGTATGAGTAAGCTCTACTCATGTATCCAACTCCCAAGAAACCAAGTTATTCCAAAGTGTCCACTATAAATTCCTATGCAAGGTGTGTTACACCATTCCAAGTATATTCTTGTTTTCATCTATCTTCCAGTTAAAAACTATCTTTGTTATATGAAGACTTAGTGATTAAAGCTCTCACGAACTTGATGGCACACTTTATTTTTCTTGCCCCTAATAAACTTGAACTATTGTGTCATCTATGTTGTATATTCTTGCACTTATACGTTGGGATTAGCAAAACCATGATGTCATGGGGAACGCTTTCAACATTTCACATGTACATTGTACCCAGTTGATATCATGCTATTTTGTCTATGGATGTCGTTGGTGTGAAATGAAAGGGGAGCTTGTAAGTCCATGGAGTTATGTATGTGTGTTAGAGAAACGCCTGGGCCGCTAGCCTAATCCATGCCTAATCATGGTGGAAACTTGCAGCATCACCATAATGAGCAATCTATGAAGCATTCTTCTTATAATAAAAGAGATAGAAAAGGAGATTGAGAAAAATAAAAAAATATGAGAAAAGAGGAAAGAGAGAAAAAAGCACCATTTTTTCATGGTAAATAAGAAGATTGCTGAGATGCTCATTGTCTACTTGCCTTGTCATTTTTCTTTTGGGATAGCTCCTGTATCATGTGCAAGGGGTACCCTGTTGGCGGTTCTCTATGTTACACATGTACTTACTATGACAAGAACTTAAAAGTAACTAAACTTGAGTAGCATGAGGAGCATCCCTCATATTCAAGGGACATGATATTGCCAACTTATACTTTGTCAAGCATATACTCCATAGTTTGTTCACTTTAACCTTAATCACTTCAAGATGATTATGATAGGGGTAATGAGGGCTGAAAGCTAACAAGTACCATAATTTTTGGAAGATCTTTATGAAACTTGAAATCCCAGCTTCCCTTTTATGAAGGGCCTTTCTTCCACCATTATATTGATTCTTCACGTTCTATCCTTAGGCACCAGTTAAGAGAGCATAGTTGCCATTCTTAGTTCTATCTGCATTGTCCCAAAACTTATTGATTGATGCATATTGTTGATATTGCTTGTTCTTGTGCTATTTGTATGTAGTCACTCTTATGAACTTTGAAGGTGTCCTATGTATCTATTTGCTACTCCATGAGGGACAAGCTGAATGCCACTATGCCATGTTTTCTATATGTGATACAAACAAACATCTTTCAATGCATTGTTATTCATGATCTTTGTTTGTAACCTTTCATGGTGCATGCATAGTTACTTTGTCTTACTGTTTGAACTCCATCTTTCATGCTCATGTTTAGAGTTCTTTAATCCCAGCTTTCAGTGCTTGCAGATAGTTTGATCCTGATTTTGGTGGTGCGTGTCAGCTCAAAAATTATTCTTTTTATCACTTACCTACTCGAGGACGAGCAGTGGTTAAGCTTGGGGATGCTTGATACGTTGAAAACGCATCTATAATTTTTGATGTTCCATGCTTGTTTAGTATCTACTTTGCTTTGCCTTGTCTACACTTTGAGGTGTTTTTATATGTTTTTATGGACTAACCTATTAACAAGATGCCATAGTGCCAGTTGCCTGTTTTCTTCTGTTTTTGATTCCAGAAAAGGCAGAAAATCAATATTCTCGGAATTGGACGGGACAAAACCCAAAGTCAATATTTTACCGTGGGGAACACGGAGCCAGAATACGTGAAAAAGGGGATCCACCAGGGGGCCACACCCCACGGCGTATTAACCCTAGCCCGCGCCTCGCCTCTTCGCATGTAAAGACCCCCCGATACCAAAACACTATGCACCCGATCAATATTCCACGAAATAGCCATAGCCGGCGCCACCATCGTCCCTAGATGGGGGATGTGAAGCTCTTCCCGCACACTGCCAGAGGGGAGATCATCCCGGAAGCCTTCTTCTTCATCATGCTAGCCTCCGGTATGAAGCGTGAGTAGTTCCAACTTGGACTACGTGTCCATGTAGTAGCTAGATGGTTGTATCTCCTCCTTTGTGCTACCATGTTTAGATATTGTGAGATCCGTTCATGATAAAGATCATCTATTTGTAATCATGCATGTTGTGTTTGCGGGGATCCGATGGATATTGAGATTACTATGTCAGATTGATTAATGTTTTTGTCTTATTTATTCTATCATGTCTGTGTTGTTTGGATCTTGCATGCTCTTCGTTTCTAGTAGCTATCTTGGCCAAGTAGATGCTAGTGACTCCAAGAGGGGGTATTTATGCTCGATAGTGGGTTCATGCCTCTATTTAATATAAGGGAAGTGACAGAAATATCTAAGATTGTAGATGTGTTGTTGCTACTAGGGAGAAAACAATGCTCTCTTGTTCATGGAACAAGTGGATTGTTTACCTTACACACTTTACTTAAAAGCAGTTATCCGTTGCTTGCAACTTAATACCGGAGGGGGTTCGGATGATAAGATGAAGGTGGATTACTAGTCATAGATGCAGTTGGATGGCGGTCCATGTATCTTGTTGTATTGCCCAATCAAATCTCATAGGATCATGAATTTCTAGTATTGCATTGTTATGCCTTGCTCAGTCCTATCAATTGCCCTGCTGTAATTTGTTTACCTAGCATGCCATGTTTGTTTATCTTAAGGAGAACACCTCTAGTGAACTATGGACCCCGGTCCAATCTTTACCATTGATACATCTTCCACGGTTACTGTTTACTTTCTTCAAACCACTATTACCTTCCACACCATACAGTTAATTCTTTGTTTTCAGCAAACCGGTGAGATTGACAACCTCACTGTTCGTTGGGGAAAAGTCTTCAGTTTGTGTTGACAGGTTTCCAAGTTGCTAGAAACATCTTTGAGTCGTTTCCTTCCTCCAACTTGACATGGTTATACCCCACAGGTACACAACATTGGCATACCTAGTCCAGCCCAAGGAAGGCCCACGATAAGATACGCGGCATGTGGAGATTTCGGGTGGCCCAAGCCCATGACGCCTTCGGATCCTTGGAGAACAAGACTAGAGTAGATAGAATTTCAAAGGAGACAACCCTAATATGTAACCGACTGGACCTACGCCTGAGTCCTGCCTATCTATATAAAGGCCAGGAGGGCACGGCGAGGAGGGCCTCAACTCACCTCATACGCACTTCACGCCATATTGCATCCGCGCACCCCTGTAATTCTCGGTTCCTCCGTAATCAAGAGCAGACAAGTAGGAGTAGGGTTTTCCCCCAGGGGCATGAACCTGGGTAAACTTCGTGTCCCCACGTTGCTTGTCTATTAACCGTTCCGCAATCTCCAGCATCCCCATCTTCTCCAAAACCCAAGTCCATAACAATTTGCATTGACGAGATCGAACCTCGTCACTACTGGTTCGATAACCTTGGTTTCTTTCTGAGGGAAGACTTCCTGCTGTGCTCATCATACCTTCCTCTTGGGGTCTCCCAACGATGCTCTACATTGATCTGAGTGCATCAAGCTGTTTTCTGGCACCTTTGCTGGGGAATTAAAGAAGAAGAATCTCCCACATCAACAACACGCCATCAGGGACAAGTCTAACTCTTTGACCGAAGAGAGTGCACTAAAATAGCAGACTTGGTAGCATAGTCAAACTTCGCTTAGTGATAGGTTAACCATCATGCTAAGAATGACACAAATGTCCCTAGAGGTCAAAGAAATAATAATTGCTTATAATCTCGGATGGCCACAACATTACACACACGCAACAATCATGAGAACAATCAACTCATAGGAAGGGTGTGAAAATATGTGAAGGAGCATCACTTCATTAAGAGGATCATGAAACTGAGCACGACCTCCTAGTTTGGAAGAGTGTGATACTTTATGGTAGAACAAATAGAAACTAAACAATGCCTCTTAATCTGCAGATTACAACATGACATGGATATGCCCTACGGGTACCTGACCTTGGCCTACTCGGTACGGCCCAGCGGACGCCCACACGGAGACTTGCTGATAATGCAAAGACCAAGAGACTCCAGATGGCCCAAGACTGCAGAAAGTTTGACTCCTTGGAGAGCACGACCAAGATGTAGATAGAATATTGAAGGTTCAAACCCTAATCTGTAATCGACTCAACCTACTCGATACATGGTCTCCGCTATAAAGTCTAGGAGGGCACGACGAGGAGGATCTTTCCCAACTTTCATACACACAGCTCATGTCAGATTGCATATGCACACCCTTGTAACCTTCGGTTCCACCATCAATCAAGAACAGACAAGCAGGAGTAGGGTTTTCCCTCCGAGGGCCTAAACCTGGCTAAACACCGTGTCCCCTTGCTGCTTGTCTATCATCCGTCTCGTGATATCCATCCTCCCCATCTTATCTAAACCTAAGTCCATAATAATGGACATTGATAAGTTTAACCCTCATCAATTGGCGCCATCTATGGGAACTGGGGATGCTGATCATGCAATTGTGACGGTCCCATCCACCACCGTCTTCGATTCATACGCAATGGAGAACCACCTCTTCTTCGGAGCCATTGACTTCACCGTCCACTCGCCAAAACTTCGACTTCGTAGGTGACGGAGCCGAACTAATGTTCGGGAGCTTCTGCTTCCAGGTGGGACAGATCAGCACTCTTCGCCTCCCTGAGCGAATACTGCCTCCGGCAATCGCACCTACCCCGTGAAGGCCGCCAATCGGTATCCTGGGCACACCATCGCTAGCAAGCGATTCAGATGACAGCAGCTGCAACTCCGATCTCTCTGACCCTCCTACGGAGGAAGGAACCTACGGTTCCGGATTTGAGAGCTGCAGGAGTAACGATCTCCCCCATTGCTACATGTGCGCGGCCATCCACTATGGAAACATTGGTAATGGTGCCGATCCACCAAATCCCCCTCCCAACCCTCGGGCTCCCAATGCCACGAACAGAGGAAACAAACCACCCCCGGCCAATCCCAATAGGAACAAGGCACCCGACAACGCTGAGGGTATCAATCGCATACGTCACGAGATCAACCTCAATGACGATCAGTGGGCAAGAGTGCGAGAGGCCGTACGAGGTACCAATCCTCTGCCGATTGACACCCCTTGGGACATACTGATGGACTACCACTGGCTCCTCATCAAGGATCACAATCGAAAAATCAAGAAGCAATACAAGCTCGAGCAACACAGGAGAGCGGCTGACGAGTCAAGCATGCGGCGAGCTGCGCTCTCCTCCGCTGGTGGATCCTCCTCGAAACGCTATGATGGTTGCAAGTATCGCCCCCGCATGGAGCGCATGGATCCCTCTGCGAGACACGAGGCCACCAAGGCACTCGAATCATGCTTCATGTCAATGGACTCGCAGGACAACATCATGCCTAAAACGCCACAAGATGCGGTCATGGTGGCCACCACCTACTTGGCAGCAAACCCGCCACCAGTGGGTGATCCACGGTACGCAATCCACAAATCTGCGATTTCAGATTCAGACTTGTCGGAGCCGTGCTCCATGATGAGGTGAACTCGGAGCCAAAAAAAATGTCGCGGTAAAGTTCACCAGAAGCCGCACACCCTCATCCGACGAGGAAGGGCATGACCTGCCGCAGCGTCACCGTAGCCCACGGCGCATGAGCCACAACCACGACGCCCACAACGAGCTCTCACAGCGCAAGGTGGACAAGTCATACGCAAAATGCGCGTGCTCCATGGAGTCCTAGGAGGAAGACACGGAGCTCTATAGAGCCAGGTACTTTAGCAGGATCAAACGGCAATCGTAGATGCCTAAGAACTTCAAACTTCCGTCGGACAACCCGAAGTTTGACGACGTGCATGAGCCGAAGATCTGGCTCGAGGACCATCTATCATTAGTCAAACTCCATGGCGGGAGTAAAAACATAGCTATGCAATGCCTACAGCTGCAGTTGACGAGCTTGGCCAGAGCCTGGCTTAACAACCTCTCCTCCGGATCCATCTGCAGCTGGGAAGAGCTGACGTACAGCTTCATCCGCAACTTCAAAGGCACCAGCAAAAGGCCGACTTCAATCAAGGAGTTACGCGCCTGTTGCCAACGCTCCAACGAGTCCATCTTCTGGCACATATAATGTTGGTCCATCATCAAGAATTCCGCCAAGAACATCTCGGAGGAAAGGTCAATAGACGCCTTCAACGGTGGCATAAGGCTCCACGAATTCAGAGAGGAGCTCGGGCGCGTCAAGCCCAAAACCATCGATCACCTTATGGACATCGCCAATCGTTGGGCCGATGGTGAGGATGTCGTCAACCGAACACATTCAGATGACGAAGATGACTTCGGCCGCAGACACGATCGCCGAGGTAAAATAAGAACGCGCATCTATGACGAGTGCAAGGAGGTCGATACGGTCGTGGCTAGTTATGCTGATCGCCACGAGGACGGAAACCGCAACAACAGGTATCATGGCGGTAACTACCACGACGGCAGGAGGCCAACACAAACATGGCAGCGCCGTAAACCCGATGACGAGCCATCTGCACTCGACAAACCATCAGTCCTTGCACTATCCACTTCTACATCGACAAGCATGATGGAAAAAGGAAGGATAACCACATGCTCAAGGACTACAAGGAGTTCCAGAAACTCCACTAGGGCTACGCCCAGATGCGGCGCCAGGCAGTGAATCCAGGATCCGCCCCCGCCCCAGGAGTCATCGCACATGGAGCTCCACCTCCGCCGTCTGGAGCACCATTGCAGCCTGCGGCTGTGCCATCTCAGAATAACAGAGCAGATACATACCCTCTACCGCTGGGGGCTATGATGATACAAAAGGGGCGCCCAACTAGCAGGGTGCAGAAGACGATCACTCGCCAGGTCAACTTGTCTGTCACCTCTCCTCTAGCCATACTTGAGTACGTTAGAGGCTCGGAGTCATGCATCACATTTGATCATTTGGATCACCCACGCCAGATACCTCGCCCAGGTCATTCTGCCCTGGTGCTCGAGGCATAGATCGGGGGATTTGAGATGAGTCGTGTCTTCATGGAATGCGGCAACAGCATCAACATGATGTTTGCTAGCACACTCGCACCTATGCAGATCCCACTATGCAGCCTGGAGGCGTTAGATACGACCTTCCACGGCATCGTCCCAGGGAAAGGAATATACCCCTGGGCAGAATATGGATCGACATCATCTTTGTCACCCCCAACAACTTCGGGCGCGAGCGACTCGAATTCGAGGTGGTAGATTGGCCCTCATAGTACCACGTCATCCTTGGGCGAGTGGCATTCGCAAGATTCCTGGCAGTGCCACACTACACATATCTTCTGCTCAAGATGCCGGGGCCCAACGGTGTCATCATCATCCCAGGAAGCTTCACCAAATCGGATAGCTGCGATAGGGCTTCAACAGAATCTCCCAGACATTTGGTATGCAGGAGGAGCTCGCAAGTCTAAAGGAGTCAACAGACAACAGCATTCCCCTAGTCACTAGGCAGAACACGTCAGACACGTCGTTCGACTCCACAGTCAACATCAAAAAGGAGAAGGTCCACCCGACGGACCCTACCAGGACGGCCCTGATCGCCAACGACCTTAGTTCCGCATAGGAACTCGCGCTCGTCGAATTCCTCCGTGAGAATTGGGAAATCTTCGCCTAGTGTCCTATGGACATGCCAGGAGTTCCCAGGGAATTCGCCGAGCATGCACTCAATGTGTTTCCGGATGCAAAGTCGGTGAGGCAGTTGATGCGTCGACTGTCCGAAAAAAGAGCTGAAGCAGTTGGCATAGAAGTCGACAGACTCCTCGACGCAAACTTCATAAGGGAGATAAAGGAAAGCACCTGGGTAGGTAACCCCGTGCTGGTCCCTAAGAAGGACACGGACATCCTGCGGATGTGTGTGGAATTCACGGTGCTTAACAAGCATTGTCCTAAGAACCACTTCCCTCTTCCATAGATTGATAAAATCATCAACTCCACTGCAGGATGCGAGAGACTCTCCTTCCTCCACGCCTACTTAGGCTACAATCAAATATGACTGAAGGTCGAAGATCAAGATAAGACAGTGTTCATCACACCGGTCGGGGTGTTCTGCTACAACACGACACCTTTTTGGCTCAAGAACGCATGCGCCACCTACCAAAGGTGCATGCATGCATGTCAGAAGAGCTAGATCGGTCAAAACGTCTAGGTCTATGTCGACGACATAGTAATCAAGACCAAGGAGGCTCGAACACTGATTGACGATCTCCGTGAGACGTTCAACATCCTCGATCGCTACAAGATCAAGCTAAACCTATAAACGTGCTCCTTCTGCGTCCCGTCCAGGCAACTACTCGGGTACTTCATCCCTCAACGAGGAATCGAGGCTAACCCAAAGAAAATCAGGGCTATACTATACATGGAGAAGCCAAATAACATCAAAGGAGTCCAGCAGCTAGCTGGGTGAATTGCGGCGCTCAGCATATTCATCATCCGCATGGGTGAAAAGGCTCTTCCGTTCTACCAACTACTGCGCAAGGCCGAGAAGTTCAAGTGGACGGCCGAACCCGACGAGGCATTCGAAGACCTCAAGCGCTTACTCTCTACATACCTAGTACTGGTAACGCCAAAGGAGAGGGAGCCCATGCTGCTATACATCGCAGCCATGAACCAGGTGGTCAGCACTACCCTCGTAGTCAAGCGAACCGAAGACGACAAAACCCACGGGGTACAGTGCCCAGTTTACTACCTTAGCTAGTTACTAACACCAACAAAGCAAAGGTATCCCCACTACCAAAAAATCGCCTACGGCATATTCATGATGGCGCGTCGACTGTGCCACTACTTACAGGATCATCAGATCATTATCGTCACCGACGTACCACTGTCAAATATCTTGAACAACCCCGAAGGTACATGGAGAGTAGCCTTATGGGGCATCCAGTTATCCCCTCGGGACATCATCTACGAGCGTTTCACTGCTATCAAGTCTCAGGTGCTCCTCGACTTCTTCGTCTACTAGATGGAGCTCCAGCTGCCATACACTCCGAACATGTCCTAGTCCTGGACAATGCACTTCGACTGGTCCAAACGCGAGGCCGGAGAAGGAGCCAAGGTGATCTTGACGTCCCCTCAAGGGGATAAGATGAGATACATGCTGGAGATGAAGTTTCGCGCATCCAACAGTGAGGATGAGTACGAGGCACTCCTGCACAGCATGCGGATGGCCAAAGTGTGTGGTGCCATGCGCCTCGTCATCTACGGTGACTCCAACCTTGTCGTCCAGCGAACGATGAACGAATGCGATGCCCATAGCGCCAACATGATCGCATATCGTGCGCTCTACAACTCACTCGAAGGAGACTTCGACGGCTATGAAGAGGCCGACAAGCTCGCCAACATCGGCTCCACCTGCGCCCCAGTGCCACCGGGTGTATTCCTTAAGCAAATATGCGTGCCCTCCATCAAGCAAAAAATCCCAAAGGAAACAGCCGATGTTGTGGGACACTCGGGGGGCTACGCCACCCGAGAAGGCCAAAGCACACGAAGAGCTCGACACAGAAGTCGAACTGGTGAGCCTCGTGCAGGTCCTGGCAGTCGAGCAAACATGGATCCAACCGTACGTCAAGTACCTGGTGAGCAAACAACTGCCTAAGGACCCGACGGACGCATGACGCATCGCTCGCCGATCAAAGGGCTTCACCATCATCAATGACGCGCTATACAAGCGATGTATTTTGGGTGTGCTCTAGCGATGCGTCACCAATAGTGACATGAAGAGCATCCTACTCAACATCCATGAAGGCATCTACGGCCACCACGCGGGCAGCCGCGCCCTCATCGCCAAGGCCCTGTGATTTGGCTTCTACTAGGTAACTGCGATGCACGACTCCAAGGACATCGTCCAGAAGTGCAACACCTGTCAAAGGTTCATAGAGAAGCCGCATGCTCCAGGCTCAGAGCTGCGGCCCATACCAAAGGACCGTCCCTTCGCCCAGTGAGAACTCGACATGGTCGGAAGCTGCAGAAGTCCTCACCCGGTGGACATGTCTTCCTCCTGGTGGCAATCAAAAAATTCATGAAGTGGATTGAGGCCATGCCTGTCACTAACCAAATCAACGCGTCTTCCATTAAGTTCTTTCAATCCATCATCTATAGGTTCGGAGTGCCTCACAACATCATAACGGACAACAACACGAACTTCACCTCGAAGGAGTTTCGAGACTTCTACGAAGAGCTCGACATCAACCTCACATATGCCTCCATGGCGCATCCACAGACCAACAGGCAAGTCGAAAAGGCCAATGGCCTCGTCTGCAATGGCATCAAGAAGCTGCTGCTACACCCACTCGAAAGGTTGGAAGGAGCCTGGGTGGAGGAGCTACCCTCTGTCCTATGGAGCCTACGCACAACGCCAAACAACGCTACTAGCTACACACCCTTCTTCATGGTATATGGAGCCGAAGCAATGATGCCGGCCGAGGTACGCTACAAGTCCCCATGGGTCATCGCCTACAGCAAAGCCGAATAATCGACCACACCTGAAGATACCGCCGACACACTGGACGAAGCTCGTGACATTTCCGCAGCCCATTTGAAGGTGTACCAACAAAGTCTCCGCAACTACCACAGCCGACGGCTGCGCCCAAGGACCTTCGTCGAAGGAGACCTCGTCCTGCGACTCAAGCAGAAAGGGCACCCGAAGCTAGAGTCAGCCTGGGGAGGACTCTACATGGTTATCGAAGTAATACCAGGTGACACCTACCGCCTCAAGGACGTCGAGTCCGGAGTCGAATACTCTGACCCCTAGAACGTTGCACAACTGCGATGCTTCTACCCCTAGTTGTCTTTTACTTTCAATAAGGATACTCAGCCGAACACTGTACCTCCTACATTACGATGAATAAAATCTAAGTTCCTTGGCCCAAATATTTCTCTCTTGTGTACATTTACATCCTTAAATACGCTCGGGGGCTGCGCCCACCTTACGACTTCGTCGATTATCATAACAACGCATCACCCTGAGTAGCTTACCACATCGGGCTAACTAAAAGGACATGCACAAATCATAATCAACAACGCACCACGTGCCAATACATATTTACAAACTTTACATGGGAACAAAACCCCACTCGATAATATACAGGTTTTACATTGTTATATTTACAACTCATAGGACTCAACTATGTTGGAGCAGGACATTCGTTCGCTCGTCTAAGACGTCGATGATGTCTTAAGCATGATGAGCCACCGCGGCATAGTGAGGACACATGTCCCAAGCCATACCACCCGGAGTAACAGGTGGCCTCGCTGCTATTTCGGCCAGGTCAACATCACAACGATGCAGCCGAACAAGCGCTAGTGCCTCCTTCACGCCTACCCAAGTTGATGCCATACAACTTCGTTCACGGCATCCACGCTATGAAATTTTCCCAGCAGCCCTAAGAGGCTGGAGGGAGATGCATCCAGAGGAAACATCGCAGCCTAGACAACCGCGAGTGATGACCTTGCATGCTTCAGCACCCGAAGCACTTGGTGGACGCGGTCCTGAACCGTCGCGACAACAGTCCCTCGGTCGCGGTCCATCCAAAACAAGACTCTGGAATCCAACTCCTGTTGGGTAAGGCAATTCAGCCGAATTGCAACTCGCTCATTCTCTTCCTTCGGAAGAATATTAACAACTGCAAGCAAAAGCAGCAGCTCAGAAGCCACAAAGATCAGGCACGGTCGAAAATTAAAACAAACCTACGGTGACTTATATTGGAGTTGCTCGCCGACTTACCGAAATTCCTCAAGGAGAAATTCCTCTCTCGCAACAGCCCGCTCAGTTTTGGACTTCCAAACATCCACTTGATCGCGGATCATGAGAACGTCCTTCTCCAAGCTTCGGATGCGATCGCGTAGCAAAGGCAACTGTGATGCCTCACTCGATGATGGACGGGCACCAGTCAAGGTAGGAGGTGCAATCACTGGTTCAACCTTTGAAGGACCCTAAGAGACGCACAGGTGATAGAGTATAAAAATCAAAGAAATTGACAACAGTCAAAGGAAGCACATATATTTACATCAAACAACCACTATGTGGTATAGTCAGATCTCTGCATCATGAAGAAGTACATGCATGCTAGAAAGGCAAAATCAAAATACTATCAAATAAAACTATGGCACAGGAGACCTAAGCAGCCGCATCCGGAGCAGCTTCGGACTCCGAGGCCTTCGCCTTGGCTACTCGCTGCTCCAGCGCATATGTGGCCAGAAGATCAATGAGCTTCAGGCCAAAATGCTTGAAGCGATAGGCGAAAAGGAGAAAAGGCTAACTCAGTGCCATCTTCTGCCACCGGCATCCTAGAGGTGATCTGGGGAAGATCCAGCTACGCGCCAGCTGCCACTGCCATCGCCAGGCCTAATGTCCTTCGCCTTGGTATCCGCCTGCTGTGACTCTTTTCGACTGCGTGCAGCTTGTATAGAGCCTCATTATTCTCGTCTACGACAATCAACAAGAAAAGGATCAGCAAAAGTGGTACTCATCAGTACTCACAGACAAACATAAGAAGTACAATCACCTCAGAGCTGTTGAAGGTCATCCTCCAAAGCGAGGTATTGCTATCTGAGGCGATTGATGTCCCAGATGAACGACTATAGAGAATAAATTGGCAAAGTCAGACAAACAAAAGGGCTCGCGGGCTCGCCCATGAAAACTGGAAAAGCACTTATGTGGCCACCCAAACACTCTGAAGGAGTAGATCGCATCTTCCGGGTGAAGACCGTTTGAGTCCTCATCTTCGAGGAACTCAACGCGGCATCACTGGAGTTGGTCGGTATGTTCGGGGAGGCAGTTGCAGGTTCCGCCTTTAACATCTTCGACTCCACCATGGCTCCTTCAGTCTCATCCTTTACGGATTCGGCTGAGAAAGAATTCCTGATATGACAAAGGCAAACAAGTCACTCAAAGCATCAACAAGGAGAAACACAACCAACAACGTAAATTATTCAATACTCACGAGGAAATGTTGGAGAGGTTGAATACCGGCGTATCCTTCTTCTTATTCTTGGCCGGTGGCTAAGAAGCCATGGCCTGGAGGGGAACGACAGGAATGGGGGAGGTCGCACCTTCATCCCCAGTGTGTCGCTCGAGGAAGGCGGGGGCCCTCGGCATCGATAGCATCGCCCCGTCCGAACTTTCGCTTCGGGTCCTCTTGGGAGATAACCCTTCACTATGCTCGGTAGCTTTCGTCATTGGCGACTGTGCAGGTGGAAGCGTAGAATCAGACTCCGCATCCCTGTTGTCTGGCACAGCCATATATTTTTCAGGAAGGGGAGGCAACACATCCTCCACCTGAAGCTCCTGCGGAGCAATACATACACATGACAAGATCAAAAAAATTAAGACACAAGCAACCGAAAACGCAATACGTGCAAGCATGAGACTCACCTGGGAAACTTCCTTCCTGGCAGAAAATGGGGCAGTCAGAGACTTCCCTGGCAGCTCCTCATCGGCATTGTACTTCAACAAGGGTCGAAAAGCTCAGATGAGGTCATTCGAGGACATCTCTTCATCTAACACTATCGTTGGGTCGGTGGCACTAGAGTATAAAAAAATCGGGTACGCCCTTGATTGGAGGGGCTGCACCCGACGCTTGAGCAATGTCCGGATGATGTCGACACCGCAGACCTCCTTTCCTCGCACTAGCTGGAACTCCTTCACTTGCTGGTATAGCTTCTCCACCATTGCGGTCTCACCCTCCATGATGTCATTTGACCAGGAGCGCTTTTGGGTGACCACCTTACTGGCGTCAAAGGGATCTAGAACATAATGCAGGCCAGCAAGCTTGGAATCGTGAATGTAGAACCACTTGTTCCTCCATCCTTGGATGTATTCATAGAGGTGGAAGGAGAAAAATTGGACTGTAGGGCGGATGGAGATCCCGCACCCACCTAGCGCGTAAATGCCACCGGTACTAGATTGCCTCTTCCAGGAATAGAGTTCCTTGACGAGGCCGATGTGTGGCTCAATGTCGAGCCAGCACTCGCAAAGCATAATAAAACACGCGATGTGGAGAAGGGAATTGGGAGACAACTGGTGGTGGAGTTGTAGCCCATAGAAAAAGAGAAGCCCATGAAGAAATCCATGGGAAGGAAGAGAAAGCCCTCGGATAATGAAAGCATAAAACATAACCCAAAAACCTTCGGGTGGGTCCGGGGTTACCTCCTCTCCGGGGATGCGGACATCACCCTTCTCCTTCGAGATGAGGCCCGACTCGCACAGGCGGCATAGGTCCACCTCCCTGATCGCTGTCCACCGCCAATCACTGTCACCGACGCGGCCGACGGTGGAGGTCTTCTTGGCAGTGCCGACAACGCTTGTTCCCGCAGCAGCAGAAGCGGACTTCTTTGGCTTGCCCATCTTGGTGTCGCGGTGCGATGGGCATGGAGGAAATAAGAGGGAAAAACACGAAGAACATCTAGTGTGCAGTACGAGCGAGCTCTAGAAATGGCGAACAGAGAGAATGGAAGCAAAGGGAAAGGGGAAAATTACCCTGGTCCCCATGCGGTATAAAAAGACGAAGACGATGAACAAGAACCGTTGATTCCCATGACCTAACGCGTGTCCTTCATCGCACCATACACATGGAAGGCATCTACCGAACCGTCGCGAGCACGCCGTCCACTACATATGGCAATCGAGGAGATGCCGTAATTATCGCGTAAATTACATGTGACTAGTCAAATCAAAGTTAGAAAGTGGGACCCACGATCGTCTTGTCACGTCGCCTCTGCTGCCGCAGACGGTTGAGCTCACAAAGCGTCGGCAGGGACAACATCTAAAGGAAAGGCCAGCAACGGCTAAGTATTTTCGATTGCACATAAAAGTACTTACTCGAGCCTACGACTCAACCAACTACCCGGGGGCTACTCCTATAAGGAATGCTGGCCGCGCACCTTATATATTGACATGGTTCCCTTGTACATTGAAACACTTCCTCAAAAGCTTTGAGTCCTTCGTGAAGTCTGCGAATCCACTACGGACTCGGGGGATACTCCCATAGGGATCGCTAATCGCGCATTCGAAAAAGCATTGGCGGCAGATGGCATCCGCTGAACTAAAGTCTCCGCTTGAGTCTATGACTTGAACAGACACTCGGGGCTATTCCCATAGGGAGCGGTGGTCGCGCACCCTATGAATCATTCGGATGACACATAATAATTTTTTTAATTACCTTGGAAACTTTTCCCAAATTAATGCTAAGAGGGATACCGTATCCATGTTCACCCGAAAGACCTCTGTGGTGATGAACTTTCGGATGTTGTGCCTATGATGCAAAGATAAGACCTACAGATATCATCCGATGGCCTAGTATCGCACTCGACTGAGCTCTGCTAGTAACATACCATGTCAGCAGGCATGATGAAAAATGCCGATGGACGTGTTGGTTAACTAATTTAAAACACTATAATTCAACTCCTGTAAGACCTCAGCGGCTTGAGTCGAATTACGCCAAAATTATTCCGGATTCGAGTACGAGGACTCGAGTCTGAAGTAGATCGTGTTGTTTTGTCCAAAGACGGTTAACTAACCCTGATCCATTGGGTGAGTCAGGCACACATATAAATAACCCCTATGAACCAACATATCCACTCGAAATTTGTTCGGATGAAAGCACTCGAAAGACTACAGAGTCTCCCGACTGAACACCCCGGGCTACTGACATGGATATTCCCTATGGTTACCTGACCTTGGCCTACCCGGTCTGGCCCAGCGGAGGCCCACACGGAGACTTTCTGATAAAGCAAAGCCCAAGGAGACTCTGGATGGCCCAAGCACAGAGAAAGTTCAACTCCTTGAAAAGCACGACCAAGCTGTAGATAGAATCTTGAAGGGTCAAACCCTAATCTGTAACCGACTCGACCTACCCAAGACCTGGCCTCCCCATATAAAGGCCAGGAGGGCACAACAATGAGGTTCTCTCCCAACTTTCATACACACACCTCACGCGAGATTGCATCTGCGCACCCTTGTAACCTTCGGTTCCGCCATCAATCAAGAACAGACAAGCATGAGTAGGGTTTTCCCTCCGGTGGCCTAAACCTGGATAAACAGCGTGTCCCTTTACTGCGTGTCTATTAGCCATCTCGCGATCTCCATCCTCCCCATCTTCTTTAAACCCATGTTCATAATAATGGGAATTTATGAGTTTAACCCATGTCACAACACTTTGACCTGATCCTAGATGTGACAAGGTACTGGAGTTTGTTTCTTTTGACATCCCGAAATGGTTTGTCTCGATGCACAAGAGTATCTTCTATAGTAAGACAGCAATGCACATTACTACTTGGCTACCAACTGGTAAGACAAAGGTCGAGAAACAACAAAAGGAAAGGAACATGCTCAGGATAGAATCCCGAGATGTGGATGCACAAGTCAACAATCTTCCAAAAAACAATGCAAGATGGAGGAAGCTGTGGCAGAGTCATGAGTGTAGATGTGAGACTCTTGAGGAGAGCTCTTGTCGTGATCTATTTGGTTCCATTAAAGAACATCTGCCATAGCATGTGGTAGGGGACGTCCTTAGTTTTCACAACTCAATCGCGACAATAACCACAAACTTGAAGGCTTGAGTAAAGGTACTAGCCATCCTGAGGTAATGTCTAGAAATTAACAACAGGGGTCTACAAAATGGATCTTAGGTTAAAGGTCATATTCATCTACAAGATTCACAACACCAGCATCCAGCACAATCGGGGATCTTAGGTTCAAGTCCGAGGGTTAAAACTCAGAGAAAGGAGTATCCACTATCCGAGTGACAGGCAATGCACTACAAGATGGTATTCACTAGGTAGGTTCCAAGAGAAGAAATGACATCCAAAGTACCCAAACAAATGAAAAGGAGGCACATGAGGCGAAAGGAACCTTGAGACCTAGAACAGAACATGGTGGAACATTATATTGTAGGTTTCACAAGATAGAGAGATCATTATGGAAAGGAATCTCTCAGATGAAACGGAACAAGGGAAGCAAGGAACACACACACCAGACTCTAGAAAACTCAACACTAGGTAAAGTGGTTGAGAAATGGCATGCCTTAAAAGGAACCTAAGCTTTCAAGGAAGATACGAGATAGCAAAACTTCTCCAACTCAACACAAGATAAGATGACCTAGAGTTAGAGAGAAACTGGATAAGGAGTAAAAAGAAGCATACTAAAGTTTTTGTACATACTTTTCATCTTTGAAAATAGTTTTCACAAGCACTAGACTCAACATTGACTAGTAGAAAGGTTTTCTTACAGACGGTACTGCTCTGATACCAAAACCCGTGACACCCCCGGGATTAAGGCTAGACAAATCCTAGACCTTCATATGGTCATAGGTCTAACCTAATCTGGGAAGCATACATAGCAAGATTTTGTAACACAACAGTGACCCTACGACACAAAAATTATTAAAGCAAGCTCATAATTGAACAAAGAACCAAAATATTACAAGCAGAGGTCACTGACCATAGACATTAAACAACGGAAGTCAAATTACGCTATAAAGTATAGCAAACATAACAAATGTCCTATGCGGCCTGAATCATACCGATGATGTCCAATCCATAGATCCCAGACTGCCGACTGGGAACCCCAAGCTACTCGTCGATCTTGATGCCGTAAAGATATCATCTTCTATGGTAACACTTACACTGCTGCAAAAGTGTCAACGAATGTTGGGGATATACTTTCCGGGTATAACCACAGGAGTCGCTGACCAGGGTGGCCTACCAACGGGTTAGAGCTTTGCTTCACGGGCGGCCCAGTTAGAGAAAGAGGAGCCAGTTCCAGCTATGACAATGCCCAGAAGAGTTACCGACTTAGGCATGTAGTATTACTTGTAGTCCAAGCTACATCTAGTTACCGACTCTATAACATAGCCGGATAGGTCTCTCCTATAACTGTAGGCCCTGGTATCTATATAAACCAGCCCTATGGGAGCCTTTAGAGCACACAATCAATCTTAACACCACAATCAAATCACACATGCGAACCTCTCTTGTAATCCGCTGTAACATCCGGCTTACGCCAATATATTACTGGGTTGCTAATAGGAGTAGGATCCGATCACTGCAGTCGGATCTGAACCTGGGTAAACTTGTGCTCACTGCTCCTGGAACATCCGATGTCTCACACCCCATATTTCCAACTCCACTAGGACCCCCTATGGCATACGTTTCGACAATCCGACGATAGATGGTGCCCACCATGGGGCAGGTGACCTTTGGAGCTATGTTCTAGGCGGAATTTGCGCGTGCAGGAATCGGTGAAACTATTGCCATGGGTCGCATGGTCTACGCCAGTGACATCCCTCTCATCCTTCTCGACGAGACCTAGATTGCGGCTTCAAAACCCGTGATGACCTACACGGTCATGTCTATCGGCGAGATCGATATTTATCTCGGTTTTGCTGAACCCACCCATCCCACCCTTGAGGGGATGAGCATGGCCGAAGAAAAATCCGGATCTACTTTGTCCGCAGAGGCGGAAGAGTTTAAGATCTTGGAGAAAATCAAACCCACCCAGCCCACTCCTGTAGTGGAAGAAGAGGTGGAAGAAGAATCTAGATCTGATCTATCCAGCGAGATCAGATACATGGATGAGGAATACATCTGCTACGGATCCAGCTCTGCCGATGTTGAGGCAGAAACAAAGTTATACCACTACCTCAAGAACATAAACAAGAAGAAGCACTGTTTCCTGTACCACATAAGCTCTGGATCCGACTTTGTCGATGCTGGAGCCGGTAGTGTTTCGGTCCTAGACGCAATCGAAGAAAACATCGACTTACCTACCTCCCCTCAAGAGTCAATAAAGTCATAGGAACTTCGAGACTTCAACAAAGAGATGGAGGAGTATGAATAAGAACACGTCTCCAAGACAACGCAAGGTGAGCCGAAAAATTCTCCTAGTCCATATGATAGCATGGATGAAAGCTACACCTCGCAGGATGATATGGATACCGGAGATTCCACCGAGGTCTACAAGCCAACCAATACGGAAAGTATCGACAAAAGTTTATCCCCTGGTACCGGACCAAAAGCGTCTTTGACACTTGTATGCACGTCAAGGCTACTGGGCGGTCAAAGAAGAAGAAAAAGAATCTGACACCGGCAGAGCCGGACGTCGAGGAAACCAACGAGGAAAAAGTTGATGAAGAAATCGAGATGGAGAATCGGGATGGAGATCCGATTAATACCACGCCGATCGCTCCCCTTGTGGATGGACACGTTGTCACCAAGGGTGCACGTGAAATCTATGGAGATGCTCTCATAATTACAATCCCAACGACTTCAGATCTTACGATGGAGGAGCTGGAGAAAAGGGCCGAGGACCTGGAAAAGCACCGTCTATTTCTGCTCGAGGAGGCCTCGCGCATCATCGAGCTTAGATAGCAGTTAGATAGTGATCCTACAAAGTATCAGTCAGATTTTGAGTGACACCCAAATAAGGCAAGGGGAGGTCCGTTTCTTGCCAACAAGAACCCGAATATCCATAAAGATTTATTCGATGGAAAGGACAGAGAAAAGATCCTAGTCTACAGCACACTGTTGGAAAAAGCTGCTGCAGCTCGAGCCATCCTCACCAACAATCTGTATCCATAGCAAGTCCAGCAGTGTGGTGTGTTGCTGGACAAAGGATTAAAGCAGCAGAAAAAGTCTGCGTCATTTAGTGTCAAGCTGGCCTCAAAGTCTGAGTTTTGCCACACCAGCGCTAACCAAAGCGTTGATGGAAGGCTCCGTAGGGATAGGAATCAACGCTACCGTCCTCGTGGAGAAGAAGATAATTCAAGAACCGACTTAAACGGCCACTCTCTCCAGTCGGCGCGTGACTGGGAAAGAGTTATTCTGGCTGCGTCCGAAGATGCCATCAGGGGAATGGTCCCTCATCGGGAAAAAATCGCTATAGAGAAGACCCAGAAACACGCCGCCAGTGAGAACAGAAAGATCGGCTAAGGATGCCACCACCGAGCCGTCCGGCTGGACATGCCAGACGAAGAGATGATCCGGATCGCCCTGGATCAAGTAGGGACGGCGCCCGAAGAAACATGCATCAGAGTCAGCATAATGAGGCTCCACCGCCACCACCGCGTAACCCAGCCAGAAATAATCCACCAGGGCCACCATCGCTTCCTGGCAGCGACCATGAAGGATCCTGACATAGCCATGGAAGCCGCAGGGGCGGAGGCGGCAATGGTGAAAGGATTAGCAGAAATCCGACTCCACCGCGCAGGAGCCTTGAGCCTCCAAGGCGCAGATCTCTCGCCAAACGACGCTCGCCATCGCATTGAATCAAACATAGAGGCGCGACGGTACGAAGAAGAAGACGTGTATGTGGGACCCAAGTGCTTTGGACCACACATATGTCAGACCAAATTTCCGGTTGAATTTGGTATTGCCAAACACATTCAGCTCTACGACGGCGCGACTCGGCCAGGTTCCTGGCTCTAGGATTTCTTTCGGGCCTGCTGCATCGCCAAAGGGAGGAAATAGCCTGGTCGCAGTCCAATATCTATCACTCATGCTGAGGAAGACGACTCGATTGTGGCTCAATGAACTGTCAGCGAATTCAATTCACAACTATCATTATATGCAAAGTGCGTTCTTTTCAAACTTCGAGGGAACATACAGAAGGACCTGCACAGTCGGATACTTGTAGCGTTGCACACAAACACCCGGAGAAACCTGCTGGGATTACCTCGGACACTGGATTGACACGAAGAACTCCTGCGAGGGATTAACAAACTACGATAGAAGCTTTCATCACAGGACTCCGAGTCAGACTTTTGCATCATAGACTGAAGCATGACCACGTCACAAATTTGGGAGAGATTATAGAGACGACAAGAAAATACGCTGATGCCGATGATGATTCAGAAGGGGTGCTAAACATTCTAGCCAATCCCAATGCAGCCAAACAGCCAAAACAACAAGCTCAGAAGCACAAGAACACCTCGGAAGAAAAACCAGCTCTGGACAACGCAGCTGTCAACGCAATGTTCGGATCTGGAGGACGAGGAGGGTGCGGAGGCGACCGGGGTAGAGGTCGTGGAACTTCCCGAATCCAGGGCAGAGGAGATTAGCAACCTGGAAGAACCTATACCTGGGCCGACATTGCCAATAATCCCTGTGTCCACCACTTGGATAGTAACGGAGGAAATACCCACACAAATACCGAGTGTCATTTCAATAACGACATCAAGAAATACGAATCCGCTGGCTACAGATCCAAGCGACGAAAAGGAAAGAAAAATTCCGAGAATCCCAAGGAATATTCCGACATGGAAGAAGCGGATATCGCTACAGAGCCCAAGTCAGATGGAAAGAAAACTTTTACGACTAAGAAAGACGCATACGTCTAGTTCCTTGGATCCCAACCTGCCAAGGAAAAGAAGGCGGTTCTCCATGAGCTAGATGCCACGGTTATGGCTGTTCCACAGTTTCTGGATTGGTCAGATGTAACCATCACCTTTGATCGCTCAGATCACCCGAGGAAAACACATCGTCGGGGAAAGTACCCTCTAGTCATCAATCCTCTTATTGATGGCTATGAATTCTCTAAAACACTCATGGACGATAGAAGTATCATTAACATCCTCTACATTGAGATGCTCCATCGCATGAAGCTACATGAGAGCCAGTTGAGTTACAGAAGTGTAACTTTCCATGGAATTGTACCAGGGAGACAGGCAGATTCTCTGGGTGAGATTACTTTGGACGTGACATTCGGAACCCGAGACAATTACCGAACCGAGCCAATCTTTTTTGACGTGGTACCGTTCAAAAGTTCTTACCACGCCATCTTTGGACGTCCGGCTTACTAGCGTTCATGGATCATCCCTGTTACATCTACAACATGACTAAACTTCCAGGTCCAAAGGGCGTAATCACCGTAGGGGGAAATCCGAGGAAGGCTCACGAGTGCAACGAAGGATCTGCTGCCTTTGCCGAAGTCGTGCTACACGCCCTGGAGTACCAAGAGATCAAGAAGACCATCAATCCGTCCGAGATGCCCCTATGAAGAACAAGGTGATGAAGCCAAGTTTGTAGTTCAAGGCGTCAGAAGAGACGAAGAAAGCGTCGCTAAAGTAAGACGATCTCTCCAAGACGACGAACATAGGGGTAGTCTTAGACCGTGCATAGGAAAGTGCGCTCATAGAGTTCCTCAAAGCTAATATTGATATCTTCACATGGCAGCATTCTGACATGATTGGAGTACCTAGGGAACTTGCCGATCACTCTCTTAATGTGTACCCTGACGCTAAACCCTTCAAACAGTCTTTACGATGGTTTGGTGATGAAAAGCGCAAAGCAATAGCCAAGGAATTAGCCTGACTAGAATGAGCGGATTTTATAACAGAGGTGATCCATACAGACTATGTGGCAAGTCCTGTAATCGTCCCTAAAAAGGACACTATTGATTTAAGGATGTGTGTTGATTATACCTCTTTGAACAAGGCATGCCCAAAAGATTCGTTCCCTTTGCCAAGAATCGATCAAGTTATCGACTCAACGGCAGGGTCGGAACTACTCTGTTTTCTCGACGCATATTCCGGATATCACCAAATACCAATGAAAGAGTCGGATCAAACTAAGATCTCTTTAGTAACTCATTTTGGAACCTGCTGCTACAAAACTATGCCATTCGGCTTAAAGAATGCATGATCAACATATCAACGTACTATGCAACATTGTCTCAACAACCAAATCGGACGCAACGTCCATTTATACGTATATGACATAACAGTTATGTCCAAAAAGAAGGAAACTTTAATTTACGACTTGGATGAAACATTTGCTAGTCTACGAAAGTTCAATATGATGCTAAATCCGAAGAAGTGTTTCTTTGGAATTCCAGCCGGGAAATTGTTAGGTTTCATCGTCTCTGAGCGAGGCATAGAGATGAACCGAGACAAATTCAAGGCTATGCAAAAAATTACCAGGCCAACTGGCCTGAAGGACGTGCATCGTCTCACTGGTTGCATTGCGGCAGTGAGTCGGTTCTTCAGCCGGCTCGGCGAAAGAGCTGCAGCTTTATACAAACTCTTGAAGAAAACCGACATATTTGTCTGGACCCAGGAAGACGAAACTGCCCTACAAAGTTTGAAAGACCTATTTTCAAACCCACCAGTTCTTGCTGCGCCAGAACCTCAAGAGCCTATGTTACTTTACATTGCAGCGACCAAGAAGGTCATAAGTGTAGTAACAGTAGTAGAGCACGAGGAAGAGGGCCATGATCATAAGGTGGAACGACCAACTTATTACCTGAGTGAGGTCTTGACAGAATCAAAACAAAGGTATCCACATCATCAAAAGCTAGCCTATGGAGTGTTCTTTGCATCCAAAAAGCCACACCACTATTTTCAAGAGCACAGGATCACAGTGGTGAGCATCGCTCCCCTGTGAGATATAATAAATAACTGCGACGCTACAGTACATGTCGCAAAGTGGGGAATAGAGCTTGCAGCTTTTGACATTGAGTACAAACCACGTACAACAATCAAGTCCCAAATACTTGCCGACTTTGTTGTTGATTGGACAGAGACGGCAGAAAACACAAGTCCGCCAGACTTAGAATTTTGGACCCTTCACTTTGACGGATCAAAATCACGAGGAGGCTCGGGGGCTGGCGTGGTGCTCAAATCACCCCAAGGAGATAAGTTGTTCTATGTGTTGCAAATACACTTCACGGCAACCAACAATATTGCCGAGTATGAAGCATTTCTACATGGAATACGCATGGCCAAAAACATTGGCATAACAAGACTCATGTGTTACAAAGACTCGGATTTAGTTGCTCAGCAAGTATCCGATATCTGCAACGCAAACAAACACATGGCAGCGTACAAAGCTGTTGTGGATGAACTATGTAAATCGTTTGAGGGTTTTAAGGTTCAAATCATCCATCGAGGATAAAATGAGGACGTAGATGCTCTATCAAGGATAGGCTCTACGTGGAAACAAGTATCGGATGGCGCTTTCTTAGATCATTTAAGGGTAACAGTCATAGTCGGAGTTGATGAGGACTATCCGACGAAATCCGACTCACCTTTAATAGCAACTCTGGCTATAATTCCCAGCTGGACAAAACCATATTTGGACTTCCTGATAGACAGAAATTTACCCGAAGACGAAGTCTTGCACCGACAGATCATCCGACGAGCAAAAGCCTATACTATAATAAATGGTGATCTCTATAAGCGGAGTTTTCTGGCGTGTTCCAGCGATGTATTTCTTCGGAAGAAGGAGTGAAAATCTTAAGATAAATCCACAAAGGCGAGTGTGGTCACCACGCTGTAGCCATATCCTTAGTGGCAAAAGCTTTTCGACACAGATTCTTTAGGCTTACAGCTAAGGCGGATGCCGATAAACTGGTCGAAACATGTAGAGGCTACCAAAAATACGCCCATCAGGCACATGTTCCGGCTGAACAGTTGCGAACAATCTCTATTACATGGACATTTGCGGTCTGGGGGCTTGATATGGTAGGACCGTTTTGCACGGCAAAATGTGGATTTACCCACCTACTAGTGATGGTGGATAAATTTACAAAATGGATTGAGGCTAAACCCGTAACAAGTTACGATAGAGCCACAACCAGAAAGTTTGTTGAGGACGTAATCATCCGATTCAGATATCCGCACAGTATAATTACTGACAATGGGAGCAATTTTTCCATGGGGAAACTTGCCGAATTCTGCAAAGAACAAGGGATCCGACTTGATATTTCATCAGTCACACATCCACAAGCTAATGGACAAGTCGAAAGAATTAACGGCCTTATTTTGCAAGGACTTCGACATCTCCTCGAGGCATCGCTTCGTCGTGCCGCGGGGGATTGGGCGGAAGAATTACCATCTGCAATATGGAGCTTACGTGCAACTCCTAACAGGTCAACCGGATATACTCCTTTCTTCTTGGTCTATGGTGCAGAAGCAGTTCTTCCAAGTGATCTAACTCATCAGTCTCCATGAGTCAAAGCGTATATCGAAGAAGATGCAGAAGTTTCTCGACAAGATGATCTCGATATAATCGAAGAAGTATGTGTCGTTTCTGAGCAAAGATCTATAGCCTATCAGCAGAAGTTGCGCAAGTATCATAGTCAGACAGTTCAAAACTGTTCTTTTAGAAAAGACGATTTGGTTCTCCGACTTGTGCAAAAGAGAAAGCACAAACTTTCCTCGATTTGGGAAGGACCTTTTATGACTAGCAGAGTTCTGCATAATGGGTCGTATTATTTAACCGATACGAGACCAGTCAAGGAAAGACCGGATACTCGGAAGAGAAAGAGAGTTGGCGGTAGCACATACCCGGATGAAATAGACCGTCCATGGAATATTGCACAGCTACGTCCCTTCTATTCTTAGTTATATTTCTTTGTAATCATATATGTACATGTTCAAAGTGAAATAAAGTATTGGTTTCCTCATATGTTATATTTGAGAAGTTATTTTCCATCTTATTTCCAAAAGAGCATGTCATTTTCAAAAATCCCAGAATGCTGGAAAGTACTTTATGCTCATGTTCGTTCTGGTTACGATTTTTGAATATCTAAAAATGTTACCTTAGGGTAAAAAATTCAATTTTTTTTCTATACTTTGGTTTTTTATCTGATTGCTTAGACGCGGGTATTTTCCGAGTAATGAGTTGTTGGTACTGGAAGATGGCTTTGTTTCCGAGTTTAAATTGGTTTAGCAATTGCGCTTCGTTGCTCGGCAAAGTTTCTGTGCTAAGGTTGGCCGGCCCATGAAAGGGACGAGTCAGCGAGCCAGATAAAATGACAAGTATAGGCATAAAACAAAAAGTGCTTAAGAAATTTTCAAAGCACACGCATAAAATATACATAAGTGCGACGATAGTAAAAGTATTAGTTTTTTTACAGGTCAGCACAGCCAAAATAAACTATTTTCATCATTACATTGCCAGAAGTTCAGAATAATGCATAAAAAACTGTTTATGCTGCAAAGCCAGGTGGTGGTGATGAAGAAGGTGGAGCGCTGGAGTCGACATCATTGTCTCCCTGGATCTCAGACTCGGAAGCTACAAAGTTGTCTTCTGGCTCTTGAAGCGAGGGAGGCACGGCGACGGATTCGAAGAACGGTGTCGTATAGTTGGTCATCTCTGCCACACGACAAGCATAACCTGCATAGGAATCTTGGATTGCCTTTATGTCATGTGGGTTGCCCTCATCGTCCTCCTCGGCGATACCTTTGGTGACATGCCAGATTTCCATCTCGCTGTGGTGGCTCATCACCATGGTAACAGCAATCCGAGCAGCAGTCCGAGCATAGGAGATCTTTTAGTCCTTGATAAGCTTCAGAATCTTCTTGGCCTTGTACCTCACCTCTTGCACTGACATTGTGTGCAAGTCGAAAAGCTTGACCGACTCGCCAGCCTCTTTAAGAGTCTGGAAGAAGTCATACAAGATATCTCTGACGAGCTTGATGCGCTCGAGGCCAGGTTCGGAGGTAGGAGAGTCGGTAAGATTTAGGAGGGCTGGGAAAGAACCAAAAAGTCGAAATTCGACTAAAAAAAAATTCAAAAAATCAACAAAAATGAAGGTAGGAAATCTTACCTAACACATAACGATTCCATTGAGCATGATCCTCACGGAGGTTGTTCAGTTCACTCTCTGCGGCCTGGGCTAGATCCTTCTGACTATCAAAGTCCTTCTTGAGATGATATAATTGTTTATGTCAGAGGGCTAACAGCTTCTCGAGCCTCACGGTCTCATGGTTGTTTGACTCCAGGACAACAGCTACGGATTTCTCCGACTCAATTGTGAGCTTCTAAAGCTTGTCACGGAGTTTAGCATTTTCCTGTTCCAAGAACTTGAAGTTCTCGGATTTCTCCACCATCTTCTTTGGACTACTTTAGCAGTTCTACAAAGAGAAAAAAAATCAGTCGGACAGAACAAGTTTGAGTATGACAATAGCTAATTGACAAAAAAGAAGCTAGAAATATTTACCTTCTGCTTCATTTTTCTCAACTTGCAACTTTGAATTCTCAAGGCACAAGGCTTTGATCTCCTTGCGTTTATTACAGATGTTCTTGAGCAATTCCTGGTTGGAAGATGCGATTTTCTGTAAGTTTAGAGACGGTATACCGTCAGACGGCTACTAAGACTCGGGCTGCAAATTTAACTAAGTAAAAGTACAACACGAGCCTTGTGGGCTACACTACATCGTTCTTTGCAACCTAAAAGCATCAACTCGAATCCAACGATGTTTATCCGACTTTATGCTTGGGGGCTAGAGGATATGATAATAAATGCAAATAAGAATCGGAAACTTACAATGTGTTCCAAGTTCAACTTTTCAAATCCGAGCTTGGTGCTGTGAAACACCTACTCGGCTAGGGAGAGGGAGGGAACATTCAGCGCTGGGAGTTCACCAGACTCTATCTTAGCATCCCAGACCAAAATTTGGTCCAGGAGGCTGACCAGCTTGCCATCCTCCTGCTCGTAGCTCGCTGCCTCTGTGGTTAAGGTTTGCTTCTCAATTCAGGAATGAGTCAACCTGAGGATCTCTTCCTTCTTTTTCCTCTTTAGGCCAGAAACAGCAGAGCCGGCCACTTTATCCAAACTTCCTGTAGAAATTACCATGGGATCATTACCCTTAACGAGTTTACCCTGGTTAGTTGCCTGATCATCAGTGGTGACCAGGGCTTGCGAGATGTTGCCCGGCATCGGGGAGGCGAAGCTTCTGTCTTTGATGGATCTTGGATGGAGTTGGTGGCGGCATGGTAGGGGAAATAACAAGCTTTTGCTGACGCATTTGCTTGCCTGGCTTGGTATTACTATTCAAAACTGCTTTAGCTGTAGAACACGAAAATCCAAATATCAGGTGTGTTTTGGAGAGAAAGAAAGGTACAAAGTACTAAAAACAAAAGATAGGGTTCTTACTTTTTAACTACTAGCAGCACTTGGCTACAAGAAGTAACAACAACTTCTTTCGCCTTGCGCTTCTTGGAGGCGGGGGCAGCAACTTCTTGCACCTCATCATTGATATGTCGGAAACGTATCTATAATTTTTGATGTTCCATGCTTGTTTAGTATCTACTTTGCTTTGTTTTGTCTACGCTTTTAGGTATTTTTATACACTTTCTGGAACTAACCTATTGATAAGATGCCACGGTCTTGAGTTGCACATTTTACGCTGTTTTGGTTCCAGAAAAGCTAGTAAGGAACTATTCTCGGAATTAGACGGGGAAAATCCAAAGTCAATATTTCACCGAGGAGAACACAGAGTCTAGAGGAGATACGGAAGGGAGCCACAGGGCGGCCGCACCCCCCAGGTGCGGGCCCACCCTAGGCCACGCCTGGGCAGGGTGTGGGCCCCCTAGCCGCCTCCCTGCCTCGCCTCTTCTCCTATAATAAGCCCCCGATGCCTAAACCCTAAGTACCCGATCAATATTCCACGAAACCGTCTGTAGCCGCTGCGGCCATCGTCCCTAGATCAGGGTGGGGGGATCTAAATCTCTTCCCGGCACCCTGGAAGAGGAGCTTTCTTTGACTGTGACTTAGAACTTTAGATGTCATTCTAGGTGTTGTTTTGCCCTTATGCTTAGTGATTATTGTTGTAGCATGACTTGTTGCAAACAATTGGGATTGCTTAGTGTGCCTTGAAGGAATCATGGGTTGTTTTAGCATGCAAAAGCATAGTATTATGGTATTCTCCTTTGATGCTTTGTTTGGGTTGACTTGGCACATGCTCACACCATGTTATGACTATGAACAAGTCACCATAGCCTCTATGATCATTTAGTCCTTGACTTGTAGTACCACTCTATGCTTTGATTAGTAATGTTTTTTCGCTCTGCATGATTATGGCCATTATTGCTCTCTTAGTTGGTCGCTCCTAGTATTTTGCTAGCCTCCACTTGTATGAGTAAGTTCTACTCATGCTTACAACTCCCAAGAAACCAAGTTATTCCAAAGTGTCCACTATAAATTCCTATGCATAGTGTGTTACACCATTCCAAGTATATTCTACTTTTCATCTATCTTCCAATTAAAAAGTATTTTGTATGTGAAAACTTAGTGATTAAATCTCTTACGAACTTGATAGCACACTTTATTTTTCTTTCCCCTAATAAACTTGAACCATTGTGTCATCTATGTTGTATATGCTTGCACTTATACGTTGGAATTAGCAGAACCATGTTGTCATGGGGAACGCTTTCAACCTTGCCCTTGTACTTTGTACACAGTTGATATCATGCTCTTTTGTCTATGGATGTCGTCGATGTGAAATGAAAGGGGAGATTGTAAGTCCATGGAGTTATGTATGTTTGTTAGAGAAACGTCTAGGACGCTAGCCTAAGCCATGCCTAATAATGGTGGAAACTTGTAGCATCACATAGTGACATCTATGAAGCATTCTTCTTATAAAAAAGGAGATTGAGAAAAATAGACATATTGAGAAAAGAGGAAAGAGACAAAAAAAGCACCATATTCCCATGGTAAATAAGAAGAATGCTGAGATGCTCATTGTCTTCTTGCCTTGTCACTTTGGTTATGGGATAGCTCCTGTACCATGTGCAAGGGGTACCTTGTTGGAGGTTCTCTATGATACACGTGTACTTACTATGACAAGAACTTGCAAGTAACTAAACTTGAGTAGCATGAGGAGCGGCCCTCGTATTCAAGGGACATGAGATTGACAACTTATACTTTGTCAAGCATATACTCCATAGTTTGTTCACTTTAACCTTAATCACTTAAAGATGCTTATGATAGGGGAAATGTGGGCTGAAAGCTAACAAGTACCATAATTTTTGGAAGCTCTTTTTGAGACTTGAAATCCCAGCTTCCCTTTATGAAGGGAATTTCTTCCACTATTATATTGAGTCTCCACCTTCTACCTTTAGGCACCAGTTAAGAGAGCATAGTTGCCATTCTTAGTTCTATGTGCATTGTTCGAAAACTTATTGATTTATGCATATTGTTGATATTACTTGTTCTTGTGCTATTTGTATCTAGTCACTCTTATTAACTTTGAAGATGTCAGATGCATCTATTTGCTACTCGATGAGGGACAAGATGATTGCCACTATGTTATGATTTTTGTATGTGAAACAAACAAACGTTTTTCAATGCATGTTATTCGTGATCTTCGTTTGTAGCATTTCATGTTGCATGTATAGTTAATTTTTCTTACTGTTATAACTCCATATTTCATGCTCATGTTTAGAGTTCTTTGGTCCCAGCTTTCAATGCTTGCAAATGGTTGGATCTTGGTTTTGATGGTGCATGTCACCTCAAAAATTATTCTTTTATCACTTACCTACTCGAGGACGAGTAGGAGTTAAGCTTGGGGATGCTTGATACGTCGGAAACGTATCTATAATTTTTTATGTTACATGCTTGTTTAGTATCTACTTTGTTTTTTCTACACTTTGAGGTATTTTTATACACTTTCTGGAACTAACCTATTGACAAGATGCCACAGTGCTAGTTGCCTATTTTCTGCTGTTTTTGGTTCCTGAAAAGCTAGTAAGGAAATATTCTCATAATTTGACGGGACAAAAGCCAAAGTCAATATTTCACCAAGGAGAACACGCAGTCCAGAGGAGAGACGGAAGGGAGCCACAGGGCGGCCGCACCCGCAGGTGCGGGCCCACCTTACGCCACGCTTAGGCAGGGTGTGGCCCCCCTGGCCACCTCCCTGCCTTGCCTCTTCGCCTATAAGAAGCACCCAATGCCTAAACCCTAAGTACCCGAGAAATATTCCACGAAACTGTCTGTAGTTGCCGCCACCATCGTCACTTGATCGGGTGCAAACTCTTCCGGCACCTGCCGGAGGAGATCATCCGGGCGTTTTTCTTCATCATGCCAGCCTCCGGTATGAAGCGTGAGTAGTTCCACCTTGGACTACGGGTCCATGTAGTAGCTATATGGTTGTATCTCCTCCTTTACGCTTTCATGTCTAGATCTTGTGAGGTCCATTCATGATCAAGATCTCATCTATTTGTAATCATGCATGTTGTGTTTGCGGGGATCTGATGGATATTGAGATTACTATGTCAGATTGATTAATGGTGTTGTCTTATTGATTCTATCATGTCTGTGTTGTTTGTGATCTTGCATGCTCTTCGTTGTTAGTAGCTATCTTGGCCAAGTAGTTGCTAGTGACTCCAAGAGGGGGTATTTATGCTCGATAGTGTTATCATGCCTCTATTTAATCTAACAGAAGTGATAGAAATCTCTAAGCTTATAGATGTGATGTTCCCACTAGGGAGAAAACAAGGGTATCTTATTCATGGAACAAGTGGATTGTTTACCTTACACACTTTGCTTAAAGAAGTTGTCTGTTGCTTGCAACTTAATACTGGAGGGGATTCGGATGATAACCCAAAGGTGGACTTCTAGCCATACATGTAGTTGGATGGCGGTCTATGTATCTTGTTGTATTGCCTAATTGAATCTCATATGATCTTGATGTCTAGTATTGCATTGTTATGCCTTGCTTAGTCCTGTCAATTTCCCTTTTGTATTTTGTTTACCCTGCATGCCATGTTTGTTTATCTAAGGAGAGAACCTCTAGTGAACTATGGACCCCTGTCCAATCATTACCATTGATACATCTTCCATTGTTACTGTTTACTTTCTGCAAACCACTATCACCTTCCACACCATATAGTTAATCCTTTGTTATAGCAACCGGTGAGATTGACAACCTCACTATATGTTGGGGCAAAGTCTTGAGTTTGTGTTGTGCAGGTTTCCAAGTTGCTTTCAAAACCTTTGAGACGTTTCCTTCCTACTACTAGTTTGATAACCTTGGTTTCTTACTAAGGGAAAACTTGCTGTTGTGCTCCTTTACACCTTGCTCTTGGGGTTTCCCGACGAAGCACTCCTACATCAACGAAGCGCCATCATCAATCATCCTCCGTCGCCTCCGGATTGTCTAAGAGATAGCCCTTTAGTGGAGCTAACTTAGACTCAGAGAGTTTCTCGAGCTAATAAATTCAAAAGCATCCATGAAAATAGAGTCAGAGAAAGAACAGAAAAGAGCGACGAAACACAAAAGCAGAGTCGAAATATTTACCGGAGTCAGAGGACGGTTGGACGTAAACATCTTCATGGAGACTTCTGGAACTTTTCGTTCCACTCTTTCCTTGATCAAACATTGCATGAGGGTCTTGTAGTCCTTCGCCGAAATCCGGTTCGAACTGACATGCATCTTGTCCTTCTTTTCACTAGTGATCTGGTAGATCTGGCGATCTCCATGGTGCTGGAGAGGCTGAATCCGGCGCTCCAACGAGCAGTGGATCAAGTCGGATCCACGAAGGCCCTCATGCTTCATCAGAAACTCAATCCGCCTTTTGGCGAGGATCAAGATATGCGACAGCTCCGGTGCCTCCACGTCCCATGACCTTTGGTGGGGAGTGGCACCGTCGACGAATGCTGGAAGACCTTCCGCCTTTCCAAGAGCCGGAATATCCTTGTGATAAAAGAAGCTTCCGGCCCAACGTTTGACGGATTCACTAGCCTTATCCTAGGGTAAACTCGGTCCTCCTAAGGATTAAGCTAAGGGTGACGGTGGTGTAAGGAACCGGAGCTAATAGAGTTCTTCCTGGTACCATAGTAGTACCGGAAAAGGGTGAGACTTGGCCTAATGCCAAGAAACCCCTTGCACAGAGCTGCGTGAGTGCTAAGCTCAAGCAGAGAGTTGGGAGGTAGATTGTGGAGTTGCTCACCATAATAGTTGAGGACCTCGACGAGGAAGTCCGACGGTGGCAAGCTGAGGCCACAGTCGATGTGCGTGCCAAACAACACCCTCTCGCCATCGCGCAGGGCGGGAACGGCTTGCCCTGAGGTGCTCTGCCACGCGCCGGCGACAATGAATCTGTCGTCCTCCATGACCTAGAGTTCGGTGTCATCCATGACGCTGAGAACCCAGAGGCCCCGCATCTTCTTGTCGTCCGCCGATAACGAACCCGCCGCCGCTCTTGAGCCTGAGGCTGATGCCATTGATCTTGGAGGAAAAGGACTGGTGGGGGAGAGAGATTTTTTGAGATGTGTAGGTGGGAATGGCTGTGGAGCGCTCAAGGAGTACGAGGAGGCAATGAATGAATGGGTGGAGAGATAAATCTGAGAGAAGGGTTTTCTCCTCTCTTTTATTTACCTTTGCACCAAGATTCGTGCGTTAATACGCCCGATTAGCGCCACGCTTATTGGAGAGAGGGAGGTAGCTTCCTTGTGACTCTCCCGCCCCCTCGATTTTTGCGTAAGCATTGAAACGGCGTTCTGTTCTGAAGGAACAGACCCACCAACGATCATGTTGATGGACTCCTGTCAGTGACAGGACCTGGTCTGAAAAGTTGTCAGTCCGCACGCCGCTGTGAAATCCGGATCATGTTTCAAACTGAGTAAGGAAAAGACTAAAGTCAGAACAAAACATATCGGACTCGACTGACTCGGAATCCTAAACTACTGAAAGAAGCTTTGGGGAACCCTTCAAGATTCTCAAGACGATGAAACCATCAAGCTAGTCGATTTATCCGACTTTGGATCTTGGAGACTTCCGGGGGCTACTGTTGGGTATATACTTTCCGGGTATACCCATAGGTCTCGCTAACCAGGGTGGCCCACCAGCGGGTTAGAGCTTTGCTTCATGGGCGGCCCAGTCAGAGAAAGAGGAGGAGTCAGTTCCGGCTATGACAAGGCCTAGAAGAGTTACCGACTTAGGCATGTAGTATTACTTGTAGTCCAAGCGGCGTCTAGTTATCGACTCTGTAACGTAGCCGGATAGGTCTCTCCTACAACCATAGGCCCTGGTATCTATATAAACTAGCCCTATGGGAGCTTTTAGGGCACACAACCAATCGTAACACCATAATCAACTCGCACAGGCGAACCTCTCTTGTAATCCGCTATAACATCCGACTTACACCGATATATTACTAGACTGCTAGTAGGAGTAGTATCCGATCACCGCAGTCGGATCTGAACCTGGGTCAACTTGTGCTCACTGCTCCTGGAACATCCGACATCTCTCACCACATCTTTCCAACGCCACTAGGACCCCTTATGGAATACTTGTTGACAATCCGACGACAACGAAGCAAGGGTGAGTACGTGGTGTACTTAGTAAGACTTATGGCTGGTGGGGATGTTTTGCGTAAAGCTATCTCTGTTTATAAAACAAGAGGGAGAAGAAGCTCGACTAATCGGAGTATTTTAAAAGGAGATAAGATAACGATATATCTAGCTTTGATCATATTTTGGTATCCACCAAATCTTTATTAGCTGAACCTACCAACTAGGATCACCCCCTCGATCTCTTCGGAAGCATCCTTAAGCACACTTTACTTACCCAGTTTTACGATTAGGATCAAGTTCTTTATCATCTTAGAATCCATTCCCAAGTAGTCCATAACCATGGAAATGACTTTTTGAAAAGATCAATACCCTGCAGGGGTGTAAAACTTTGCCCACACATACTAACTGACTCTTAGTGCCAGTACATAGCCCTCTTCCTTGGAAGGCCGGAAGAGGGTGGTTAGACACGACCTTTACCTTGCTTTCGCCGAGACCATGAGTCATGCAGTAAGGATATGTCGTCGTAATGGGTCGAGTCCCGAAGCCGGTCCCTAGAGATGTGAACAGGGTTTGAGATTACGGAGGCCAGGTCTCTCCCATTCCCTGCCACGCTTACCTACCTATATGAATGCACCTCCTTCGAGAAGAACCAGAATGCATATGTCAAATGTAATTCTCAAACTATGTGACTCATGGAATCTACTAGGCAAGTTAGTTGGTCGAGGGGGTTTCGAGGACCATGTATGGATGTACGCTCGTCTTGGTTCAAGAGGCAAGAACTCATGTCCTAGTGGTGGCGAGTATGGGAGTGCAAAAAACCACAACCCACCGTGGCCTCCGATACAAGCCTTAGCATGTTTAACTTACATCTCTGATCATACCATGTCATCCTATAAAACTAGGTTCATTCGTAGCTCTAATTCATCATATGGATGGACCAGTGGTAACAACTAAGCATGGCTAAGAACAATCAAAATAAATAGCTCTAGCAAAGCTCATAAGCCAAATCCTAGTTATGCTAGGATAAGTGGATCAAGGATTACAAGCTACAAAGGGAACACACATCAAAGAGAGAAACAATCAACACATGGCATTGATGCAATTCTCAAGCAAGAATGATGAGATGACAAGTTAAATAATACATAAATGAAACCCTAGGGCATGCTCGACCATTTTAAATAGCGTCTAAGGGGTGCAAACCATAATTCAAGGGGATCCTCAGAGTCACCTACGGGGTTCATTTTGTTCTTCTCATTGAACTTGTCATGGAAGTTGCTTAACGATGCATGATTATGATTCTATTGTGCAGATCTTATTTTTCTAAGCATTTTGATATATTATTCATATTTTTCTAATTTAAAATGAATTAGTTATGAATTTCTCCATTTTTAATTCATTTTAAAACATTTTTGGATTATTATTAAGTAATTACATTTTGGAAGTACTTTAACATTTTATTTAATCAGAAAACATTTCTGATAAGATTTTTTTGAATTACAGAGGGGCCCACATGTCATACATTTATTATTTACTGAAATAATTATAGAAATCATTTACTGAAAAAGGTTAAAAGAATTATGGCCCTGACATCAGCACGTCCCTGTTGTAGATCGGTGCAGCCTAGCGATTCGAAACCGCACGCGGGATGACGCTGAGGCATGCGTTGGAACGAGGAGGGAAAGGGGAGGCCGATGGTAGCTGCGTCGCACGGTTTTGTTCATCGGAGTGTCGGCAACAACAACGAACAATAGCGGCGGCGTTGGATGGTGCAGTGGTGATATAGAGAGGAAGAGAGGGATTGGAGGAGTCTGTGGGGACCTCTGGCTCACCGGTGTTGTAGGTAAGGGATCAGAGAGACGAGACGAGCACAGATGGCGTCGGAATCGGCGATCAACATGACGGCCGGACTAGGGGAAGGCACGAATGTCCTGCTCGATTGTAGGCTCCTGCGGCCGATTCCTTCCGGGAGGTGGATGAGAGGAGCACGGTGGTTCTCCTGGGCATATCGGAGTGGTGTGGGGAGCTCTGGAACAACTGCGAAAGACGGTTGTCAGTGAGCTAGGGTTCGATCATAGAGAGGAACGAGGGATAGATAGACGAGGAAGAGAAGTAGGCATGGCTAGGGTTCGTATGGAAGCACTGGGGGTAGTATAGGCGACGGAGGGCGGTGACGACCATCTTGGCGCCTGCGAGCAGTAGTGCGGGCACCACACAGCTGCTTCGGTCGGGGCGCGAGGTGGACGACGGCGGTAGAGGCGATGTAAAAGTATGGGCCAGTGGGCTGCACTTCAGCCGGCTACTAGGTTGTCCTATGTAACACCCTAGTTTTAGTTAATCTTGTATTAGGGTTTGATTGTGCATCATGATCATCATATTTGAAAACTCTAATACTCTTCCTTTCTTGAGAACTTCCTCAAATGGGTTTGAAAATATTTGAAAAGTATAACATGTGTGGACCCCAGATAGTATAGCGGGACCTATGTGTTTCATATATTTTATGAAAGCTTTTGGTATTTTTGAAATACCTAAAACAGTTTGCAAATTGAAAATACAAAGAGAAATATAAAACAGGAATAGACAAAGGTTTCTATAAAAAACATGAGCATCCTAGCAAGCCAGGCCGCATCCCATCTTTCCTCCTCCCTCTCTGCCGCTCTGTAAGACCCCACCTTTATAAAGGTAAAGGTCCCTGTGATTGCAATGCTAGTCCCTGGATCAAATGCTAGCATCCACAGTTTAAGATGAAGTACACAGAAACAAAGGTCATTATTACATTTTCATTCCAGAGATAACAGTCTTTTACAACTCCATAGCCATAGGCTAGTACAAGAGTTTAACTTAACAATATAAGTAAAAGTCTTCATCTTCATGTGCCATAGGCTAGCATGTTGAGTGTAGACTCATAACCCTAACCCTCATCAGAGTAACCTGCAACATCACAAGTTACAGCCACAGTGGGTCAATACATTGGAATAGTATTTGCAAGTGATACCTTAGTAGAATAATAGTATCTAGCTTCTACATGAATTTGGCTAAGTGTAGCTTAGGCTTGCTTTGCTCAAAATAGGTTTTACCTATAAGTTTAAAACACTAAGTTTTTGTTTGGCAAAAACTCCCAAGGAACCACCAATAGACATTGGTGAACCTTTACCCTTATTCAACCACAAGTTTTTAACTTAGAAATTGGGATGAGGAGATTCTTGATAGCTTCCATGTCTTGATCCTCAAATTGTCCATTGTCGGAGACACGACTAAGTGATTAGATTTTTCCTTCTCGAGAAGTGGTGCAGTTTCCCCACAACACTTGACATTCATCAAGACGAGACCTTTCAGAAGCCTTCCCTTAGACCAAATGGACACGTTCCAACCTATCACCCTACCACAAACTGTCCAAATGGCTAAGTTAATGCAACCTATATGATCAAGGCAGGGCCCATATTGCCATGTGGCTGCACTAGAAGCTTCTTAACATATGGCATCTCAAATCCCTTTGTTCCTGGGTGGCTTTCCACAAGTGTGATACACAAGGTATACCATAGATATGGGCCTTGTGTAACAACTCAACATAACCCAAACATAACATTCCACACAGGTGTTTCATTCACTTAGTTGTTTTTATTAAGCAAAACACAAGTCAAAGACTTAGCAAATTTTTCCATATCATATGTATATATTCCACCCTTGGTTGCTACTAGTTAGGCTAAGCATGGAAATAGCAAGTATCTTAACTTAGAGAAAATTCTAACAATTCTACAATTACTAGGATTTCCCAAGCATAGCATATAGATACTTAGCAAAAATTATCATGCAAGCCCTATACAAAATATCTCTAATGCATATTCAAAATATTGGGATAAAAATATGAAGCACCACTTGCCTTGGTAGTTGGGGGAGTAACAACAATCCTCACAGTCACAATCACCACTAGCACCAAAATCTACACATAAAATAATAGCACCAAATTCATATTTCAAATAATCAAGAAAAAAATATATGAATGCATGCAAATGCCATGTGATGATTTTTCTAAACCCAAACAAGACAAGTAAAATAGTACTGAACAAAAAACTAAGCATTTATACACCAAATAAACTTAATTTGGCTTCTAAAACATTTTACAAATGATTTTTATACACAAATTATGCCTACAAATGTCTCTGCATAAAATTCTATTTTAAGAGAAGCAAATTACAAAACTAATCCTACAGATGTGTAAGATTTATTTTTGTGATTCCAATGATATATTATTTGCATTTTTTTGGATAAACTGAACAAAAGTTATTGAATTTATAAGTTTGAATAACTAATAGATTCAAAAACAGATTTTAAACTAAAATCCCACACACGTGGGTCTGTCTGATTGTCCCGTACCGGTTCGGCTGGATCGATCAATGAGAGCCGCACGATTTAAATGAAATCGCACGGGCCAGATCTATTCATACCCCTTCGATAAGTGATATAATCCTACGCGCTAGATCTAGATCCAACGGCGTCCGATCAAACGACCATGGATGGGCGGCGCAAATGGGTGCTGGCGGCGGCGCTACTGGCAAAGGTGCTCCGGCGATTCCAGAGGGGGCTAGGGGCAGTGGCGATGCTTACCAGCGTCGCAAGGTTGCGAGGATGCTCAAGGTGGTTTCGGCTTGGATAGGGGCGAGCTGCTGCGACCGTGGGAGCTCGTCAGAGTTGCGGACAGCATTGGGTTTGTGCGGAAGGTGACACTGGCGACGTTCTGGACCGACCTAGCACAAACCGAGGGCATCGGTGGGTGCACAAAGATCAGGCGAACATGACAGGTCAGGGAGAAGGCAAGGGGCACTCAGGTTTTACCTAGATTGCTCGACGGAGGTGGACGGGGACGGCGACCTGGGTCACGCGCAAGCAAACCAGAGGCGTCAGAATATGCATAAGGACATGAGGATCACGCTTGCTTGAACCAGAAGGAAAGGGGCGGTCGGAGCTCACCGTAATCGCTTGCAGGAGCTCGTCGGACAGCGCCGGTGCGGTGCGAAATACTAGCAGCCTGGTGGTGGAGCGAGTGTGCAGAGTGAGGGGAAATGACCACAGTGGTGAGGTGATTAAGTAGCCAGGAGGGGCGAGGTAATTACGGGGTGCTCCAATGCTAATTACGCGAGAAAGCAAATGCGACGTTTCTGGAGGAAACGGCGGTGGCGACGGGGTCTGCGCGCGTGGGGTGGGGAAGAAGAAGCTGACCTGGCTTGGGCCCAGTGGCAGTGTCAGCGGGGCAGAGCGGGTGCGGGTGAGAGAGAGGAGAGGGAAACCCGGGTGGGCTGGATTTTGGGCCGATTCTGCTGATGGGATGGAAGGCTGGCGCATGCCCTTTTCTATTTCTTTATTCCTTTTCTATTTCTGATTTGATTTTCTGAAATAATTTTCAAATGCTTTTCAAATGAGTTTGATTTCAAATTTCTTTTGGATTTTTGCAGTGAAAACTTTGTACTCAAATGAGTGTAAAACCTTACTGTTTAGTCCAAAGCACTTTGACATAAAGGAAAATAAAATAAAACCATGCCTTAATATGATTATAGATAATAGGCATAAAGTAAATTTTGTTTTGAGAATTTTGTGCAAGCTTTGCATTCATATTTGAAATATTTCTGATCATAACAAGGTATTCTCATACTTTGAGAGTAAAATAGAACCATTTCCTTTCTAGCATAAAATGATAGGCATAAGAATGGTTTATCATTTTGAAATCTAGTTTGAAAATAACCAAATGCTTATGAATGCATGAATGATATGCAAACTTTTCAAATTATGATTTTTGGGATGTTACAAATCTAACCCCCTTAAGGTGAATCTCGCCCTCGAGATTCGGATTGGCTAGCAAATAGGTGTGGGTGGTCTTTCTGAAGATCATCTTCTCTTTCCCATGTTGCTTCTTCCTCGGAATGATGGTTCCACTAAACTTTACAGAATTTGGTAGTATTTGTCCGAGTAAATATTTCTGCAGTCTCAAGAATCTTGATAGGCTTCTCTTCATAGGTGAGATCACTTTCCAATTGGACCTCTTCCAAAGGTATAGTATCCTTCAAAGAAGTCTCCTCCATCTCCGGATGGCATTTCTTTAGCTGACTTACATGAAATACATTGTGAATGCCAGACAATGATTCAGGCAATTCAATCTCATATGCTACTTCTCATTTACGGGTCAGAATTTTGAATGGTCCAACATATCTTGTTGCCAATTTTCCTTTGACTCCAAATCTCTTCACTCCACGAAGTGGTGACACTCTAAGATAAGCTCTATCACCACCTCATAGGTGAGTTCTCTATGCTTTGGATCTTCTTTTGTCGGGACTGTGCTATCTTCATTCTATCCTTTACCAAATTGACTTTCTCTTCAGCTTCCTTGATTAGTTCTGGCCCGAACAAGTTTCTTTCTCCAACACCATTCCATAGCAATGGTGTAGTACACTTTCTCCCATAGATAAACTCAAACGGTGCCATCTCAATACTGGCTTGATAGCTGTTGTTGTAGGAGAATTCTGCATAAGGCTTTCATCCCAACTAGCACCATAATCTAGGGCACATGCCCTCAACATATCCTCTAGAATCTGGTTGGTCCTTTCTGTCTGTCCATCAATCTGGGGATGAAAAGCAGTGCTGAATTCCAATCTCGTTCCCAATGACTCATACAGTTGCCTCCAAAAATGGGAAGTGAACTGAGTTCCCCTATTAGACACAATACTCTTGGGTACTCCATGCAGACACACAATCCTATTCATATAAATCTTGGCTAACTTAGCACTTGTATAGGTTGTCTTCACGTGTATGAAATGAGCCACTTTATTTAGGCGATCTACTACGACCCAAATAGAATCATATCCCGATCTAGTCTTTGGCAGTCCGGTGATGAAATCCATGCCAATCTTGTCCCAGTTCCAATCAAGAATAGGTAGTGGTTGTAACAATCCTGCTGGTTTCTAATGTTCTACTTTCACTTTACTACATGCATCACACAAAGCAATATGTTCGGCGATGTCCTTCTTGAGATTATTCAACCAAAATCTTTCCTTCACATCCATGTACATTGTGGTGTTACCCAGATGAATGGAATACGGTGAGTTGTTGCTTCTTGTAAAATCAGTTTCCGAAGCTCCGGATCTTGCGGAATGCAAATAAGTTTTCCATACCATAAAGTACCATGTTCATCTTCATGGAATCCTTTGGCTTTCGCTTTGTTAATCTTTTCCTTAATCTCTTCAATTTCCTTGTCTATCTTTTGGGCTTCCTTGAACATCCAATGACATGAGATGTCCTTTAGGCACTATCTCCAATCTGAGATCTTTGAATTGGGCACATAGATCATCTGGCAATTCTCCCTTAGTAAGGCCATTCACATAGACATTATGGCTTAATGCATCCGTTACAACATTTTCTTTACCGGTGTGGTATTGCAAACTCAAGTCATAGTCCTTGATGAGTTCTAGCCATCTTCTTTGTCTGATGTTGATTTCTTTCTGAGTGAAGATTTACTTCAAACTTTTGTGATATGTGAACACTTCACATCGTTTTCCTAAAAGATAATGTCTCCATGTTTTGAGTGCATGGACAACAGAGGCTAACTCCAAATCATGAGTAGGATAATTCACTTCATGAGTTTTGAGTTGTCTCGAGGCATAAGCCACAACTTTCCCTTCTTGCATCAAAATTGCACCTAATCCTTGGTGAGATGCATCACAATACACTTGGAAATCCTTCTCAAAATCTGGCAGACATAAGACTGGTGCTGTCACTAGTCTCTTCTTCAACTCTTGGAAACTGAGTTCACATCCTTCAGTCCAATCAAATTTCTTGTCTTTCTTAAGTAACTCTGTCATTGGCTTAGCTACCTTTGAGAAATTCTCAATGAATCTTCTATAGTATCCTACCAAGCCAAGGAAACTACGAACTTCTTTCACTGACTTAGGAGATTCCCATTGAGTTACAGCTGACACTTGCGGGATCAACTTCTACACCATCTCCTGACACAATATGTCCAAGAAATCCGACTTCATTCAACAAGAATTCACACTTGCTGAATTTCGCATATAGCTTATGCTCTCTAAGATTGTCAAGTATCAATCGCAAATGTTCCTCATGCTCTTCATTGCTCTTGGAGTAGATCAAAATGTCATAGATGAAAACGACAACGAACTTGTCAAGAAATTCCATGAACACCTTGTGTAACACCCCACTTTCAACTAATTATATATTAGGGTTTTGATTGTGCATTGCATAAGTATCATCTCTAAAATTGCATGTAAGAAAATAAAGAAAACCCTAAAACCCTAATCTTCCCTCTCTCTCTCTCTATTTGAAAACAATTCAAAAGGATTTGAATATTTAGGAAAATACAAAAATAATTGGAGCCCAACTTGTTAAAAGGGCCCCACAATGTTTTATATACTTTATACAAATTCCTGGTATTTTTGGAATGTTTAAAACAGAATTTGAAATGAAATTACAAATAGAAAACAGAAAAAGAATTGGAAAAAAACAATTTACAGAAAAAAAGAGTAACCCATCTCCCCAGGCCGGCCCAGCTTACTCTCTCCCATCTAACCGCCGCCCCGTGTGCAGCTCTGCAGCCCAGCTAGGCCCGCCCGCAGCCTAGGAGCAGCCCATACCGGTTCAGTCTGTCCCGCTCGTCGTCTTCATCGACGACGGCGAGCAGCTCGCTGTCGACGACCCCGCCATCCGCTCGCGCAGCGATTCGCGCCGCCGCTATTCCACGTCTGCAAGGGGATAAGAAGGCTGCGGAGCCTTCCCTCTCCCCTCTGATCTTATCCCCTCCCCTGGCCTCTCTCACTCTTGTTCCCCATCGCGAGCCAAAACCCTAGTTTCGGAGCTCACTGGCGCCTCGCTGTTTCCGCCCCCCCCTCCTCGTTCATCTGACAGTGCCAGAAGCTCCGCCTCAGACCCCTTCTTCGGTCCATTGAAGGAATCAAGCCCGGGCGCCTCCAGTCATCAGCATCGACTTCTTCTTCCTGAGCCCGACCGAGCGCCACCGTCGCCATTGTCGTCACTCCTGACCACGCCTCCCAGAGCTGACCCCTTCTCTGCGCTCTAGGTGAGCTCATGGTCCTCCTGGATCCCTCCTTTCTCTCGCTCCCGCTCTCAGTCACTCCCGCGTCATGCACCTGCCGCCGCCGCATTATTTAGGTTTGCAGTGAAGTGCTAATTCGAGTAGGCTAGCTCCTGCAGCCCCGCACGCCCTCCTCCGCCGTCTGGCCCGTTGGCCGGCGAGCCAACGTGGCGGCCGTGTGGCGTCCACGTGGTGCTTGCATGGCCTTGGCCCCACCCGTCAGTCGGAGTGGGTAACCTCTGCCCCGGTGAAAAATGCCCCTGAGCCCATTTCATGTGCGTGGCTGCTGAGGTGGCCACGGGCCCATCGGTTAGTCACTGTGGCTAGCCCATCCTGCGGTGTAAAAGGATTTCCGGATTTATTTAAATTAAGAAAAAGTTTAATAATTTCAGAATTTGAATAAAACTTGTAAATTCAATATCTAATTATTTATAAATGAGAAAAATGTGTATAATATATCAAAATGTTCAGAAAAATGAAACCTAGCTATCTAAGCTATAATCATGAATTGTTCAACAACTTAAATGACAAGTTTAATTAGATAACTAATCCATCCCTCCCATATGATTCCGGAGTTTTCCCGAGTTAGGTTTTCACCCCTCGAAACCCCAATTAAGTTGTCGAGCATGCTTTAGGGGTTCAATTCAATACAATTTAACTTGTCATATCATCATACTTGCTTGAGCATTGCATCGATGTCATGTGTTGATTGTTTCCCTCTCTTTCCTGTGTTTGCTTCTTCTCGGTAGAATACGAGATGGAGATCAAGATCGAAGACCGAGATCAACACCGTCAAAGATCGAAGATCGACGAACAATAATTAACCAACTATAACCAAGTCAAGTACAAGGCTCCCAAAGATCTGCTTATTTGTTATCAACTGGCAAAGGCAAGCATAGCCCCACCATGATACAATCCTACGATTTCGAAAGCATTTCTATTCCTGCCATGACGCATACGATTCTACTGTGGTCTTTTATCGATAGATAGAATATCCTATCTGTTGCATTATTCCCTTTGAGCTTATATTACCTGATCCACTGCTCCTAGCATAACTAGATTTGTCTTGTGTGCACTGTTTAGCCATGCTTATATCTGTGTCCTGCTTAGCCATGCATAGCTGCCAGGTCTGGTCCATCCAGAGGATGTATCAGATGCAGATAATCTAGTATGATAGGAGAACGTGATGAGATGATATCAGAGGTGATATGATTTAAACATGCTAAGGCTTGTATGGGAGGCCATGGTGGGATGTGGTTTTTCTAGTCCCATGCTCGCAACCACTAGGAATTGTGTTCTTGCCTTTGGAACCTAGACGAGCGTACAACCACACGGGGCCTGGAAAACCTCACGAGCAACTAACTTGCCTAGTAGATTCCATGAGTCACATAGTTTAGGCGTTCCATTCGACATATGCATAGAAAACCGTTTGAATGATTTGCTGGGTGAAGTTGCATTCATAACAGGTAGGTAAGCGTGAAACGGGTTGCTTGGGGTTGATGGAGACCCTGTTAACCAACATCGCCTCACATCTTTAATTACCGGCTTCAGGATTTGACCCATTACGGCGGAACCATACTTATTGCGTGACTCATGGTCTCGGCGAAAGCAAGGTAAAGGTCGTGTCTAACCACCCTCTGTCAGCCTTCCAAGGAAGAGGGCTATTACTAGTGGAATTAAGAGAAGGTTAGTATGTGTGGGTAAAGTTTTACACCCCTGCAGGGTAATAATCTTTTCGAAAAGCCGTGTTCATGGTTATGAACGCTTGGTGACCAGATTCTAAGATCATAGAAAACTATAACCTAATTGTAAAACTTGGCAGAACAACGTGTGCTTAAGGATGCTTCCTCATGGGTACGAGGGGGTGATCCTAGTTCCGATGATGATGATTCGATGGATATCAAAATATGATGATCAATGTTTCGGAGACGTTGCTCTCTTATCCCCTTTTAAAATACTCTGATTAGACGAGCTTCTTCTCCCTCTTGTTTTATAAACAAAAGTGGCTTTATGCAAAACAACTCCACCAGCCATAAGTCTTGCGGAGTACACCCTGTACTCACCCTTGCTTTGTTGATACTTTTGGCAAAGTAAGTGTTCACCTAAAGACGAGTTCCGTACTACATCGACATCGACGAGTAGCTTGGGGTTCACGACTGGCAGCCTGGAATCTATGGACTGAGATGTCATCGTTATGCTTCAGGCCTCTTAGGCCATTTGTTAAGTTTGCTATACTTAATAGCATAATTTGCCTTCCGTTGTTTGATGTTTGTGGTTAGTGACCTCTGCTTGTAATAATTTGGTTCTCTGCTCAGTTATGAGCTTGCTGTAATAAATTTTGTGTCGTAGGGTCACTGTTGTGTTACCGATTCTTCACTGGATATCCTCGAGGTCAAGGTTAAGCTTATGTCAGACGGAGGTCTGGGATTTGTTTAGCCCTGATCCCGGGGGTGTCACAGTTTTTGGTATCAGAGCAGTATCGACCATAGGAAAACCTTGCTATTGGTCGATGTTAAGTCTAGTGTTTGTGAAAATTATTTTAAATCTGAAAAGTATTTGCGAAAATTCTAGTATGCTTCTTTTACTCCTTATCCAGTTTCGCTCTAACTCTGGGTCATCTTATCTGGTGTTGATTTTGGAAAACATTTGATATCTCTTCTAGTCTTTCAAAGCTTAGGTGCAGTTTGGGCATGTCGTTTCTCAGCCAGTTGACCTAGTGTTGAATTCTCTAGAGTTGTGTGTGTTGTGAATTCCTTGTTACCCCTTGCTCTGCTTCATCTGAGAGATTGCTTTCTATCATGATCTCTCTATCTTTTGGCCCCACAATATTATATTGTTTGTTCCATAGTGTTCCGTTCTAGGCTTCGAGGTTTCCTTTCGCCTCGTGTGCCTCCTTTTTATTTGTTTCGGTACTTCAGAAGTTGTTTCTTCTCTTGGAAGTTACCTCGTGGTTACTATCTTGTAGTGTAAGTTATGTCACTCAAGTAGTAGTTACTCCTTTCTTTGGGTTTTAACCCTCGGACTTGAACCTAAGATCCCTAATTGTGCTGGATTCTAGTGTTGTGAGTCTTGTACATGAAGTTGACATTTAACCCAAGATCCATCCTTTTAACCCCTGTTGTTAATGTGCACACATTACCTCAGGATGGCTGGTATTAAAATTCTAGCCTCCAAGCTTGTGGTTACTGTCGCGATTGAATTGTGACAATAAAGGACTTCCCCTACCACATGCTATGGCAGATGTTCTTTAATGGAACCAAAAAGATCATGACAAGAGTACTCCTTGAGAGTCTCGCATCTATACTCGTGACTCTGCCACACTTTACTCCTTCTTTGCATTGGTTTTCGGAAGGTTGTTGACTTATGCATCCACATCTCGGGATTCCATCCTGAGCATGTTCTTCTCCCCTTGTTGTTTTCTGACCTTTGTCTACCAGTTGGTAGCCAAGTAGTAACTTGCATTGGTGTCTTTCGATGTAAGATACTCTTGTGGTCCATCAAGACAAACCATTTCGGAATGCCTAGGAGAAACAAACTCCAGTACCTCGTCATTTCTAGGACCAGGTCAAAGTGTTGTAAACCGCAGATCAAGAGGCATTGATTAGCTTCTATCTGTCCTACCTTAAAGTATCACACTCTTTTATACTAAGAGGTCGTGTCGAGTTGCATGACCCCTTAATGAAGTGATGCTCCTACACATATTTACCCACCCTCCCTCGAGCTTTCCGCTCGTGAGTGATGCGTGAGCGTAACAATGTGGCCATCGGAGATTCTAGTGATTATTATTGTTTTGAACTCTAAGGACATTTGAGTCATTCTTAGCGTGATTGGTTAACCTTATCACTAAGCAAAGGATGATTGTGCTACCAAGTCTGCTATTCTGGTACATCTCCTCGGTCAAAGAGTTAGGCTTGTGCCGAAGCTCTAAGACTATGTCTTCTTGCCTTACCAAGCAAGTTTCCTCTCGAACAAAGTGACATATCGGTGGTTCGTGATATTCTGGATGTCTTCCTAGAAGTATCGCCATGTTGCCACATGACCGTGTTGTCAAGTTCTTGAGCAAGCAAGTTCTCTGAACTGCTCTTTTCTCCAAGGACTCATACTGGATACCCCTGAATTAGTTGGTTGAGATTAAACAACAACTTGGAGAGTTGTAAGACAAAAGTTTTATCCGACTTTGTTCCTTCTTAAAGGGTTGTCTAGTTTTCTTCGTGTTGAAGCAAGATGGTATTTCCTTCATGGATATGTTATCTTCCCCCATATTTGATTTGATTTGGGTTATTGACAAATCAAACTCAGTTCCAAGGACTATCTTGATGATGTTGCTACTTGTGTTCTTTCACTTAAGTACATCTACATGTCTTTGGTCTGACCAACAGTTATGCTTTGTTCAAGCGACATATGACTCCATCTTCTTGGAGTGTTTTGATAAGTTTGTTGTTGAGCCCATCGATGACACCCTTATCTCCTCCATGCTAGACAAGATTCATATGGAGCAATTGGCATTAATGTTGGAAAAATTCGAGAATCATCTTCGAGTCATCTCGAAGTATGTGTTCGGGATGTTAGAAGTAACCTTCTCTGGTTCACATGCCATTGTTGAAAGATGTCGCCGTGAATTCGAGAAGAGTTATCTTCCTTTTCTTAAGGACACATGTGTGTTTTATTGTTAGTACTTTATATGTATGCAGTTGTCCTTCGACAAGATGCTAATACATGGGTCTAGCAATGTAGCTCCATATTTTAGAGCTTGACACTATAGTCCCTGTCTTGAGAATCTAGTAACTTTACCTTCGTGGTAAATGTTGCAAATTTTCTATTCAGACATGCTGAGTCTGAAGTATCATTTCACCTAACCAAAGCTGAATCTCAAGCAGCAATGATGGTTGGTGCTTCCCGAGGTTTTGACATAGGTCTCTTTGTAAGTCTGGCAAGATTAATGTAATGGTTGACACACTTAGCCGGAAAGACCTTTTGCCATATTCTCTTGAATCAGCAGTAACAACCATTCGTCATAAGGCTTCTTCTATAATTTATTATAGGAGTTGTGCTTATGGTTTCCTTTGTCTCCGAAGTCTGACCTTTACTTGGTGTCTGATTTCTCGAACATCAAGGAGAACATCTAAAGTAGTGTTGCTAAATGTCTCTCAGTCAATCCTCCATACTCTTTATGTTGGCAAGCGTCTTGTTATGCCAAGTAATTGAAGTCTGAGAATGAAGTTTCTTTCTTCTCGTGTCATCCGGAATATTCTTAACTATTCATCCTAGTAGTGTAAAGTGATACCATGATATTTGGCAAAGATTTTGCTATACCTAGATGAATAAAGAGTTTCCTTCGTTTCTCAACCATGTTTTAAGAATGACTATGATTTCGGTAATCATAAGTTTTTCTTGGTACATGTTCTTTGTGACTCTTATGAGTCCTCTCCATAAAACACCTTTCCGTCTTGGCCTTCTGTTGAATGAAAGAGTGACCCTTCCGTTTCAAAAGTAGTTCAACAACTTGGTTTTGTTGATCCATATCTCTGCAACCTGAAGTCTCTACTTAACCCGTTTAGTAGAGGTTCCCTATCGAAGTATATGGTTATATTCTTCCCGCTGAAACCTTCCTTTTCGGAAGCTTCAGACCCTCCTATAAGCTCCATGGTCTCAATCCTTATGAAGACCAGCTATCTAACAACTTTAAACTTTCTCCTCTTGTTTCCTCTGTTACCTTGATGTGTTTCATGTTCGTCATCTCAGAGTTGTTTCTGAACACTCCATCCATGAGTTGACCATGAGATACTCAGTGTGTTGTTTATTGTGTTTCCCTCTTGTCTTTAGAGTGGCCATGTTTCTTACTCTCTCTATCTCTTTTCCTACCATAGGACTCGGGTCGAGATTCTCGTAAGGGGGATAGAGCTGTAACACCCCACTTTCAACTAATTATATATTAGGGTTTTGATTATGCATTGCATAAGCATCATCTCTAAAATTGCATGTAAGAAATTAAAGAAAACCCTAAAACCCTAATATTCCCTCTCTCTCTATTTGAAAACAATTCAAAAGGATTTGAATATTTTGGAAAATACCAAAATAATTGGAGCCCAACTTGTTAAAAGGTCCCCACAATGTTTTATATACTTTATACAAATTCCTGGTATTTTTGGAATGTTTAAAACAATATTTGAAATAAAATTACAAATAGAAAATAGAAAAAGAATTGGAAAAAAACAATTTATAGAAAAACAAATGAGTAACCCATCTTCCCAGGCCGGCTAGGCCCGCCGCAGACCAGGAGCAGCCCGTACCGGTTCAGTCTGTCCCGCTCGTCGTCTTCATCGACGACGGCGAGCAGCTCGCTGTCGACGAACCCGCCGTCCGCTCGCGCAGCGATTTGTGCTGCCGTTGTTTCGCGTATGCAAGGGGATAAGAAGGTTGCCGAACCTTCCCTCTCCCCTCTGATCTTATCCATTCCCTGGCCGCTCTCCCTCTTGTTCCCCATCGCGAGCCAAAACCCTAGTTCCGGAGCTAACCGGCGCCTCGCTGTCCCCCCCCCTCATTCATCTGACAGTGCCAGAAGCTCTGCCTCGGACCCCTGCTTCGGCCCGTCGAAGGAATCAAGCCCGGGCGCCTCCAGTCATCGGCATCGACTTCGTCTTCCCGAGCCCGACCGAGCGCCACCGTCGCTATTGTTGTCACTCCTGACCACGCCTCCCCGAGTTGACCCCTTCTCTGCGCTCTAGGTGAGCTCATGGTCCTCCTGGACCCCTCTTTTCTCTCCCTCCCGCTCTCAATCGCTCCCGCGCCATGCACCTGCCGCCGCCGTCGTTCGTTGTTGTCGGCCATGCTCCGATGGTCATCCCGCAGCGGCGCCGCCCTATTTAGGTTCGCAGTGAAGCGCAGATTCGAGTAGGCTAGCTCCTGCAGCCCCGCGTGCCCTTCTCCGCCGTCTGGCCCGTTGGCCGGCGAGCCGACATGGCGGCCGTGTGGCGTCCACGTGGTGCTTGCGTGCCCTCGGCCCCACCCGCCAGTCGGAGTGGGTAACCTCTGCCTCGGTGAAAAATGCCCCTGAGCCCATTTCGCGTGTGTGGCTGCTGAGGTGGCCAAGGGCCCATCGGTCAGTCACTATGGCTAGCCCATCCTGCGGTGTAAAAAGGATTTCTAGATTTAGTTAAATTAAGAAAAAGTTTAATAACTTCAGAATTTGAATAAAACTTGTAAATTCAATATCTAATTATTTATAAATCAGAAAAATGTGTATAATATATCAAAATGTTCAGAAAAATGAAACCTAGCTATCTAAGCTATAATCATGCATTGTTAAACAACTTAAATGACAAGTTTAATTAGAGAACTAATCCACCCCTCCCATATGATTCCGGAGTTTTCCCGAGTTAGGGTTTTCACCCCTCGAAACCCAAATTAAGTTGTCGAGCATGCTTTAGGGTTTCAATTCAATACAATTTAACTTGTAATATAATCATACTTGCTTGAGCATTGCATCGATGTCATGTGTTGATTGTTTCCCTCTCTTTCTGGTGTTTGGTTCTTCTCGGTATAATACGAGATCGAGATCAAGATCGAAGACCGAGATCAACACTATCGAAGATCGACGAACAATAATTGACCAACTATAACCAAGTCAAGTACAAGACTCCCGAAGATCTTCTTATCTGTTATCAACTGGCAAAGGCAAGCATATCCCCACCATGATACAATCCTTCGATTTCAAAAGCATTTCTATTCCTGCCATGATGCATACGATTCTACTGTGGTATTTTATCGATAGATAGAATATCATATCTGTTGCATTATCCCCTTTGAGCTTATATTACCTGATCCACTGCTCCTAGCATAACTAGGTTTGGCTTGTGTGCACTGTTAGAGCTTATATCTGTGTCCTGCTTAGCCATGCATAGCTGCCAGTTCTGGTCCATCCAGAGGATGTATCTGATGCAGATAATCTAGTATGACAAGAGAATGTGATGAGATGATATCAGAGGTGATATGAGTTAAACATGCTAAGGCTTGTATGGGAGGCCACGGTGGGATGTGGTTTTTCTAGTCCCATGCTCGCCACCACTAGGAACTGATTTCTTGCCTTTGGAATCGAGACGAGCGTACAACCACACGGGTCCTAGAAAACCTCACGAGCAACTAACTTGCCTAGTAGATTCCATGAGTCACATAGTTCGGGCGTTCCATTCGACATATGCATAGAAAACCATTTGAAAGATTTGTCGGGTGAAGGTGCATTCATAACAGGTAGGTAAGCATGGACCGGGTTGCTTGTGGTCGATGGAGCCCCTGTTAACCAACCTCGCCTCACATCTTTAAGTACCGGCTTCGGGATTTAACCCGTTATGGCGGAACCATACTTATTGCGTGACTCATGGTCTCGGGGAAAGCAAGGTAAAGGTTGTGTCTAACCACCCTCTGCCATTAGAGTCTTATATTACTAGTGGCATTAAGAGAAGGTTAGTACGTGTGGGTAAAGTTGTTGTAACATCCCAGCATTAGAGTCTAGAAATAAGCTAAACCCAGATTTGTGCATTGCATTCATGCATAGAAAATCCGAATAATTTTCGCGCTTTTAAACAAAACTTGTCAAAGTGATTGAAGCTTCTCTTAGCTTGATGGAATTGAAGTAGATCATCAAGTTGACTGCGATAAGTTTCAATAAGACCTTTGTTAAAATCTCATTTTGGGTAAGAGAGATTTGATCTAAGGGTAGATCAAATGTACTATAAGTTAAACCTTAATACAATGTGAATTATATTTGATCATTAGGTGATCATGTTATAGTACTCATTGTAATCATTCATAAGTACCAAGTTAAAGATATAAAACAAATAATAAGAATGTAACCACTATATCTTAATCCCATCTGCATACATCCTGAGTATCACAGTAACACCTAATCTTAAAAACTCCTTTGATGAGTTGGAGTTGGAAAGATATTAAGTCAAGATCATCCACTATATAGATATCTTTCTTTCTATAGAATCTTTATAGAACTTATTTCAATATCTGTTGTTCATCAATGTTGGATAATTCCCCATTGATTCACAAATTCTTTAACTATTAATCTTTGATCTATTACTTGATCTTATCAAAACATCTACTTAAATCTTCTAATGAGGGCATAATCCATTAATAACGTTAATCTAATATAAGATACTAATAAGATAATTCCCAGACAATAAAAGGTAGGATTGATAAAGCCCTGCTTAGCCAACTAAGAAGTTCAATAATAAATGATTAGAGTATTATCATGGTAATGCTTTGGCCACCAATATTAAATGCTTATATTTATTATAAGTAATACTGGTGGGTAGAACATGATTGGAACCTTAGTAGAGATAAGTGATCCTAGAGTAGTCTTTGCAAACCACATAAATATAATTCATGGATTGAAGTGTAAGTCATGAGAGTTAAGTAAATATAGGATGATATTATCCAATTAAAGCTAGTATAGCATAGAGTTTAGAAGTAGTGTTATTCGTCTTAAAATATAATCAACCTTAGAGAAAGATCAGTGATGGAATATTAAGGAAGATTGTGAGTGAAGTTGAAGGAACTACTGGTTGGATGGAAGTTTATCAATAGTAGAATAGTAGATGCAATCAAGCATGGATATGAAGAAGTTATGAACTATTTTAGTATCAAACTCATTGGACTCATTCATGAGTTTAGAAGAATGATATATGAATAAGAAGATTTAAATGAGTAAAGCTCATCATGTTAATCATGATGATGGATAGGAAGAAGTACTATATCTAGGAAAGGAATTCCTTAATTAGAGATCCAAGATTTTGAAATATAATTATATGTATAAATCATTTTCCTATTTTAATCTGGTTAAGCAATCAACTCTAAATCTCAAATCAAACATAATATCCATCTCATACTGTTGATCCATCATCTGATGCCTATAACACTTTATAGAAATATTTCCCTATAACAAATTACATAAGCATATCTCTGTTAATTTCAACCATCATAACTATATGTGCCTAAGTATATTTCTATAAGTTCACTTCTATAAAACACTCTAATTATAATTTTCTATTAAAAAGGGAGATTTCATCCAATACTATATACATAAGGCAATATGATTAGTTATTAAATCTTAACTCTTAAAAGGAATCTAAGCTTATACAAAACCCTAAAGCCAAGGGTAGTACTCATAAATCAAAACCCTAAACTTCTTTGTTTATTACAATAGAATATATACTTCGCCATGTTCCAACTCAATGGAGGTAGTAATGAATATATCAATGACTTTTATATTTCATGTATCAAATAATGGTATAGGATCATTCCACATATAAAAGTTCTACTCAAAATATGAGCCAACTAAAATTAAGTTGATTAGCAAATAAGAATATATCATTCAAGAAATCCATAACTAAAGGAGGAAAATAAAACAATAGGAAGAGCTTTTACAAATATTAAAAGGGGTTCATATATTAAGAAAATACAAGGAATGTAATAAGATATATATAACAAAGAAATTCACAAATAATACTAACTATGTTTTAGTGTTATTGAAATAGTCCAGCCAAGAAATCCTACAGAGAAAAATTCAAAATATATAAATCAAATTCAAATTCTGAATAAGAAAACAGAAAATAGAAAAAGGATAAAACAAATAAAAAACCAAACCTCACCGTAGCCCAACACACTTACACCTATTTACGCTTATGTGCAAATTTCAGCCCAAGAACCAGCCCAGATTCTTTTTTACATGCGGATCGACAAGTGGGGAGAGGACCGTGAGTTGAGCTAAAGAAATTGACAGGGGGTTATCCGCAAAAGTTGCATTGTCGTCATCGTCACGCACACAGGCAGCTCGCTGCCGCCCGATGCCATCATCTTCGTTGTTGCACCAAGATCAACGCCGTCGCTGCCAGGAGAGGATAAGAAGGCCACCGCAACACCTCTGCTCGTCCTCATCCACAATCTCGCTTCTCAGAATCACTTCCTTCCTTCACCCGAAAACCTAGCTCGTCAGAGTTCATCGTCCCGGCCAACTCTGTAAGGTTCCCAACCTTTAATAAGGTAGAGATCCATGTGTTTACAATGCTAGTCCCTGGATCAATAGCTAGCATCCACAGTTAAGATGTAATATCAAGAAACGAAAGTCATAATACAACTTTATAACCAGGAATAAAATAATTCATTACATCTTACATAGCTCATTAGGCTATCACATTACATTGCAGCATAATATCTATAAAGCATGGAGTCCTTCATCTTCAAAGTGCCACAGGCAATCATGTTGGTTGTAGACTTGTAATCCTATTCAACACACTTTACTAACATCAAACAAACCTGCAACATAATAAGTTGCAGCCACAAGGGTCAATACATTTGAATTGTATTGGCAAGTTTCACTTCTATGTAGAAATATGTGGATCCTATCATTACATGCATATTTGGCTAAGTGGGGTTTTAGGCTCTTTTGCAGAAAGTAATATAGTTTTGTCCTATCTTTTCAAAATAGTTTTTGATCTTTTGTCAAATCTTTCTGAACTCCTTGGAAAACTCCAAGTGCTTCAAATCCCTTGTTTTCACCATCAAGTTTTAACTTTGAGAAATTGGAATGTCGAGATATTTCATAGCTTCAGGCCTTAGTTGCTCAGTATTGTCCATAACCGGGGACACGGCTAAGTACTTAGAATTTTTGATCTTCTGCAAAAGTTGTACACTTTACCCACATGACACAATCTCGTCTTGTTGCCACCAGTGGCCGCTGGATAGGTACTCACCAAAATGGAGTACTGGCAGACCGATAATGTGACAAAGTCTTTCCATAGAAGTCCTCCCAATACACAATGCTAGCTTGTCAACCAGGCACCAATGTAGGGTTAAATTTCCCTTACACAATTCTAGTTAACCTGAAGATGCCAATGCATGGGTCTTCCACTATGTAGTTGACTAAGCCAGAGCCCATTTAGCATGTGGCTGTAAACGGAAGCCACTGTACGAGAAACATGTTCAATCTCTAAGTCCCTGGGTGGTTTTCTTCTAGTGCACATACAAAAAGAGACAGCCATATAAACATGGTTCCTTTTGTTGCCACCTTGTCCAACCTTGAGTATCCTTGTCCACCCAGGTGGTTCATTGAGTACTTGTTTTATTATATAAAACATATATCTTTTCAACTCTTCATATAATCATAACATGTATCCCATCCCAAATATATAGCAGGGCTAATCATACTACAACTACAATGTTTTCCCTAAGGAATATATAAGGGTATCCTATTAGGATTTAGCATAGCATAAAATATAGTAGTTCTTATCATGCATGTTTCAAAAATCCACTAAGTGTAATGAAAACAGTAGGACTTGCATGATAGTGTCACTTGCCTTTTTAGTAGAGAATGTTGGTTCACTTCTTGATCTTGCAAATTTCACACTCTTCTAATTCCACTACAATTCAATCAAGCAAACACAAATTCAACTAGCATTCCAACTAATTTACCACACATAAAATAATAGAAACAAGGTCATGCATGCAAGCATGCAAAAGATAGTTTTATTTGCAAAAGCGGTTTCTACTAGGCTCTAAACATTATAAGGTTCAAAGTGGTCATTTACTAAGGTGGTAAAACCATTTGCAAAAGGTTTTATCTATAAACCATTTTTAAATCAAATCAATATTTTATGTGGTTGAAAATGCTTTTAGTAAAGCAATATTATTTAAAGGGTTCACCAAATATATTTTAATTCTCAAAACTTGGTGTTTAGGGTCAGAAGGTTTGAATCAAAACATTTCCCAAAGGTTTCACTCAAAAATCATTTCTAAATCATAATCAATATTTTTATTTGACTAGAAATGAGCTAAATCAAATATTTACTCATTAACTTCACAAAATACATTTTTAATTCCATAATTTGGTTCCTATGGTCAGTAGGTTCACAACAAACCATTTTGCAAGGATTTCATACTAAAAATATATCTAGAACAATTTTTATATTCAAAATAAGCCTACACATGTTTCTGCAAATTCAACCAATTTTCCAGAAGCAAATCATTAAACAAAGTGCATGGTTGCCAAAGTACTTGTTCTGCTGAATCCATTGATATAAAATTTGCAAAATTTGGACGTGTAGAACTAAAGTTATGAATTTTACAAGTTTGCAATTCAAATAGATTCTATTTTCTGTTTTTAACAAAACCTTGTCCACGTGGCTGTTTCCTATTGGTTGAAAATGATTCGGTTGGATCGACTGTTACAGACCATAGGATCTCATTTAGATCACACGGTGTATATCAACTGATACCCCTTTGTTAAGTTGTTATATCGCAGCCACTGGATGACGATCTAACGGCTCATAGCAGCTCGTCGAGTAACTGGCGGCGGCAGCGCACTCGGGCAGGAGGGTTCCGGCGAATCTAGGAAGCGTAGGAGAGGGGGGAGACCATTACCGAACTCGCCGTGACGTGCTGAAGCTCAAGGTGGTTGAGGTGGATGAAGGGGCGCTCGGAGCTGCTGGCAATTCCTCACCGGAGTCGCCGTTGGCATCGGGCACGCTCAGTTGACAACGGGGGCGATACTTTTGAGGGAGCTAAGACAAACGAGGCACATGGTTAGACGCGGGCGAGTGTGTAGATGATAGGAGCATCAACAGGAAAGCTCGGGGCGGTCGGTGTTTATCGGGGAACTTCGTCGGAGCGACAGCAGACGACGGCGCACGCTCAGGTGATGACGAAGCCGATGATTTGGAGCGCACGTGAGCGAATGGAGCACACGGGCAGGTGCGCACAGAACTGGAGATCAAGCTTGCGTGCTCTGGGAGTGGAGAGGTGGTCGAAGTCGTCGGAATTTCGCCGGAGAAGTTTGTCGGGGACAGTGAGTTCGAGCTCGCGATTGACGCAGCCTGGAGGCAGAGAGGGGATGGCGCTTGGGGGAAAAGAGAGAGGAGGGCGAGGCGCTTTAACGAGCATGGTCACTGGTGAGTTTACTCTGGCCATCAACGCGTAATCAAGGGGATTAATCGCGGCAGAACGCCGTTGAGAGAGGGAGAAACGGCTGGCGCGGGTGGAAACGATGATGACGCGGCAGTGGGGTCCGGCTGACAGTGAGAGAGAGAAAGAGGAAGATGGGGCCACTCGTCTGTGTATCACCGGGTGTGTTGTTTAGTGAAAAACGGTTCACCGCGAGGAAGAAAGAGTGTGCTGGTGTTGGGCTTGCTGGGCTGGCCAGATGGGTTGGGTCTGTTTCATTTTTTTATTCTAAAGCTTTTTCTTTTTCCAATATGAATTTATGTTTTGATTTTCAAACAAATAATTCAAACTCCAAATGAATTCAAACTTCCACCAAACTTTGTATTGATTTTAGTTTTGTTTAACAACATAATCCAAAGTCAAAAACAAAATATTTTTTTTATTCTTTTTAGGATCCATTAATAATTAACTAAATAGACCTTAGTCACTATTTCAAATAGGTTTTAATTTATTTTAAAAACTCTATTTGAAATCTAAATAATATCAAAATCATTTCAGTAGGTCTTATTCAAAAATATAAAACACTTGGAAATCTTATTTAAAATATTTTAACAAGTTTTAGTGTTTATTTAAAATGGAAAAGCCTTTACTTAAATAAAATTGGATATTAATAAATCCTCATTATTTTATTTAAATAAACCTTTACTCTTTTTATCAAATAGAAATATTTTATTTTCAAAAGCTTGGCCAAGATTTAATTTGGCTCTATAAAATAATCCTTATTTATAATTCTACCTTTTCTTTTGAAAACCAAACCTTTTTATTAAAAGATCTAAAAATAGTGATTCCATCTATTATAATTTTTATTTATTAATTGTTTATCTTTTTAAATCCCTTTAGGATTTTATTTGATCAAAGTAGGTTTTGATGTTTCCAATTGGAATCAAAAAGTTTCTTCTCACCCTAAATTTCAACAAAATTTTATTTTGTTTATTTATTTTTCATATTTCAAAATTTGGAAAATTTTAGGATGTGACAAACTCCGACCACCCCTTGCTTCGTGGTAGCCACCATTCGACGCGCCGTCGTGGACTGAACCATCTAGGACCAAGCACGGAGGCCCGCTCGCCGAGAATCATGTGAAATCGAGCGTTCCCTTTCCTCGGCCGCCGTGGCCATTACCATCGATTCGCCGTCGTCACACCTCCCTAAGCCTCCTCGACCACTCTATCATCATCAGGGTGAGTTCCTGAACCTCCCAGTAACATGCAATCGCCGGATCTCGTTATAAATCGTCGTTTCACCATGTGCCACCATCGGAGCTCGTCGGAGCTGAAGCTCCGATGACCATTTCCGAGCGGTGCTGCCACTATTAGGTTCAGTAGGTGGTGCTTATTCGAACTAGGTCTATTCCGCTTGCTGGGGCGCAGTAGATCGTCCCCGGCGACCAACCTCTAGCGGCGGTGGTGATGCTGACGCTATCATGACATCATGATAGCACCACGTCAGCTAGTTTGACTGGTCTTTGCTAACGTGGCTGATGACATGGCCTAGGGCCCATATGTCATTGATAGGGGGTAAAGACTGGATCGGTAACTAATGCATTTCTTTCATCTGAGAGATGAGGTGGACCTGGCCCACTAGTCAGTGACTGGGGCTAGCTCTTGATGTGGTGTAAAAAGTATTTTCTGTTAGGAAACAAATATAATGTTATAAACCAATTAATAATATTCCAGAAATTTAAATGATGATTAAATCTTGTTTAATCAATAACTTCTGATTTATAATTCATAAAAATATGTATAATATATGAAAATTTTCAGAAAAATAAAATCTACAACTTAAAACTATTATCAAATATTATTATGATGATTATTTAAATAAATGTTATTTAATAAAGGTTTATAAGTAAAAAACTTTGATAATTCATATTTTTAAAATGATAATGTTAATAATATAAATAAAATACCAAAAATCTTAGAAAAATAAGAATCCTAATTTAAAACTATAATCATGTACTATTAGTTTACTTAATTAAATATTTATTATTTATTAAGTAATTATAAAGTAATAAGAAATAGAAAAAAATCATATCCTATTATTTATAAATCACAAAAAATAAATGTGATATACCAAAATAACCACAAAAATAATATTTAAATATTAAAAATATAATATTCTATTTTTGGAGTTAAATAAAAATTCAAATAATTTAATAACTCAAATTTAAACTATTTGTGAATATTTCTTAAAAGAGTCAATTAAATCTAATAAATAATATTAGTCTTTAATATTAATAATATAAGACCATAATAATTTAAAACATTATAAACACCTTTTTATCAAATTATCTTCAACCATAAATGAAGATTTTATTCTAAAAAGAATCCCATTTATAATAAAAACCTTAAAGAACAACTTATGAATACACCAAACCTTTTGTATCTATATTAACTACCAAATTGCAAAAACTACCACAATATTATATAAACTCATAAGTAGTTAAGTAATAGTATGTTTTAGATTATAAACTATACTCACTTATCTATAAAAGATAAATAATATTACTCCATAATCAAATCAAGAAACCATTATCCAAGTAAAAAGAATGACCATTCTTAAGTAACCTAGAGAAAACATTTCAGATACACTAGATACAAATGCTATAAGTATTATACTCTCAAAATCATCTTTGTTTTAAAGTTAACTTTAGTCTACAAAATCTTAATACAACACTATAAGCATTACTATATGTTTTATAGTTAACTTTGGTCTGAAGTAGTTAAACTATAAAGAAACTCCAGCCAAACCATTTGAGCAAACAAATAACATCAACCACCACTAACTAACCACAAAGCTTGTTTAGACCTTAGAAGAGAAACCTTTACTTCGAAGGTTACCTTTTTGCCACTTTAAATAAGAAATCTTGTATAAGTAATCCTAACTAGTATGTCATAAGTATGTATACTTTACTCCTACATATGTGTTGTCTACAACCACTCATAAACTCTAATAAAAGTACAACTATGAAACTTATCTAAAAGGACCACACATTCCAAAGTAACCATTTCCGGAATCCAAACCCTAGGACACCGTTATCCCCGGGATTTGCGTGTAGAACGTGCATCACATTACTTATGCATAAAATCATATTGCTTCTTTAAACATTAGTCCTTACCGGACTAATGATGCTGATTTCAGATTTTGGATCTTATACTGACTCGAAGATCGTGAGTGCATAATCTTGCCATCACAAAAGGCAAGTTCACACTTGCTCATGTCCTTTGTTTATTTTCTATAAAGTATTTTACAAATCCAGTGTTGTTATCACCTGCATTTGAAAAAGGTCTAAAAACACTATTTTCGATAATAATGTGAACTATTGGTTACTGATCCAGGGTGATCAGCTAATCTATTAAATCCGACAGTTGGAATATCACTGTTGAGAACTATATCACCTAGGACTTAACAACCAATGCCGCCAGTGATTCTTGCGCCGTATATTACGCGTTGACCATGAGATTTGGAATGGGATGGAGAAGTCAGATGTATATTCTTCCTCTCACATGAACCTGGATGTGCAGGTCGTGGCTATTATCCTCGTAGCATGCATATTAATTGGTAATTCGTAGAGGATATGTAGCATATGGGTGGGAACCCT